>JAHLJS010000004.1:17732304-19058328 GCA_038502445.1 Eremochloa ophiuroides
ATTTATTTATAGCTTAGGAGGTGAGAGAAAAGCTGTGAAATGTCCATTTTGCCCCCTTTCTTCTTCATGTCTCCCTCTTCTCCCTTTCCTTCTATCTAGTTGTGTTCGGAGTATGCCCTAGAGAAAATCATAGAGATGATTGTATTGCCTTGTATCCATGATATATTATGAGTTCATTGAATTTCCATAAAAGATAACTTGTATTAATTGGCGATTATGTGAATTGTTTGTGAATCTCTTTTATCTGTATGGTTATTCTAAAAGTTGTCTCTGATCAAAGTTTGTGTAAGGACACAAATGAATACTAGATCAGCACATTATGAGTTGATGACTATGTTTCACAAGTCATGAACATGGAGATGTTAAACTAACAATGTGGGCACATGTATGACATGGGGCTAGACTGACCCAACGTGATATATTTTTATTGTCTCTATTCACATCATGTATGTTATGTCTTTAGACCTGAGATTGTTGTATGTATTCAAGATGTCAAACGAATTGCTCAGGGGCTATCAAACGCTACTCCGTTACAAGGTAGTTGGAAAGGTGGCTTTTGGGTTTGTCGGGAAACAAACTGTGAGACATAGACAATCAAGATGGAACTTGCCCCTCTCTATGTGAGAGAGATATCACTGGATCACTCGAATGATTGGATCAACAAATGCATGGCCATTCTTGGGTTAAGTGTTAACCCACGAGTTGGACCATATATCGTGTGGCAAGGGAATAACATGTATGTGGTTTGTGGTGGTTCGTGTGATATGATCTTTGCGTGCGCATAGGAGTTGTCACGCCTTGCTACAGGCCGCTGTCAACTATTGGGCGAGTAGGAGTACTCGGGCCATGTCTATGTGTGCGAGAACCCATAGGGTCACAAGCTTAAGGGGCTAAAATCCTAATTCGGATTAGATCCGAATTAGACTAGGCTTAGGGTTTCTAATGGGCCTCCAACTCGGAAGCATATTAGGGATGCCTATATAAGCAAGGGGTGGGGTGAGGCCAGCTTAATCCATGCCTTTTGGCAGCTGTCGTTGCCCTTCCGCGCTCGCGCCTATTGCTCCTCGCGGACCTAGCAATCCGGAGGCACAACGCTTCCTCCCTGTACGTGTGGATACCTTGGAGATGCTGCATTTGGAGCACAAGTAAGAACCGCACGAGAGGGACGGGCGGACGGACGATCACGCAACTGCACGGCACTGCTACGACGCGTAAGTCTACATCGAGACGTCTTCCGCGGCACCTACGCGTCTAGTGGTAATTCCGTGATCTATACCTAGCAGTTGATCCTGGTTTATGAGGTTAAAATTTTTGTTTTCCGGCTAACGTAGCATCCTCATAACCCTTCAGTGGTATCGGAGCCAGGTTACTGCATTGTTATAGGTACGGTTGTGTGCATATGATGATATGCGCAGTTGTAGATGAATCTTTGACTATGGTTTGTAATCTTCCTGAATTGCTCTTGTAACGATCTACTCGTACCGGTCAGAATTCCGCCATCCGAGTTAAGTGATACATGTAAAACCAGTCATGGTGAGTTAGAGATCAATCAGATTGATCGCATCAAACCTAGGTGAAGCGCCGAGCGCATGTGATGTGCGGCGGCGGCAGGTTGGACTTGCTGTCGGGCACCGATGGGTGCCGTTGGTATGCGTTGCTTCGGTAAGGCCGTAACTTTTGCATACGGATTCGGCTAGAGACCCATAATATATCGATTTGTGTATCTACAGAAAATTTTGAGGAGAGAGGGCCAACGGCGGTGTCGCTGAATTTAGATTTGAGAAAAACAGCCCGGAAAATGATGTTTTCGGCGCTTTAATTTTAGACGTCGAAATCGGTTAACTCTGTTTTGCTGGATTTTATGACTGGTATATAGCCCTTATGTGTATGTGATGCATGTATGTAATTAATTCATGGCTTTCATGTCATGAGTATGACAATATGACTGGAGCCACATAGATATTGTCACTTTTGATGTAATGGCCTGCATGTCACATTGTGATGATCCTATCCGTGACTATGTAATTTTACTTCACTACCTTGCGTTGGTGATAGCTAGTCTTGGTGGACTCATCACTGGAGGATGGCATACATGAATCATGGAGATGGAGATCATCATGATGAATGGATTGATGGAGATGGAGATCCCCAAAAGGAACAATGGGCTATACCAAGTCATATCTGTGTTAATACCGTTATTACTATGTTCTATTTTCACTGCAATAATGTTTTTTGTCTACATGCGGTAGTGAAATAGAACGATCCCTCGGCAATGTTTAAGTTCAAATGCTCCCCCAAACCTTGCACTGTCACGAGTCTTGTACAATCGGTGGTGGGTCTATGAAATTAGGGTGCCACCGGTTTTCCTTGGCTAGACAGGTTCGTACCGGACACTTACTGCAGAAGGGTTGGTTACTTGAACAAGGTCATCCTAATGGTTAGGGACCCTGGAGCATGAGGAGTTGGGTGCCACAGCATAGAGATGCTGCCCAACAACAAGAGTCATATGTGATATGATTAGCAAAGAGTTGCTTAGCGATCTACCATGTCTTCTAACGGTAATGCTAAAGCTCACTAGTAGACTTGTTAGTTGTGGGTCTTGAATCACTAAGTTTCAATAGAGGGATATTGATTTTAGTGGGAGTAGATTTTATTAAAAGTTTAATATTTTTACTCCATCTTGGATACACTGTCTTAGTATTTTGCATTACTTTTGTTGAAGATTAATAGCGCCTAGCAATCAACCATTTACTTTGCGTTCAATTCTTGAGAAAGATAAGTTGAATGGAAAAACTATGCGGATTGGATCCGCAACCTGAGAATTTTTCTCAGGGCTGAGAAAAAGGAAGATATTCTAGACACCCCATTAACTGAAGAACCTGCTGATAATGCACCCCATTACCTCATAACCCTTCAAGTCGTTGTCGCCGTCATGGCCGCAAGGTCACAGCTTGCCGATGTCGCCGCCAAGCACATCCTGTCTTTCCTTCCTGCACACCGCACGTTGGGTCCCCTAACACCGGAACCTGCCGGTTCCATTCCTCCACCGTGCCCACCCATAGGGTGCCTCGCTTGGTCGCTTCGCCACCGGCCATGGTCTACCGTTCGTCGTCACGCAAACGCCATCCACTGCGTACAGCGGCCCACGCCCGGCCGTCGTTCAGGTGCCCTCAAGTAATGCCGTCGTTCACACAGACGTCCACCAGGGCCGGAGCGTACCTGCTCACGGTGACCTGTGCCAAGATCACACCTCCGACCTCATCTCGACAGCATCGGTGACCGCACGAAAGCCCCGCCCAAGCCCCCGGCCGTGATAGCGCCACCCTGATCCTTTCCCTTCCTAAGCTAGCCATGGAGGCCCGCCTTTTCCACAGCCACCACAGGAGGTTTGCTCCTACCTCTTGCCCAAACGGTGCCCCCCATAGACAATGATGCCATTACCCTCGACCCTGACGTGTCCGAGGCAGCAGCATACCCCGCGTTTGCTTCCCCACCTGCTGTTTCTCCCTCCTGGCCTCCACGAGCAAGCGCGCACCATGCACCGACCTTTCTCGTTGACCTAGTAAAAAAAGGGAAGAAGAGAGGAAGAAGAAAGAGACAAGGGCAAAAAAAGACATTTCACCTATCTTCTCTAATCTTCACAAGCGAAAATTAATATCTCAGTGTCCGTGGTGGTGTCGACCAGCAAATCGCTCTATTTTCAGTGTCTGCCAACAATTGGAAGTCACTTTGAGATTGTGGAAGAAAATTTTCCCATACATTAACAATAAAATATATTTGCGTGATGTGCTCGTGCTATGTCATAAATGTTGTGATTACTTTCTATAAAGCAACTCAAAATTGAGGTAGTTTGACTTGCAAGGATCCCAGGAATTGATTTATTTGGGGATGGAGAGAGCCTATTTTCATCTGGTAAAGCAATGTTATAAAGTATTATCATAGTGCTAACACATTTATGTACGTTATTAAATTCATATATTCCTGCAGCTGCTTGTGTATAAGGAGCAGGTAATTAAGATTGGGTTTGGTACGAACAAGCCAAGTAGTTGACTGGGCAGACTACCTATTTACTGATCTGTTGTTGTAGAGGCGTTGCTTGTTTAACTTGCAATTATAACGAGTCAACAAAAATGGTGACCTTGTCAAAATAATGGACAAATTTGTCCTCTACGAACTTTCCTGTTAGGTGATCATAAATGCCAACATAGAAGGGAGCGACAGCCATCGGGATATTAATTAGATTTCTTATGCAAGAACTTATCTATTCAGGTTCACACTCTCTATTCTTTTAGTAGCACGTGGCATGCCACGACTCGATAGCGAGACACGTGTCATGTATTTCTCTTAATCTTGATATTTATCAGCTCTGCAGATGTGCTCTTGAGAGTAGGGTGTTTCTGCATGTGTTCATACATATGAGTATGTGTATATGTATATACGAGTATCTTCATCTTTAATGCATTTGCCGAAAAAAAATGCAAACATTGAGATAGTTAAATACTTGTGTGAGGTAATCATTTAAAACAAAGAGATGTGTATTGTTGTGTTCGGCCGGTATGAGGGGTTTCCATCATCTATATAGTCACACGTGGATCCTAATAAGTATATTTCTAAAGTGTAAACACGAGCAATGTACTCCTAGTATACGGTAAAAAGAATATAGGACGACCAGCAAGTGAGGACGGATCATTTCAGACATTAAAACATCTCAAAATTTTTCTATAAATACAAGAGTGCACCCACCTTGATTTGTTTCCTTTTTTTTTTTTGCCCTGCGTGCTAACGGCTTCATCTAAGAAGCCAGGTTTAGGTGGCTTTGCCACTATAGCAGAAAAAAGGCGGCTTCTCCCCTCGGCAACATGTATGCAAATATGTAGACAGTATGGATTGATTAACTGGTGTTCGTGAAAAAGCATTTACCAGATTATGGCCTTCTCGATTATTATCATAGATATAGGAAATTAATTTAACCATATATATTTATCACTAATTTTTTTAGTTTGATATTAGAGTCACCAACTTGTGTGATATTCTACACGACACAATCGGATTTGGTAGTATTGTGCAAAACTACTGAAAGCAACAATGTTTTGAAAGGCTCATATAGTTACCTTCTTTCATCAGCAGGTTGATCTAGAAACCACAGACTACTTCTTCTGGTTGGATGGTTCAAAACTTGACTTGTTCAGTCGCTAAGTTCACGCTGCGGCTATATATAAGCAGTATCCATCTCGCTGCTTGGCCAAATTATCAACAAAGCAAACACAAGCAGCTGGTGATTAGCCTACTGCACAGAGTGCCAACATAAAACCAAGAGAAGAAAAGAAATGGCTGCCTCCTCGTACTTCCTCCTTGCTGCTTTTCTAGCAGTGGTCGCTTCTCATGCCAGGGCTTCTGATCCTAGCCCGCTCCAAGACTTCTGCGTTGCTGAGATGCAGTCTCCTGGTATGTATGCACTTAGATTCATCTTTGTTAGCAGTCTAGTGAACTCGTAATCAGTAATGAATGTTACGAGCGCACATCTTTCTACCACAAGAATTTATATATGCTGCCTAATTCCTAATTAAACTGTAATTTTTCTTCGTCTATGTGTACAGTGAAGGTGAATGGATTTGTTTGCAAGGACCCCATGGCCGTGAACGCAGACGACTTCTTCAAAGCAGCCAACCTAGATAAGGCTAGGGACACCACGAAGAGCAAAGTGGGGTCCAATGTCACTTTGATCAACGTCATGCAGCTCCCTGGACTCAACACTCTAGGCATCTCTCTGGCACGCATCGACTATGCACCCTTGGGTGAGAACCCGCCGCACACCCACCCACGTGCCACTGAGATCCTCACTGTTCTCGAGGGGACCCTGTACGTCGGGTTTGTCACCTCAAACCCAAACAAGCTCTTTGCCAAAGTGCTCAACAAGGGTGACGTGTTTGTATTCCCTGAAGGCCTCATCCATTTTCAATTCAACCCGGTCCACGACAAGCCAGCCGTTGCTATTGCGGCGCTCAGCAGCCAGAACCCAGGGGTTATTACCATTGCCAATGCAGTCTTTGGATCAAAGCCACCGATTTCAGATGATGTCTTGGCCAAGGCTTTCCAAGTGGAGAAAGGCACGATTGATTGGCTCCAGGCTCAATTCTGGGAGAACAACCACTACTAACTAAATCACTTATGGCTTATCACATGGAAAGACCGCTGCATTTACCTGCACTTGGAATAATACGAATACATGTGTCTTTACTTTTGATGCTAAAAGAGGTAAAATAAAATTGTAGATGTTTCAACGTCGGGTTTGTTGTTTTGTACGTGCATGGTGCTTGGTGCACTGCTCTATGTGGACATTTGAATAATAAGCTTTGCTTGTAGTACCATGAATGACAGTGTCACATCTTCCTTACATATTCTATCATTCATGGATTGACTTATGCATCAAACTAACGGAAAGTGAGTTCTCCTCCAATGGGGCCTATTATAGGCTTGAGTCGAGAAAGTCCTAGATGGGCGATGGACGTATGATCGGCTATGAATGGCATATATCTCTCCTCACCCTTGTTTACACTGGTGGCCTCGAACCTAAACTCTCAAATTTGCGTCGTGATAGTGAGACTAACACTCTAATTGATTCTCCTAATCAACAAGGAGCTCGTGTGGCTAAACCCGTCGTGCTCAGTCACTTTCGGAACTAACTAGGGCATGATGATCCCAATTCGTGGGACAATGGGTCAAAGGTCCTAGCCCATGAAATGTTGTCTGAGGAACCCAGTCACCCACCACGCCCGGAGGCTCGAACTGACTCGTGGGGTTCCCGACCTTGGAAGGTGACAACGGACAAAGGGAAACCGTGGGAGCATCGCATTGCTCGTTTTGCTCCTATGACGGGGATAGGGATCCTCATCTTCGATGTATCAGTTGAACCTAACTCTTTTTCGGTCAGAACATAACACACCGATCCGGCATCAGATCAAAAGTCTCGAACCCTGCAACCGTAGCACCAGGACTGCTACTTGTCAACCGTGTCACAATTTGGTTCACCTCGCTGAGAGGACTAATTAATCCATGTCTGCAAAATGAAGAACACATACATGAAATCGAAAGAAGCAACTCAATCAGAGTGACAAATTCCGGACCTATTATCAGGCACTCAAAGTTGGGGTTTCACGACCGAAATGCCAGTGTCAACAACTTCGGTTACTCAATCCAGCTGCGAAAGTTAATTTCGGCCAAGCAGTGATTTCTGGTTATAGGGTATAGTGAGCCCCCAAATGCTTGATCGATCCAAAATGAAAAGCCACTATCAGATGAGCAGCACGTTAATCAAGTATGGATATCACAGGAAAAATTAAGGTGAACAGAAAAATAACATTTTGCTAATCTCGCGGTAATAGCAGGCTGCAGGCTTATGGGATGCCAAAATGGCTAAAGCATGAAAGACAAATGATGGTTTGGTCTTGTACTGATAGATAGAAGTTTCACCTGATTAACTCAAAAGTAAAGCGTGTGCGGTAGCTACCCTTTTAGGCTTCTACCAGTTCCTCCTCGCCTTTGTAGTTGGTACGGAAGTATTCCACTCGACCAATTCATGCATGTTAGCTCCCGAAGAAATGGTGACCAAGTAAACATTGCAAACATGAATCTGCTCTGCATGACTCAAGTGGTCACGAATGACAACATGGTGACTGTTAAATAATCGAGGTGCAGAAAGATTAAATATATTAGTGAGAGGGAAGCATTGTTGACTCTTTCTATCTTTTTGTTAGCGAAGGGTTGACTCTTTCTAAATTCTATACGTATGTGAGCACAAGCAAGAATGGTCCTTTCAACCATTTTTCTTGTTTACCCCAACTATCACTGTCCATATCAACAGTAGTCCCAACTATAGTTCCCTGTTTATATTAGTACGGATGCATGTATTAGAAAAAGAATCGTCTCAAAAGAAAAGAAAGAATACGTATTCCAAAGAGATCACGTTGTGAAATGAAAAATATTAAAATCAACGTAGGTATGAGAAGTTTGGTACAGTACCTAGTACGATATAATTGTGGTGTTTCATCAGCAGGTTCTTGCGCAGCTGGAGACTTATTCTTAGTTGGTAGGTTGAACTTGCATCGGACTTTTTCAGTCATCAAAACGTTCACGGCACCACAATTGCCTCTGCGGCAAACCTATATAAACACACAATCCCCATGCCCAAAGCATCAACGAGCAGAGAGACAAACTCAACAAGAACCTCTCAATATCCGAGTTCGCAGAGCACAAACATAAAAGCGATCCGAGAATTAAACCAGATGGCTGCCGCCACCTACTTTCTCCTTGTTTCTTTTCTAGCATTGGCCACTTCTCAGGCCATTGCTTCGGACCCTAGCCCGCTGCAGGACTTCTGTGTAGCCGACATGCACTCTCCAGGTATGCATGCAGTTACTTAAAATAATGCTATGCTTTCTTGTAATAAATTGCGGACCAAATAATAATCATTTTGCACAACAAACACTGTGTGTCCTATTGTTTCCTGACCTATGTGTACCTATTTTCTTTGGTCTTTGTATATGCAGTGAAGGTGAATGGATTTGTTTGCAAGGACCCCATGGCCGTCAACGCAGATAACTTTTTCAAGGCAGCAAACCTTGACAAGCCTAGGGACACCATGAAAAGCAAGGTCGGATCCAACGTCACTTTGATCAATGTCATGCAGTTGCCTGGACTCAACACCCTTGGCATCTCGCTGGCTCGCATTGACTACGCACCATTAGGTCAGAATCCGCCGCACACCCACCCACGTGCCACAGAGATCCTCACCGTGCTCGAGGGTACACTCTATGTTGGATTTGTCACGTCCAACCCAGACAACAAGCTATTCACCAAGGTTCTCAACAAGGGTGACGTGTTTGTATTCCCCCAAGGGCTCATACACTTCCAATTCAACCCAGTCCATGACAAGCCAGCTGTCGCAATCGCTGCACTAAGCAGCCAGAACCCTGGGGTTATTACCATTGCCAATGCAGTCTTTGGATCAAAACCACCAATCTCGGACGATGTCTTGGCCAAGGCATTCCAGGTGCAAAAGGGAACAATTGACTGGCTTCAAGCTCAATTCTGGGAGAACAACCACAACTAAATAAATTGAGACTCACATCATTGTATGAAGATAGGGTTATATATATATGCATTTTGCATACTCTTGTGTGTATTCAGGTACGACATGCTACAACCGAGATATAATAGAATAAATGGGAAGTATTTGTGACGTCTCTACTTTTGTGTCTGCTGCATGCTATACTACCTTGTCCTTTTTTAATATATAAAATGAAGTACATGGGGATCCAACAAATTTTATTGAATATTGTTTGTATATGATATACCTTCACATAAACAATATCTCTAGACCATAATTTGGATAAGAATATTGCATGGAGCCGTCAAAATTACTAAGCTAAACTGAGCTATTTACCGGTAGATCAGATAAGATTAACTTAATTAATGAAGCCAGCACTAGTACACAAAAGCTCTACGCAGGCACCACGCTTTTATTTCTACAGGCGATTTTGATTATCGGACGTCACTAGAAATCAAATGATGGGCCCAAATCTAAAGCCGCCTATAGAAATCGATTTCTACAGGCGGTTTTCTTAACAAAACCTGCATTTCTACAGGCGGTTTTGTTAAGAAAACCGCCTATAGAAAACCAATTTGTACAGGCGGTTATCTTAAGAAAACCGCCTATAGAAATGGGGGCATTTCTACAGGCGGTTCCTTAAGAAAACCGCCTGTAAAAATCGATTTCTACAGGCGGTTTCTTAAGTGAACCGCCTGTACAAATCGGTGCCAATTTTAAAAATTTGATTTTTTTCAAATGACATCAAATGAAAAAACTGTCTACATAAAAGTTGTAGATCTCAAAAAGTTATGAAACTTTGTAGTTGAAATTTTTTTTATTTGAAATCATCTTATTGACGTAAAATACGGTCAAAGTTTGAAATTGAAATTTTGACTTTTTAATAAAAAGGCCTCGGATTGTGACGGAACCGCCTTAATCATAGGGCCCACGTGCCCCGTCATCGTCCTTAAGGACCCTTGACTAGTCTGCACGAGTTCCCTTTGACTTACGTGGCCCGTCGGGTCTCATAGGAAACCCTAATTTTCCCGAGGATCTCATTGTAAAGACCTTGCAAGTATTACAACAGTTTACATAATAATTTGAATCAGAGTAAAGAGTGCGGAAGTATTACTTAAACATAGGTTAAAATTACATTATCCCAAACCAGAGTTTCGCAGTGGAGTAGCTGTATACAACTAAACACCCTGCCCAAGGGTTTTATTATATTCACATCTTCATCCATGTACGATCCAATGACCGGCACGATCCTCGTAGAACTGTTTACTCAACTTACCTGCAACAGGGGGTTAACAAACCCTGAGTACATGGGGTACTCCGCAAGACTTACCCGACTAAAGGTGTAAAATTAGACTCAGGAATGCAGGCTGAGGGGAGTCAAGGTAAGGCTTAGCAAGAGTCAAAGAATTTTATAGAAAAGCAATACTAATCCTATTTTCAGTAATTTATCTCAATAATATTATTAATCATTAACCATATCTCCAAGTTCCTTCTCATATATCAACATTCTTTCATTTACTTCATCCATTCAAAAACATCCTAGTTCCGAACCACTCTTCGCTGTAAGTGTGAGGATCATGTCTCCATTAACCGAGGAGCAACGTCGATTCGAATCCAGAAGTACTTAGCTAGGGATCCCTATCCACACTGCATATGTAGCACTTAAGCATGCATATGCCAACCCCGCCTACCACGGCTTTCCATACCCCGGAACCGGTCCTGCGCCACCCGAGAGCACAGTACCCCTCTAGTCTCCAGGCACGACGGCCACGAGGGTACACGCTACTCTCGCCATCTCTCCACTCCCAGTGCGTGGTTGTCGGTTCCAGCAGTAGAGCCACCGGAGTCAGAGGCTTTCCGTAGTATGTGGCTAGTTGCAAAGTCATGATCACAGCAGGCCGACAACGAATGGTCCCTAAATATTTTTCCGTTGGACACCATGCATTGGGACTCTAACCCAAGTACACTGGTGACCACCCGGTTTTCGCATCCCTTTTCCGATGGCGAGGATCGTTGGGACTCTAAACCAAACAGATGGTCAACCAAACGGAAAACCCATCCACGTTGATGATAATGGACTGGCCAAGTACACCATCACCAAACGAGGACAATACCAATCCCATAAAATGATTTATTTGTTTCATATCATCACAGTTTTCAAAATAGCATTTTTGCAACTCTATCATTAACCATGACTAAGCATTTTTCAATACTTTAAATAAATCAGGGTCTCAGGTATAATATGTGGTCAAGAAAAGGTAATGCATCAATTGGTTATCACTCAACTCCTATTAACCTAATGCAGTAGATTAACTCAAGTGATAAATATTTTTAAATAACAAGGAGGGGCAAATGCACCGGGGCTTGCCTGTTGCTTGAAGTAGACGAAACCCTGACGTCAATCACCGAGAAGGATCCACGTCCACCGAGTGAAGACCTTACTCGGGACACGCTTCAGATAATAATCACCGCGCGTTCACTACACGAAATAATAATACAACACTTATATGATGACATGTATGCCATGATGCAGGAGATGCACAAAATCACCGATCAATAGTAAGTAAACTTAATTTGAAAGTTGAGTACAACTTTCCTTCACGATAAAGTTGTAAGTCAACAAAACTAATTACTATCGAGTATTAACTACTTTGGTTTATTGATCGTTTTAATAGTCGTTGAAAGTCGGATTGGTTCTTCCCCTAGAACGTTATTAACCCATTGCCTAAACAAACTATTAAACCCTATCATTATATGTGACTAACATAAATTACTAGCATTCCAAATTAACAATTCAATTAAGAACCCAAACACTAATTATGGTGCCAAGGATCATCTCAAGTTAATGACCCAGGGATATCACTCGATCCAAATGTTACACCACACAAAAGTGAATTAGGGTTTCTACTCAATTTTATTAATCCATTCATCAATTAGGATTTTTGTTTTGGCATATAATCACTACATAGAGTAATTCATTTTATATTTACAAAGTAAATGATCATCAAAACTTGGAACAGTAGGGTTCAGGTGCTACAAGGGGTTTAACCAAACCCTAAAAGATCTAACAAATCATAAAAGTTAATTCCAATACTCTTTTCTTAATTAATCCATTAATCAAGTAATAAATAAGAAATAATTAAATTATTCCTATTCGAGCTCAAAATTTTTCTACAGATAGGTCTTGACCTAAAACAGTGCCACAACAATTTTCAGGATTTTTGGAGTTACAAGGAACTAATTAAAATTACCCAATGTTGCATTTATTAATTTTTGTGCTGATTTTTAGTTCCCATAGAAATTGTGCAAATTCATTATTTAATATTTTTATTCAATACTACATTTCACAGAGAGCACCCTCAAGATTTCTCATGATTTTTAGGACAATAGATTTATTCTTACAAAAATGATAAAATGCATTACCATTCATATTCTCACAAAATGGAAAAACGAATTCTATTCATCGGAAAATGAAAAATGCCTTCCGGCCCGAGGCGGCCCACGAAGGGCGACCGGCCCAACCGGCCTATTCTCTCCCTCTCTTCTCACCGCTCTCACCCGACCCAACTAGGCCGGCCCACTAAGCCCAGGTGGACTCTCCCTCACTAGACCGCTGACGAATGGGCCCCATCTGCCAGCCTCTCTCTCTCTTTCTTCTTCCTCGCGCAGAGGAGAAACGACGAGCCCGCCGGTGGCGACCCGTACGACTCGACCAAGCACCCTACCGCGAACCCTCAAGCTTAACGAACCCCTGAGTGCACAGAGCCTAGAACTACGCAACCCCAGACGAACTTGAGCTCGCCCATGGTGGCCTCGGCGGACCGGACGTGCAGAACCCGGCGGTAATGCCGGCGTTCCGGAGACTGTAACGCGGTAGAGTTTGAATTGGTGGTGGGTTCAGCAGTAGAGACTCACCTAGACTTCGAAACAGATGTTGGTAGGATCGGAGACGAGCCAGAGAAACGAGCCGGACGACGGCCGCGGCTATGGCGATGCGAACCAGACGTCAAGACCACGTTCCGACCAACCTAGAGCACCAATCGCCCAACCGCCTAGTGCGTAAGAACCCAAGGAAGGAACAGAGATTAAAACATGCAGGAGGATGGGCCAAAACTCCCCACCGACGACTGACCGCGACTGCGAGCCTTGCGGAGGCGCTCCGCCGGCCGTGGAGAAGAAAACGACCCCCGGTCGATTTTGGCGATGATAGGCGACGCAAGAGGACTCGGTGGATACGCAAGGACGTGGCGTGGCTAGTGACAAGACGACGAGAATAGAGATGGTCGGAGCACGGCTAATTCCGCCACCACCCGAGAGCAGGTCGACGGCAATGTCCAAGGAAGAAGGAGAAAGGGGACAGCCGTCGACTTATATGGTGGGGAAGGATGGATCCTCGACGCAGAGAGGACCCCCACGGGCCCGGCCCCGTCGGTGCCACGCGGCCGGCCGGCCCCGGGCGACGCCGGCGAGCGGCGGGGCACGCGCGGTCTCTGCTGGCAAGCAGAGCGCGAGCAGAGCCCGGACCCCCCTGCTGACACTGTAGCAGTCTACACCCCTATCCCCTTTTTGCAAAATTACCCCTTATTTTGTATACAAACTTGAAAAATGTCCTTAATAAAAGTTGTAGAAAATTAAATTTGGAACAACTTTGGTTTTTGAACCAAATTCAAATTTTGAATGGATTTTTGGTAATTCAAAAAGGGGTAAAAGCTTGATTTGAAATTTATTTCAAATTCAACTAAATTCTCAAACTTTTTCTCAATAACTTGAAAATATGCAAAAATAAAAGTTATTCAAATTGTCAAGTCCTATATCTTTCATTAAATGAGTTTCACCAGATTATTCATAGTTTTTGAAATAGCATTTCAAATTGAAATTTCAAAACACTATTTAGGGTTTAATTTGAAATCTTTCTGCATAACATCAAAATCCTCAAATATAAAAGTTGTTCAATTTGAAAAGCCTTACAACTTTCGTTAAAGGACCATCACTAGATTCCTACTAGCTTTTGGACTCGTATTTCAAGTTTAAACTTTAAAACCTAAATTAAGATTTTATTTGAAATTATTTTTACTAACTTCAAAATTGCCCAAAATGGAAATTGCTCAACTTTTAAAGATTTGCAACTTTTATTTAAGGCCCAACACGTAATTCTATTTAGTTTTTGATTTAGGGTTCCGGGTCCGATTAGGGTTTTTAATTGTTTTCCTTTTTATTTCCTATTCGGATTTAAAGGCATACACACGAACCATTATTTAAAACATAAAGTCACTCTAGGATACCCAAGTACAATCATATGTGGAAATAAAATTGTCTCAATTAATGCACAGTGATCAGGTTTGATGCGGGATGATTTGTAACTAAGGATAATGACATGGCAGGTTTTAATTAACCGTAACACCAGGGGTGTTACGGCCTTCCCCCCTTAAAATAAATCTCGTCCCGAGATTTAAGATGCGGCTAAAGCCTTAGATTTAGTAATGGAAAAGAAAATAAGTCAAGAAAACCTTTTTTTCAAACTTGACTATAAAGCAAGTAGAGGTCTTACATTTTGTAGGACTTGAAAGGGGTAAATTATTTTTTAAAGGTGGGCTAAGAACTTAAGAATATTTTCAGGTGAGTAATTCTCGGATCTCTCGGGTAGCTTCTTCTCCTGAAGACTGACTCCAACATACTTGTGCATCATCCTGTTGAAGTCCTTTGAGTAACACGATCTCTTATTGGTTTATGACTCACACTGAGTATTCGGAGTGCATCAGGTCTAGTTCAATTCCACTCTTACCAAGTCAATAACCCGATTTGACACTTGAAGTTACTTCTCGAGTGGTGTCATATGAAATACATCCAATGCAGCTGACAAGTGTTCAGACACTTGGGTTGATAAGCTACTAGTCCACACTTCTCTTACTACCTGTTATGATGAAGATTCTTATTTGGCCTAATCAGTTGTTTCTCAACACTAAAACTTGAAACCTTATTTCTTCGAAATACAACCCTTGCGAGGAATATCTTTTAAGGGTAGGTTTCAAGGAGAGTGGGGGCACATTAATTGCGAGCTACGATGATTCAGGAGTACCGACTACGATACCAGTGCGTACCCTGTTAAGGGCTTATGTGACTGCAGTTCACAGAAGATTCCAAGTTTTGACACGGCACCATAGTCACGGTTCGAGATACCATCATAGAATACAATTAAAGTAACCTCGGTAAAAAGAGAAAAATATATCGACTGTATCTATGATGTACAATGACCACAGACGTTGATACGAGCATATACCCATCAGAATCTCATGTGATTGTGAGTCACAGGAGATCCCAGGTTGCTATATTGTATCGCAGCCGCAGATCATGTTACATCATAGCAAGATGAATTTGTTTCTACATACAGTGCAGACAAGGAAACTTTATTGGTTGTGAAACTATAGTATGTCACAGTCCTGGACCTCGATACCTGCGCGTGCCTAGCAGAATCTCGGCGTGGCCATGGCACGTGAGAGACCCTAGGTTTCGACGCGACACCGTGGTCACAGGTCATGACAGCACTATAGGCACAACCATAACGATTTTGGAATAACATGTTGGATTTAAATAAGGGATACGTGTCGGATCAAGGCATGACACGTATGCAGATAAAAGTCATGGTCTAGTGCTAGGTTTTCATCCTGAGTCTGTAGGCGAATTAAAGTGCATCATAAAGTTTTCGTCGGAGTGGATTTTCAAAATAGATGTCAAGATATTTATAAATAACCAAGAATCGGTAAAACAACATGGAATCCTCAGCGGATCACAGATACCACTTCCAAGTGATTGGATCTTAGGTATCATTTCCAAATTGGTCCCTGTTATTCTACCAGAGGAAATTAAGATGATTGCAAAGACAAAGAATCTTAAGCATTCGGAGAGGTCAGATGTGGATTCTCAAAGTGAGTTTTAATACAGTTATAAAGAGCAAAAGGATTTTGAAACTCATGAAGAAATATGGATACGAATTCTTGTAAAGGATATTTAGAAAAAGGGAGTGAAAGCACATTAATTGTAGGCTAGGGTCATGACCATCAACCTTGACATCAGCAAGCATCCGGCAGTAATTTCTCATGGTTGTGATCCATAGGAGACCCCAGATTTCGACGCTGTGTTATGGTCTTGGAGCACGATATCCCATGGACTATAATTACAATAGCTTTCAAGGAAAATAGCAGTGTTTTGAAAGGAGAAGATAAAAATTTTACATGAAAGGATTTAATAAATCAAGGATTAGCCAAGGTTTTGTGCCGAGTTGGAATAGTGAATGAGTGCATCCAGAAGTTTCCTAAGGACTAGAAACTTATGGAGCGAAGTTTAGCGGTGATTGCAAAACCTAGTCCTATGACAAAATTTACCAACTGTTGAATACCTAACACTCATAAGCTTAAGTATGAAATGATCTGGCCAATGACATAGGATTATTCGAGGTTTACACATTAGTTCACCTTGACTACTAGTTTTAGGTCGACTTATTCTAACTTATTTAACTACCATTACACCAGCTTTCTACCGACACAGGGTTTTGGATTATAAGGACACTTAACCTCAGACCTGACCTGATCTGACACTGGGTCTAGTAGACTATTTAGCTTCATAAACTAATCGACTCGACCACTCACTACTTCTGACTCCGAGTCACTTGCTACTTCCTCCAACTCTTCATCGGCATTCTCTGCTGAACCAGACTCTTCCGGATGGTCAGCTGCTGGAACCTCTATATCTGGAATTGGATCATTCATGGCATGGAGCATTTGCACTTCTCGTTGCAGATCGGCAATGTTCTGATGGGCTGCCTGAAGTTGTTGCTGATAGGTATTATGCAGGCCCCAAAACATCGCGTCATGATGCTGCAGATATCCAACGGTCTCTCTAAGACCTTCTCTTGCCATTACGGCATAAGAATGAGCTTCTTCGCGCTGCTGGATGAGAAGTCCTGTCTGAAGGTGAAAACTATCCACCAGACTCTCCAGTTCTTCTATGCGGTGCTGGTCTGCTTGCCGCTGTGCTTCGAGTGCTTCCACCTGGACGTCCAAACCGATCTTTTCCACATCACTGATCTGAGCAGCCTCTTGCCATTTTAGGGCTTCCTTACTTGCCTTCTTCTTCTTGAGTTCCGTACTCTTGAGTGCTTCATAACATTCAGCGTAAAGTTCCTGCCACTCCTCGCGTCCCTGCTCACGGGTCAGATGGAGGTTAAGGACGGCTAGCATGGCTCGAGTAGTGGCTACCAATATGGGATCCTGTTGATCAGACTTCTCTTCCAATTGCTTAGCTTGTCGTTGAAGACCATCCCAACTCCCTAGTGCGTCTGACGGAAACATTCTCAGAGTAGAAACTCTGACTTCCTTCTGACACCTGAAGCAGATCTTTCTCAGGACTTCCAATGCTGTAGCCTGAGCTCCTTCCCAAGGACTCATACCTTCTGCCTGTGCTTCCCAAGCTGGCCAAAACGGAGCGGTGGTACAAGCTGGGATCCGAAGTGACACTTCGTACCACGGCCGACCAAGGACAACAGTACGGGACCAACGATACTTTGGTGGTTTCGAGTAGCCTACTTCCTGAAGTAACTGCCACAACACCGTAGGAGTTCCGAACATAGCCAGGCATTCGTCGATTCCAGTGGTAGGGTCTTGGGGATCCATCTATTGAAAAGAAAGGTAAGAATTTGTTTTTAACAAAATATACATTTGGAAACAGGCTTTATTTTAGAAAGTAGAGATTTAATTCATATCGGGGGTATTACTAATAGTTGTGATGTCATGACGCATGAGCGTTCCAACGCAAGCCAGGATACCCTGACATATACGTAATATACTGATTAAATTAATTATTAGAGTGACATGCACTCAACGTTTTCAAACATAGGGCATACTTAAAATGCTAATCCACTACTAAGCTCAAAACCCAACTATAGATCTATAGAAGTAATCGAGGAAAGATGCTATAGAATGAACGAGGAAAGTTCAGAAATAACTCGGACCAAACTACCCCATCAATTTTTATCCATTCGAAATCCTTTTGAAGTTTTTGTAAAGTAATACTGCAAGTACTTTACAATGAAATGCTCTGATACCACCTGTGACAGAACCGCCTTAATCATAGGGCCCACGTGCCCCGTCATCGTCCCTAAGGACCGTTGACTAGTCTGCACGAGTTCCCTTTGACTTAGGTGGCCCGTCGGGTCTCATAGGAAACCCTAATTTCTCCGAGGATCTCATTGTAAAGGCCTTGCAAGTATTACAACAGTTAACACAAATAATTTGAATCAGAGTAAAGAGTGCGGAAGTATTACTTAAACATAGATTACAATTACATTATCCCAAACCAGAGTTTCGCAGTGGAGTAGCTGTATACAACTAAACACCCTGCCCAAGGGTTTCATTATATACACATCTTCATCCATGTACGATCCGATGACCGGCACGATCCTTCGTAGAACTGTTTACTCAACTTACCTGCAACAGGGGGTTAACAAACTCTGAGTACATGGGGTACTCCGCAAGACTTACCCGACTAAAGGTGTAAAATTAGACTCAGGAATGCAGGCTGAGGGGAGTCAAGGTAAGGCTTAGCAAGAGTCAAAGGATTTTGCGGAAAAGCAATACTAATCCTATTTTCAGTATTTTATCTCAATAATATTATTAATCATTAACCATATCTCCGAGCTCCTTCTCATATATCAACATTCTTTCATTTACTTAATCCATTCAAAAACATCCTAGTTCCGAACCACTCTTCGCTGTAAGTTTGAGGATCATGTCTCCATTAACCGAGGAGCAACGTCGATTCGAATCCAGAAGTACCCAGCTGGGGATCCCTATCCACACTGCATATGTAGCACTTAAGCTTGCATATGCCAACCCCGCCTACCACGGCTTTCCATACCCCGGAACCGGTCCTGCGCCACCCGAGAGCACAGTACCCCTCTAGTCTCCAGGCACGACGGCCACGAGGGTACACGCTACTCTCGCCATCTCTCCACTCCCAGTGCGTGGTTGTCGGTTCCAGCAGTAGAGCCACCGGAGTCAGAGGCTTTCCGTAGTATGTGGCTAGTTGCAAAGTCATGATCACAGCAGGCCGACAACGAATGGTCCCTAAATATTTTTCCGTTGGACACCATGCATTGGGACTCTAACCCAAGTACACTGGTGACCATCCGGTTTTCGCATCCCTTTTCCGATGACGAGGATCGTTGGGACTCTAACCCAAACAGATGGTCAACCAAACGGAAAACCCATCCACGTTGATGATAATGGACTGGCCAAGTACACCATCACCAAACGAGGACAATACCAATCCCATAAAATGATTCATTTGTTTCATATCATCACAGTTTTCAAAATAGCATTTTTGCAACTCTATCATTAAGCATGACTAAGCATTTTTCAATACTTTAAATAAATCAGGGTCTCAGGTATAATATGTGGTCAAGAAAAGGTAATGCATCAATAGGTTATCACTCAACTCCTATTAACCTAATGCAGTAGATTAACTCAAGTGATAAATATTTTTAAATAACAAGGAGGGGCAAATGCACCGGGGCTTGCCTGTTGCTTGAAGTAGAAGAAACCCTGACGTCAATCACTGAGAAGGATCCACATCCACCGAGTGAAGACCTTACTCGGGACACGCTTCAGATAATAATCACCGCGCGTTCACTACACGAAATGATGACATGTATGCCATGATGCAGGAGATGCACAAAATCACCGATCAATAGTAAGTAAACTTAATTTGAAAGTTGAGTACAACTTTCTTTCACGATAAGTTGTAAGTCAACAAAAGTAATTACTATCGAGTATTAACTACTTTGGTTTATTGATCGTTTTAATAGTCGTTGAAAGTCGGATTGGTTCTTCCCCTAGAACGTTATTAACCCATTGCCTAAACAAACTATTAAACCCTATCATTATATGTGACTAACATAAATTACTAGCATTCCAAATTAACAATTCAATTAAGAACCCAAACACTAATTATGGTGCCAAGGATCATCTCAAGTTAATGACCCAGGGATATCACTCGATCCAAATGTTACACCACACAAAAGTGAATTAGGGTTTCTACTCAATTTTATTAATCCATTCATCAATTAGGATTTTTGTTTTGGCATATAATCACTACATAGAGTAATTCATTTTATATTTACAAAGTAAATGATCATCAAAACTTGGAACAGTAGGGTTCAGGTGCTATAAGGGGTTTAACCAAACCCTAAAAGATCTAACAAATCATAAAAGTTAATTCCAATACTCTTTTCTTAATTAATCCATTAATCAAGTAATAAATAAGAAATAATTAAATTATTCCTATTTGAGCTCAAAATTTTTCTACAGATAGGTCTTGACCTAAAACAGTGCCACAACAATTTTCATGATTTTTGGAGTTACAGGGAACTAATTAAAATTACCCAATGTTGCATTTATTAATTTTTGTGCTGATTTTTAGTTCCCATAGAAATTGTGCAAATTCATTATTTAATATTTTTATTAAATACTACATTTCACAGAGAGCACCCTCAAGATTTCTCATGATTTTTAGGACAATAGATTTATTCTTACAAAAATGATAAAATGCATTACCATTCATATTCTCACAAAATGGAAAAACGAATTCTATTCATCGGAAAATGAAAAATGCCTTTCGGCCCGAGGCGGCCCACGAAGGGCGACCGGCCCAACCGGCCTATTCTCTCCCTCTCTTCTCACCGCTCTCACCCGACCCAACTGGGCCGGCCCACTAAGCCCAGGTGGACTCTCCCTCACTAGACCGCTGACGAATGGGCCCCATCTGCCAGCCTCTCTCTCTTTCTTCTTCCTCGCGCAGAGGAGAAACGACCACGCGCGCGTTGGCTCGCCGCGGAGCCCGCCGGTGGCGACCCGTACGACTCGACCAAGCACCCTACCGCGAACCCTCAAGCTTAACGAACCCCTGAGTGCACAGAGCCTAGAACTACGCAACCCCAGACGAGCTTGAGCTCGCCCATGGCGGCCTCGGCGGACCGGACGTGAAGAATCCGGCGGTAATGCCGGCGTTCCAGAGACTGTAACGTAGTAGAGTTTGAATTGGTGGTGGGTTCAGCTGTAGAGACTCACCTAAACTTCAAAACAGATGTTGGTAGGATTGGAGACGAGCCAGAGAAACGAGCCGGACGACGGCCGCGGCTATGGCGATGCGAACCAGACGTCAAGACCACGTTCCGACCAACCTAGAGCACCAATCGCCCAACCGCCTAGTGCATAAGAACCCAAGGAAGGAACAGAGATTAAAACATGCAGGAGGATGGGCCAAAACTCACCACCGACGACTGACCGTGTAACACCTCTGGTGTTACGTTTAATTAAAATCTGCCATGTCATCATCATTGCATGTAAATCATCCGGCATAAACTCATTTTTACTATGCATTAGCAAAAATGATTTTTGTTGCAACATGTGATTGTGCATAAGTTCTTAAGAATGATTTGTTATGTAAATGTTTGGGTTTGTATGTTATTATCTAAATTGAAATGGGTAACAAAAAGAAAATCAATTATAAACCCTAAATCAGACCTAAAACCTTAACTCAAAAACTAAGCATAATTAAGTGTTGGGCCTTAAACAAAAGTTGCAAATCTTTAAAAGTTGAGCAACTTCTATTTTGGGAAATTTTGAAGTTATTAAAAATAATTTCAAATAAAATCTTAATTTAGGTTTTAAAGTTTAAACTTGAAATACGAGTTCAAAAACTAGTAGGAATCTGGCGATGGTCCTTTAATGAAAGTTTTAGCCCTTACAAAATGGAACAACTTTCATGTTTATAGATTTTAAAGTTTACTTGTAGAAATTTAAATTTAAAACCCAATTAGTGTTTGTTAATAAAATTTAAAATGCCATTTCAAAAATATCAAGAATTAGGGCAAACTACTTTAGTGAAAGTTGTAAGGCTTTTTAAATTGAACAACTTTTATATTTGAGGATTTTGATGTTATACAGAAAGATTTCCAATTAAACCCTAAATAGTGTTTTGAAATTTAAATTTGAAATGTTATTTCAAAAACTATAAATAATCTGGTGAAACTCATTTAATGAAAGTTATAGGACTTGACAATTTGAATAACTTTTATTTTTACATATTTTCAAGTTATTGAGAAAAAGTTTGGGAATTTAGTTGATATTGAAATAAATTTCAAATCAAGCTTTTACCCCTTTTTGAATTGTCAAAAATCCATTCAAAATTTGGATTTGGTTCAAAAACCAAAGTTGTTCTAAATTTAATTTGCTACAACTTTTATTAAGGACATTTTTCAAGTTTGTATACAAAATAAGGGGTAATTTTGCAAAAAGGGGATAAGGGTGTATACTGCTACAGTGTTCCGGGGGGGTCCGGCTGCGCTGTCATGCTCTGCTCGCGGGCAGAGCCGCGCGTGCGCGCACCGGCCGCCGGCGGTGCCCGGGGCCGGCCGGCCGCGTGTCGCCGGAGGTGCCGGGCCCGTGGGGACCCTCTCCACGTCCAGCACACCTCCTCTGCCCTATAAAGCCACCGAGGTCGCCTTGCCCGTCTTTGTTTCTTCCATTGTCGCCGCCGGCGAGCTCTCGGTCGCCGACCAAATTGGCGCTGCCCTGAGTATCATTCCCAAATTCGCCTTGCCACTGATATTACCACATCCTAGAGCTTCTATTAGACCTGTTTGTGCCGGCAGCCGACCACCGGAGATGCCGGAACGCCGTCTCTTTCGTCTCCGGCTCCGGCAGAGTGCCACCGTGTGCGCCTTTGACGTGGCGAACTCGCCTTGGTGAGCTACGTCCTACCCCAATGTATGTCCTAGACTCTAGTTAGCCTCTTGATGCTCATACGTTTGCTGGTTTGTCCTTAGAGGCTTTAAACTCGTCGGAACGGGCGATCGTTGTCGTGTCCGAGCCGCCGCGTCCGCCGCCGTGCTTGTCCTCACCGACAACGACTCCTCTCCAGTCCTCCTTGTCTCCAATCGACATGCGCATGGCGCTCATGGTGAGCTCCTGATTCGTGTAGTGTCATCCTGTCGAGCTCTACCAGGCCGAGTTGCACGGACGCCGGCACCGCCGCGGCCAAGCCGCCATGGCCGCCATGGTTGCGGTCATAATCGCTTGAGCCTTTGATTCGTCACTAGGGGTGTACCAACAGCTAGAACATGTCGTGGGGCGCCTTGTGGCCCGCTCACGGCCGCTCGGCCGCCGCCGGCTGCTCCTGGCCTTGGCCGGGGCTGGCTCGGCCGGCCGGCAGAGCTCCTGCCGTGGGCACGAGCTGGCCGAAGCTGGTCAGCATCAGGCCGAGTCGGCCTGAGAAGGTCTGGGCCAAATTGGGCCGAGTTGGGTCGGCCCAGTTGAGTTGCAGTGTAGTTCAAAAGGATTTTTCCATTTTCCTATAAATGAATAGTTGTTAGATTTGTGAATTTTGTGAGAATTTTTGCATTACTCTAAAAATCATGAAATAAATGGAGTAGGCTCTCTGAGTTATGAAGTATTTATGAAAAATATGACATAAGCATTTTGAGTACTTTCTGTAGACTATAAAAATGTGTATTTTAATTAGTAAATGGTATTTCCATGATTTTTGTAGCCCAAAGTAATCATCTAAAAATTATGAAATTTTTGTAGTAGGTGTTGTGAGCAGTGAGCTATCTCCACAAAAATCTATAGTCCATTTGGATAATGTTTCAATGCTTAGTAATTAGTACTTAAATAAAAAAAATATATACTATAAAGTGTTAATGAATTTAGAATTTTGTGTGACTTTAGGAATTGTATGTTAACCATGGATCCTTGCCATGTGTTGATCTTGGGTACCTTGCTAGTATTTTTTTTAGTTCATGATAATCTTGTTGATTAAGATGCTTAAATAATACTTCAAGTAATGTAGATAAATCATTAATTAGAAATATTATTAACTTATGTTATACACATATGATAGTAGGATTTTATGAATCACTTAAGTGGGTACTGGTCATTATTATAGGAGGGCTAGTTCAGTTTTCAACAACTGTTAAAATGGTCATTTAACCGAAGCAGTTAATACTCCATAATAATTAGTTTCGTTAACTTGTAACTTCATCACGAAGGCAAGCGGTACTCAACTTACAAATTAAGTTTACCTTCTATTGATCAGTGATTTAATGCATCTCCTGCATCATGGCATACATATCATCATGTTAAGTGTTGCATTATTATTTCGTGTAGTGAACGCGCGGTGACTATTATCTGAAGCGTGCCCCGGGTAAGGTCTTCACTCGGTGGACGTGGATCCTTCTCAGTGATTGACCTCAGGGTTTCGTCTACTTCAAGCAACAGGCAAGCCCCGGTGCATTTGCCCCCCTTGTTATTTAAAAATATTTATCACTTGAGTTAATCTACTGCATTTGGTTAATAGGAGTTGAGTGATAACCTATTGATGCATTACCTTTCCTTGACCACATATTATACCTAAGACCCTGGTTTATTTAAAGTATTGAAAAATGCTTAGTCATGCTTAATGATAGAGTTGCAAAAATGCTATTTTGAAAACTGTGATGATATGAAACAAATGAATCATTTTATGGGATTGGTATTGTCCTCGTTTGGTGATGGTGTACTTGGCCAGTCCATTATCATCAACGTGGATGGGGTTTTTCCCGTTTGGATGGCCAACTGTTTGGGTTAGAGTCCCAACTTTCGTCGCCATCGGGAAAGGGATGTGAAAACCGGGTAGCTACCAGTGTGCTTGGGTTAGAGTCCCAATGCATGGTTTCTAACGGAAAAATATTAGGACCATTCGTTGTCGGCCTGCTGTGATCATGACTTTGCAACTAGCCACATACTACGGAAAGCCTCTGACTCCGGTGGCTCTACTGCTGGAACCGACAACCACGCACTGGGAGTGGAGAGATGGCGAGAGTAGCGTGTACCCTCGTGGCCGTCGTGCCTGGAGACTAGAGGGGTACTGTGCTCTTGGGTGGCGCAGGACCGGTTCCGGGGTATGAAAAGCCGTGGAAGGCGGGGTTGGCATATGCAAGCTTAAGTGCTACATATGCAGTGTGGATAGGGATCCCCAGCTGGGTACTTCTGGATTCGAATCGACGTTGCTCCTCGGTTAATGGAGACATGATCCTCACACTTACAGCGAAGAGTGGTTCGGAACTAGGATGTTTTTGAATGGATTAAGTAAATGAAAGAATGTTGATATATGAGAAGGAACTCGGAGATATGGTTAATGATTAATAATATTATTGAGATAAAATACTGAAAATAGGATTAGTATTGCTTTTCCGCAAAATCCTTTGACTCTTGCTAAGCCTTACCTTGACTCCCCTCAGCCTGCATTCCTGAGTCTAATTTTACACCTTTAGTCGGGTAAGTCTTGCGGAGTACCCCATGTACTCAGGGTTTGTTAACCCCCTGTTGCAGGTAAGTTTAGTAAACAGTTCTACGAAGGATCGTGCCGGTCATCGGATCGTACATGGATGAAGATGTGTATATAATGAAACCCTTGGGCAGGGTGTTTAGTTGTATACAGCTACTCCACTGCGAAACTCTGGTTTGGGATAATGTAATTGTAATCTATGTTTAAGTAATACTTCCGCACTCTTTACTCTGATTCAAATTATTTGTGTTAACTGTTGTAATACTTGCAAGGCCTTTACAATGAGATCCTCGGAGAAATTAGGGTTTCCTATGAGACCCGACGGGCCACCTAAGTCAAAGGGAACTCGTGCAGACTAGTCAACGGTCCTTAGGGACGATGACGGGGCACGTGGGCCCTATGATTAAGGCGGTTCTGTCACAGGTGGTATCAGAGCATTTCATTGTAAAGTACTTGCAGTATTACTTTACAAAAACTTCAAAAGGATTTCGAATGGATAAAAATTGATGGGGTAGTTTGGTCCGAGTTATTTCTGAACTTTCCTCGTTCATTCTATAGCATCTTTCCTCGATTACTTCTATAGATCTATAGTTGGGTTTTGAGTTTAGTAGTGGATTAGCATTTTAAGTATGCCCTATGTTTGAAAACGTTGAGTGCATGTCACTCTAATAATTAATTTAATCAGTATATTACGTATATGTCAGGGTATCCTGGCTTGCGTTGGAACGCTCATGCATCATGACATCACAACTATTAGTAATACCCCCCGATATGAATTAAATCTCTACTTTCTAAAATAAAGCCTGTTTCCAAATGTATATTTTGTTAAAAACAAATTCTTACCTTTCTTTTCAATAGATGGATCCCCCAAGACCCTACCACTGGAATCGACGAATGCCTGGCTATGTTCGGAACTCCTACGGTGTTGTGGCAGTTACTTCAGGAAGTAGGCTACTCGAAACCACCAAAGTATCGTTGGTCCCGTACTGTTGTCCTTGGTCGGCCGTGGTACGAAGTGTCACTTCGGATCCCAGCTTGTACCACCGCTCCGTTTTGGCCAGCTTGGGAAGCACAGGCAGAAGGTATGAGTCCTTGGGAAGGAGCTCAGGCTACAGCATTGGAAGTCCTAAGAAAGATCTGCTTCAGGTGTCAGAAGGAAGTCAGAGTTTCTACTCTGAGAATGTTTCCGTCAGACGCACTAGGGAGTTGGGATGGTCTTCAACGACAAGCTAAGCAATTGGAAGAGAAGTCTGATCAACAGGATCCCATATTGGTAGCCACTACTCGAGCCATGCTAGCCGTCCTTAACCTCCATCTGACCCGTGAGCAGGGACGCGAGGAGTGGCAGGAACTTTACGCTGAATGTTATGAAGCACTCAAGAGTACGGAACTCAAGAAGAAGAAGGCAAGTAAGGAAGCCCTAAAATGGCAAGAGGCTGCTCAGATCAGTGATGTGGAAAAGATCGGTTTGGACGTCCAGGTGGAAGCACTCGAAGCACAGCGGCAAGCAGACCAGCACCGCATAGAAGAACTGGAGAGTCTGGTGGATAGTCTTCACCTTCAGACAGGACTTCTCATCCAGCAGCGCGAAGAAGCTCATTCTTATGCCGTAATGGCAAGAGAAGGCCTTAGAGAGACCGTTGGATATCTGCAGTATCAGGATGCGATGTTTTGGGGCCTGCATAATACCTATCAGCAACAACTTCAGGCAGCCCATCAGAACATTGCCGACCTGCAACGAGAAGTGCAAATGCTCCATGCCATGAATGACCCAATTCCAGATATAGATGTTCCAGCAGCTGACCATCAGGAATTGTCTGGTTCAGCAGAGAATGCCGATGAAGAGTTTGGGGAAGTAGCTAGTGACTCGGAATCAGAAGTAGTGAGTGGTCGAGTCGATTAGTTTATGAAGCTAAGTAGTCTCCTAGACCCAGTGTCAGATCAGGTCAAGTCTGAGGTTAAGTGTCCTGGTAATCCAAAACCCTGTGTCGGTAGGGAAACTGGTGTAATGGTAGTTCCATAAGTTGGAGTAAGTCGACCTAAACTAGTAGTCAATGTGAACTAATGTGTAAACCTCGGATAATTCTATGTCATCGGCCAGATCATTTCATACTTGAGCTTATGAGTGTTATGTGTGTTCAACAGTTGGTAAATTTTGTCATAGGACTAGGTTTTTCAATCGCCGCTAAACTTCGCTCCATAAGTTTCTAGTCCTTGAGAAACTTCTGGATGCACTCATTCACTCTTTCAACTCGACACGAAACTTTGGTTAATCCTTGATTTATTAAATCCATTCATGTAAAATTTTCATCTTCTCCTTTAAAAACACTGCTATTTCCTTGAAAGCTATTATAACTGTAGTCTATGGGATATCGTGCTCCAAGACCGTGACACAGCGTCGAAATCTGGGGTCTCCTATGGATTACAACCATGGGAAATTACTGCCGGACGCTCGCTGTTGTCAAGGTTGATGGTCATGATCCTAGGCTGCAATTAATGTGCCTTCACTCCTTTTCCAAATATCTTTTACAAGAATTCGTATCCATATTTCTTCGTGAGTTTCAAAATCCTTTTGCTCTTTATAACTATATTAAAACTCACTTTGAGAATCCACATCTGATCTCTCCGAATTCTTAAGGTTCTTTATCTTTGTAATCATCTTAATTTCATCTGATAGAATAACAGGGACCAATTTGGAAATGATACCTAAGATCCAATCACTTGGAAGTGGTATCTGTGATCCGCTGAGGATTCCGTGTTGTTTTATCGATTCTTGTTTATTTATAAATATCTTGACATCTATTTTGAAAATTCACTCCGACGAAAACTTTATGATGCACTTTAATTCACCTACAGACTCAGGATGAAAACCTAGCACTAGACCATGACTTTTATCTGCATACATGTTATGCCTTGATCCGACACGTATCCCTTATTTAAATCCAACATGTTATTCCAAAAAAATCGTTATGGTTGTACCTATAGTGCTGTCATGACCTGTGACCACGGTGTCGCGTCGAAACCTAGGGTCTCTCACGTGCCATGGCCACGCCAAGATTCTGCTAGGCACGCGTAGGTATCAAGGTCTAGGGTTGTGACATAATGTCGCTTCGCAACCAATGAAGTTTCTTGTCTGCACTGTATGAGGAAACAAATTCATCTTGCTATGATGTAACATGATCTGCGGCTGTGATACAATATAGCAACCTGGGATCTCCTGTGACTCACAACCACATGAGATTCTGATGGGTATATGCTCGTATCAAGGTCTGTGGTCATTGTACATCATAGATACAGTCGATTTATTTTTCTCTTCTTACCGAGGTTACTTTAATTGTATTCTATGATAGTATCTCGAACCGTGACTATGGTGCCGTGTCAAAACTTGGAATCTTATGTGAACTGCAGTCACATAAGACCTTAATAGGGTACACACTGGTATCGTAGTCGATACTCCTGAATCATCGTAGCTCGCAATTAATGTGCCCTCACTCTCCTTGAAACCCACCCTTAAAAGATATTCCTCGCAAGGGTTGTATTTCGAAGAAATAAGGTTTCAAGTTTTAGTGTTGAGAAACAACTGATTAGGTCAAATAAGAATCTTCATCATAACAGGTAGTAAGAGAAGTGTGGACTAGTAGCTTATCAACCCAAGTGTCTGAACACTGGTCAGTTTCACAGAATGTACTTCATGTGACACCACTCGAGAAGTAACTTCAAGTGTCAAATCGGGTTATTGACTTGGTAGGAGTAGAATTGAACTAAATATGACGCACTCCGAATACTCAGTGTGAGTCATAAACCAATAAGAGATCGTGTTACTCAAAGGGCTTCAACAGGATGGTGGACAAGTATGTTGGAATCAGTCTTCAGGAGAAAAAGCTACCCGAGAGATCAGAGAATTCTAAAACTCAATTATATGTTAAAAAAAACAGATGGCCGGCAACAGGAGGAATCCTAATCCACCACCACCACCACAACCTAGCATTCAAGATCTCATCGCTTCGCAGACGCAGTTGATGGAGACAATGATGCAGTTCATTCAAAATCAACCAGCTGGAGGACCACAACCTGCTCAACCTCAAGCTAGAGATAAGCGAGGAGAATTTTTGAAAGGTCGTCCACCTGTGTTCAACCACGCCGCCGACCCATTGGATGCTGATGATTGGCTTCGCGCCGTGGAGAGACAACTCACCATTGTGCAATGCAATGATGAAGAGAAGGTGTTGTATGCATCTGGACAGTTGCAAGGAGCTGCTCAAGACTGGTGAGATGCATTCCAGTATGGTCGCCCCAATAATGCGCCTGCTATCACATGGCAAGAGTTTTGTGAGAACTTCAGGTCATACCATATTCCTGAAGGTTTGATAGAGTTGAAGCAGGCAGAGTTTAGAGCTTTGAAGCAAGAACAAATGTCGGTGCCAGAGTACCGTGATCAGTTTGTTCAATTGTCGCGGTATGCTCCCGATGATGTTGCTAATGACAAGGACAAGTAGCGTCTCTTCCTCAAGGGACTTCACGATAGATTGCAACTCCAACTCATGACAACCACCTACCCCAATTTTCAAGAGCTGGTGAATCGCGCTATAGTGATCGACAACAAGCGCAAGGAGATGGCGGATAACAAGAGAAAGAAGCAAGGACAAACCTTTACAAGAAATAACCGTTCGCGTCCCAACGCCCAGCAACGAAATTTCCAGCAGAGACACCAAGGGCCATCAAATCAATGGAACCGCAATCAGAATCAGCCTCGTTCTCAATCTCCACCACAACAGCAGAAAACTCCTAACCAGACTCCTCAGCAAGCTACCCCAAGCAAGACCCCCAACAGGACCAATACATTTGGCACTCCCATCAAGTGCTTTGCCTGTGGAGAATCGGGACATCTCTCTTACCACTGTCCCAAGAAGCAGAACCAGCAGACTCCGCAGAGTAGCAACCAGAAGGGAAGACATCAACAATCGTCTAATCAAGGAAGTGTGAACCATGTGTCCGTGGAGACAGCTCAGGAAGCACCAGAGGTTATGATGGGTACGTTCAACGTCAACTCCATCCCCGCTACCGTTCTTTTTGATTCCGGTGCTTCGCATTCATTCATATCACAAAGTTTTGTTAGGATACACGGTATACCACTATTAGCCCTACAAAATCCATTATTGGTAAATTCACCCGGTGGGGCTATGCAAGCTCAATATTATTGTCCTTCGGTTAGCATTGCTCTAATGGGGGTAGACTTTAAAGTGAACCCTACGGTAATAAGAACAACCGGAATAGATGTTATATTGGGTCTGGATTGGATGAAGCAGCACAAGGCAGTTATTCAGTGTGAGGAAAAGGTCGTTGTGTTAACTACGTCCAAAGGAGATAAAATCAGTGTTGACGTAGTTATGCAACCACCACCAGCAGCGACAGTGAACCAGATTCGAGAGGAATACCCAATTAAAATATTAGAAACCACAGAGCGATTCAGAAGGAGTGAAATTATAAAGTTATGCAAGGTACAGTGGAATCGGTCTTCAGAAAACGAGGGAACATGGGAAAAAGAGAAAGAATTAAGGAAGTTATATCCCCAACTTTTTGAGTAAGCACTAACTAATCTCGAGGACGAGATTATTTTTAAGGGGGGTAGAATTGTAACACCCGGAAATTTTCAATTTTTGAAATAGGAATTTAATTTGATTTATTTATGCAATTGATTGAGCATTTAATATATAGAATAATATTTTTTGTGAATTAAAATAAACCCTAGGGCATAGAAACATGTTATGTTGCATACATGCCGCTGCACATATTTATTTCCTGAGATTTGATTGGATTTTGCAAGGGTTCAAAACTTAGTTTGAAAAGCCATTTGGAAAACAAATTTGAAAATGAATTGAGAAAATTAGAAAAGGGAAAACTCCCTCCCCTTCTCTGCAGGCCGAGCCGGCCCATCCCCTCTCCTCAGCCCAGGGCGCTGCCCCTCTCCTCCTTCTTCGCATGGGCCGAGCCGGCCAGGTCGAAGCCCAGCAGCACCACCGGCCCGTGTGCATGCTGGAGCCCCGTCCCTCTCCGTCTGTGACTGACATGCGGGGCCCACAAGTCATCTTCCTTCTCCCGCTCGTGTTCGAAGCGGACACGGCCGCGCCGTAACCACCCCGGTCTCCTCTCTTGGCGTGGCCGAGTCCATCCCGTGCATGCCTCCACTGGCCCGTAAAAGGAAGCCGCGACCCTCTTCCCCCGCCGCTGACGCGTAGGGCCCGCTGCCCCGCGCCATCCCCTTCCTCCAGTCGGAGTCCGAGCGGAGCACGAGCGCCGCCTCCGACAGAAGGCAACCGCCGGATTTTTCGGCCGAGTCCGTCCCAAGTACGCCTCCCTCGCGCCCCTATATAGGTCGGCCGAGCGCTGTCGTCCCTCCCCACAAGTTCCCGAGCAAGCCACGCCCTCCAATCTTGCCCTAGCCGCCGCCCCGAGCTCCGCCGTCGCCCCGAGCTCCGCCGCCGCCGTCAATTTCTCCTCGGGAAGACTTCTCCGTCGAAATTGGTTGTTCTCCAAGCTTCGCAGCAAGGTCAGGAACCTTTCCGACCCCTTCTCCCTCGGTTTTGTGCACTATAGCCATGATGCCGAGCTTCGCCGCCACCATAGTTCCGCCACCTAGCTCGCCGCATCCTCCCCGAGCTACCCCTGTGGCAACCGAAACCATAGATAGGTTCGGCTTGAACTCCTCTTACTTCCCGACCAGGTCCCGAGGTGTGCCGAGCTTCCTAGCCCCGAAAACGCCGTCTCCGGCCATCTTGCCGGCGAGGAATCGGCCGGGCGCCGCCCGACTCCGGCGACCAGAGCCGTCCCTCTTTTCCCGAGCTACCTGCGCCGTCCACGGCCGATCCAACGGCTCACAGCGAGAGATACCTTTTCGACCGGCACTTTTGCAAAAGAGCCCCTGAGCTTTTTAATGTTCTAACCCGCGGTCCTTTGGCGTATTTCTCAGATTACGCTTTCCTATTTAGAAGACGTATTTTCCTCGGTTTAGATTCAAAAATACGTTTTCAATATTTACAGATTTGCCACTCAGTTTATTTCGGCCATATTTTATTCGTTTTAGCTCCGATTTGATCCGTTCAAGTCTCGTTAGATTCGTGATTTCGTAATCTACCTAATGATGCTACTGTTACTCATGTTTTCAACTTTTTAAAATTCGAGATTAGATTTATTCTATTATTTTATTAAAGTAAAACTTGTTTATTTCATAACTTCTCCGTTTGAACTCCGAATTTCGTGATCTTTATATCGTTGGAATCGTAGCGACGCGTAGATTATTTTTATACACTTTTCAATCTGTTTTTTTTCTACTGTTGGTGTACTGTTTCTAATATAGATCTTGTTTGCTTCGTGTATGATTGCCTCGATGATTGTGTGGTGATTTTATGATCGAGTTCAGACGGTGAGCTATTCGTTGGTGATCAAGAGTACACGGAGGATCCAAGTTCTCCAGAGCACTTTGATCAAGGCAAGTATAGCATGGACCATTCTTGTTGCCTATTCACCTTAATCACTAAATTCATGATGCATGTGTCTGCCTTGGCAACCATAGTGTTTATTCCTAGTTTTGATGACTTGATCCTTGTTACCTATGAGATTGCATTTGAGTAGTGATGCTAGTGCTTGATGATGCCATGATCTTATGAACTTGATTAATTAATTATGAGATAAAGATTAAAAGATGCTTTTTAGCAACATGGACTATGGACTTATCTGTAAGTATGACACCGGGACTTACAGCGCAACCATGGGGCTATATGGCTCTGGTTTTAGTCAAGTATGGAGTTACTTTCTATCATGTTGTTAATCTTGAAAGGTTCCTTGCCGAGCTGGTTGTTTTGCGGCTCCTGTCCTTGTGTGTACTGCTGCGTGTGTGTGCCACTTGGAAGGAGGGCTCTACCGCCCCTTGCCATTGCGCCCGGATTGATTAGTGACATGTTAGCGAGGCTTTTGAAAGACTTCATAGTGAACCCCGCCGATCTACCTTGGTAGTGGATCGAGAGGCTGATCACCTCGAGAAAAAGGGTAAATCACGACTCATGGTGAAAGTGTGCAACCTCTGCAGAGTGTAAAACTGATATATCAGCCGTGCTCACGGTCACAAGCGGCCTTGGACGTCTTACAGGAACTTAACTAATTTAATATTGATTTATTTGGGAGTTTCTATTGATGTTTATTCCATATTAATTATCATGTTTATATGATCATGCGAATCTTGTTCCTTGGTATATTCTATTGCTGCTACTCAATTGCTAAAATATGATCAACTAAAAGCAACCGCTGTCAACCAGTGTTATGCCTTATTTGAGCCTCATAAACCCATGCTATTCTTGTTGAGTACGACATGTACTTACGCTTGCCTTATTTTTTATATTTGGATAAAAATCCCGGATGGGTAACAGATGACTATGATGATTCTTCTGAGGATTTCTAGGATTGTGTTCACCAGTCAACTATTCCCTGTGGAATGGAGATTCCGCGAGAGAGTTATCTATATTATTCCGCTGTTATTAATGTAAAGACTCTGTGATATTATTCGTTATATATTGAACCTTGTGATGGTACTATGTAATTTGTCGCTTATGTGTGTGATTGATCTCTGGGCGCACATAAGTTGGTTCATTCAATTTTATCCTTAAAATTGGGTGTGACATCATCGTTCTTCATTGTTCATTAAATTAGTACGAATAGAGGAAGAACTAGGAATGAGGTGATGGTTCGTCGTGCTGTCATGGCTGCTCTTAACCTAGCCTGTCAATCTGAAGGGTTGGGGTCCGCGGGGGTTAGGAGTTGTTTCCAAGTATGTAAGCATGGAGCTTGGGTATGCGGAGATCGACGAATATGTCGGTATCCCACGGGCAGAGGAGTAGGTGGACAGGTGGTGACAGCCCTGTCCATCCCTAGCATTCCCCCAGTTCGGATATTGAGTAGGAGTTCGTAAAGTCTCTATCGGCTGGCAGACCAGCTGTGGGAATCTCCCTATCACCCCAGACTTAGTCCTGATACTAGAATTACTAATTAGATGATCTGCTAACAGTTCTTTGCATAATTGTATATGATCAATGCCTGCTCAGTTAGATATATTCTTTTATTCTTTATTTTCCTTTTATCCTCGAGGTTTATCCATATGTGTGTCCACTATCTTGAGATCATGTCTTATTCCTGTTTACTCTATGCCTACCATTGCACTCAATAAGTGATCATGTTTACACCACGCTTGATGCATATTGCCCTCCTGCGGGAAATTATAAATACGACACCCTACTCACGGGGTGAAATGCTACAATGATAGTTTTGTGCGCTTGCAGAGTTATCTTATTTCTTACTGAGCTATCGATTGGCGTACCTAAGTACCATTACTTAAGGATTGTAATTCTTGTGCACCCCACGACGCCGTGTCACAGTTTTGCATATCGTAAGTAATGACGGATAGGAAGGCCAATCCGACACTTCTAACTGCTATTACCAGACTGCACTACCTAGGCCGGCGCCTTTATGGGCCAAGAGTTACCTTTCTAAATTAATGGTTGTTGGGGATGCCAACAAGCATTTCTAGCGCTGTTGCCTGGGATGGACTTTTTGTCTATCTTTTGTAATGATGTTAAGAAATGCCAACAAGCATTTCTAACGCCGTTGCCGGGGATGGACTTTTAGTCTATCTTTTGTAACGATGTTAAGAAATGCCAACAAGCATTTCTAGCGCCGTTGCCTGGGATGGACTTTTAGTCTATCTTTTGTAACGATGTTAAGAAATACCAACACTCAACACCCTTGGCATCTCGCTGGCTCACATTGACTATGCACCATTAGGTCAGAATCCGCCGCACACCCACCCACGTGCCACAGAGATCCTCACCGTGCTCGAGGGTACACTCTATGTTGGATTTGTCACGTCCAACCCAGACAACAAGCTATTCACCAAGGTTCTCAACAAGGGTGACATGTTTGTATTCCCCCAAGGGCTCATACACTTTCAATTCAACCCAGTCCATGACAAGCCAGCTGTCGCAATCGCTGCACTAAGCAGCCAGAACCCTGGCGTTATTACCATTGACAATGCAGTCTTTGGATCAAAACCACTAATCTCGGACGATGTCTTGGCCAAGGCATTCCAGGTGCAGAAGGGAACAATTAACTGGGTTCAAGCTCAATTCTGGGAGAACAACCACAACTAAATAAATTGAGACTCACATCATTGTACGAAGATAGGGTTATATATATGCATTTTGCATACTCTTGTGTGTATTCAGTTACAACATGCTACAGCTAAGATATAATAGAATAAATGGGAAGTATTTGTAACGAGTCACTATTCACTAGTAGAGGGAGGGGCTTTAGTCCCGATGGAAAACCCCCTTTAGTCCTGGTTATCCCAACCGGGACTAAAGGTCCCAGTCTTTAGTCCCGATTGAATAACCGTGACTAAAAGTCTGTGCAGACTAAAAAATAATTTGCGTCCCATGAGATTCGAACCCAAAACCTCGGGCATAACATCGCGCATGACTTACCACCTCACCTACAGAGCATATGTGACTTTAGACAGGATGTTTTCCTTTTAAGGTTGCTAACACCAACCGGGACTAAAAGGACCTTTAGTCTCGGTTCTTAGTACCAACCGGGACTAAAAAGGTCTACCTTTAGTCCGGGTTGGTGTTACGAACCGGGACTAAAAGGTCTAGACCTTTAGTTCCGGCTAGTAATACGAACCAGGATCAATGTTGAATCTTTTGTTCCGGTTGGTGGTACCAACCGGGACTAAATATCTTTAGTCCCGAACACAAAAAAATGACGAGACTAAAACCAAAACTTGATGTGGATATAAAGTCGTTTCTCTACTAGTGATTTTGTGTCTTCTGCAAGCTATACTACCCTGATCTTTTTTAATATATCTATTGAAGTACATGAGGATCCTACAAATTTTATTGAATATTGTTTGTATATGATATGCCGGTACATAAACAATATCTCTAGACCATAATTTGGATATGAATATTGCATGGAGCCGTCCAAGTTACTAAGCTAAACTGAGCTATCTACCCGTAGATAAGATAAGATTAACTTAATTAATGAAGCCATCACGTAGATCAGTTAAGATTAACTTAATTAATTGACCCAGTAGGTAACACAAGAATTCTATTCTATTGATACGTGACGGTTTCTAGGTGACGGTCTCTGAAACTATCAAGCCATCCGAAATCTAGGACTATGCTATGACGGTCTGAAAGTGAGGTGCGAACTATGTGACGATCTGGATCATTTGTCTCCTCCATTAGCTGTCTATAACACCTGGGAAGATATCACATAGGGGCTCGCATTAACCGTATCAGCAATGTTGTATCCCCAATTCCTTATTACACGCCTCCTCAACAAGGGTGGGGATGCCTACTGGATTTCCTCCCATGAGCAGTATATAGGTACATGTAGTGCCTTCCAATGTGTTCACATATGCATACGTTACTATGCATTGGAGGAAATAAGATATCTGACACTCTTACTGCTAACACATTAATTGTTTGACTGATGCATCGCAAATTTCATAACAATCAACCTGCAGCTATGCCTTATATCTATCATACGATTTATGTACGCAAATTTGCTGAGATAATAGACATTTTCAACAATCAACTCTGTGCCAACCTGCCCGGCAACACTTACCACCATTTAATAAGATAAACATTCTAGCTCAGAAAAAATATAATGACAATCCAAAAATACTTCTTGGTAACTACACTAACAGCCCGTTTGCGCACAACTTTGCCAGTATATGACGGCATGCCAAACGCTTCAAGGTGGCACCTCACTTTCACGGCCAGGTAAAGGTGAAACTGTAGTTTTCGTCAATTTCATGCTGAGCGAAACGGAGTTGCATAGCCAATATTTCATGCCGCACTAGCAGCGTGGATACTCTTACCCAAACAAGGCCAAACTAGCGGGACCGAAGTCATGCTTTTTCCAATGCAACAAAATTTTCCACATGATATTTAATAAGAGATTTATATATAGTATTACAAGTACGCTCCTTTCGTTAAATAAATAAATTTCTAGAGTTATCTTAAATTGTTTTTTAAACTCTCACTGAATTCTTGAAAAACCATCAAGATTAATGACAACAGATTAGTATCCTTAGATTTGGTGGCTGAAAACAAACATAAAGCGATTTACTGATGGACACTCAGCTATTTGTAAATTTTGCCGGTGGACACTAGGTATTAAAATATTTACTTACAGCTAAGGAGGTGAGAGAAGAGCTATGAAATGTCCATTTTGCCCCCTTTCTTCTTCATGTCTCCCTCTTCTCCCTTTCTATCTATCTAGTTGTTGTCGCCGTCATGGCCCCAAGGTCACAGCTCGCCGATGTCGCCGCCATGCACATCTTGAGTCTCCTTCGTTCCTGCACACCGCATGTTGGGTCCCCCAACACCGGGACCCGCCGGTTCCATTCCTCCACCATGCCCGCCCACGGGGTGCCTCGCTTGGTCGCTTCGCCACAGGCCATGGTCTACTGTTTGTCGTCATGCAAACGCCATCCACTGTGTACAGCGGCCCACGGCCTGCCGTCGTTCAGACGCTCTGAAGTAATGCCGTCATTCACATAGACGTCCACCAGGGCCGGAGCGTAGCCGCTCGTGGTGATCTGTGCCAAGATCACACCTCCGACCTCATCTCGACAGCATCGGTGACCGTACGAAAGCCCCGCCCATGCCCCCGGCCGTGATGGTGCCACCCTGATCCTTTCCCTTCCTAAGCTAGCCATGGAGGCCCGCCTTTTCCACAGTCACCACAGGAGGTCCGCCCCTACCCCTTGCCCAGACGGTGCTCCCCACAGCCGATGAAGCCATCACCCTCGACCCTGACGTGTCCGAGGCAGCAGCATACCCCGCGTTTGCTTCCCCACCTGTTTTTTCTCCCTCCTGGCCTCCATGAGCAAGCGCGCACCATGGACCAACCTTTCTCCTTGACCCAGTAAAAAAAGGGAAGAAGAGAGGAACAAGAAAGAGGCAAGGGCAAAAAAGACATTTCACCTCTCTTCTCTCATCTTCAAAGGCAAAAATTAATATTTCAATGTGCGCGGTGGTGTCCACCAGCAAATCGCTTTATTTTCAGTGTCCGCCAACAAATGGAAGTCACTTCGAGAATGTGGAAGAAAATTTTCCCTTAGATTAACAATAAAATATATTTGCGTAATGTGCTCATGCTATGTCATAAATGTTGTTACTACTTTCTATAAAGTAACACAAAATTGAGGTAGTTTGACTTGCAAGGATCCCAGGAATTGATTTATTTGGGGATGGAGAGAGCCTATTTTCATCTGGTAAAGCAATGTTATAAAGTATTATCACAGTGCTAACACATTTATGTACGTTATTAAATTCATATATTCCTATAGCTCACTAGTACAAAAAAGCACTAAGCTGATACCCAAATTTTTTTTTACAGGTGGTTTTGCATGACGGCCGCCACTAGAAATCGATTTCTAGCGGCGGTTCGTTAAGAGAACCGCCTGTAAAAATGAGCCATTTCTACAGGCGGTTCACTTAGTGGCGGTTCGTTAAGTGATCCGCCACTAGAAATAATCTGAATTTTAATTTTTTGAGTTTTTCAAATGACTTTAAATGAAAAAACTGTCTACATGAAAGTTGTAGACCTCGAAAAGTTATGAAACTCTGTAGTTGAAATTTTTTTCATTTAAAATCATCTTGTTGATGTAAATTACGGTCAAAGTTTGAAATTTGAAATTTGACTTTTTGATAAAAGCCTCGGATGGAGAAACACTCTTAATGAAAGTTGTAGATCTTGAAAAGTTATGAGTCTGGGTAGTTGACAACTTTTTCATTTAAATTCGTTTAGTGCCTCAAACAATCAATTTACTCTCGGTTGGTTATAATATGTGTGGAGCCGAAGTGTGATACAGTCACAAGTGAGAGTGTGGTGCAGTGGTAGGAAGGGGTACGTGCGAGGGAGAGGTAACGGGTTCAAACCCCCGTGGCCGCGTAGCGCGCGTATTTTGCGCGAAAAATACCGCGACTTGCCGGTGGGTCCCTTCCCATATTTAATTTTTTTGTTTTGCTGTTTTTAAAACCTGATTTTCGCAAAAAAATTAGTACAGGTGGTTTGTTAAGTGAATCGCCAGTACAAATCGATTTGTACTGGCGGTTCACATATAACCGCCAGTACAAATGGCCGATTTGTACTGGCCTCCGGCACTGGCGGTTGTCTAAAATGCCTGTAAAAATACTTCTACAACCGTCTATATTGAGATTCTGTGTACTAGTGGCTGCTTATGTATAAGGAGCAGGTAATTAAGATTAGGTTTGGTACGAACTAGTCAAGAAGTTGACTAGGCAGACTACCTATTTACTGATCTGTTGTTGTAGCGGAGTTGCTTGTTTAACTTGCAATTATAACGAGTCAACAAAGATGTGACCGCGTCAAAATAATGGACAAATTTGTCCTCTACGAACTTTCCAGTTAGGTGATCAAAAATGCCAACATAGAAGGGAGCCATCGCCATCGGGATATTAGATTTCTTATGCAAGAACATATCTATTCAGGTTCCAGCTCTCTATTCTTTTAGTAGCACGTGGCATGCCACGACTCGATAGTGAGACACGTGTCATGTATTTCTCTTAATTTTGATATTTATCAGCTCTGCAGATGTGCTGTTGAGAGCAGGGTGTTTGTGCATGTGTTCATACACATGAGTATGTGTATATGTATATACGAGTATCTTCATCTTTAATGCATTTGCCGAAAAAAAATGCAAACATTGAGATAGTTAAATACTTGTGTGAGGTAATCATTTAAAACAAAGAGATGTGTATTGTTGTGTTCGGCCGGTATGAGGGGTTTCCATCATCTATATAGTCACACGTGGATCGTAATAAGTATATTTCTAAAGTGTAAACACGAGCAATGTACTCCTAGTATACGGTAAAAAGAATATAGGATGACCAGCAAGTTAGGACGGATCATTTCAGACATTAAAACATCTCAAAAATTTTCTATAAATACAAGAGTGCACGCACCTTGATTTGTTTCCTTTTTTTTTTTTTTTTTTTTTTTTTTTTTTTTTTTTTTTTTTTTTTTGCCCTGCGTGCTAACGGCTTCATCTAAGAAGCCAGAGAAGCCAGGTTTAGGTGCTTTGCCGTTATAGCAAAAAAAAGGTGGCTTCTTCCCTCGGCAACTTATCTAGCAATACTATTTTATGAACTAGCGTTTTGGTAGGGCTTCACCTTGGAAGGCAGATAACGAGCCAAACACCCCTCGAGAGCCCTGCCAAAGAGAGCCTTCTTGCACAACTATCACAATCTGCCACCTATGAGCTTATCCCAACGTCTTCTACACTTAACCACATGTATGCAAATATGTAGACAGTATGGATTGATTAACTGGTGTTCGTGAAAAAGCATTTACCAGATTATGGCCTTCTCGATTATTATCATAGATATAGGAAATTAATTTAACCATATATATTTATCAATAATTTTTTTAGTTTGATATTAGAGTCACCAACTTGTGTGATATTCTACACGACACAATCGGATTTGGTAGTAGTGTGCAAAACTACTGAAAGCAACAATGTTTTGAAAGGTTCATATAGTTACCTTCTTTCATCAGCAGGTTGATCTAGAAACCACAGACTAGTTCTTCTGGTTGGATGGTTCAAAACTTGACTTTTTCAGTTGCTAAGTTCATGCTGCGCGCGGCTATATATAAGCAGCATCCATCTCCCTGCTTGGCCAAATTATCAACAAAGCAAACACAAGCAGCTGGTGATTAGCCTACTGCACAGAGTGCCAACATAAAACCAAGAGAAGAAAAGAAATGGCTGCCTCCTCGTACTTCCTCCTTGCTGCTTTTCTAGCAGTGGTCGCTTCTCATGCCATGGCTTCTGATCCTAGCCCGCTCCAAGACTTCTGCGTTGCTGACATGCACTCCCCTGGTATGTATGCACTTAGATTCATCTTTGTTAGCAATCTAGTGAACTCGTAATCAGTAATGAATGTTTCGAGCGCACATCTTTCTACCACAAGAATTTATATATGCTGCCTAATTCCTATGCAAACTGTAATTTTTCTTCATCAATGTGTACAGTGAAGGTGAATGGATTTGTTTGCAAGGACCCCATGGCCGTGGACGCAGATGACTTCTTCAAAGCAGCCAACCTAGATAAGGCTAGGGACACCATGAAGAGCAAAGTCGGATCCAATGTCACTTTGATCAACGTCATGCAGCTCCCTGGCCTCAACACTCTAGGCATCTCTCTGGCACGCATCGACTATGCACCCTTGGGTGAGAACCCGCCGCACACCCACCCACGTGCCACTGAGATCCTCACTGTTCTCGAGGGGACCCTGTACGTCGGGTTTGTCACCTCAAACCCAAACAAGCTCTTTGCCAAAGTGCTCAACAAGGGTGACGTGTTTGTATTCCCTGAAGGCCTCATCCATTTTCAATTCAACCCGGTCCACAACAAGCCAGCCGTTGCTATTGCGGCGCTCAGCAGCCAGAACCCAGGGGTTATTACTATCGCCAATGCGGTCTTTGGATCAAAGCCACCGATTTCAGATGATGTTTTGGCCAAGGCTTTCCAGGTGGACAAGGGCACGATTGATTGGCTCCAGGCTCAATTCTGGGAGAACAACCACTACTAACTAAATCACTTATGGCTTACCGCATGGAAAGACCGCTGCGTTTACCTGCACTTGGAATAATACAACTACATGTGTCTTTAGTTTTGATGCTAAAAGAGGTAAAATAAAATGGTAGATGTTTCAACGTCGGGTTTGTTGTTTTGTACGTGCATGGTGCTTGGTGCACTACTCTATGTGGAAATTTGAATAATAAGCTTTGCTTGTAGTACCATGAATGACAGTGTCACATCTTCCTTACATGTTCTATCATGTATTGATTGACTTATGCGTCAAACTAACAGAAAGTGAGTTCTCCTCCAATGGGGCCTATTATAGGCTTGAGTCGAGAAAGTCCTAGATGAGCGATGGACATATGATCGGCTATGAATGGCATATTTGAGCTCACCAAAGGTTACCAGAACCATTAGACGGACAAGCAAACCCAAAACAAGAGCCTTATCTTGGTCAAACGAGTGGTTGAGAAAGAAGGGAGATCCCCTCGCTGCCATCCTGGAGATGCCTCGAGGGGTTGCGAGGGACTTGGTGGCTTCTCTAGGGTACCTAAAATAAGGGTTACCTAAACTCTCAGATTTGCGTCATGATAGTGAGACTAACACTCTAATTTATTCTTCTAATCAAGAAGGAGCTCGTGTGGCTAAACCCGTCGTGCGCAGACACTTTCGGATCTAATTAGGGCATGATGATCCTAACTCGTGGCACAATGGGTCAAAGGTCCTAGCCCATGAAATGTTGTCCAAGGAACCCAAGTCGCCCACCACGTCCGGGGGGCTCGAACTGACTCGTGGGGTTCCCAACCTTGGAAGGCGACAGCGGACAAAGGGAAACCGTGGGAGCATCACATTGCTAATTTTGCTCCTATGACGGGGACAGGGATCCTCATCTTCGATGTATCCGTTGAACATAACTCTTTTTCGGTTAGAACATAACTCTCTTTTCAGTTCAAACCACTCTCTGTTAGAGTTAGCCACCGGACGCTCCTTAAGTTGCACCGGAAGCGTCTGGTGCTGCTTCAGGCACTTTTTCAAGATCCTCTCACCACGCATGTTCACTAGAGCTAACACCCAAGTGTACCACACCCTTATGCACGTATGTTAGTATTTTTCAAAAAGTTTTTCAAGGGTTTGTTAGTACTCACTAGCATCTATATGCATATGCAATAGGTGTAAGCATCTAGTGGCATTTTGACAACCGTATCTCACGAACGAGTTCTTCTATCTTAATAATACAGCTTTCTATCCTAAATTTGATCACTCTCTCTATAGAGTATTGATCACCAAAAGCAAAAGAGCACCTATCAAGTTCTACCTTTATCTTGAACTTCTAACTTTTCTCCCTTTAACTTTTCCTCCATGGATGAAACATTTTAACTCCTTCTTGATGATGGACTTACACCATTTGCGTGGACACTGTCATGACCTCTCGTGGCTTTCATCGTCATGGTCACCTGCTCCATCTTGATGTTTGCTAATTCAACTAATGAAACACTTAGAGTAAATATTAGCAAAGTAAGTTTTAACAATTATCAAAACCAAACTTGGGCTTTCACTACTAGATTTGCTCCCATTCAGCAGTATATAGGTAGATATAGTGTCTCCCGATGTGTTCACATATGCATATCTTTTTTTTATGAAACAGGAGGAGCAGAGCACCCCTACTAAAATTTTATATTATTAATAATAAAAACTAAAGTTCAGCTCCTTGACATATGCATACCTTACTATGCATCGGAGGAAATAAGATATCTGACACTCATACGGCTAACACATCGTTTGACTGATGCAGCGCAAATTCCATCACAATCAACCGGCGGCTATGACTTGTCATCCACTTTACGTCTGCCTAGACAATGTATGTTTACAAATTTGCCGAGATAATAGACATTTTCAACAATCAACTATGTGCCAGCCTGCCCGGCAACACTTAACCACCATTTACTAAGATAAACGTTCTAGCTCAGGAAAAAAAAATAGATATTGACAATCCAAAAATGCTTCTTAGAAACTACACTAATGGCATGTTTGTGCACAACTACGGCCTGCCAATAGCTTCATGATGGCTCCTCACTTTCAAGGCCAGGTGAACGTGAAACCGTAGTTTTAACATGATTCTTGTGCTGAGAGAGTTGGAGTTGTGTAGCCAATATTTGACGCCACACCACGTGGATACACTTACCCAAACAAGGCCAAACTAGCCGGATTCGAAGTCACGCTTTTTTCCAATGCTGCAAAATTTTCCACAAGATATTTAATAAGGGATTCATAGTATTACAAGTACCCAACCTTTTGTTAAATAAAAACATTTCTAGAGTGGTCTTAAATTAAAATTTCTAAACTTTTACGAGAACTTCTTGAAAAACTCATCAAGATATATGATATCAGACTAGTATCGTTAGATTTACAGAAAATTTGCTCCTATACACTGAAGGTGGCGTCTATTTGGTGGCAGGACACTAAAAATAAAGCGATTTTCCAATGGACACTCTGCTACTTGACAAGTTTGCCGGTAGACACTTGGGTATCAAAATATTAATTGAAAGCTTAGTAGGTGAACGAAGAGTTACAAAATGTCCTTTTTGCCCCCTTTTCTTCTTTCACTCTCCCTCACTACTGTAGATTTAAACATCACTGCCAGCCCATCACTGCCGGTTTGTTTTGGGCCGACAGTGATGGGCCAGTTGAAACCCAAATGATTGGGCCAGGGGCCAACCGGCAGTGAAGCTAGGTATCACTACCGATTCGTGGCTGGAACCGGCAGTGATGTTACTCCGCAGTATCACTGCCGGTTCCAGCCATGAACCGGCAGTGAAGCTATGTATCACTGCCAGTTCGTGGCTAGAACCGCCAGTGATACTGCTGCAGTATATAAGCTCGAGCTCCCTTCCTCCTCCTTTGTCCCAACAGAACAGAACGGTGCGCGGCTGCTCTTCCCCTCCATTGTTGCGGCTACTCTTCCCCACGACCTCCATTGTTGCGGCTGCTCTTCACCGAATTGCTCATGTAAACCCTTGGAAGCTCAAGCATGGTGAAGATCTTCTAGCTTATGGTTAGTAACAAGCACACTCCTTTAGATTTATAAATTTACATTGCTTTTGTGTTTGGAGATTGATTCTTATTGTACTTGTTTACTTCCTCCCTTTTAGAGACCACCTTTGGCTTGGATCTTGAGGAAGGCATCAAGGTTGTGGTAAATCCACTATTCAAAAGGTTAGTTAAAACCATTGGCACCTACAATTTCAATTGGAGCTATATTATTGTTCATGATCAAGAAGAGGGGTTACATTTTATAATTTGTTCCTTTATTTTTATGTGGCATGTTGTAGAATAATTGTTTATGGCAATTGTAATTTATGTGGCAACCATTATTTCTAGAATTTTTTGTGCAATTAATGTTGTTTATGATGGAGCCTCAATTTTTCTTATGTTTTTTAATTCATTTTTACATGGCATGTTGTAGAACAATTATTTTGTATGGGCTATCTATTTTAAATTTATAGCGCGACCGATTTGAATTTTTATAGGGCAAACAATTTCAATTTTTTCAAAGAATACATTAAGGTTCTGTGCTTCAAATAATATGGTTGCAAAAGGCATATTAAAATTTTTCTATGTTTTCTCTGCCCTGCCCATTTTTCCTCTGCAGACATGGATCGAAGGCGGATGTACGATCTATCATGTACGGATCGACTGTACTTGACGGGCATCGATGATTTCATCAAGTTCGCCAGAGCCAATGCTGGGGACTCGCAGCCTGTATTCTGCCCATGCAAAGATTGCAAGAATACGAGAAAATGGGGCGACATGGAGCATATACGATTGCACTTGATTACCAGGGGGTTCATGAGAGATTACATGATTTGGACTTTGCATGGGGAGGTTGGTCAAAATGGTGGACAAGAAAACAATGATGATGTTCCCATGCCTAGCATATCCCTAAACGAGTTTCTGTCTAATGATGATTACACAGAACCTGTGCCTACCAATAACAATGTGTTTAGCAATACGTTAGTTGACGACACAGAGGAAAACAATGGAATTTCTCAGCTCCTGCATGATGTGCAGGCCGGATTCCTTAGTGCTACACAGTTCAAAAAACTGGAGATCATGAGAAAGGATGCAAAAACATCATTGTATCCGACCTGTCCAATAAGCAAACTGGAAGGCAACATCATGCTTTTAGAGTTCAAATCAACGAATGGATTGAGTGATAAAGGCTTTGATAACTTGTTAGGTATAATACAGAAACTGTTCGCAAAGGGTAACGAGTTACCAGAAAATAGTTATCTGGCCAAGCAAATGATTTGCCCAATCGGCCTCGAGGTTGAGAAAATCCACGCTTGTTCCAACGATTGCATATTGTACCGTAGAGGAAAAATACAAAGACCTGGATACGTGCCCCAAGTATAAAGCTCCCCGATACAAGCAAGGGCCGTCAAATGAGGGTAGCAAGACTAGAGGAGGGCCCATAAAGGTCGTATGGTATTTTCCTATAGCTCCGCGAGTGCATAGGTTGTTTGCAAATGCAAAGTCAGCGAAGCTGTTGCGCTGGCACGGCGAAGAGCGGAAGAAAGATACAATGTTGAGGCACCCCGCCGATGGGTCGGACTAGAGGACTATCAACACTATGTTCTATAAGAACATCGGTGGAGAGGTAAGGCATCTTTGGTTAGGTTTGAGCACAGATGGGATGAATCCGTTTGACCAGGTTAGAAGCAATCATAGCACTTGGCCAGTGACACTATATATATATATATATAACCTTCCACCTTAGCTTTGTATGAAACGGTCATACATCCAGATGCCACTACTAATCCAAGGCCCAAAACAATCTGGCAATGATATCGATGTGCTTCTAGAACCAGTGATCGATGAACTACTACAGATGTGGGAGACGGGTGTGAAGGATGTTTGGGATGAGTACAAAAAAGAAAATGTCACGATAAAGGCTATACTCATCGCTACAATCACCAACCTGCCAGGGCGAGGTTGCTTGTCTGGAGAGAAGATAAAAGGATACACTGGGTGTGTCGAGTGCTTGGACACGTGTGTAACACCTCTGGTGTTACGGTTAATTAAAACCTGTCATGTCATCATCATTGCATGTAAATCATCCTGCATAAACTCATATTTTTTTACTATGCATTAACAAAAATAATTTTTGTTTCAACATGTGATTATGCATAAGTGCTTGAGGGTGATGTATTATGTGAATGTTTGGGTTTGTATGCAATTATCTAAATTAAATTTGTAAATAAAAAGAAAATCAATTATAAACCCTAAAGCGGACCTAAAACTCTAAGTCAAAAACTAAGCATAATTAGGGGTTGGGCATTAAACAAAAGTTGTAAATATTTAAAATTTGAGCAACTTCTATTTTGGGCAATCTTGAAGTTATTAAAAATAATTTCAAATAAAATCTTAATCTAGGTTTTAAAGTTTAAACTTGAAATACAAATTCAAAAACTAGTAGGAATCTAAGGATGGTCTTTTAATAAAAGTTTTAGCCCTTGCAAAATGAAACAACTTTCATGTTTAGAGATTTTAAAGTTTACCAGTGGGAATTTAAATTTAAACCCAATTAGTGTTTGTTTAATTAAATTTCAAATGCTATTTCAAAAACTATCAAGAATTGAGGAAAACTACTTTATTGAAAGTTGTAAGGCTTTTTAATTTAAACAACTTTTATATTTGGGGATTTTGAACTTATGCATTGAGATTTCAAATTAAACCCTAATGAGTCTTTTAGAATTTAAATTTGAAATGTTATTTCAAAAAATTACAAAGAATCTAACAAAGGTCCCTTAATAAAAGTTGTAGGGCTTGCCTTGTAGAACAACTTTTATTTTTGGATATTTTCAACTTATTGCGAAAAATCTTGAGAATTTGATTGAATTTGAAATGAAATTCAAATTGACCTTTTACCCCTTTTTGAATTATTCAAAATCCATTCAAAATTTGGATATATCCCAAGAACCAAAGTTGTTCAGCACCAAATTTACTGCAATTCATATTTGGGCAATTTTTCCAGTTGCTATATAAAATAAGAATTAATTTCACAAAAAGTCAAATCAGTGCTGCCTGTGCTACAGTGATTGCCAGGGGAGGTCCGGTACCTTGCTCTGCCGTGAGCAGAGCGCGTGCGCGCGCCGGGCGCCGGCGCTGTCCGGGTCCGGCCGGCCGCGTGTCGCCGTCGACGCTGGGCCCGTGGGGTCCCCTCCACACTGCACTCCCCTCCGCTGTTCATATAAAGCCCTGAAGCCGCCACCTTCGTCCTCCTCTCCACCATTGCCGCCGCGAGCTCGAGCTCGGTCGCCGGGCAAAATCGAGTGCACGGTCCATAATCCTACAATCCCTCTTGGTCCGAAATTCTTCAGCTAATTGCGCTCGGTTGGTTTCCTCTGTGAGACTGTTTGGTTATCGAGATTGACCGGGTGGTCTGTCGTCGTCTCGGACCCCAGCAGAGCGCCGCCATGCTTGTCTCACCGCAGTAAGGTCGTTCGGGTGAGTTTAACAACATATAAGTTAGTGTTTCAAATTCGTCTTGATGTCTTGGTGGTCATGCGCTAGACGGTTTCTCGTTTGGAGTCGCAGGGTCGCCAGAACACCTCCTCGCTGCCCGGAGCGTGCCGCCGTGGCCGCGGTGGACTTCGCCGAGGCAGTTCCGAGCCGCTACCGACCCAATAAACTTGAGAAATAGCGCTGCGGTGAGCCTCTTGTACTCGTAGTCAACTCCATTTGAGCACTACCGACTCGCCGTGGCCGGGACGCGCAGCGCCGCCGCGGTCGACCGCCATGGTTGCCGACGAGCTCGCCACCGAGTCGGAAAACTCCACTGTAGCGCATAGGTTAGTTCATCTACTCGTAGTCCGTACACCGAGGGTGTTCCCATCGTCGGTGAGGTCACCGGCGAGGGGCCAGTGCGGTCAGCGCCGCCGCGCGCGCCGGAATGCGAGTGGGAGAGAGAGCGCTGACGGTGGAGGGCCACCCGTCAGTGGGATGAGAGGGAGAGAGAGGCCAAGCGGGCCGGTCTGTGGCTGGTTGGGCCGTCTCGGGCCAGATTGGATTTTCATTTTCTTTCGCGAATTATTATTCCTTTTCTATTTCCTAATAAATGAATAGTAGTGTGGCTTGTTATTTTAGTGGGGATTAATCTGCTGTGTCAAAAATTATGAAAATAATTGTGTGTCCTCACTGTATGATGAAGTTTATTGGAAAAATATGAAAAATACATTTTCAGTAGTTTTCATATGTTCTAAAATTATCCCTTTTAATTAATAAACGGAGTTTCTAGGATTTTTACAGGTTAAAATATTAATCCAAAAATCCTGAAATTTGTTTTGATGCTGTTTGGGGTAAAAATCTATCTGTAGGAAAAGTTTGGACTTAAATAGAAATAATTTACTTAATTACTATTTAATACACTATTTATCGATTAAAAAAATAAATTGAAAACTTTAATCAATTTAGGGATTTGTGTGATTTTGGGATTTGTGTGTTAACTTTGGGTCATTGTCATGTGCTGGCCTTTGGTATATTGCTAATTTGTTTTAGCTTATGCTAAACTTGTTAAGTACAGTATTTAAATGTTATTTCATGTAAGTAGTTACTTGGTTATTATTTAATGCTCTATTAAATGGTTACTAAATGGATAGAAAACACTAATGGCTTAGATTTTGTGTGGCTTTCAGATTGATTGTTGATCCTAGGACATTAGTTTAAAATGATCCTTAGTATCTTTAGTAATTGTTCGAGTTATTTATTAATTTGTTTTATAGTAGAATAATTTGATTAATTTGGCTTTCTGCAACTGATAAAAAGAAATCTTAAGCATCAATCAGAAGATTGGTTTTGTTAGCTTGCAACTGTTGCGTAAAGGAAAGTTATACTCAACTTACTAATTAAGTTTACTTTTATCTATTAATTCACGATGTAGTGCATCCCTTGCATCATGGCATACAAAACATCATGTTAAGCCCTGCATTTTTATTTCGTGTAGTAAACGCGCGATGATTATTATCTGAAGCGTGTCCCGAGTAAGGTCTTCACTCGGTGGATGTGGATCCTTCTCGGTGATTGACTCCAGGGTTCTATCCACTTCAAGCAACAGGCAAGCCCCAGTGCATTCAGCCCCTTCCTTGTGCTTTACAAAATATTTATAACTTGAGTCAAATTATTGCATTAGGTTGATAGGAGTTGATAGTCACCTACTTGCTGCATTACCCACCTTGATATATTACCCTTTGAAACCTGTTTTAAAATGAAAACATTGTAAAATGCTTAGCCCTGCTTAAATGATGTAGATTTGTATAAATGCTATTTTTTGAGCTATTGCATAAACTATTGAATCATGAAAATGGAAATTGGTATTATTCTCGTTCGGTGGCTGTGCACCTGATCAGTACACTGTCATCGACGGGAAGGGTTTTCCTGCTCGGTGATCGTGGCATTGGGTTAGAGTCCCAACAATTGTCACCGACGGAAACGGGATTTGAAAACCGAAGGGACACTTGTACTTGGGTTAGAGTCCCAATGCATTATCGCCAACGGAAAAGTAATTAGGGACCATTCGTTGTAGGCCTGTTGGATCGAGACTTTGCAACTAGCCACATACTACGGAAAGCCTCTGACTCTGGTGGCTCTACTGCTGGAACCGACAACCACGCACTAGGAGTGGAGAGATGGCGAGAGTAGCGTGTACCCTCGTGGCCGTCGTGCCTGAAGACTAGAGGGGTACTGTTCTCTCGGGTGGCGCAGGACCGGTTCCGGGGTACGAAAAGCCGTGGTAGGCGGGGTTGGCATATGCAAGCTTAAGTGCTACATATGCAGTGTGGATAAGGATCCCCAGCTGGGTATTAATCAATTCGAATCGTCGTTGCTCCTCGGTTATGGAGACTTGATCCTTCGACCATTCAGCGAAGAGTGGTTCGGAACTAGGATGTTTTTGAGAATGATTAAGTAATTGGAATTGAAAGATACATGAGAAAGAACTGAGAACTATCGATATTGATTATAATAATATTGAGTAAAATACTAAAAGTAGGATTAGTAATGCTTTTCTGCAAAATTCTTTGACTCTTGCTAAAGCCTTACCTTGACTCCCTTCAGCCTGCATTCCTGAGTCTCATTCCTTTTTCTTAGTCGGGTAAGTCTTACGGAGTACCCCATGTACTCAGGGTTTGTTAACCCCCTGTTGCAGGTGACTTAGGTGTACAGCTCGGTGTGGGACTATGCCGGTCAACGGATCATGCATGGTTGAAAAAGTATATGATGTAACCCTTGGACAGGGTGTCTAGTTGTAAGATGCTGCTCCACTACAAAACTCTGGTTTGGGATAATGTAATCTAAATTTGTAAATTATATTTCTGTAATACTTCCGCACTCTTTACTCTGATTCAAATTATTTGTGTAAACTGTTGTAATACTACAATGCTTACAATGAGATTCTCGGGATGTTAGGGTTTCCTAGGAGACCCGGCAGGCCACCTAGGTCAAAGGGAACTCGTGTACACTAGTCAAAGGTTCTTAGGGCCGATGACGGGGCACGTGGGCTCTATAATTAAGGCGGTTCTATCACAACACGGATGCTATACATCTTCCAGAAAATAAGAAGATGGTCTATATGGGACACCGTAGGTTCCTTCGAAAGGATCACCCTTACCGCAGAAATAGAAAAGATTTCAATGGGACTATTGAGAAGCGTGGACCCCCAAAGTATTGCGACGGCAAACAGATACTTAAACAAGTAAGCAAACTCACATATGTAGTCCTTGGAAAGGGGGAAGGGGCAGTACCAGCGCCTGCTGATAGTATTTGGAAGAAAAAGTCAATCTTCTGAAAACTACCTTACTGGCGACTTTTGAGTGTACGTCATTGTCTTGATCCAATGCACATAACTAAAAATGTGTGCGGTAACACTCTTAACACGTTGATGAACACCGGGGGACAACGAAGGATTCTCTCACGACACACTTGGACATGCAACACCTGGGCCTCAGGAAGGAGTTGCACCCAATAACTCTTGAGGATGGCCACTTGAAACTTCCGGTGGCATCATGGACACTGAAAAAGGAAGAAAAGGACATGCTTATTTCTTTCTTCAATGATCTCAAAGTGCCGACTGGCTACTGTGCGAACCCGAAGAGGCTAGTTAACATGAGAGAACTTAAGTTTAACTATGGTTGTATGAAGGCTCATGACTGTCATGTAATTATGACTCAGCTGCTCCCAGTTGCCCTGCGAGGTATCCTCCCTGATAAGATACGCGCCCCGATCATAAAGTTGTGTTCGTTCTTCAACGTGATTTCTGAAAAGGTCATTGATGGGGCCAAGCTAGACCAGCTGAAGCAGGAGATAGCCGAGATTCGATGCAGCCTTGAGATGCATTTCCCACCGACTTACTTCGACATATCGGTGCATCTACTTGTTCATCTTGTTGACCAAATTAAAGCCCTTGGCCCAATGTACCTACACCAGATGTTTCCTTTTGAGAGGTTGATGAAAGTTTTTAGGTGGTATGTTAGGAATATATTCAGACCAGAAGGTAGCATAGTTGAAGGATTGACAACTGAGGAGGCCATTGAGTTCTGCACATATTATCTGGACATCAATCGGGTCAGAGTTCCAGTATCTCGTCACGAGGGAAGGCTTGGGGGCAAAGGAACGATAGGTGAGAAAGCTATCACAATCAACGAAGTCGTTTCTTTCAGACAGGCACACTTCGCCGTCCTCCAGCAGGCTGATGGTGTGATGGCATACATTGATGAGCACAAACAGATACTGCAAATTAAGCACACCGGTAGGTCACAGGCTTGGCTTCAGAAAAAGCATAAGGAGGAGTTTGCTGACTAGTTTTGACGCCGCAAACTAGGAATGGTCACGGGCTGTCAGCTAGATCTCTTAGCTCCTGGACCTTCGACCACGGTGATGATGTACCAAGGGTATGATATAAATGGTTTTACATTTTACACAGAAAAGCAAGATGGCAAGAGCACCAACCAAAATAGTGCTGTTCGTTTCGACGCCCACGATGAACATGGCACGGTGGAGGCAACATACTATGGTTTTATAGATGAGATATGGGAGCTAGATTATGGACGACAGTTGAAGGTCGCTCTTTTCCTTTGCCAGTGGGTACGGCTAGACGAAATCAACACCGACAATGATGGATTCACTACCGTTGAGCTATCCAAGACCGCATACAGAGACGACCCCTTCGTCCTTGCAAAGGATGTTTTACAAATCTTCTATGCAAGGGATAACTATACAAAGCGAAGACTACAAGTAGTCATGCAAGGCAAAAGAAAGATTTTCGGTGTTGACGGAGTGACGGACGAAGAAGAGTACAGAGGTTATCAAGAAATGGCCCCTTTTGGGACGGACGTTACCCTACCAATCCTTGAAGAGGGTGAAGAACCTGCATACCTCCGGAGTGATCACGATGAGGCCACCATAGTTCCTGCACCGTGAATAGTTAGAATATCAAACTATGTAATTCAAAAAGAAATGTTGTGTTAGTATTTTGCATCGAATTCGAAATCATTTAGAGTTGTAAAGATTGATGAGTTCTTCCAATATTATTTAGGAAATATGTTATTCGATCTTTTTAATGTTCATTTTTTGAGTAATAAATTTCAACAAATCATCGAAGCCAACAAACAAAAGCTTTAAAAACAAAATCAAACCCTTCCCCACCGAACACACATAGTCCATTTGATTCAGTCTCTGCGCTTTGGTCTTGGCGGCTTGGGTTCGAAGTCGGGATTGAACCAATTTTTTTTAGGCATTATATTTTTTATTTTCACATCACTGCCGGTTCCACACTAGAACCGGCAATGATATGAGCTATCACTGCCGGTTTTATAATACAACCGGCAGTGATGTCATATTTTTTAAAATTATAAAATTTTGTTTACAATTTATAGTAATTCATAGAAAACTCCAAAAATTATAAAAATGGTGTCATTAAATTTATATTGCATTTCCCTACAACCTTTATTTAGTTGACGTTCTCATTTGAACAATTGAAGTATCTCATTTGTTTGAAAAAGTATGTAAATTCAGTATTTTAAAACAATTTGGGCCCTCAAATGATTTCAAATCAAAACGTTATAAACAACAAAGTTGTAGGACTCATCAGGCTAAATAACTTTTATTTTGTTATTTTGTGCATTTAAATTTTTTTAGAGACTGTGCATTGTTCATATCTCTAAAAAATTTTAAATCTCACAATTCAAACCAAATTTAGGCCACCACATGATCTCAAATGGAAAATTTGTAAACAACAAAATTATATAACTCATGAATGTCTACAACTTTTATTATAGTCATTTTTACATTTGAGATTGTTCTATATGGCATGTCTCACAAACTATTATGTTTCCATATAACTCATGTCACTTGGTTGGAAACATAGTAGTTTGCCACATGCCATATAGAACAATCTTAAATAAAGAAATGACTATAATAAAAGTTGTATACATTCATGAGTTATACAACTTTGTTGTTTACAAGTTTTCCATTTGAGACCATCTGATGACCTAAATTTGGTTTAAATTGTGAGATTTACAAATTTTTAAAGATATGAACAATGCACAGTCTCCAAAAAAATTCAAATGCACAAAATGAAAAAATAAAAGTTGTTTAGCCTGATGAGTCCTATAACTTTGTTGTTTATAACTTTTTGATTTAAGATCATTTGGGGGCCCAAATTATTTTAAAATACTAAATTTATATACTTTTTCAGACAAATGAGATATTTAAATTGTTCAAATGAAAACATCAACTAAACAAAGGTTGTAGGGAAATTCAATAAAAATTTAATGACACCATTTTTACAATTTTTGGAGTTTTCTATGAATTACTATAAATTGTAAACAAAATTTTACAATTTTAAAAATATGATGTCACTGCCGATTGTATTATAGAACCGGCAGTAATATCTCGTATCACTGCCGGTTCTAATGTGGAACCGGCAGTGATGTGAAAATAAAAAATAACATCATAAAAAAATTGTGGGGAATCTCTCGTGCGAACCTAGGTCACCAAGGTCAAAGCACAAAGACTTAACCAACTGAACTGCGTGTGACTTCGGTTTAGAACGGATATGTTTTGGTTTTATACAATTTCTTTTCCTGAATCTGTAGACAACGTCACTGCCGGTTCTAGTTACGAACTGGCAGTGATCGCTTCCATCACTGCCGGTTGCTACTATAAACCGGCAGTGTTGTAAGCCATTACTGCCGGTTCGTATATAGAACCGGCAGTAATGTTGTCTACTACATAAGGGATCGGGCGCTTCAGGAAATTTTCTAAGTTTCAAATCTTCCCGCTCGACGCCGACGCCCGTGCTCCGCCGTCCCTGTGCCACCGTTCTTGCCCTGTTCCGGCGCCCGCAGCAGCTCGGCCACGCTTCCCGTGCGCTCCGCGACGCCGACAACCGTCCCTAGCACCAGGCGTTGCCGTCCACAACGCCGGCCACTGCACGCCACCGCCGCCGCCAACCTCCTCTCCCCATTGCCATCCTCGACGACAGGAGCAACCCGACGCCATCCTTCTGCTTCTCCACGACGCCAGGAGCGCGGGATTTCGACCACCCACTCCATTTTCCTCGGTGAGCATCCACCCTGCCCTCTAGGTGTTCGATGTAATGCCTCAAAGGAAAATGCAACACTTTGACCCATTGTTTCGCCAAGAAATAAATTGATTTTGCTGTTGCTCTGAAAACAAAGTTTGAAGTACACAATATGTGCTACAACTTTCATTAATGGTCCAAGGTCATATGTATTGTACAAGCTAAGCTATGCCTATATGTTCTTTGAAATGTTGCTTTCTCTACTTCGATTTGCATGGGCTAATCTTGCAAGGCCATTAATTTTATGCGTCTTTAGGCATCAATGGCGTGGTATGTAGTGCATGTTGGCCATAGACCTGGCGTGTACCATACTTGGGAAGAGTGCTATGCTCAAGTCAATCGCTACCCAGGTGCTCTGCACAAGAGATACAACACAGAAGCTGAAGCGTTAACTTCCTACTACAACTATGGTGAAATCCATGGGAAAGGCGATGAATTGAAGATAGAAGATAAGCCACCCATCAGAGCGATAAAGATCAGGAGCCTTGGTTCTTGGTCTTGGAAAGATACCATTATATTATGTCAAGCTTTAGTCATTGCTTTATGTATTTGTAAGTTAATGTAGACTACTAAATTAGTACTTGTAGTACACTACTCTAATATATGTACTAGTTGTGTCATGTGTACTTTATATTAATCCATCAAAAACCCAATTTGCTTTTATTTCTACTATGCATACATGTGCCATACAAACACTGATGACATGCATGTCCACAGACATGACTCGTTATCGCCAATTCACCATGCGTTGCCAAAGTGCAGGAGAGCCGCAGGATCAATGGTAGTGGTAGTGAAAATCAAGAAGATGAAAACCAGAGTCCGAGCCGGTTTCTCCAGCTAGACCAAGTAGACGAGGTAACTTAGGTCATACGTAATAACGCCGAAGTACCCCACCACGATAGATATTTTTTATGGGTACTTAATTACGTATTTTCAAGCAGGGTACGATGGAAGAGCCAAGTGGTGAGGGTAGCAGCAGGACTAAGTGTGGAGCAACAAAGCTTCCTCAGACAAGTAAACATTGGCATATCTCTGAGTTTGACCAAGTAGGGGAGCCGGTGGAGCCTCTTAAAGCTTTGGGCCCATACAAGAGTATCATCGGGGCACTTGTCAGAGATTTTATCCCGATCAAGTATAGAAAATGAACTGGTCGTGAGGATGACCCGTGGAGGGTTCCAGAAAGTGAGAAGGAGCTAGTTTGGAACATGCTGAAAAGTTATTTCACTTTCCCTAACAACTATGATGAGGCTACAGTCAAGAAGAAGGCCAAGGAAATCATGGGTCGTTCGTCCAAGACTTTCAAGGGAACCTTATATAAGTTAGTCAAGGAAGACAGGCAACCAAACTTTGAGAGAGGGGAAGATGCTAAGCAGAGGGACTTCTGGGAGGAGTTCAAGTCTTACAAGCTATCCGAAGAGGCCAAAGCAGCAAGCGAAAGAAATAGAGCAAACTCACAAAAGGCAAAGGATTCTCATCACCTAGGATCATGTGGCTATGTCAGGAAGATTCCAGAATGGGAAACGTAAGTCCAGAAACTAGAGCAGAGCGGCGTAAAGATCAAGACAAGCGATTGGTAGCCTAGATCAGTCAAATACCTTCTCGCAAGGGGGGCACGTTACGACAGTACTGGGAGGCTTTCTTCTGAGAGTGAACCCCCCATCACCGACCTCCTCCAGAGGATTTCAACGATAACTGACGAAGTGAATAGAGGAATCCGTAAGTCGGATAGAGAAAATGATGTGCTCACCCAAGCTCTTGGGAACAAGGAGCACCCCGGTCGCACAAGAGGAGTCGGGATCGTTCCTTGGGAGAAAGTCTTCGAAGGCGATTCTTCGTCCTATAGGAGCCGGGCGAGGGCTAGATTACAAAGAGAAGAAGAACTCCAAAGGTGGAAAAAGGAAATCGAAGAAAGCATGAAAGCACGGATAGCTGCTCAAGTTGATACACGAGTTATGACAGCTATGCAATCCATGTGTTCGCACAACCGCAGCCTGTCCAGACGTGGAATAGCCCAGTGCTCAAGGGTCGCAGTAGCTGTGGATCTACCCTTATGCCTGACAAAAAAGAGGTCAATGCACATCATCCGGTGGACGACATCACTGGACCTGTTAATGTCAGGTTGTACATCCATCAGCAGTGGACAAAAGACAAGGTCACGGTCGGACAAGCCTTTCCGAGAGGAGACGGCATCATTCATGGCAAGCCAATGCCACTCGGGTATGTCAGAGTCAGCATTGATAAGATCTTGGATAAGAAGTTTAATAAGAAACATATTGATTATCCAGTGGAGGAAGATAGGCCGTGTCTTGTTCACAACTTGGGCACTCATGTGGCTTGGCGCAAACGTTTCATCAAGCTTGATGACCAGCCATCTTCAGATGATGAGGATAACGATGAATCATCGGCATCACCACCTCCCAGGGGTTACTCGCCTGTGTTTTGACAGGAAGACCCTAGTTCTCCCTCGCCTCCACGGCAAAAGGAGAAGACTCCTCCTCCTCCTCCTCCTCCTCCTCCACCGCCAAAGGAGAAGTCTCCTCCTCCTCCACCACCGACAAAGGAGAAGACTCCTCCTCCACCTCCCCCTCCCCCACCGCCAAAGAAGAAGACTCTTGCTCCTCCTCCTCCTCCATCTCATTCTCTAAGATCAGGTTCGACCTCCCAACAGAAGAGGTCATCATCTTCAGTTGGTAATGCTCCTAAGATAAGCAAGAAGAAGAAGGTGGATGCTAGCATTACTTCTTTGATGAAGGGTAAGACTATGGAGTAGCATCCAAGAACCAAGGAAGCATCTGTTTCCTTCTTTAAGCGAATAGCTAGTCTCCCTCCATGGATGCAACAGACAAAATTTGAAAGGCGGAACAACAAAGAGAGCAATCAGACTAGAGAAACAGAAATACAAACCCAACATTTGCTAGAGATACAGAACTTGGCCAACAACATGGGCATATCCATGGAGGAGGCCGTGGAGTTATATTACGGAAGAAGAGAGTTTGAATTAGCAGGTGTCGCATACCAGTATTCAAGAGGCAAACCTTTGGTCGCCACCGAACAAGAGTATAAAGGGTTGCCAACATATCTGCGACAGTTGCATGATTATTACACCTTCGATACTGCCAAAGGGGAGTACATTGGCTTTGAAGTTTGTATCCCTCCCAGGCTGATTTTTAATCATCCTGAAGAAGAGGTGCATAGTGTTTATTATGAAGTCCTCTTTCAGCTCTTCCAACGGCGCTCGCTCAATGTACAGATTTTGATGTTATGGACTATGTAAGTACCCTACCCTTACAACGTTATAATAAAGCACATGATCTGCATTTGAATATATCCTGTGTTTATTATGCAGGTGTATGGCAAAATGGTGCCTACGGAGGCGCCTGATGCATGTCGACTTCTTGGATCCCGTATTTGTCAACGAGACAACATGCGCTGCCGGGTGTCAAGATGACTATGCGTCAAAAAGTTTGTAGATTGAGTTTGAAAGGATGTTGAAAAACAACAAAACAAACATACTCCTACCCTACAACTGCGAGTATGTGTTCTCGGCCCTCACTTTGGTGTTCATTCGTTTAATATATATGACAATTAGTAACATGAACTTTCCTTCGTGATTACAGCAACCATTATGTTCTCGTAGAGATTTGTCTTGTAAATTCACATATTGAGGTGTGGGATTCCAAGAAGAAGCCACTTTCTCAAATCGACCATCTAGTCAATGTGCTGAATAAGTGAACCCAATATCACAACACTACTTTCTAATCACATAGGACATTTTAATGTCCATGGCCTTGATACTTTGTTTATAATGTCACACGGAATGAAGGCCTTACCTGACTGGAAAAATGTCGATAGCAAGAAGCACAAGAATTGGAGTGTACCATTCACGGCTAAGTATATGGAGGATATCAAGACCCTAGACCAACCGGCGGGGAACAACGAATGCGGGTTCTATGTGATGTGGGCTATGCTTGTCTACTTTGGTACAAAAACCGACAAAGGAGATGAAGCGGTACGTAGGCTTCCCAATTGTATTGTTTTTTCTTATGTTTTTGCATCTGAATATCATCTTGATTCAATTACAGCGCAAAGCACACAGTCATAACCGGTTGATCGATTTCGAGATAAGAGGAATTCAAGAAGAAGTAACAAAGTTTATCACCGACGAGGTATTGAGCAAGAACGGATCATTCTGCATTGTCAAGACCAAAAAGTTCAAGAAGGCCTATGGAAGAGAACATGTGGATAGGCTATTGTAATGCGACTCTTAATTACTTCGTTACTTATACGTTTTATTTTGGAATTTCTGTAATATAAACGTTAATGGATTCGTAGTGATGTCGAGATCCACATCCATATCCAATTATTCGATTGCATCACCGCCAACACAACTCCCACCTCCCCCCCAACACATCCCCTCAAATTAAAAATAAAACAATTAATAAAATGCAAATTATAAAAATTATATCACTGCCAGGTCTCATTGCAAACCGGCAGCTATATTGCCAACCGGCAGTGATAGCTCACGTATCACTGCCGAATGGTAACACGAACCGGCAGTGATAGCTCTATCACTGCCGGTTTGGCAGACCCGGCAGTGATGTCATGAGCTCATCACTGCCGAGTTGGTTGTGCCGGTTCAAAATCCGCCAGTAAAGGGGGGTTTTGAGCCGACAGTAATGTTTGAATATGGTGTAGTGCCTCTTCTCCCTTTCCTTCTTTCTAGGCCGTAGGGTCACAAGAAGCCGATGTCGCCGCCATGCACATCCTAGGTATACCTCCTTCCCGCACCCCCCATGTTGGGTGCCCGACACCAGCACCCCTCCCCCGGTTCCATTCCGCCACCGTGCCAACCCACGGGGTGCCACACTTGGTCACTTAGCCACCGACCTGGGTCTACGGTTCGCCCTCATGCCAACGCCATCCACTATTCACAGTGGCTTGTGGCCAGCCGTCATTCTTGTGCTCGTGTCACGCCGTCGTTCACACAGACGTCCACTGGGTCGGAGCGCAGCCACTCGCACCAATCGGCGCCGAGTTCACGCCTCTGACCTCATCCGGACAGCACCGGTGATAGCACGAGAGCCCTGCCCTCACCCTCGGCCGTGACAGCGTCACACCCTGATCCTATCCCTTCCTAAGCCAGCCATGGAGGCCCTCCTGTTCCACCGCTGCCACAGCCTGGTAGCTACCAACATCAGTGTCTGGCCAATCAAGATAAGTGTTGATGGATGAACATGCAGTAACCTGGTAGCAAACAATTAGCTCCTGGAAGAAGTCTTACATTTAGAAGCTGGTAGCTTTTTATCTATTGAACAAATTAGGGCCTGTTTAGAAGGCAATTTTTTTACGAAAATGACACTATAGCACGCATAAAATCTTTTATAATAAGTGTCCAATCATGGGCTAAGTAAGCTCAAAATATTTGTCTCATGTGTTTTACACGAACTATGCAAAAATGCAAAAAAAATATCTATATTTAATAGTCCATACATGTGTCTAAACATTTGATGTGATGAAAATTTTTAAATTTGAAAGTGCATCTAACTAAGGCCTTAATAATTCAGAGTATTTGTTTTGTCCAAACTGAGAGCAAAAGGAGGTGGTGGTTGGATCGGAAGACCGAAACTGTCATGGAAAGAATGAACTACTCCCTTCCTTTGAGGGAAAAGGAAAAAGAAAGCACAGAACATAAATATTCATCCATAAATGCATCCACAACGATGAATGTGGAGGTAAGAGAAGAGAAAAAAAACTATTTATTCGTACCAGTGACTTCTCTCCCTAACTTTATATACGTTCACGTTATAATAGCTAGCGAGATAACTAACTGTTCGGGACGCTCTAACATGGCATCTTTTGTACGCTTTTAGCCAGAGACAGAGATGAAAGCTCGTATCTTTGGTTCAGAAGACAATCTATCACCGATGTGCTGACATCCTCAAAAGCAACGAGTCTGTTAGCTTGAGTCCTCTCATAAGAAATCAGCTTTTAGCTTTCAGAGTCAAGCAATCCCATAGAAACTAAAAAAATGTTGCTTACCTGAACAATTCGTAAGAAATGAGGTGGCTGCTGCTGGCTGGTGGGCTGGCCAAACCCCAACCAGGCTCTAGTAAGCCAATTTCTAGCTGTTTGGTGGCCTGTAGACAGCATGAAGCCAGGCCCAACTAAACCAACCGTACCTCCCTAGCCTAGCCCAGAAAAAACGGATTCGCCATCCGTTTTTTGGGAGTCTGGCCTGCGGCAGCCGTAGCCCAGCTTCCCATCATCACGTGGCCGACCCACCGGGTCCGCCGTGTAGCGATCGTCCGTGCTCTCCATCTCCCCGCCTCGCGCGGCCGACGCGCCGCCGCCTCGCCTCTGCAGCATCTCCGCCACGGCGCTTCCTCCTCAGCAGCAGCTCGCGCCCCCGCTCAGGCTACTGCTGGCGGCGCTCTCCCGGGCGACGGCGGCGGCTATGAGTACCGGCAATCCAAGGAGCTTCGGGGAAGCGGCGGAGCTCAGGCGCCGGCACTTCCACGCGCTCGGGCGCCTCCTTGCGGCGCTCCTGGCGGCGCTCGGGCGGAGCCACGCCGCACCCATGGCTGGCCTCCTCGCGTAGCTCCCCGTGCTGCTGCTCGTCGCATGGCCGGCCTCCTTGCGGAGCTGGCCGTGCTGCTGCTCATGGCGGTCCTCGTGGCGCTCGGGCGGAGCCGCCCCGCTCCCATGAACGGTCTCCTTGCGGAGCTCGCCGTGCTGCTGCTTGCCGCATGGCCATCCTTCGATTCGTGTGTGCCTTGCTCAGGCTTTTCCCTATGTGCCATTAAAAAAGTTCGTCCTTCCTGTGTGTCACTGGAAAGTTCAAACTTTCCTCTGTGCCATGACACTTTTAGTTTTTGCCCTACACGCCATTCCGTCCAGTTTTGCCTCTAACGGTGTCAAGTGACGATGAAAAAAAGACTAAAATGCCCTCAGGTCTGAATATGAAGCAAAAGTTCATTGTCCACTTAATGCCACTGATCCATGCCACCTAGAACGTGAACGTGCACATAGTTCACTACTACATAAAAATTAATGGAGGCGGGCAAATTTGATTAACCGAGGCAGGAATGCCAACCACCTCGGACCAAGGGTCACGGTTAATCCTACAATTAACCGAGGCGGTTGTCTGCCCACCACGGTTAATCAAATAAAAAAATAAAAAAAATCCATGGACAAGCCCGGCAAGCCCATCCATGGGCCCGTCGAGCCCATCCATGGCCGCCAGCGCAGCTCACCACACCGGAGGCAGCAGCGTGAGCGAGCAGCGCCGCCGCCGCCGCCACCGCGCAGATCCGGGCAACCACGCACAGATCTGGCCGCCACCGTGCAGATCCGGGCAGCCACCGCGTAGATCTGGCCGCCACCGCGTGAGGGAGCAGCGCCGCCGGGCCATCCCGTCGAGCTCGTCACGACCGTCCCGTGGAGCCGCGCCGCCGCTCGCCGTCGCACCCGCGAGGAGCCATGCTGCGCTCTCGCGGCCCGGCGCGCTGCCGCTAGTCGTGGGCCCACGTGCCGCCACAGCTCATGGCCCCGCGCGCCACCGCCACCACTCGCAAGCCCGCGCACCGCCGCCAGTAGCGGCCCCGCGTGCCGCCGCTAGTCGTGGGCCTGCGCGCCGCCCCGTCGAGTCGTCCCGTGCGCCGCCGCCCATCGCCCCGTCGTGGTGTAGTGGGAAGGGAGGGAGAGAAGAGAGAGGGTGCCGAGGGCCCTCTAGCCGTCGTCCTGTGGAGAGCGAGGAGAGAGAGAGAAGAGAGTGAATGAGGTGTTGAGCGGCTGAGCGAGTGGGAGGGTGAGAGTGAGAGAAACCCTAGAGTTTGTATATATAGTCCGAGTCACTTATCGGGACAATCTGGGCTTTTCCAAATTTGTATGGGCTTGACGTTTTTAACCGAGATAGTTCTCTTATACATAACCACCTCCTAAAATAGTTCTATTTTTCGAGACGGGCCTGTCATAAATAACCACCTCCGTAAATCGATTTTACGAGGCGGTTAAGTGTAACCGTCTCGGTTAATAAAAATAACCACCTCGGTTAATAGAGGTATTAACCGAGGTGGTTTTCAATGCTGCCCGCCTCCGAAAAAAATAATTCAAACGCCTCTTAAAAGATTTTTTCTGTAGTAGTGGCTGCTAGCAACTAGCGTGCTTCTGCTTGCTCAAGTCAACGTCCTCAGACAGCTCACGCACCACCTCGTCGTCACGCTCATCTCCGCCCGCCATCATCTTGCTACCGACGCTCATCACGCTGCTCCTCGCCGCCCGTGCTGCCGTGGCCACGTCCTCCAGCCTCCAGTTACACGCCGATGGTCGTGAACTTGATGAACACTGGTATAGAAATAGGCTTTGTTCCCGGTTGGGAAACCCCTTTAACCCCGGTTTCCCAACCGGGAATAAGCTTCCAGGAGTAAATGTCACCCCTTTTAATCCCGGGTCCAGAACCGAGATCAAAAGTGAACCTTTAGTCTCGGTTTGAAACACAAACCGGGACTAAAAGGTCTGCAGCCCAGACCACGTGTCCTCGGGTCTGTGGAACTTTTTAGTCCCGGTTTGTATAAACAACCGGGACTAAAGCCTTCCTTTTTTTTGTTTTTTGTGTTTTTTCAGTTCATTATTCGTTTTGTTTTTAAATTATGGTTTCGATTTAAAATTATCTATACACACATATTACATATATATATACATATATATATATATTTTACATATATATATATATGTAAAATATATTTGTATATATATATTATATGTGTGTGTATCGGTTTTGACAAAGGACACAATACGACATAAGACATATATATATTACAAACTACATATATATATATATATATATATATATATATATATATATATATATATATATACACATACATATACATATACATATACATATACATATACATATACATATACATATATACTAGAGAGTTTAACACTTTTTTCACTCCAAATGTTTTCCTCTCCAAAAGTTTTCACTCCAACATATATATATGCCCTTCAGTCATCTTCATCACCACCGTTGCCCGGCTTCCAAGATTCATTGGGGTCATTGTAAAATTCTCCGGAGGAATTCAAAACTTGATCATTAAGAAACCCTGCTATGGTCTCTTGAATTGCCTTGAGCTCGTCTTTTACTAGGACCTTTTTCTTTAAATAATCAGTCTTCAAACAGAGTCAAAGGGAAAGGTATTAATATATATGATTATATATATACACATTTGTGTGAGTTAATATGAGATCGATTTAACGTACTTTTAGCTTCTCCCGGTCAGTTCTGACTGAGTACACCCTCATGAACTCGCAGACATAGTATCCACAAGTGTTATTCCCGGGTTGTTGCCGTAGAACCCACTTTACAAGACAAAAAAGATTGTCATCCGATCCGGACAATACATATATATAGATACATATATAACATGAATGGCCTCTAAGTATATATACTTACCATGTGTGGGATTATAGTCAGTGGTGCTTTGCAATGTTTGAGGTCATATTTCTCGATGAATCTTTTCCAAACACTGCCAATCAAAATAAAAATATCCAATGATCGATGTGAATATTTTCCAAACACTGCAATTGAAGAAGTTAAAGAGAAATAAATTACCTCTGAAAAATATCTATCATATATTGGATTTGGTCCAGACTCTTTCTCATAGAATCTAAGATCTCCATGTGGCTTTGTTGAAGATCGATGACGATCAATATCCAATGATCGTTAAAGTTGTAGGGGAAGAGTATATGTTTTTTGCCGCGTTGCTTTGCTAAGAACTTCATGAGATTCTTCTCTGTGTCTTCTTTTCATGTTGGGTTGGGTTTAGGGTGTTTGAATACAATATGTGGATCAATGAAACCAACTTCATTAGACCCTCTCTGTTTGCACATTTGCATCTCATAGCTGCATATATATAGCGAGAGAGTAAGGATATATATATAGAGAGAGAGATTTGAATTGCTGAAAGAAAGTACACTTACAGACAATAGCAGCTCATTATTGTTTTGTCGAGGGAGTCCATGTGGCATAGTTGGTGTAATTCAGCAAAATCAACAAACATAATACCATTGCCACGAAACCAATGTTGGTTTCTAAACCGTAGCCCTAAGCCTAAACCCTAACACTAAACCCTAGCCCTAAACTCTAACACTAAACCCTAGCCCTAAACCCTACACTAAACCCTAGCCGTAACACTAAACCCTGACACTAGCTAATAAAACTAACTACAAAAACTAACTACAAAATCAATTAGTATAAGCTAATAACTAAACTAACTACAAAAACTAAACTACAAACTAATTTGCATGTGGTCCTAACTAATTAAACTAAACTAAACTAATAATTAGTAATAAAGAAAAAAACTAACTAACTAAACTAATTAACTAAACTAACTAACCTAACTAGCTAAACTAACTAACTATACTAACTAACCTAACTAACTAAACTAACTAACCTAACTAACTATAAACTAACTAACTATACTAACTAACCTATAACTAAACTAAACTAAACTAAACTAACTAACTAAGCTAACTAACTAGAAATAGAACTAAAACTAAATAGAACTAATTAATAATATCTAACTAACTAATTAACTAATTAAATTATCTAAACTAAACTAAACTAACTAACTAACTAACTAAAAATAAAACTAAACTAATTAAATGAAAAAAAACCTTTTGCTTACCTCGGCGGCCGGCGCTAAGAAAGCAGAGGAGCTGGCCGGGGCGCGCGCGCAGAGGGTACAGGCCGGGCCGTCGGCGGATCTCGCGGCGGCCGGCGTCGAGGCTCGCAGAGGGGCAGTCCAGCGGCGGCTGGCAACATGGAGAGGCCGCGGCGGCGGTGTCTAGGAGAGGCGAGTAGGGTGGCGGTGAGCAGAGGGAGAGGGCTGGGCCGGCGGCGGAACTCGCGACAGCCGGTGTCGAGGCTTGCAGGCAGCCCGCGGCGGCGGCGGCCGGCAACACGGAGGCCGGCGGCGTGTCGATGTAGGGCGCGGCGGGGCGCGTCGAGATCCCACGCGCTGGGGCACGGCGGCGCGCGCGGCGGTGGCGAGCTCGAGCAGGTCAGGGCGCCGCACGGGCGGCGGGGCGTCACGCCGGCGGGGCACTGGCGGCCGGCAGTCGTTGCAGCGGTCGGGGCGGCGGCGTCGAGGGCGAACGACGGACAGGGTATGAATCGGGGTGATCGAGATTGAAGGCCACTGTAGAATATATATAGGTGGGGACTTTTAGTCCTGGGTCTCCTCTAAAACCGGGACTAAAAGCTTTTATTCCCGGTTCCAACCAGAAACCGGGACTAAAGCTTAGACTTTTAGTCCCGGTTCTTGATCGGAATCGGGACTAAAAGTGTGTTTTTGGCGGGCCTGAAAATTTCAGCCCACCTTTAGTCCCGGTTGCAGCCTACAACCGGGACTAAAAGTGAAATTTCTGTTCATCTCCCGCCAACTTCTTCATTTCTTTTTGTCTTACTTTATAATACTTATAAACCTTAATAATTCAATAGTAAATGAAAATATTGACAAAAAAAATTTTAAAAAAGATTTCTGCTTTATTTTACTACATACTACACAGAAGAAAAATCTTTTACCTATATTTCTTGATTTCTTTACAAATAGTAAAAGTAATATACGGTAATAATCATTAATTCATTAATGCAAAAATATAGTGCTCAACAAATATAAATAAAATGGTTGGTATTTGACAGAAAGTTGTTTTCAATTTATTTCAACGTAAATTCATGGATCTAATGTCTCACAATTATTACATAGTAGTTCAATTCGCTCTAAGCAATCACAGTAGTGAACTTTTTTTAAATATATGTCCCTTGATCATAATCGACGCAGCCATGGGGTGTCTTCATTGTTTAATAGGATGCTTGGGTCTTTGTTGACCATGAAGGGTGGGATTCGATCATCCTTCTCATAATCTTCTGATGTGTCTGTCTTATCTTCAATTTCCACGATGTTTCTTTTTCCTGAAAGAACTATATGACGCTTTGGCTCATTGCTAAATGGTTTCTTATCGTTTTTCCCTTTTTTCGGTTTCGAAGTCATGTCATTGACATAGAATACCTAATTGATGTCCTTGGCAAGCACAAATGGTTCGTCTTTGAACCCACTGTTATTGAGGTCCACTATTGTCATTCCATACTGGTTGTCCACTGTTACCCCGCCTCCGGACACCTTTACCCACTGGCACTTGAACAAAGGAACTTTAAAAGTAGGTCCATAGTCTAGTTCCCATATCTCCTCTATGCGGCCATAGTATGTTTGTTTAGTCCCGTTCGGGTCTGTGGCATCTATGTGGATACCACTGTTTTGGTTGGTGCTTAGTCCCGTGCGGTTGATAGGCTTCGACTTGTGGTCCGCCTTACCTTTAAAATGCTTGCCTTTCTTTCTTACAGGGTGATTCGCAGGCAGGAATCGACGATGCCCAAGGTAGACAATCTTTCTACAGTTTTTTCAAAAATATACCTTTAATGTCCGTGAAACAGTGCACACATGCATTATATCCCTTGTTCGATTGTCCTGAAAGACTACTTAGAGCAGGCCAATCATTGATTGTTACGAATAACAATGCACGGAGGTCAAAGTGCTCCTGTTTGTGCTCATCCCAAACACGTATACCTGGTTTGTTCCACAAAAGCAGTAGTTCTTCAATTAGTGGCCTCAGGTACACATCGATATCATTGACAGGCTGCCTTGGTCCTTGGATTAGCACGGGCATCATAATGAACTTTCTCTTCATGCATAACCATGGAGGTAGGTTGTAGATACAGAGTGTAACAGGCCAAGTGCTATGACTACTACTCTGCTCCCCGAAATGATTCATACCATCCGTGCTTAAAGCAAACCTTATGTTTCTTGCGTCGCCTGCAAAATCTGGGAACTCTCGATCGATTGCTCTCCATTGAGACCCATCAGCCGGGTGTCTCAGCATATTGTCTATCTTACGGTCTTCTTTGTGCCACCGCATTAACTTTGCATGCTCTTTGTTTCTGAATAAACGTTTCAAGCGTGATATTATAGGAGCATACCACATAACCTTGGTAGGGATTTTCTTTCTGGTTCTTTCATCCTCAACATCACCAGAGTCATCTCGCTTGATCTTATACCGTGATGCTTGGCATACCGGGCAAGGATCCAACTTCTCGTACTCCTCGCCACGGTAGAGGATGCAATCATTAGGACATGCATGTATCTTTGTGATTTCCAATCCCAGAGGGTAGACAACCCGTTTGGCTTCATAGGTAGTGGCTGGTAATTCGTTATTCTTTGGAAGCATATTCTTTATTTTTGTAAGCAACTCCCCAAATCCCTTGTCGGATATACCATTCTTTGCCTTCCATTGCAACAACTCTAGTGTGCTACCTAATTTTTTCTGTCCTGCATCACAAGTTGGGTATAGCAACTTCTTGTGATCCTCTAGCATACGCTCGAACTTGATCTTCTCCTTTTCACTTTCGCATTCTCTCTTTGCATCGCAAATAGCCTGAGCAAGATCATCAACGGGATCATCTTGTGCTGGTACCTCTTCTTCAGCTTCCTCTATTGGAATATCATTGTTTAATACACCATAGTCAGCAATAGTGTCACCATCGTCCCATTGTTCTTCTTCGTCTTCCTCCATTATAACACCTCTTTCTCCGTGTTTGGTCCAGCAGATGTAGTTTGGCATGAAACCCGACTTGAACAAGTGAGAATGAAGAATCCTTGAGTAAGAATATTCCTTCAAATTCTTACATATAGCACATGGGCAGCACATGAATCCATCCCGCTTGTTTGACTCGGCCACATTTAAGAAAATATACACGCCCTCAATGAAATCTTTGGAGCGATGATCAGTGTTGTACATCCAATGCCGACTCATATACATTAAAAGACAAACGAACATATATCACAATACTAGACATTAATTTATGGTAGCCTTACTGCAATGTAGACAGTCACAACTAGCACTAAACTAATTAAACCTAAAATACACTTCAACAGCCTAAAGATATCACGACTGATCTAAACTAAAATAGACAAATCATTCTTCTGCTCAACATCAATGGGCTTCGTTCGCGGGCTCAGTGCCTCATCAGCTAGCTCACCACCCACCGCAGTCGCCTCTACGAGAGTTCCAAACACGTGTTTAGCATACTCTTCTTCCCAGTACCACCCTGGACATCCACTGCCATCACACTGAAATTAAGACAAAAAATACATAAATTTAGTAAAAAAATACATAATTTATTATATATAATCATCAAATGCGATGGAGTAACTCATATTACCATCCGGACACTTGTAGAAGATGCGCCCCTTGTTAGGACCCTCCTTCTTCACTCGAAACTCAAGCACATTCTTTTTCTTGCACTCGCCGCACTCAATGAGAAGGAAGTATGGTCTCAGCCTCTTTTGAACCCGATGATAGGCCGAGGACCCGGAAGCATTCGTCATCTACTCTTTACTCTCTAGACTCAAATTTGTAAAGCACTTAAATTCCTAATAATGTATTTTAACAAGTGAAACTAAAAAATTCCTAAAATTTAAAACATATGCAACCAATATTTGAACAACCAATGTGTGATACCTATATTAGCAATGAAATATGTATACCGGCTCATTTAATCTTCCTTCAACCAAAAATGCAAACTATCAAGTGATTTTGAGCTTGACACATAAAAATAGAGGGAAGAATCATGCATGCATATATATATATAAATATATATATCGATCCAATTTTTTTTAGGCCAAAAATTGAGATATGATAGTAACTAAACAAGAGAGAATAAAGATAGTAACCTTTACAACCGTAGAACTGAACTTGGAGTAATGTAGACCGAGCTCCAAACCCTGCTTGACTCCTTGAGCAAGAACACCGAGAGTAAGAACAGCGAGAGCAAGAAATTGAGCTTGAGAGAGCAAGAACACTGAGTTTGAATGGCTCGGGCTCGGGGGAGAAGAAGGTTCAAATATAGGGAGGAACATTAGTCTCGATTTTAGATACTAACCCGGGCTAAAACTCAAGCTTTAGTCACGGTTTTGGCCACAAACCGTGACTAAATCTTTAGTCCCGGTTTGTAGCTTCAACCGGGACTAAAGCTTGACTTTTAGTCCCGGTTCTTGATCCCAATCGAGACTAAAAGCTCTCCCAGAGCATCTAGCAGTTGGGAGCCGTTGTGAAGAAACATTTAATACCGGCTGTTCTTTAAAACCGGGATTAAAGATATCTTTTTTCTAGACAAAAAAAAATTCGATACTAAAACTGAAATCGGCTGCGAATGAAAAGTCTGCTCTCTACTCGTTGAAGTTGCCTCCGATCTGGAGGCTTCACACGTCTGCACATGCACACAAGACAAAGCGGTCGTCAACCGTAAGCTGACAACCGAGGGTGGGAGCTCTGCCCCGGTCGCCGTGGGGCGCACGCTTGAGAGCTCTGCCCCGACCGCCATGGGTGGGTGGCGCTCTGATTTAACGTCGTGCTCAACCGCCTCGATGGCGGAGGTGCCGGTGGGGCGGCCCACGGGCCATGTTCCAGTTCCACGCGGCTGGGCGGCGCCGCCGACGCTGTCCAACGCTCTTGCCGGCCGCCGCGTTCAAGCGCGCGCAGGTCTCGCCGCGGACGGTCAGCAAACCACCACCCGCACGTCGCCGCCAAGGTCGAGCTCGAGCAACTCGATCGTCGTCTTCATCCTCGATGACCCCAGCGTCAGCCACGTCATGCGCAAGGCCGGCTTCTCGAGCGCCGAGGTCAAGGCCACATCCTTCCAGTGCATGCCGAGGGAGGAGTTGGAGGCCAGGGCAAGGTGGCGTCACTCTTGCGGCACCTTTTGCAGATCGCGCAGCAGTACATCCCACCACTGTTGGCACGTGCGCGTGTGTCAGGGCACGACGCGATCAAGAAAAAAAAACTGTATGTTGCAGATAAACACGAGCTTAGCATTGTCTCAGCGGGAAGCCAGCACTTTCCTGGTTGTATCTATAGTACCTTTCGAGACCAAGCCCTGCTACAATTCAGTGCTGGCGGTACATTTCAACCAATTAAACTATAAGCCCAATCGGATCTCTACATGCTAGGAAGAGCGAAGGAGGCACATTTGCTGAAAAGTGAACACGTTGCAGCTGCACAACCAAAACAATAAGTCAGCTCTTTCTGCTGGCCTCCTTACTTAAGTTTTAACTCTTGGCACAGCTCAGGCATGTCGTCGTATCCTACTCGTACCTACCATCTCTGCAGCTTTCCCAGCAGTTCGGTTTACTATGTTCATGTGACACGCGACCATGCATGCATGTTACTACGTTGCCCAAACATGGCCTGCGCTGCTGTGCCAGGGGGGCTGCCATGCATGCGCAAGCACACACAGGTGAGGTCACACAGCCGCGCCTCCACCTGCTCGCTGCGCCATGCAAACACCAACGTCCTCAGCAAATGCCAAACAGCCAAGACCCACTGTAGCGAGCCGAGCCGCACCGGCAGGTCCGGTCCTGTCAAATTATTGACCTAGAGCGAAGCCACAGTGATGGGCCCTTTAATACAACTCTAATAATGTAATAATATTTCTAATAAATGTGATGCATAAAAAACATTTGCTGCTACGAAGTCATAGAATAATGACCTTAATATCAATTTCATCTAATAGAGTTGCCAAACATTTAATCGTTCTTAGGACATTATGGACTTCGAAAAATTCTTTAATAATTTCAACTTTGAACATGTTCTTTCAGCTGAGGCCACCGTCATAGGCATAGTGAATAGGAACCGATAAGCAATAGAAATATTTGGATAACAATATACTTATGTGACAAAATAAAAAATCTCCATAGCGGACATTGGCTTATCTAGCAGAGAAATCAAGTCACCTAAATATAATTGCTACACCGTATGAAATTCCTAAATCTGAAATCAAAGAAGTATAAAGAATAAAGATTGGGGTGATTCGGTGGGCTTGGCCGATTAGGGCCAAGAGCTAGACGGCTAGTTCCTTACCTGCGTATACAGAATACCGGCGGAACAGACAGACAGAGTGGCGACGGCCGGCGGCGGCTTGCACACGCATGGGAGGAGTGATTCACCGAGATCACCAAGACGCATGGGATATCTTGCTGCTCGCAGCCTCGGAATCGCTCGCTCGGCACTCGCGCAGGAACAGAGTCGCGGCCGCGCGGCGGAAGGGCACGGGAATCGCAAACGCCGATACCATCTCTTAGGCCTGGTTGGGCCCCCTGGCCTCAAGGGCCCAGTGCGGTAGCACTGCTCGAACCCTCCCAGGGCCGGGCCACCGCGGGGAGGAGTCCTGGAGCGCCGCGGCACAGACAAGGGCATTTTCAGCGTTTCCACATGCGGATGCACGTGTCAGGGCTCTGACGAAATATGGACGGAATGGCGTGCCGACGGAATATAGACGAAATGGCGTATACGATAAAAACGAAAAGTGACATGACATAGAGAAAAGTTTAGCACACAGGAAGGATAACACATAGGAAAAAACCTCGTGCATGCCTTGCCACCGATTGCTCCGGCCGTCCCCCCTGTTCTGATTTGCATCTGGTGACGCTCACCACGTATTCGACGAATTGTGTCCAATATGATGAAGTTACCTTAACAAAGAAGAGGTGACTCTATCCAAACAATTTTGTCCAAGATGGTGAAGTTACCTTAACAAAGAAAAGATGACTCTATCCAAACCAAAACAGCTAACCAAACACACTGAATTCTAGACAAGTTTAGATAGTGTCAACAACCAAACAAGTCTATCTTATCTTGGTAGAGATAGGTTTTAGCTAGTCTGGCTTATTTTCTAGTCAGGCTAAGAATTAGATAGGTAACCAAACAGACCCGTATTGGCCGTCTAATGCTCAATGGCAAGTTGCTCTTTCTGGTCCATGTCCGTCATCAGCAAGGCACGCAGACCGGAAGCAAATCAAAGCTGCTCTTTCAGCACGTTGCTGAACAGCCCAGCCCGTCCATCCTGGCCACCACCACCACAAACGTTGCTGGCCGTGAGCCCCTCCCTGACACGCAACGCCGCCCACGTGGTTCGCCGTCGGCCGTCACGTAGGTCCTTGGGCATCCACAATGTGCTGAAAAAGGTGGCATTAAGCATTTATGAAAGTGCAATTACTTCCTATTATGGGTTTTGATATTGATGATCATCAAATTAGAGAACTAATAATTTCTATCGACATGTTGAGCAGGGAGTCCATGTGAGATGATGACATGTGTTTCAAAGAACTCAATGTTAACTTGCAGCTGCGGTGACCAATTCAAACGGAGGTTTAATTTCGTTTTACTTTTGAATTTAAGTTTAGAGATGCCGTACTATCAAGGAGTTCCTAGGGATGCCAGCTAAATTGTAAGTGCTCATCTCCCAGAAACAACATCCTCACACCTTGACAATTTCAGCAATACCTCACTTACATCTTTCTACTGGAAATTGCCAGTGGCAGTGCCGCACTTAAAGGGCGGCAGTGCCGCACTTTGTCCGACTGTTAGACGACATCATATAAATACTACTTTTCTTTCTCACAACGGTCTCTTCTTCCAGCTCGCGACTTTCTGCCCGTTACTGAACAGAAAAAGCAGCTTTCTTTCTCCTCCATTGTTGCTCCTTCACCTCTCACTTGGATCTCCCATTCCAACCATCAAAAGTTGAGAGAAAACGCAGCAAACCTCGATTGGAGTGCTGATCTACTGAGTCCCAAAGTTTGAGATTACTTGGTTCACGTTTAGCCGGTGTTCTTGAAGTCTACTCCATGGAGCTTTGCTCCTACCTAGCTAGGCGTCGCCCTAGAGCTTACCAACTCCATTGTGGCAGCCTAGGGAGGTTTGTAATCTCGTGTTGCAGCTAAGAAATCACCCCTCACTTCAAGAGTTCATTCTCTTGATTTGAGAACGAGAAATAGGACAACCTTTGTGGTAACCCTAGCCTATTTATAGCAAGCTTCAACAACGTGGACGTAGGCAAGTCTAAGTAGCGAGTTAAACCACGGGATAAATCACCGTGTATTGTTGCCTCTCTATTACTTGTGTTGTTAATTTGTTCTAGGGTTTGAGCCGATTCGGTGATTTAGAGGATTTCTGTGGTATCCAATTTTCGAGCTGTGAACTTTGGTGAAAATTAAGAAATAAGCTACTGACAGTATACTCTTTCTATCCATATCTCATTTGCATAGTTTGGATTATTTCTCAGGGTGCGGCAATGCCGCCCAAGGTTTTGACATCAGCTCGAGTTGAATTTTTGTGGGCCTATTCACCCCCTCTCTAGGTTTCCAGTGATCCTACAAGTGGTATCAGAGCCGGTTGCTTCGTATACGCTTCACCGCGTGAAGTATGGAGCCCGAAGCGAGCTCAACTCGATCCGTTCGAGTTGATCCGAAGGATATGGATCTCCACGACACCGACACCGACAGTGAGAGCAGCGAGCTTTCAGCCTCCACAGCAAAGGAGGATCTTCCCCTTGCTGCCTCTGACCCCACAAAAGGCAACAAGATGAGGAAGAGAGAAGAAGAAGGAAGGCCGAAAAGAAGCAAGGAAGAGAAGTTCGTGAACAAGAAAGAGACAAGCAAAGGCTAGCTGAAAAGAAGAAAAGAAAAGAAGAAAGAAGACTAAAGAGAGAAGAAAGAAGAAAGAGAAGATAAGCTAGGAAGAAGAAGGAAGAAAAGGCCAAGGCGGCGCGCTCGTCATCTAGTGAGCTCTCTAGTAATTCCGATGATAGTGATGATGACGTCTCCTATCATGCTTTCAAAAAGGACCAGAGCAGCACCACTGTGGGGGCATAAACCCCCGGTACCACAAGACAAGATATGGGCCGCACCATCAAAGCTGGTCCGGCTCAGAAGACAAAAACGTGCGGCGTAAGGCTGTACCAAACAGTTATTGTACCAACTTGGATAGTTTACTTGTAAACTTATCCCTTCAGACAATATAAGGAGGGACAGGGATAGATCCCACAACTGAGATCATCAGATCCAAACTCATCTCATAGCAATACAATTCACCAATACACAGGGCGTAGGGTATTACGTCTCACGGCGGTCTGAACCTGTATAAATCTTGTGTCTCACGCTCTCTGCGTAATGCTTGTTCGTCTCAGACGCACCTTCACCGACCAATCTACTACTTTGGACATACCCCTCGGTAGACTATCGGCGATATTCCGTCAATAGTTAGCACGCCAGGTAGGAGGTGTGCTTCCTGATCCATAGCGGGCAAGATAGTTTTTTTTTACGTCATCGACCACATCCGGTAATGGCGAACCACATAGATTTTTTCATCATCGTGAACCACTGCAACGACGTCCCGCGGCGGTGAACCAGATAGATTTTTTTCGCCGACAGGCCAACTCCGCCGACTTAGCAGATTGATCTGTTAGCTCTGGCTCTTCCGACTTCGTCGAGCGAGTGACGAAGCCCATGATCGGATCTTTTCGTACGCATGGAATTGCAACGCTTCCCCTCGGCGGCTGACAGCATCATACGGTGCCGTGTAACAACGTCCACCGACCCCGGAACCTGCAAAGCCTCGCCGACAAGACCGATGGGTCAAAGATTTTTCTATCAGAAGCTACGACAAAGCCAAACAGTACATGCACGTACACGCATGGATCCAAAAGCTAAGTCATGTTTTTACTTCCAAATTGAACATTTTTTATCGAATATATTTACGTATATATTCAGATCTGCTTCCATATTTTTACATCAATCTGATCGTCTTCCCCTCGTCATTATTGGTGAAAAAAAAATCATTGCATGTGCAAGACGAATTCAGCCGGACTGACCACAACCGCGAGATGTGCAAGCTAACCAAGGACCACGTGCGAGATCATGTATCATGTACGTGAAGACAAGCTGATGTCAGCCAGCAAGCAAATAAAGATGCGTGATCAAGAGATTTGTACGTCGACGTCAAAACATGCAAGACAATTCCAAATCCGAGTCTGACGGAACCGCTAAGGAAGCCATCCGCCGAGCCATCACACGATCCACGACAAGCGACTTCTCGACATGCCGACCATTCCGCTCGACGTCAATCAAGCTAAGTGATATTTTTAATATTCTTCTACATATTCTTCAACCTTCATATATCTCTGGAAATTATCTCCATGCTTCTTCACCACCGACCTCTCCGTAAGCCCCGACAAACCTCGGGCAACTCGCCGACGATTTCTCTATAAACCCTGACCACGATCGGGCACTCAGAAGATTTTTTCCGCCGACGAGATACTAAGCATCTCTCCGTTTTCTTCTCTTAAGGGTTGTTTAACGTACCTTGGTAGCACACGCCTTAATCCGTGAAACCTGTCTACGTCCCGTAAGCCGTAAACTCACATGGTCATGTTAAGAAACCTCTGAACCATACGCCGGGTCAGGTGCTTAAACGTAACAGGCCAACTACCAGGGGAAATTACGTGACCTGACAAGAACAAGAAACGGACAATCTTATCATGCATTCTACAATATTGGGATCTGCTCCAAAATCAGCATCATGTACTACCCACTATACACACGTGTTTTGTAGGAACTCTTCGCCGGACACCTGTCGCCGCTCCTCGCCGTCCTGGTGCTGCTCGGACACCGTCCCCGACCACGCTGGGGACTCGTCGCCACTTCTCGCCATCCTCGCGCTGCTCGGACACCGTCCCCGACCACGCTGGGGACTCGTCGCCGCTCCTCGCCGTCGTCATGCTGCTCGGACTCTGTCTCCGATCACGCTGGGGATTCGTCGCCGAGCTATCAAGACACTCCATGCTGTTCGGATCAGGGTGCTGATCTTGGGTAGCACATCAGGGGCCTTGATATGCGCCTCGCCTGCTCGGAAGATTGTCCAGAGCACCATGTTGTGCTCGGTGACTTCGTCATTGCCTCGCCTGCTCGAAAGATTTTTTCCCAATCACTTCCTGTGCTCGGGGACTTCGTCGTCGATCGCCTGCTCGGAAGATTCTTTCCTGGTCACTTGCTGTGCTCGGGGATTTCGTCATCGCCTCGGCTGCTCAGAAGATTTTTTCTGATCATTTACTGTGTTCGGGGACTTCATCGACACTTCACATGATCAGCAAGAATAAAGACTTTGACACTGACACCACGTGACTACGTCACCTACTATCAGGCTCAGGGACTAAGTGGATACACTTCACCTAGTGGTGAAGGTATAAACCCCCGGTACCATAAGACAAGACATGGGTCGCACTATCAAAGTTGGCCCAGCCCAGAAGACAAAGACGTGCGGCGCAAGGCTGCATCGCACGGTTATTATACCAACTTAAATAGTTTACTTGTAACCTTGTCCCTTCAAATTATATAAGGAGGGACAGAGATAGATCCCACAACTGAGATCATCAGATCCAAACTCATCTCATAGCAATACAATCTACCAGCACACAGGACGTAGGGTATTACATCTCGTGGTGGCCTGAACCTGTATAAATCTTGTGTCTCACGCTCTCTCCATAACGCTTGTTTGTCTCAGGCGCACCTTCACGGACCAATCTACTACCTTGGGCATACCCCTCGGTAGACTATCGGCAATATTCCATCGACAACCACCACCAAGAAGAAGTATGCCGCCGTATCCTTCAATTATGCTTATATGACTAACTGTGATCGCAAGTCTTTTATCAATGTGCCCGCGGGCAAGTTACCTCATTTCGTTGGGACTAACTTCGCCAAGTGGAAGCACTTGATGAGGGCTTATCTTATAGGTCTTCATCCCGGTATTTGGGAGATTGTGTGCAATAGATTTGAGCCTCCCGTCGACCCCGAGTAGCCCACACATGAGGAGCTATTGGCTGTCCATTTGAATGGGCAAACCACTAGCGTGCTACTTAGTGCTTTGGATGGAAATGAGTACAACTGGGTGATGGGAGTTGATGTGGCAAAATAGATTTGGGACACCAAGTCAGCAACTACAAGCAAGGCCAAAGAAACTAAGCAAATTCAAGCTAAAGTTGAGTCTACATCATCCTCAAGTGAACGTGGAGATGACAACACCAAGTATAAGGAAATAGAAGATGTGGCTCTCTTCATGAACAAGTATGGCAAAGGTTTGAAGAAGCAAGGTTACAAGCTTGTGAAGAAGAGATTTCCTAACAAGAAGAAGAGAACTTGCTATAAGTGTGGTAGCACCGAGGACTTCATTGCCCAATGTCCTCATGTTGAAGAAGATGGCAAGAACAACAAGGACAAGAGAGAAAACAAGCAAAAGTCCAAGAGGGGCAGCAAGAAGACAATGGGAGAAACACACATTGGTCTTGAATGGGATTCAACATATGATAACTCAAGTGATGAAGATGTGAAGATTGCAACTGCATGTGGCTATCCAAAAGACATTTTCACCACCAAACCTTTTCAACAACTTGACCGATGATGATGACTACTACTCCCCTCACATTTGTCTCATGGCAAAGGGTGAGAAAGTAAAAACTAAATTCAAACCCTCCCTTCCTCCTAGTGACATCTCTAGTAGCGAACTTAATGAAAGCTCTAGTGATGATGTTTCAAGTGATGAGGAGCTAGATAACATAACCAAGAACTTGGATCCTAAAACTAAATTTTTCATCTCTAAGCTAATGGAAAATCTAGAGAGTATACAAGCCGAGCTAGAATCTAGAGAAGAACTTCTTATCAAACAAAAAAATCTCTATATTGCTAGCAATGAAGCACTTGCTTTGGAAAGAAGTGAGGTGGAATCCTTACGCAAGCCTTTGGCCAAAGAGCAAGAGGACCATGCTCTCACTAAGAAGGCTTATGTTGCACTTGATGAAAAGTATTGTCTTACATGAAAAGCACAAGGAACTTGAGTTGCAATATAACCTTCCTTCGGAGAGCACCTCAAATCTTTCTAAAGCAAATGACACCTCTATTCCTTCCACTAGTAAAGGATGTGGAAAATGTCATGATCCTGATTTGGATATCTATGCTACTAACCATGCAAACATTGAGGCTATGAAGGTAGAAATAGCAAGGCTCAATGAAATAATTGGTAAAGAGAGAAATCTAAGAACAAGCATGTTGGTGGCCAAGTGAATCAACCAAAGAAGCCACAATTCAAGGATGGAAGACATCCACACATCAAAACCGGGTTTGGGCACCGATATGGAGGCAAAACAAATGGGAGAAAGGTAATAAATGGATATGAATGTGTTTATTTCACTTCTAACAGCAGTGAAAGTACAGATGGACCTGCAAAGAGAGCAGCACGACCAGCCCCCTGAGCAGTGCCGCTCCCCCAAAGAAAGGGAAGGTCACTTCCACTGCCTCTGGAAATGATCAGCACAGAAAGAAGATCTTTCAGCCAAAACAGGTTCCACAAAAAAGCAAGAAATCAATATGGGGCCAACCAAATAAGTATTCCTATCAATCGAAGATCGTTGCACCTAGACAAAGCTTGAGTTATTGCTTTGTGTTGAAGAACAACAGCAAGGATGAAGTGGTTGCCAAGTACATTGGCAAAGAAAAGAATGTTTTTCATAACATTTCTATTTGAGTTCCTAAAATTCTTGTAACTAACATGCAAGGTCCCTAGAACATTTAGAGACCTATATCAAGGAACTAAACTTGTTTTGCAGGCATACTCCTCTGGTGGATCAAGTTGGGTGCTTGATAGGGTATGTACAAATCACATGACCGGAGAGAAGAGTATGTTCTCATCCTACACCCACAAGGAAGATTCAAATGAAAACATTATCTTTGGAGACAATTCCAAGAGAGGTGTGCTAAGTCTTGGTAAAGTTGCAATCACTCATGAACATTCAATTACTAATGTCTTACATGTTGATTCGTTGAGTTACAACTTGTTGTCCGTGTCACAATTGTGTGACATGGGGTACAATTGTTTCTTTATGGATAAGGATGTGAAAGTCACTAGAAGGGAGGATTCCTTTATTACTTTTACGGATCAACTAAAGGAAAAGTTTTACTTAGTTTATTTCAACAAAGGTAAAGCCAACCTTGAGACTTGTTTAGTGGCAAAATCTAGCATGGGCTTGTTGTGGCATCGCTGTCTAGCACATGTTGGGATGAGGAACTTGGCCAAACTTCTAAAAGACAATCACATCCTTGGACTAACCAATGTTCACTTTGAGAAAGACAGGATTTGCAGCGCTTGCCAAGCCGGAAAGAAAGTAGGCGTACCTCACCCACCAAAGAGCATCATGACTAATACCCAACCATTGGAGTTGATTCATATGGATCTCTTTGGGCCGGCTATCTATCTTAGCATTGGTAGTAACAAGTACGGTTTAGTTATTGTTGATGACTATTTTCATTTCACATGGGTGTTCTTTATCTATGATAAGTGCCAGGTACAAGAGAAGGTGAAGACCTTTGTTAGGAGGGCACAAAAATAATTCGGTCTCCCCATCAAGAAAGTTAGAAGTGACAATGGGACCAAGTTCAAGAACACCCTCGTGGAAGAATTTTTTGATGAAGAGGGTGTTTACACCAGATTTTGGACGGATCAAGAGAAAACTGCCGCAAGGAGAAAATAGCCGATCGGGAGTTCTGGATCGGATATCTGATGACGTCAACGAAGGCTAGAGATCGGATCGGACAAGGATGGACTCCGCAACAGCCACGACGAAGCCATCATGGAAAGGGCCCACAAGAAAAGAAAGGTTGGGTTCCGATTTATCTTAGAATTAGGAGATTTTACTGTTTCCTTATTTTTTAGCTAGGGTTTTCATTCGGTTAAGATTTCTCTCTAGCTGATGGGTATAAATATAAACCCAAGCGCATTGTAACAGGGCATGCACACATCAATATAATAGTTCTTTTTCCGGCCTCCGGCCAAAAATCCTAGGAGTAGGAGTAACATAAATCTGGCAAGTTCTTCGATGAGTTGGGTGTCATCCGGTGGACGCCAAGCTTGCTGTAAGTACCGTCACGCTCGTGTTTATCATGTACGGCCTGAACGATTCTATCTCGTACCCCACTGCTACATAGATTTTGAGTAGTTATCGATCCTCATTTGACTTAAGTTATGCTTGAGTTGAATTGAGGGTTAGTTATCGGCTCTAACTAAACTGGCATATTTAGTTAGATTCATTAAGTTACCGATGTTGCTTATGAATATTCACTATTTATTTATTTACTTTTAAGTACCATCAATCTACCCAATCTTGATCTGTTTCTTGTTGGCTTAAATCCTTTGTATCTATCTTGCTTAAATGAACATTAATTGAATATTATGTTAAAGCGAGTAGATCTGTTTGTCATTAGCCGGTTAGTTCAGATCTTGGTTGTGTATAGGTCGTACTCAAGTAATAAAGTAAGTTGTGTTGAGAGCCTTTAATTAATAGATCTAATCATTAGCTTACGTCATGGGCTATAACAATCCGGTCGATCCTCTTGATGTAAGCGACGGGTTGGGTAGATTGGTTAAAGGGTCAAAGCATCGTTTACTTTATAGGCTTGTATGTTGCCTATACTATAATCAGATCGGTTGTTCAGCCGAATCTGCATGTGCTTACTTGCTGCACGTTGTATTTTCCCGATTTCTTTTACATGTTGTCTCATATTTCGATCATGTCAAGATTGATTCAAGTACATTGTTAAGTGTAACGATCCGATCGATCCTAATTAATGGATGTGATAGCTTAATACATGTATTGATGCATAAGGTGATATGTGATTTAGATCTGTTTAATATAACTTGCTTTTATTCATGTTATCCTTGAATCGGTTAAATAAGAATCGGATGTTTCTATTACACTCATGCAATCGATTCATGCGATCGGATATCGGCTCTCTAGCTGATGGCCAAATGTGAAGGCCCATTGAGCCAGATATTTGGAGCCAATTAGGACACACCAGTGGTTCCACATTTTGTTACTGATCAACCCTTTTCTCCTTTGTCAATTGCTGGTCAAATTGACTGGCACGCTTGGAATCATCGGTGCTCATCCACGCTGATTGTCGAAGCCAGCTGGGTCTGTTCGCTCTGTGCTTCGCAAGACCACTCTGGCTTTGCTGGTGTGCTGAGCGCGGACCAGATTTTATGCCAACAGAGGGCGTCAAGCATGAGTTCTCAACTCCATACACCCCTCAACAAAATAGTGTGGTAGAGAGGAAGAATAGGACACTCATTGATATGACAAGGTCAATGCTTGATGAGTATAAGACGCCGGACATCTTTTAGAGTGATGCCGTCAACACCGCTTGTCATGCCATCAACCGCCTCTACCTACACAAAAAGTTGAAGAAGACCTCCTACGAGCTCATAACCGGTAACAAATCAAAGGTATCTTACTTTACAGTGTTTGGGTGTAAGTGTTTCATACTTAACAAGAAACCCAAAACCTCTAAATTTGAACCTAAAGTTGATGAAGGTTTTCTACTTGGTTATGGATCAAATGAGCATGTCTACCGTGTCTTCAACGAAAACTCCGGTCGAGTTAAAGTACCGATAGATGTGACATTTGATGAATCTAATGGCTCTCAAGTAGAGCAAGTTGACTCTAGTGTTGTAGATAACGAGGATCCACCTTGTGAGGCCATTAAGCAATTGACCATTAGTGATATAAGGCCATAAAAAATTTCTGCAGCCAAACAGAGGGAGCCTCAAGATGCTGTTGTACAAGACTCCATTGACGCACTCACCAGAAAAGAGCAGGGAACACCTGCAAAAGAATGCAGGGCGCGGCAGTGCCGCTCCTACACCAGCAGCCAGAACTGAGTCAGACTTGGATCATGGTCTGGACCTTGCTCCAGTCTTTGATCTGAAAGATTGTGATGAGCCAGAAGAACAGCAAGAAGGGGTTGAGCATTCAAGGCTACGTCAAACTATTCAACGGGATCATCCCGTTGACAATATCCTTGGGAGTCTTCGAAAGGGGGTAATGACTAAGGCTGGACGAAAAACTCGAAACTCGCTAGCTTGCTCAACTCGCTCGTTAATAGTTCGGCTCGAGCTCGACTCATTTTATAATGAGCCAGCTCGTTTTATAATGAGTCAGCTCGTTTTATAACAAGCCAGCTCGAGTTGGCTCGCGAGCTACTCGTTAGCTCGTACGAGCTAGTCAATTCACAAGCCATCAAAGTAACGTGCTTTTGTTATATATATATATATATATATATATATATATATATATATATATATATATATATATATATATATATATATAATATAGCTAACAAACCGATACATTATAGATAGTTGCATTATCTATTAGACAAGGGGAGTACTATAGTATACTATTATATTTTTTTCATTTGATTATGGCTTTCCTTTGAATTATTGTTATTATTAAAATTTGCCTCAATCCAGTATTCTATTATATTATTTTTTCATTTGATTATGGTTTTATTTTAAATTATTGTTATTATTAAAATTTTGATAAATACATATACTTCCTCCGTCCCAAAATAGATTCATTCTCACTTCTCGAGAAGTCAAATACTTTTAGCCTTTGACCAAATATGTATACAAAAATATTAACATCTATAATATATATTAGTATTATTAGGTAGATCGTTGAATATACTTTCATAATATATTTATTTGAAGATATAAATATTGCACGTATTTTCTACAAACTCAGTTAAAGTTGAGAAAGTTTGACCAGCACGTATCCTATAATGATATCTATTTTAGGATGGAGAGAGTATTTTTTATGTTTGGCTCACGAGCCAAACCGGCCAGCTCAAGCTCACTAACAAGCCGAGCCGAGTTGGCTCGTTATACTAACGAGCCAAAACGAACCGAGTTGGCTCGTTATCCAGCCCTAGTAATGACTCGCTCTCATTTAGCAAATTTCTGTGAACATTACACATTTGTTTCTTCTTTGGAGCCTCTTAAGGTTGAAGATGTGCTTGGAGACCTGGATTGGGTATTGGCAATACGAGAAGAGCTCAACAACTTCACAAGAAACCAAGTGTGGACCTTGGTGAAGAGACCCAATACAAATGTGGTTGGCACCAAGTGGGTCTTCCGCAACAAGCAAGATGAGAATGGTGTGGTGACAAGGAACAAGGAAAGATTGGTTGCTCAAGGCTTCACTCAAGTAGAGGGATTGGACTTTGAGAAAACATTTGCATCGGTGGCTAGGCTTGAAGCAATTCGAATGTTTCTTGCCTATGTTGCCCATCATGACTTCAAACTATATCAAATGGATGTCAAGAGTGCATTCCTCAATGGTCCCATCCAACAGTTTGTCTATGTTGAGCAACCACCAGGTTTTGAAGATCTCAAGTTCCCCAACCATGTCTACCAACTCCAAAAGGCGCTCTATGGGCTTAAGCAAGCACCAAGAGTATGGTTTGAATGCCTTAAGGAATTCTTGTTTAAGCAAGGCTTTGAAATAGGCAAAGCCGGTCCTACTCTCTTTACTCACAAGTTTGATAAAGATATCTTTGTGTGCCAAATATATGTTGATGACATAATATTTGGTAGTACTAACCAAACCTTTTGTGAAGAGTTTAGTAGGATCATGACAAAGAGATTTGAGATGACCATGATGGGTGAATTGAAGTTCTTCCTTGGTTTTCGAATCAAGCAATTGAAGGAAGGAACATTTATTTGCCAAACAAAGTACACCCATGATATGCTCAAGAAGTTTGACATGGTGAATGCCAATCCTATCAAACCTCCCATGCCAACCAATGGATATCTTGATCAAGAAGAAGGGAAAGCCGTTGATATGATACAAAGGTATATCGTTCTATGATCGGCTCTCTACTTTACTTGTCTGCATCTAAGCCGGACATAATGCTTAGTGTGTGCATGTATGCTAGATTTCAAGCCAATCCTAAGGAATGTCACTTAACCGATGTTAAAAGAATCTTGAGATATTTAGTTCACACTCCAAATCTTGGCTTGTGGTATCACAAGGGCTCTAAGTTCAATCTACTTGGGTATTCGGATTCCGATTACACCGGTTGCAAAGTAGATAGAAAAAGCACTTCGGGGACATGTCAATTCCTTGGACAGTCCCTAGTGTCTTGGCGCTCTAAAAAGCAAAATTGTGTAGCCCTTTCCACCGCCGAAGCCGAGTATGTTGCAGCCGGCACTTGTTGTGCTCAACTACTTTGGATGAGGCAAACCTAAAGAGATTTCGGATGTCATTTTACCAAAATCCCGCTTTTGTGTGACAATGAAAGTGCTGTAAAACTTGCAAACAACCCGGTAAGTCACTCAAGAACAAAACACATAGACAACCGTCATCACTTTTTGAGAGACCACAAAACCAAAGGAGATATCAAAATTCACCATGTGAGCACCAAAACGCGACTAGCCGATATCTTCACTAAGCCTCTCGATGAGTCAAGATTTTGTGCTTTGAGAAATGAACTAAATATACTTGATTCAAGGAACCTGGCTTGACATGTAGCGCACACTTGTTTGACAACCTATCGACTTAGGAAAAGTTTTTGAAAAAGTTCCATATTGTCTTTCAAAACTAATTCAAAAGGATTTTCAAGGTGTATGACCATTGTTTTTATTGCTGATTGTTTCTGGTCATGATATCTTGAGAATGTATATATATCTGTGATAGAAGCAGGGTCGAGAAAGTAAGTTTTGAAAAGCTCTATTTGGGCAGGGCGGTAGTGCCGCCCATAGGTGCGGCAGTGCCGCACTCTGAAACCCGAGCGGTTTTGGCCCAAATTTCTCTGAGACGTGGGGCCTGTCTGTCTCGTCTATTTCTGGCCGCTCCACATTCTCTCTCCCTCTGTTTCGTCCCCAAACCGAGCCATCCCCAACTCCTCTCTCTCGTGAAGTTGAGGGCGCCGGAATTCCTCGCCGCCGTCTTGCCGGAGTTTCCCCGACATTGGTGCACCTAGGGCCAGCATCTCCTGCTCCTTCTCGTGCTGGTCAAGGTGTGGAGGCGTGGACATTGCTCTTCTTTCCTCCTCAATCTTCGGTTTGAATCAACGTGAAACCCTAAACCATCCCGATCTATGCAAGCGTGATTTCCAGTTGTGGATTTGAGTTTCCAGGGGTAGTATCATGGATTTAGAGGCAGCCACTCTGGTGAAATTGTGGAAGAAACCCGATTTGATTCGGGAAACCCTAGCCAGGGCGGCAGTGTCCACTCGGCTAGAGCAAGTGCTAATGGCCAGGTTCCCGTGGATCAATTCAGTTTTCCTCCAGGATCTCAGTTTTGAATGTGCACCCGCTAGATCCAAAATATTACTCCCTGTCTCATTCATAAGTGGATTTCATGGCCCGATCTTTTGTTAAACTTCGATTTCTAAGATTGTGATGGAATATAGAGGATGTTGGAATGAAAATTTAGCCACAGAATCAAATTGTGCTCTGTTTTGATGGAAGAGCTGGGTGCGGCAGTACCGCACTCAGGGTACGGCAGTGTCGCCCTGCCTGGATTTCACTCCAGGTGCCCTGCTTTCTGGACGATGGTTAAAGTTTTGGTGCAGCAAGTTCTGTATATCCAGTTTGCACAGTTTCTTTTCAAAGTTTCATTTAATTACATAGATGGAGCAAGGTGGTGGAAGCGGAATTCCTCATGTATTGAAGAAGCAGTTTTCGAAGAATCCATCCAAGAGAGGCCACAGAAGTACCAGTAGCGGCGCTGCTCCTTATGCCACCGGAGATCGAGCCGCTCATGAGCACTATGTGCAGGAAGAGGAGAGACGCCAGCTAGAAGGATTCACCATCTCCTATAGAGGTTGTCCTTGCACTCCAAATCATCTAAATGAGTTTGATGACAGCTATATGAGAGATTCAGATGAGAATCCTAAGTTGCACGCTCCTGTTGATAACACACCTCATCCGGTGGTTGATTATTCTAAGTCCTGGTCAGAGACTCAGCAGGCTAGAGCTGTTAATCCCTATACCACTCACAGCCTTATGGGGGTTGACTATAGATTTTGGACTGTTTTTCACTCCAACTTCTATAGGACAGCTATTCTTGGTGCCAGGAAGTCAAAGATTGTGAACATGCAGTATGTGGACTTTCAAGATATGAGAGACAGAAATGAGCCGGAGTTCAATGCAGCTATCAGGTATTGTGACAGGTTTGATTTGATGGGCTTTAGGTATGGCTAGAACATAGAGGTGCTTGCACAATTCCATGCCACTTATTATCATAATGCAAACACTGAAGGTCAGCACTACAGAGTTGATTTTATCACCTTCAGTCGTATTCTTGGTTTTGGTGATGTGCACAGGAAGTTTTCTAAGATTCATGATGCGCCTCGCCTTGATGTTGAGTAGATGAGGGCTCTCTACAGGGACCCCAGGGTGGCTGATGGCAAGAGGTGTGGCTTGCTCACTGTGTACTATGTGATGAACAGCTTGAACAGAAACACTATAAACCCAAAGGATGGAGCAGCTTCTGATATTAATGGTTATGCTAGGAACGTGCTTGTTCGCTTTCACACTGGTGAGAGGTTCAATGTTCCTCGCTTCATGTGGCATGAGCTCTCTACTGCTTTGGATGATGGGAGAAGGGGTTTGCCTTATACCCCTATCTCATGTTTGTCATTGAGAGGGTTTCTGGTATTCGCTTTCCACATGATACAGGACATCAGGGGTACAAGATTGACAGGCCAAGGCCACATGGGGTAGAGAAGGGAAGCGGCAGTCATCAGGCACATACAGATATTCCAGGGTCATCTCATGGTAGAAGGAGGGGCAAGAAGAAGGGTTTTATCAAGAAGTTGCTGACATCTATCTTTGCTACTTATACTAATTCAGCAACTACAGCTTATGGAGCCTGACTTGAGGCTACAGAGGCCAGGCAGAAGTTGGAACTTCTAGAGTTACCTCCTATTCAGCCTCCTCCTCCTTTCGAGCTTCCTTCAGACTCAGACGATGATGACTTTGATGATGATGATGATGATGATGATGGAGGCCAGCATCAGCAGTATCAGCCATATCAGCAGTAGCAGTATGGACAGCAGCCATCTTACCAGCCTCAGTATGGTATGCCCAGTTGGGATGACTCTCTTGCTTCCTATCAGCAGTGGCAGCGTCAGCAGAGATGGGCTGGTCACTCTACTCATGGGGCATGCACTTCAGGCACCACTTGATTCACAGGTACTACACACTGTCAGGGCAAGGAAGTTGTTTCAGACTCAGATGATGATGATGATGGTAGCCCTCATGGTGGTCTTCGAGGTGGTGCGGGCACAGGTTATGGTGGCGATGGTGGTGATGGTTCAGGCGTCGCCTGGTCTCAGTTTCAGGATTGAGCTCTCTTTTCTTCTCTCTTTTTGGTACTTGATGCCAAAGGGGGAGAAATTAGAGGGGTCAAATTCTTTTTCGTCGCCTTGCTACAGTTGGAGTTTAGTTCCAGTTTAGTAGTGTGTTAGCTTGATAGTCAAAACTATTTTAATTATGGTTTGTTATAATTTAGCTCCTGTCGACTCTGTCTCTATCATATTTGGATATATATTGTGTTTGTGTGATCTGGAACTTCATAGTTTATATCTGTGTAGAACTTGTGTGTGAGCAGGTGCTGGCAAAATTTGATTGTGATCTGACTGAAGAAGCCAGTGCGGCAGTGCCGCCCTGTGCTTCCTCAGCCAAATTTTGTGTGTCTTGAAATGTTATATGCATCACATTTAATTATTTGACACAGTGTGCAGCACCCCACAGAAGCCTTAAATGTAAAGAAATTCTCCTATTTTCACTTGTGTGTGGATGTTTGGCCTTTCATGCCAAATTAGAAATTCAATTTCCGTTTCCACATCTCTTGAGAAGTTCTATACGTCCAAAGTTTTGTTCTTTACAATTTATAATGATTATCTTTTGTAAGCTCTAATTGGGTTGTCATCAATTACCAAAAAGGGGGAGATTGAAAGTGCACTCCCTATTGTGGGTTTTGGTATTGATGATCACCAAATTAGAGAACTAATGATTTCTATCGAGATGTTGAGCAGGGAGTCCATGTGAGATGATGATATATGTTTCAAAGAACTCGATGTTAACTTGCAGCTGCGGTGACCAACTCAAACGGAGGTTTAATTTCGTTTTACTTTTGAATTTGAGTTTAGGGATATCGTAGTATCAAGGAGTTCCTAGGGATGCCAGCTAAATTGTTGTCACACCTGGTTTTCCAAAGAATACCAAGCACTAACTATATGTGTGCCCAGGATGTCCACAAGACACATATAGTGACAAATATGGAGATTATCAAAGAACAATGCTTTATTACATATCGAAACATAGTTACAAGGAAGCTTACATCTATTACAAAAGCATAGCGGAAACTATTCTATATCTTATCTTCGGATCTCCATACTCCACAAGGACGGTTGACTGGGGGAGCATTCACCTAGTACTCATGAAAACTCCTTTGGAAACTCCACACTTGATCCACCATCTGGTACCCATCCAGGATTTTTGTTGATTGTAAAGCAAGCGTAAGCACACCATGCTTAACAAGTATAACAAAGGGGTGATGAAGGCTCAAAGGCTTGACACAGTTTGACTGCGGTTAGCAAATTTTAAGTTGATCAAGTTTTATTTATCTTAATTCTACTTTTAATGAGTAACCCATCCCAGTTGAAAACATAATTGAATCAATATTTATCACATCCATTCCTTAAGGTAAACAAGAAACATTAATCATGAAGGATCCAGGCCGCTCATGTCCGTGAGCACGGCTGATATATCAGATGAAAGAATTCTGCAGAATTTGTACAACTTTACCCGCCGAGTCATGATTCCCATATGCCGGGGGTAGCCAGCCCCACTACACCTCCTCTCTGGAAGTATGGCAGGGTTTCACTACGAAATCTTTCACTAGGCACCCTAACGAGTTAGTGGCCGCGAGGTTTCAGCGGCAAGTGTGCACAGATGTATCCCCCTCAAAAACCAAAACACGTGTAAGTGGTTGCAGCACTATACACGAGGTGGGAACATCCATGACCCCACGAGGCACCCCCCTCTTGCGCCTTTCGGTAACCACTAACAAGCTAGAGACGCACTAGTTATATGATTAAGACCAGAGCCATATAGTCCTCGGGGTTGTACGGAACCTCCTGGGTGGCCACTTCAGGATTAAGCTCCTAATACCTTGTTGCTAAAAAGCATCATTTTATCATATTGCATATACCATTAACCAAGTTAAATAATTAATCTTGGTTTTGCGCGGCAGCAACTATCCAACATGCATACCAAAACCCATAGGTAACAAGGATATGTGGATCAAGAATAAACTAGGTAAGTCCCTATGGTTTATCAAATTAACATATGCACAAAATGAATGATTAATAGTTAATAGGTACAAGGAGGCCTTTGTTACACTTGCCTTCCAAATGCTTGCTCAAACTCTTTGATTTCCATCCTTGCATAGCTCCTCTTCTATGGATCGCAACAACCATCACAAACCACAAGAAAGCCTAAAAACAATACACCAATCATTACAAAAATAAGATATAAATGCTTTAAAACACGTAGGGCTTGTAACTACTATCGCTTGAGCGCAAAAACAACTAAACGGAGCTATATTTTAAAAGACATGAAGTTCAAAGGTTGAGGTTGGAATGTTTGATAATGGCTAGCAACAGCATGGAATGATGAATATTGGCTAGCTTGAAATATTTAGAGAGCATGTGGATTTTTGGATGAATGGTAAATGGTCTGAGGAATGTATATAAGATGGATAGGAGATTATGAAGAATGAAGAAAGAATAATGATATTTAAGGTCTAGATCTCACGGGATGACTACGAAACCATGAGAGGAAACATACACATGTCAATGGTTGTGCAAGAGTGAGATGGTATGATAAGATACTACCAAAAGTATTAATCTCCGGTCATAGAACATGAAGAGGCAAGGACAATGGTGGTGGTTGGCATAGTTGGAATTTTCTAATAATAGCGAGTGATCATTGATTCATGGCGAGAAGTGAAAATAAACATTTAGCTCATGTTCTGCAAACTCCTATAGGATACGAGGATGATCATTTGGATTTATGAACTCGACACTTGGAACATATTCTGACAGGTGGCTGCATAAAGGTGGATGCTTTGATCAAAGGGAAACATGGTTATGGGCAGACAGTGGCGGGTAGTGGCGGCGGTGACCATGAAAAGGCAGGGACGCACTGAACATGTGGGCTTCAAACTTGGTAAGGTCATGTGCAACTAACAAACACACAATCATGTAAGAGGGTTGGGTGATTCATGCACTGGATTGGCGGGGAACGCAGCGAATCACCGAGGCATTCAGGAGATGCACATCGGCGGACAGCGGTGGTTGTGATGAGCGGTTGCAGGCTGATAATATAGCCAAACGATGATCCATTTTGTGGGGTTGCGAAAGTATTGTATTTAGTATGTTGTGGAAGAAGGACTGGGTGTTTTGACCAACGGCAAGCTATGGAATGCGGCTGCAAAAACAGGCAGGCTGCTATTTGGACAGCAGGGGAGCAATTACTACGACATCTATAACTCGGTCATTGTGGTACTCATGGGAAAACCAAGTTACAGAGACATGTGCACACGCATAATACACTGGTGAGTAAAGGGATTTGATGAAAGGAGTCATGAATTTTTGGGAGCGCACGTGCCAACCTGTAGCAGCATGGCTGCAAGGTAGAAGGGACAGCAAGCAATATGGACTCGATATCTCCATCATCATGCCACAAATGGACACCCAAACTTTCGGAGTCATGTGCAAGGATATGATGTAAATGCTGGATGAATGGTTTGGTGATTTAGATAGTGGATTAGTGGGGAACGCCAATGCACTGCAGAACGGTGTAGCAGCTAGGGCAGCAAAATAGTGAACATGGAGACGATGATATCTCCAACACATGACCTCCTATTGCCAAGAAATTTTTATTGACACATGTGCAGGTTCATGATAGACATGATGGCAAAAGGATTTGATAAACAGAGTCACGGATTATCAGGAACGCTCATGCCAACTTGCAGCAGCGTTGCTGCGTGGCAGCTGGGACAACGAGGACCAAAAGGACGATATCTCTTTCAAATTGGATCCTATGGTCATGAAATTTCTTAGAGAAGCGTGCAAGGATGATATGTACATGCTGCATGAAGGGTTTGATTATTCGACAAGTGGTTGATGAGGAGCATCACTGCCATTTAGAGGTGCACTGTTGCTGAAACAGCAGAGATAGCGACCATGGAAAAGATTGTTTTGCTTTAGTATCAACTCCTATGACCAAACCAAATTGCAGGAACATGTGCAACTTCAGTAACTAAATCATGATAAAAGGGCTCAATGAATCGAGGCCTAGATCAATGGGAACATGAACGTCAATCGCCAACCAACAGCAGCACTGCTGTCTGCTAGGGACAGAGACATGATTGTGAGGAAACTTCTCTGGATTTTGACCACACGTAGATTATGGCATGTGTTCTATAGCGAGTAACATGTAAACAAGATGGAGATTCTCACTTTGGAGTTAGCTGCAGTTGGAGATGAGGTAGATGGTGGCCGACATCGACGATCGGTGAGGACAAGGTCTGCGATCACAGGACAGCGCCAATTCCACTTCAGAGATGATTTACGCTACATGAGAGATCAAAGCGATCGATGAGAGGTGATTGAGCATCAAGATCAGAGAGAGAAGAAGGTGGGACGACCTCACCATATGCTGTATAGAAACAACGGTGATGACAACCTCTCCCAAACGATGACTCCGGTGCTCGGGATTAGGACTGCAGCAGCGAAACAAATTCGTTGTAACAATTGTTCTCTGTTTTGGTGGATAAAATCGAGAGGGAGCTGGGGAGCAGCGAGGGGGTTGCTGTGACTTTGGCTCAGCTCTCCTCTGTTCTTCATATGAAAGAAGGGAAGAGAGAGGGCTCAAGGGAATGGAGCAATGCTGCAAAAGGGGTTGGAGGGCTGTTGCATTTCCATTATATAGGAGAGGAAGGAGGGGGATGTGCATCCTGCTTGTGCGTGAGAGAGGGAGGAATTGCTGCTGTTATGTGCATGCATGCCATTGAAAAGATGGAGTAAAGGGTGCTGTCAAAGAGAGAATTAAGGAGAGAATGAAGAGAGGCATGCAAATGGGATGAACCAAGAGATTAAGTGCTGCATTGTTTTCTGTTTTGCATGAGGGAAAGGGGATGTCGACACCTAGGGAGGAGATGACATCATATTCACATAGTGTTGCTGTTGCATGCATGCAATTCAAGAGAGAGGAAAGCCAATGAAATAAATGGGTGCTATCAAGAAATAATTTAGGAGAGGTGTGACCAAGGAAATAAAAGGAGACCATTATGTGTACCTGTTGTTTTGCATGGGCAATAATGGGTCAGCTCTAGTTTTTGTTGAGCAAAACAGAGAGACAGCAGAGTATGAATGCGGTGTTGTTTCCTCAATTACCAAGGTTCTATCATGTGTTTGATGGAGAAATTAAGGAAAAGATTAAGTAGGACATGCATGGTAGATGAGGTTAGGGAATTAAGGGAGTAGACATTAGATGCTATTATTTTTGCATGAGAGGAAGAGGAGGATGTGCCATGGCAGAGAGAGGGAGAGACATGGCTGCCTGCATGCTATTGTTTTGAGTTGAAAATTGATGGAGTTAAGGGAATTAAGAGGAATTATGTTTGCATGAGGAAGGGAGAAAAGAGGCGTGGGAGCAGAGAGGGGCAGTTTTCTGCATGCATCTGAAATGAGAGGAAGAGATGGAACAAAGAGTACTATTATTAGGTGATGTGGGTCTCGGAAATTAAGAAAAGAAATAACTGATGCATCTATTTTTGCACGAGAAGGAATGGGAATTCCATGCAGGAAATGAAGGAGATGGGAGGACTGCTGCTGTATGTGTCGAGCAAAAGGAGGGGAGAGTGGGAAGACACGGTTATCTTCTCAGGAATAAAATCAGTAATGTGTGTTTGATGGAGAGATTAAGGAGTTTACTAAATGTGTGGACATCGAATTAAGATAGGTAACATTATATGTTGCTATTTTTGCATGAGAGAAAGGGGAGGTCGGCACACTGAGAGGAGACGGCAGCATCCTCACATAAAAGAGAGAGGTAGATATTATTGTTGCATGCATACAATTGAAAAGCAAGAGAGAAATTAATGGAGTAAAGAAGCAATTTGTGTCTATGAAATTAAAAGGGAATGAATACATCCATATATTTTTGCATGAGGATAAAGGATTGGCGTGTGCAGCAATAGAAGAAGATGCATGTATGTCCTGTACTCATGCATTTGAGAGGAGATGAAAACCGATGGAGTAAAGAGCAAATTGAGGGAGAGGTGAAACCGTGTCATTATGGTGACAATTTCTGCATGTAAGGAAAATAAGTGCCATTAGGGAGAGCAGAGTTGCGGTTTATCCACATGAAAGAGAGGTGGATAGCTTGTGGAGGGGAGGAGAGGATGTGAGAGAAGGAGATAGGAGGTTTGGTCTTGCCCCAATGCAAGATAAATGAAAGAGAGAAAGAGGGCTAAGTCCATTAGCGAAAAATAGATAATTTAGGCTACTATTCATGATAGAAACAGAGAGTAAGAGAGAGTTGGGCTAGGGTTTAAGTAATATCTCGGCAAAAGACTTGATTGGGTTTTTGTTTTGATGTTTCGGAAGATGAAGCTGGAATAAAATTCTAGGCGCATTTGGAAATATTAAAATTCGTTTTTCAAACATAAACACTATGCAAAGGCATGAATGCAACAAACCATTAAATTGAGTTGCAAAAATTTTAGAAACACACATTTTTGACTATTTAGAATGTCAACAACTTAACTAAAGTTAGGAAATTTTAGAAAAATGATAAAACCATTTAATGTTGTTTAGTGCTTTCTAGGTCACATCCCAAAATAGGAATTTTGAGGTGTGACAATTGTTGAATCAAGTGCTTATCTCCCAGAAACAATATCCTCAAACCTTGACAATTCCAGCAATACCTCGCTTACATCTTTCTGCTAGAAATTGCCAGTGTGGCAGTGCCGCACTTTGTCCGACCGTTGGACGACAGCATATAAATACTAGTTTTCTCTCTCACAACGGTCTCTTCTTCCAGCTCGAGACTTTCTGCCCGTTACTGAATAGAAAAAGCAGCTCTCTTTCTCCTCCATTGTTGCTCCTTAACCTCTTACTTGGATCTCCCTTTCCAACCATCAAAAGTCGAGAGAAAAGGCAGCAAACCTCGATTGGAGTGCTGATCTACTGATTTCCAAAGTTTGAGAGCACTTGGTTCACGTTTGGCCGGCGTTCTTGAGGTCTACTCCTTGGAGCTTTGCTCCTAGCCGGCTAGGCGTCGCCCTAGAGCTTGCCAACTCCATTGTGGCAACCTAGGGAGGTTTGTAATCTCGTGTTGCAGCTAAGAAATCACCCCTCACTTCAAGAGTTCATTTTCTTGATTTGAGAACGAGGAATAGGGCAACCTTTGTGGTAACCCTAGCCTCTTTGTGGCAAGCCTCAACAGCGCGGACGTAGGCAAGCCTAAGTGGCAAGCTGAACCACGGGATAAATCACCGTGTGCTGTTGTGTCTCTATTACTTGTGTTGTTGATTTGTTCTAGGGTTTAAGCCGATTCGGTGATTTGGAGGATTTCGGTGGTATCCAGTCTTCGAGCTGTGAACTTTGGTGAAAACTAAGAAATAAGCTACTGACAGTATACTCTTTCTACCCATATCTCATTTGCGAAGTTTGGATTATTTCTCAGGGTGTGGTAGTGCCACCCTAGGGGTGCGGCAGTGCCACACTAGGTTTTGACATCAGCTCGAGTTGAGTTTTTACAGGTCTATTCAAAACACCCCCCAGGCTTCCAGTGATCCTAGGATTTAATGCTTGTACAAAAGTTGGTCCTAACCATTGTGGAGAGGCACCGTAAGCAAAAGTCGCTTAAAGTGCACCTTAGCCTTGTGGTCGACCGCAAGCCAATAGAAAAATAATTGATCTTTGGAGAAAGAGAGTAGATGGGCAGGTGGCCAGCGCCATAGACGCAGAACAGAGAGAGGATGATTGTGGTGTGGACCCATATTTTATAGGCTAGCCATTGTAAACCATGGATATAACTGTGGTGCACTTACACAAGTTGTCAAAGTGAACCACAAACATTGCGCATGCTCTAAAAAAGGAGTCCTCATAAGGCCACTTCTCTCCTCTCCTCCGTAGGTACCCTGGGACTTGTACCTATGGCCGTGGCGGAGAGGGCATAAAGCCGACACCTGCGCCAGGCCACCATGTGGCACTGCGCCTCTCCATGCCGCCCCAGCCAAGCCGGCAGGCGGCAGCACCTAGGGGGGTCCTAGTGTCCGACCCGGTCAAAACCGGGCGCCCCTCCGACCACCCCCCATCTACTGTTTTCTTCCTCTCTCTCCCCCTCGCCCCCACCGCTGCCAACCGCCCGCGCCGCGGCGTGCTAGGGCTCACCGGAGCTTCGGCGAGCTAGGGCCGCGCTCCGGCGAGCCCTAGCACGCCGCGGCGCCCCCATCTTCCTCTCCCCGCCCCGAATCCCGTCGCCGCCGCACCTCACCACCGTCACCATCGTCGCCGGCGACTACGACGCCCCAGCCCTAGGCCTGGCCCGGCCGCCGCCGGCGCCGCCAGGGCCCCGAAACCGCCCGGCGAGCATCCCTGCCGCCTGTCGTTCCCTGCCTCCCCCAGCCGGCCCCTTCCTTCTATAGCCGCCGGAGAAGTTACCGGAGTGAGGGGCCGAGCTCAGGCGCGGCGACGGGCGAGCTTGGGAGCGGCGACGGGGCGGGCGTGGACGCGAGCACGGCGGGGAAGATGAACAGGGCGCGCGGAGAAGAGAGTTGTCGGAAGGCGGACAGCAATATTGCCCCCAGCTCCCAGCCCAACCACGGTCAGGCCACCACATCCCACGTTCCCATCGTGCCGCCAGCATGGCCGAGCATGGCTGCAGCAAAGCGGATTCATAGGCAGTCGAGTGGCCGTGCGCTAAAAAAAGCCAAGCCGTGAGCCGAGTCGTGCGCATTCTTTTTTAGATGGATGAGGTCGAAACAGAGAGCCATCTAAAAATGTTAAACTATGGTTGAAATGATGCTCAGGTACGGCTCGATTCGCAAATTCTGCACGCTCGTTTCCTGAGACCAACATGGCACCAAGGCAGACGGCATAAGTCGGCTGCACACAACTCAACATCCATGCAATGACAATCGGGGCGAAAAAATCCAACATAGCAAGTATCAAGATTTTGCAGTAACAGAAAACACGGTACAGAATAAGCAGGCAAATAAAGCATCCGGTGACCGAAATAGATCGTTTTAGCTGCATGCTATTCGGACATGGAATATAGAACCATAAGCTAAGTGATACGAGGCGCTCAGAATCTGAGTACTACGAATCATGTCTGTATAATATCTAATCCAGGCTTGCATTCGAAGCTCCTCTTATACAACTCATAAATAGCCCACGTCAATCGCCGCACCCAAATCACAATAGCATCACTGGATCTCACTGCACATGATGGCAATAATTTGTCAGGTTCTCATGCAGGGCATGACGACGTGTAGATAAAAAAAAGGAGTGAAAGATGCCAAAATCCAGCAGAAGCAAGGTCGATGTTCCACTTTACCTTGGTCTCCAAAAATACAAATTAAATAGCTAGCACAAAATTTTATATATTCAGTTATATAGTGAAGAAAGTTTAGAGAAATAACAATTCAAATTTGCCCGTTCCTCTGTATTTGCAAAAATAATTCAACCAGTGTCCTCAACGCATCGATTCTATATGTTTATTCAAGACTTCTTTTAGCAATTCTCAAACTGCAGATTGTAGAAAGAACAATATCTGAACATAGGATGCTGAAATTATAATATGGCATTTTATGACACCACTAATTCCATGACATTCCAAACAAATTAGCCAACTCTGAATAGTAAGTTACATGAAATCTAGTGACGAAATTGAACAGAATATAATGACAAGACAATCAAGTACCAAAAAGACTCACCTCTTGCTGCTGCGGTTGCTGCGCTACTGGTTGCTGTTGGTAATTTGGATAGCCAGCATAAGCTCCAGCACCATAACTATACATATTAGGGTCCTGAGACTGGGGGTATCCATAGGCCTCATAGCCTTGACCATAGCCATAGTATCCAGCATTAGCTCCAGCCCACTGGTTGGAGTCCTGTTGAGGCTGGAATTATATATAAACACATAAGCTTCAACCAACAGGTGGGGGAAAAGAATGTCCATATGTGCCACAGCGAGAGATTACCTGAACTTGTTTGTTTGAAGGGCTGCGACCCCATGAAAGCCTCACATTCTGCCCTCCAACCAAGGTGCCTTGCAGAATTACCAACGCCTCCTCTGCAGAAGATCTGAATGCATAGTAGCAGAAGTGATTACATATGTACGTGTTGAATGGATATTTACAATCCACCCAGGCAACAAATAAGGGATCATTAGCCAACCTGTTAGCATATTGAACAAAACCACATCTTTTGCCAACAGGGATCTTAACATGGACCACTTCCCCACAAGGGGTGAAAACTTGTTTCAACATATCTTCAGTGACATTGGGGTCAAGACCACCAACAAAAATCTGTGCTCAACAACAAAGGCAGGTCATCAATAGCTAGACAAGAACAATTGCTTGAACACTAGGAAGTAGCAAATAGAACGCACGGTTGTATTGTTAGGATCATTGTCAGACTGAACTCCCTGAGCACTTGGTACTGTAAATAGAACACAAATAAAGACGGCATAATGTAAGATAATGAACATTGATGAAAATAATGTGCATGAATGCTTATCACAAACAACATGAACATCAAAACTGCCATTCAGTTAAGAAAAGCAATAATGTATATGCAGATATCCTATGCAATACCACCAATATTGTGGCAGAAGGGCATGCTTTGGGGTATCTGATCCACAATAACTAGATCAATCAAAGGATATTAAGCACAAAGAATCACAAGTAGAACAAGCAAGACGTTAAAACACTCAAAAATGGCCTCAAGAATGGAGCAAAGCATATTCAAAGTCATTGGTTCTGTGTGCTTGTGTCTAGTTTCAAATTCTAGGAGCATCAAAGGAACACATGTATTATGGGGGCCTCAAAAGAAAATATTTTAATTCTACCAGAGCATGAATAACTTTGTTCCTACTTACCTCCATTCAATTATGATTTGAACAGAATTAAAGCTTCAATAAATTCAAGTCGTGCTCCATGAACAACAAAGGCCACCAAGCAATCAATGTATTTTTCAACAAGTGTGTTTATTTAGACACAGGTTGTAAACATGGGGTTATATACATAGCTTTATGCATTGAATTCCAATTGAAACTAAATATCAGAAGCCAAGAAGACTAACCATACTGATCTCACAAAGATTTAGCTGGGACTATAACAGCAAGTCAGCAACCAACTATTTTTGTAAGTCATCGTATATTGGGAGATCTAACAGATCTACAAACTCAAAGCCAGCAAAAACATAAAGGCACACAAAAGGATTCACTCCTTGACATAAGCAGAGAATCAGGTTTTTATTTTTCGGATGGTAACTGAAATGCAATATCTTGAACATGACACAAATCTCAGGTTTACTAAGCGAAATAAAATAACTAGTTACAATGACCTAGCAACTAACAACTAAAGAAAATAAACAGGGCAAAGAAGGTTTGCAAACAAATTGTTGCCCCATTTTGTGTATTGCCCCTAACCATGTAGTGCCCACTGAACTCTAGCTTCTCCCTTAAGCTGCTTTCTTAGAAAAGATAGAAGAAACCACCTAAACCTCATAATATTGAAGTCCAAAACTACCTAGGATATCCCATAAGCTATAACTGTCCTCGAAGGTATAAGCTAAAAAAGGCTACAAAATGGAAAATGGAAAATGTAGAAACTGGAAGGATACAAAATGGAAATGAGAACTTATATTAAAAAAATACAGGCTCTCAAGGTTATAGACAGTATATACGCAGATTCCACTAGTGGCTTTTGAATGGTAAAGGTAAAGGTTCTTTACCCGAGCAATAGCTTTAATAGAACAGAAGAAATAAATGGAATGTGGCAGGGAGGAAATAAGAGGCAAAGGTTCTTGACCTCGGGTAATAGATTTCATAATGATGCAGAAGGAAATAATTGAATTGTGGCAGGAAGGGGAAAAACTACGACATAAAGTAGGTACTGAAAGAACCAAGATCATATTATAGGACATAAACAATTAACACTGACCTAACAGAGGTCATGCATTACACAAGACACGCATCGCAGCTCAAGTCCTATATGGAGAGCCTGTTGGTATCCTGCTTCAAGACAAGTAGACAACAGCAGTTTTACGAGTATTTCAGAACCCTCCTGTATCAAATGATCCAAATTAACGAACGAAATGCTGTGGAGCTACTGACTTCTTCAAGGACTGCAATCAAGCTTCAATACATTTGGAATTTGGAACAGGTAGAGATAGCAAACCAACAAAAAAAACTAACTGAAGTTGCAAGTGACATCAAACACAACGATTTACATAACAGAACAGACATGAAATAAACTAGAAATCAAATGCAATTATGCAAATGCAATAAATGCAGTCACAACAAAATAAATTCAACTTTCTTTCAGCTATTACTTACCTTTCTCTTGAACACCAGTAGCTTTCTTGTTTGCAGCGGGCCCTATACGCATAGGCCTAGTAGAACATGGCATGCCATTCATCTCAGTCATTGCACGAGCCTGCTCATTAGGATCACCAAACTTCACAAAACCATAACCTTTTGAGCGCATTGTCAGCTTGTCTGTTACAACTTTTGCACCCTTCACAGAAGGGTAATGTGCCCTAAATGTCTCTTGTAATACGTAGTCTGTAACATCAGCAGCCAAGTCACCAACAAATATTGTATAGTCAGGGGTGTCATCACGTTTTTCACCAGCACTGGCCCAATTCAACCGGAATGGCAACTCAACATTTGGCATCATTGTCCCATTGTAAGTCTGAAGAACTCTTTCAGCAGCAGCACGGCTTATGAATTCAATAAAACCATAGCCCTGAAGTTGTCCAGTATGCTTGTCGCGAATTAGCTTCACATTTTGAACCTACAAACTCATGAGCAAAGAGAAGATCAGCACAATCCTGTACACAAAAGCCAAAAATACATGGTGTGAAATATGCAATGGTAACCATTAGGTAAGGTGACAACACAAACATTCTATGATTTAATCAACAAACCCATTTGTTAATATAAAACGCCACCAAGCACACAGAAACTAGGGCATTTTTGTTTTAAATAAACCCAAACACAATCATAAATGCATCTACAGTGGAATCTCAGAAAAATACCAAAACAGAATCCAGCTACTCCAGACAAGCTGCCAGGACACTGCCCTCCATACACATAAATGGACAGATTTTACTATCAAAATACTCCCACCAGGCTGTTCAGTTAGGCACCACAATTAGAAATACGGATACCAATGCGTGGGATACCAAAACTAGGGGTAACTCAGTGAATTTATGTGTTCATGTGAGCAGTTCTGCAACCCGTGCTGACCCGCCACATTGTCAACTGATTTGCATGTAGCGCATATTGATTGCCAATCAATTGCTGCCGTGTAATCAATCAGGCTAGTAAACTTTGTGTAGCTGCCAGCACAAATGCAAAAATTAGTTAATACGCAGCTTAGAATTTGGCTACATTGCAACTTATTACACCTCGGTATATTCTACCGCCTAATAAATCTGACTGTTTTGTAAAATGATGGGATGCCTAAGAAAACGGCCACGTGCAAGAGGGAGTAACTTTGACATCAATGACATCATAATTCGAATTCATAAATAAATCACAGATATCATCAAGCTCTAATGAATTCATATTCACTATTAATGTTAATGCATCTGAATCCACTATTCGTGCAGTACTTTATTATACTATAATCATACTACAACGATGAGACAACAAATTGAAATCTATACAGCAAGCGACATAAACAAGTCCACAAACATGCGAATGGAACCCCATATAGGGACGGATCAGAGCGACCGACGGGCAGAAGATTAGTACAGCGAAGGGCAGGGCATATAGGAATGGAAAAGCGTGTACCTCCCCCGTGGATGCGAAGCACCCGTAGATGTAGTTCTCGTCCATCCAGTACTGCAGGTCCCCGATCCAGAGCGTCCTGACCTCGCTGGGGCCGGCAGGCGCCGCGGCCACCGGCGCCGCCCCGTAGTAGGCGGCCTGTGGCGGGGGAGGCGCCTGGCCGTACGCGGCCTGGGGCGGTGGGGGCGCCTGGCCGTAAGCAGCCTGGGGCGGCGGGGGCGCCTGGCCGTACGCGGCCTGCGGCGGGGGCGGAGGCGCCTGGCCCCACATCTGCGGCGGGGGCGGGGCCTGCTGGGTCGGTGGTGGAGCGCCGTACTGATGCTGAGGGGCCATGGGCGGCGGGATGCTGCCCCAGTGCGGCGGCGCGCCAGGAACGGCCTGCGGAGGAGGCGGGGCCACGCCGGGCTGCTGCTGCGGCATCATGGCGGCGGCGGACGGGGAGCGAAACCTAGGTGAAGCGATGGAGGTGAGGTGTGGACGAGGAAGGAGAACGGTGGAGGTGGCGTGCTCTCTTGGATTGAGAGATTGGGACGTCTCTGTGCGGGTGGGGCTAGGTTAGATATTTTTGCCTCCACTGGCTAGGCCAACAGGTGGGACCGTGGGCAGGTGGCCACGCGATGGGGAAGCGCCTGGAAGCATTTGGGCCGGTCTGTGGGAACATCCAATAAACACGTCTCTTTTTCTTGGTGACAACAAAATTCAAAATAGGTTGCATTTAGATTTTCTATATATATTTTAAACTAGCTAAGGAGATTTTGGAACTCATCATGTCAAAAATCCGGAATAGACTAGAAAAACATGTGGCATTGCCATGCGGGTCAGTATACGACTATTCTAATATAATAGATATATTGTTAGTTGATAATTTATTATTTAGAAAAAGCTTAACGTTAGAGGAAGTGATTGTTCCAATAAATTGTAGCTGATTATATATTACTGACTGCAGTTTCTAGTATTTAATGCTAAGTGATCAAATTATTCTCAGATAAACTAATCTACGCGCACTTGGCTAGGTTCAATAAATTTGTTGCACAAGGTTTTGTTTATTACATTGTATTACTATTTTTGATAAATTGTTATTCGATGAATGTGGTAATATTTGTGTGTAGATGAGTGTATACTTTTCTGTGAACGTAAAGGTGGTAAAATCATTGTATTGTTTTACTTTATGCATGATATTGATAAGCTACCATTTAAATTTCATAGCAATTTCACTAAAAAACTAATTCTATTAATTATTTAAAAAATAGAGAAATCTATATCCTCATTTGTAGCAATGAAGTTACACTAAAACATTTGATGTTGTGCTAGTTATGTAGAGTCCAACAAACTTTGTTGCCATTTTTTATGTTTATTTAATTTATTATGATTTTACAAAATTTCAATAGATTTAGATAAATTGTAAATCTGTAGGAAATTAAAAAGGCCGGTAGGCCTAATTTAACATAAAATAGGCCCATGGGCGACCTGAATTGCGGGTTGATTTCGAGAAAGTTCAAGGGTTCTTTAAAAAACATGAGAATGGCCCTACTTTGCTGGTTGATTTTGGCAAAGTTCAAGGGCTCTTTTGAAAAAATCAAGAATCGGCCGATCTGCGTCGTTTGTGCACCCGATCTAATGGTCGGGAAAAGTCCATGACATGGCCACGCTAGTTGGCCCTTTTTGTGCAAGTTTATCTCTCTTATAATTAGATTCACAAACAAAACTATGCCCACCCAAACAAATGTCCCCCACAGAGGACTCTAACTTTTGTACACCCAGAAAAGTGTACACAGAGTTTTATCTCTACTAAAATTAAAGGCCACGAGAGCATGTAACCACGATCCGAGGGCTATGGATAAAAGTTCGTGTAAAACTCACCCTCACTCAATCCGCGCCCCCTCCCCCAAGATCAACGCGGCCCCCACCCCCCACCCCCCGGATCCCGTTCCCCGCGCACGGCGCCCCCTGCATCGCATGTCCGCGGCGAATCACGCCGCTCCCCCCAAAAACGATCGCGTGTGTGACCACCGCGATCAACGCGATCCCCCTACACCGGCGAGATTGCGTGTGCCACCCCGCCCCCCTGTCGCGTTGGGGAACGGCTCTGGCGGCGAGGATCCGGCTTCGTCATCGCCCTCGCCGTTGGGCATACCTCGGCCAACCTCATCGCCCGCGCGGCCACCGTCGTCCTCACCCGCCGCCCACGTCATCGACGCTCCGTCGCCGACCCCTCGCTGTCGCGCGTACCTCGACCGACCTCATCGCCCGTGCGGCCACCGGCAAGGCCACCGGCCGCGGCAGGTTCTCCTGGCCCTCAGGCGCCACCTACGAGGGCGAGTTCCTCGACGGCTTCATGCACGGCGCCGGCACCTATGTCGGCGCCGCGGGGGACACCTACCGCGGCGTCTGGGCCAAGAACCTCGAGCACGGCGCCGGTGAGAAGCGCTACGCCAACGGCGACCGCTACGACGGCGAGTGACGCGTGGGCCTCCTCGACGGCTGCGGGCACTACGCCTAGCGCGACGGCACCGAGTACGCCGGCGGCTGGCGCGCAGTCCTCATCCACGGCCACGGCGCGCTCGTCTGGGCCAATGGCAACCGCTACGATGGCGGCCGCCCCCGCGGGCAGGGCACGTTCCGCTGGGCCGACGGCAGCCTCTACGTTGGGTTCTGGGGCCGGGAGGCGCCCGACGGGGCCGTCCACCAGAAGGGCGTCTACTACCCGTCCTCAGCGGCGACGAGCGACTCGCCCCGGGCGCGCGACCCGAGGAAGGTGTTCGCACGGGAGCGGCCGGAGTGCGTGCGCTCCGGCACCGAGGCCCAATCAGCGCTCACGTCTCTCGGATCCCTCAAATGGCTGATGCGCTCGGTCAGCGACCGCGGGAGCTCGTCGTCTGGCCGGAGCAATGGCTCGGGAGGCAGCCTCGTGCACTTCTGGGGGTCGGACGGGGAGGTCAAGTGTGACCCTAGGGACGACTGGAGACGGCGGAGCGTCAGAGAAGGGAGGGGGCTGCCACCGCCGTCGCCCGCTCTGGCTCCACACCTGCCCAACGGCGCGCCCCTGTGGCTGTCCAAGCGCCAGGGGGTGACCATTGCCAGAGGGCACAAGAACTACGAGCTAATGCTCAATCTACAGCTCGGGATCAGGTGCATTTCTTCGCCGTGATGATTATCGATTTGATTTTTCTGTGTGACCTACACCTACTCGATGAGCCTTAAATTTTTCCATCATGCATTGAGAATTTGATTAGTAAAGCCTTGTAGAGTTGTTGCGTGGAGTAAGGGCTTCCAAGTGTTACAACAATCACAGAGCATGTTCCAGATTTTTATTAGTAAACAAATGATTGGGTGTTGTATATCAGGATTTATTTTCACTGCCTTTAGAATTGTTGTCATTAGACTGACTCAGTTGCCTTTAAAATTAATGACACTATATTAGACTGACTCAGTTCTGATTCTTCTTTCTGAGAAAGTTCTATATGAATAGGACAATGACCAGCTTACCTAATTTACTTTACCATTATGTATGTACTTTCAGTTCTTGCGCTTTATTTCCTGAATGTGCTTTATGGAATAGGCATGCAGTAGGAAAGGCAAGGTCAAGTTTTATTAGACCTGAAATCATCAGCATTTGATCCAAAAGAGAAAGTCTGGAGCACACCAGAAGAAGGTTAGAAAACTATATTATTGCCTGTTGCATCCTCGTCACTTATTATTATTGTTTTAGTTTTCTGCAAACAGATAGCAGGAGTTATTATTCACTAAAGAGAAAATATATTTTTACCAAGATACAAAACTGATAGTAAGTGGATTCACCAGCACCAGGAACACTGACACCTAAACACCGAAAACACACAATTTCAATTTTACATACCAATGCCTAGCATCATTTATTTGGCTGATTTTATGTGTCCTTCGTACTTACTACTCAGGTTTATTTTGTGATAATGGGAAATTTGTTCTGCTCTGATCATACTATCCATAGGCGATTTGATCTGAAAGGATCATCTCTTGGCCATATTACTGACAAGCCACTAGCAGAAATTGATGAGTATATAACTCTAAAAGACCTTGATCTTAACTTTATCTTTCGGTTACAGAAACAATGGTACCAAGAGTTTCAAAGGTGTGAATATCTTGTGCCCGATTCTCGTGTCATTATGACCTAAGGAGTGGTCAGTAACCTTGTTACTTTCACCCTTGTGCTAATGTAGATGTTGAATATCTTAAAGCAGGCAAGTGGACAAGGACTGTGAGTTCCTCGAGCAGGAGAAGATTATGGATTACAGTCTATTGGTGGGTGTACATTTTAGAGGTAAGGAAGACATATCTGCATCTGCAGAGTGCAGGTTTGTTGAAAGCTAAAATCCTGACTTTGTTATGTGCATTCATTGAAGGTGCCATTGACATCGATGGTGACAAACCTGCAACACCTCGTGTTTCAAGGTGGGACACGGATCATTTTCGTTCTGATCCAAATACGTAATTATTCATAGAGCAAGCATCCTGTATCATGTTACCTTGTGAGGTAATGATGATTGAATTCAATGAATTTAGTGACTGAATGCTTATCTTTTAAAAATAAAAAAAACTGAAAATGCTTATCTTTTGACTCAATTGCTCCCTTATTATTGCAGGTTTTTTTAAGGATTTTGTTCCGAGTGCTCTCCAAATGCTCAAGTCATAGGGCGAAGGGAAGGAATTCATAGAGAAGATAGGGCAACAGCTACATGCACTGATCTACCACATGAGGAATCTATTCATGTGCTGCAAAAGCTGATAATTTCTGTGTATGTGTGGAGATATGTGGGAGCCAAGAGATGTTCCTACATGGTTTCCTACTACTATTGTGTGTTTTTTTCTACATTAGTTGGTTAATGCAAGAAATAACTTTATCGTGCCATCTTTTTTTTTACGCAAAAAACTGTGGGGGAGGTCCCCACAGTAAGAAAAAAATATTTTAAGCATTAAGCAAAAACAGGGAGCTGTACAGGAGCCACGCTCATACACGCTTACAAACAGAGAGACATACAGCAAAATTAACTGAAAGCCTCCACCCAAGCATGAAAAGATGATCGCAGATCATCTCTAAATCTAATCGACTGTAAGACTTATCCTGCCATCTTATGCAAGTGTTTTCCGGATTGTATAACTCAAATACAATTGTGTAAGAGTTCAACAATGGAAAAATAATTTGTCATTTGGTTGTATACATGTGCTTCTCTAAATAAAACCGTAGCGTTAGCACGGGCATTATACTAGTTTAGTATATAAAGATTTGACCATTGTGTTTCTTTCCACGAGAGGATCATGGGACATAAATACAATTTCAAAAACAATCCATCCAACAGAAACAACCCAACTGGATAAGCCAATTTTGTAAACTTATCCAAATTAAAGAATGAACTTTACCACAAGATGACTGAAAAGCATATATAGAATGTTCAGGTCCAATTTATAGCATGGATGAAGAAATTACTAAGAAGATTCGGCAGAAATCGGCTATGCCGCTTGTTTTGACTCAATTTGTAAAGGACTTTACCCTATACAAGGCCACCTCCTCCTTATAAATACAAAGGATCACGCCGAACTATGTATCCTATTCTTGATAAAAAAACATATTTACCTTACTTTTTCATTTTGAAACCCTAATTCCTTATGACCCATAATTTGTTGTTCTACGCATCTCTCGGTGAGATGCATATATGTCCTAGGTGGCCTTGTCGACCAATGTGTGTCTACCTAATAAGTCTTCTAGGGAGGTGTTTGCCACTTCTTCGATTCATAAAACAAAGGAAAACCATCTCATGATGAGTTTAGAACCAGCCCTGGCTGATTTTTTTGTGTCTTGTTGTGTGGTCAGCCATTTGCGAGCCATGCAATCTAGCGCTCGTGGTGTGTGTTCGGTACAGCATCAACACAGATGGCTCTTCTGAGGAAGAAATTAAAGAGATCTACTACAATGGTCAAGAAGAAGGACAACCTAACAGATCTAGCAAATTCAAAGAACATCGCCAAGCCTTCTTCAGTTGGGAAATTCATAAGATGTTGGAGGAAAGGGCAAAGGTCCAAGAGCTCTTGTTGATCTAGAGTATTCTCTTACATGCTTCCCGGTCAAGCGTCGAGGGTCATCTTGCAAATCAAGGAAGTCATCGTCAACTCACTTCCTGTGTGATAATGAATTAATATGGACAAATGCTTATTGATTTCTAGAAAACCATGACCACATCTATTGATGAGAAGTTTGATAAAAATAACTTAAAATTTGATAATCTAGAAGGGATGAAAGTTTATTTTTCTACTCGTTTAGCTCAAGATGAATCTATTAGTGGAATGGCCCCTAGCCAACCTTCAACATAAGATGTTCCATATTTTTTGGTGGACAAGGAAAGTTATACATCAGCTTGTAACCAAAATTTATCACTTCGGTAGCTAAAACCAATAAGGTAGTTTAGGGAATTGTAATAACCATGCTCCCCCATTGTTAAATTCACACTGGGTTCGGTATCTATCACCTGAATCGATGGTGGTACAACAACATTGCGCACCTCTTTGGCTCATACTATGGTAGCTCAACCTTCCTAAACCACCAAATGGGAATCTTTTATGTGATGTACACAGGCGAATCAGGCGACGATCCTGGAGACGGTTCAGGTGTGTCAGCGCTGCCAGGGATCGGATCTACCTCGACTCGTGCGCCGGTTTTGTCGCCAGGCAGCACTTGAAATCATGGCCGCTGTAGCTGAATTCTGCACCATTTGAGTTAGAATTTTCACCAGAAGAGACACTGGCTGTTCCTGTTTCACCAGATCTTGAAGAGTCATCAGTAGACGGAGCATTAGTATCACATTGGTCAAGCAAAGTTGCATCCCCATAACTAGAGTTTGGATTGAGTAATGGATCTGGTAGGACTGAAATCTCAGCCCGGCGCATAGATCCAACATTATTTGGGCAGAGCCTGGCAAAAGTAAAAACGAACTCATCGAAGACAATGTCCCGGGAAATATAGAATCATCCCTCAAATGGGTCCAGATGCTTGAACCATTTATGCATGTCACTATAGCCCAAGAAAACACATTGTTTAGAACAAAATTGGAGTTTTCTGGTATTATAGAGTTAGAGGTTTGGCCAACAGGCAGACCCAAATGAACGAAGAAAGGTATAATTAGGTTGTTTGTGAAAAAGGCGTTCAAAGGGTGTCTCATTCTGGTTGACTTTGCAGGTAAGCCTATTGATGAGGAAAACAACTGTGACAAAGGCTTCGTCCCAAAATTTTTAGGGGCATGGATGCATGTAAGTAAAGAGAGACCAACTTCAACAATATGTCAATGTTTGCGTTCTGTGGATCCATTTTGTTGATGAGTGTGAGGGCATGAGACATAATGAGCAATACCTACACATCTGAAAAATGAATTTAGAGATTGGTATTCTCTACCCCCAATCGGTTTTGCATAGCTAGGATCTTGCAATTAAATTTCTCTCTACAAGATGCTGAAAATCATGACACTCCAGATTTGTGTTTCAAAAAATAGATTCAAGTGTACTTGTTCTAATCATCGATGAAACTCGCATAAAAGGTTTTGCGCCCAACATAGGAAGGGGCAGGGCCCCATACATCAGAAAATACAAGTTGTAAAGGGCTAGTAGATGCACTAGTTGTAACAGAACCGCCTAAATCATATGGCCCACAGGCACCTGTCATTGTCACTAATGACCTCTGACAGCCGGGCCCATGTCCTAGATGATCTAGAAGGCTTTGCCGGGCTATATCAGCACCTGTTTCTCCGACAGGATCTATTGCGAAGCCATTACAGAATTACAATATTTCATAATAAAATACATCAGAGTAAAAGTGCGAAAAGGTTACATAGTACTTAGATTACAAACCGGTTGTCCAAATAGAATTTAAGTGCAGTTATTACAAATCATAATTAAAAGACGGTAGCAGTGGAACAACGATACAACATACTTAGATAAATGATAACAGGAACCCTGCCCACGGGTCCAACTTCACTCTTCCTCACTTCCTTCCTGAACAATGGTCACACAGCAGGGAGCAAGACAACATGCTGCGGTGGTTCTCCTGCAACAAGGGTTACAAAACCCTGAGTACTGGGGTACTCCGCAAGACTTACCCGACTAAAGAAAAAGATGAGACTCAGGAATGCAGGCTGAGGGGAGTCAAGGTAAGGTTTTAGCAAGAGTCAAAGTATTTTACGAAAAATCATTACTAATATTAAATCCTACTTTCAATATTTTATCTCAATATTATTGTAATCAATATCCTTAATTCTCAGTTATCTCACATATATCCTTCAATTTCAATTACATAGTCATTCTCAGAAACATCCTAGTTCTGAACCACTTTTCGGGGTAGGGCAGTGGATCAAGTCTCTATTAACCGAGGAGCAACGACGATTCGAATCGATTAGTATCCAGCTGGGGATCCCTATCCACGCTGCATATGTAGCACCTAAGCTTCCATATGCCAACCCCGTCTACCACGGCTTTTCCAAAACCTGAACCGGTCCTGCGCCACCCGAGAGCACAGTACTCCTCTCCTATCCAGGCACGCCGGCCATGAGGGTACACGCTACTCTCGCCATCTCTCCACTCACAGTGCGTGGTTGTCAGTTCGAGTAATAGAGCCACTGGAAACAAGGCTTTCCGAAGTATGTGGATAGTTGCAAGGTTTCGATCCAGCAAGCTTACAACGAACGGTTCCTAATTCTTTTTCGTCAGTGACCATGCATTGGGACTCTAATCCAAGTACACAGTTACCCAACGGCTTCTAAATCCATGCCCCTCGGTGATAAGACATGGGGGCACCACCCCATGTGCACATCAACCGAACGAACACATTTCCTTTTCCATTTCTCATGATTCATCAATAGTATATCATAATAGCTAAAAAAAATCATTTTATGCAAATCTAAAATTAAATAAGCAGGGCTAAGCACTTTTCAACATTTTATTTTAAATCAGGCTTCACGGATAATATATTAAGGAAGATAATGCCGCAATTTAGGTGATAATCAACTTCTATCAACCTAATGCAGTAATTTAACTCAAGTGATAAATTTTATAAAACACAAGGAGGGGCTAATGCACTATGGCTTTCCTTGGATTGCGTAGAGCGTTGGGTCGGGATCGGTACCGCAGATATCAAACCCCTGAACCAACTCAGGAGCAGGCTCCTCGGTAGTCACTTCAGCCTTGACTTCCTGATTCCCGGTCACTACACGTATGCAATGATGAATGCTTTAATGCGATGCAACGAGACGAAGATACGACACAATAAATAAAACAACTATAAGAACTATTGCCTTTCATACCATTTAAAGTAACTTACCCTAAGATTGTCCTAGGTTAAAATGGTGTTTGACATAGGACCACAATCAACCATAAAATCACACAAACCCTAAGCCATTAATCTTTAATCAACATTTTAATTAACCAATTACCCTAATATTAATTAGCCACTAATTAAATTACTTCTAATTGAGCTCAAACTTCACCAACAGATGGATCTTGCATCAAAACAGTGCCAAAATAAATCTCATGATTTTTGAAATTACAGAAAATTAATTAAAATGGCTCAAAGTTGCATTTATCAATTAATCTACTGATTTTTAGATCTTATAGAAAGGTTCCAAAACATTTGTTTAATATTTTCATAACATTCTACAAATAACAGAGAGCATCCACAAAAATTTTCATAGTTTTTGGTGCAACAGAAATATTCATACATAAATAACAAACAGAGCACTATTCATATTAATTCAAAATCGAAAAACTACTTTTATTCTCAGGAAAATAGAAAAACGAAATCGGCCTGAGTGGCCCAGCTAGCGTAGGCTGGCCCAACACGCCCGCCCGCGTGCCAGCCCGTGCGCGGCTGCCTCCCAGGGACGCTGCCAGTCAGGTCCTTCAACTACCTTAAGCTCGTCCGCGCGCGCGCACCCAAGACGGCTCGCCGCGGACCTCGCCGCTGGCGACCCCAACAGTGAAACCAACCGCGTCAAGGTTAACCCAAGCACCAAGCAGACCATCTAGCACACTTGGCCCTAACTCTTCGTGCCTTCGACGACTCCAAGCTCGCTCATGGCGGACGCGGCGGTGCGGCAACCCCGTTCCGACCACCGGAATGCGGTAGCGTTCAACAAAAGAGCGTGGGAAGTTCCAGAGGCTCACCACGACTTGATTTAGCTATTTGGTTGGAGCCGTGGCGGTGCGGATGAGCGAGCTCGACGACGACGGTGGATGCAGCGGCCCGCTCCGGCGACACGACCTCCGTTCCGATGACCCTAGGGCGGTAAAGGTTAGCCAACTAGTCCGAGAGAAAGAGTGTACCAAGGTGAACCCAAAACACCGAGAAGAAGGCTAAAAGGCCCACCGCAGCGTCACTGAGACGTGGCGAGGCGGCACGGCGATGACCCTCACCGGAACCGAGGAGGAAGATCGGCGGAGAGGTCGACTCCTGTCACGAACACCTCCACAAATGAGTTCAAATGGTGCGCTAGGAAGTGGTGAATGTGTGGGCGAGATGGAGGGGATGGAGGTGGTCGGAGCACGGCGAATTTGACTGGATTCTGAGATGAGCTTGTCGGAGACCGCGGGGAAAGAACGGCGAAAGGGAGCGCTCATCGTGTTTATATGGGCCAGTGAGGGGTGGATAAGCTCGAGGGATGGCCGGGCCCCCAACGACCGCACGCCGGCGCCCGAGGCCTGGCCAAGCCGGACGGAGGCCAGCGCACGGCCGGCCGGAGCCACAGTAGGGGCCTGATACTGTAGGTAGGGTTCTAGGTCAACATCTAAATTTGCAAATTATAGCCTACTCCAAGTCGAATCAGGGAAAACACCAAAAATAAAGGTTGTAGAAAATTTTGAGTAGAACATTTTTGGTTTTTAAAGCAAGTTCAAATTCTGCTCAGATTTAAATTTATCCAAAAGGGGGTAAATAGGACTTTTAAAATTTAAATGCAATCCAGTTCAATTCTCAAAAATTTACTAAACAACTTGAATTTATGTAAAAATAAAAGTTGTGCTACTTGTTGAGCTCTACAACGTTCATTAATAGAATTTTGGTGGATTCTTGATGAATTTTGAAATAGCATTTCAAATTCAAATTTCAACACACTGCTTTGAGTTTAATTTGAATTTCCACTATATAACTTTAAAATATCCAAAAATAAAGTTATTCCATTTTAAAAGATCTACAATTTTTATTAAAACACTTTCATCAGATTCCTTATGGTTTTTGAATTAGGTTTTGAGACCCAATTTGGGCTTATTTTTTATTTTGTTTTTGAATTTATTTTTGGGATTTCAATTATGGATTTAACTACACAATCATAATCATTCATAATCAAACCACTCTAAGGTCTCTAAGCATAATCACATGCAGGCAATTAAATTAAATATGATGACATGATAGTTTTAATTAACCGTGACACCAGAGGTGTTACAGCCCTTCCCCCTTAAAGAAATCTCGTCTCGAGATTTGACACATGACTAAGACTTAAGGCTAAGTAATGAAAAAGAAAACATGTCAAGTAAATCTAGTCCAAACTTAACCATAAAACAGGTGGAAAGGTTTACATATTACATGACCAGAAAATTTACATCTACAAGGTAGCAAAGAACTCGGGGAAATTCTCTGCGAGGTAATCTTCTGATTCCCAGGTAGCTTCATCTTTGGAATGTTCACTCCATTGGATTTTATACTATCTGGTTGTGGTCCTTTGAGTGACACGATCTTTCCTATTCAGAACTTGAATTGGATACTCAGCGTACGTCAGATCTGGTTCGAGTTCCACTCCTTCAACGTCAATGACTTGATGAGGCACTCGAAGACACTTCTTGAATTATGACACATGGAATACATTGTGCACAATTGAGAGGCGGTCTGGTAATCCCAATTTATAGGCTACTTTTCCAAGGCGTTCCAGGATTGGGAACGGTCTAGTGTATCGAGGAGCTAACTTGCCTTTGACTCCAAAACGGCTGATCCTCTTTATCGGTGACACCTTAAGGTAGACATAATCTTCTATCTTAAATATTAAAGGTCGACGCCTTTGATCGGCGTAGCTTTTCTGCCGTGACTATGCAAGTTTCAAATTATTTTGTATCTGCTTGACCTTTTCTTTAGTTTCCTCCACCAGGTCAACTCCAAAGAACCATCTTTCTCTAGGCTCAGACCAATTCAATGGAGTTCGACACCTACGGCCGTACACAGCTTCGAACGGTGCCATCTTGATATTTTCTTGATAACTATTATTATATGAGAATTCTGCTAGTGCCAAACATTCATCCCATGTATCTGTGTAATTGAGTGCACATGCCCTCAGCATGTCCTCTAACACTTGGTTGACTCTTTCGGTCTGACCATCAGTTTGCGGGTGATATGCCGTACTATGCAGAAGTTTTGTCCATAGTGACTTGTGGAAGGACTTCCAAAAATTTGAGATGAACTGAGTACCTCGATCCGAGACAATAGTTTTCGGCACCCCATGAAGCTTCAATAAGTTTTCTATATATAGCTTTGCATAAGTTGCTACCGTATACTTAGTTTTGACTGGTACAGAGTGAGCTTGTTTGGTGAGACAGTCCATAACGAACCAGATTGAATCAAAGCCCCTAGATGTCTTGGGCAAACCCACGATGAAATTCATACTAATATCTTTCTACTTCCACGCAGGAACAGGCAATGGTTGCAGTTCTCCCCTAGGCTTCATATGCACAGCTTTCACTTTTTGACATGTATCACACCTGGCGACATACCGAGCAATTTCTATCTTCATCTTAGTCCACCAGAATTTTTGTTTCAAGTCCTGGTACATTTTGTTACTTCCTAGATGGATAGAGAATCTCATTAAATGTGCTTCATCGAGGATCTTTTGATGCAACTCAGGTACTTTTGGAACTACCAGACGATCCTTGAACCACATGACACCTTCATCATCAATTCTAAAGCAATCTGCTTTTTTGGCTTGAACTTTCTCCTTTATGTGCTTGATTCCTTTGTTTCCTTTTTGAGCAGCAAAGATTTTCTCTCGAATGGGGGTTTCGATACTGATGTTAGCCAGACTACCTTGTGGAACTATTTCTATACCTAATCTTTCTATCTCATAGCACAAAGATAGGTCATAAGGCCTTACGGTCAAATAGTTGCAGTGAACCTTCCGACTCACTGCATCAGCAACCACATTGGCCTTACCTGGGTGGTAATGCACTTCAATATCATAATCTTTTATCAATTCAAGCCAACTTCTTTGTCTCATGTTCAACTCTTCTTGAGTAAAGATGTACTTCAGACTCTTGTGATCCGTGTAGATATTACAAGTACTGCCTAGCAAATAATGACGCCATATCTTCAAGGCGTGTACCACAGCTGCTAATTCTAGATCATGAGTTGGGTAGTTCTTTTCATGGCGCTTGAGCTGTCGTGAAGCATAAGCGATGACTCGGTCTTCTTGCATCAAGACGCAACCCAAACTAGTGCCAGAAGCATCACAATACACATCAAACGGCTTTTCAATATCAGGTTGAGCTAGTACTAGTGCTGTGGTCAACAACTTCTTCAAAGTCTGAAATGCATTCTCACACTCTAGTGACCAGACAAATTTGACTTGATTCTTCAGCAAACTGGTAATAGGCTTGGATATCCTAGAAAAATCCGGAATAAATCGACGGTAGTATCCCACCATTCGCATGAAACTACGGACTTGATGTACTGTCGTTGGTGGCTTCCAATTCAGGATTTCTTCCACCTTGCTCGGATCAACTGATACCTCTTCTGCTGACAGAATATGTCCGATGAATGGGACTCTGTCCAACCAAAACTCGCACTTGCTAAACTTGGCATAAAGTTGATATTCTCTCAAGCGAGTCAGGACAACACGGAGATGGTTGGCATGTTCTTCAGGGGTTTTGGAATAGACAAGAATGTCGTCAATGAACACAACCATGAATTTGTCGAGCTCCGGCATGAAGATGGAGTTCATAAGGTACATGAAATAGGCAGGAGCATTTGTTAGGCCGAAAGACATAACTAGGTATTTATATAGGCCATATCTGGTGGTGAAGGCTGTTTTTGGAATGTCTTCGGGACGGATTTTTATTTGGTGGTATCCAGACCTAAGGTCAATTTTGGAAAACACCTTGGCCCCAGCAAGTTGGTCAAAGAGAAGATCTATACGAGGTAAAGGGTATTTGTTTTTGATGGTGACCTCGTTGAGTGGATGGTAATCAACACAGAGTCGGAGGGATTTGTCTTTTTTTTCAAAAAAAATAGCAGGGCAACCCCAAGGAGACGAGCTAGGTCTAATGAAACCCTTATCCAACAGATTTTACAACAGATTTTGCACATCATCCCGCATAAAATCTTGTTGCTGTGCATTTATTAAAATAAAATTTATTTTATTATTACTACATGTGGTTGTGCATAGGTGATCTAGAGTGATTTGATTATCTAAGTGCTTGGGTGAAAATTTAATTTAAAAACAAATCAGAAATTCAGAAGAAAATGATTTATAAAACCCTAAATGGTCCCAAAACCCTAAATCAAAAACTATGTAGAACTGGAGGTTGGGCCTTAAACAAAAGTTGTAGCTCTTGGAAAGTTGAGCAACTTTTATTTTGGAAGAATTTAAAGTTATTATTTGAAATTTCAAATAAAATCCTAATCTATTGTAACACCCGGAAATTTTCAATTTTTGAAAATAGGAATTTATTTTGATTTATTTATGCAATTGATTGAGCATTTAATCTATAGAATAATATTTTTTGTGAATTAAAATAAACCCTTGGGCATAGAAACATGTTATGTTGCATACATGCTGCTGCACATATTTATTTTCTGAGATTTGATTGGATTTTGCATGGGTTCAAAACTTAGTTTGAAAAGCTATTTGAAAAACAAATTTGAAAATGAATTGAGAAAATTAGAAAAGGGAAAACTCCCTCCCCTTCTCTGCAGGCCGAGCCGGCCCATCCCCTCTCCTCAGCCCAGGGCGCTGCCCCTCTCCTCCTTCTCCGCATGGGCCGAGCCGGCGAGGCCGAAGCCCAGCAGCACCACCGGCCCGTGTGCATGCTGGAGCCCCGCTCCCTCTCTCTCTGCGGCTGACGTCTCGGGCTCGCGAGTCAGGCCGTCTTCCTCCTTGAGTCAGAGTCGAACTGGACTCCCTTCTCCGCGCCGTAACCACCCCGGCCTCCTCTCTTGGCGTGGCCGAGTCCATCTCCTACACCTCCCTCGCGCCCCTATATAAGTCGGCCGAGCCCTGCCGTCCATCCCCACAAGTTCCCGAGCAAGCCACGCCCTCCAATCGTGCCCTTGCCGCAGCCACAGAGCCGCCGCTACCCCGAGCTCCGCCGTCGCCATCGATTTCGCCAACGAGAAGTCTCTCCGTCGAAATTGGTTGCCCTCCAAGCTTCGCAGCAAGGTCAGGGATCTTCCCGACCCCTTCCCCCTCGGTTTTGTGCACTGTAGCCATGATGCCGAGCTTTGCCGCCGCCATAGTTCCGCCACCGAGCTCACCGCATCCTCTCCGAGCTACCTCTGTGGCAACCGAAACCATAGATAGGTTTAGCTTGAGCTTCTCTTGCTCCCCGACCAGATCCCGAGGTGAACCGAGCTTCCAAGCCCCGAAAACGCCATCTCCGGCCATCCTCCGGCGAGAGCGCCGCCGTTGGCCGCCCGACTCCGGCGACCAGGGCCGCCCCTCTTCCCCCCGATCTAATCCACGCCGTCCACAGCCGATCCAACGGCCCACAGTGAGAGATACCCCTTCGCTGGCATTTTTGCAGAAAACCCCTCAACTTTTTAATGTTCTAACCCGCGGTCCTTTGGCGTATTTTTCAGATTACGCTTTCCTTTTTAGAAAACGTATTTCCTCGGTTTAGATTAAAAATACGTTTTCAATATTTGCAGATTTGCCACTCAGTTTATTTTGGCCACAAAATATTCGTTTTAACTCCGATTTGATCATTTCAAGTCTCGTTAGATTCGTAATTTTGTAATCTATCTAATGATGCTACTGTTAGTCATGTTTTCAACTTTTAAAATTCGATATTAGATTTAATCTATTATTTTATTAAAGTAAAACTTGTTTATTTCATAACTTCTCCGTTTGAATTCCGATTTTCGTGATCTTTATATCGTTGGAATCGTAGCGACGCGTAGATTATTTTTATACACTTTTCAATCTGTTTTTCCACTGTTGGTGTACTGTTTCTAATATAGATCTTGTTTGCTTCGTGTATGATTGCCTCGATGATTGTGTGGTGATTTTATGATCGAGTTCAGACGGTGAGCAATACGTTGGTGATCAAGAGTATACTGAGGATCCAAGTTCTCCAGAGCATTTTGATCAAGGCAAGTATAGTATGGACCATCCTTATTGCCTATTCACCTTAATCACCAAATTCATGATGCATGTGTCTACCTTGGCAACTTTAGTATTTATTTCTAGCTTTTGATCACTTGATCCTTGTTACCTATGAAATTGCATTTGAGTAGTGATGCTAGTACTTTGATGGGTTATGATCTTATGAACTTGAATAATTGATTATGGAATAAAAGTTAAAAGATGCTTTTTAGCAATATGGACTAAGGACTTATCTGTAAGTATGACACCGGGACTTACAGCGCAACCATGGGGGCTATATGGCTCTGGCTTTAGTCAAGTATGGAGTTACTTTCTATCATGCTATTAATTTTGAAAGGTTCCTTGCCGAGCTGGTTGTTTTGCGGCTCCTGTCTTTGTGTGTACTGCTGCGTGTGTGTGCCCCTTGGAAGGAGGGCTCTACCGCCCCTTGCCATTGCGTCCGGATTGATTAGTAACTGGTTAGAGAGCCTTTTGAAAGACTTCATAGTGAGACCCTGTTATGCACCTTGGCAGTGTAGCGTGGGCCTTACAAACCCCGACACATGGGAATCACGACTCATGGTGAAAGTGTACAACCTCTGCAGAGTGTAAAACTGATATATCAGCCGCGCTCACGGTCACGAGCGGCCTTGGACGTCTTACAGGAATTTAACTAATTGAATATTGATTTATTTGAAGTTTCTATTGGTGTTTATTCCATATTAATTATCATGTTTATATGATCATGCAAATCTTATTCCTTGGTATAATCTATTGCCGCTACTCAATTGCTAAAATGTGATCAACTAAAAGCAACCGCTGTCAACCAGTGTTATGCCTTATTTGAGCCTCATAAACCCGTGCTATTCTTGTTGAGTATGACATGTACTTACGCTTGCTTTATTTTTCATATTTGGATAAAAATCCCGGATGGGTAACAGATGATTATGGTTATGAAGACATCTAAGAGGATTATTAGGATTGTGTTCACCAGTCAACTATTCCCTGTGGAATGGAGATTCTGCGAGAGAGTTATCTATATTATTCCGCTGTTATTATTGTAAAGACTCTGTGATATTATTCATTATATATTAAACCTTGTGATGGTACTATGTAATTTGTCGCTTATGTGTGTGATTGATCTCTGGGCGCACATAAGTTGGTTCATTCAATTTTATCCTTAAAATTGGGTGCGACAGATTGGTATCAGAGCATAGGTTGACTGTAGGACGCAAGCCTAGATAGAGTGGACATTTTAGGATGTGCTTTCCTCATATTATGCATGCTTTCTACCTTAACCTTGATAATTAGTAATTTATGTGCTTCCCTTACCCTTATTCCATTATGAGAATTTGATTTCTCTTCTTATTCTAAAATCTATCATGCTTTCATGCTTTCTCACTTTGTTCTATTACAAAAATTTTAATTTCATTCTCATTCTACCTCTGTCTTGGTCGAAAATTAAGAAGATAAGATATGATCGCCAAACCTCCCACAAGCGTGTTGGAGAAGCCAAGCCACAAGCATAGCTATCAATGTGAGGATGAACTTAAGAATCAAGGAAGGATGCCCAAGCTCGACAAGAAGAATCACGATAGGAGTCCAATTAGATAATAAAACGATTTAGATGTGAGTCAAGTTAAGTCGAGTCTTGTGTGCGTGTAAATTTTATGTGCTTGTTGCTTTGTGCTTATGAATTATGTGTGATTTGGTTCTTTGTAATGAGTGCTTAGGATTATACACATGTCTCTAATTCTCTTAACTAAAAGATTTAAGGGGTAAATTTTTTTTAAATAAATAATTAGGTTGAATAAATTTGGTTTTCTCAAAATCTGTTTTTCGGACCTCTCTGTCTTGTTAATTATTCTTAATTAATTTCATAAATCCAAAAATTATGAAAATTTTAAGGGGAACAGTAGACTTCCATCCCTTTCCATGGCCTCAAGAATCACATTAATGACTATTATGGTTTTGGAGATACAGTTGTTGCAAATTGAGAATTCTGCGCAGTATGGCAGACCGGATAGTTTCTGTTATTGTCTGTTTTTGGTTAAACTAACATCAGAATCTGGAAAAGTGGTCCACATGAAGATCGTAGAGAATTTCTCAGGCTTTCCAAAGGTATAGAGAACGTCTCTATTTGATTTCTGAAACTCCAGATATGATCAGTTTACTATGCTGCTGTTATCGGATCTTGCCCAGAAATTCAGATTCATGCCTTACAAATGTTTGCATAATAGAAAAATTCTAAAACTCAATTATATGTTGGAAAAAACAGATGACCGGTAACAGGAGGAATCCTAATCCACCACCACCACTACAACCTAGCATTCAAGATCTCATCGCTTCGCAGACGCAGTTGTTGGAGACAATGATGCAGTTCATTCAAAATCAACCAGCTGGAGGACCACAACCTGCTCAACCTCAAGCTAGAGATAAGCGAGGAGAATTTTTGAAAGGTCGTCCACCTGTGTTCAACCACGCCGCCGACCCATTGGATGCTGATGATTGGCTTCGCGCCGTGGAGAGACAACTCACCATTGTGCAATGCAATGATGAGGAGAAGGTGTTATATGCATCTGGACAGTTGCAAGGAGCTGCTCAAGACGGGTGCGATGCATTCCAGTATGGTCGCCTCAATAATGCGCATGCTATCACATGGCAAGAGTTTTGTGAGAACTTCAGGTCATACCATATTCCTGAAGGTCTGATAGAGCTGAAGCAGGCAGAGTTTAGAGCTTTGAAGTAAGAACAAATGTCGGTGCCAGAGTACCGTGATCAGTTTGTTCAATTGTCGCGGAATGCTCCCGATGATGTTGCTAATGACAAGGACAAGCAGCGTCTCTTCCTCAAGGGACTTCACGATATATTGCAACTCCAACTCATGACAACCACCTACCCCAATTTTCAAGAGCTGGTGAATCGCGCTATAGTGATCGACAACAAGCGCAAGGAGATGGCGGATAACAAGAGAAAGAAGTAAGGACAAACCTTTACAAGAAATAACCGTTCGCGTCCCAACGCCTAGCAACGAAATTTCCAGCAGAGACACCAAGGGCCATCAAATCAATGGAACCGCAATCAGAACCAGCCTCGTTCTCCATCTCCACCACAACAGCAGAAAACTCCTACCCAGACTCCTCAGCAAGCTACCCCTAGCAAGACCCCCAACAGGACCAATACATTTGGCACTCCCATCAAGTGCTTTGCCTGTGGAGAATCGGGACATCTCTCTTACCACTGTCCCAAGAAGCAGAACCAGCAGACTCCGCAGAGTAGCAACCAGAAGGGAAGACATCAACAATCGTCTAATCAAGGAAGTGTGAACCATGTGTCCGCGGAGACAGCTCAGGAAGCACCAGAGGTTATGATGGGTACGTTCAACGTCAACTCCATCCCCGCTACCGTTCTTTTTGATTCCGGTGCTTCGCATTCATTCATATCACAAAGTTTCGTTAGGATACACGGTATACCACTATTAGCCCTACAAAACCCATTATTGGTAAATTCACCGGGTGGGGCTATGCAAGCTCAATATCATTGTCCTTCGGTTAGCATTGCTCTAATGGGGGTAGACTTTAAAGTAAACCCTAAGGTAATAAGAATAACCGGAATAGATGTTATATTGGGTCTGAATTGGATGAAGCAGCACAAGGCAGTTATTCAGTGTGAGAAAAAGGTCGTTGTGTTAACTACGTCCAAAGGAGATAAAATCAGAGTTGACGTAGTAATGCAACCACCACCACCAGCGACAGTTAACCAAATTCGAGGGGAATACCCAATTAAAATATTAGAAACCACAGAGCGATTCAGAAGGAGTGAAATTATAAAGTTATGCAAGGTACAGTGGAATCGGTCTTTAGAAAACGAGGGAACATGGGAAAAAGAGGAAGAATTAAGGAAGTTATATCCCCAACTTTTTGAGTAAGCACTAACTAATCTCGAGGACGAGATTATTTTTAAGAGGGGTAGAATTGTAACACCCGGAAATTTTTAATTTTTGAAAATAGGAATTTAATTTGATTTATTTATGCAATTGATTGAGCATTTAATCTATAGAATAATATTTTTTGTGAATTAAAATAAACCCTTGGGCATAGATACATGTTATGTTGCATACATGCTGCTGCACATATTTATTTCCTGAGATTTGATTGGATTTTGCATGGGTTCAAAACTTAGTTTGAAAAGCTATTTGGAAAACAAATTTGAAAATGAATTGAGAAAATTAGAAAAGGGAAAACTCCCTCCCCTTTTCTGCAGGCCGAGCCGGCCCATCCCCTCTCCTCAGCCCAGGGCGCTGCCCCTCTCCTCCTTCTCCGCATGGGCCGAGCCGGCCAGGCCGAAGCCCAGCAGCACCACCGGCCCGTGTGCATGCTGGAGCCCCGCTCCCTCTCTCTCTGCGGCTGACGTGTCGGGCTCGCGAGTCAGGCCGTCTTCCTCCTTGAGTTGGAGTCGAACTGGACTCCCTTCTCCGCGCCGTAACCACCCCGACCTCCTCTCTTGGCGTGGCCGAGTCCATCTCCTACACCTCCCTCGCGCCCCTATATAAGTCGGCCGAGCCCTGCCGTCCATCCCCACAAGTTCCCGAGCAAGCCACGCCCTCCAATCGTGCCCTTGCCGCAGCCACAGAGCCGCCGCTACCCCGAGCTCCGCCGTCGCCATCGATTTCGCCAACGAGAAGTCTCTCCGTCGAAATTGGTTGCCCTCCAAGCTTCGCAGCAAGGTCAGGGATCTTCCCGACCCCTTCCCCCTCGGTTTTGTGCACTGTAGCCATGATGCCGAGCTTTGCCGCCGCCATAGTTCCGCCACCGAGCTCACCGCATCCTCTCCGAGCTACCTCTGTGGCAACCGAAACCATAGATAGGTTTAGCTTGAGCTTCTCTTGCTCCCCGACCAGATCCCGAGGTGAACCGAGCTTCCAAGCCCCGAAAACGCCATCTCCGGCCATCCTCCGGCGAGAGCGCCGCCGTTGGCCGCCCGACTCCGGCGACCAGGGCCGCCCCTCTTCCCCCCGATCTAATCCACGCCGTCCACAGCCGATCCAACGGCCCACAGTGAGAGATACCCCTTCGCTGGCATTTTTGCAGAAAACCCCTCAACTTTTTAATGTTCTAACCCGCGGTCCTTTGGCGTATTTTTCAGATTACGCTTTCCTTTTTAGAAAACGTATTTCCTCGGTTTAGATTAAAAATACGTTTTCAATATTTGCAGATTTGCCACTCAGTTTATTTTGGCCACAAAATATTCGTTTTAACTTCGATTTGATCCGTTCAAGTCTCGTTAGATTCGTAATTTTGTAATCTATCTAATAATGCTACTGTTAGTCATGTTTTCAACTTTTAAAATTCGAGATTAGATTTAATCTATTATTTTATTAAAGTAAAACTTGTTTATTTCATAACTTCTCCGTTTGAATTCCGATTTTCGTGATCTTTATATCGTTGGAATCGTAGCGACGCGTAGATTATTTTTATACACTTTTCAATCTGTTTTTCCACTGTTGGTGTACTGTTTCTAATATAGATCTTGTTTGCTTCGTGTATGATTGCCTCGATGATTGTGTGGTGATTTTATGATCGAGTTCAGACGGTGAGCAATACGTTGGTGATCAAGAGTACGCTGAGGATCCAAGTTCTCCAGAGCATTTTGATCAAGGCAAGTATAGCATGGACCATCCTTGTTGCCTATTCACCTTAATCACCAAATTCATGATGCATGTGTCTACCTTGGCAACTCTAGTATTTATTCCTAATTTTTGATCACTTGATCCTTGTTACCTATGAGATTGCATTTGAGTAGTGATGCTAGTGCTTTGATGGGTCATGATCTTATGAACTTGAATAATTGATTATGGAATAAAAGTTAAAAGATGCTTTTTAGCAACATGGACTAAGGACTTATTTGTAAATATGACACCGGGACTTACAGCGCAACCATGGGGGCTATATGGCTCTGGCTTTAGTCAAGTATGGAGTTACTTTCTATCATGCTATTAATCTTGAAAGGTTCCTTGCCGAGCGTGTGTATGCCACTTGGAAGGAGGGCTCTACCGCCCCTTGCCATTGCGTCCGGATTGATTAGTAACTGGTTAGAGAGCCTTTTGAAAGACTTCATAGTGAGACCCTGTTATGCACCTTGGCAGTGTAGCGTGGGCCTTGCAAACCCCGACACATGGGAATCACGACTCATGGTGAAAGTGTGCAACCTCTGCAGAGTGTAAAACTGATATATTAGCCGCGCTCGCAGTCACGAGCGGCCTTAGACGTCTTACAGGAATTTAACTAATTGAATATTGATTTATTTGAAGTTTCTATTGATGTTTATTCCATATTAATTATCATGTTTATATGATCATGCAAATCTTATTCCTTGGTATAATCTATTGCTGCTACTCAATTGCTAAAATGTGATCAACTAAAAGCAACCGCTGTCAACCAGTGTTATGCCTTATTTGAGCCTCATAAACCCGTGCTATTCTTGTTGAGTATGACATGTACTTACGCTTGCTTTATTTTTCATATTTGGATAAAAATCCCGGATGGGTAACAGATGATTATGGTTATGAAGACATCTAAGAGGATTATTAGGATTGTGTTCACCAGTCAACTATTCCCTGTGGAATGGAGATTCTGCGAGAGAGTTATCTATATTATTCCGCTGTTATTATTGTAAAGACTCTGTGATATTATTCATTATATATTAAACCTTGTGATGGTACTATGTAATTTGTCGCTTATACGTGTGATTGATCTCTGGGCGCACATAAGTTGGTTCATTCAATTTTATCCTTAAAATTGGGTGCGACATCTATGTTTAAATGTTTAAGTTTAAATTCTTATTTTGAAAATTATTAAAAATTAGATAAAACTTATTATATAAGAGTTGTAAGGTTCACTGAATGAAACAACTTTGGTATTTGGATATTTTGAAGTTATTATATAAAATTTTGATTTTCGGGTTTCTGTTCAAACTCCCATTTGAATCCTATTTATCCCCTTTTTCATAATTCAAAAACCACTTAAAATGTTGAATTCCTTCCAAAAGCAAAGTTGTTCAGCAATAAATTCTATGCAACTTCTATTTTGAGAATTTTTCAAGTTGCTATGAAAAAAAGTAATTTCACAAAATTAGAAACAGGTGAAAAGAGCTAGCTACAGTGACCGCCACCTCTTTCTCTGTTCGCGAGCAGAGCGCAGCCGCCCGCCGCACGCCGGGCCGGCCGGGGCCTGTCGCTGGTGGGTTTGCAGTCGTGGGGGCCCCGGAGAGTTGTCGACCACTTGTCCCTCCTTCTTGCTCGTCTATAACACCGATGGGGCGCCTCTCTTTCTCTCCTTCTCCCTACCGGCTTGTCAGCACCCCTCTCTGTTCGTCCATCAAATTGACCACCACCGTAGCCGTTCACCCCAAATTCATCGCCGTTATAGCTTCACCATATGCCAATATATCTTTTTGATCCAGCCCGGACGCCTTTTGGCCACAGGTGAGACCTCAACGGCCGGAAAGCCGTCCCTGCGCTCGCCATGGCCGTCGAGCTTGAGCTCACATGTGGCCAAAGCACTCGGTCCTTTCTTTGTTGCTTTTAGTTGCCATTTCCTGTTCCCCATAGGACGAAGATGCTAGACCAAGATTTATTTTAAACTCCACCGTATTCATTTTCACCGGAACAGGCCATGTCGCCACCGTGCTCCGGCCATGTTGGTGCTGTGCATGCGAAGAGCCAGCTAGTCGCCTTGCCTAGCTTCTAAACCCAGCAATTGAGCTTCGCTAGAACACCATGAACCCGTTGCCATGCTCTTATTGCCTTGCCATCGCCGGAAACGGCGAGCATGTCGTCAGTAAGCACCGCCGTGCCGCCATGGCAGCCTGCTGTCATGACCAGGACGTCACACTCCATCCCGAGCCAAGCCAAGACCATCAGCGATTGTGGCTTGCTGCTGCGGTGCCGTAGCCCCGTCCTTCCGGCGCTGGTCGGCCATTGGCCGGAGTTGGCCGACCGAGCCGTGCCAGTTCTCTGCTCTGCTTTGTTCAAACGTCCAAAGGAAGAAGAAGACCCCTGTGTCTATGACATGTGGGTCCCGCTGTGTTCCAAATATGCATCAATTCCACAGATTTAATATTTTTTTAGAAATTTATATCTGGAGTTTGGTAGCTCCTAAATTAGTGAAACTTGTTTTGTTAGTTTCCTTACTAAGTTCTCTGCATGTTAGATTCATGATATATGCTTTGTTATGTATATTTTTGTGCTTTAAATTAGTTTTGAAAAGTGGTTTAAGGATTATATTAACTTGCTTTTGGTCATATTGTGAGAAATAATAGTCCAAAAATAGTGATTGTAATTTTTTTAGTCTTCTAATAATATGCACTAGCCATTAAGAAAATAAATTGTGCAGGTTGTTTACTGTTTCAATGGTGTTTTACATTAATCTTGCTAAATGAGAAATAAATGCTTGTTTTACTTGTTATTTTTTATCTGGATTTATAGTACTCCAAATAACATGAAAATTTATTGGTAGCTTCTCTATATGATGCGTGATTCATGGTTAAAATTTTATGATTTATGGTGTATGGATGTTTGAGTAATTGATTTACCTTCTTTGGCGCCTATTAATTCGATTTAAAATGCATTATAAATAATATATAAATGTAAAAATTGGAAACGGTGCTCCACTGCCTTTTAATGATATTGTGGTAGCCTGAGAATCAATAATATGGCCACGTTGTTTTAGAAAATATTGAGTTTCATATTTATCTTATTTTCCAATGTATTGTTGTATTATAAATTTGTTTATTTTGTAGTAATTAATTTATAAAACCTGAGCATATGAAATTTTTACCTTGGTCATAAACTGTAATCACCTAACTCTCATTAAAGTTTAGGATTAATTTGACAATTTTTGCTTGTACCCTTAATTATATGCTTTAGTTACTAGTTGATAATCCTAGAAATGATAAGCATAAATCATGAAATGACTTGGGTGATTTTTTTTGAGTTGATTGTGGACCTTGGAACACGAAACCCCTGCTGTTCCTTGGCATCTTAATTACTTCTATGATGTAGTTGTAATCTATTTGTTAGTTAATAATTAAAGCGACTTATTGAAATATTTCTTTGGTGGATGCATGTATATAGTTGTGATTGCCTCTTGTATGCAACCACATGGGTAAAATGCTTAAGTATTTCCATGTTAGGGTATTGATGGATGTAGTATTTTAATTTATAATTAAATAACTTAATAATTAAATAAAAGAATATGTTTTCATAATCAAACACCCTAGTTCTTTGTGAAGGAAAGTTATATGAACTTTCCAATCTATATTTACTTTCTATTAATGTACTTACGAGCCTTCATTGTATACATCATGGCATGCGTTTCATTATATTAAAGCATGCATCATTCCATTACGTGTAGTGAACGCGAAAAGACAATTATTATCTGAAGAAAGTCCCGAGTAAGGTCTTCACTCGGTAGACGTGGATCCTTCTCGGCGGTTGACTTCAGGATTCTATCGGCTTCAAGCAACAGGCAAGCCCCGGTGCATTCAGCCCCTCTCCTTGTGATTTGAAAAACGTTTATAACTTGAGTTGATCTACTGCATTAAGTTGATAGGAGTTGATTGATAACCCAATTGCTGCATTACCAACGTTGACCACTGAAATATCAGGAACCCATTTTAAAATAAAATATTTGAAAATGCTTAGCCCTGCTTGAATAAATTAGATTTGCATAAACTGCTATTTTTGAGCTATTGTGATATATGCCATTGATTAATTTATGAAAAAGGGAATTGGTATATTCTCGTTCAGTGGCTGTGCACCTGATCAGTACATTGTCACAGACGAGAAGGGATTTTCTTACTCGGTGGTTGTGAATTTGGGTTAGCGTCCCAATGCTTGACCACCGGCGGAAAAAGGGATTTGAAAACCGTGCGGTTACTTGTATTTGAGTTAGAGTCCCAATGCAATGTCTCCGACGGAAAAATGAATTAGGGACCGTTCATTGTAGGCCTGCTGTGATCGAGACTTTACAACTAGCCACATACTCCGGAAAGCCTCTGACTCCGGTGGCTCTACTACTTGAACTGACAACCACGCACTGGGAGTGGAGAGATGGCGAGAGTAGCGTGTACCCTCGTGGCCGGCGTGCCTGGAGAGGAGAGGAGTACTGTACTCTCGGGTGGCGCAGGACCGGTTCAGGGGTAGAAAAGCCGTGGTAGGTGGGGTTGGTATATGCGAGCTTAAGTGGTACATATGCAGTGTGGATAGGGATCCCCAGCTGGGTACTAATCGATTCGAATCGTCGTTGCTCCTCGGATATGGAGACTTGATCCTTTGACCTACAATTGAAAAGTGGTTCAGAACAATGTGTTTTTGAGAATAATTAAGAATTTGAAAGTATGATGATACATGAGAATGAATTTGGAATTATGGATTATGATTAAAATAAGATTGAGTTAACATATTGAAATAGGATAGTAATGCTTTTCTGCAAAACACTTTGACTCTTGCTAAAGCCTTACCTTGACTTCCCTCAGTCTGCATTCCTGAGTCTCATTCCTTTTTCTTTAGTCGGGTAAGTCTTGCGGAGTACCCCCGTACTCAGGGTTTGTTAACCCCTGTTACAGGTGAGCCGAGAGTGCAGTTCTGTTTGAGACCGTGCCGGTTGGTGGATCGGGCATGGACGATGATGTGTATGATATAACCCTTGGGCAGGGTGTCTAGTTGTATGATGCTACTCCACTACGAAACTCTGGTTTGGGATAATGTAATTTATATTTGTAAACCTATGTTTATGTAATACTTCCGCACTCTCTACTCTGATTCATTTTATCTGTGTAAACTGTTGTAATAGTTGCAAAGTCTTTACAATGAGATCCTCGGGTGAGTTACGGTTTCCGAGGAAACCCGGCAGGCCACCTAGGTCAAGGGGAACTCGTGCAGACTGATCAGAGGTCTTTAAGGATGATGACAGTGCACGTGGGCCCTATGATTAAGACGGTTCTGTCACAACGAGAGGGGTATGTGGGATGGTAGATGATTTTCTGGCGCTTCTGATTACCAGAAAACCCAGCGGACCCAGGCTTCTTCTTCTTCTTTTCTTCTTGATGCTTGCGGTCACTCTCTTCAAAAGCTATAGCAATGTTGACAGTTTCATGATAGGTGCAGTGGAGGTTGTTGGACAAGCTTCTCTGAATCTTGTAGTTCAGACCCCTGACAAAGAAATCCCTTTTCTTCTAGTCGGTGTTGGTATGCTCAGGGGCCTACTGTGACAGGTGATTGAACTGACCAACGTACTGCATGACGGTGGATTCTTTCTACTGCAGGGCCAGGAATTGATCCAGCTTCATCTTCATTACATCCGCAGGGATGTAATGAGCATGGAAAGCCTCCCGGAAGTCCGTCCAAGTAAGTTGATATCTATCGGGCTGTGCGGACAGAAGGTTTGCATACCATGCGCTTGCTGGACCCCGCAGTTGCTAAGCTGCAAACAATGGTTTCTGAATTTCAGTGCAGTGAATCAGACCAAACTTCTGCTCTATGGTATGAAGCCTATCATCAGCCTCCAAAGGTTCATCGGCCTTGGTGAACACCGGCAGACGGGTGTCAGTGAAGTCCACATATGTGGTCTCATCTTCATTGTGGCGGCCACGGTGTCCACCACGGTTGTCCCGGTTCTCTGCAAGCAGTGCGGCGGCGTTGGCCAAAGCTGAGATGGCATCAGCCAAGGTTGGCGGAATCGGCGGGGCGTCCGGAATAGCCCCATCCTCAGACGTGCCAGCACCAGAAGAGTGAGTGTTGACAGGCATCTGTTTAATAGCAAACCGAACTTAGAACTAGCATTACTTAAATGAAATAGAGTGGCAGTACGCTTAGACATTACAACACTTAAACAACACGACTAGGACTTAAATGAAGTTCCCAACCCATAGCTAAGGTTCTTGGCAAGCACCAACATTACAACATAAAGGACAACGATAGACCGACATCCCTAGTCCTATGACTAGTCTAGTCGTCATCGATCACGATCACGTCCTCCTCCTCGTCATCCTTCACGATTACATCCTCCATGGGATCAACTGCCTCCTCAATGTCATCCTCCTCGGCCTCCTCCTCCTCAGGACCAAGGACAACTCCCATCTCGGGATCCTCAACATGTGGCTCCTGGATAGGGTTAAGCTGATCATTCAGCCTATGCACCTCCTCATGCAGAGCGTCATTGTAGTCCTCAATCTGCTCCACATAGATCTCCAACTCGTGGACCCTTGCCCGGGCCACGTCCTCACGTGCCCAAGCCTCCTCCTTCTCATGGGTCAAACGGTCACCTCACGCTGCAACTCTGCGACCATCTTCACATCCCTGTAATGGTCCCTACGAGCTGCCTTGAAATCCTCAGTGAGCAGCTTGATCTCCTCCTTGAGCTCTGCTTGGCTGCGGCAGGGACGGCGGCTGCCCGAAGCCTCCCCATCGCGTGGCACCAGATAGTGGCGCGGAACTCCCTTACGACCAGTCATCTTGCGGGCGGTCAGCTGGAGAAGGTGAGTTTGGATTAGTAAAGATATTACAGGCACGCAAGAATAGGTTTGATAGATCCTAGCCCATATACCACTTTTAAGGAGGAAGTTAGTTAACATGTGAATTAACCATGATGCATGAATCATACTTATCAATTTTAAACCAATGCATGATAAATAAATGCATAATAATTTTAACATAGGGCTAGTAAATAGGTTACTCCACTTGCTACCATAGCTATATTACGGAATAAGATAAGAGTAAGCAATTTGGACCAAAATAATAATTTAGATTTTTATGATCCAAAATATTTTGAAGTTTTGCAAAGTAAGACCGTAATGGTTTAGCAATGAAATGCTCTGATACCATCTGTAACAGAACTGCATAAATTATATGGCCCACAGGCACCTGTCATTGTCACTAATGACATCTGACAGCCGCGCCTGTGTCCCAGATGATCTAGAAGGCTCTGCCGAGCTACACCAGCACCCATTTCTCCGACAGGGTCCCATTGCGAAGCCATTATAGAATTACAACATTTCATAATAAAATACATCAGAATAAAAGTGCGGAAAGGTTACATGGTACTTAGATTACAAACCGATTGTCCAATTAGAATTTAAGTGTAGTTATTACAAACCATAATTAAACGACGGCAGCAGTGGAACAACGATACAACATACTTAGATAAATGATAACAGGAACCCTGCCCATGAGTCTAACTTCACTCTTCCTCACTTTCTTCCTGAACAGTGGTCACACAGCAGGGAGCAAGACAAACCTGCTGCGGTGGTTCTCCTGCAACAAGGGTTAATAAACCCTGAGTACTGGGGTACTCCGCAGGACTTACCCGACTAAAGAAAAAGATGAGACTCAGGAATGCAGGCTGAGCGGAGTTAAGGTAAGACTTTAGCAAGAGTCAAAGTATTTTGCGAAAAAGCATTACTAATCATAAATCCTACTTTCAATATTTTATCTCAATGTTATTGTAATCAATATCCTTAGTTCTCAGTTATCTCACATATATCCTTCAATTCCAATTACATAGTCATTCTTAGAAACATTCTAGTTCCGAACCACTTTTCGGGGTAGGGCAGTGGATCAAGTCTCCATTAACCGAGGAGCAACGACGATTCGAATCGATTAGTACCCAGCTGGGGATCTTTATCCACGCTGCATATGTAGCACCTAAGCTTGCATATGCCAACCCCGTCTACCTCGGCTTTTTCAAAACCTGAACCGGTCCTGCGCCACCCGAGAGCACAGTACTCCTCTCCTATCCAGGCACGCCGGCCACGAGGGTACACGCTACTCTCACCATCTCTTCACTCCCAGTGCGTGGTTGTCGGTTCGAGTAATAGAGCCACCGGATATAAGGCTTTCCGGAGTATGTGGATAGTTACAAAGTTTCGATCCAGCAAGCCTACAACGAATGGTCCCTAATTCTTTACCGTCGGTGACTATGCATTGGGACTCTAACCCAAGCACATAGTTACCCAACGGTTTCGAAATCCATGCCCGTCGGTGACAAGACATGGGGGCGCCGCCCCATGTGCACATCAACCGAACGGACACATTTCCTTTTCAATTTCTTATGATTCATCGATAGTATATCATAATAGCTTAGAAAATAGTATTTTATGCAAATCTAAAATTAATTAAGTAGAGCTAAGTACTTTTCAACGTTTTATTTTAAATCAGGCTTCACGGATAATATATCAAGGCAGGTAATGCAGCAATTTAGGTGACAATCAACTCCTATCAACCTAATGCAGTAATTCAACTCAAATGATAAATTTTATCAAACATAAGGTGGGGCTAATGCACCGGGGCTTGCCTTGGATTGCGTAGAGCGTCGGGTCGGGATCGGTCCCGTAGATATCAAACCCCTGAACCAACTCGGGAGTAGGCTCCTCAGTAGTCACTTCAGCCTTGACTTCCTGATTCCCAGTCACTACACGTATGCAATGATGAATGTTTTAATGCGATGTAACGATATGAAGATACGACACAATAAATAAAACAACTATAAGAACTATTGCCATTCATACCATTTAAAGTAACTTATCCTAAGATTATCCTAGGTCAAAATGGTGTTTGACCTAGGACCACAGTCAACCATAAAATCACATAAAACCTAAGCCATTAACCTTTAATCAACATTTTAATTAACCAATTACCCTAATATTAATTAGCCACTAATTAAATTACTTCTAATTGAGCTCAAACTTCACCAACAGATAGATCTTGCATCAAAACAGTACCAAAATAAATCTCATGATTTTTGAAATTACAGAGAATTAATTAAAATTGCTCAAATTTGCATTTATCAATTAATCTTCTGATTTTTAGATCTTATAGAAAGTGTCCAAAACATTTATTTAATATTTTTATAGCATTGTACATATTACATAGAGCATCCACAAAAATTTTCATAATTTTCGGTGCAACAGAAATATTCATACATAAATAACAAACAGAGCACTATTCATATTAATTCAAAATAAAAAAACTACTTTTATTCCCAGGAAAATAGAAAAACGAAATCGGCCCGAGCAGCCCAGCTAGCGCAGGCCAGCCCAACACGCCCGCCTGCGCGCCAGTCCGCACGTGGCTACCTCCCAGAGACGCTGACAGGCGGAACCCGCCTTTTAGGTCCTTCTCCTACCTCACGCACGTCCGCGCGCGCGCACCCGCGACGGCTCGCCGTGGACCTCGCCGCCGGCGACCCCAACAGTGAAACCGACTGCGTCAAGGTTAACCCAAGCACCAAGCTGACCATCTAGCACGCTTGGCCCTAACTCTACGCGCCTTCGACGAGTCCAAGCTCGCCCATGGCGGACACGGCGGCGCGGCAACCCCGTTCCGGCCACCGGAATGCGGTAGCGTTCAAGAAAAGAGCGTGGGAACTTCCAGAGGCTCACCACGACTTGATTTAGCTAGTTGGTTGGAGCCATGGTGGTGCGGATGAGCGAGCTCGACGATGACGGCGGATGCAGCGGCCCGCTCCGGCGATACGACCTCCGTTCCGATGACCCTAGGGCGGTAAAGGTTAGGCCAACTAGTCCGAGGGAAAGAGTGTACCAAGGTGAACCAAAACACCGAGAAAAAGGGTAAAAGGCCCACCGCAGCGTCACTGAGACGAGGCGAGGCGGCACGGCGATGACCCTCACCGGAACCGAGGAAGAAGATCGGCGGAGAGGTCGACTCCGGTCACGAACACCTACAAAAATGGGTTCAAACGGTGCGCTAGGAAGTGGTGAAGGTGTGGGAGAGATGGAGGGGGTGGAGGTGGTCGGAGTATGGCAAATTTGGCTGGATTCCAAGACGAGCTCGTCGGCGACTGCGGGGAAAGAACGGCGAAGGGTTCTAGGTACTGTAGCTAGGGTTCTAGGTCAACATCTAAATTTGCAAATTATAGCCTACTCCAAGTCGAATCAGGGAAAACACCAAAAATAAAGGTTGTGGAAAATTTTGAGTAGAACATTTTTGCTTTTTGAAGCAAGTTCAAATTCTGCTCAGATTTAAATTTATCCAAAAAGGGGTTAAATAGGACTTTTGAAATTTAAATGCAATCCAGTTCAATTCTCAAAAATTTACTAAACAACTTGAATTTCTATAAAAATAAAAGTTGTGCTACTTGTTGATCTCTACAACTTTCATTAATATAGTTTGGGTAGATTCTTGATACATTTTGAAATAGGATTTCAAATTCAAATTTCAACACACTGCTTTGAGTTTAATTTGAATTTCCACTGTATAACTTTAAAACATCCAAAAATAAAAGTTATTTAATTTTAAAAGATCTACAACTTTTATTAAAATACCTTCATCATATTCCTTGTGGATTTTGAATTAGGTTTTGAGACCCAATTAGGGCTTATTTTTTATTTATTTTTTTTGAATTTATTTTTAAGATTTCAATTATGGATTTAACTACACAATCATCATCATTCATAATCAAACCACTCTAAAGTCCCTAAGCACAATCACATGCAGGCAATTAAATTAAATATGATGACATGACAGTTTTAATTAAACGTAACACCAGAGGTGTTACACTAGTTGATCTAGGATATGGTAGCTGATGACTCTTTCCTTGTTGACACGCATCATCAACCACTGCTTTATTGGACTCACTAGCAAAAGGAAGTTTATGGCGATTGAGAACATGAAACGACCTCGATTTCCGTGAAGGGAAATCCACAGGCTCGAATTGTAATTCAACAGATTGCTTGGGACAATCCATGGAATTACCCATATCTCAGTTGACATCAGGATCCATACAACGGTAATTAAGTCTTACATAAACATTTATTACATCGCCACACTGGCGGAATCAATATTCAGAGAAGCTTTAGAAGATGCGAAAACGATTCATCCTTCACGGCCAACTTGAGTGTAGCACGTGACCCTATTCCTCGCCATCGTCTTCCTCGAAGTCGTACTCATTCTCGTCACCTGACAGCAAATTTATCAGTACGATATGTACTGGCCACGGAGCCCACCTATGCAGCATATGCTTTGTGGAAAGTGGATGCAAGGCTATACAAGCAGACCTATAGGCTGGGGTTTCCTATGCAGCTGTAATCAATGTTTAAGTAGTCAAGTTTTATCTCCAATTACACCATCATCCCTTTTCCCATCACCACATCTCACATACCCACACCTCACTCTCATTCGACAGGCCCAACTCCCTCTCGGGCCTATCTCAGCGGCACACTACCACAACGTGTACACTGCCGGAAAATGTCATCCAGGGGGAGAAGAGAACACTCACTACACTAGTAGAAGCTTCACAGGAAAGGTCCATAGCCAACAATTTGGCATATGTATCGATCGATCAACCGTACACTCTGCAGAGGTTTCACTACCCACAAGATTAGCCATCATAGGTGTTGCGCAAACACCTAGGCAGAATTCCGGGTGCTTGCTTGCCTAGGTCGATGCCACCCTACCACTCAGCCCTGGGATATTTCGGATCCTACACCGTTATGCTGAGACTGGGAGACACAGTACCGGGCCCATCCAGTGGTACTGCGCATCTAGAACGGAACGGGAACCCATCGACCGTCTCCGCCCACCCTTATCACCTCTCAACCTAGCAGTAGTGGCACCGTCCTACCAAGTAGTCCAGCCGTCTCCCGCCCATCAGAAGCGAGTGAGTAGAAAAGGATTCCCATGAACCTGAAACTAGTCCGTCCTAGGTTTGACCAAGCAGGCATCTTCACTTAGGGGATACTCTCCCCGTGCCATCACAGCACCTCCGTCCACGGGCTTTAAACCACCAAGGCTATCCCACCCGGAACCTCCTCAACAACTTTACCCGCCACAGGTATCTCGCTTGGGGATGCCCAGGTTGCACCCCCGGCACGACTTGCCCCATGGGCTTGTCTCACATCCCACTTGGTCGACATCAACCCTTACTACGCACCCAAGACGCACGCAGCACTCTCTCCCAGTGGTTATAATCAGATATTCACCGTCCTAATTCCACCACATAGCATATAGCAAGTAGAAAGTAGTGGAAGAGTAACAGTAAATTAAGCAGTAGCTAACTTAGTAGCGGACAGCAGGGTAAAGTCTTATCAAGGCAGGGAATTCAAATACACTATCATGCAACCAATCCATACATAATCGTAAAGCAATAGCAACAATGTCATTTGCAATGCGTAAATAGGATCTAAGGATTTGGTGGGACGTGGCACCTTCATAGTCGTCTCCTAGCTCCTGAAAGTACTCGTGGTCGTCTTCCCTAGTCAGATCCTCCTCCGGCTCTGAAATCGAACACGAAATAGTCGCGTCAGCGACTCCTATAGAGGATATCAGAAAAATCCAATAAAATAAAGAGCCAAATGCACACAAACATAGTCTTAGATTGTAGATCTCATTTTTCTGAGAATTTTGATATATGGTGCGTAATTTTTGGACATCGTATGAATAAGTTATGAATTTCCGAAGATTATCCTATTTTCTGAAAATAGAAAATGGTCGATTAATCAGGGGGTGACACGTGGCAGCTTCTGATTGGTCGGGTACTGTTCACGTTGACCAAGTCAACGGCTTCGGCGGCAAGGGCTCTGCTGACGTCAGCATGACGTCATTGCTGACGTCAGCGTTGACCGGGTCAATGCTTCCTCTGACTAGTGGGGTCGGGTGACGTCATAGTGACGTCACTGGCATGACACGTGGCAGCGCCAGGGCTCGCCACGTGGTCGCACTGGGACGCTTCGGTCTGGGTCTACGAGAGCCGGTGCACGGTGAACCGCACGAGCGCCGGTTCTTCGGTCGATGACCCGGCTCATGGTGAACCGAGTTCCCCTACCCCTTTACCCATACGGTCTACGGTGGACAGGGTCTACGGATGTGGCGCCTCAACAGAACACAGACCCGATGGTCGCCCACCAGGTGTTCGATGCTGGTTCCCAAAGAGTCGCCGGCGTCGGCGTAGCTCGGCGTAGCTCGGCGGAGCTTGGCATAGCTCGGCGTTGGTCGGGGGTGGCTCTCAGAGGTCGGGGGTGGTTTGTGACATCGGCCGACCATTCGGCGTGCCATGGAGGCCGGCGGTGAGCTGCCGCAGGGCTAAAGCTCCGGTAGGCTACGTTGCAGCCCACAGCGAGGCAATTTCTCCCCTCCGGGTCCCAATATTCGTTTCTAAGGGATCCAATTTGGCTAACAGGGTCCCTTTTGGTGCTCGGCCACGGCACAGGCGCTTCTCCGGCGAGGCGGGCGGCGGTGTGGTGGCCGAGGTTTGGTTTTGGCACGAACGGGTGTGGTTCCTTTCTATTGACATAGTCAGTAAGGCCCTCGGATCGTTGGTGGCAACTTGGCGTCACAGCAGGGTCTCCTCCTGGCTTCGGCACGCGGCGAAGCTCTGGCGAGGTCGCGGCGCACTCGAGCAGGGCGGACGAGGCTTCCTCTAGTGCTTAGATCCGCGTAGCTAGCTCAAGGGGGTCGTGGCGGTGCTCCACGACATTCTAACCTATCCGGGTGCTAGTCGGAATGCTCGGAACGGTTGATTCGGCGTCGGAACGCGTCGGTGGTGAGCGCGCTCCGCCGAGAACGCGTCGTGCTGCGTTCTCGGTCTAGCAAAGCTTGTAGTCCGGGGGTTTCGGCCGGTCGCATGAGTGCATGGTGCAGGTGATCTTCCTGAGTCGGTAAAGGCTTGTGCCTGCGCGTCCCGTGGGCGGAACGCCATGGCAAAAGCAGGGCGAGGTTCGGACATGGCGTGCGGTGGCTCACCGTGGTGTCAGTGAAGCTAGGATGGCAGTGCAGTGGCGAGTCGGAGCCATGCAGAGCGTACGCAGTGCCGTGCCGAACCGTGACGGGGCTCCGGCTTCTCCTCCGTGTTCGGCTCGGCGTGCTCCGCGGCGGCGGCGCTCCGGCAGCTCCTCCTCCTCTGCTCCGCCCTTCTCCCTCTCTCTCGGCTATGCGGTGGGGTGCGGTGGCTTGTGCCGCGGCGGCGGCGAGTGGGATGAGGGCTAGGGCTTCGGAGCGGGTCTCATTTATAGGCGAGCTTGGCAGGTTCCCATGGCAGACGGCCGCGATTGATCTCGGTAGATCAAAGGGCTACGGGCGCTCGATGCTAGGGCTTTGGTTGCGGCCGCGGCGGTTCTTGGCGGGCAAGACAGCCCGACAGGCAGGGGACAAACCTGACGGGGCGTGGCGCTGTCGGCTGTGGGACCGGGGTCACGCAAATTGCGTGCACTCGTCCCCGTCGTCTCTGCGAGGAAGAAGAACAGTGGGGGGCGAGAGCGGCTGACAGGCAGGGCCGGGTGGTCAGCGGCTGCGGGGGAGCGGGTGAAACGGTCGCGCGCGTGCGGTCGGCATCGCGCGTGCGCGCGGTGTTGGGCTGGCCCAGTGCGGGAAGGCGGGGTGGAGCGCGCGCGCGGGTGAGGTAAGGAGAAGAAGGCCGGGCTAGTTTGAGCTGGTTTAGCAGGCCGGCTGGGCCGAATAGCTAGCCTAACTCTTTCTCCCTTTTCATTTTCTTTTTCTTTTTCTATTTTCATTTTAGTGTATAAATACATATATTACCCATTTTAAATATTGAGTAAATACAAACATAAATTACAATAAATCCCAAATGTGATGCATAAGTTATTATTCTATGTGAATGGAATTAAAATACAAGCTATACTCCTTTATTACCAAATTATAATGAAACCTATATGCTTGCACAAGAAAAATGGGTTTTCATAATAAATAAATGAAAAATTTTAATTGGTTGGGATTTTAGGTTGTGTGGATTTTTAGGGTTGTTACAGAACATGCTTTACTACATTAGTGGAAGCATGCCCTAACCTATGATGCCATAGAGACATGGGCGGCTTAACAGCTGCACTAAAAACTTGTTTATGTGGACTCGACTTGCATAGCATCGGCTTCAGCAAGTATAGGCCCTTCTCACATCTGTTGCTGAGGAGCGTCTTCCCCGTTCCTTGCTCCTTAATGGAAAAATAGCTTGGATGAAATTCTAGAAATGCATTATTATTTTGTGCAAGTCGACGAACAAATAGAAGATTTTTGGTAGCCTTTGGAACATGAAGAATTTTGTTAAGATGAAATTACTATTGGGATATGCAAAATGCTAGAACCAACGTGATCAATCTCCATACCTGCTCCACTAGCTGAGTGGACTTGATCATGGCCTCCATATTTATCGCGGATGGCGAGCTTCTCAAGTTCGCTTGTCACATGGTCGGTGGCGCCAGAGTCAACGTACCAGTTGGTGTCAACCCCATATAATGACATGGCAGATGCAGCAGTCTTCTATAGTGTGCCAGTGAATGAGGCGTCAAACCTCTTGAAGCACTTGACCACTGCGTGCCTTTCTTTTCCAAACACCGGGCAAAATATGCCCCGCGTGAAGCTTCCGCAGTGACTGCCGCCGCCACGTCCATTTTTCTGGAAACCATGTCCGAAGCCGCCGCTACTACCACCACCACGATCATGTGCTCCGGTCTTGGTGGCCACTGCGACCTCCCTTGTCCGCTAGATTTGTTGAGTGGTTGTTGGTGCTGCCACGTAACTCCATACGTTGCTCGAAGCTTGTCAATTGGACGAGCAACTCCCCAACCGAGATAGGTTCAACTCGAGCGGTCGTAGTTGAGATCGAGACCGGTCAATAGGGATGAAAACGGAACAGATATTTTCCGATATCCGTCCGTCCCGAAACTGTCAAAACCCAATATGGATATTCGATATCTGAATCCGAACATTTAATATTTGACTGTATCCGAATCTAAATACTAAAAATAACATTTTTTTGGGTAAGTATATGAAATAGATATCAATATTTTCAATGGTCCGTATCCGGATATAATATCCGTTAAAAATATGGGACATAATATGGGATACGGGACAAAATATATACCCGATCCGGTTTCATCCCTAACGGTCAATATGTAAGAGACCAGTTCGCCGTCCTCTAATTTTCTTCTTGCAGATGCCATCTCATCCCCCAGTGACTTCATCTTCATGAAGTATTCTGATATGGTTGACGATCCCTTGGTCGCCGTGGCTAGGGCCATCCGAGTGGAGATGACTTGGGCCCTCGATTGTGAGGCGAAAAGTGCCTCGATTGCGGCCCACGCCTTGGCCGCAGTATCTTTGAGGAGGTGACTTGCAAGAACTTTGGAAAGAGAGATGAGTAGAAAATTTAGCACCGTTTTATCCTTGACGATCCACTTGTGGTAGTCTGGATTTGTGGTAGTCTGGATTGCGCACCGGCGGCTTCTTGTCATCCACGTTGCAAATCAGCCTTCACTGGAGCCAGATACATCTCCAGGGGCTTTACAGATGGATCAATGTATTCGGCTAGCTATGCCCCGCGGGTCGCCGACAGCACCTGGAGACACCACATCGCAGATTGTTCCTGAGAACTTCTCGCTTACGGGTAAGAACCCGATTTGTGGGGATGCAAATGCAGTGGAGGATGAAGAGGCCATAGATCCGCTCCGTAAGGAGACGAGCTCTGAATACCATGTGTGTCGGGTACCAAAGTTAGGGGTACCCAACTTCGATGCAAAAACGCTCATTCCCAATATGGCCTGGCCCAAGTAAGGCCAGTGGAAGCCCAACGAAGGCCGCGCCTGAAGCCCACGAAGGCCGCGTGTACAGAGGCCCACGACGTCATTGCACTAATGACAGCCAACCCTCGGGAGAGCGGCACCCTCAGCGCCAATTCTCCGATTCGCCTGAGCCTCCCCACGAGAGCTCGGGAGAGCGGCACCCTCGGCGCCCAAATCTCCGATTCGCCCGAGCCTCCCCGGGAGAGCTCGAGAAAGCGGCACCCTCGGCGCCCAAATCTTCGATTCGCCCGAGCCTCCCCGGGAGAGCTCGGAGAGCAGCACCCTCGGCGCCCCATTCTCCGATTCGCTCGAGCTTCCCCATCCCCCTCGAGCGCAATCTCACAAAGGCATCCAAGGCACCGGTGATGTCAGCAGAGCAATCTTGGACCACAAGAGACCTCCCTGACCACTTTACAGGCACCATCCCGTCAGGCGAGATTCTCGACGCAACTGTGCCTCGCACGCCCCTGATGGCCATACCATCTGTTAGGATTTCCCTGGCGGAGGTCTTGATAGGCCCGCTACGACCGTCCTCTCCATGGTATGGTCTACGGTGCGCCGCCCCGTTTTCCGCCGGGATCTATCAACTCCAACTGCGACAGTCCAAGCGCCTGACGACGGGCTACGCAAGAATGGGAAAGGCGCCAACTGCACTGTCCACTCGAAAGGACGAGCACGCCTTCCATCCGGGCCCGCCAAACCCTCGGGAAGTGCTGTTCAAAGGCCGGAAATATGACCAGGGGAGATATCCCCCGCTCCATCCCATCACGCCTTCACGAGTCCCGAGCCTCGGGAGACAACGCCCTGAGGTGACTCACCCTTTTGTCACATCGTACGGAAGGATAGCCGATAGGTGTGACCCTACGGCACGCCGTAATCCGACGACTGTTCCCGCCTTGGAACTCACCAAGATCGTGCGAACCACGACGGCCATATCCTGGAGACGCGAAGAAAAGACCACAGCTGACGACATGACATAATCCAACGACTGTTCCCGTCTTGGAACTCACCAAGATCGTGCGAACCACGATAGCCATACCCCGGAGACGCGGAGAAAAGGCCGTAGCTGACCATAGTCAAACGGGGAATAGCAACTCCTCACTGTAAAATACGTAGCTGCCCTTGCCTCTCCCTTGCGACTATAAAAGGGAGAGCAGAGGCCAGCTTTAGGAGGACGACAGAGAAGTTCTAAGTTCTCACCCACACATACACACCCACAGCAAGCGACCTGTAAACACTTAGACACCCACAAGAGATCTGGGAGTACTTCCCTCTCTCGCCAAGCTTGTAACCCCCTACTACAAGCACCCCAGTGCAAGGCAAGGCAACACAACTCTCCTCTCCACTGGACGTAGGGCTAGCTTGGCCTGAACCAGTATAATCCCTGTGTTCCCCCTTGCACACCATCCGTAGCCTCAACCGCAAAACACATATTTACTAGCCGGTGTTAGCCCCGCTAAAACTAGCACCGACAGTTGGCGCGCCAGGTAGGGGCCTTTTGCGCGTTGACGTAGGTTTCGGATGGCAGCTAGCTCTACCACGCTTCCCGCTGGCGCGGTACTCCGGTTCGGGACTCTCGAGTTCGTGGCCACCGGCCAAGGGCTCTAGATGAACCTGCGCCCGATCGGGCCTCGCGTCGTTGTCGTCCCAACTCTGGCCCCGCAGACGGCCGGAGAAAGGACCCCCGCAACGCTTCCACCCGCCTCGAAGGACGGGGGAAACGTTGCACGTCGCTCTCGGCGGATCAGGAGGAGGAGGCGCAGTGGCGCCAACCAGCCTCCCGCCGCGGGAGATGCGGCTCACCAGGCACCCCCAACAGGGGTAGCCAATACTGCACCGGCCGTGGTCCCGGAATCTCCGGCACCAGCGGTCACGCATCCGCTTACCGCCCGAAGGACGGGCGAGGGCAGAAACGCGACGCCAGCCGATTTTTCTCTCCGCCCTCACCGGCGGAGGGGAACGGCGCCGTCGTCCCTCTTAGGGCTCCAGACCGCCATGGACGCCCACATTCGTGCAATTTATGCATTATTGCATGAACTGTCAGACACTCCGGTCCAGCGCCTTGAGCGCAGGACAGCCTCGTGGGAGACCACGTGGCGTCCTCACCGCCATCCCCTGGGGAAAGTGCCAGGACACATGGCGGTGGGGAAACAGACATCACCGTCAACCTCACCCCTCGACAACACTCGGAGGGGGGATCGTTATGACCGGAACTCGTCTCGTCGCAGCTACAGCGACAATGATGACGAATTCTGGGCAAATGTGGACTACGCCGCCCACACCGATGACTCGGGGGAGAACGCACCGAGCGTCATCTCCAGCTCAGACAGGTCCTACATCGACCCCTCCTGGGAGTGCTACAACTTGATGCACCCTGATGAGGGGCGAGTAGAGGATGTCCACTCGGGGGGCGATGATGACATACGCCCTCCGTCGCAACCCCAGCACGAACAAGTCACGCCCCCTCTAGCGGCCCCGAAGCCCGCACGGTCAGCCCCGCCGCTGGATCAGGGGGCAGGAACCTCTCGCCCCGCGCCTCAAACCCCGGAGCTAGAGCAGCTCTGGGAGCTTGAGGCACGGATGGACGAGGACCGCTTATGCCTCACCCAGCTGCGAGCTACGCTGGAGCTCGGCGAGCGACAAACCGATGGAGGAGCAGCTCGGTGTCGAGCCCGAGATGTCCAGGCCCGAATCGTTGCTGACGACGGGGCCGAGACACCAGGGGCTGCCCCTCGGGCAAGCCGAAAGCTCTTGGAAGCAGCCATGCTACTCCGGAGCATACCTGAGCCCTCCTCCGAGGAGGCACGACAGCTCAAGAATCAGCTCAAAGACCTCCTGGAGGATGCAGCCGTCCTCCAGGCAGAAAGTTCAGCATCGCGACACCGTGGCGCCGAAAGTCACCAGCGTGGTGGCATAGCACGTCACGAGCGTGAAGCCTCGGTTCGACTCGAGGCTCCAAGGGCTCCGCCAGTCCACCAACGGCTTGGCAAGGACGACGACGTCCGAGCCATTCTACAAGCCCGCGGTCGGTGAAAGACTGACGGAGCCGCGCGTGGCTACAGCGTCCATCGGGGCGGGCGCTACGACTCGGATGAGGATCGTGAACCTTCACCCGAGCCCTCAGGACCACGCGTCTTCAGCGAGGCCATCCAAAGGGCCAAGTTCCCATCCCGATTCCGACAACCGGCCAACATAGCCAAGTATTCGGGGCAAACTAACCCCGAACTCTGGTTAGCGGACTACCCACGTGCCAGCTTGGCGGCACACAGGATGACCTCATCATAATCCGCAACCTCCCCCTGTTCCTCGCCGACTCTACAAGAGCTTAGCTGGAACACCTTCCCCCACGGAAGATCTTCGACTGGAGCGATCTGGTCAAGATCTTCGTAGGAAACTTCCAGGGCACGTACGTACGCCCTGGTAACTCCTGGGACCTCCGCAGCTGCAAGCAGAAACCGGGCGAGTCCCTCCGGGACTACATCCGGTGCTTGTCCAAGCAGTACAACGAGCTGCCCCAGGTCGCCGACTCCAACGTCGTCGGAGCGTTTGCCGCGGGAACCTCCTGCAAAGAGCTTGTTCATGAGCTCGGACGCCGGACACCCACCAGTGTCTCCGAGCTCATGAAGATCGCTACCAGCTTCGCCTCGGGGGATGAGGCGGTAGGAGCCCTCTTCTCCGACCCCAAGGGAAAACAGAAGGCGGAGGCCCCCGAGGGCACCTCTTCCCGAGGACCGAACAGCAAGAAGAAGAAGGGGAAGGGAAAGGCCCCACTCCGCGACGACTCCCTCGTGGCGGCCACCGAACCCAAGAGGGAACGACTCCCTCGAGGCCGCTTAGACGACATGCTCAGCAAGCCATGCCCTTATCACTAGGGTCCAGTACATCACACACTCGCACAGTGTGTGATGCTCAAGAAGCACTACAGCCAGCAGCCATTCAAGGACGACGCCGGCAAGAAGCCCGCCAGGGATCAAGAGGACAACGGCGGGAAGGACGATGAGTTCCCGCCCATCGACAAATGCCTCATGATCTTCGGCGGGCCCGGGACTGCCCCTACGCCGCGGCAGCGAAAGCACGAGCGCAGGGAGGTCTACTCCGTCGGACCAGCGACACCATGCTTCCTTGACTGGTCCCACGATGCTATCACCTTCAGCCGGGACGACCACCCGGACTACGTCCCATCACTGGGACGCTACCCACTTGTTGTCGACCCCGTCGTCGGCAACACGAGGCTCTCCAAAGTCCTCATAGACGGAGGCGGTGGCCTCATCATTCTCTACGCTGAGACCCTCGACTTGATAGGGATCAGTTGCTCGCTCCTCCGAGCCACGACATCCCCGTTCCACGGGATAGTGCCCGGAAAGAGCGTGCAACCCCTCGGGCAGATCGATCTGCCCATCTACTTCGGGACTCCTGACAACTTCAGGAAGGAGCCCCTGACATTTGAAGTGGTAGGCTTCCACGGCACCTACCACGCCATCCTCGGGAGGCCATGTTATGCCAAGTTCATGGCAGTTCCGAACTACGCCTATCTCAAGCTCAAGATGCCAGGGCCAAAAGGGGTGATTACCATCAGCGCCTCCTACCAGCATGCGTACCAGTGTGACGTCGAGTGCTGCGAGTACGCCGGCGCGTTGGTGGAATCAGAGGCCCTCATGACCGACCTTGACAGGTTGGAAAAAGAGGTCCCCGACCCTAAGAAGGCCACGGGCACCTTTAAGTCCGCTGAGGGGGTGAAGGCATTCCTCCTCGACCCGAGCTCCCCCAACAGCAGGGCGCTGAAGATCAGCGCCACCCTCGACCCAAAATAGGAGGCAGTGCTCGTCGACTTCCTCCGCAAACACGCCGACATGTTTGCGTGGAGTCCCTCAGATATGCCAGGCATCCCGAGGGAGGTCGCCGAGCACTCCTTAGACATCCGGGCCGGATCCAAGCCGGTGAAGCAACGCCTGCGCCGATTTGACGAAGAGAAGCGCCGGGCCATCGGGGAGGAGGTGCAGAAGCTTTTGGCGGCCGGATTCATCAAGGAGGTCTTCCATACAGAATGGTTAGCAAATCCTGTTTTGGTTGAAAAGAAAAATTAAAAATGGAGAATGTGTGTCGATTACACTAGTTTAAATAAAGCTTGTCCTAAGTATCCATTTCTATTACCTCGCATTGACCAAATAGTAGATTCTACTGCTGGCCGTGAGCGGCTTTGCTTTCTTGATGCTTATTCCGGTTATCATCAGATCCAAATGAAAGAGTCCGACGAATTAGCGACCTCTTTCATCACTCCTTTCGGCACATATTGTTATGTAACCATGCCATTTGGCCTCAAAAACGCGGGCGCAACTTACCAGCGTTGCATGCTCAAAGTTTTTGGGGACCTCATCGGGCGAACCGTTGAGGCTTACGTAGACGATATAGTGATAAAATCCAGGAAGGCGAGTGACTTAGTAGCCGACCTAGAAAAGGCATTCGACTGCCTTAAAAAGAAAAACATAAAGCTAAACCCCGAGAAGTGCGTTTTCGGGGTCCCACGGGGCATGCTCCTCGGGTTCATTGTTTCCAAGCGTGGCATCGAAGCCAACCCGGAAAAGATATCGGCCATCACAAGATGGGTCCGATCCGAAACCTCAAGGGCGTACAGAAGCTCATGCGGTGTCTCGCGGCCTTGAGTCGATTCATCTCAAGGCTCGGCGAAAAGGGCCTTCCTTTGTATCGGTTGCTTAAGAAAAACGAGCACTTTACCTGGACCACCGAGGCCCAGGAAGCCCTCGAAAGGCTTAAGACTCTACTTTCAAAAGCGCCGGTTCTTGTGCCTCCTACGAAGGAGGAGAATTTCCTGCTATATGTCACGGCTACCAACCAGGTTGTGAGCGCAGCGATCATCGTAGAGCGGCAAGAAGAAGGACACGCCTTACCGGTACAGCGACTGGTCTACTTCATCAGTGAAGTCTTGTCCGAGACCAAAACACGCTACCCTCAGATCCAGAAGCTAGTATACGCAATTGTTCTTGCTCGACGCAAGTTGCGGCACTACTTCGAATCCCATCCTGTGACCGTGGTGTCGTCCTTCCCCCTCGGGGAGGTGATCCAAAATCAGGAAACATCGGGGAGGATCGCCAAGTGGGCCATCGAGCTCATGGGTGACGGCATCACCTACGCACCACGCAAAGCCATCAAGTCCTAGGTGCTTGCGGACTTCGTGGCAGAGTGGACCGAGACACAACTACCGCCACTCCCGACCCAAGAGGAATTTTGGGTCATGAACTTCGACGGGTTAATGATGAAGACTGGTGCTGGCGCAGGCATCGTCTTCATCTCACCCCTCGGGGTCCGGCTCAAGTACCTACTGTGGCTACACTTCACGGCTTCCAACAACGTGGCCGAATACGAGGCTCTGGTCAACGGTCTCCACATCGCCATCGAGCTGGGGATCCGACGCCTCGAGGTCCGAGGCGACTCCCAGCTCGTAGTGGATCAGGTCATGAAGGAGTCGATGTGCTAGAACCCCAGAATGGCCGCCTACTGCAAGCTGGTGCGGTTGCTCGAGGAAAATTCGACGGCCTCGAGCTCAACCACATCGCGCGTCGATACAATGAGGAGGTTGATGAGTTGGCAAAAATTACATCCGAAAGGGCCACGGTCCCGACGGGCGTATTCGCCAATGACCTCCACAAGCCCTCGGTCAATGCCGATCCCTCACGAGCTGAGGGGAAGAAGATGACCCCCGAACCCCCGGGAGAACACAGACCGCCCCCAAGCCACGCAAGCCCCTCGGGGGCTGCCGACCCTTCCGGCAATGGGGAGTCACCCGAGATCATGGGTGAGGACGGCGACGAAGCCGAGGCAATGGAGATTGAAGCCGAGATGGATGACGACGAACCAGACTGGCGCGAGCTGCTGGTCAGCTGGCTAGTCTGAGGCATTTTGCCCCCGGACAAGACCAGAGCACGACGACTGGCTCGCAAAGCCAAGTCTTTCTCTATGATCGACGGTAGCCTCTACCAGCGGAGTCCCTCTGGCGTACTTCAGCGCTGTATTCCTTTCAGTCAGGGCAAATGCCTGCTCGAAGAGATACACGCCAGAGCCTGCGGTCACCACGCAGCGCCGAGAACCTTGGTCGGTAACGCCTTTCGACAAGGCTTCTACTGGCCAACCGCCGTGGCCGATGCTACTGAGGTGGTACGCTCCTGCGAAGGGTGCCAGTACTATGCTCGGCAGACTCACTTGCCGGCTCAAGCCCTCCAGACGAACCCGCTCACTTGGCCGTTCGCTGTTTGGGGACTAGACCTTGTCGGGCCCCTCCAGAAGGCGCCCGGGGGCTTCACCCACTTGCTTGTCGCCATCGACAAGTTCTCCAAGTGGATCGAGGCTCGGCCGATCGCCCAAATCAGCTCCGCTCAAGCAGTGCTGTTCTTCACCGACATCGTCCACCGGTTTGGCATCCCGAACTCCATTATCACGGACAACGGCACGCAGTTCACCGGAAAGAAATTTCTGGCTTTCTGCGACGGGTACCACATACGAGTGGACTGGGCAGCCGTCGCCCACCCGAGAACAAACGGCCAGGTAGAACGCGCCAACGGCATGGTTCTCCAAGGCCTTAAGCCAAGGATATTCAACCGATTGAATAAATTCGGCAAGAGGTGGCTGACGGAGCTCCCGGCAGTGATATGGAGTCTAAGGACTACGCCAAGTCGAGCCACGGGCTTCACGCCCTTCTTCATGGTGTACGGTGCAGAGGCCGTCCTCCCTACGGACCTGGAGTACGGTGCCCCGAGGGTCCAAGCCTACGATGAACAAGGCAATCAAACGTCTCGGGAAGACGCGCTGGACCAAGCCGACGAAGCTCGGGACGTGGCCCTGCTGCACTCGGCCAAATACCTACAATCCCTATGCAAGTACCATGCTCGGCGCGTCCGAGGTCGAGCCTTCAGCGTAGGCAATCTGGTGCTACGGCTCAGGCAGGACAATAAAGGGCGCCACAAGCTCACTCCGCCGTGGGAAGGGCCGTTCATCATCGCCGAGGTGCTACGCCCCGGCACATACAAGCTCGCGAACGAGAAGGGCGAGGTCTGCAGCAACGCTTGGAACATCGAACAGCTACGTCGCTTCTATCCTTAAGATTCCAAGCATTGTACTATTTTGAAAATCTTGAAACCGATGAAAAGACCCGACTTCTACTCTTTTTACATGATTTTCAATCCGAGCCTACACTCGGGAGTGAAATGACACTTTATTTCACCGCACAGTAAAAGCGAGGCTCAGCCTAACCTACGAAAAGGCCGACCCTCCCTCGGGGGCTAAGACGGGGGGAACCCTCGGACTCTCCCGAGGTTCAACAATTTTGGGAACGCAAAAAATTTCAAAATTCATCGAATTCGTTTCTCCCTAAAACACGCTTCCTTCCGGAAATCAAGCATGAACTTATAGAATTCAAAGAATGAGGGAAGCCCCAGAGGACAGAGCCGGTCGAGTCAGAGATCGCTTATGCCCTAGGGCCACAGCATCTTCCCTCGCCACTCCGTGTTCGAAGGCTAACCCGCACTCGGAAGAAAACCTATAAGATCTACGCTCGGCCAAGAGAGGAAGCTCGGGAGGAAACTCCAAAGCTTCTTTTCTAAGGATTCTTTCTGCCAAAGCTCCTAGGACATTGGCTGCGTCTATGCCACTAAAGCTACGACGCCCGAAAAGCATCCCCCGAGGCTCGATGGCCCAGGCACAGGATCGGCAAGAAAAAATGCCTAAGGAAAAAAGCACGAAACGAAACAAACATTCAGCAAATATTTACATAAATGTTAAGGCCACGAAGGGCCATATTGTTTGTTTCCCTTCAAAGCACTCCCGAAAGGTTACTTTTTACAAGGGCACTATGGCCCGCTTCTTCTTCACGGCAGGTTCTGAGGAGGGAGCTCGACCTCGGCTTGGAAGAGACCCGCCAGCGCTTCTCCCGGCTCCTTCATCGAATCCTCCAGCGCCAGGAGGTCGGCGTCGTCAGCTTCAAGAAAGCCCTCGCTAACAGGGCCGGCGTCAAAATTCCCGTAGTGGGACTTCACGACCGCCAGTGTCTTTTGGACACCCGTCAGAAGGGCCTCCTTGACGCGGCCGCTCACGCTGCCGTGGAGTGCCTCCAGTCGGCTCCGGAGCGACATCCCGGAAGGTTCTCCGCCGGTGCCGACGGAGTCACACAGCGCCCGCGCGACCTTCTGCAGTCCATGTGTTCGGCCACCTCGCCGTCATAAGACCCCTGCAGAACTGAGGGAACAAAGCACGAAGATGAATAAAAATACAGCGAGCAACCGAGACGAGCAGAATGGAAAAAATACAACGCCGCGCTTATGGTTAGCCTCTTCCCGAGCCTTTCGTGCCTCCTTCCCGGCAAAGTCCGCCGCGGTGAGCGCCAGGCGCAACGCGTCCCGAGTCTCATCCAGGTCGAGAGCCAGGGCCTCGACGACCGAAACCTTCTCGGCGGTGAGCTCTCGGGCGGTGTCGCGCTCCCTCGTCATCGCGGCCAGGGCGCTCTCCAACTCCTGCACTCGCGTCGCCGAGGCAGCAGCTCGGCCCTGCGCCTCCGCGACCTCCCCCTTCAGGATAGTGTTGTCGACACTAACTTCGGCAAGCTTGGAGGTCGCGGTGGCGAGCTCGCCCTGGGCGCGGGCAAGGGCTTTCCCCTTGAGGTCGAGCTGCTTCCAGAGCTCGAGCCCACCACGGAGGAAGCGGGACTTGTCCCGGGAGGTGCGCATGAGGTCCTGGAAAAAAGGAAGAAGCGAAAACGGTAAGAACGATGTTCACATGCAGAAAAATTTTACAAGACGCAGGGATTTACCTGGAGCTGAGCCAGGAGGTCCTTCTCGAGGACGTCGGCGATCGCGCGGAGCCCCACCGCCGAGCTAAACCTGAACTCCTGAACGGCGTCCCACTTAGGGGCCTCGAGGTCGTCCCGGAGCGAGAAGACGGGCGGCGCCTGAGGGTCCGCGCGGTCTGCCCACTCGATCCGGGAGGCGGTCAGCTCCCGAGGCTGAGGTCTCCTCAAGGCCAGCGCCCAGGGGACTTCCTCACGGGCGGGGGGAGCTCCGGCGCTGACATCCGCGGCCGATGACCCCGTGGCGGCGGACTCCGTGGCGGCGGCATCGGCTGGCGCTCCCAAGGCGTCCCCGGAACCGACGGTCGAGGCTTCGGAAGCCCGCGCTGGCTCCGCCTCCAGGTCAATCACGGGCACGACGACGGCGGCCGCCGCCGAGATAGCCTCCCTCGAGGGAGGAACCTCGGACGCCACGAGCGGACCCGCGGGTGCAGAAACTTCCTCGCCCGCTGACCGGGCACTCCCCCCGGCCGTGTCATGGCCCCGCACCTTCAGGACCTTCAGGTGCAACACCTGGAGGTCCGCCCCCGAGCGTTTCCTGAACCAAAGAAGGAAGAAAGGAGCGCTCAAGAAAGGATCCCACCAGACGGAATTACAGGTAAAAATACTTACCTCGTTTTTGGAACCACCCTCCTCTTCTTCGCTGCGCCCATGCTCGGCGAGACGACGGACGGTGTGGGCTGCGCCGGCGGCGGAGGAGTGGGCGCCAACCTGGCGCCCGGGCCAGCGCCGCCTAGTGACGAGGGCTCCGCCTGGGCGCCGGGGGTCGTCCCGACGTCACCACCCCTCGGCGGGGAAGCTCGAGCCTGGGAGGGACCCAGCTCAAGCACCGGTGTCTTGGCGCCGGTGGGCTCCGCCTCTGGCAGCATCTTCCCAGCACTAGCCCCGCCTTCGGTCGCCGCGCCAACGAACGATGTGTCGCCAGGGAGGGTCCGCCGAAACAGGGGACTCTCGGCCCCCCTGCCGGAACCTCGGGGCATCTCGGGCGCCGGGCCTGAGCCCGTCCCCGGCCCCTCCTTCCGAACCACGCTGCTGACGGTGGGCGGAGCCCCGCCTCCTGATGTCGCCCAGCCGGGAGCCGCGTCCTGGGACGCGGTCTCCGGTAGGTTTGCTCGAGGGTTCGGATCACGAACCCCGGCACTTCCGCCGGCGGATGCTGACAGCAGAGCCTTTCCAGGCTCGTTAGCGCCCACCGCGGGCTGTGTGGCCGCAAGCGGCCAATAAGACTCCATTAGATCAAAAACAGAAAAATCATCTTCTTCTTCCACGTCGTCGTCGGCGTCATCGTCGGTGGGGGTATCCGCCTCAGGTTCCTCGGCCTCCCTCAGGTGACGGCGGGGCTGGGAGGACTCTTCCACCTTACGCGCCCTCTTCTGCTTCTGGGCGGTCACCTTGTCCATCCTCGCCTTCTCCTCCGTGGCCCAGAGGCGGTTCTGGGTTCGCCGCTCTTTATCCTCCGGGACGGGCGGAAGGGAAGCCTTCCCGGTCCTCGAGAGGCCCTACTAAGAACAAAAAAAGGTCAGAAGAAAGACGGGGAAGCCAGCGGCCCGATCGAATGAACAACGCTTACCAACACCGGGAAGCCCGCGCAGGGACGCATTGGCACCCGGTTCACCTCCTCCCAGGTGGGATAACCCCCCACCATATAGCCGACCCGGCGCATGACCTCCGCTTCGCCAAGGTCACGGGGCAGCATCGCGGTACCTTCCCGCCGCGACCCGATCACCATCTGATGGAGCGCCAGGCGGCGCTCCATCAGAGGTAACACCGTCCGTATGTGGAAGTTCCCCGCCACGCCAGCCCCGGTAAGGCCCCTCCTGTTCAACTCCTTGAGCGCGCCGAAGTACGCGTCCAGGTGCTTCGACTCCTTCGCCGGGCACCCCCACTCCCATTGGGGAAGGGGGAGCTATGAGTGCCCTTCCCGTGAACTTGGGGAAGAGACCCCCGTCGTTGCGGAGGTAGAACCAACCGTTGTGACAGCCCTTGTTGGAGGAGGGGGCCTTGCAGGGGATGTACAATGAAGAGCGGATCACGAGGCCGCATCCCCCCGCGCGCTGGATCTCCCGCGGCTTCCTTGCGCCGACCCACTTGGTGTACCAGTCGACGCGGGAAATGCGGCGCCACAGGTTCCAGTGGGGGGCACCCCGAGGTATCCTTCACACAAGGCGGCGAAAATCGACGCCTGCGTGATGGAATTCGGGGTGAGGTTGTGGAGCTCCAGCCCGTTCTCCAAGAGGATGGCCCGGCAGAAGCGGCTCGGCGGCAAGCCGAGCCCGCGCTCGTGGTAAGCAACGAAGCTCACCACGTACCCTTCGCCGGGGTTCGGCTCCTCATGGTCGCACGGTGGCACGACCCACTCCGGGTGCTGCGCGTCGGTACGAGGACGCAGCAGCCCCAGGTGTACGAGGCGCTCCAGCTACGCCTCCGTCACAGTGCTCCTCGGCCACGGCTCTAGCCTGAGGACGGCGGCGGCATCCGCGGCAGCATCGGCGGCGACGGCGTCGGTCGCGGCGGCGGCCGCGGCAGCATCGGTGGCGACGGCGTCGGTCGTGGCGGCTTCGGACGCGGCGGCTTCGATGGCAGTGACGTCGGCGGCGGCGTCGACAGCAGCGGAGGAGGAATCCATGGCAAGAGAAGGGGGAAAGGGTTGCGGGAAGAACGACGGCCGCGGCAACGATCTCTCTCGAAACAGGCGACGAAGGTAAGAAAGCAAACGGTCGAGCGAGCAAATGGCTAGGGTAGAAAGAGAAAACCGTAAGTTTTTCTTATAAACTCCACCGGCGGATCGTGGGTAGATGCGGAGGATCCGCCGCATTAACTGCGCGGGGCCCGCCACGATCCCCACGCCGCCGCCATCACCGCACGCAAACCGCCTCGACTGAGCCGAACTGTCGCGTCCGTCAGGCTTCGCGCCTCAAAAGGTGAGCCGAATCATTACAACGGCGCGCCTCGATTCCACCTACATATTCTCCTTCCCAACAAAGGAACCCCGGGCTCGGGCGCCGTTACGTTCCCAGGGGATCGAAGACAGGCCCTCCGAGGCTCGAACAGTCGCCCCAGGGAAATCGAGTTAGGGACAACTAGTGGATGGGTCACGAAAACGGCCAGTATCCCGATGCCTGGAACGTCACAAGGGACATCCCATGCTGTGTCCAAGTCCCAGTAGCGAGTCGGTTACGTGCAATCCCTCCGTGGGAGGCATCATGCCCTCGGGACCCATCGAAGGGACCCGACATCCACTAACTGACCCTCGGGAAATAATTGGAGTGTGCTCAGGCCACTAGCCGACCCTTAACGAATGGGGCACGGACCTCCACTTGGACCAACCCGTTTGTAGCTCACCGGAAATGCCGACTCGTGCCCCAGCGGGGAAGTCGAGCAGGACCAAACCTTCCTCTTCCCGAAAAAAGAGCGTGAAGGTCGAATTAAAAAAGACAGGGAAGAACCCGACCGATCTCCGATACGAAAACGGAGGCTCGGGAACATGCCCTGCGCCTTGGAAAGACCACCGAACGATCTCCCAACATGGTGGGAGACTAGGGGGCTCCGCTTCCAAGGAAACAACCCACCTAAATAAATCGAAAAACACCCGAGGACTAACACGATTCTAAGCCTTTGAAGGGATATATCATCCCTCCAAAGCCTCGGGGGCTACACCCAGCGGGTGCGCTCGCGTGCACCCACCGGAAAAAATAACCCACACTTTATCTTTTTTGACAGGAAGAACCAGCGTGAACCTATGGAGGAGTGCCTTCACTCCGCCACAGGCTCGGGGGCTACTGTCGGGTACCAAAGTTAGGGGTACCCAACTTCGATGCAAAAACGCTCATTCCCAACATGGCCTGGCCCAAGTAAGGCCAGTGGAAGCCCAACGAAGGCCGCGTCTGAAGCCCACGAAGGCCGCGTCTACAGAGGCCCACGACGTCATTGCACTAATGACAGCCAACCCTCGGGAGAGCGGCACCCTCAGCGCCAATTCTCCGATTCGCCCAAGCCTCCCCACGAGAGCTCGGGAGAGCGGCACCCTCGGCGCCCAAATCTCCGATTCGCCTGAGCCTCCCCAGGAGAGCTCGGGAAAGCGGCACCCTCGGCGCCCAAATCTCCGATTCGCCCGAGCCTCCCTGGGAGAGCTCGGAGAGCAGCACCCTCGGCGCCCCAATCTCCGATTCGCCCGAGCTTCCCCATCCCCCTCGAGTGCAATCTCACAAAGACATCCAAGGCACCGGTGATGTCAGCAGAGCAATCTTGGACCACAAGAGACCTCCCTGACCACTTTACAGGCACCATCCCGTCAGGCGAGATTCTCGACGCAACTGTGCCTCGCACGCCCCTGATGGCCATACCATCTATCAGGATTTCCCTGGCAGAGGACTTGATAGGCCTGCTACGACCGTCCTCTCCATGGTATGGTCTACGGTGCGCCGCCCCGTTTTCCGCCGGGATCTATCAACTCCGACTGCGACAGTCCAAGCGCCTGACGACGGGCTACGCAAGAACGGAAAAGGCGCCAACTGCACTGTCCACTCGAAAGGACGAGCACGCCTTCCATCCGGGCCCGCCAAACCCTCGGGAAGTGCTGTTCAAAGGCCGGAAATATGACCAGGGGAGATATCCCCCGCTCCATCACATCATGCCTTCAGGAGTCCCGAGCCTCGGGAGACAACGCCCTGAGGTGATTCACCCTCTTGTCACATCATACGGAAGGATAGCCGATAGGTGTGACCCTACGGCACGCCGTAATCCGACGACTGTTCCCGCCTTGAAACTCACCAAGATCGTGCGAACCACGATGGCCATATCCTGGAGACGCGAAGAAAAGACCACAGCTGACGACATGACGTAATCCAACGACTGTTCCCGTCTTGGAACTCACCAAGATCGTGCGAACCACGACGGCCATACCCCGGAGACGCGGAAAAAAGGCAGTAGCTGACCATAGTCAAACGGGGAACAGCAACTCCTTACTGTAAAATAAGTAGCTGCCCTTGCCTCTCCCTTGCGACTATAAAAGGGAGAGCAGAGGCCAGCTTTAGGAGGACGACGGAGAAGTTCTAAGTTCTCACCCACACATACACACCCACAGCAAGCGACTTGTAAACACTTAGACACCCACAAGAGATCTGGGAGTACTTCCCTCTCTCGCCTAGCTTGTAACCCCCTACTACAAGCACCCCGGTGCAAGGCAAGGCAACACGACTCTCCTCTCCACTGGACGTAGGGCTAGCTTGGCCTGAACCAGTATAATCCCTGTGTTCCCCCTTGCACACCATCCGTAGCCTCAACCGTAAAACACATATTTACTAGCCGGTGTTAGTCCCGCTAAAACTAGAACCGACAATGTGAAATTGGCATGAACGTTTATATAAGCCAAGAAAAGCCCTTGGCGTGACTTGTACATCAAGTCAAGTTTACAACCGAATATATTGAGATAACAACAATCTACAACTAACTATATCTAAACCACAGGCTAACGCGCCTAACCAAATCTAGATACACGAGATTATTTAGATATTCCAACATGGTAATGTTTTCCAACTTCATCAAACTGGAGTTGGTGAAGCACATTTTGAGATGGTCTACCAAATCCATGCGTATATGGACAGATCTACTGTTTTCATGGAGCAAATTTGCTGGAATTAGAAGTGTTTTGACTGTAAAAATTGAATTGGGATTGTTTTTTAGATCCAGAGGTGATGAGCCCAAATCTACTACTACTACTACTACTACTACTACTACTACTATTATTATTATTATTATTATTATTATTATTATTATATCTAAATAGAATGAACCCGTGATTTCCTTAAGCCACGTCACCACCAGACCATGTACTGCTCCTTCATTTCCTCGGAGTCGTACGAGGCAGCTGAAGATATGAATGGGCAGCAGATGAATGGCTCCAATGTGAAACTGACGTCCACCGAGCGATGTCCACTGAGCTCGTAGCAGCATCTCGTTAACTCCCAAATCTTCTTACGCGAACCCCAAGGCACACCAGCGGGCTAATATAAGCCCCGTTTAGTTTACAAAATTTTTTCTTTTTTCCGTCACATCGATTGTTCTTTAAACATACATGGAACATTAAATGAAATAACAGATGTTGCATGTTTAGGGGGTGTTTACTTCCTAAATTTTTTCTCTTTCCCATCACATCGATTGTACTTTCCGCCTACATGGAGCTCTAAATAAAGTAGCAGCTATTGCATATCTGTACTTTTTGCCTGGCTAGCTCGAGATGAATCTTTTGAGTCTACTTGGGCCATGATTAAACAAAAGTTATCAAATACAAACGAAAGTGCTACGGTGCACTTTCATCCCCTTTCACCCAACTAAACACCCCCTTATACTTTTGCTTGACTATCTCGAGATGAATCTTTTGAGTCTACTTAGACTATGATTGAACAAAAGTTTTTAAATACAAACGAAAGTGTTATTTTCCACTTTTTTTGTCAACTTTTGACAAACTAAACAGCCTCATAGCCATCTCTCCTCCGCTTCATGACCGCAGCCAGGCAATGAGGCGACATAACTTCAATATCCATCAGGCAACACGCGCCTCTCCATGAGGTGCCACCACCGATCGCACGCACCTCCATCACCGGCAAGCATATATAAAGTAATGCCAGCTTTTAAATACATTTTTTTTGTTAGAAATCATAATTAAATTTGATATGCAATGAGCGATACTTTGTCTTATCATATTAAAGCGTTAAGTCTCCATCTACGATGAATAATAATATAGAAAGATAAGTGGAGTTTTGTTTCCTTAGTTAGCTACTATAAGCACATGTCATGAAGATTATTATTTTGTTGGTTATACTGTCTGAAGTTCTCTCCAAAGAAATTGACAACATATTCTGCACTTACTCTGTTGTGACCAATCTGGTACTGTTTTCTCCTCAAATCATAATTAAATTTGATATGCAATGAGCGATACTTTGTTTTATCATATTAAAGCAGGTCGTTCAAGTCTCCATCTACGACGAATAATAATATAGAAAGGTAAGTGGAGTTTTGTTTCCTTAGTTAGCTACTACAAGAACATGTCATGAAGATTATTATTTTGTTGGTTATACTGTCTAAAGTTCTCTTCAAAGAAATTGACAACATATTCTGCACTTACTCTGTTGTGACCAATCTGGTACTGCTTTCTTCTCAAATCATAATAAATTTGATATGCAATGAGCGATACTTTGTTTTATCATATTAAAGCAGGTCGTTCAAGTCTCCATCTATGATGAATAATAATATAGAAAGGTAAGTGGAGTTTTGTTTCCTTAGTTAGCTACTATAGGCACATGTCATAAAGAGTATTATTTTGTTGGTTATACTGTCTGAAGTTCTCTTCAAAGAAATTGACAACATATTCTGCACTTACTTTATTGTGACCAATCTGGTACTCTTTCTTCTCTTGCTACTAGTTTAACTCCAGCTAGCAGGCGTTGCTGACGAAACCAAATGATGAAAGACGAAATAATGTTCACCTTGATAAACTATTTTTTTTCTCACATCCTACTTTCAAAAGTTACTGAAGTGGATCAATTAATTGGTCAACAATGGGGCTAGGATTCGTGTAGTTAGCACTAAGTCACAAGCCGTTACAGCTACCTGCCTGCTGAAGATGGATCAATTAATTGTCCAACAATGGGGCTAAGATTCATGTAGTTAGCAGTATCCTGCCTGTTAATAAAACCATATTGTCGTATGTGCTGAATTTCCTAACAACCATGACCAGTAACATTGTTTATTCATATTTCTTCACATTTCTATCTATTGTTTATCGGAAATTTCATTCAGGCTCTGTTCGCTGAAGCTGAAAACCGCTGAAAATAAGTACTGATGCTGATTTTTTGTGAGAGAAAAATATTATAAAAGAGCTGAAAAATAAGCAGTTTTAAGCTCAAACGAACAGAGCCTCAATCTCCCACTCCATTTTATTTTATATTTCTTTATTTGAAATTTACCCTCAATTTCTCCACAACTCACTATGGTATCATTATATATATATATTTATATATATTCCAAGATTACTTTTCACCCTGTGTGGCACTACAAACATCCACATCAACACGCGGGGTGTCATCTAGTAGTTATTTATGATTAGTTACCATATTGTCTCTCCGTCAAATATATTTTGATGCTCCCCTACTTCTCACCTGCGAACCACCTCCTCATGGTAAATGTGCATTTGTTACCCATTTATTGACAAGACCATTATGACTAGATTGCTTGGCAGGAGAGTGTCACCTAACAGAGCAGCATAAGCAACCTAGATGGCCATCAACGTCTTCAGAGTCAACTTAATTTATTGTATAATAACACAGATTTATTTTATTTCAACTGTGTTTTAGTTTTATAAGAGGGCTTACAAATTTTATCATTGTGGACGAACCCTTATAAACAGCCCTAAATTCATCCCTAAGCCACCTTAGATAATAGAATTTTTTTATTTCTTATAATACCATTTCTTAATCTATCGTGAATCTCTTCACAATGATTCTTGCACCATTCTCGGCCTTCTCAGCGTGCCACGTCGCGGGTAATTCGCGGCAGTCCGATCGGGCGGCCAGACGGCCTAGATCGGGTGGATATTGGCCGTTTTGCAAAAAACCCTCAAACTCTAGAGAAATCAACCCGCCGTCTAATCTCGTCTCTTAGGTTTTCTTACAAAGAAGCCCTTCAGGTTTTACGAAATCAACCCGCCGTCCATGCCATATTATGGGCCAGCCTGCCACCTCTTCATGGGCCTTAGTGGGCCAAAAACGGCCCGACGTCGTTTCCCTTATATATCAATCTTTTTCTTTTACAAATAAATTTGCTCCAATTTTGAAACTGCGTAGTAAATTATAGAAAAATCGTAAAATATAAAATCAAATTGTTTCAGAATACTCATGAATAAAACTATGCAGTTGATCCAAAATACAAAATGTTTTAGTATGAAGTTTGTGCCATACATTTTTTCCCAATATTTTTATAGGCAAAGATGAAAATTTCCTAAAAAATTGAAATTGCATAGTAAATCAAAGAAAAATCATAAAATAGAAAATCAAATTGTTTTAGAATCCTCATGAATAAATCTATGCAGTGGATCTAAAATAAAACATGTTTTAGCACAAAGTTTCTTCTATACATTTCCCCTATATTGAAAATCAAATAAAAATAAAAAAATAGAAAATCCAGCTATTCAGAACTCCTCATGAGAAAATATCATAACGCTAACCTTCCATCTACTTATGCTCCTCCCTCCTTAATAAATACTTTTACCCCTTTTTCTTCAAAAGATCGATAATTCCATTAGAATAATAAAAGTAAAATATAACATAGCAACAATTAATCCGACGCATACCTAAAAGGATCGAGGATGCCCAAGACGGGGGTGCATTGGGCAACTAGTAATTTTTTCGATCGCCAATTGCCCAATGTCACCCCACAAGTGCTTGTGTTGGTTCTAAGCCCAAAACAAGTTAAGCAACCTAGAGTCAAGTCCTATCACAAGTACACTACTCTAGGAATGTAAAGAACATAAAGTAAGTGCGAGAATATAAATGAGTTAGAGATTGCAAGCCGAGTTTTTCCCGAGATATCGGAGAGTCGGCACTCTCCACTAGTCCTCATTGGAGCACCCACGCAAGGGTGTAGCTCCCCCTTGATCTTCGCAAAGACCAAGTGCTCTCTACGTGCTGATCCTTTGCCTCTCCGGCGCGGTGGATCGCCCATAACTGCTCACAAGCTTGGCTTGGGCCGCCCACAAGCTCTCCAAGCAGTCACCAAGCCTCCGATCGCCACCGAACCATCTAGGTGATGCCGATCACCAAGAGTAACAAGCCTAGACTCTCACTTGACCAGAACAAGGCCAAAGAGGGTGATGGATGCACACAAGTCACTCTTGATCACACTCTAGGGAAGAAGCTCACAACCAATGGAGTTCACTCAATCCTCCCTAGGGCTCTTGCACTCTCACAAGGTCACAATGGATGCTTTAGCTGAACAAATGGGCAAGAGGGCTAGAATGAAGCCAATGGTGAAGTATAAATACTCTCCCCTCTCCAAAATTAGTTGTTTATACTATTTTCAGCACTCTGCGAACCGTCGGACCCTATGAACAGTGCTACCGTCGGACCAATCCTCATTAGTCCGACTCTCATAGCGGAACTACACTCGGCACTGTGACAGAGGGGCGTCGGACTCATCGCAATGGTCTGACGCGCACCGTTGGACCACGGTCCGAAGCCCTCGAGCTCTCGGGTGAACTCAGCACAAGAACCCTCAACGGCTAAAACATGCAGGGCCTAGATGCTTCAATCTCCCCCTTTTTTGGTGATTGATGACAACAACCTCAAATAGATTTAGAAAGAGTGAGGTTTTTAAAGGCTTGATTCATAGAAGCATGTATCAATAAGAGCAAAGGGGTTAGGCATGCTTATACAAATCAAGACCACAAGGTACACAAAGGATATGAAATAAGCACAGTTACCAAAGGTTATGCTCAAGATCGGAGTGAAGTGCGGAAGCTAAGACAAAGAGCATAACCAAGTGAGAACCAAGTCACATGATATATATAACATGAAGCTCAAACACATGTCACAAACCAAGTCTCGAACACACATACATACAAAGCATGAAAGATAAACATGATGCATGCATATATCACAAACAAAAGTCATGTAAGAGCCAGATCCCTCTCTCAACGTTCCCCCTAAATCTATGCTCTCTCTCCCCCTTTGGCATCAAGCACCAAAGACCTAAGACTCAGGAGGTGGAGAAGAGGCTGCAGTGTCACGGTCGGAGGCGTGAGGACGGATCTCAAACTGCGAAGCATCACCACTTGACTCGAAACTCTGAGCTGTCGGACCCTCTGTCGGTGAACATGTAGGAGAAGCGGTCTGGGTCGGCTTAGCTGTCTCTGTACCAGGGTCAGCCTGTGTGTCGGGAGCTGCAGAAACTGTCTTTGTAGGCGCCTGCTCCTCAGGAATAGTCTGAACAGACTCTAGAACTATCTGCTCCTCGGTGCTAAGCTCCTGACCCTGTGTCTCTGCTACTGTCATAACTACTGCCTCAGTATCTGTAGCAGTCACGAGAGGCTCTGAGGAAGCGACAGAAGACGGTAGAGTCTCTGTAGTGCTAGTAACAGGTGGAGCTGAGGTGGAAGGCATAGGCTATCGGTACTCAGGAGGTGTAGACAAGCCTGTGATCTCGCTGAAAGTCGCACCTAAGCTCCTGGTCACTGAGGCGCCACCCAAGTCTGGAGTGAAGCCTGTACGCATCGGCGTGAACTCCTGACTAAAGCCTGGAGAAGCAAGCCACTGCTGAGTCTGCTGAGTAGGAGTGGTAAACTGACTCGGGAAAGGAGTGGTGCCCTGACTCTGAAGTCCGCCAGACTGTATAGCTGTTGTCACCTGGGCTGCAGTAGCTGTTGGTCCAACCTGCTGCACGGGAGGAGTAGTGGCATGGTACGGAGGCGCTCCGGTGTGCCTCATGATGTGCTCCATGAATCCAAAGGTCTGTAACTATATCTGCTGACTCTGGAGCTACATCTGGAGCATCTGCTACTAGAACTGATCCTGTCTCAACTGAATCTGAGTAAGTGCTGCAGCCTGCTCTCGAGCTAACCGGGCATGCTCCTCAGCCTGTCGCTGCTGAGTCTGCTGGAGTGACTGAGCCGGGTCAGTCTGGGAAGCCTGTGGAGCTGAGCTAGAGCCACCGGTCTCCGAGTCGTGAGCTCGAGAACGCCTAGGGATAGGCCGGTAGTCCAAGTCTGAGCTGGAGGAAGAAGTATCAACTGGATCATCATCAACAAGTAGCTGCTCCAACTCAGTATGGGCAACGTGCCTCGTAGCCTCGTCCTGCTGCTGCACCTCGGCCATATCTGCCCCTGAAGTCTGATGTCTCTGAATCCTGTGCAGTGCTCTGCTGCCACGTCTGCCATCTATCAAAGAAGTCATCCTGTAAACAGGGAACTCTGTCTCAGTCTGGCGCAACTCTCTAGTGATCCCTGTCCAAATCTTGTGTAGCCTGTGCACAAGGATAGAAGAGATCTAGTGTGCGTAGAGGAGCTGTCGTCGCGACCTGATACCCTCTGCAATAGTGTCCTCCATCTCAAAAATCATCAGATCAACCACATCGAACTCTGACTGCTGGACCAGGGCACTCAGGAGCCAAAGCTGCAAGTGAGTCAATCCCTCCTTGTACCCCTCCCGCGGTAGAAGAGTACGCCTCATCACGTCGTTCAAGAGACGAACGACGGGACGAAGCTCTGAGGGGGTCCTGCGGGAGCCGTCTCCAAACGGTGGTCAGAAGCAAACTGCCACATGTGCTGTACCCGGTGCCTGTCCTCCGTGTTCCCTCCTCGACGGATCTATCGTCCCATAACAGATACTGTGCAACCTGGTAGCAGACTGTGGTACTCCAAGCAGCTCTCTGAGGGCCTTTGCATAGAGCCTGTAAGGCTCTCCGCCGAAGGTGTACTGCAGGTACTCGGGGTCGGGGTCAAACCAAAGTGAAGCGTAGAACTTGCGGACCCATGTCTCGACGTACCATCCTGACTGACCGAGCAAGTCAACTAGTCCAGGCAGATAGGTCAAGTATGGCCTGATCTCCTCACCACCTGCCTAGACTATGTCCTCTAGGGGACACACCCTGTGCTGTCGTAGCCCAACCTTTGACAACATAAGAGATGTGAAGAAGTCCTCGTGTAAGGTCGTGTACCAGCCCTCTGAAGCCCTGGGGTCTCGCTGAGCCGGGAACCAACTCTCGAGCAAAGTGAGTCGAAGCTCTCTGACTCGGGCTGCGGAGATGTTCCGCAGGTCCAAGTGTACCTCTGGCTCTAGCTCCGGCTGCGGCACTGTGGGAGCAGGCGCCCTGGGAACTCGGTCGCCACGCCTCTGACCAGCAGGCCCGGGTGGCACTGTAGGTCGAGAGCCGACCGAGCGTCGAAGAGGTGGTGCCTGGGCCTGCTCCCCCTGAGTAGCTGTCTCCTGCTGCTCTGCCTCTGTCTGCCTCTACTCTGTCTCTGCCTGTGGCTGCTCCTAAGGTCCCTCTCTGTCTGACAAGCTGACTGAGATGACTCCAATGTGGAGGCCTCTACCACGCTCTGCCTCCTCAGCTGTCTAAGCTGCCCTAATAGCCTGTCTCTGCTCTGCTATCAGCTGCCTCTTTCGCTTCTTACTGCCCTCAACCATGGGAGCCTTCCCCTTGTCCTGAGGTGGACGAGGAGGAGGCCTCTCATCCTCACCTGTGCCACCCTGACTGTGACTGGCTTGCTTGAAATGAACCATCTCTGCCGATCTGTGATCATTGCCCCACTACAACTGTCACTGTCACTCGAGAGGCTTGGCCTCGGATTCACTGCCACTGACAACCTCTGCCTCTGACCAACAACAAACTGCATAAGAGAGATAGATAGGAATATGTAAGCATATGTAAACTAGAGATGAGAACATCCTATGGGAAGCAAGCACAAAAGATAAGAAGAGAATAGCAAAGCAACCTGCGAGAAGGGAGAACCTACGAAAAGGAAAGGCTCTCTGTCAAACGTAGGGCACCACAAGCTCAAGGCATAGTCACTGCATGTAAATAGGGCACAAGTCAAGGGACATAGTGCAATGACAAGAATATGCAGTGACTTAGGAGTTAACCAAGGTGTGGAGGATAAAGAATGGTACCACGATATCGACGAACTCCACCACAAACCCTAGAGAGCCAAGGACAAGGCCGAACTACATTGAACTGCGCAAATGCAATGAAAAGCTGGTTAAGGCATTTCATCGAACAAGATATGTGCACAGTTAGGGAAGGTGAGTAGTGCAGATAGGTGGTGGATCCTCACCACTGCACAGAACCGCAGGGAGCAACAAGAGACGATGAGGAACCCGAGGAAGGGTCACAGGGAAGCTCGACGGGGAGAAGATCCACCGGCGGCAACGAGCACCTGCAATGCCACGGCGGAGCGGCTTCGTGCGCGCGAGAAGGGCGCAGCACGACGGGAAAGCCACGGCGGGTCAACGACGAGGGCTGCAGCGAGAACCCGCCAGCGAGAAGGGTGACGACACGCAGCAGCGGCGACGGCGCAGGCGGTGGTGGAGAGAGGACTAGGGTTAGGAAAGAGCGGCGGCGGTGTACGGCTCGAGCAGGGAAAGAGTGAGGAAGAGGATGAAGAGGTGCGGGCCCTGTTGGCGTTTCTTAGCGTCATTACTAAAGATAGACTAAAAGCCCATCCCTAGCAACGATACTAGAAACGTGTGTTGACATCCCTAACCACCATTACTTCAGAAAGGTAACTCTCGGCCCTTAATGGTGCCGGGCAAGATAATGCAGTCTGGTAATAACAGTTAGAAGTGCCTAATTGGCCTTCCTAACCATCATCACTTACGATATGCAAAACTGAAGAACGACGCCTTGGGGTGCAACAAGAATTACAGTCCTTAGGTAATGGTACTTAGGTAAGCCAATCATGATAGCTCAGTATAGATAAATCTGCAAGCGCACGGAACTATCATTGTAGCATTTCAACCCGTGGGTATTCAGGGATGTCGTATTTATAGTTTTCCGTAGGAGGGCAGGACGAATGCATCTGGCTTTGTCATAAACATGATCACTTATTGAATGCATAGGTAGTCATAGCATAGGCAGGGGTAAATCATAGTTCAAAGATAGTGGACACACATCTGAGCCGACCTCAAGGATAAAAGAGAAATAAAGAATAAAAGAATATATCTAATTAAGCAGGCAGGCGTTGGTCATATATAACTATGCAAAGAACTGTTAGTAAACATCTAACTAGCATGTCTAGTATCAGGACTAGGTCTGGGATGACAGGGAGATCCCCACAGCTGGTCTGCCAGCCGATAGAGACTTTACGAACTCCTACCCAATATCCGAACGTGGGGGAGTGCTAGGGATGGACATGGCTGTCACCACCTGCCCACCTACCCCTCTGCCCATGGGATACTGACATAATCGCCGATCTCCGCATACCCGAGCACCATGCTCGCGTACTTGGAAACAACTCCTAACCCCCTAGGACCCCACCCCTTCGGAGTGACAGGATAGGCTAAGAGCAACCTAGAAGGCACGACGAACCGTCACCTCATCCCTAGTTCTTCCTCTATTCATACTAAGTCGATGCACGATGAAGAACAAAGATGAACATATCAAGAACATAACACATAAACTATATGCTAGTTCATATATCATAATCATAACATGACCAAGACTATACTCTAGTTCATATGCATTGCTATATAAATAAGATAAGAACTTGAACTTGGAAGTGAACTGCATTGTATTCATACCGAGGTGTTCCTTCTTCTCCCAAGGATACACTCTCCTTGCTAGCTCTTGCCTTGCTCTAATACTAAAACTAATCTAAAGAATACAAGTGAGAGGTGAGGTAAATGGCTCCAAATGATGGTGTGTGTTGGAGGGGAGCTCTCCCTCTCTTTTATAGTCTAACAAGGATGGTTCGGGCGCCAACAAATATGGAAGCATGTGGAACCGCCTTGAGGGAACCTCCTACGCACCGCCTGAGAAGACTGGGCCCGAGAGGCCTCACTAGGGGACCAGCCGCCCCTGGGACCGGCCGCCCCCTGGTGGGTCCGTTTGGCCACCGCCTTCGCGTGGTCGGTTTGTCTCTGGGCCTGGACTTCTCTTGTGGTTACGAATGGGTCCAGAATGCTAATGAAGGTGGGCTTCTCTTCTTCTTTGCGCCTTTTCTGAATACGAATTCTGGAATGCGCTTTCTTTTATGGTTTTTGTGCATTTCCACATGTCACACCTGCAAGTCAAGTACACACCAAAACTTGTGGAAATGTTAATTTAAAGCCCTACCTACTATTTATTTTAGTAACATATTAGCGGTAAGAAATAGGCTCTAAGGACCGCCAACACTGCCCACCTACCCCTCTGCCCGTGGGATACTGACATATTCGCCGATCTCCGCATACCCGAGCACCATGCTCGCGTACTTGGAAACAACTCCTAACCCCCTAGGACCCCACCCCTTCGGAGTGACAGGCTAGGCTAAGAGCAACCGAGAAGGCACGACGAACCGTCACCTCATCCCTAGTTCTTCCTCTATTCATACTAAGTCGATGAACGATGAAGAACAACGATGAACATATCAAGAGCATAACACATAAACTATATGCTAGTTCATATATAATGATCATAACATGACCAAGACTATACTCTAGTTCATATGCATTGCTATATAAAGAAGATAAGAACTTGAACTTGGAAGAGAACTGCATTGTATTCATACCGAGGTGTTCCTTCTTCTCCCAAGGATACAAACTCTCCTTGCTAGCTCTTGCCTTTCTCTAATACTAAACTAATCTAAAGAATACAAGTGAAAGGTGAGGTAAATGGCTCCAAATGATGGTGTGTGTTGGAGGGGAGCTCTCCCTCTCTTTTATAGTCTAACAAGGACGGTTCGAGCGCCAACAAATATGGAAGCAGGTGGAACCGCCTTGAGGTAACCGTCCTATGCACCGCCTGAGAAGACTGGGCCCGAGAGGCCTCACTAGGGGACCGGCCGCCCCTGGGACCGGCCGCCCCCTGGTAGGTCCGTTTGGCCACCGCCTTTGCATGGTCGGTTTGTCTCTGGGCCTGGACTTCTCCTATGGTTACGAATGGGCCCAGAATGCTAATGAAGGTGGGCTTCTCTTCTTCTTTGCGCCTTTTCTGAATACGAATTCTGGAATGCGCTTTCTTTATGGTTTTTGTGTATTTCCACATGTCACACCTGCAAGTCAAGTAGACACCAAAACTTGTGGAAATGTTAGTTTAAAGCCCTACCTACTATTTATTTTAGTAACATATTGGCGGTAAGAAATAGGCTCTAAGGACCGCCAACAACTCCCCCACACTTAGTCCTTTGCTCGTCCTCGAGTAAAGGTTTGATGGACTAAGCGGGTTTATCTCCTTGATTTGAAATCTGCGTACAAGTTATGCCAAGCTTCACCTAAACCTGTGAACTTCCAAGTGTCTACCAAGTCATCTTGGGTAATTGAAAAATGGAATAGCTTAGATTCAAATCTTCTTACTCGTATCCCTGCTCAGAAACTTGGGTTTTTGTGAAGTTTTGAAAACAAAAAGATAGCATTTTTTCCTTGAATGATTCTCTCAAGTCACTTATTTGTATGTGGTTCCTTACCAAGGCATATATAGGGATTGCCTTCACTTGATCACCCTGCCTCTAAAAAGTTTATCTGGAGCTTTAGGTAGGGAGGAAAATACTAAGGTACACTTACTTTGCATGTATTGTCAAGTCAAACCCTGGACCGCACCGGAGGAAAGCGTCATACTCTTAGATCAGAATGTGAATGTGCGTGGAAAGAATATGGTGGGTATTATTGGTGTCTAACCTAATTCCACTATGCTCTTTGAAACACATCTCCCTCCTTATCAGGACTTAGAAAAATCTTTTATGAGGGCATGAGTTATCCTTATTCTCTCTCTTCTTTATATATATATATTTATATATATATATTTATTTCTCTTCTTCTTCTTTTCTTCTCCACTTTTTTTTCTTCTTCTTCTTTTTTTCATTTTTTTCTTCTCCACCATTTTTTTCACCTTTTGGAAGATAGCCTCATGGTTTTATTTGCAACAAAAACTTTAAGGGAGATGTGAACAAAGATTCAGAGCATTTATTTGGATGGGACCTAATAAGTATATTTTTTTGTTCACCCCCAATGTAGGAGTAGAACATTTTGGGTGAATCAAAGTGGAAGGTATATTTTGCGCCTACTCCCAAGGTAGGAGTAGTTCAATTATTTGGTGGTTGGATGAATGTTGTGCGCAACTCTTAGTGTAAGAGTTGGCAACCTTATTTGTGGGTGCGTGAAATCTGATCTTAGGAGCATGAAATTTCTCTCAACAGGGGTCACAAAATTTGACCAAACTCAACACAAAGTAAGATGCATATGTGGAAGGTTTTATCATGAAAGATCATGTATGGCCTTGGCAGGTATTTGCAATCATTCAAGGAACATGCTATATTGATTTTTGTTTTGTAAAAATAAATCCCAAGTTCTTTGCAAGAAATAAGCAGGCGTCATGTCATCCTACTATATCTCATTTATCAATCACTTAGATAAAATGGGGTCCCTATGATAAGTGTTCACAAGTAATAGGAATATTGGCAAGGAATAAAGAGTATGCAAACTTTAATCACAGGAAGCCATGGAGATGGAGCATCAAAAGTTTTGTCTTTTCAAAAGTGTTCAAAGTTAAATTTCAAAACTTTGAAAAGAGCGGGGTAGAGTTGCACAAACCATCGTTGAAGATGAAGGAACTAATGGAAGTTGTTTGTCTCGTCCTTTTGTTTGATGGGTTGCTCGATGTTTGTGCAATATGTTAGGGAGATCTCGAATTTGTTGTAGTTATGCTTGAGAGATCTCCCCTACACTTATTTTTTTGTACCTGCTTTTATTATAACAAAGAAAACAAAACAAGAGGGACTACAACAGACAAGGGTCTTATTGGCTAAAAGATCAAGGAAACAAAATTTTATTATTTAGTTATTTTTATTTTATTAGGAACTTGTTCAACCAACTTTTATTAGAGCTCAAACAAGGCTGATATAAAAGATGCAACGAAAACATAGCCAAGACTTATCCCCATATCAGATTACCGCCATTGTTTATGAAAACAACTCAAGGTTCATTAATCAAATTTCAACACCATGTCAAAACATGATTAAAGAAGACTATTTCAACCTAAACACCATGCTTAACAGCCTATGGATGTTACTTGCGAGAATCCATCCAAACAAGAGCATATGACATAAACAGGGAAGCATGAATTTGAATGATCATAAGGAGACAAGTATGAGCGAAGGGGTTGGTGAATATTTATTACCTTTTGCATACCTGAGTGTTCTTACCGGCAGCATATGTGGATTTTTTTAAAGATGCTGCACCGGTGGCGTGGACGTACAGGCTCCAACTCAGCTGAACCATCAGGCCGGATCACATACACAACTAGTGTATATGGACCTTGGCCTTATTGGTAGCAAAGGTGTAAAGGAGTAGAGTCCTTTTCTTTTCTCTCTCTCCTTTTTTTCTCTTTTTTTTTGAAAGATAACTACCGATGACCTTTGGCAAGGACTCAACATTTATAGTCTGTTGGTAAGACTTCCCCCTCTTCATTGCTCTACAGCTGCATGAACAAACTTGGGAGAATTCTCGGGTTGCCCCGAGATTTTTCCCGTATTGTTGATAGGAATAGAAGCAGCAATTTGAGCAAACTATTTTTCTATCATTTTATTGAAACTCAGCTGATGTTTAACAAAAGAAGATAGAGTTTTAAGTTTAGCATTTATAGATTCAAATGTTTTATCATTAAAGGAAAGCTTTCTAGCAAGATCTGCATTAAACTTAGCTTGCCTTAAAACAAAATCTCTCGAGGAAGGTTGATTGAAATTCAATTTGAAATTTGAATTGAGATTAGAAGAATTACCTTGTGGGTGGTTATGGTTGTTCCACCCATTATTACCTGGTTGTTGATGTTGGCGAAACCCGTTGTTGACGTAGGTGGCTTCTTCCTGGGTTTCGGGACAGCTGTTCCCCGAATGGCCAACATTTCCAAAGACTTCACATGTCATCTGTGAATCCGTGGCTTGGATGGTGCCTGTGGTGGGTTCGGTGGCACGGTCGTCCAGCCTCTTTATTAGGAGGTCTATTTTTGTGGCAAGCAAATCCGTCTCCTTCACGGTATGCATCCCTTCTTGTGTTTCTCTTCCTTCTCCCTAGCTTTGGTTTGCTACCATCTTTTCGATGAGTGCAGTGGCATTCTCGATGGCGAGCGAGAGGAATGCCCCTCCAGCTACGGCGTCAAGGTGCCCTTTTGGCATGGCCGTCAGGCCCTCGTAAAAGTTCTGGAGCACTAGCCAATCTTCCATTCCATGGTGGGGACAGGCTCGGACATAGTCCTGCAGCCTCTCCCGTGCCTGAGGGATGGATTCGAGTCATGTTTGCTGGAAGTTGGATATCTCCCCCCTTAGAGCAATGGTTTTGCTCATGGGGATGAACATGGCGAGGAATGCCATGGAACATTTGTCCCACGTGTTGACAGCTTCCTTGTTTTGGTAGAACCACTGTTTCGCCTTCCCTGCAAGGGAAAAAGGAAACAGGCGGAGCTTGATGCTAGTTGGTGCGACGTCTTTGGTGACGATGGTGTCGCACAATTCAAGGAAGTGTTGAAGATGAGCATTTGCATCCTCATTTGGCAAGCCACAGAACTGCCTTGCCTGCACCATCTTGATTAGGCCAGTACGGAGCTCGAAGTTTCCATTCCCGATATTGACAGCGGGCCCAATGGGCACGTTGGCAACAGTAGGGGTGGAGTAGTCGCGGAGTGTCTTGGCCATGATGATAGTAGCGGATGGTGCGGGAGTGAATGGTTCGTCTGTCGATGGAGCAGCAGAAGAAGAAGTGGTACAGGAGCTGTTCTTCCTTAGGAGTGCCTCCGGATTGTCGGTAAAGTTGTTCGACAGGTCGAAACCACTCATACACTATCCTGTTTTCTTTCCAATAAAAAAAAGGAAGAAAACAAGAGAAGTTAGCCAGCCTAAACTATGGCCACCTTTTGCTTATTGTGCAATCAATGCCTATGCCAAGCTAGATGTTTTTATTTCCTTTTGCCCTCCCCGGCAACGGCGTCAGAAATGCTTGTTGGCGTTTCTTAGCGTCATTACTAAAGATAGACTAAAAGCCCATCCCTAGCAACGATACTAGAAGCGTGTGTTGACATCCCTAACCACCATTACTTCAGAAAGGTAACTCTCGGCCCTTAACGGCGCCGGCCAAGATAATGCAGTCAGGTAATAACAGTTAGAAGTGCCTGATTGGCCTTCCCAACCATCATTACTTACGATATGCAAAACTGAAGCACGACGCCTTGCGGTGCAACAAGAATTACAGTCCTTAGGTAATGGTACTTAGGTGTGACAATCATGATAGCTCAGTATAGATAAATCTACAAGCGCACGGAACTATCATTGTAGCATTTCAACACGTGAGTATTAAGGGGTGTCGTATTTATAATTTCCCGTAGGAGGGCAGGACGAATGCATCTAGCTTTGGCATAAACATGATCACTTATTGAATGCATAGGTAGACATAGCATAGGCAGGGGTAAATCATAGTTCAAAGATAGTGGACTCACATCTGAGCCAACCTCAAGGATAAAAGAGATATAAAGAATAAAAGAATATATCTAATTGAGCAGGCATTGGTCATATATAACTATGCAAAGAACTGTTAGTAAGCATCTAACTAGCATGTCTACTATCAGGACTAGGTCTAAGATGACAGGGAGATCCCTGCAGTAGGTCTGCCAACCGATAGAGACTTTATGAACTCCTACCCAATATCCGAACGTGGGGGAGTGCTAGGGATGGACAGGGCTGTCACCACCTGCCCACCTACCCTCTGCCCGTGGGATACCGACATATTCGCCGATCTCCGCATACCCGAGCACCATGCTCGCGTACTTGGAAACAACTCCTAACCCCCTAGGACACCACCCCTTCGGAGTGACAAGCTAGGCTAAGAGCAACCGAGAAGGCACGACGAACCATCACCTCATCCCTAGTTCTTCCTCTATTCATACTAAGTCGATGAACGATGAAGAACAACGATGAACATATCAAGAGCATAACACATAAACTATATGCTAGTTCATATATCATGATCATAACATGACCAAGACTATACTCTAGTTCATATGCATTGCTATATAAATAAGATAAGAACTTGAACTTGGAAGAGAACTGCATTGTATTCATACCGAGGTGTTCCTTCTTCTCCCAAGGATACAAACTCTCCTTGCTAGCTCTTGCCTTGCTCTAATACTAAAACTAATCTAAAGAATACAAGTGAGAGGTGAGGTAAATGGCTCCAAATGATGGTGTGTGTTGGAGGGGAGCTCTCCCTCTCTTTTATAGTATAACAAGGACGGTTCGGGCGCCAACAAATATGGAGGCAGGTGGAACCGCCTTGAGGGAACCGTCCTACGCACCGCATGAGAAGACTGGGCCCGAGAGGCCTCACTAGGGGACCGGCCGCCCCCCTGGTGGGTCCGTTTGGCCACTGCCTTCGCATGGTCGGTTTGTCTCTGGGCCTGGACTTCTCCTGTGGTTACGAATGGGCCCAGAATGCTAATGAAGGTGGGCTTCTCTTCTTCTTTGCGCCTTTTTTGAATACGAATTCTGGAATGCGCTTTCTTTATGGTTTTTGTGCATTTCCACATGTCACACCTGCAAGTCAAGTACACACCAAAACTTGTGGAAATGTTAGTTTAAAGCCCTACCTACTATTTATTTTAGTAACATATTGGTGGTAAGAAATAGGCTCTAAGGACCGCCAACAGGCCCCACGTGACAGAGTAAGAAAGAAGCGCATCTCGTCTTCAACCCGACCGTTGGACGATACTGTTCAGAACATCGGACTAAACCAAGCTATGGTCCGACGGTTCTAGAGAACTACAGAGCGTTCCAGAGCCGTCGGACGCTGTCCGACGCTGGCCGTCGGACTATATCTCACAGTCCGACGCCGTGAACAGAGTTGAAAATGTTCCATCAATCATCCGAAGCCTTGAAAAACATCATCCGACGCTGCATCCAACGCCTTCTTCGACAGGGCTGGGGACCGTCGGACTGAGGCAATTGGTCCGACGCTGGGAAAACCAGCGTCCGACGCCTCGGTCCAATGCCCAAAAACCTGATTTTCTTCAATCTTTCTTCGCGCCGATTTCTCCCAACTAAGTTCCAACCTCAATAAGAGTTAAATAAACACCAGTTGGAACTAGTATGAGAAGTCCTCTCTCAAACCCTCAATTTTTTAAATATTTTGCCTTAGGCGTATGTGAATTTTATGAAAATAGGCAATAAGAACCAAGAGCAAAACGGAAAAACAAACAACCATGCATATGTAATGCAAGTTCGCGTAAATTAAACTAGTTGCTTGTCAAGTTTGTCCTCGTGTAAGCTTCTTCACACGCTTTTGGGCAGTTATCTTAACCGAGTTAGATAAGCCCTACGTGCAATACAAAGTCAGACATGTTTTGTATTACAATGCAATGCACATAACAACACAAGATCATCATTTAGTGAAGTTGCTTAGATCAAGGCAATTAAGTTCATTCCTTAGTGAGCAAAACCGTGCCTCATCCAATGGTTTTGTGAAGATATCCGCCAAGTTATCATCCGTTCTCACTCCCTCAAAGGAAATGTCACCCTTAGCAATGTGATCTCTAAGGAAGTGATGGCGGATGTCAATGTGCTTAGTGTGGGAGTGTTGAACCGGGTTGTTGGCAAGTTTTACCACACTCTCGTTGTCACACAACAAATCCACCCTTTTTAAGTTGATTCCATAATCAAGTAGGGTTTGTTTCATGTAAAGGATTTGTGCACAACAAGCACCTGCGGCAATGTATTCCGCTTCGGTTGTTGACAAGGAAACACTATTTTGTTTCTTGGAGGACCAAGAAACTAGTGATCTTCCAAGCAAATGGCACCCTTCGGATGTACTTTTCTGGTCAATCTTGCAACCGGCATAATCCGAATCGGAATAGCCATCAAGAATAAAGTTAGCTCCGTTGGGATACCAAAGGCCAATGCTTGGGGTGTGCTTTAGGTACCTAAGAATTCTTTTCACCGCAACTAAGTGAGATTCCTTAGGATTAGCATGAAAGCGCGCACACATACACACGCTACACATGATGTCGGGCCTAGATGCGGTCAAGTACAACAAACTACCGATCATAGAACGATAGAGAGTTTGGTCAACCGATTTACCTCCCTCATCAAAGTCGAGATGTGCGTTGGTAGGCATGGGGGTCTTGATGGGCTTGCATTCTTCCATCTTGAAGTGCTTTAGGAGGTCCTTTGTGTACTTCTCTTGCGACACGAACGTCCCTTCCCTCAATTGCTTGAATTGAAAGCCGAGGAAGAATGTGAGCTCACCGATCATGGACATCTCAAACTCCTTAGACATTATATCACCAAATTCCTTACAAAAATCTTCAATAGTTGAACCAAAGATAATATCATCAACATAAACTTGACAAATGAAGATATACCATTTATGCTTCTTGGTGAATAGTGTGGTATCAACCAGGCCGATTTTGAAGCCCTTGTTGAGGAGGAAGTCACGGAGGCGCTCATACCAAGCCCGAGGGGCTTGCTTCAAGCCATATAGCACCTTGGACAACCTATAAACATAGTTTGGATATCTAGGATCTTCGAAACCCGGTGGTTGCGAAACATAGACAAGTTCATTTATGAAGCCATTTAAAAATGCACTTTTCACATTCATTTGAAAAAGTTTTAGGTTGTGATTAGATGCATATGCAAGTAGGATACGGATGGCTTCCAATCTTGCAACCGGGGCAAAAGTCTCCCTAAAATCTAAGCCTTCAACTTGGGAGAACCCTTTTGCGATGAGCCTTGCCTTGTTTCTAACAATGTTGCCCTTGTCATCTTGCTTGTTGCGGAACACCCATTTGGTGCCTATGACTCTTGCTCCTTCTGGCTTTTCTTCAAGTGTTCGAACTTAATAGCGGGTGAAGTTGTTGAGTTCTTCATGCATGACACTCACCCAATCCGGATCTTGAAGAGCTTCTTCTATGATAGTAGGCTCAATGCAAGAGACAAAAGAGTGATGTTCAATGAATTGCGCATGCCTTTGTGAGCGAGTCATTACCCACCTTGAAAGCTCCCTATTATGAGATCTTGAGGATGAGCTTGTAGGAGTGGAGTAGTTCTTCTATCAACCACTTGAGGAGAAAGTTGTAGAGCATCAACATCTTGTGCTTGTACCTCAACTTCTTCTTGTGTGATGTGGGTGTCCTCATGTGGATTGACCTCATCCTTGTCTTCATCATCTTGATGCACATTTGATGAAGATGGTTGATTGATCACTTGCACATCACCATCATCTTCATCATCTTTAGGCTTGATGTCTCCGGTTGGCATGTTCTTCATAGCCTTCCTCAATGGTTCATCACCTACATCATCAAGATTCTCATGCTCTCCTTGAGAGCCATTAGATTCATCGAACTCCACATCATATGTTTCTTTAACAAGGCTGGTGGCATTATTGAATACTCCATATGCTTTGGACTTCAATGAGTAACCAACAAGAAAACCAATATCACAATGTCTTTGGAACTTCCCTAGGTGTTTCCGCTTCTTGTAGATGTAGCATTTGCAACCAAACACCCGAAAGTAGAAGACATCGGGCTTCTTGCCATTGATGAGCTCATAGGGGGTCTTCTTTAGCAACCGGTGAGAGAATAGGCGGTTGGATGCATAGCATGCGGTGTTGATTGCCTCCGCCCAAAACCTCTCCTGTGTGTTGTACTCATCAAGCATTGTCCTTGCAAGGGTGATTAATGTCCGGTTCTTTCTTTCAACAACTCCATTTTATTGAGGTGTATTGGTGGATGACACTTCATGGTTGATCCCAACTTCATCACAATATACTTTAATATTTATGTTGTCAAATTCTTTCCCATCATCACTTCTAATCTTCTTGATCTTCACATCAAATTCATTTTATGCTCTCTTGGCAAACTTCTTGAATGATGCGGCAACTTCGGTCTTGTTATGGAGAAAGAACACCCAAGTGTATCTTGTAAAGTCATCAACAATCACTAAGTAATAGAGCTTGCCACCAAAGATTTCATAAGTTGTTGGCCCAAATAGATCCATGTGAAGTAACTCTAATGGTCTTGAAGTTGATACAAATGCCTTGGATGGATGTGTATTTGCCACTTGCTTGCCGGCTTGGCAAGCACTACACAATTTGTCCTTTTCAAATACAACATCTTTCAATCCTCTCACCATCTCCTTCTTCAATAGCTTCTTGAGTGTGCTCATCCCAACATGTGCAAGCCTTCTATGCCAAAGACACCCAAGAGATTGTTTACTGAATAGACAAGTCTTTAAATTTGCATCTTCCAAATTGAAGTCCACTAGATAGAGGTGATTGTACCAAAAACCCTTCAATATCACTTCAGTGTCATCTTTCTTGGAAACAACCACTTCTTCACTTGTAAATAGGCATTGGAAGCCAAGATCACACAATTGACCAATCAATAGCAAATTGAAGCTCAAAGAAGCAACTAGAAGCACATTTGAAATAGAATGATCATTTGATGTAGCCACTTTGCCAAGCCCTTACACTTTGCTCTTGGAATTATCACCAAATGTAATCTTTCCTTGGTCTTCTACATTCTCTTCAAGTGAGGTGAACATACGAGCATCATCGGTCATATGTTGAGTGCATCCACTATCAATTACCCAATGAGAGCCACCGGTCTTATAGTTCACCTACACACAACAAATCAAGCTTGATGTTTAGTAACCCACACTTGAGAAGGGCTCCGGACTTTCTCAACCAAAGCTTTTGCCACCCACAATTGTCTAGGCCTATTCTTGTTAGGAGGACCTAGGAACATGACTTTCACTTTGCCCTTAGAATCTTTTCTTAGCATGTAGTGAGCATCAAAGGCAAAGGGCCTAGCATGCTTGGGCAAAGGTTGTGGTGGTGGTGTCTTGCACTCATGAGCAAAGTGTCCTTCTTGTCCACATTCGAAGCATCTCTTTGGCTTGAGCTTGGGCTTATTCTTTGCTTTGTTGAGTCTATTTTGGGCTCTAATATTTTGCACTTTATCACCCATGTAGCCAATCTGTAGGGGTATAGACCCATATACCCGCATGGCAATACATGGGCCGAGTCATCCGATCAGGTCCGGACTGCCAAGGACGCGTCGTCTACGCGTTCTCCAGAAGATCACGTATATCTGCCAAAGTCTTGGCAGACAAGGAAATAGCTTTCCTAGTATCTAGCCGATTAGTTTCCTTGCTCGGTTAGGATTGTAATCTGATATGTATGGTAAAACCGACTTGTAACCCTGCCCCCGGACTATATAAGGCGGGCAGGGGATCCCCTCGAAACATCTCATCTACTAGCAATACAATACAACAACACACAGGACGTAGAGTATTATGCCTCACGGCGGCCTGAACCTGTATAAATCTCGTGTCTCACGCTTCCAGCGTAACTCTTGCTCGTCACAGGCGCACCTTCACCGATCAATCTACTACCTTGGGCATACCCCTCGGTAGACTATCGCCGTCATTCCGTCGACAGTTGGCGCGCCAGGTAGGGGGTGTGCTTCCTGATCCATGGCGAACAAGGTGATTTTTTTCAAGCTCCATCGAGCTCCCAACGCCAGGCCAGATCTTCATGGTGGGATCCATCACCTGGATCATCGGACCCGACGGTGAAGGAAATTCCTGGATGCGGCCCAGATCGCATATACTCTGACTCCTCCAGCGACCTCCGCCCCGGTAGGAAAGCTGTCACGCTACATCTGGAAGACCATCGACAACGATGACCTGATCAGATCCATAGATCGGGTCTCCCAAGGCCTGTCCGAGAGTCTCCAGATCTTGGAGTCGACTGCAGACAACTTTCAGCGCCCATCGACGGCGCGACGACCTTCTCCGCTCCGCCAGGACATGACTCTGGCCATCACCACCACTCCTTGGGGACGCGTCGTCGAGCTGCGACCCTGAGCAGTCACGGTTCCGAGGGCCTCCGACCATGACCTCTCGAGTGGCTATATGCCATTCGGTCTGCGGAACGCGGCCTCCAGTTTCACGCATCTACTACGCTCCTCCGACCACACCTCCCCCGATCACGACAGCAACAGCTCCAGCTTTATCGTCGCCGACAACGACTGCTCCGACCTCGACGACGTGGAAGGCAGCGATCTTACTGATCTGCCCCCTCCCACTGGGCGGTTCATCAGCGGGCCCGTCCTCGCCATCAGCAACGACAGCGCTCCTCCCCCGAATGAAACTGAAGTGGCCCGAGCAGCCCGTGAGGGGAGAAACGCCCACCGAAGACGGCGTCGCGAGCTGCAAGCCGAGGCAAGGAAGGCCACCGTGCGGAACATGGAGCCAGAATTTGATCTGTCGGTAAACACCAGGTCTACAAGACCCCAAGTGTAAACATCGCCGTCGCGATAGACGAGGCCAAAAGACTGGCCCCAACACCTGAAGTGGAGCGCTTACGGCTTTCCTCCAGGCAGCCCAAGTCCAGATCAACGAAGAACGCCAGATACCACCTCCATCACATTCCACTGCGTCAGCCACCGAGCTTATTCACGACGATGGTGGTCACTCCCGTGGCGGCCGGAGACGTTGTCGCCAAGATGGAGACCAGGAGGTGAATCAGTCCGACCTCCGTGAAAAGCTGAAGACCAGAGATCTCCGGGGGCGCATCGAGAATCGGAGGGAAGCAAGGCACTCAGCAGAGACTGAGCGCCGCAAGGAATATGATGAAGCACACGGCCCTCCGGTCATCGACAAAAATGCTCCTAGACTTCCCTTCACGGCAGAACTCAAGGCGGTACGCTGGCCGCCGAACTTCAAGGTCGTTGGTGTTGAGACATACGATGGCACCGCCGATCCCACCAAATGGCTTACCGTCTACGAGATCACAGTCAAAGCTGCCGGAGGGAATTCCAACGTCATGGCGAACTACTTGCCCGTTATGCTCAATGCATCCGCCAATAATTGGCTGCTGAGCTTGAAGCCAAACTCCATCGACACTTGGGACCAGCTGAGGGAGCAGTTCATCAACAACTGCAGTGCCACCTGCAAGCAGCCAGGCACAAAGTTTGATCTTGAAACGCTCCAGCAGGCGTCTCGAGAATCATTGTGGGATTATATTCGGCACTTCTCTGAGACCAGAAACAACATTTCAGGCGTCACAGATGCTGAGGCTATCTCCGCCTTCATACGTGGCCTCCGACTTGATGAGGAGCTCCAGAGGAAACTATACCGCAGCAGACCAGACTCCATCGTCGAGATGCTGCGCATCGCCAACAAGTACACCGAGGAGAGCGAGGCGGCCCGCCACTCCGTCCATAGCCGCCTCCACTTCCCCGACCGACCACTCCACGAGGAAGCCGACCACCGATCTGATCGGCGCCATGATGACCGAGGAGCCCGGCGAGACCACCACCGCGGCGAACGCGACCGCCGCGACCAACACCGCTCTGATCGACATCGCCACGATGAGCGAGAAGGCTCTAGGCTGGAGAAAGGCGTCGCCATTACCAAGTCTACAATGCCCGACCAGCTCCGAAGTGCATTTATGAAGAGGCTTACGACAAGCTCCTTGATAGTCAATGCCCCATCCACAAATTCCATAAGCATACCATGAGAGAATGTTATGGCTTCTCCAGGGCATTGTAAGAAGAAGATAAGAAGAAGGCTCGCATACAGTCCGAGAAAGACAAGCGCGATGCCAATAACGACCAGCCCCTAGGCTACACTGAAGCCCACCGAACGGTCTCCACAATCATTGGTGGCCGCATAGCCATGGAGTCAAAGAGGGAGCAGAAGCTCGTCGCTAGACGCATCAACTCCGTTGCCAACCATGACGCCTCCATCACCGACCCGAGATTTCCTCCCTGGTCGCACAAGGCCATCACCTTCAGCAGAGAGGACCAGTGGATGGAGATCCCATACTTGGGGTGCTTCCCGCTGATCCTCGACCCGGTGATATGCAAGACACGCTTCCGCAAGGTACTGATCGACAGTGGTAGCGGCCTCAACATCCTGTTCTCTAGAGCTGCCAAGGAGCTCGGACTCCGAGCAGAAGATGTGGAGCCGACCAAGGCTCTGTTTTGGGGAATCGTTCCAGGGCAGCCCTCCTACCCCCTGGGACAGATCAACCTGCCCGTCTAGTTTGGAACACCACAGTGCTTTCGCATTGAGCACATCGACTTACTGGTGGCCGATTTCGATGTCGTGTATCACGCCATACTCGGCCGACTAGTTTTGGCTAAGTTTGGGGCCATCCCCAACTATACCTACCTCGTCATGAAGATGCCAACGGAGACCGGCATCCTTACGGTCCGTTCTAACCTCCAAGTCACATATGACTGCGAGAAGGAGGCCATCGCCATGGCAGAAGCCATCGATGTCTCCATCCTGATGAATACGTGCGCGGTGGACGCACAGAAGCTGGTGCCCGAAGAACAAGTCATCCCGGAGAAGACCCGCCCAGAGCTGCTACCAAGAGCAAGGAGACAAAGGACATCGTCCTCGTTCCCGGTGACCCGAGTAAGACTACTCGCATCGGGGCAGATCTTGACCCCAAATAGGAAGACGCGCTCGTCAGCTTCCTCAGAAAGCACGTCAGTGCGCGTGGAAACCCGCGGACATGCCCGGCGTACCGAGGGAGCTAATCGAGCACTCCTTGAATGTCTCGAAGACCGCCAAGCTCGTCAAGCAGAAGCTCTGGCATTTCTCTCCAGACAAGAAGGAGGCTATTAGGGTAGAAATAGCCCGGCTCCTAGCTGTTGGCTTTATTAAAGAGGTGTATCATCCCGATTGGTTAGCCAATCCGGTCCTTATAAGAAAAAGAATAATGAATGGAGAATGTGCATTGATTACACCGATCTCAACAAACACTGCACTAAAGACCCTTCGGTCCCCCCCGCATCGATGAAGTCGTCGACTCCACAGCCGGCTGCGAGCTACTAAGCTTCCTCGACTGCTACTCCGGCTACCACCAGATCGCCTTGAAGGAAGAAGACCAGGAGAAAACCTCCATTACTCCCTTCAGGGCCTACTGCTACAAGACCATGTCCTTTGGCCTGAAGAACGCTAGCGCGACATACCAGCGGGCCATCTAGCCATGCCTCAAGGATCTCATTCCCGACATCGCTGCAGCTTATGTCGACGACGTCGTCATAAAAACCCGAAAGGCTGAAGACCTCATCTCCAACCTTGAAGCAGTCTTCAAAAAGTTGGATGACTTTCAATGGAAAGTGAACCCTTCCAAGTGCATTTTTGACGTCCCGTCGGGCAACATGCTCGGCAACATCGTCAGCAAACAAGGCATACTCCCTAATCCAGAAAAGATCGAGGCCGCCATGAGAATGAAGCCCCCGACCAAGGTCAAGGATGTTCAGAAGCTCACTGGGTGCATGGCGGCCCTAAGCCGATTCATCTCCAGGTTAGGTGAAAAAGGTCTTTCCTTCTTCCAGCTCCTCAAGGCAGGCAAAAAATTTATCTGGTCGGAAGAAGCCGACCAGGCCTTCAAGGACCTAAAGCAGTTCCTGGTACATCCTCCGCTCCTTACAGCACCCAAAAAGGACGAAACTCTGCTACTCTACATCACCGTGAGAAGCAATGTTGTTAGCAAGGCAAAAGTCATCGAAAGGGAGGAAGACGGCCACGCTTATCTGGTTCAGCGACCAGCCTATTTTATCAGCGAAGTCTTGAACGAGTCCAAAGCTCGCTATCCGACAGTGCAGAAGTTGATCTACGCCATCCTCGTCATGTCACGCAAGCTCCGTCACTATTTTGAAGCCCACCCAATCATAGTGGTCACCCAACATCCTCTCGGCAACATCCTTCGCAACAAAGACGCCAATGGCAGAATCATGAAGTGGGCCGTGGAGTTGGGAACTTATTCTCTGGAGTTCCACAGCCGAACAACGATCAAGTCACAGGTGCTGGCTGACTTCATCGCCGAATGGACAGAAATGCAGGAACAAGTACCTATCGAGCAGGAGGAATATTGGACGATGTATTTCGACGGGTCCCTCAGCATTGGAGACGCAGGCGCCGGCGTACTCTTCATATCACCTTCCGGCGAATGCCTCTGCTACGTGTTGAGAATCTACTTCAAAGCCTCCAATAACGCTGCCGAATAAGAAGCCGCCATCCACGGCCTACAGATCGCCTCTGAGCTCGCCATCCGGCGGCTGATGGTGTACGAAGACTCTACCTTGGTTATCAATCAAGTAAATAAAGATTGAGACTGCGATAGCGAGAAGATGGACGCCGCCGTGATCAGAAAGCTCGAAGGAAAATTCTTGAGCATTGAGTTTCACCACGTTGTCCGAGCTAAAAATCAGGCAGCCGACGAGCTATCTAAGCTCGGTTCATCACGAGTTGATATCCCTCCCGGCGTCTTCGTCCAAGACTTGCTCCGTTCCTCCATCCCAGAAGAAGAAGAGGCCGAAGCACCTTCGTCCGGTCGGATAGTGGCTTGCATCTTCGATTCTGAAGAAGATTGGAGAGCACCCTTCATCATTGAAGAGAACGCTTTGAAGGGTGGGCCACTTCTATCAAACTTCATTATGGTGTTCATGAGGAAATCACTTTGAAGATATTGGCCTCTTGTGAATCTTTGCAAGCCAATGGTGAGGTGACTCTTTTCTTGCTTCAACTTCTTGTTCTCTTCCAATAGGCTTGCAAGTTGGCACTTCTCACTCTTGAGGATCTTGTTCTCTTCTCTAAGCACCTCAACTTCATCATCTTCTTGCACCGTTTCAATGACAATGGTGTTGGTGGTTGATTGCTTCTCAAGATCTTTCTTCAAGTTCTCATTCTCAATCTTGAGCTTCAAATAGTCATCATGACAATCGGCCACCACCACTTCCTTGCCTTTGCTGCTAGCACCTTGCCCAACGATCTCATCAATCAAGTCATCACATGATGTAGCTATGTCACACTTAACAACAAGGTTAGAAGTATCATGTGTTTCATTTGAAAGCAAGTCATAAGCCATAGCAAGGTTGTCATGATTCAATTTTACTTGAGTGTAGTCCTCTTTTAGCATGTTATAGCTAGTGGTGAGCTCAATGTGCATTTTCTCAAGTTTATTATGTTTTTCTTTGAGCTCCTTTATGTTGGATTTGAGTTCCTTGAGCTTAGATGACATATTTTGGTTTTCCTCTCTAAGCTTATCACTAGCTTTAGTGAATTGTTCATTCTTAGCTAAGAGGTTACCATTCTCAAGTTTTACCTTTTTATTTTTACTCGTTAGCTTCCTAATCACTTTGGTGTAGTCATTAAGCAAGCTAGCAAGTTCATCATAAGTTGGTGAATCATATTCATTGTCACTATCACTACTCTCATCATCACTTTGTACCTTCTTGCCCTTGGCCATGAGGCAAAGGTGTGTTGGAGATGAGGGCGGTGATGGAGGTGGAGGAAGAGAAGTCCCAATCACAAGAGCGGACACCTTCTCTTTCTTATCATCACTATCTTCTCCGGAAGAACCACTTGAAGATTCAATGTCGGTGAGCCAATCACCAACAATGTAAGCCTTGCCATTCTTCTTGTTCTTGTGAAATTGCTTCTTCTTGAATTCTTTCTTCTTGAATGGTTTGGCCTTCCTCTTCTCATCATCACTCTCATCACTTGAGTCTTGCCTTTTGCCCTTATTCTTGTTCTTGAACTTGTCTTTCTTGGGCTTTGGGCATTGATGAGCAAGATGCCCAAGCTCTCCACAATTGTAGCAATCCATCTCGGAGATGGGCTTTCTTTTGCTAGTTGTGAAGAACTTATTCTTGTTGGAATCAAACTTGATTCCCTTGTTGTTGAGCTTCTTGAGCATCTTGGTGGTCTTCCTCACCATGAGAGCAATCTCCACATCATCATCATCATCATCATCATCATCATCACTTGTGGAATCAAGAGAAGAATACTTGACTTGAGATTTGCCTTTCTTGTCGGCCTTGAGAGCTAAGTCCTTCTCTTCCTTCTTGGATGACGAGCCATCTTGGGGAGTGATCTTCATGTACATCTCATGAGCATTGACTTTTCCCAAGATTTGAGTGGGAGTTGCATTGGAGAGATCCCCTAGGTGAAGCACGGTCACAATGTGACCATACTTGTCAATAGGGAGAGCATTGAGAATCCTCCTTGCAACTTCGGTCGGAGTGATTTGAGTGAGCTCAAGGCCATTGACTTCCTCTACAATGATATTCAATCGAGAATACATGTTGTTAGCATTTTCATTAGGAAGCATTTTGAAAGAATTGAGCTTATCAATGATAAGGTAATATCCTTCCTCACGCTCATTCTTAGTTCCCTCATGGAGCGCACAAATATCCGACCATAGTGCATGGGCGTTTTTGTGGTTTCTCACACGGTTGAACACCTCTTTGCTAAGGCCTCTAAAGATGATGTTGTGAGCCTTAGCATTCCACTTTTTGTGCTCTTCCTCAATGGGTGTGAGGGTTACACAGGCTTTGGGAGTGGGGTACCCTTGTGTGGCGACTTTGTGAACACCAAGGTCTACCGCCTCAAGGTATGCCTCCATACGAATTTTCCAATAAGGAAAATCGTTACCATCAAAGACGGGAGGGGGACCATCGTGACCACCGGACATCCTTCTCTTGGCGGTTAAGCCAAATTAGTGAGCACAAGGCTCTGATACCAATTGAAAGGATCTAGAATGCCCAAGAGGAGGGGTGAATTGAGCAACTAGTAAATTTTTTGAAATACAATTCAACCTATAGCCAATTGCCCAATGTCACCCCACAAGTCCTTGTGTTGATTCTAAACCTAAAACAAGTTAAGCAACCTAGAGCCAAGTCCTATCACAAGTACATTACTCTAGGAATGTAAAGAACACAAAGTAAGTGCGGGAATGTAAATGAGTTAGAGATTGCAAGCCAAGTTTTTCCCGAGGTATCGAAGAGTCGGCACTCTCCACTAGTCCTCATTAGAGCACTCACGCAAGGGTCTAGCTCCCCCTTGATCTTCACAAAGACCAAGTGCTCTCTACGGGCTGATCCTTTGCCTCTCCAACGCGGTGGATCGCCCACAACCGCTCACAAGCTTGGCTTGGGCCGCCCACAAGCTCTCCAAGCGGTCACCAAGCCTCCGATCGCCACCGAACCACCTAGGTGATGCCGACCACCAAGAGTAACAAGCCTAGACTCTCACTTGACTAAGAACAAGGCCAAAGAGGGTGATGGATGCACACAAGTCACTCTTGATCACACTCTAGGGAAGAAACTCACAACCAATGGAGTTCACTCAATCCTTCCTAGGGCTCTTGCACTCTCACAAGGTCACAATGGATGCTTCAGCTGAACAAATGGGCAAGAGGGCTAGAATGAAGCCAATGGTGAAGTATAAATACTCCCCCTCTCCAAAACTAGCCGTTTGTACTGTTTTCACCACTCTGCGAACCGTCGGACCCAATGAACAGTGCTACCGCCGGACCAATTGTTGATAGTTACTAACGCTATCAAAACAGTGTTGCCAAATCTATCCTCTAGCAGTGGTAACAATACTTCTCAACGTAATCACTGGGGTTGTCAATCCCTATCCTCAAAGTATGTGGTTGTTGACACTTCTAACGTAGCTATTAAGAATAAAGTTATTTCTAGTAACTGCGCCAAAAATGCTATAGGTAGCTCTATAGGATAGGTGATGGGATTCTGCAAGCGCACAGAACTATCATGTAGCACTTTACCTGAGAGTACCAGGTGTCAAATTTATATTTTCCCAAAGGAAGGCTGGGTTTCTGATTCCAAGGATATGATAGTCAAGGATCTAGATATGCATAAATGGGATAATTAACCTTAGTAAGGATAAATCAATGAAGTATAACTAAGGTGGAAACACGCACTAGGTAGCTCTGGAGTTTTGGGGAGAACTCTATCTCAGTAAAAGATCAAATGATTGTTATATCAAAGAGACTGCTATACTCGGGACACGCAAAGTCCTAAACTCGCCGGGGTTCGCTAATTAGGCACCGTACGTCCCAAAGTTCTACGCTTATACCGGATACTAGGCCGAACGTGGTGGAATACAAAGGATCCTAGAGCTGTCACCACCTAGAACTTACCACTACTATCCGTGGGCCTAGCGGCACTCAAGGGTAAGCTATAGCCTAAGCACCGCGCTTAATCTATAAAACTTACTACTCTAACTCGAGCTCAAGAATTAGAGCACTCTAACCAAGAAATGAGCAAGTATAGAGCTACTTAAAGTATAACAATAAGTAAATGAAGAAGGAGATCTTTATTACCAATAAGTGTGAAGAACACCACAGAGGAGGTCACCGACAAGCCCGGCTCCACCATAGACTTCTTCCTTCTCCCGACTTTTCTCCAACACTCTACTCTTCTCTAACTAGCACCATTCCTAAGAGCAGAGCTTTGCTAGAGAGAGAGAGGAGCTACTGAGCTGAATCCCAAGTGGATTCTCTAGTGTATCTCTAGAGTGTTTCTAGCTGTGTTTCTTCTTACAAGTGAGGATCCTAGTTCTATTTATAGTGTAGGAGTGCACCAGGGGTACTTGTAGAGCTCCTGGAAGTTGGTGGCACGAAAGAGCAGGGTGGGTGCCCTCCTAGGGGGGCGGGCGCCTCCTTGGATGCACCGCCTTGCATCCAGCGGCTCTCCTTCCTCCCCATAGGGGGTTGCAAAGTCGGTTGGTGCCTTGGAAAGGCGGTTTGCAACCCCTGGGAGGATGACATGTGGGCCCATCAATCCATGGCACATCACTTGATCACCATTGGATGAAAACCGACTTCATTTGATGGCTTGGATGACTCCTGGACACCTTCCCTCGGATTGTGGACGTGTCACTCAACTTGGACAGGGCGGGTGCTCTGTTGATAGGGCCACCGGATCCTCGTGCCTTGTATTTGAGCCGTTGATGTTGTTTCAACGTGCCACAGACAATTTGGGAGGTTGGCACACGGATCAATGAGGTGGCAAGTGCCATTTGGCACTTTGGACAGGGCGGGCGCCCCCCCTCTGGCTCCCACGCGGCAGCTGAGGTGTTAAGGTGTCTTGCCTTGCTTTGTTTTTCTTGTTTTCACCATTTTTCCTACACATAATATTTCTCTAACATGTGGAACTAGGTAAGTTTCAAGGTGGGTTCTTTGCACTTCATGTGGTTTTACCTTGATTATGGGTCAAATGTTGACGGTAAAATAGGGTGTTAGCGACCGTTAACAAACTCCGCCATGCTAACCTTTTGCTTGTCCTCAAGCAAAGACATAATTTTAACATGGCAATGTTGGATCAAGAATTTCTTTAATGTAATAATTCACAAAGATCTTGCATACAAACCAACACTATTCTAGTATTGAGCATGATTCAAAAATTCATCTTGTGTCTTAACTATATGGGGCTTATAGCTTTTTCACCATGGGTCATGCAAAAACAAGATAGCATAGATAAGTAGATACTTCATCCCTTACTTTGGTAGAGTGAGACCATTTACTAGAGAGTTTTTATTCTTTTGAAAAAGAAAAATCTTGCTTTGGTTCCTTTAATGGTACTCTCAATCACTCCTTAGTGTGATGGATCTCACAAGAGCTCAAAAGTGCTTTTCAAGTCTATCCTAAGCTTATGTGGGATTTATAGGATTGGAGCAAAAGTATACTTGAACTGAATATATTGCAAGATTAGACTCTTAGATCACAGGGAGCAACAAGTCATATAAAATGATCAAGAAGTGCAAGTGTAAATTATTTGGTGGGCTCCTTGAGACTTATTCCTTTGCCTTAGACAGGGGAGAGAAAGGTTACTGAATACATAGTTTTTTTAAGAAGGTATATGGGCACCTGCCCATGGGACATTTGTCCTCTTTTATTTTCCTTGAGCACTTGCTCTCTTTCTCTTTTTTTCAGTAACCTATACTCCCCATCTATCAAAAGGACAAAAGTTGATTGTGGTTGGTTGTCTCAATTGGTGTGTGGAGCATAGATGTATACTTCCAGTGTAGAAGTAATACATAGGCGGAATGTGTACGTGATCTTGATCAAAGAATATGACAAGTTTCTCTACCTAGATCAAACAAGGTCTAAGCAAGCTCAAAACAGACAAGAGCTCTTTAATTTGGTGGTTTTAGTAGTTTGTGGATGTATGGCTTGATGGTAGGTATTTAATTCCATAAAGGAACCATGAGCAAGAATTTGAATTTTATAAATCAAAATCTCTAGTTGGTTCTCACTCATTCCTTAGGTCAGGTAAAAGTTCTACTTATACCAATTTCAATCTTGTAAGAGCATAACTTAGGTTATTAGCATGTGCAACCCACAATAGTGTTTGACTTAAGACAGAATTCAAATATCACACTCAAAACTTTCATAGCAAGGATTGTATAACAAGATTTTGCAAATCATCATAGAGCAATTGTTCATCATTTCAACAAAGACATATCATATTCTCTTTATTTTCATTTATTTATTGTTATGCAAGAATTTAGAATTGCCTTTCATATTATAACTCACAATAAATAAGAAAAATGAGCTGGGGTTAGAAATCATACCTTGGCGTGGATGACGGCTCCCCCAAGCTAGCTTCTTCTCCACGATCGGTTTCTCCTCTTGGTCGGGTTGTTTCCTCTTTTGCATCTTATTATGATCACTAGGCTTTGCTTTTTATTCTACTTTTATTTATTGCTACTATAATAAATCAAATTTATATTTTATTTTATTATTATTATTATTATTTTAATCTCTCTTTTATTATGGTCTTAAATGCAGGGCATAAATTTAAACATGCTTCTAACATTTATTAAATGCAAGACATAAATTTAAACATACTTCTAACAATTAATTGATTTAATGCATGAAGAAAGAAAATATGCAAATGCAATAATTAAAGAGAGAGAGATAGAATACTTACTCCCATAGTTGTCCTTCCTCGGAAGGAGGTTCTTTCTTGATTGATGTCTTCTTCTCATCTTGTCCTTCTTTAACGGTAGCGGGGTCTGGTGTAGAGGCAGTAGATGATGGTTCCCTCTTAACCGCATCTCTGTCTCTCTTATTTCTCCAGATTCTTGGTTTTCTCCTCCTCATGGATCGACTCTTATTTTCCTACATGTTAGTTGCATGGTGCGGTGCACAAGAGAAAACAAATCTTTCTTTCTTCCCATTTATATAGAAATCCATGCTACCACTAGCAACAAACATGCATGCATTCACAGTATTTAAGAAAGGTCGGCCAAGAATGAGGGGTAAGTTGTCTCTATTACCCATGTATAAAATCATGAAATCAGCAGGCACAAAGTTGTTCCTTACTTTTACCAGAACATCACAAAGTACTCCTTCTATGTAGCAAGTTGTTTGATCAGCTAATTGCACATATGCAGAAGTTGATACTAGCTCAGTGTAGAACAACTTTTCATAATGTTCTTTAGACATGATGTTAATGTTAGATCCTAGATCACATATAGCATTATCGAACTTTTGAGATTGAATAGAACAAGATATGACAGGGGTTCCAGGATCTCCCTTTTTAGTTCGAAAATTCCATCCATCTAGTTCATAGCCATGATAACTAATAGTAACAAGATTAGCAGATTCCATGGTTGTTTCAGGGTTTCCTGGTATTCTATCTTTTTCAAAAGATGGAATTGCAGCAGCTAGTTGTGCTAATTGGGTTTCAAGCATCTTATTGAAACTAAGTTGATTCTTAACTGCAGAAGAGAAATCATCCAATTTAACATTTATACTATCGAGCATCCTATCATTAGCATGGAGCTTCTTGTTTATACTATCAGTCATTCTACCTTGACCATAGACAAGATCTTTAAGAGAAGGGTAGTTATTACCTTGATTGTTTGGACATTGTGAAGAATTGAAAGTGTTATCTTGAGAATTGGAGCGCTGAGTCCATCCTTGGTTTGAAGAATGAAAACTGTTATCATTGCTGATAAAGTTGAGGTCTTCATGTGTCTCAGGACAATGGAGTCCAGAATGGCCAACTTCTCCACAGACTTCACACGTCATGTGAGTCTCCATGGCTTGCATGGTCTCAGATGTACGCATCCTCTCGCAATTTTCTAGCCTTTTGGCCAGTAGGTCCACTTTAGCTGCAATCATGTCAGTTTCCTTTAACGAATGCATACCTCACTTGCGCGGTTGCAGACGTTCCTCGTTCCATCCTTGATTGGACACCATCTTCTCGATCAAAGCCTTTGCATCTGAAACTTTAAGAGAAAAGAATGCTCCACCGGCGGTGGCATCTAGATGGCTTCTATCAAGAGGGGTTAATCCATGGTAGAAGTTTTGGATCAAAAGTCAACCCTCCATACCATGGTGTGGACAGGCAGCGATATACTCTTGCATTCGTTCCCAAGCCTCGGGAATCGATTCATCGGTTTGTTGTTGGAAACTAGAGATCTTATTGCGAAGAGCATTGGTCTTGCCTAGAGAAAAGAATTTCACTAGGAAAGAGTTGGAACACTTTTCCCATGTGTCCACATCATTTCGGTTCGTATAGAACCATTGCTTAGCTTTTCCTAACAAGGAGAAAGGAAAGAGTCACAAACGAATTGTGTCTGGGGTTACTCCTTTAATGGTAAAGGTGCTACATATCTCCAAGAAGTGTTGGAGGTGTGCATTAGCATCCTCGTGAGCCTTGCCACAAAATGGGCTAGCTTCAACCATTGTGATTAATGCGGGGTTTAACTCAAATTGAGTATTCGCCTCGATGACACCAGGGCCTGTAGCTATATTAGCAGCAGAAGGTGCAGAGAATTCACGAATGGTCCTTTCGGCCATATTCGTGATTCTAAGGATAACTATCTAGATTTGACTCAAATCAAAGGAATTCAACAGTTGCCTTTCCCGGCAACAGTGCCAAAAATGCTTGTTGACAGTTAGCAGTTGTAACAATACTTCTCAACGCAATCACTGGGGTTGTCAATCCCCATGCTCAAAGTATGTGGTTGTTAACACTTCTAACGTAGCTACTAAGAATAAAGATATTTCTATCAACTGCGCCAAAAATGCTATGGGTAGCTCTATAGGATAGGTGATGGGATTCTGCAAGCGCACAGAACTATCGTGTAGCACTTTTCCTGGGAGTACCAGGTGTCGAATTTATATTTTCCCAAAGGAAGGCTGGGTTTCTGATTCCAAGGTTATGATCGTCAAGGATCTAGATATGGATAAATAGGATAATTAACCTTAGTAAGGATAAATCAATGAAGTATAATTAAGGTGGAAACACGCACTAGGTAGCTCTGGAGTTTTGGCGGAGAACTCTATCTCAGTAAAAGATCAAATGATTGTTATACCAAAGATACTGCTATACTCGGGACACACAAAGTCCGAAACTCGCCGGGGTTCGACTGATTAGGCACCGTACGTCCCAAAGTCCTACGCTTATACCGAATACTAGGCCGAACGTGGTGGAATACAGAGGATTCTAGGGCTTTCACCACCTAGAACCTACCACTACTATCCGTGGGCCTAGCGGCACTCAAGGGTAAGCTATAGCCTAAGCACCACGCTTAATCTATAAAACTTACTACTCTAACTCAAGCTCAAGAATTAGAGCACTCTAACCAAGAAATGAGCAAGTATAGAGCTACTTAAAGTATAACAATAAGTAAATGAAGAAGGGGATCTTTATTACCAATAAGTGTGAAGAACACCACAGAGGAGGTCGCCGACAAGCCCGACTCCACCATAGACTTCTTCCTTCTCCCGACTTTTCTCCAACACTCTACTCTTCTCTAGCTAGCACTATTCCTAAGAGCAGAGTTTTGCTAGAGAGAGAGGAGCTACTGAGCTGAATGTCAAGTGGATTTTCTAGTGTATCTCTAGAGTGTTTCTAGCTGTGTTTCTTCTTACAAGTGAGGATCCTAGTCCTATTTATAGTGTAGGAGTGCACCAGGGGTACTTGTAGAGCTCCTGGAGGTCAGTGGCGTGAAAGAGTAGGGCGGGCGCCCTCCTAGGGGGCGGGCGCCTCCTTGAATGCACCGCCTTGCATCCAGCGGCTCTCCTCCCTCCCCATAGGCGGTTGCAAAGTCAGTTGGTGCCTTGGAAAGGCGGTTTGCATCCCCTAGGAGGATGACATGTGGGCCCTTCAATACATGGCACATCACTTGATCACCGTTGGATGAAAACCGACTTCATTTGATGGCTTGGATGACTCCTGGACACCTTCCCTCGGATTGTGGACATGTCACTCAACTTGGACAGGGCGGGCGCTCTGTTGATAGGGCCACTGGATTCTCGTGCCTTGTATTTGAGCCGTTGATGTTGTTTTAACGTGCCACAGACCATTTGGGAGGTTGGCACACAGATCAGTGAGGTGGCAAGTGCTATTTGGCACTTTGGACAGGGCGGGCGCCCTCCTTGGCAGGGCGGGCGCCCCCCCCTCTGGCTCCCACGTGGCAGCTGAGGTGCTGAGGTGTCTTGCCTTGCTTTGTTTTTCCTTGTTTTCACCATTTTTTCCTACATACACAATATTTCTCCAAGGACATATGAAACTAGATAAGTTTCAAGGTGGGTTCTTTGCACTTCATGTGTTTTTACCTTGATTATGGGTAAAATATTGACGGTAAAATAGGGTGTTAGCGACCGTCAACACCAATCCTCATCAGGCCGACTCTCACAGCGGAACTGCACTCGGCACTGTGAGAGAGGGGCGTCGGACTCATCGCAATGGTCCGATGTGCACCGTTGGACCACGGTTCGACGCCCTCGAGCTCTCGGGTGAACTCAGCACAGGAACCCTCAACGGCTAAAACATGCAGCCATGGTCCGACGCCCTCCGTCGGACTCGGTCCGACGCTCTCCTGCGCTCTCTGGACCTCTCTGGAAGCGTCGGACGCCACACACCAATGGTCCGACGTCTTCACTCACCTCGGTCCGACGCTCACCTGAGAACCTCAAGGCACCATCGGACGCTGGTTGATGGTCCAACGCCCATCCAGCCAGAGTCTGACGCTTCCTGGTGAACTGAGAAGCCACCAGGGGCTGCCACGTACCCGTCGGACTTTGAGCATTGGTCCGACGACCATACTGCTCAGGGCCCGACGCTCCAAACTCATTCCAAACTTTGCCGAATCGAAAACTTTCCAAAACGAAGTTTAATCCTCTCTCTCAAGAGTCTCCTTGGGCTGTCTAGAGCTAAGTTGGACAAGTGTATATCACATCTACACTCTCTAACCTTGCCCTAAGTCACGCTACCCATCTAAACCCCTCTTAATAGTACGGTCAAAGAGAAAAAAACCTAAAACTACTCCAAGTGTCTCAACTCCAATCGACACTTGGAACTAGTTTATCACCGTCTTGTCTTCCATCCTTCGAAAACCGAATCGATTTCTATCGCTAGGGGCTTGAACCTACATGTTATTATGACCTAACCTCTACATTATCCTGCAAAACACACGTTAGTCATAAGAACCGTCTTGTTGTCATTAATCACCGAAACCATTAGGGTCTAGATGCTTCAATACCTAACCTCCAAACTCAAGCAGCCCAAACACTGGCCATACGCGGCAACGCCGCAACCATTTCTAGTGATGTAAGGATACGGACATACCAACCATTGTCATTTAGGCTGTGTTTAGATGCATTTAGAATTTGAAATTTTGATATTGTAGCAGTGGAGAATCTTTTCTAATAAATGTCCAATTATAGCCTAAGTAGGCTTAAAAGTTTTGTCTCGTGATGTACATGCAAACTGTATAAATATGCAAACATTTTGTTTATATTTAATGCTCCATGTACTCCCTCCGTCCCATATAAGATGACACTATGAAAAACGTGCGGGTCAAATTTTCTCAACTTTGGCTAGATTTATAGAAAATATGTGCAACATTTTTATTTTCAAATAAATTTGTTAAAAAAATAGATTTAAAGATCTTTCCAATAATACTAGTTATGTACGTTCGATATGAATACTTTTTACTATAAAATTAGTCAAGTTGAAAAAACTGACTTCTCGAAAAGTGAGAATGGCATCTAGACAGAGGGAGTATGTGCCACAACAGTGACTAGTTGCAATTGAAAGTTAAAGGGTATTTAAACAGGGCCCTAACATAGCTCCAACAATTTCTTCAAATTTGAACACGCATAGAAGTGTACGGACACGTGTTTGGTCTATATGTCAGATGTGATCGCTGCTAAGATGAAGTAATGTTACTCGCTTTGTTCTAAACAATTTTTTTTAATACCTAACTTTTGCTATACACCTTACATATACACTAGCACTACTACATCTTTGATATGACAGCAATAAAAACTATGAATAAAAAAATTCAAAAACAACCTACAGTTTGCAAGGAAGAAACAAAAAACACGTGTTGTAAACAAAATATAGGCTCTATTCAGCTGGCCGACTAATTATTATGAGAAAAAAACACTACTAAATAAATAGCTAGCTAATACTGTCAGGTAAATTTAAGCGAACAAAGCGGTAGAATCAGTGAAAAAAATGGACAGAATGCTAAACACTTGAGACTTGACAGTGGCATCCTGGATCCACAAATCAGAAAGTACCAAGTACTCCATCGATACATGCACCTCATAAATGCCAACTTCCTTACAGGCCCCCCAAAAAATGGACCTCTTTCCTTCCGGCCCCCTTAATTCTCTGCCCTTGTCGCTTCCAGCCCTCCTCCAAGTCTCCAACGTCTCTCACTCTCTCCGCCCTCTCCACCCCGGCCCCCTTCACACACCGCCGGAACCCTACCCCAGGTCCCAGCCAATGCCGCCCGCTTCCCGCCCCGCCGCCGCCGCTCCACCCGCGCCGCGCTGCCGCCGCCTCCGCCGCCGCCGCCCGCTCAAGGCCGCCACAGTACCCACCGCCCCCGCTGCCCCCGCTGGAGCTGCCTCTGCCCGCCGCGGCGGACCCGAGACCCCGCATCTCCGCTGGGCCGCGGCGCCTGGCAGCGAGGGCAATGCCGGCGCGGAGATGCCGCGCGGGGACCCGCCCTCCTCCGTCAGGAGCCTGGCCGCGGCGGTGTGGCGGCTGCGGCCACCCGAGGAGGCACCCGCCGCCGCCGCCCAGCGTGACGCCGCCTCCCGTGTCGGCTTCGAGGTACGTACGCGCCCTTCCACCCAGTGCTCGCCCGTTAGTAGTTGGAAGAAAAAAGGAAGTTCGAATTTTGCTTTTTTTAGCTCGAATCAAGCTGCTCCCGCTCAAATGTTGCTCGGATTCGGCGTACGGGGAGGCGAATCCTGGAAGGCGGGCGGCGACGACCTCCCCCATCAAACCGCCGTACTCGCCCGCCCACCGTACCACTCCGCTCTCCAGCCTCCCTCCGTTCCAGCTCGTGGCGGCAAGCAGTTACTAGCCGTTGCGGCGTCGCACGGCGGCGGAATCGAAGCCCAGATCCCCCATTTATGGCGGCGCAACCCCCCCCCCCCCCCCCCCCCCCCCCCCCCTTCTCTTTGTTCTCTTTCCTTTGTATAAACGCACCCGTCTCAGTGTCGGCGGGTGGGCATTTATTGCTCAGGCCATGGGCGCGTTCCTTGTGATGCACACAGCCCATTCCCCGCTCATGGAATCTGCTACTGGCTCATTGAATCGTCGTTGTGCCGTGCAATTAAGAACGCACGGATGTACCTTGGTAGGGTTCTTGATGTGGGAGTAACCAGCCTGTCTCCTGCTGCTACATGCATCTGCTTGTGGTGCGTGGGTGCCTTGGCTATTTGCTGGAGTCTCTTACTGCTTCCTTTCCAAGTGATATTCGGCGTGAACTCAAACATCTGTTCAGTTTCCACTTGAGCTTCTTGGTTGCGATGGCACTGCCATTCATGGCATGAGCAATAGATCCTGGTTTCAGAAGATGGTATGGGGTTTTCATACAGCTCTTTTGTTTGTCATTCATCCTATTTGCTGATAGGATCTGAATGATCCAGTGATCCACTACTCAGTAGTGTCATTATGAAGAAATTACTTTAGGCTGTAGCTTCGAGGATGGGTAAATCTGAAGGTGTTATGAAAAAGTTAGCAATGTATTAATGTCTTGTTGCTGGTTAGAGATGGGGAAAATGTTTTTTTCCCTTCTTTGTGGCAGTCCATTGATCATTCATATTGACTTGTTGATTTCACTTATATGACAGCATATACCGAGGCATCTACAAGCTCACCTCCTGAGCAAGAATCCTCTTAGTTGCCACCGTAGTCTGAAAAAAGACATTTCAAGCCCCAACTCAGTCCTGGAGCCACATAGTGGAGAGCTCCACAAGGTATAACCAGAAATCACGTGCACTTAAATTGCTTCTATCTTTTTTGGTTCCATACTGCAAGCTAATTCAGTGGATTTAACCATGCAGGTACATCTTCATCTTTCCTCAGGTGTGGAGGATGCAACAAAATGGGAGCATATAAACATAAAGAGCATAGAACCAGATGGTGCCTATATGGTTGCTAGCGAACTAAATCTTGTTGAGGAACAGCAAGGGGGCAGCTATGTTGCGAGGCTTGAGTTGGAGCTTCAGCAGGCACGGGATAGGGTGTGCAAGCTAGAAGCTGAGCGGCTTTCAGCCAAGAAGCAACTTAATCACTTGTTCAAGAAACTTGCAGAGGAGAAAGCAGCTTGGCGGAACAGAGAGCACAAGAAAGTTCAAGCCATTCTTGAAGATATGAAGGCTGATCTGGAGCATGAGAAAAAGAACCGGAGGCAGTTGGAGACTATTAACTTCAAGCTTGTTGATGAGTTGAAAGAGGTCAAAATGGCCGCGAAGCAGCTATTGCAGGAGTATGACAACGAGCAGAAGACGCGGGAACTCACAGAGGAGGTGTGCAACAAGCTAGTGAGGGAGATAGAGGAACACAAGTCAGAGATCGAAGCCTTGAAACAGGATTCTGTCAAACTGCGGGGTGAGCTGGATGAGGATAGGAAATTGCTACAGATGGCTGAGGTGTGGCGTGAGGAGCGAGTGCAGATGAAACTTGTCGATGCCAAGCTCACTCTTGAGGCCAAATATGAACAGTTGAGCAAACTGCAGGAGGATGTGGAGGCTTTCATCTCGACTTTTAGCTCTTCCAAAGGAGACAGCACAATTGTTGAAGCGGCACATGACATTGTTCAGGCCATTGGGTTGGCTAGGGACCAAGAAGTTAATTTCATGTATGAGCCACCAAGAGCATCAGAAGATATACTGGCCATCTTTGAAGAGCTACGCCCAAGCAAAGAAACGGAGACAAAGCAAACTGAACCATGCCCAAAGCAAGAAATCCAAGAAGGTAGCCCAGCAGCTGATATATTTCTGGAAAATCGAGACAAATTGTTCCCAGATGGAATCCATTCTGATGAGAGCGATATGGAAGATGGAAGCAGCTGGGAGACCATGAGCCATGAAGACATGCAAGGCTCAAGCCAGGAACCTTCAGTCAACAAGATCTTTGACAGAATTTCATGGACCAGTGGAAACGATTCTGAGGGTGAGCAGACCAACAAATTGTGTGATGACTTGAGCAATGTGTACCTGACGGACATGAAACAGCCCAAGAAGAAAGAGTCTGCCATATCGAAGCTGTGGAAGTCATCTCCACTGAAAAACTGTGAAGTCCGTACAGAAGATGTTGCGGAGATGATAAATGGGAGATTATCAAGTGCAAGTCTTCCAAATGCTGTGTACTCTACTGCCAAAGGTTCAAATCTAGATATGGGAGACAGCACCCCTAGCACAGCACAATGGAGCTCACCGGACTCGATGAACAGCCAGCTCAACCAGGGTTTCAGAGGCTGCATGGAGATGGTTCAGAGGCAGAGCCTGAAGGCAAAGCTCCTAGAAGCTCGCATGGAGAGCCAGAAGATTCAGCTCCGTCATGTGCTCAACCAGAAAACTTAAGTTAAGACGTCTGCGTCAAGAAATAAAATTCCAAGCGTTGGATTTATTTCATTTCCCTTGTCCATTGTAGTATGTAGCTTAGTCTCATGTGCTTCTGCTTCATAGAACTATATAGCTAGCTGTAGCCTTGTAGGCTGACCCGGCCATGGTTGATGCATCTGTCTAATAGTGGCAGTACATTTGACAGGTTATAGTGTCCGTCTTCATGTGTAATGTGGCAGTAAACAAGCATTGTTCGGACTAACTGTACCAGTAACGTAGAAGCAAAGAAGCATTGTTCAGTCAAACTGTAACATTGGCAGTGGAGAATTGTAAAACCTCTGAGAACGTGTCTTCATTTGAAGCGAACAGGATACTCAGAAATGTAAACCTATGCAGAAACTGCTGCCATTGAAGCAAAGGAATTCTGATTCTGGAATGAAAAGTATGCTAGATCCAGTTGCAATATCAAAAACAATAGCCACAACAGATCCACGTGATGCAACTTGCAATACAGAAACTCGCTTGCATGAAGTCACTGGAGCTTAGATTTTGGAGACATTTTATGTTCCAGAATTGTTAGTCAAGTACATACTTTGTCTGTTAACACATAACTATTGTCGACAGCTCAATTGTATTGCAAGTACAAGACTTCATACAAGTTATTAGCACTTTAGTACAACTACGATCACACATTGCTTTGCTTGTACAGCTTCGTGTCCAACACTTGCTTCCCACACATTGCGCACACTCCTGAAAAAAGTTAATATTATGATCAGAATAAGTCATGAACTATAGTGATACTTCGAATGTGTCAAACTGTCAATGCACTTATTGTCATGTAAATAAACAACAAAATTCATTTACCATGTTCTAGTTGTAGTGCATATCTTACCTTTTGAATAAGCACAGGTGTGGCAATATTTTGCATCCTGGTGCACCTGTTGCTTGCAGATTATACATTTGGTGTTTCCATATGGAGTCCACCTGTGATTAAGCAGAAGTGTGTCGAATTAGACCACAATAACGATATAATACTTTAAACTTGCAACAGATACGATTTTAATATTAAGTTACAAAAAAAGGAACATGCTGTGATTTCAATAGAGACAACAAAAACATATAGCTTGTTCTGAAAAAATATCCAATGAGGCTAAAGAATCCGTTGATACAGAAAACTCACTTAAAATTTTAAGCAACATATCTAGAAGGGATTTTGACTCCAGATCAAACAAGCAGGTTATGAAACAAGCCAGACAGTGGTGACACGTGATATTTCCATGGAAATTCAAGAGCGCCTTGCTTGAACATAAGGATCAAATAAATATGAATTTTGATCAAAGATGCCTTAAAAAACTGAAAATATTATCCCCTACCACCCCATGTCCATATGAAACCCTCGCTATCACCTGTTTTCATACCTTACAACATCAGAACTCATATTACTTCTCACCTTTTCTATCTTCCCTGTGTATTCCCATAACTAGTAATCAAACATTAATTAATTTGGAAGTTGGTTTCTTCATATCCTATGTCCACCGAGACAACACTCAGCATAACAGTTTCTCCGATAAGACCAAAGTTTATCAATCAATTATAGAAATCCTTATGGAACATGTGGCATGTTGTCATCCAGATCTGTGACACTTCCAACAAGTACTTCACTATCTATTCAGTTTACTACGGCCCTGCATTGAAGCGAGATAAACTTTGACGGGCATTAGGCTACCATGCTACCACCATGGTGTACATCATGCAACCGGACTGTGGTCCCAAACTGTCAAGAACAAAAGCTTGAAGCATTGTACAACTGACATACCATCAGTCTGATTCAGTTGAAGCCTTTTAAGGGGGAAAAAGGCGAACTAACACAATTTTCTAAAATAAAATGATACATGTGGCCCAAAATTCATGAAATCAAGTCTACCAGCCGACAACTTGTTTGATTGATTGGTCACTGACTTACTGTATACTACATGATGACTAGTAGAGCCATTAACTCTGGTGATTTTCCTCTTTGTTAAATATATAAACAAAAGCCCCTACCCGGATCAGGTACCCCAGAAAAATGAAATCGGGAGCCCAAGCAACAGGCATCAGCTATTCGCGCGTGATGTCAGCCCAACCCTGACCGCAAAGAACTACTAGTAGTAGGGGAGACGGCTCGGCAGGGGCTGGGGAAGAGAGAGGATGGGGAGGGAGAGCCCACCTGTTCTTCTTGGAGAGGAGCTTGTTCTCGTTGATCTTGCGGCCGCCGCTCTCGTTGGTGTTGCTGGCACCCTCCTTCCACTTGTCAGGCACGATCACCTTCCCGAGCTTCTTCTCGCCTGCATCCCAATTTCCACCAGCCCTTGTTAACCCTTGTTATATAGGTATAAGAACAGGGGGGAAAAAAAAAAGGGTACAGATCCCAGCACGAGTCCTCTAGGGCAAAAAAGAATCGGGGATGCACACCCTCTACGACAGGGAGGAAGGGAGGGGCAATCTTACACTTAGCGCACACCATCGCCGCCGCCGCCGGCGGCGGTTCGCTGTCTTTGGTCGGGGATCGGAGGCTGGATGGAGCCAAGACCGAGAGGAAGGGGAAACGGGGAAGGAAGCGGTGGCTGGCTGAGAGAGGGTTGGTGTCGAGCGGACCAGATCCGTTTGCCCGAACCAGGCCTTTTCGATGGGCCAGGCTCAAAGCCCGGATATCTCGGATCAATTTAGATCGAATCTGGGCTTCAACTCAAAAAATTGGGCGAATGTGTTTTTCTGTGGCATCCAGCAAAAGTTGTTTAAATTTGGGTCGGAGTTCTGCTGTTAGAGCGGAGAACAACTTCGTGATAGTAATTGTATAAACTTATCAGTACGTCTTATTCAAAAAAATTTATACAAACATAATTAAATTTAAGTCATTCTTAGTGAACTTTTATTAATAAAGCAATACATAACATTATAAATGATAGTTTGTACAAATTTTTAAATAAGATGAGTAGTCAAACTTATTAAAAAAGTAAAAAGACTTAAATTTGAGATGGAGGAAGTAGCTTGATATTGTTCCTTCGCCATGCCTCCTGGAATTGGTCGTTCGCCATTTTTTGTTACGAGAGATATGAAGAGACTCCAACTCTTAAATTTCAAATTTCCAATTACGCATAAGCTTGATATTGTTCGCGAGATGCAGTAATTAATCCTGTCTAATAAATCCAAAATAAATTTAAGCACCGTGTTAGGATTATCGTTACTTGAGCATTTGCCTGAAATAAATTACGTGGAGAAGTTTTTAAAATAATATAAGTGTTATTTGAAAAGGAAAAGAAAGCAGTGTCATCTGAACTTCAGATGCAGGAGACTCTTGACACAAAGATCTTAGGATAGTTTTCCTCATAGCACAACATACTGGAAAGAAAGACTGAAGCAATACGATGATGCTTTTACTGACAACACACCTATGCTTGAAGAAAGAAGACTGATGCCCATGTATGACATCCACCTCAACAGCCACACACACAGATGAACAAATCGAGTATATCCTCATCCTCAACGCAATAGTCTGCCAGGGTCTTGCTGCCCTCCAGCTTCTTACCGTCAAACATGATCCTATGCTGTATGGGCCGAATATGGGTCTTCTCATAGATCTTTAAATTGACAATATCGATCGTATCTGACCTGTTAACTTCAAGAGGGATCCTTCCATCGCTAGTATGTACGGAGATATGCATGGTACCTCTTGGAAACCATTGGAGGACATGTAGAAGGGTGGACTCCATCGAAATGTTGTGGTCAGCCAAAGTGCTATTGTCCTCCAGCTGTTTGTCGCCAAATATGAGGCACTGCTGACCCTTAGGAAAGCCCTCACTATGCTGAATCTTTGCTTGATGTTGTCAATAGTTCTGAGCTATCAACCTCAAGAGTGATGGCTCTGCCTGCTGCTGTTTCTACTACATAGATTTGCATCTTTTCTTTGAGGTCAAGCGTGGATCTATGCTGGATGCCATAGTCAGCCAATGTAAGACTGTCCTTGTGCTGCACTCCATCGTAGACAAGGTATTCCCGTTCCTGAATCTTTGCCTTCACAGTTTGCAAGGTATCTGATGGCTGTACCCTGAGGCAGTTGTCCGGCCTGTGGGGCACTTCACAAAGATCTGCATCCTAAATGGGCACACCAAACATCACAAAATAATTTTTCAACAAAAATCATTCATCGTGATTTTATTGAGGCAATAGAACAAGGAAACGTATGCTGTGGAAAACAATCTCCTGTGCAAACTATGAAAACTCTAATCAAGGACACACAAATCTAATCCGATTAGATTTGTGTGGCCTTAATTAGAGTTTCCATAGTTTGCACAGGAGGCTGGTTTCCATAGCATACGTTCCCATAGAACAATGCACTGATCATACAATAAAATTAGACAAAGATGCATTCGTCTAGATTTTGTTTAGGCTCTATAAAAATACACCGAAACACACGATTTTCAGATGGAGTATAAGTAAAATACCCATTATCTAAAAAATCATGAAGCGAGAACAGATATCTACTGCATAAATACATTGTTTCTGATCTAACAAATGCAAGGTTGCAGCTAATCCTTGCTTACAAATAAGTTAAGCAATCGGTCTGAATTACATGCTTAGCTCAGTTATGTACACTGAACATATACTGAAGCGAATATTCTCATCATACTGAACAATTACTACTGCATTAGAGCAGACAACAGGCTAGGTGAAGGCCAAAGCAACCAAGAAGACTCAAATATTTGTACAGAAGGCAGCGTAGATCATGAGGATTGCTATGATGCATCGATCTAATCTAATTAAATTAAAACAGAACATGTAGCCCTTGAGTTGACTACCCCAAGAGATTACCTAAAATTAACAGCATATGCTTTCACCTTACAAAGAATAACACTAGCCAACAACGTCTACAACTGAAATTAGTAGTAGAAGAAAGATGGTGTATATAAATCTACAAGTAACAAATTAATGTTTGGCCGACTGACATATAGAATATAACGATTTGGACCATATATATTTGTTTATTCATTTATGTGTATATATGTGTGCAAAATATATATTTAACGTAAAGCATCTTAATTTGTCAGATTCTGTGGCAAGGATATTTAACAAAAATTCCTATCTAAAACTATATATATTCCATCGTTCTCTAGATCAAGAGTTTTTCTGGGCAGGAAATGACGAACAATTATAATATCAAGATCTAATCAATCCTGAAGATCTGACAAAAACAAATGAGATGAAGGCTAATCAATCCTAAGATCCAACAAAACAAATGTGTAATCTTACCTGATACGGACAGTATGCTTCACTACTGGAGGCTGGTTCTTTGGCCGAAAAACCCTCGGCAAAGGCTTTGCCGAGGGCCGCCCTCGGCAAAGAGCCCTCGGGAAATTTTGAGTCGGCGAAGAGGGTGTTTGCCGAGGGCCAATTATCGGGCACTCGGCAAAGAAAAGTAGCCGTTAGGCCTGACGTCCGTTGACGGGGTCTTTGCCGAGGGCCGGCAAAGAATTTATTTTTCTTTTTTCAGAAATTTCTTTGCCGAGAGCCGGCCCTCGGCAAAGAATTTCTTTTTTTTAGAAATTTCTTTGCCGAGGGCCGGCCCTCGGCAAAGAATTTTTATTTAAAAAAAACAGTCTTTGCCGAGGGCCTTATATGAAGCCCTCGGCAAAGACTTTTTTATAAAAAAAACAAAATTTCTTTGCCGAGGACCTCGGCAAAGAAATTTTGTTTTTTTTATAAAAAAGTCTTTGCCGAGGGCCTCAGCCCATGGCCCTCGGCAAAGATATTTTATAGGATTTTAAAAAATACATTTTCAAATTATGATTTAAATTTGAATTTGAATTTGAAACTCAACTTCTTCGAACTAAAACACATACAGAGAATACGCATATACAAGATAAACATATATTACATTCATTCATATCTTGTCCTTGTCGTTCCATAATCTCCAACACTAGTTCATAATACACTTCGTTCAAATCTGACCACAGCATGTAATATATAATTTTCTTTTCAGACATGCAGCATACAAGGACGATCATACTGTAAGCACTCAAATAGTTGTCCAATCTTGAAGTAAGCATAAAGTGGGTTTATATCCTTGTTTACGATGCAGTGATGCACTTGCATTATTTATCTAGCCAAGTTAGTGTTAATGACCATCACTACATGCTTACAGTAGTACTTATAGGTACTAAAAATCCAAGTATAAGAGCACTACTTCTACTGAAAGGTCTCTGGAACATACGACGTGGGATCTGAAGCCTCCGCTGCTGCCTCCTTGGACCTCATGCCATATGAAGCCGCCGCTTCCCACTACATTAGAATCTGCGGAGAGGGGCACGAGAGAGCGAGTAGATAGGTTTAATTAGGAACATTGGTCATGCATCACAGATCAAACTAAAATGCTCATCTTGAGAAACCGAAACCTAACACGCAATCAGTAACATTGATCCATGAACTACGCTTCAGTATGATGTATATTGCAGAAGTATGAATCACTCCATTTTAGATGCATATAAACACTGCTTTAAGTTCAGACCACATATATATCATATAAAAATAAAAATAGGTTCAGGTCATATAAACAATTATGCAGCAATAGTAACAGATGTGAACCTAGTTAACCTCTGAAATAAACAATACACAAAAACATGACAGATATAAGGGCTTAATCCTCCTCTAGAACCCGGACAAACAAAAGACTAAACGTGAGGAAGATAGCTTACCATGTCATCGCGCAGTTCAAGTTTCAGCAAAAAGGCATACAGCTAATAATAATAATACAATATACAGAGGCACAGTGGGATTTCCACAACTTGGAAAAAAAATCAAGGGACTATATATGTCATCTCAGAGGATACAATGGATGCCATATCAATACAAAATTTCTCTCCATCTTCAGAATGGAACTATAAAAGAACGGAAATACTAATGATCACGTCAGTCAATACACATGGGAATCGTAGCATTAGCTGGTACGCCTTATGTTCAATATGCATGGCGTCAGTACAGGGAATACTATCATTTCGTGAGAAGCATGATATCTAAGTTCAAAGGTGAACCTCTTCTGGAAACATAACGTAGTTGGTAGCGTACACTACAATCTCATAACAAAAAAAAAGATATGTCAAATGACTCACCTCAGTTAAAAAAAAAAAGATATGTCAAATGAAAACACATTTTGGTCCTAACATATGAAACCAGAGCTACCTAGGAATGCTTGTCAACCTTGATATATGCACCATAAATAAGCATATCGTCTAAAATTCAGAAATATCTTCAGAAAAGAGAAGAACTTTCCAGCAAAGTTTCCGTTGAGCTTCAAAAGTCTAATGTAGTGGGCATTGGGAAGCACTTTCAAAGCGACGACAAATGAGGCAGTAACATTTGAAAAAAAACTTCCTAATCAAACAACCATGTATGCTTTGCTATTCAAGTATTCTACCACTAGGACAATTTCTGTCAGGATACTAATATTGGTTGGACCATTTGACACCAGGTCAACAATGAAAATGCAATGGGCTGGTAAGCCAACCATGTAGGTCTATGCACCCGTTTTATCTCCTTGGCATGGAAAGATGCCCAAAGAAGGTAATAGATGCAATCTCTGGTCATAACATAACTATTCCATAATCAAATGATGACAAGAACAAAGCCTATCACAACAAAATCAGAGTACAGTACTTGCTCAGCCGAAACCCATTGGTTAGCTTTACTAATTTCCACTCTAACACATGTGGATTGATGTGTAACAAGGCCTTAGAGTGGGGGCTGAGCTTAACACAGTTACTACAAATTTTTTTTAAGAATTACAGGGAATTTGCTGTTGTCCATTGGATGGCACCAGGGCAGAACATTCAGTGTTTAGAACCATTAATCAGCATCTACAAGTTCATCATAATACTGCACACATATTGGAGTACAGCAAACACAACCAGACTAATAGAATTATCTTCTGCTATCTACAAATCTTTGATGTACTGTATCAAGCATCACCGTCAGCAAGCAACAGGCAAATTTACAGCATGAATAGCCATACCGTGTTTTGCCCTAGCGGGGCACGGAGCGCGAGCTGGTCGAAGGTGAGGCACTCTCCACCGGCATTGATGATCCTAGGACGAACGCTGAGACGAGGACTGCGAGAACGGTCGACGAGCCGAGGCCAGCGCATGCCTTCTCCTCCTCTCCTTCTCCTTCTCCTTCTCCTCCTCCTCTTCTTCCCTCCTCCTCTCTTCTCCCATGCTCCTCCTTTCTTCTCCCCTTCTTCTCTCTTCTATACTTCTCCTCCTCCTCTCTGCAGGGACCGCCGGCGGGGGAGGGGGCCGCGGCAGAGGCGCAGCCGGCCGGGGCGGAGAGGGGCGCAGCCGGGCAGGGGCGCCGGCGGCCCAAGGAAGAGCGTGGGCGGCCGGGGCGCCGCCCCCCTGGGTCGAGCTGGCGGCGCGGCGCGGCCGGGCAGGGGCGCGGGGAGGGGCACGGCCGGGCCGGGCGGGGCGCGAGCGGCCAGGGCGCCGTCCCCCTGGGCCAAGCTGGCGGCGCGGCGCGGCTGGGCAGGGGCGTGGGGAGGGGCATGGCCGGGGAGGGGTGGGCTGGTCCGGCCGGGCCGGGGGGGGCGCGGCGGCGGGGGCTGGGCGCGCGCGTCTGACTAGCTGGGCGTGGGCTAGGGTTTAGTTTGGGCTGTTGGCCTGTTCAGCTTTTTTTTTTAAAGGCATTTGGTTTTTTTATCTTTTCTTTGTCGAGGGCCTCATACTGGGCCCTCGGCAAAGAATTTTTTTATTTTTTGGTTTTTGAACCCAATATTTTTTTAGACCTCTAATACATCATTTAAAGCTTAATTTAAAAATTTAGATGAGTTTTGACTTTTTTTTATATATTTCATTAATTTATTTTGTTTTGTTGATTTTTCTCGAATATTCCAAATTTGAACTACAGGTGCATGGAGTAATGCACTTTAGTGAATCAGAAAATGTTATTCATGGTATTTAGTATATGTTGAGTCCTTATCCACGAGCACGCATCAAATTTCGGGTATCTTATTCACGTAACATGACGACCAACTAGCTAGAAAAGTGTTTCTAAATTTTATAAAATCTATACAAAGTCCAAAAATCACGAAACTTGTCGAGGTATATTCTTTTCACACATGTAGCCTGTGGTAAAAAATTGATAAGGTTTCGAGTAAGGTGTGATGTCGGATTTCTAAAACTCAGACATCTCCACATATGATGACAAGGTTTCACATGTGGAGATGTCTGGATTTTAGAAATCCGACATCACACCTTACTCGAAACCTTGTCAATTTTTTACAACAGGCTACATGTGTGAAAGGAATACACCTCGACAAGTTTCGTGATTTTTGGACTTCGTATAGATTTTATAAAATTTAAAAACACTTTTCTAACTAGTTGGTCGTCATGTTACGTGAATAAGATGCCCGAAATTTGATGCATACTCGTGGATAAGGACTCAACATATACCAAATACCATGAATAACATTTTCTGATTCATTAAAGTGCATTATTCTATGCACCTGTAGTTCAAATTTGGAATATTCGAAAAAAATCAACGAAACGAAATAAATTAACGAAATATATCAAAAAAGTCAAAACTGGTCTAAATTTTAAAATTGAGCTTTAAATGATGTATTAGAGGTCTATAAAAAAAATTAGGTTTAAAAAAACCAAAAAATAAAAAAAATTCTTTGCCGAGGGCCTACTTTGACCCTCGGCAAAGAGCCTTTGCCGAGGGTCCAGTGTGAAGCCCTCGGCAAAGAAATTTTTATTTTTAAAAAAAAAATAAATCTTTGCCGAGGGTCTAACTGCAGGCCCTCGGCAAAGACTGCCACCGCCATCCATCCCACGAAATTTGCCGAGGGCAAAAACTGCCGTCGTCATCCATCCCACGAAATTTGCCGAGGGCCATTTCTTTGCCGAAGGCCCGGCCCTCGGCAAAGACCTCTTTGCGGAGGGGCTTTCTAAGAGGGTCTTTGCCGAGTACCCGATATTTGGTCCTCGGTAAAGACCGTGTTTCTAGTAGTGCTTCACCCGTGCCAGGAATTAGTACGCATATGAGAGTAGTAGTAGTGTAGTACCTTGCTTGAAGTCGACGAAGATCTGCTTTCTTGCTTCCGACGCGCTGGAGCGGCCAGGGAGATCTGAAGTGGAATAGGTGAGCCGTTCTCGAAAAAAGTGTAAGCGGTGAGATTGGAGAACACAATGCCATTTTATAACCACACCACACGGGACGTTCAAATCTCTCGTCTTTGGCATCTGAAACGACGAACGTCTCTTCTTCCGTCAGTCGTCATCCATTAATTAAAGCGGTCGACGATTTGCTTCCAGAATAAAGCACGATGTTTGTCCTGCGCTGTAAATGAGTTAGAAGTCGGCATGGAGATTATTTGTTAGGTAACCGGAATAGATCGAATTTTGAAGTTTTGTAAGTCATTTTTTGTATTTAACCAAAATTTATATAAAGAACATAAATATTTGTAACACCAAACAAATATATAATGGAAGTATATTCTATGGTGTATCTATATAACTAATTTGGTTTTGATTTTTTTATATATAAATTAGATCAAATTTTAAAAAGAATCGACTTAATATAATTTTAGTTAGGAATTATTCTAATTATAGATGGAGGGAGTATTTTAATAAGAAAAGGGTTATACTTCGGCCTTAAACCGATCTTATTCCTTCCCATCCCAAACCTCTCTTGTTCCATCATTCACTCCCTCTCAAATCTGAGCCCATTCCTGTCACTACACACTGGCTTCACTCATATGAGCATGTGAATAACTCATCTTCCAACGTCACAATAGATACACAAAATAGCCACGTATTTAAGCATAGTCGATCCCTATCAATCTTCCGTAGTATTCAAGGATATATGCTGATTTTCTTACCTAGTCTGCTTTTGTTGTAGGCGTCCCAACTCTGTTAGGGCATCTACGTGCAAGCTATATATCAATAATCCTACTGTTTAGGCATGTCTATATTGGTCCTATTGCTTATTTGATAGAACATTGAAAGGATCGAGGATATCTAAGAGGGGGGTGAATTAGGCAACTAATAAATTTTTCGCAAACCAAATCAACCTATCGCCATATGCCCAATCTCACCCCGCAAGTGCTTGTGTGTAATTTTAATCCTAAAACAAGTTATGCAATCTAGAGCCAACTCCTATCACAAGTATACTACTCTAGAAATATAAAGAACACAAAGTAAATGCAGGAAAGTAAATGAGTAAGAGATTGCAAGCCGAGTTTTTCCCGAGGTATCGGAGAGTCGGCACTCCCCACTAGTTCTTGTTAGAGCACCCACGCAAGGATGTAGCCCCCCTTGATCATCGCAAAGACCAAGTACTCTCTATGGGTTGATCCTTTGCCTCTCCGGCGCGGTGGATCGCCCATAACTACTCACAAGCTTGGCTTGGGCCGCCCACAAGCTCTCCAAGCGGTCGCTAAGCCTCCGATCACCACCGAACCGTTTAGGTGATGCCGATCATCAAGAGTAACAAACCTAAACTCTCACTTGACCAAGAACAAGACCAAAGAGGGTGATGGATGTACACAAGTCACTCTTAATCTCTCTAGGGAAGAAACTCATAAGCAATGGAGTTCACTCAAATCTCCCTAGGAATCTTGCAATCTCACAAAGTCACAACAGTTGTTTCAGCTGAACAAATAGGCAAGAGAGTTAGAATGAAGCTAATGGTGAAGTATAAATACTCCCCCTCTCCAAAACTAGCCGTTTGTACTGTTTTCAGCTTTCTGCGAACTGTCGGACCCTATGAACAGTGCTAGCGTTGGACTAATCCCCTCCAGTCCGACTCTCACAGGCATCCTACAGGCAGTACTGTGTCGGAAGGGTGTAGGACCCAGACCAATGGTCCGACGACCACCGTCGAACCAAAGTTCGACGCCCTTGAGCTCTCGGGTGAGCTCTGCAATCAACGACCAAAGCACGCAGCTATGGTCCGACGCCCTCCGTCAGACAAGGTCCCACGCTCTCCTACGCTCTCTGGACCTCTCTGGAAGTGTCGGACCCATCGAACCAATGGTCCGATGCTCACCGAGAAACACCCAGGCATCGTCAGATGCTGACTGATGGTCCGACGCCTATCCAGCCAGGGTCCGACGCTCCCTGGTGCGCTGAGAAGCACCCAAGGGCTGCCACGTGGCGTCGGACTCTGAATATTGGTCCGACGACTATACTGCTCAGGGTCCAACGCCCTAAATTCAGTTCAAACTTCGCCAAATCAAAAACTTTCCAAAACGAAGTTTGATCCTCTCTCTCTCAAGAGTGTCACTGGGTGTCTAAAGCTATGTTGGACAAGTGTGCATCACATCTACATTCTCTAACCTTGCCCTAAGTCAAGCTACCCATCCAAACCCCTCTTAATAGTACGGTCAAAGAGAAAAACAAAATCTAAGACTACTCCAAGTGTCTCTCAACTCTAATCGACACTTGAAACTAGCCTATACTGTCTTGTCTTTCATCCTTTGAAAACCGAATCGATTTCCATCGCTAGGGGCTTCGTTGACGGTGGATAACGTCAAACTTTATTAGAACTTTAGACACCAAAGGATATATGAATACACACTAGTCTAGAGTTTTAACTGACAATTTTCACGAGTTTTGCATACTCTGTATTTTCTAGGGGTCATTTCAGAGCGTAAAAGAGGGATTAAAGTGCATAAAAGACACGAAACGTAACCGCAAAGGCAACATCGTCATCAGGACCCTAGAAGCACCTAGAGAACACCCGAACCAACCAAGGCCCCACCACCTGACAGCTAGGGCCGGCCAGCGCCAGGGGGCCGGCCGGCGCCCCCCTAGGGTTTCACCTTCCGTCTTCTGAAGTCTTCTTCCCCGCCTTTGAGGAGTCATCTCGGCCCTTGGTTAAGTCGGTTTGATCCTACGGCACACGTGCAACCCACCGAGCTATAAATAAAGGGGCAGACCCCCTGGAGGCATCCCATCATTCATCTAAGGCATCAAGTCTTTGGTCAAGCCATCAAGAGCCTTCTAGTTCATCATGAGCCTTCTAGTTCATAGTTCTACTCTAGTTAGATTAGAAGTAGAGGACTTCTAGTTCTTCAGCGGGATCTAGAGCCCCGGCGTCTGTCTAGAGCACGGAGTTCGGTATAGTTCTAGTTCTTTCTCTATTATTGTATCCTTCATTATGATTAGGGAACCATTGTTCTTAATAGTTCATATGTTCTTAATTACAATAGTCATTGTCTACTTTGATTATATGTCTAGTATAGTTGGTTTGATCTTATTGAATTCATGTAATTGCTCGTATAGCGTTTATCCAAACGATCGTTGGGTAGATGATGAACAATATGTGGACGTGGTGTCTAGATACTCTGTTTATCTGCGAGTGCACCCTGATGTGCCGGGTCGTGTGGTAAATCGCGTAGGTGACAATTACGTTGAGTCCTCTGTAGTCCAACCCCCGTATGTAGGCAAGCAAGCACGGTCGTGAAGTTGGGTAATGACTCTGTTTCACATCCTTCCTAGATGATGCCCTTCACATGTGATCATGATATAGGACTAATCTAACAATGATTGCTAGATATAATTGCACTAATTAGAGTTATTCATTGGCGTAGTTATAGAATTACCTTAGATATTAATTCCTTAGTTTATCCATTGGCTAGCTATTACTATGACTAGAAAGTGCTCTGATGTTTACCCATTAATTATGATGCTTGATCATACTTATCACCTTTATTTATCTTTATTATCTTGTGACCTCTACCTGTTATGAGCAGAGTAAATGACATCGATAACACCGCTTATCCATTGTATATAATCACTATCAATATAATAGATTAAAGTTTATCCAGTCCTTCCTAGTGGTATCAATATAAATCGATAATCTGGTAGACTCTAGGTAAAATGCTACAATGGTATAATTATCTGTCCGCTTGCAGAATTGTTCTTAGTTTATATTTATATATTTCTACCTAGTCACATTGAATAGTATATGGAACCTTTATTTATTCTAGCATGTACAATTAGGGATGACAACCTAGTTCATGCATAAGAATGTTGGTAATAGATAAGTGACTAGTTGCTAAATGACAAGTTAATTAATTACCATACATCTTTAATCTCGTCTCTAGTAGTAAAAGTGATATAGTTATACTTGGTGACTTTAGTAGATGTCAACAAGCATTTTTGGCGCCGTTGCCGGGGAAGGCACATTAAACTTAGAAAATATTGATAACATATATAATAATGGATAAGATTGTGTTACCGATTGATCTCTAACTCAAACAGGCACACCCTTGTTTTTTATCATTTACTTATCTTATACAGGGTGATTAATGAATGGTATTTCTCTTCCAAACAACTTCACTGACGATTCAGAGAAACTTCTTAGAAGGAAGAAGGTTGTAGAGGCGAGGGACAATTTTGAGTCACTATCAAGAATACCCGTCGCCGCTCAAGCTAGTCCATCAGAGGAGCCAGCTCTAATATTGGAAGAAGAACATTTAGGAGAAGATTTAACTCCTGTGTTTGAAGACATGGCTGAGAAGACACTGCGTGAGTTCTCTGCCCCAACAACAGAAAACATCTGGACTGGACCAGCAGTCAACACTGGGGAGAATGGATTCGAGCTCAAACCTGCTCTTATTACCATGGTTCAAGCCAGTCAATTTTGTGGAAAAGCTCATGAAGATGCAAGTGCACACTTACAACACTTTCTAGAGATCTGTAGCACCTTCACGATCAGAGGAGTACCAAGAGATCCTATTTTACTCCGTCTTTTCCTATTTTCACTTTTAGGGAAGGCTAAGCAGTGGTTCTACGCCAACAAAGAAAAGAACACTACATGGGACCGATGCTCAACTGCTTTTCTGGCAAAGTTCTTTCCTACAGGCAAGACGAATGCTCTGCGTGGGAAAATTTTAAGCTTTCAACAGCAACGTGATGAATCATTCACTGAAGCATGGGAAAGATTTCAAGATTATATTAAATACTGTCCTCATCATGGGATAGAGGATTGGCTATTAATGCAGACCTTCTATCACGGGCTTATCTCTAGCACCCGTGAGTCCATTGATGCTACAGCAGGAGGAGCTTTCCTGTCACTTAAGCTTCCAGAAGCTAAAGTACTTGTTGAGAAGATGGCCTCAAATCCAAGCTGTAATGAAGAACGTACTCAACCTCGCAAGAGAGGAAGAGGCATCCATCATCTCAAGGAAATTGACATGGTCACTGCCAAGCTAGACCTCATCATGAAGAAGCTTGATATAGAGAAGAAGGAAGTCATGCATATTAATGATTTTCGCATGACCTGTGAAGAATGTGGAGATTACGGGCATTCAGCTGTCAACTGCCCTATGTTGTAAGAGGATGTGAACTTCATCAACAATAACACCTACTATCGTCCTCAGTAAGGTCAAGGATGGAACCAGCCAAATCAAGGATGGAATCAGCAACCTCGACAAGGTAACTATCAAGGTGATAACCAAGGTAATAATTACAATAATTACAATCTTGCACTTTTAAGAGATTTAGTTGCTGGTCAATCTAAATTGTTAGATCAAATGTCGAGAAAGGTAGCCTCTAATGATAAAGCTTTAGAAAATATTAATACTAGAATAGATACCTTTGCTTCTGCTATAAAGAATCAGCACAGCTTCAATAAAATGTTAGAATCACAATTAGCTCAGCTAGCTGCTGTTGTCCCTCCATTTGAGAAAGGTAAGACTCTGGGCCAGCCAGAAGACTTAGAAATTGCTAACCTTGTTGATATTCACAATGCAACCCAATACCATATTGAGCCTACAGATATACAGTGGATTGATCACTCACTACCTGAGAAGATGGGAGACCCTGTGAGACCTGTCATTCCTATCTCTATAGGATGTCACAGCTTTCCAGAAACTATCTGTGATTTCGGCGCAAGTGTCAACACAATGCTCAAGGTAATTTATGAGAAAATTTTAGTTGATCCTTTATTTTACACAAGTATGCGTTTGCAGCTTGTAGATTAGTCCATTTGTTACCCCAAGGGAGTGCTAGAAGAAGCTGTCATCAGAGTAGGGCAATCATATGTCCCAGTTGATTTCGTGATCATAGATACAGGAGGAGATGAGAAGGCACCCATTATTTTGGGACGACCATTCTTGTGCACAGCCAAAGCCATCATCTATGTGGAACATGCCAAGATTGTCCTCTCCATCAAGGACAAGAAAGAAAGATTCTCGTTCAAGAACCGCATCTTAAAGACTCCTGCAGTCTCGAAGCAATTCCATCAACAAGAAGAGCAACAACAACCAGCACCCAAGAAGAAGAACAATAGAAGATGGAGGAAGAACAAACCCCAGCATGCACCTGAAGAAACTGCTCAACTAATTACTGCTCTCAACACAGAAAATGATCATATGCTCCCCCAACCATTTCCAACGAAAAAAGATGACCCAGGTGTACCAATCATTGAATGCACAATCAGAGACACCACTTTTGCCGACACTATCTGCGACACTGGATCAGGCGTCAACGTAATGTCCAAGAAGGTATATGATGATTTATTTAATGATTTACCTCTATACCCAACATATATTTAGTTGCAGATGGCAGACCAAGCACTAAGATTCCTTGAATGCGTGGTTAAGGACGTTATGGTAAGAATTCAAGATAAATATATACCCGCAGTTTTTCTAGTTCTTGACATGCAGGGAGACGATGAATCACCTATTCTTTTGGAAAGACCGTTCCTCTACACTGCCAATGCTATTATCTACATCGGGTCTGGACAGATCCACTTCAACCTACCCACGGGAAAGGTACGCTGTCAATTTAGAACACTTGTTAACCATGAGCAGGTCAGGAAGCAACGCAATAGGAGAAGACGCCAAGCCCGCCGTCAGGCTGCCCAGCCTCACTGTGGATGGGAGGAATTCCCTGGCATGATTGTGAAGTATGAAGACTGCTACAAGGAGCAAGAGGAAGCCGTACAAGCACCACGCTGGAGTGAGTGGGAAGCGGAAGCTGAGAGGATGGATCAGATTGCTAAGGCAGAGAAAGAATAGATCCCTGCACAATTAGAAGAATGGATGAAGAGAGATGAAGAATCAAGAGAAGCACACCTGAGGGAGTGTAACAAGGAAGAGCTGGAGCTAGAAAAGAGAGAAGCAGAAGAGACAGAAATGAGATGGAAGGAGAAAGAAGAACCACCTACTACACCACCGCAAAATGGGGAATTGACTGAGGTAACCTCAGACGATGAACCTGCTGAGTAAGTACTCTCCTCTATCTAAGTCTTGTCGGTAGACTTTAAATTCCGTACCCTAGCCATAAGGTCAGAATGGTAGTTATATAATTAAGTTAGCATTTATTAGTAATTTTGCTTTAACACATTTATTAGTACAATCACTTTTGCACATTAAATATAGAACAACAAAAATATTTACTGCTTTATTTACTGCATCATAAAAACTAAAGCCCCATGTGAATGCACTTATGGTAAACCCTGTAGTAATATTTACTGTGGTGGCAAAAAATAGTAAAAATAATATATATATATATATAAATGGTAGTAGCATCTGTATTTACTTTGTTGCATTATAAATCCTAAGCCCCATGAGAATAAATATTCTTCGTGATGACATAAAAAAATATAGCATGCATACATATTTGATTGCTGCATAAGAAAATTAGAGAACCCAAAAAGAGAATCCTGTTAGAATCCTGCTAAAATCTGTCAATTAAAATCAACCCAGAGGATAGTCAATTACTTATTGGCTGACCGCTAACCCCTTGTTAAATTCAAGTCTCGAGTTTTGGTTTTCTTGTTGGAGTATAATTATGCAGGAACAATATTATGACTAAGGAGAGAGTCTATCAGTGGCACCCATCAGGACCACCACTGGCTAACTCACTCTGAAAATCATTCAACGTCAAGTATTGCAAATATCTAGCTTGAGGGAGGAGCATCCCCTAGTTATCAGGTAATTATACCTAGGCGATTATTAAGTCTGTTTTATATAGTCATAAAATACCAAAAATATGTGAGAACATGAAGGTTCACCATAGTATCATAGGAAAATCTAAAAATACCAAAAATATATGGACACATGAAGGTCCACAATCATAGAGTCTTTTTGAGTCCAATCAAAAAAATAATTAGAAAATCATTAAAACCAAATAAACACTTAGCTATATATTAAAATATGTTCAGAGTCAGTCTAGACTAGAATTAATTAAAATTGATGAACACTAAAATTTTATCTTGGAGATGATGAATAGTTGCTCTGTTATCATTCCTTTCAAGTGCCTAGTTTTCAACCTTAAATTCTCCTGAGTTTTGGATATTGCTGTTTTAATTTGAGAATTTACTCTGAACCTGAAACTTGTGAAGGCATATGCTTGAGGTAAGTCTAGGTGATTGATTTATATGATTCATGAAGGTCGAGCTGCTATTTATCTTATTCCTAGCATTACTAAGTTCTGGAGATTCATTTTGGAAACTTAAAATTTACATGATGAGCTCCTGTATGACAAAATGTGAATTCCTACCAAAGCCATATGTGATACATTTAGATAGGAAACCTTTGCAAATTTATGCTACTTGCTTTGCATTGAGTTCAGTCAACCTTTGTTGTATACCTCATGAGAGTCTTGTCATGCTTTTAAAAACAAGATCACTTACACACTCCAGCCACATATGCATTATTCCTACCCTGCGAATAATCACAACCATTTTCACTTTCATCTATGTTCATCATAAAAATATTTTCTCCTACACTGGGAGTAAACACTAAAAATATACCCCATAGGACAGCCCTGTTATAGATGCTCTAAGATTTTACCATTATTTTCTCCCCAAATCATTTATTGGATACATGTGGCTATGCAAAAGTATGAAAAGAAAAGGGAGTAAAAGATGAACAAGTGTCCCAGCAATTAAAACAATGGGTACTAGATGCCCGCCTCCATAATGAAAAAAAAGAAGGAAAAGAAAGAGAGAAGAAGAAGGAAGAATAAAGATAGCCCATGTTTTCCTGTGAATCCTAAAGAGAGAGATTTATTTTCAAAAGAGCATAAGTAGAATTAGGATTAGCCACCTTATATACACCTATCCACCATATTCCATACATATGCACATCTTGGTTTGATTGTATGCCTCGACTCTGTGGATCCATTGTTTGACTTTACAATTATGAATTGCAAGTATGCTCATCCTTGTTATTGCCACTCCTATGAGCTCCACTATATATTCTTAGCTATAGGGAGGCATGACATCGTTGTTGCCTAAGTGAGATCCATAAATACCACATATGTTGAGGGACTTGAGGGTGTCATACAATTAAGCTCTGAGTTTTATTTCAAAAACTTATAAAAACTTCGGAATATTGGTACTGTGAAGAATTTGCTACATTGTGCTTGACTTGATTGTTCTATCTTTCAATTGCTCAAGACTTACGCGGAACCTGTAAAGCTCCATAGTTAAAGGTAAAATGGGTAAGTCTAAAGGTTAGAGCAGTTATTGTCTAATCCGGAGGAGAATCTCTGTTTGAAAGCATGTGTACTCAGAAAGTATGAAAGCATTGTAGCAACTCCTGATCCAAATACTTTGGTAATTAGGCTTAGTTTGTTTGCCAAGGGACTAGCAAAAAGGTAAGCTTGGGGGTGTTGTTGACGGTGGATAACGTCAACTTTTATTAAAACTTTAGACACCAAAGGATATATGAATACAAACTAATCTAGGGTTTTAACTGACAATTTTCATGAGTTTTGCATACTCTGTATTTTCCAGGGGTCATTCCAGAAAAGCGTAAAAGAGGGATTAAAGTGCATAAAAGATACGAAACGTAACCGCGAAGGCAACATCGTCATCAGGACCCTAGAAGCATCTAGAGAACACCCGAAGCAACCGGGGCCCCACCACCTGACAGCTGGGGCCGGCCGGCGCCAGGGGGGCCGGCCGGCGCCCCCCCTAGGGTTTCACCCTCCGCCTTCTGTAGTCTTCTTCCACCGTCTTTGAGGAGTCATCTCGGCCCTTGGTTAAGTCGGTTTGATCCTACGGCACACGTGCATCCCACCGGGCTATAAATAAAGGGGCAGACCCCCTGGAGGCATCCCATCATTCATCCAAGGCATCAAGTCTTCGGTCAAGCCATCAAGAGCCTTCTAGTTCATAGTTCTAGCCTAGTTAGATTAGAAGTAGAGGAGTTCTAGTTCTACAGCGGGATCTGGAGCCCCGGCGTCTGTCTAGAGCACGGAGTTCGGTATAGTTCTAGTTCTTTCTCTATTATTGTATCCTTCATTATGATTAGGGAACCATTGTTCTTAATAGTTCATATGTTCTTAATTACAATAGTCATTGTCTACTTTGATTATATGTCTAGTATAGTTGGTTTGATCTTATTGAATTCATGTAATTGCTCGTATAGCCTTTATCCAAATGATCGTTGGGTAGATGATGAACAATATGTGGACGTGGTGTCTAGATATTCTGTTTATCTGCGAGTGCACCTGATGTGCCGGGTTGTGTGGTAGATCGCGTAGGTGACATCTACGTTGAGTCCTCTGTAGTCCACCCCCCTTATGTAGGTAAGCAGTCACGATCGCGAAGTTGGGTGATGACTCTGTTTCACATCCTTCGTAGATGATGCCCTTCACATGTGATCATGATATAGGACTAATCTAACAATGATTGCTAGATGTAATTGCACTAATTAGAGTTATTCATTGGCGTAGTTATAGAATTACCTTAGATATTAATTTCTTAGTTTATCTATTGGCTAGCTATTACTATGACTAGAAAGTGCTCTGATGTTTACCCATTAATTATGATGCTTGATCATACTTATCACCTTTATTTATCTTTATTATCTTGTGACCTCTACCTGTTATGAGCACAGTAAATGACATCGATAACACCGCTTATCCATTGTATATAATCACTATCAATATAATAGATTAAAGTTTATCCAGTCCTTCCCAGTGGTATAAATATAAATCGACAACCTGGTAGACTCTAGGTAAAATGCTACAATGGTATAATTATCTGTCCGCTTGCAGAATTGTTCTTAGTTTATATTTATATATTTCTACCTAGTGACATTGAATACTATATGAAACCGTTATTTATTCTAGCATGTACAATTAGGGATGACAACCTAGTTCATGCATAAGAATATTGGTAATAGATAAGTGACTAGTTGCTAAATGACCAGTTAATTAATTACCATACATCTCTAATCTCGTCTCTAGTAGTAAAAGTGATATAGTTATATTTGGCGGCGTTAGTAGATGTCAACAGGCTTGAACCTACATGTTGTTATGACCTAACATCTAGGTTATCCTGCAAAACACACGTTAGTCATAATAACCTTCTCGTTGTCATTAATCACCGAAACCACTAGGGCCTAGATGCTTCAATCTCCCCCTTTTCGGTGATTGATGACAACAACCTCAAATAGATTAAAAAGAATGAGGTTTTTAAAGGCTTGATTCATATAAGCATGTGACAATAAGAGCAAAGGGGTTAGGCATGCTTATACAAATCAAGACCGCAAGGTACACATAGGATATGAATTAAGTACAAGTACCAAAAAGATATGCTCAAGATCGTAGTGAAGTGCGGAAGCTAAGACAAAGAGCATAACCATGTGAGAACGAAGTGACATGATATATATAACATGAAGCTCAAACATATGTCACAAACCAAGTTTCAAACACACATATATACAAAGCATGAAAGATAAGCAAGATGCATGAGTATATCACAAGCAAAAGTACCCTCTCTCATCGCTCCCCTAAATCTATGCTCTCTGTCCCCCTTTGGCATCAAGCACTAAAGACCTAAGACTCAGTAGGAGGAGGAGAGGCTGCAGTGTCAAGGTCGGAGGCGTGAGGACAGATCTCAAACTGCGAAGCATCACCATCTGACTCAGAACTCTGAGCTGTCGGACCCTCTATCGGTGTACGAGAAGGTGAAGCGGTCCGGTTCGGCCCAGCTGTCTCTGTACCGGGGTCAGCCTGTGTGTCGGGAGCTACAGAAACAGTCTCTGTAGGTACCTGCTCCTCAGTAATGGTCTGAGCAGACTCTGGAACTGTCTGCTCCTCGGTGCTAAGCTGCTGACCCTGTGGCTCTGCTACTGTCACGACTACCACCTCAGTCTCTGTAGTCGTGGTAGTGATGTGCTCAGAGGAAGCAACTGAGGACGGCAGTGTCTCGGTAGTACCGGTAGCAGGTGGAGCTGTGGAGGTAGGCGCTGGCTCTCTAAACTCTGGAGGTGTAGGCAAGCCAGTGATCTCGCTGAACGTAGCACCCAAGCTCCTGGTCACGGAGGGGCCACCCAAGTCTGGTGTGAAACCTGTGCGGATCAGCGTGAACCCCTGAGTGAACCCCGGTGAGACGAACCACTGCTGTGTCTGCTGTGATGGTGGAGTGAGCTGACTAGAACTGGAGAACGGAGCAGTGCCCTGACTCTGAAGTCCACTGGACTGTAACGCTGGAGTCACCTGGGCGGCAGTGGCTGCTGGACCTATCTGCTGAACTGGAGGAGCAGTGGCCAGGTAAGGAGGAGCTCCGGTGTGCCTGATGATGTGCTCTATAAACCCAAATGTCTGAAGCTAAATCTGCTGGCTCTGGAGCTGCATTGCTAGCATCTGCTGCTGAAACTAATCCTGTCTGAGCTGAATCTAAGAAAGTGCTATAGCCTGCTCTCGTGCTAACCGTGCCTGCTCCTGTGCCAGACGACTCTGCTCCTGTGCCTGCTGCTGCTGAGACTGCTGGAGTGACTGTAGTATAGCTAGCAAGGCTGGGTCGGTCTGAGGAGCCTGTGGAGCCGAGCTGGAGCCACCGGCCTCCGAGTCGTGAGCTCGTGGACGCCTAGGGATAGGCCGGTAGTCCAAGTCTGAGCTGTCAGAGGAAGAGTCGACTGGATCATCATCCAAAAGAAGATGCTCCAACTTACTATGGGCAACGTGCCTTATAGCCTCGTCCTGCTGCTGAACCTCTGCCATATCTGCCCCTGACCTCTGTCCTCTCTGAATCCTGTGAAGTGCACGGCTACCCCGTCATCCATCTATGATAGAGGTCATCCGGTAAACTGAAAACTCGGTCTCTGTCTGGCGCAACTCTCTGGTGATCCCAGTCCATATCTTGTGCAGCCTGCGCACAAGAATGGAAGAGATTCAGTGAGCATAGGGGAGCTGCCGACGTGACCGGATACCCTCTGCTATCGTGTCCTCCATCTCACTGATCATCAAGTCCACTATGTCAAACTCTGACTGCTGATCCAGGGCACCAAGGAGCCAAAGCTGTAAGTGAGTAAGTCCCTCCTTGTACCCTTCCCGCAGTAGTAGAGTGCGCCTTATCACGTCGTTCAAGAGACGAACGACGGGACAAAGCTCAGAGGGCATCCTGCGGGAGCCGTCTCCAAACGGTGGTCGGAAGCAAGCTGCCACGTGTGCTGTACCTGGTGACTGTCCTCTGTGTGCCCTTCTCGGCGGATCCATCGTGCTATAACAGATACTGTGCAACCTAGTAGCAGACTCTATTACTCCAAGCAGCTCTCTAAGGGCCTTCGCGTAGAGCCTATAAGGCTCTCCGCTGAAGGTGTACTGCAGGTACTCGTGGCCGGGGTCAATCCAAAGTGAAGCGTAGAACTCGCGGACCCATGACTCGACGTACCGTCCTGACTGACCAAGCAACTCTACGAGTCCAGGCAAGTAGGTCAAGTAAGGCCTGATCTCCTCACCACCTACCTGGACTATGTCCTCTAGAGGACACACTCTGTGCTGACATAACTCAACCTCTGAAAGCATAAGGGCGGTGAAGAAGTCCTCGTGAAGAGTGGTTTACCAGCCCTCTGAAGCTTTGGGGTCTCGCTGAGGTGGGAACCAGCTGTCGAGCAAAGTCAACCGGAGCTCTCTGACTCGGGCTGTGGAGATGTTCCGCAGGTCCAAGTGTACCTCTGGCTCTGGCTCCGGCTGCGGCTCTGTGGGAGCAGGAGCCCTGGGTACTCGGTCGAAGTGGAGGTGCCTAGCCCTGCTCCCCCTGAGTGGCTGACTCCTGCTGCTCTGCCTGTCTCTGCTCTGTCTCTTCCTAAGGCTGCTCCTCAGGATCCTCTCTGTCTGCCAAGCTAGCCTTGATGCCTCCAATGTGGATACCTCTACCACGCTCTGCCCTGTCAGCTGTCTCTGCCACTCGGATAGCCTGCCTCTGTGCTGCTGTCAACTGTCTCTTCCTCTTCTTGATGGGCTCAACAAGAGGGGCCTTCCCTTTGTCCTTAGATGGACGAGGAGGAGGCCTCTCATCTCCACCTGTGCCACCCTGACTGCCACTCGCCTGCTTGTAGCGAACCATCTTTGCCAATCTCTGACAAACCTGCCCAGGCTGCCAACTACCTCTCTGCAACTGCCCACTGTCACTCAAGAGGCTTGGCCTCAATCCGTATCTGCGGGCTTGGCCCCGGATTCACTGTCACACTGCCAACCTCTGACAAACGACAAGCTGCAGTAGATAGATAGACAGGGATACATAAGCATAAATAATCTAGAGATAAGAGAGACCTATCGGAAGCAAGCACATAGGGTAAGGAACAGAGTAGCAAAGCAACATGCGGGAAGTGAAACCTGTGAAGGGGTAAGATCCTCTGACGACACGGGGCACCAGCCACGGAACAAGACAAGATCACTGCATGGAAGGATAATGTCAATGACACGGGCAACGACAACCAAACACAGTGATTTGAGGGTAACTAGGGTATGAAGGGAAGAGAGGATACCACGAAGACGGCAAGCTTCTCCAAATAACCCTAGAGAGCATCACAGAAGTGCGGCTGTCCTGGAAGAACTGCAGGACCTTCTCAAGATAACTGTTCCGTAGGCAAGGCAAAAACAGTGAGCTAAAAAAGGAGAACTCCTTTGAAACAAAAACTCGAGCACTTGGTGTGCACAAGACAAGGTGCTCACCACCGGTGGAGATGTGGCCCAAGAGCCTCAACCAGGAATGGAGAAGATGGACGAGGAGATCCTCCCACGAGCTAGAGCAGAACAACAGCGAAAGGAGGAAGCCGGTGGAGTCAACGGTGATAGGGAGTGCTCAGCAAAACGGCGGCGGAGGCTGCGGCTTCTCGCAAGGAGAGGTGCGGGCACGAGCACGCGCGAGGGAGAGGAGCGGCCACCGGCGGCGAGGACGCCGGCGGGCCGAGCAGAGCGGTGGCGAGCAAAGTGGTGCAGCTAGGGTTAGGGCACAATGAACGATGGCGCGGCCAAACAACGGCGGTGTATGAGCACGGGCAGGGAAAGAATGAAGAGAAAGGAGCAGCGGGCCCCACGAGACAGAGAAAAGAAAAGAACACTGCATGTCGCCTTCAAATCGGTCGTCGGACTCTACTGTTCGGAGCGTCGGACTAATCCAAGGTAAGGTCCGACGATTCCAGAGAGCTACAGAGAACTTCCAGAGCCGTCGGATGCAGTCCGACGCTGGCCGTCGAACTATATCTCACAGTCCGACGCCGTGAACTGGGGTGAACACGTTATATCAATCGTCTGATGCCTTGAAAAACACGGTCCGATGCTGCGCCCGACGCCATCTTCAACAGGGCCAGGGACCGTCGGACTGAGGCAGATGGTTCGACGCTGGGAAAACCAGCGTCCGACGCCTCGGTCCGATGCCCAAAAACCCTAAAATCCTCAAGTTCCTTCGCGCTGAATTCTGCCAACTAAGTTCCAACCTCAATAAGAGTCAAATAAACACCAGTTGGAACTAGAGTGAGATGCCATCTCTAAAACCCTCAATTTTTCAAATAGTTTGCCATAGGCATATGTAGTTTTTATGAAAATAGGCAATGAAATCCAAGAACGAAACGACAAACCAACAACCATGCACATGCAATGCAAGTTCGCGTAAATTAAACTAGTTGCTTATCAAGTTTGTCCTCGGGTAAGCTTCTTCACATGCTCTTGGGCGGTTATCTTAATCGAGTTAGACAAGCCCTACGTGCAGTTTAAAGTTAGACATGTTTTATATTACAATGCAATGCACATGACAACACAAGATCATCTTTTAGTAAAGTTGCTTAGATCAAGGCAATTAACTTCATTCCCTAGAGAGCAAAACCATGCCTCATCCAATGGTTTTGTGAAAATGTCCGCCAAGTTATCATCCGTTCTCACTCCCTCAAAGGAAATGTCACCTTTAGCAACGTGATCTCTAAGGAAGTAATGGCGGATGTCAATGTGCTTTGTGCGGGAGTGTTGAACCGGGTTATTAGCAAGTTTTACCGTACTCTCGTTGTCACACAACAAAGGCACCCTTTTTAAGTTAATTCCATAATCAAGTAGGGTTTGTTTCATGTAAAGGATTTGTGCACAACAAGCACCCGCGGCAATGTATTCCGCTTCGGTTGTTGACAAGGCAACACTATTTTGTTTCTTGGAGGACCAAGAAACTAGTGATCTTCCAAGAAAATGGCACCCTCCGGATGTGCTTTTCCGGTCAATCTTGCAACCGGCATAATCCAAATCAGAATAGCCGACAAGAGTAAAGTTAGCTCCTTTGGGATACCAAAGGCCAATGTTTGGGGTGTGCTTTAGATACCTAAGGATTCTTTTTACCGCAACTAAGTGAGGTTCCTTAGGGTTAGCTTGAAAGCGCGCACACATACACACACTAAATATGATGTCGGGCCTAGATGCGGTCAAGTATAACAAACTATCGATCATAGAACGATAGAGAGTTTGGTCAACCGATTTACCTCCCTCATCAAGGTCGAGATGTCCATTGGTAGGCATGGGTGTCTTGATGGGCTTGCATTCTTCCATCTTGAAGCGCTTGAAGAGGTCTTTCGTGTACTTCTGTTGCGACATGAATAACCCCTCCCTCAATTGCTTGACTTGAAAGCCGAGGAAGAATGTGAGCTCACCGATCATGGACATCTTAAACTTCTTTGACATCATATCACCAAATTCCTTGCAAAAATCTTCATTAGTCAAACCAAAGATAATATCATAAACATAAATTTGACAAATGAAGATATGCCCTTTATGCTTCTTGGTGAATAGTGTAGTATCAACCAGGCCGATTTTGAAGCCCTTATTAAGGAGGAAGTCGCGGAGACGCTCATACCAAGCCTGTGGGGCTTACTTCAAGCCATATAGCGCTTTGGACAACCTATAAACATAGTTTGGATATCTAGGGTCTTTAAAACCCGGTGATTGCGAAACATAGACAAGTTCATTTATAAAGCTATTCAAAAATACACTTTTCACATCCATTTGAAAGAGTTTTAGGTTTTGATTAGATGCATATGCAGGTAGGATACGGATGGCTTCCAATCTTGCAACCGGGGCAAAAGTCTCTCCAAAATCCAAGCCTTCAACTTGGGAGAACCCTTTTGCCAAGAGCCTTACCTTATTTCTCACAATGTTGCCCTTGTCATCTTTCTTGTTGCGAAACACCCACTTGGTGCCTATGGTTCTTGCTTCTTTTGATTTCTCTTCAAGTGTCCAAACTTGATTGCGGGTGAAATTGTTGAGTTCTTCATGCATGGTATTCACCTAATCCGGATCTTGAAGAGCTTCTTCTACCCTAGTAGGCTCAATGCAAGAGACAAAAGAGTGATATTCATTGAATTGAGCATGCCTTTGTGAGCGAGTCATTACCCCCTTAAAGGACTCCCTATTATGAGATCTTGAGGATGAGCTTGTAGGAGTGGAGTAGTTCTTCTATCAACCACTTGAGGAGGAACTTGTGGAGCATCAACATCTTTTGCTTGTGCCTCAACTTCTTCTTGTGTGATGTGGGTGTCCTCATGTGGATCCACCCCATCCTTGTCTTCATCATCTTGAGGCACATTTGATGAAGATGGTTGATTGATCACTTGCACATCACCATCATCTTCATCATCTTTAGGCTTGATGTCTCCGGTTGGCATGTTCTTCATAGCCTTCCTCAATGGTTCATCACCTACATCATCAAGATTCTCATGCTCTCCTTGAGAGCCGTTAGATTCATCGAACTCCACATCATATGTTTCTTCAATAAGGCCGGTGGCATTGTTGAATACTCTATATCCTTTGGACTTCAAGGAGTAACCAACAAGAAAACCAATATCACAATGTCTTTGGAACTTCCCTAGGTGTTGCCGCTTCTTGTAGATGTAGCATTTGCAAACAAACACCCGAAAGTAGAAGACATCGGGCTTCTTGCCATTGATGAGCTCATAGGGGGTCTTCTTTAGCAACCAGTGAGGGAATAGGCGGTTGGATGCATAGCGTGCGCTGTTGATTGCCTCCGTCCAAAACCTCTCCGGTGTGTTGTACTCATCAAACATTGTCCTTGTAAGGGTGATCAATGTTCGGTTCTTCCTTTCAACAACTCCATTTTGTTGAGGTGTATAGGTGGATGACACTTTATGCTTGATCCCAACTTCATCACAATATACTTCAATGTTTGTGTTGTCAAATTCTTTGCCATTGTCGCTTCTAACCTTCTTGATCTTCACTTTAAATTCATTTTGTGCTCTCTTGGCAAACTTCTTGAAAGATGCGGCAACTTCGGTCTTGTCGTGAAGAAAGAACACCCAAGTGTATCTTGAAAAATCATCAACAATCACTAAGCAATAGAGCTTGCCACCAATACTTGCATAAGTGGTTGGCCCAAATAAATCCATATGAAGTAGCTCTAATGGTCTTGAGGTTGACACAAATGACTTGGATAGATGTGTATTTGTCACTTGCTTGCCGGCTTGACAAGCACTACACAATTTGTCCTTCTCAAATACAACATCTTTCAATCCTCTCACCATTTCCTTCTTCAATAGCTTCTTGAGTGTGCTCATTCCAACATGTAAAAGCCTTCTATGCCACAACCACCCAAGAGATTGTTTGGTGAATAGACAAATCATCAAATTTGCATCTTCCGAATTGAAGTCCACTAGATAGAGGTGATTGTACCGAAAACCCTTGAATATCACTTCATTGTCATCTTTCTTGGAAACAACCACTTCTTCACTTGTAAATAGGCATTGGAAGCCAAGATCACACAATTGACCAACGGATAGCAAGTTGAAGCTCAAAGAAGCAACCAGAAGCACATTTGAAATAGAATGATCATTTGATATAGCCACTTTGCCAAGCCCTTGCACTTTGCACTTTATCACCCATGTAGGCAATCTCACTTCTATCAAACTTCATTACGGTATTCATGAGGAGATCACTTTGAAGATATTGGCCTCTTATGAATCTTTGCAAGCCAATAGTGAGGTGACCCTTTTCTTCCTTCAACTTCTTGTTCTCTTCCAATAGGCTTGTAAGTTGGCACTTCTCACTCTTGAGGATATTGTTCCCTTCTCTAAGCACCTCAACCTCATCATCTTCTTGCATGGTTTCAATGACAATGGTGTTGGTGGTTGATTGCTTCTCAAGCTCTTTCTTCAAATTCTCGTTCTCAATCTTGAGCTTCAAATAGTCATCATGGCAATCGGCCACCACCACTTCCTTGCCTTTGCTACTAGCACCTTGCTCAATGATCTCATCAATCAAGTCATCACATGATGTAGCTATGTCACACTTAACAACAAGGTTAGGAGCATCATGTGTTTCATTGAAAAGCAAGTCATAAGCCATAGCAAGGTTGTCATGATTCATTTTTAGTTGAGTGTAGTCCTCTTTTAGCTTGTTATAGCTAGTGGTGAGCTCAATGTGCATCTTCTCAAGTTTATCATTTTTTTTTGAGCTCCTTTATGTTGGATTTAACCTCCTTGAGCTTAAATGACACGTTTTGGTTTTTCTCTCTAAGCTCATCACTAGCTCTAGTGAATTATTCATTCTTAGCTAAGAGGTTACCATTCTTAAGTTTTAGCTTTTCATTTTTGCTTGTTAGATTTCTAATCACTTTGGTGTAGTCATTAAGCAAGCTAGCAAGTTCATCATAAGTTGGTGAATCATATTCATTGTCACTATCACTACTCTCATCATCACTTTGTACCTTCTTATCCTTAGCCATGAGGCAAAGGTGTGATGGAGATGAGGGCGGTGATGGCAGTGGAGGAAGAGAAGTCCCAATCATAAGAGCGGCCACCTTCTCTTTTTCATCATCGCTTTCTTCACCGGAAGAGCCACTTGAACATTCAATGTCGGTGACCCAAATCACCAACAATGTAGGTCTTGCCATTCTTCTTGTTCTTGTGAAATTGCTTCTTCTTGAATTCTTTCTTCTTGAATGGCTTGGCCTTGTTCTTCTCATCATCACTCTCATCACTTGAGTCTTGCCTTTTGCCCTTGTTCTTGTTCTTAAACTTGTCTTTCTTGGGCTTTGGGCATTGATGAGCAAGATGCCCAAGCTCTCCACAATTGTAGCAATCCATCTCGGAGATAGACTTTCTCTTGCTACTAGTGAAGAACTTCTTCTTATTAGAATCAAACTTTATTTCCTTGTTGTTGAGCTTCTTGAGCATCTTGGTGCTCTTCATTACCATGAGAGCAATCTCCACATAATCATCATCATCTTTACTTGTGGAATCAAGGGAAGAATACTTGACTTGAGATTTGCCTTTCTTGTCGGCCTTGAGAGCTAAGTCCTTCTCTTCCTTCTTGGATGATGAGCCATCTTGCGGAGTGATCTTCATGTACATCTCATGAGCATTGACTTTCCCAAGATTTGAGTGAAAGTTGCATTGGAGAAATCCCCTTGGTGAAGCACGGTCACAATGTGACCATACTTGTCAATAGGGAGAGCATTGAGAATCCTCCTTACAACATCGGCCGGAGTGATTTGAGTGAGCCCAAGGCCATTGACTTCCTCTACAATGATATTCAATCGAGAATACATGTCATTAGCATCTTCATTAGGAAGCATTTTGAAAGAATTGAGCTTATCAATGATAAGGTAATATCGTTCCTCACACTTATTCTTAGTTTCCTCATGGAGCGCACAAATATCCGACCATAGTGTATGGGCGTTTTTGTGGTTTCTCACACGGTTGAACACCTTTTTGCTAAGGCCTCTAAAGATGATGTTGCGAGCCTTAGCATTTCACTTTTCGTGCTCTTCCTCAACGGGTGTGAGGGTTGCGCCGGCTTTGGGAGTGGGGGTACCCTTGTGTGGCGGCTTTGTGAACACCAAGGCCCACCGCCTCAAGGTATGCCTCCATACGAATTTTCCAATAAGGAAAATCGTTACCATCAAAGACAGGAGGGGGACCATCGTGACCACCGGACATCCTTCTCTTGGCGGTTAAACCAAATTAGTGAGCACGATGCTCCGATACCAATTGAAAGGATCGAGGATGCCCAAGAGAAGGGTGAATTGGGCAACTAATAAATTTTTCGCAAACCAAATCAACCTATCGCCATATGCCTAATCTCACCCCACAAGTGCTTGTGTGTAATTCTAATCCTAAAACAAGTTATGCAACCTAGAGCCAAATCCTATCACAAGTATACTACTCTAGGAATGTAAAGAACACAAAGTAAATACGGGAAAGTAAATGAGTAAAAGATTGCAAGCCGAGTTCTTCCCGAGGTATCAGAGAGTCGGCACTCCCCATTAGTCCTCGTTGGAGCACCCACGCAAGGGTGTAGCTCCCCCTTGATCTTCACAAAGACCAAGTGCTCTCTACGAGCTGATCCTTTGCCTCTCCGGCGCGGTGGATCGCCCATAACCGCTCACAAGCTTGGCTTAGGCCGCCCACAAGCTCTCCAAGCGGTCACCAAGCCTCCGATCACCACCTAACCGTCTAGGTGATGCTGATCACCAAGAGTAACAAGCCTAGACTCTCACTTGACCAAGAACAAGGCCAAAGAGGGTGATGGATGCACACAAGTAACTCTTGATCTCTCTAGGGAAAAAGCTCACAAGCAATGGAGTTCACTCAAATCTCCCTAGGGTTCTTGCACTCTCACAAAGTCACAACGGTTGCTTCAGCTGAACAAATGGGCAAGAGAGTTAGAATGAAGCCAATGGTAAAGTATAAATACTCCTCCTCTCCAAAACTAGCCTTTTGTACTGTTTTCAGCTTTCTGCGAACCGTCAGACCCTATGAATAGTGCTAGCGTCGGACTAATCCCCTCCAGTCCGACTCTCACAGGCGTCCTACAGGCAGTACTGTGTCGGAGGGATGTCGGACCCAGACCAATGGTCAGACGACCACCGTCGGACCAAAGTCTGACGCCCTTGAGCTCTCGGGTGAGCTCTGCACAGTAACGTTCAATGACCAAAGCACGCAGCTATGGTCCGATGCCCTCCGTCGAACAAGGTCCGACGCTCTCCTGCGCTCTCTGGATCTCTCTGGAAGTGTCGGACCCATCGAACCAATGGTCTGACGCTTCCACCACTCAAAGTCCGACGCTCACCGAGAAACACCCAGGCACCGTCGGACGCTGACTGATGGTCCGACGCCCATCCAGCCAGGGTCCGACACTTCCTGGTGCGCTAAGAAGCACCCAGGGGCTGCCACGTGGCGTCGGACTCTGAGTATTGGTCCGACAACCATACTGCTCAGGGTCCGACGCCCTAAATTCAGTTCAAACTTCGCCGAATCGAAAACTTTCCAAAACAAAGTTTGATCCTCTCTCTCTCAAGAGTGTCCTTGGGCTGTCTAGAGCTATATTGGACAAGTGTGCATCACATCTACACTCTCTAACCTTGCCCTAAGTCAAGCTATCCATCCAAACCCCTATTAATAGTACGGTCAAAGAGAAAAACAAAACTTAAGACTACTCCAAGTGTCTCTCAACTCTAATCGACACTTGGAACTTGCCTATCACCGTCTTGTCTTCCATCCTTTGAAAACCGAATTGATTTCCATCGCTAGGGGCTTGAACCTACATGTTATTATGACCTAACCTCTAGGTTATCCTGCAAAACACACGTTTGTCATAATAACCATCTCGTTGCCATTAATCACCGAAACCACTAGGGCCTAGATGCTTCAAACATCACATGTCAAACTTTGGACATGCATATGCCTACTCATAGCCCCCTAAACATGCCCATCGTGGGGGCAAAACATGGCGAATTCATGCATAAAGTCATACTCATACAAGGAGTCCATTAACTGGTTCGAATCATATTGATAGAATATGCATGCCTATGATCTATAGTATGGTTGGCAACAGATGCCCGTAGTGACAATCAAACTATCCAACTTCCCCATAGAAGGCTAAAGAGAAAAATTCTCGAACACACAGAAGAACCGTGTATCATTACACTAAGAAGAAAAAAGAGTCTAAGAAGACTCAAAAACATAATAAATGCCCATTAGGGCATGAATTTACATGACTGATTAGTCAGGAAGACAAGAAACTTCAACTAGCGACATACCTCCACCCTACATTATGGCCAAATATGTCTAATACCATTAGCCCCAGCCATACACCACAAATTTACCTCATCCCTAATTTCTTGCATGAGAGCATTAACACTAGGTGAGGCTCCTTTAAAAACACAAGCATTTCTATGTTTCCAAATCCACCACGCTACCAACACCACTAATGAATTGAATCTCTTGCAATGTTGCTTTTCGATTTACTGCATTGGATGGCACCACCACTCAATGAAACTTAGTGCATCCAGGCCTGGTGTGTGCTGATGCAATCCGACCAAGGACAGAACTGAATGGCAGACTTGTCTTGAGAAAACACATGCTGTAAGCAAATGCTGCAGATTTTAATCCTCCTGATCACATAGTAGACAATGCTCACGGATGATCAAGGCCAAAATGAATCTGCATCCTAAGATTCAGCCCATATTAGCAAATAATCTACTATGTCTTCCACTTGTAGTTGGTGAAGACTTGCCTGGACCGGGTCATTCATCCTTATTGAACAACATAACCTTCACAGGAACATTGTGACGTCAGATATCATACATATGTTGACAGGTCCAAGTGAAATAATTTCTAGAAAAGGATTGCACTTCTAACAATGTTCAGATGCTAATTGCTATTCAACAAGGACTCGTGATCTTTTGTAATCAAGTCAATATATGAAATACATTTCACAATATATTAGGACATTCACATTTGATCTCACAGCTAAAAGATGGGTCATGTGACAAACGATTTACATGTTGTAAGATCAAGAAATGGTCAAATACAGTGAAACTATCACGCAATACACCCAATCAACGACTGTGCTAACAAAAGAAACTAAGAAAGCAACATACTCTAGTAGAATTGTAAACAAAATAATCGATGCTATAATATAATAGACAGAATTACAACGCAGGGAGCAGCAACATCAAAATGCCCATTCTTCTTATTGTTCCTCGGGTCCTTCCACCCTTTGATCGCCCAATTGGATACACGTGTTTGTATTTCCGTGCAATTGTGGATCGATTTTCTCAAGTGTGAAAAGATTAAGAACTAAGATAAGGAGTTGTTAGAGACAGTTTTTCATCTTGCTAAAAAATCAAGATTGAGAGTGAGTTTTGGAAACCCTTGGAGATGCTCTAACAAAGGGGTAAGACCAAATATTTCTTATGTTTACAACTTGAGCACCTTTCCTTGGGAATTTTAGTAATCCAATTGGCCTTATATCCAAAAATATTGGAGAAATTCAATACAAATAAAGCATATCCATCCAAAACACTGATGGTTGTTCATTCTCTAGACATGGTGAAAGATCTATTTAGACCACATGGTGGTGAAAAAGAGATATTGGGACGCAAGGTTCCATATCAATTATTGAAGCACTTATGTATCTTGCAAATTGCACAAAACCTGATATCATATTTGTAGTTAACTTACACATCATTGGACCAGAACGAAACATACCTCATATATCTCAAAGGCACAAAGGTTCTTGGTTTGTTTCTTTAAGAAAAATCATGTTCCTAATATTATTGGATATACGGATGCTAACTACTTATCACATCCGCCTAGTACCAGATTCTGAATAGACTTTGAGTCTTACATTTAGGTATGACCGTTTCATGGAAGCCTTCTAAACAGACTGTGGCGACCTCTACTAGTCATTCCAAAATTATTACTACACTATACCAGGAATCAAGCATCACGTGAAACGGTCATGTGGTATTGGTTCATTTGAATCACCTATGGTTATCTATAAAATTATCTCTAAATCTCTTGCTAATAGGCTCAAGAACCTCCTACCTAACTCTATGGATCATGCTCAATTTGCTCTCATTGCTCACAGAGGTATTTCCTCTAATATCATTATCACTCAGGATATAATTCGCTCTTTTAATTTGAAAAGTTAGAAGGATCATGCTTTCATTCTAAAGATTGACTTAGCAAAAGCTTTAAAAACTGCTCTACAACATCAGGGCTTCAACGATAATTTTATTAACCTTATTGATGCATGCATAACTCTCCATCCTTTTTGTAGTGCTAGTTAATAGTGAACCATCCAATACTTTAATTTCTCAGCTTGGTCTAAGGCAAGGTTTTCCCCCTTTCTCCCTATTTATTTTTCATTTCTATTAACGAACTATCCATTCGCCTGCTAGCTGCGCTACAAACAACAATCTCACTAGCATTATTCACTCTTTTTTATTTGCAGATGACTTAATTCTTTGTGGTAACACCACTCTTACTGAAGCACAGGCTATCAAGACCATCCTCTATGACTTTTCCCGCCACTCTGGTCAACTTCTTAACTTACAAAAATCCTCCATTCTATTCAGTAAGAATGTGCCTAACAATATAAGATCCCAGATTAAATCTATTTTCCATGTTCCTGATCTGCTACCAAATACTTTGCATCGTGGCCACCCTAGATAGAAATAAAGCCTATGCTTTCATTTTTAACAAATATTTTGCCAACTTTGGCACGGTTAAAGCTAACACTCTATATCATGCAGGTAGACTCACTTATATCAAATATGTTCTTGCTTCTATTCCTATTTACTATATGTCTGCTATCCTCTTCTCCAAAAAATTTATTGAAAAACTCAATACCATTATTAAAAGGTTTTGGTGGACAGGTATTCAAGGAGAAGACAACTCGAGTCCAATAGCTTTTGGCTCCTAGGATGACATATGTAAACCGACAGCGCATGGTGATTTAGGCATTCAAGACCTTCAGACTGTTTAAAAAAATTGATCATCCATTTTGCTTGGAATATAGTTACTAATAAGAACTCCTTCCTAACTTCTATACTTAAGGCTAAATATTTCCCCAATGCATCATTTTGTACTACTACTAATCATGGACTCAAATCCATCTTTTGGTCTTCAGTTTTGCAGGTCAGACTTGATCTGAGTACCAACTCCACCTACCAAATTCATGCCGAAAACACCTCTATTTGGTCTGCCCCATGGAACCCCATGTGGAATACTATTCATGATCATCTTCTCCTACCTGATACCACATCTCCCTTGCCTACCAAAGTGTCTAATCTCTGGATTTCGGACACCCGCTCTTGAAATCTCCATCTTCTCTCTAATACTTTTACTGATCAGGCCACGCATTCCATCGCTGCTACTCAATCCATCCAAAGTGACCACCAAGACATTCTTCATTGGACCCCCGCCAAAAATGGTCAATGCACCACTAAAGCCATTTACAGATACCTGTTCGGTCAGCCCCACAAATCACTCCCCTCCCGCTCCAAGGCTCCAGAAGCATCAACCACAGTGCCAACCAAATCTTACAGAGAGCTTGGAAAAGAACGAACTTGCTACCACTGATCAAGGCATTCACCTAGAGACTTATCAGACATTCCCTTGCAACAGCTAAACGTGCAACCAGGTATTCTTTGACCAACATTGTGCTTACTATGGAGCAGTGGAAAACGATTTCCACCTCTTCTTCCAATGTAACTTGCGAGTTGTTTGGTTTACATCCAACCCACCACTTCCAATTGATATTCTACCCCACTCCTCCCCCGAGGATGATGGAGTCCAATTAACCCTTCCAAACTTAATAGCTCCTTCATCCATTGATGACTTATTATGTAAAACTATTTTCACTATGTGGCACAGATGGAAGGCCAGAAATGAGAATAGATTCCAGAGGAATAACCCCTTCATCCATTGATGACTTATTATGTAAAACTATTTTCACTATATGGTATAGATGGAATGGAAGGCCAGAAATGAGAATAGATTCCAGAGGAAAACATGGAATCCTTGGCAGGTTCATCATGCAGTAGCAGCTCATCTGAACCACAACATAGACAAACAGAACCACTCCTCTCTACAACTGCACAGACCCTACGTCGCACCAGCAACATGCTAGGTATGGGTTCTACAAATGCAAGAACCTCTCCGCAATGGATGCACAATCACACTGTCCAAGTGTCGGCGCTACTCCCAGGCATCCGATGCTTTGTCGACACTTCTACTGCACCTGACAAGCATTCCTAGTCACCTCGAAAGGCTGGCATTGGTATTCTCTTTGTTAATACACAGGTAAAACCAGTGCAGACGATTTACATCAAGGCGATCATGCAAGGTGTTTCTTCGGTGTTCATGGCAGAAGCAGCTTTGCTCTTGCAGCCAAGACTGCCAACGATCATAATTTCAGTAATGTCTCTTGTCTGATAGCATCTAGTTGGTTCAATTCATCACTTCGGAGGACCACAGCCACCACCCGGACCGGCGAATGAATCTTTTACTCAGGAATTTGATATCGGCACTGCATCACATTAATGTCATATTATGTTCGTTCTTAAATCACACAATAATGTCATAATTATGTTCCTCCGTATTTTCCAATATGCTATAATGAAATTCTTGGCATATCTATTTGTTCATGTCCCTTAGGATTAAAGATTCAATCATTTAGTCTTGAGAAGGCAACGCACAGGTTTCGAGCTGGCTCAAATTTTCAGCTACCGATCAAGCTAAACAAAGTCTGAGCGAAGTTCGCCATCAAATTTTTAGCTACAAGCCTACAGAAAAAATTACCAACATCATTAAAAAAGAATATGTTCCTTAAGACACCGAAATGTCGAGATGAAACCTAAAGGGCTCGAGAGCATAACAGCACAAACATTTTTTTTTTTTTTTGGCAATTTGTCACAACGAAAGTAGCATAGAAAGCATTTACACCATCCTCTACACGCCTGAAACAGAAATTCATGTAACCGAACAGCAGGCAAAACTGTTCCTCAATCTGCAGTTCCTGCTGCTCCTGTGGCTTTTATTTCACACTTTATTTATGGGGCTGATGGCTGAATCAACAAAGTCCCTCGGATCCTCGCAAAGTCTCTACATTGAACAAGGTCGCTAGCCCTGGGAAGATGGAGCCTGCCACTGTCATTGTGGGTGAAATGTGTGTGATCTGCCTTAGTTCTGTGCACCAGCCAAGTTGCGGATGACATAGGGGAGAATGCCTCCATGGTTGAAGTATGCCAGCTCCACCTACATCAAACCAAGAATTTGTGATTGAATATTCAATGACAATGCAAATGGCATAACTGCTAGAAAGATTAAAAGATGTATTCTGAAATGCATATACCTCAGTATCAAAGCGAAGGGTGCAAGTGAAAGATTTCCCATTGTCGGTAGTAACAGTCACATCCTGCCCGGGACGGATCTCACTGAGGTTGGTAGGGAGACCGATGCTGTACCGCTCATGTCCAGTGAGGCCAAGCGAATCAGCATCCTCACCAGCTTTGAAGCAGAGAGGAATGATTCCCATCCCGACCAAGTTGCTTCTGTGGATACGCTCAAAGCTCTTGGCAATTACAGCTTTAACTCCCTGAAAACAATGCATACCTCATCAATCAGTACTATGGTTTTCCCATGCAAGGTAATTCAAATGAGGGCATAAACTCTGAATAGAACTTGCCAGGAGCATCGGACCCTTGGCAGCCCAATCACGAGAACTGCCGCTTCCATACTCGGCGCCAGCAAGAATTATAGTAGCATGGCCCTCAGATTTGTATCTCTGCAGTGGGACCATGGGCATTAGGAGGTAATATTGATACAAATGAAGAGATAAAACCTCACAGTACATACCATGGCTGCATCAAAAACATAAAGCTTCTCCCCAGTAGGAACATGAATGGTCTTGGGTCCAACTTCTCCATTCAAAAACTTGTTCACAATCCTAATGTTTGCAAATGTTCCCCTTGCCATTATTTCATCATTACCACGACGGCTACCATATGAGTTGAAGTCCTTCCGGTCCACACCACGCTCCATCAAATACTTGGCAGCAGGACTGTCTTTGTGTATGCTCCCTGCAGGTGAAATGTGATCTGTAGTAATGCTGTCCCCAAAGTTCAGCAAGCAGTAGGCATCTTTCACTGCAGAGGGACCAGGTGGGGACATGGTCATGTCCTTAAAGTACGGAGGCTCATGTATGTAAGTGGATTTGGAATCCCATGAATAGAGTGACGCTTCTGGGACAGTTAGCTGATTCCACATTGGGTTGCCTTTGGTGATAGCCTCATAGGTGCCCTTGAACATATCAGGGAGCACGCTGGATTGGACAACCTGTTGGGTAGCATTTTAGTAACAATTACAGCGACAATATAGTGGAGACAAAAACATCTCCAATATGACTAAATGATACAATAGCAACTGAAAGACAACAAAGTTTTAGTATACCTGTGCAATTTCTTCAGTCGAGGGCCATATATCCCTGAAGTAGACTTCCTTGCCATCCTTTCCAATTCCAATGGGCTCTTTCTCAAAATCAATGTCAACCTGAAAAGTACAACTTCTGATATTAACTACTTCCCTGAAATCAGAAGCTCAGATGTACTGAGGTTTATCGACCAACGAACTTACAGTTCCAGCAAGTGCATAAGCAACAACAAGAGGTGGCGAAGCAAGATAGTTAGCCCGAGTTAAAGGGTGCACACGACCCTCGAAGTTACGGTTACCCGACAAAACAGCAGCAGCAACAACATCTGTGCAAAAGAGGTAAGCGATAAGCCAATCATACAGGGAAAAAATGAAATTTGTTACAGCTAAATAGTCGTAGAAATAACTTGCCATTTTCTGTAATGGCAGCTGATACAGATTCATCGAGATCACCAGAGTTTCCAATGCAAGTGGTACAGCCATAGCCAACAATATGGAATCCTTGCTGGTTCAAGTATTCTTGAAGGCCACTGTAAATAGAGATCACCAGATTTGATTAAAGCATGCCATCTGATACGCATTGAGATTATATGTTTCACTGTTCTTTATTGAACAATGACAAGATACCTCTGAAGCAAGTACTTCGTGACAACTCCAGAGCCAGGGGCAAGGCTTGTTTTCACCCATGGTTTAACCTGAAAACAGGTGTTATCTCAAATCAGCATAGAGCACAGAAAGGAACCCAGCATAACAGCCTATGATTACATTACAAGAGGACTAACCTCAAGACCCAACTCGCAGGCTTTCTTAGCTACAAGACCAGCACCAAGCATAACACTAGGATTTGAGGTGTTTGTGCAGCTTGTTATTGCTGCTATAACAACACTACCATGCTTGATTTCTGCTGGCTGCCCATGAAAGTCAAATTTGACAACCTTATCCTGCTGCTCCTTTGGCACTGCAAAACCCTAGAATTTCATACATGTATTAAGTTATTAACATCAGGTGAAGCAAATGTTATGCAAAACCATATGGTATACAGCCAAGCAGTTACCTTGAACCCAACTTTGTTGTCCAGGCAAGCATGCCAATCTGATTTCATTTCCTTCAATGGGACACGGTCATGAGGCCTACACGTCAAAAAAGACATTAAGACCCAGCAGTTACCACCCCACCACCCCCCCCCCCCCCCCCCCCCCCCCCCCCCCCCGGGGAAAAAAAAAAAAGTAGCTGAACTGCAATACTACTGGTCCAATCAGAAGAAAAGACTCCAGGATCCTACCTCTTTGGGCCAGACATGCTAGGCTCTACCTCATCAAGGTCCAGCTCAAGATAAGATGAATATGTTCTCTCTGTTGGAGGCTGCCAACATATGCAAATATGCTTATATTTTGCTCACAAAATAATATCTGAGACTCAAGTGATGAAATGAGAAAAGAGGGCTACCTCATTGTAGTCCACAAACATTTTGTTGGCTCGCAGATATGCTTCAATCATTGACACCTAAATGAACACGGAAGCTTTAACTTATAAAATGGAGAGCATGCAGATTGCAAAATTCATTTCACAAAATGTTCTATAAATGAAATTAAGACACTGAATGGAAATGGTAATATGGATGGCAATAAAACATGGGGTTTTGGGAGAGATGACTTTGTATCCTTTTTTAGGAACAAATATGGAATTTCAAAAGGCAACTAGATAAGCTTGAAGCCACATCCCTATGAGGGAAGATATGTATGCATTGACAAATATTTTATGATAATATTTGCCACAAAATACCAATGCAGTAGTAACAAAAAATATTTTGCAGGTAGTAAAACATACAGTTTCATCACTCCGGCCTGTCAGTTTAAGGTAATCCAATGTGACATGGTCCACAGGAAAGAAGCCCATGGTAGCTCCATATTCCGGTGACATGTTCGCAATTGTGGCCCTGTCAGCTAAAGACAGCTTGCCCATACCTTCACCTGGACAGAAAAGAGAAAGAAAAATATGTCAATAAAATATAGGTAAACTGCATCAGGACGGCTCATTCCATCTACTAGCATCAAGGACTTACCATAGAATTCAACAAATTTGCCAACAACACCATGTTTCCTTAGAATTTGTGTCACTGTAAGAACAAGATCAGTGGCTGTGACACCACTCCGTAACTTCCCAGTTAATTTGAAGCCAACGACACCAGGCAAAACCATGCTCATTGGCTGCATAAGGCAACAACAAAAAGTTCAGGTGGACCTAGCTCAAAACAATTAAAAATATAATCTATACTCAACGTTTACGAGTTTGATGCTTAACTAAATCCCATGTATAATCAACAAACAAAAGGACAAGGAAGTAAATAAGCCATTCAATAATTTGGGGTGTGCGAAAACGATGTCAGAAGTGAAATTTCCGCCTTAGCACAAAAAGGCAACAATTATCAGTCTGTCATTAAAGGAGAAGTGGTCCCACTTGAGATTTACCTGACCAAGCATTGTAGCCTCAGCTTCTATACCACCAACCCCCCATCCAGCAACACCCAAACCATCAATCATAGTGGTGTGTGAGTCAGTACCAACTACACTGTCAGGATAGAGAATGCCATCTGTGTTGAAAACAACTCTGCCAAGATACTCAAGATTGACCTGATATTTTTTGTATACAAAGAACAAAGATGGAATTAAGACATGGTAGCAATCTAGCACTGCAGAAATTTTTCACAAGTCCAGAGCATTTACCTGGTGCACAATACCAGAACCAGGGGGAACAACCAGCATATTTTGGAAAGCACTAGAGCCCCATTTAAGGAAACCAAATCTTTCCTTGTTGCGACTAAATTCCAGTTCCATGTTTGCTTGCACGGCATTCTGTGACCTTGCTACATCCACCTGAACTGAGTGATCAATAACAAGATCCACTGGGACCTGCAGTCCGAACAAAATTGTGCACATCAGAAAAATAAAGTGTTGCCAAGACAATGGATAAGTGATTCATCAGAAATTATTTCTGGTCTTCTGCCCTGTTTGAAATAATCTTTTCTCTGAAAATTACAGGTGGTTCAGCACAAATTGATGAAATTTACAGATCTCAGATAACAATGAGAAAAGATGAATGTACCAATGGGTTGATCTTGTTGGCATCACTTCCCAACTTGGCCATCGCATCACGCATAGCTGCAAGATCAACAACTGCTGGAACTCCAGTGAAGTCCTAAAGTACAATGACAATGGATGAGCAAAGGGCATTTAGAAACACAAGAGATCATCTATGATGTTACCAGTTCAAACCTGAAGAAGAACTCGTGCTGGCTTGAATGGTATCTCGGCCAGCTTTGGAGATGTGTTTTCCCAGTCAATTATTTTCTCAACATCATTCTTGGTAACTTGGAAGTTATCACAGTTACGGATAGCTGACTCAAGTAGAATACGGATGGAGTAGGGCAGCTTATCTGATAGATAACAAAAGAACATCAATAAAGATATAATATACATTCAGTTACTACAATAGAAGATATAATAATGTACAATTTTGAGTGTTACAAACTACAGAATTGATAGAAACAATCAAACAAAACAGGTATGACTAGGGAGATCCCGACTATATATGAACAGTGATATGTTTTCATGCATAAAGTTGATTAACCATTCCAAATTTGACGTGGAAATACATAGCTTTCTTAAGGAAGGAGTGCCATACTGCCATAGAATTGTGTCAATATTCCATTTTCACTTAAAATGGATTGCTGAGTAATAGAAAAAACTAATATACCCTAATGTTGACTGGAAGTGAGGAAATTCAGTGAAGCAATATTACAAGTGTGCATTATAATCTATCCTCAGTTTTAGGATACTAAAAATCACACTGAACATAAAAATGTAAGTTATTGAAGGCAATTGACAATGTAAATTAGCAACTGCCAAAGTAAAGGCGAGACAATTTCAAGTGGAAACAGCGCAATTACCAATCCTTGGATCATTTAGTCCAGGAAGACTGTAGAACTTTCCATATTCACCACCTCCAGGTTTAGGGAGGCTGGTCAGAATATCCTTGAAGGCATGCTCAGTAGCTGCACACAAAGGCAACATGATTAGCCACTGGGACAAACAAAGACCTCTGCATTAACAGAACTCGCTAAAGTTAAATTTATCCTGAGGCACTTAATATAATACGAGATGCAGAACATTCAAAGTCAACTAAATGAGTCATCAAGTTGGTGGCCCCTTGAAAATTAACCAATTATAGGAATTCTTAACATATCCGAAAGGGAAGATAATAAATTAATAATGATTGCATAATCATCCTGTATATACAACACTCTGAAATATAGGTCAACGTATCATGCACTACAACCTTATGTAGAGTAATACTTAGCACTAAGGTACTACAGTCCACAACAGCTTATTGCCACAATAATGGCATTGGTTCAGAAATAGTCATAATGTTGTTATCAAAGCCAAATTAACTGATCTCGGATATGTTTTTAATGGAAATAGGGTTGGAGTCTCATCTAAAAAATTCCCAACTAAGTGGCAATCACATGAACATAATCCAATACTTACATTACCTAAACAATCCAAACAGATATCACTGAAAACATCTATCATTGATATAAGGGCTTTAGCAAGGAAGCATCAAGTCTGAACCACCAGGGGAACCAAAACAAGCATGACATCACTGCCTAGCTACCAGCTCCTAATCTAATCACTTAATCAGTGTACCCCAACTAAATCCGCAGTGAGTAGTGACCCATAACAGAACACACAAACCAATACGACAACTGCCTGTAGGTTGTAACAACTGAGCACAAACTATCACATCCTGAGCTCGAACTTAGTCTGCTTGCAGAATGACAGGAGAAAAAAAAAAGTAGTAGCTTAAGATGCAATCTAAGCTGAGTGCAAACAGTCGCGTGCTTCAAGTCAAATCAACTCAAAACGCGAACCGAATGAGTAGTAGAATATCCATCTCGAATATCTAATATCCTTATCCAAAAAGTAGAAGGCGCGAAGAACTAGGAATCTATTCGCCTCGATTCGTAAACCGAATCCAGCAGAGCATCTTCGTCCACACATCAAACGAACCCACGCGCAGACCCGGGAAATGCTCAGTTGGCGCCAATGGATCCAGCATCCAAAAATCGCTCGATCGCATCTGCATCGCGTCCCTTCATCATTCACTTGAAAAGCCCGCGGGTGAAAACGCTAGCGAGCGAGCCCATCTATTCCTCAATCAATCCCAGAAGACGAAAGTCGACACGAAGCGACGAACACCACGTCGCATAATTCGAATTCGGGGCTCCGGATAGAAGGGATAAGCCCTTGGATCGACTTGACTAAAATCCAAGCCCAGAACGAGCGAGCACACAGCGAAGGAAGCACCGAACACAGCGAGGTAAGGCGCACGCGTCAGCGTCAGCGTCGTCACTCAGATCGCCCCGCCCCCGCGCGTGACAAGCACACGACCCGCGACCAGACGGCGGCGGAACCCACGTGCGGACGGGACGGACGAAGACAAGCGCGCGGGCGCACCTTGGGTCGCCATCCTGCGCTGGAACCGCTCGACGGCGGGCACGGCGGCCCCGATCTGCGCCCTGGCGCCGGTGAAGCGCGACCACCCGGCGGCGGGGCGGACGACGAGCCCGCTGCGGCTGCGGCCGACCCACGCGCCGCAGCACGGCCGCGGGAGCGCGAGGCGGGCGGAGGCGAGGCGCGGGGTGGCGAGCGCGGAGGTGGTGGCTGACGCGGCGGGGCTGGAGGAGAGGGATCTGAGGAGGAGCCGGGCGTTGGCGGCTTTATACATGGATGGAGGGAGGGCAGGCTGCAGCACGGAGGCAGGCAGAGGCAGGCGTGTGGGGCAAGTGGGCGGGGGAGATCAACCCTGGAGCGGGGCTGCGGCCTGCGGGGGGGGGGTTGGTGGCCATGGCCGATGGTGAGGTTTGGATTTGGCACGCCGTTTGGGCCTGGCTTGGGAATATCGCACGAACCACGGGGTCTGGTTGAGCGTCTGACCGTGGTTAGTTAGAGTGTCGATCTGGCCATCTCGGGTTTCGCTGCGCTGCAGCGGGGGGGCGCCGCGAGGGGCGTGGCGGCCACGAGACCGGCGGGTTGGCCCACTGCCAGGTGGGGCTGGAAGGGGTTTAGCTGCTCGGCGGCACGCCCGGCCGTGGCGAGGTGGAAAGGCCGGGTCCTCGGCTGTTGTGGCCTCTGGTCCGACCGGTGTTGGCTTGCAAGGCCGCTTTGGAATGAAAAAATCGTACTCCTACACTGGTTGATGATTGATTACACGATTTTAAATGAAGCAATAGAAACCAATAAAAGATGCTGGCACCTTGTTCCATTATTAAAAAAAAAGAAACCAATAAAGATCCTTTTGAGAGGCAGATTCCAAAAGCCGGCTCTTTACATGGGAATCAAACTTTTGTGAGAAGCGAGTTTCTTTCTAATTTTTGGCAGAAATTTGTAAGTTGGCCATCTCACAAAAAAAGTAATAATTCGTAAGTTCGTCAGAAATTTTAGTGGAGGTTTTATTTGAAATTGATCTTTAGATATTTAGATTCAGCGCCGTCCTCGTTTTCTCTAGAATGGAGCGTTTAGGTGCCATTTAGCATGGCTCCGGCTAGCTTCAAGATCTAAGTCAGATACTCGGATCTATAGTTTGCAGATAAAATTCATATCATGTGAATATTTGCATCTAATCAAATTTATATACAAATGAAATCAACTTATTGCTTTTAATATATATCCAACTTCAGGCCTCGCATTTCCTAGAGCTACAAATTTCTAGTTCTAATAAGGAACTCTATCAAACAAACCCTTAATGATAAAATCATGGTATGTGAAAGGACCGTGACGTTTAAGAGGGGGGTGAATTAGGCGACTAAAACACAACTTCTAAACTATGGCCTATTTTTCCTAACCTTAGCAAAACCAAAGCAACAAATAAACTAGCCAAGGTGCAACTAAGCCTTTGCTAATTGTGTTGCTATCTCTACCGCAAAAGAGTTAAGCAACTTAGGTTTCAACCCTATCAACTAGCCTATCAACTAAACTAGGAAAGGTAAAACACATAACCAAGGAAACTATGTAAATGCGGAAGATAAAGATGAAATAAAGATGCAAACTCCTGTCGACGATTCCGGTATTTTTACCGAGGTATCCAGAAGCGCTCAAACTTCCCCCTAGTCCTTGTTGGCCCCTCGCAAGGAATCCCTCGCAAGGGCCAAGCTCCCAGTCGGGTCACTCCATGGATAGCTCCGAGCTTTCCCCACATGCAAGTGGGTCTCCGGTGTGCCTCGCACGGCAAGCCTCTCCTCGGATGCTTCCCGCCGTCTTCACTATCAAGCTTCCGGCCGAACCGCCGCGGGCCTTGTTCCCTTCGGTACACGGTGGCGGCCACACCACAAGCGCGGTTAGTGTGGTCTCGCAAGACTATAAGCCCCGCCGAGAACAAGCACGGTGCGCACAAGCACCTTTGATTAAGAGGTGTGCAAACCTCACTAATCACTAGGCAAAAACTTAGAGCAAGCGCATATGAGGTGGTCTAATCAACCTAAGCACTTCGCAAAGCACCTACGCTAATCACCAAGTGAATCACTAAGCACTATGCAAGTGGAGAGCTTTAAAATGGTGTACCAACACTCTTGGATTGATCACTCACTGCTCCACCCTCTCCATGGCCGGTTGGGGTGGTATTTATAGCCCCCATGTGGAAGATAGCCGTTGGGAATAAAACCAGCCATTTTCAGTCACACCGGACGCTCCCGTCAGATGCACCGGACGCTTGCCCCGCATCCGGTTCTGCCACGTGTCGACGGAATACCGGCGATAGTCTACCGAGTGGTAGGCCCAAGGTAGTAGATTGATCGGTGAAGGTGCGCCTGAGACGAGCAAGAGTTGCGCAGTAAGCGCAAGACAAACGATTTAGACAGGTTCAAGTCATCGATAGGCGTAATACCCTACGTCATGTGTGTTGCTGTATTGTATTGCTCGTAGATGATATGAATTGAGGGGATCCCCTACCCGCCTTATATAGTCCGGGGGGCAGGGTTACAAGTTAGTTTTACCATACATATCATATTACAATCCTAACCGAATAAGAAAACTAATCGGCTAGATATCAGGAAAGATATTTCTTTGCCCGCCAAGTCTTCGGCGGATACAGGTGATCTTCAGGAGATAATGTAGACAACGCGTATTTAGCAGTCCGGGCCTGATCGGACGACTCGGCCCATGTTCTGTCATGCGAGTATATGGGTCTATACCCCCACAGCTAGTCCCCGAGCACCTTGCATTCGTCGGGAGATGTAGATCTTCGGAGTTGCTTGACCAGACGGATGTAAGGAGCTCAGAAAAAATTTTGAAAAACCTTGTCTTTAGTGAAGTGTATCCACTTTTGGTTCTTCGAAAACAATGCCTTCACCGTTAGGTGAAGTGTATCCACTTAGTCCCCGAGCCTAATAGTAGGTGACGCAGGCACGTAGTGTCAGGGTCATAGTCTTTTATTCTTTTGCAATCACGAGAAGCATTGACGAAATCCCCGAGCACCTCCCGTGTTCGGGAGTACAGGCGAACCGACGAAGTGCCCGAGCACGTTCTGTGTTCAGAAGTACAGGCGAAGCGACGAGGTCTCCGAGCAATTCAATGCTCAGAAACGCTGAAGAAGCGACGACAAAATCCCCGAGCAGCTTTGGTGCTCAGAAACGCTTGACGAGGCGACGAAATCCCCGAGCAGCTTTAGTGCTTGGAAACGCTTGACGAGACGACAAAGTCCCCGAGCCGCTTTGGTGCTCGGAAATGCTTGGCGAAGACGACGAAGTCCCCGAGCAGCTTTGGTGCTCGGAAATGCTTGACGATGCGACGAAGTCACCGAGCAGTTTTGGTGCTCGGAAACGCTTGACGGAGCGACGAAGTCCCCGAGCAGCTTTGGTGCTCGGAAACGCTTGGCGAAGACGACGAAGTCCCTGAACAGCTTTGGTGCTCGGAAACGCTTGACGGAGCGACGAAGTCCCCGAGCAGACGAAGAACACGGAGTCCCCGAGCACGTTTGGTGCTCAATATTGCTTGACGACGGCGACGGAAAAAATTCTCGAGCAAAGCTAAAAAATACTGACGTGTCGGAGTGAATATAAAGTACCTTGACCCATTTGTCTACCATCTTTATCTACCGTCTCACGAAGTAACTGACCCATTTATTGCAATGCGTTTACTAACTGGTTGGTGGTTGCCCCATTGAATGCCCTGCATTTACTGCATGGGAGGTTGGGAGATGGCAGGTGGCTGTTAGGCTTCCCATCTGCTTATAAATAACCATGCTACATATTTTCCTTGCACCGAACACTGAGCACCCTCTCTTCTTGTTCCTTCTTGTTTATGGTTTTGTCGGTGTGTGAGGTTGAGCGTCCTCCAGGCAATTATGCTATACTTTCTTTGTAGTTTGAAGAAATCTTGTGATAGGAACCAGCTGTATGCTGATCCTATTGTTAGTAGCAGACTTGCAGCTTGGTGATGCAGTTTGAAGAAATCTTGTGATGCAGAATCATTCTCATAATTCCATATTAGTTCTTCACAGAGTTCTTCTTTACTCTGGGTCAACCAGTTTCTCTAGGTTTTGTTTTTTGCTAGAACCTTAGGTAGACTGATGGCTGATGTTACCCATCCGTCACCGAGCAGCTTCATCGTCTGTTACGAACCCCTTTCTTTCCACTCCTTTACTCCTCCAGGTTATCTCCCATATTTTATACTGTTGCTGTCAGATCATGAATTTATTCGACGCGATGACGTGAAAATGCTTTGCATACAGTACCCTCTTCTTCAACTCTTGCAAGTCCTTCGTAAGAACTGGAGATGATAACGGAGGCCGGAGTAGAATGACATTAAGCGGATCCGGATTGTACTCATTAAGCGGATCCGGATTGTACTCTTCTTGTATGATTGTTCTCCATTTATTCTTCAATAAAAGATCTCACCCGATGATGTTGATAACATCCAGTGCTCGTCGAAAACGAAATGCCGATAGGGTCACCGAAACGCATCCGGTACTTCAAAAGAGCCAACATACTGATAAGATTTCCCAAGCATTTCTAATGCTCGTGAGTCCAGACAAAACGACAAAGTTTCCAGGCAATTTTAGTGCTTAGAAACGCTTGGCGAAAACGATAAAGTCGCCAAGCTGCTTTCATTGCTCGGAGATGCTTGGCGAGACAACGGAGTCCCCGAGCAACTTTCATGCTCAGAGACACTTGGCGAGACGACGAAGTCCCCGAGCAATTCAGTGCTCGGAAATGTTGACGAAGCGACGACAAAGTCTCCGAGCACCTTCTGTGCTCAAAAGTACAGGCGAAATGATGAAGTCCCCGAGTAGTTCAGTGCTCGGAAATGCTGAAGAAACAACGACGAAGTCCCCGAGCATCTCCTATTCTCGAAAGTTCAAACGAGGCAACGAAGTCCCCGAGTAGTTCAGTGCTCGGAAACCCTAAAGCGTCGTGTGGGCCTTGTGCGGGAATCCAAACTGTCAGACTTCTCTTCATATAGGCATGTCCACAGACGAAACGATTCGTCTTCCCTCTCGCGCCGCCACTCAAAAGCCATTCAAACAACCGTTACATCCAGCCCTAGCCGCCGCCATGTAGGGTTCCGAAAATCCTTGATTCAAAACTCGATTCCGCCAAAGTTCCTTCGATTCAACCTTCCAATAACCCAATCCCAGGTTCAATTTGAAGAAATGTCGCCCAGAAAGAGTTCGAGCGTACCCTCGAAGAAGGGTAAAGAGCCGCAGCCTGGAGAATTCCGCCTCGACAATGAGTGGCAGCCGTCCACCATGACAGAGAGGGCCATCTTGAAGTTGGTGGTGAAAGGGCTCCTCCCAAATCGTGCCACTGCCGGATGGAGGCCATCAGAAGGTGAGCCGTACCCCATGCCTAACACCGGCGAAATAACTGTATTTGCTAACTACTTCCTCCGCGGATTTGGTGTTCCGTGCCATCCCTTTCTTCGCAAACTTCTTGACTATTACGAAATTTCTCTGTGCCACTTGCATCCCAACTCTATCTTTGTAATTTCTATCTTCATCCACTTTTGCGAGGCCTTTGCCAGAATTCTTCCTCATTTCAATCTATTCCGTCACCTGTACATGCTTGTAAAATCGAGCGGCGGGGGGTCTCGAATTGCCGGTGGAGTATACCTTAAACTCCGAGAAGGCATGTCTGCCCATTATCTTTCTATCCCCCTCAACACCAGCCTTCGAGATTGGAACAAGAGATGGTTTTCGACTGTGGAACTCCAGCGAATAAGTCCCCAGCTCTACAGCCCATTTCATGATTCTGCCGTTGGCGTCTTTGTTGCGTAGGATGTTGCCGAGAGGATGTTGGGTGACCACTACAATATGATGAGCCTCAAAATAATGACGGAGCTTGCGTGATGTGATGAGGATGGCGTAGATCAGCTTCTGGACCGTCGGGTAGCGAGCTTTGGACTCGTTTAAAACTTCACTGATGAAATAAACTGGTCGCTGCACCGGATATGCGTGACCATCTTCCTCTCGTTCGACGACTATCGCCGTGCTGACGACATTGTTTGTTGCGGCAATATAGAGGAGCAGGGTTTCATCCTTTTTGGGAGCTGTAAGGAGAGGAGGATGTACCAGGAAATGCTTCAGGTCCTTGAAGGCCTGGTCGGCTTCTTCCGACCAGATAAATTTTTCGCCCGCCTTGAGGAGCTTGAAGAAGGGGAGGCCTTTTTCGCCTAACCTGGAGATAAATCGGATTAGGGCCGCCATGCACCCGGTGAGCTTCTGAACATCCTTGACGTTGGTCGGGGGCTTCATTCTCATGATAGCCTCGATCTTCTCTAGATTGGGGAGTATGCCTCATTTGCTGACGATGTTGCCGAGCAGGTTGCCCGACGGTACGCCAAAAATGCACTTGGAGGGGTTCAGTTTCCACTGGAATTCATCCAACTTCTCGAAGACTGCTTCAAGGTTGGAGACGAGGTCTTTAGCCTTCTGGGTTTTTATAACGACGTCATCGACATAAGCTGCGGCGATGTCAGGAATGAGATCTTTGAGGCATGCCTGGATGGCCCGCTGATATGTCATGCCAGCGTTCTTCAAGGCAAAGGACATAGTCTTGTAGCAGTAGGCCCCGAAGGGAGTAATGAAGGAGGTTTTCTCCTTGTCTTCTTCTTTCAAGGCGATCTGGTGGTAGCCGGAGTAGCAGTCGAGGAAGCTGAGTAGCTCGCAACCGGCTGTGGAGTCGATGACTTCATCGATACGGGGGAGACCCAAGGGGTCTTTTGGGGCAGTGTTTGTTGAGATTGGTGTAATCAACGCACATTCTCTATTCATTATTCTTTTTTCTTACAAGGACCGAATTGGCTAACCAATCGGGATGATACACCTCTTTTATAAAGCCGGCAGCTAGGAGCCGAGCTATTTCTACCCTAATAGCCTCCTTCTTGTCTGGAGAGAAATGCCGGAGCTTCTGCTTGACGGGCTTGGCGGTCTTCGAAACATTCAAGGAGTGCTCGATCAGCTCCCTCGGTACGCCAGGCATGTCTGCGGGTTTCCACGCGAAGACGCCGACGTGCTTTCTGAGGAAACTGACGAGCGCGTCTTCCTATTTGGGGTCGAGATCCGCCCCGATGTGAGTAGTCTTACTCGGGTCACCAGGAACGAGGACGATGTCCTTTGTCTCCTTGCTCTTTGTAGCAACTCTGGGTGGGGTCTTCTCCGGGATGACCTGTTTTTCGGACGCCAGCTTCTGTGCGTCCACTGCGCATGTATTCACCAGGATGGAGACGTCGGTGGCTTCTGCCATGGCGATGGCCTCCTTTTCGCAGTCGTATGCGACTTGGAGGTTGGAGCAGACCGTAAGGATGCCGGTCTCCGTTGGCATCTTCATGATGAGGTAGGTATAGTTGGGGATGGCCCCAAACTTAGCCAAAGCTAGACGACCGAGTATGGCGTGATACACGGCGTCGAAGTTGGCCACCAAGAAGTCGATGTGCTCGATGCGGAAGCACTGTGGTGTCCCAAACTGGATAGGCAGGTTGATCTGTCCTAGGGGGTAGGAGGGCAGTCCTGGGACGATTCCCCAAAATAGAGCCGTGATCGGCTCCAGGTCTTCTGCTCGGAGTCCGAGCTCCTTGGCGGCTCCGGAGAACAGGATGTTGAGGCCACTACCACCGTCGATCAGCACCTTACGGAAGCGTGTCTTGCGTATCACCAGGTCAAGGATCAGTGGGAAGCGCCCTAAGTATGGGATCTCCATCCACTTGTCTTCTCTGCTGAAGGTAATGGCCTTGTGAGACCAAGGAGGAAATCTAGGGTCGGTGATGGAGGCGTCGTGGTTGGCGACAGAGTTGACGCGTCTAGCAACAAGCTTCTGCTCTCTCTTCGACTCCATGGCTATGCGGCCACCAATGATCATGGAGACCGTTCGGTGAGCTTCAGTGAAACCTGGAGGCTGGTCGTTGTTGTCATCGCGCTTGTCTCTCTCAGACTCTATGCGAGCCCTCTTCTTGTCTTCTTCTTGGAACGCCCTGGAGAAACCATAACATTCTCTCATGGTATGCTTGTGGAACTTGTGGATCGGGCATTGACTATCGAGGAGCTTGTCATAAGCCTCTTCATAATTGCGCTTCGGGGCTGGTCGAGTGTTGTAGACTTAGTAGTGACGACGCCTTTCTCCAGCCCTGGACTCTTCCGATTCATCGTGGCGACGTCGCTCGGAGCGATGTTGGTCGCGGCGATCGCGTTCACTCTAGTGATGGTCTCACCGAGCTCCTTGGTCATCATGGCGCCGATCAGATCGATGATCGGTGTCCTCGCGGCATGGTCGGTCGGGGAAGCGGAGGCGGCTGTAAATGGAGTGGTGGGCCGCCTCGCTCCCCATGGCGTACTTGTTGGCGATGCGCAGCATCTCGGCGATGGAGTCTGGTCTGCTGCGGTACAACTTCCTCTGGAGCTCTTCATCAGGTCGGAGGCCGCGTATGAAGGCGGAGATAGCGTCAGCATCCGTGACGCCTGGAATGTTGTTTCTGGTTTCTGAGAAGTGCCAAATATAATCCTGCAATGATTCTCGCGACGCCTACTGGAGCTTCTGAAGATCAAATTTTGTGCCAGGCTGCTTGCAGGTGGCACTATAGTTGTTGATGAATTGCTCCCTCAGCTGGTCCCAAGTATCGATGGAGTTTGGCTTCAAGCTCAGCAGCCAATTATTGGCAGATGTGTTCAGCATAACAGGCAAGTAATTTGCCATAACGTCGGAGTTCCCCCCGGCAGCTTTGACCACGATCTCGTAGACGGTAAGCCACTTGGTGGGATCGGCGGTGCCGTCATAGGTATCAACGCCAATGACTTTGAAGTTCGGCGGCCAGCGTACTGCTTGGAGTTCTGCCGTGAATGGGAGTCCCGGAGCATTTTTGTCGCTAACCGAAGGACCGTGCGCTTCGTCATATTCTTTGTGGCGCTCAGTCTCCGCCGAGTGCCTAGCTTCCTTCCGATTCTCGATGCGCCCCCAGAGATCTTTGGTCTTCAGCTTTTCGCGGAGGTCGGACTGGTTGACCTCCTGGTCTCCATCTTGGCGATGACGTCTCCGACCGCCGCGGGAGTGACCACCATCATCATGAATGATCTCGGTGGCCAACGCAGTGGAAAGTGATGGAGGTGGAAACTGGCGTTCTTCGTTGATCTGAACCTAGGCTTCCTGGAGGTAAGCCGTAAGGCGCTCCACTTCAGGTGTCGGAACCAGCCTTTTGGCCTCTTCTATCGCGACGGCGACGTTTACACTTGGTGTCTTGTAGACCTGGTGTTTGCCGACCAGATCAAATTCTGGCTCTAAGTTCCGTATGGCAGCCTTCCTTGCCTCGGCTTGCAGTTCGCAACGCCGTCTTCGGGGGGCATTTCTCCCCTCGCGGGCTGCTTGGGCCTCTTTAGTTTCATTCGGAGGAGGAGCGCTGTCGTTGTTGACAGCGAGGACGGGTCCGCCGATGAATCGTCCAGTGGGAGGTGGCAGATCAGTGAGATTGCCGCCTTCCACTTCGTTGAGGTCGGAGCAGTCATTGTCGGCGATGATGAAGCTGGAGCTGGTGCCGACGTGCTCGGGGAAGGTGTGGTCAGAGGAGTGTAGTAGATGAGCGAAACTGGAGGCCGCGCTCCGAAGACCGAACGGCATATAGTCACTCGGAAGGTCGTGGTCGGAGGCCCTCGAAAGCGTGATAGCTCAGGGCCGTAGCTCGACGATGCGCCCCCGATGAGTGATGGTGATGGCCAGAGTCATGTCCTGGCCAAGCGGAGAAGATTGTCGCATCGTCGATAGGTGCTGGAAGCGGTCTACAGTCGACTCCAAGATCTGGAGACTCTCGGACAGGCCTTGGGAGATCCGATCTATGGATCTGATCAGGTCGTCGTTGTCGATGGCATTCCGGGTGTAGCGTGGCAACTTTCTTGTCGGGGCGGAGGCTGCTGGAGGAGTTGGAGTAGATGCGATCCGGGCCGCATCTAGGATCTTTCCTGCACCGTCGGGACCGATGATCCAGGTGATGGATCCCACTGTAAAGATCTGGCCCGGCGTCGGGAGCTCGATGGAGCTTGAAAAAATCACTTTGTTCGCCATGGATCAGGAAGCACACCCCCTATCTGGCGCGCCAACTGTCGACGGAATACCGGCAATAGTCTACCGAGGGGTAGGCCCAAGGTAGTAGATTGATCAGTGAAGGTGTGCCTGAGACGAGCAAGAGTTGCGCAGTAAGTGCGAGACAAACGATTTAGACAGGTTCAGGTCGCCGCTACGCGTAATACCCTACGTCCTGTGTGTTGTTGTATTGTATTGCTCATAGATGATATGAATTGAGGGGATCCCCTGCCTGGCTTATATAGTCCGGAGGGCAGGGTTACAAGTTGGTTTTACCATACATATCAGATTATAATCCTAACCGAATAAGGAAACTAATCGGCTAGATATCAGAAAAGATATTTCCTTGCCCGCCAAGTCTTCGGCGGATACAGGTGATCTTCAGGAGATAATGTAGACGACGCGTACTTGGCAGTCCGGGCCTGATCGGACGACTCGGCCCATGTTCTGCCATGCGGGTATACGGGTCTATACCCCCACACCACGTGTCGCTGCGTCGTCGGTTGACCGTTTGAACTAGCCGTTGGCGCCATCTTCGTCTGAACACCGGAGGCGTCCGGCATAGCACCGGACGCACCCAGCTCCATGTCTGGTGCGCCACCAGAGAGCTCCCGAGAGCGTATTTTCACAACGGACGCATCCGGTGCGTGGTCACCGGACACTTCGCGTGTCCGGCGTTCTCTGCCTTCAGTGCACCAGACGCTTGCACAGTGTCTCCAGTGCATCCAGTGGTTCTTTTCCTGCGTCCGGTGCCTCCTGCTGAGGCGAGCTGCTGGACTATGCACCAAACGTGTCCCATGCAGCGTCCGGTGCATATTTTTGCATTGTGTCTTCCCACTTGTTTGTTCTCGCTCTTGGCACCCGGCTTAGTTACATCTTGTGTCTTGGACTTGTGCTTGATCTTGAGGTCTTCAACAAGTCTTCTAATGTCTTGCTTGAGGTGTTGATCACTTGGATTACACGGTTTCCTTAATCCAAAATACTTGTGCATCCTATTGAACTACAAAACAAACACTCATGAAACCATTAGTCCAATATTGGTTATGTTGATCATCAAACACCAAAATCCATTATAAATGGGCTAGGGTCCATTTTCCTTACAGTATGAACGTTGCATCTTCACCTAGACATTTGCTAGAGTGCATCTAATGGTGGATCCACTGCGACCCTAAGTTGGGTGCCCATGCTATTTAGTGAATCACAAAACAAGAATTTCTTTGTTGCAAAGAGTAAGAATAGTATTTTTTTCTAAAGTAAACACTTTGTTTCAAGTGAGGATCACTCGGACTTCAAAGATTTCTTAGATCAATGGTAATGAGTGCACCCATTTAGATGCAAAAGGAGTGTCTGTATTTTTTGAAAACAAACCAGGCAGTAGAGCTAGCGATTTTTAAAAAAGGAGGTAAGCTTAGAATGAGCACGACGATACAACAACTAGACGACCACAATCAACAACAAGAACCACTGAGGACAACAAAGACACTGTGACTACCGACAACAAGCTACTGATAATGAGAATAAAAGAAACAAACAGACAACCACAACAACAAACCCCTACAACACAATATGAAGAGGCAAAGAGACCTCTGCCACAAGGTTACAGAAGGCAGGACCGTTTAAACCATCAATGATTTGACAACATGATGTTTGTGAGATTCTTTTTTTGGGCCCCTAATGAAGGATTGGCAAATGATTTTTGGAGGATTCACATTCCTAAGGAATTTTTCCTACACCCCCTTTGGTTCATAGGAAAGAAAAGGAAACATTCCATAGGATTGCATTCCTTTGGCTTGATTTCACAGGAAAGGAAGCAAGAGGTCTATCTCTTGGAAAAATTCCTAGCGGGAAGCTACCTCCTTGTGTGTGTATGATTGGCTCTCAGTCAGTTGTGTATTGGCAAGGAAAGGTGGCCATGCAAGCAAAAGTTTGTTCAAATTCAAAACTGAGATCATTAATCCTCTATTTTTTCTATAGTGCTACCAAAGGCCATCTCATCTTGTTTATTGTATTTTCTTTTCCTATAGGATTGGATCTACATGCCAACTCCATTCCTACAAAATTCCTATTCCTATGCTTTCCCTATCCAATGTTCCAAAGGGTGCAGGATTCGTACTCAAAATAGATACTCATGTCAATGTTACTATCTAGCAAATAAACACTTTTGTTGTGAAATCAAAGTCTCAAAATAATATATGAAGAAAATACTTTGAACGATGGCAAATTAATGAAGTGAGAAGAAAGTCCATGCGTTCAAATAATGTAGACAGGATTCATCTCAGCCTCCTCCATTATAAATAGGTCACTGAAGTTTCTTCTTCCTCCCAACTCTGTGTCTCTCTTGTGCTTTTGTGCCATCAAACGAACATCATTTCTAACACCTTTATTTCCTCTAAAAAGAATAAAATGCAAGAATTTTTTTAAATAATATATTTTTAATGATTAATTGCAAATCTAGTATTTGGATCGGAAGAATTACAAAAATAGCATCCTGTCGGCCGTTGGTGAGCCGATAAGAGGCATATCGGCTACTGAAGGGCCGACATGCCTCTATCGGCACCCCAGCAGCCGACTAGGGTGCCCAGGCAAACAGACCGCGGCAGAGAAGGTGGGCCTGTCGGGCTGATAGGCCTGTCGGCCCCTGTCGGTTGCCGAGGAGCCGACAGGTCCTCTAATAAGTCGCGGCCGTCTTCTTCCTCCCGACGCCGCGCCTCTCTTTCTCACTCACCACGCGCTCGCCGCTGCCGTTCGCCGTCCCGCCGCGCCTGCCGCCTGCCGCCGCCCCCGGTCACCGGATCCGGCGAAGGGCCCGCCGCCGCCACCCTCCACCCTCCCCGCGCGGGCGCAGGGGCCCCGGCCGGCGCCCCCCACCGTGGCTGCTCGGTAAGGCTTTTTTTGTTTTTTTTGCTTTACAAATTTCTTTTGTTTAGTTAGTTAGTGTAGATTAAATTAGTTAGTTTTGTTATATTTAGTTATGTAGATTTGTCTTAGGGTTAGTTAGATTTTGTTAGTATATTTAGTTTTAGGGTTAGGGTTAGATTTAGTTTAAGTTGTAAATTAGTTTAGGGTTAGTTTTAGTTGTAGATTAGTTTAGAGTTAGTTTCAGTTGTAGATTCGTTTAGGGTTAGTTTTAGTTGTAGATTAGTTTAGGGTTAGTTGTAGTTGTAGATTCGTTTAGGGTTAGTTTTAGTGGTAGATTTGTTTAGGGTTATTTTTAGTCGTAGACTAGTTTAGGGTTATTTTTAGTTGTAGATTCGTTTAGGGTAACTTTTAGTTGTAGATTATTGTACCGTATATGTTTTTAGGGTTATTAGTTTTTTTATTAGGGTTAGGTTAGTTTATTTAGTTTTTTATTAGGGTTAGGTTAGTTTATTTATTTAGTTAGGGTTAGTTTTTATTTATTTAGTTAATTTATTTAGTTATTTAGGGTAGTTGATTTAGTTAGTTAGGGTTAGGTTAGTTTATTTAGTTAGTGGTTTATGGTTAGTTGATTTAGTTAGTTAGGGTTAGTTTATGTTTATTTAGTTATTTAGAATTAGTTTATGTTTTAGATGTATTAGTTTATTTATTAGGATTTTAGGATTGGTTATTTACTTTTGTTTATGTAGTTAGAGTTAGTTTATTTGTAGTTAGTTTATGTTCATTTAGTTAGGGTTAGTTTATTTCCAAGATTAAATGAAAACCTAGTATTTGACTTGTAAATAAAATTTGTAGTTGTATTAGTATATGTAATTAGTTTGTTGTTAGGGTTTAGGGGTTATGGTGATATTGAACTGACCGTGTAATTTTTACGATGGGAGCAGGAATGTCGTCCGATCTAGTTCCTTTCAGAGTTTACTATGGCAATGGTGAAATCAGAATTGGGGATAGCGGTGTAGACCTTAGTCAGTTCTAGTTCTTTGACACACAACTCAACTCACCGCTAGATCATAGCCGGAGACAAGTATTAGTCTGGTTGCATGAATGGTTTGGTTTTCCGCCGTCGCACCAACGCTTGAAGATTAGTATGTTGGTGCCCAGGTCAAGGGACAATGGATGGAGATGGGAGTTGTACGAGGCCAGTAACACGAAAAAATGAAAGTTTCTCGTGAGTAGGGCTTTGGAACATGGGTATGACAACATCGTGCTTGTTCAGTTCGTCGATGGTGCAATGCAAGGAGAGAGTAGCAGCCTAGTTCAGGAAGCAGAGGACTTAGAGGCCACAAACGAAGAGCAGACCTATGTTCACGATTCTGACGGTGTTCAGTTGGGGACAGACGATGCAGGACAACAAGAATATACAACAAATGCTGAGCAGACCTTGGTTTCCGATTCTCGAGGGGTTGAGCATTGGACAGAGGATGTGGAAGAATAAGGTTTTAGTACAAATATGAAAGACGAGGGCGAGGAGGATGAAAGAATCATGGAACAGATGGAACTTGACAATGCAGAGCACCTAGCATTTGTGGATGAGCACGCTGGCAAGAGGTTCGAAGACGAGACTGACATTCCCGCGGAATGGACTAACTTCTCACCAGATGCCATGACGGTGGACGATAGTCATCACTCGGCATGGGAGTATTCAAGGACGGAGGTGATGCAGGGGCAGATGTTTCATGATAAGGTTCATCTGCAGCACGCCATCAGGCGGTGGGCTTATTGTGATAAGAGGCAGTTTAGGGTTGTCATTTCTAACCCCAAGACGTGGGACGTTAAGTGCGTCAGCCCAGGGTGCACTTGGCGTGTTCATGGTCATATGCCACGTACGGAGAGCAACTTCATAGCTACTATTGTGCAGCCACATAGTTGCTTGCTGGAGGCGACGCTGACCAAGCATCGAAACATGACAGCACAGTTCGTGGCAAATGAGATGCATGGGGAGATTATTGAAAAACTTGGCATTTCTCCTTTCCGGATAATACTGGCTATACGGAACAGATATGTCTATGATATATCTTAAGACATGACTTGGAGAGCAAAACAGTTAGCTTTGGAGAAGAGATTTGGAACGTACAAGGATTCATATCACCACCTTCCAATACTCTTACAAACCCTACAAGGTAGAAACCCTGGCACCGTAATTGATTATGAGGACTATATCAACGTCAACGGGGACCGTGTCCTTAAGAGAGCCTTTTGGTGCTTCAGGTGCATGAGACAAGACTTCAAGTATTGCCGACCTGTGCTATGCATGGATGGTACATTCCTGACTGGGCAATACAAAGGTACTTTGCTAACAGCTATTGGGGTTGATGGTAATAATCAGGTTGTTCCCATTGCTTTTGCCTTGGTTGAATCGGAGAACAACGAGAGTTGGTTGTGGTTTCTTAAGTGGCTGAAACGAGCTTTGGTGGAAGAAAGGGAGAATGTTTGTGTGTTGCATGATCGGAATGCAGGTTTACTGAATGCGGTGCAGAAGTTGAAGAATGGTGAGGATGCAGAGGTTCAATGGCCCGATATACAAAGTTGTTGGTGCATGAGGCATTTAGCTGTAAATTTTTATAAACAGTTCAAGAGCAAGCGTCTACAGGACCTGTTCAAGCAGCTATGTAAGTACAACCAAAAAAGAAAATTTGACTTCATCTGGAAACGGCTAAATGAGCTTACCCGGAGCCATATGAAAGATGTGCGCAGGCGACCTGTTGTGGCAACAGAGGAGGAGCCGCAGGGCCTTCCACCACTACCAAGCGAGCCTAGAAGTAAGACTAGTCAATGTAAGGGGGGCAGGTCAGTAACTTGTTTCTCAGAATGGATTAAAGAGGAGGACCGAGAGAAGTGGTCTTCGTTACATGACACGCACGGTGCACGTTATGGCATAATGACCACGAATCTCGCAGAGGTTTACAACTGGATGCTAAAAGGTACACGATCCCTTTCTTTGGTTGCACTTTTGGAGGGTATCCTGAGAGGTACAATGGTTTATCTGCGAGAACGTTGTGCAGCAGCGACCTTAGTAGCCCAGAATCCAACTATGATATATGCGTTCAAGATTTCTGCATACCAAGATGGAAAAAGTGCGAAAGGGGCCATGCATTACGTCTTTTACGTTGGCAATCAGGACCCCGTTTTCGAAGTTAGGGTGCGTGATAAGGGTGGACTTGGCACTAGTCCGAGCGAATTAACTGTGGAGTGTCAGCTGTGGCCAGAACTGAACAAGTGCGAGTGCACATGCAACAAGCCGAAGTATTACCATTATCCGTGCTCCCATGTGCTTGCTGCTTGCGAGAAATGGAACATTCCGATGACATTTGTGTCCCCTTACTTCAGAAAGGAGAATGTGCTGAACACATGGTCTGGCGAGCTTCGAGGGTGGCGGGCCATTACTGATTTTACAAGGCGAGTTACGGATTGCGATCGTTATTGGTCGCCGGATCCGGAAAAAGGGTTGACACAAAGGGACTTCGCAAGAGTCATCGTATTAGGAATGATATGGATGTTTCTGAAGCTGCTGACAAGCGTCCATGCTGCCTTGCTTGCGGCGGCAACCATTTGAGGAAAAATTGTGATATATATCCAACAGAAAGGCTTCCTGATGGTACGGAAGTGAGGTTTATTCCACATCGATTATCTCGAAAGGGCAGTCGAGGTGGCCCTTCCGCATAGCAATGCTTCGGAAGTGTTGTAGTTTTTTTAGTGCATACTACTTATATTGTGCAAGTGTTGTAATGTAAGACTTGTAGTGTTTTAATTTTTTAGTACGTACTACTTACGCTGCGCAAGTGTTGTCACATTAGACTTGTAGTGTTGTAATTTTGTAGTATGTACTATTTATTTTGCGCAAGCACTGTAATATAACTCTTGTGGTGTCGTAATTTGTTTACTATGTACTACTTGTATTACGTAACTGTTCTATATTATTATGATTTTAGTTTTCTACAATTTCGATACAGTTTTAATTTTATTATTCTGAACAATGGCAGGTGTGGAGCTGATCGACCCCGTTGTCGATCAGAGGCACCGCTCGAACTTGGTGGATGGGCAGCTTCCACCAGCCCTCCGCCTACGTACCCACGACGAGCTGTGGCTGCTTGACCCGCGCTGGGTTCCGAGGTAATTGTTGTACTTTCCTTGTACAAAGTTTTGTGACACATTGCATTGTACTAATCTGTGTAATATTGTTGCTTACAGGTTACGTGCAGCTGGTCTTCTCCTGTTCGCTCGTCTTGTAGAGCGACACTGAGAGCGGAGCGCACGTTTCCCGGTGGACCGTGCCCTACTCTCTGCTTGGGTGGACCGTTGGCGACCGGAGACGCACACGTTCCACCTTCCGTTGGCGAGGTCACCGTCACTTTGAAGAACGTGGCCATGCTCTTCGGCCTACCCCTCGCCGGTGCTCCTGTAGGCCCGGTTGCCATGCCCGGGGAAGCATGCCTAACCCTTTTGATCTCATTGTCACATGCTTATATGAATCAAACCTTTAAGAACCTCTCTCTTTCTAAATCTATTTGAGGTGGTTGTCATCAATCACCAAAAAGGGGGAGATTGAAGCATCTAGGCCCTAGTGGTTTCGGTGATTAATGACAACAAGATGGTTATTATGACTAACGTGTGTTTTGCAGGATAACCTAGAGGTTAGGTCATAATAACGTGTAGGTTCAAGCCCCTAGCGATGGAAATCGATTCGGTTTTCAAAGGATGGAAGACAAGACGGTGATAAGCTAGTGCTAAGTGTCGTTTGGAGTTGAGAGACACTTGGCGTAGTCTTAGGTTTTGTTTTTCTCTTTGACCGTACTATTAAGAGGGGTTTGGATGGGTAGCTTGACTTAGAGCAAGATTAGAGAGTGTAGATGTGATGCACACTTGTCCAACATAGCTCTAGACAGCCCAGGGATACTCTTGAGAGAGAGAGAGAGGATCAAACTTCGTTTTGGAAAGTTTTCGATTCGGTGAAGTTTTGATCGAATTAGAGGCGTCGGACTCTACCTAGTATGGGCGTCGGACCAATAGCTAGAGTCCGACGACACGTGGCAGCCCCTGGACGAGTTTCAGCGTGCTAGGGAGCGTCGGACCCTGGCCGGATGGGCGTCGGACAATTGGCCAGAGTCCGACGGTGCCTCTGGGTTTTTGAGCGAGCGTCGGACCGTCGGACTAATGTCTGTTAGCGTCCGACGCTTCCAGAGAGGTTCCCAGCGCGGTTTTGAGCGTCGGACTTGGTCCGACGGTGTGCGTCGGACCATTGCTCCGTGTACTAGCCGTTGAGAGGCACTGTGCCCGCAGTTCAGAAGCGTCGGACCATCGACTTCGGTCCGACGCCCCTCTGTCACAGTTCTGGGCACAGTGCTTGTGTGAGAGTCGGACCGTGCCATTTGGTCCGACGGTCGAGCCTCGGCAGAGTCCGACGGTTCGCAGGAAAGTGAGAAACGGCTAGTTTTGGAGAGGGTGAGTATTTATACTCCACCAAAGCCTCTATTCTACTTCTCTTGCCACTTCTAACAGCTGAAGGAACCATTGTTGATCTTGTGAGAGAGCAAGAGCCCTAAGGAGACTAGTGTGAACTTCATTGCTTGAGAGCTTCTTCCCTAGAGAGATCAAGAATGACTTGTGTGCATCCATCACCCTCTTTGGCCTTGTTCTTGGTCAAGTGAGAGTCTAGTCTTGTTACTCTTGGTGATCGGCATCACCTAGACGGTTTGGTGGCGATCGGTGGCTTGGTGACCGCTTGGAGAGCTTGTGGGCAGCCCAAGTCGAAGTTGTGAGCGGTTGTGGGCGATTCACCGCGCCGGAGTGGCAAAGGATCAGCCCGTAGAGAGCACTTGGTCTTTGCGAAGTTCAAGGGGGAGCTACACCCTTGTGCGGGTGCTCCAACGAGGATTAGTGGGGAGTGCCGACTCTCCGATACCTCGGGAAAAATCGGATTTGTCCTTCTAACCCTTTACATTCCCGCATTTCCTTTGTGTTCTCTACTTTCCTAGAGTAGTATACTTGTGATAGGACTTGGCTCTAGGTTGCATAACTTGTTTTAGGAATAGAGTTGGCACAAGCACTTGTGGGGTGACATTGGGCAAATTGCGATAGGTTGAATTGTGTTTCGAAAAATTATTAGTTGCCCAATTCACCCCCCCTCTTGGGCATCCTTGATCCTTTCAGCGTACTTGTTGTGGTTGTTCGGTTGGGTACTCTTCACCAGCTCCCACCACGACATCGTCGACAAGCACTTCATCCACTACGCGGTGCAGATAGCGTACGCACCACTTGACGCTATCCCCCAGTACAGTTGGGGCTCGGCGGTGCTGGCAGGTATGTACCGAGCACTTTGTGACACGTGCACTCGGAGGACGGCGACAGACACGTTGGCTGGTTGTCCACTGCTGCTGATGTTATGGTCCTTTGAGCGGTTCGACATCGGGCAGCCGACCCTTCGTCGTACGAGGAGTACGACGACAGGATGTACGTGTTCGACGAGTTTGGTGTGCCTGACGAGATCGACGCGCCGACGATGGGCACACTTTGGTTGTGTCGCGACGTACGTATCCTCCTTTCAGCTTAGTTTTTGTACTGTGACGATGAGTCCTAATGGTTGTTGTTTTGTAGCCGACGTGGGCAACAGGCACGGCTAGAGGCACGTACACGGCATACGTCGCCGCGATGGACCAGCTTACACCTGACAGGGTTCGGTGGACTCCCTACGCAGCACACAACGTACAAGTCAGGGCTCCACACGGCGTGTCCGAGTTGTGCTACCGTGACCAGGAGTTCTGGCTCACGAGGAAATGACTGGTGTTCGATGTTTGCGTCGACCTATACTGTCCGGACCGTGTGGCTCGTCAGTTTGGCCACGCGCAGGTGTTCCCTCTTCCTCGGCTTCAGCTTGACGCGTCCCACGGGTATGTGTTCTGTTAATGCCATCCATTCGTTTTGATTCGGCAACTTTATTTATTATTTGTTGTTCTGCAGGTGGAGTCGGAAAGGCCAAGGGATAGCGTTCGAGCAGTCTTGGGTGGATAGGGTGGTGCCCTCGGTGGCCGCGTGGGCAGAGGCGGCGACCGACGTGCACGACCTAGGTAGACCTTTCCAGGAGGCCGGCTACCCCTAGTACTTGCGTTGGTTGCACGGAGCTACGCGCGTTCGTTGCTTCCCAGTGCCAGTGGAGGCCGAGCCACACGAAGCAGAGATCACGGACACCTTCGCGATGGAGCCACCAGCTGCGTTCCATGCGCTGGTAACGATAATTTTTTTAATTAATCTCGTTGTTACTATGACTTTGGTAATGACTAACAGCAATATCTCTAACGATACATGACTGGTTTGCAGACAGATATATGCACGGACGTTGGCCAGGAGCTTCTGTCGTACACGCAGCGATACGAGGAGAACCCTCCACAGGTTGGTAGGCTCGAGTTGGTGGCCGCCCTTCGACTACTGGGGCAACGGTGCTTGGCGGGCGTACGTCGAGCATCGTGCCGGTACACCACGGACGACGTCATTGGGCATGAAGACCAGGGCCTACCTGCAGGTACTCCCGTGCCTCCCGGAGCGGGCTCCGTACGACATTCTCATCCCCCGCGCCTAGGTACTTTTTCGATGGCCATTTATTTAATACATTTGTATATTACGTGCACCGCATGCGTGACATGACCACACTTTGGTTTGTGTAGGGACACTTCCTTCTGCCAGCGAGTACACAGAAGGGGCTAGCAGCTTCGGGAGCTTTGACATAGGCGGTACTCCGCCTAGTCGTCTGGATAAGGCCGGCCCCTCAGAGCTTTTTGGTGCACCGCTGCCGACCCAGCCGACGCAGCCGTCTCAGCCTGTAGACCCAACCCCGCCACCACGCCAGCGTCGCCCTCGACAACAGTTCACGTTTCCTACGGAGCAGCTTCGTCGCCAGGGCCCTAAGCGTGGGCGTCATGCAGATTGAGGGCGCATGCATGTATGATCACAAGTTTCCATGGATGTTACGTAGTAATACATTACTGTTCTGTCTAATCGTATTTGTGGTTTCCATTGCATTAAATGGATGCAACGCTGCAGTACGCTCGAATTACGGACATTGTTTCTCTTCTCAAACTTATTATGAAACGATACGAACAAGCACAACACATGAAAAGGCATGTGTGGACCCTAACATGCCTTTGCAAATTAAAACATATAACGAATACACGAAATGGCATGTGAGAATCCAAACCAAACAAGGGTTAAGACTCTCTGCACTACACCTAACATGCCTTAGGTAATTGAAACATGCACAGCACAAATAGACGAACAATCGGACAGCCTACTAGTAGTGCTGCCACATATTGAGCTGAGTGGCACCTTCCCCATAGTAACCGCCCATTGGCGGAGGTGGTGGCGGTGGCGATTTTGGTGGAGTGCCACTGTTCTTGTGATGAGGGCAGTGGCAGTACGGGTCTGTGCATTTTGGCTCCTGCGATGTGGCCCCACTGTTGCCTCCTTCCTCATCTTCCTCCTTGTTGTGGCTCGAGTTGTAGCTTGGGCCGAGCGAGCCGATGCGGTCCTGCAGGTACCAGATGTACTCCAAATGCGGGGTAATAGGTAGAGGGTCCACCCACTTAGTGAACCTGCAATTGTCTTCGGCCCACGAGGTCTGCGATGAATAGATTTGTTAACATTCGTTTATATTGCGAAATACATTACTGAAAAGGGACAATAAAATACTACATATGCATAGGGACACTTGAAGAATCGCCGGCCCCCGTGTATCCCGCCCTCGGTGTACATCTGCACAAGACAGTCCTCACCATGCCTGCACTTCGGCCACACTTCTTTATTCTTCTTCACGTACTCCCTCAGAGGTCTTTGTGGACCATAATCACTCTTGCTCTCTTCTGGAAACCTGTCGATGGGTTCGTCGAACTCATCGGGACCTAGACTACCCCCATCATCCCATATTATTGGCGGGCCCTTGCTCTCCACCGTGCCCTTCAGCTTCCCAACCCCAAACCCCCATTTCTTTGGTCCATACATCTTGTATTGCTGGTGATGTTCCCCCAGCACCGTCCCATATTTATAGAAGCAGCCGAGGGGTGACATTGCGTTTGAATAGAACTGAATTAATGCAGGGTTAATTGAGCACAACACTTTGAAGTACTCTGAAAAGGCTAGATTCTCGGTCTGCTAAAGTCACTGAAAAGGCTACTCACTGTGCAATCGCAATCACTGAAGACGCCATGAATTGAATTGACAACTCGCTGAAAAGGCTATGCACTAAAAAGCCTATTCGCAAGCCCTCTGAATCACTGAAGAGGCTACATTCTCGGTCTCCCAAAGTCATGAAAAGGCTAGTCACTGTGCAGTTGCAATCACTGAAAAGGCTATGCACTGAAAAGCCTATTCGCAAGCCCTCTGAATCACTGAAAAGGCTAGTCCCTGTTAATTCTGACTGATTGAACAGGCTATTATTGATTTGCCAATACACTGAAAAGGCTACTCACTGTGTAATCTGAGGTGAGGAACAGGCTACTCGCAATTATTTGTGTTCTACCAAGCACTTCAAAGGCTAGGGCATATGCACTTATTACGAAAAACAAACTCTATAAAGCCTATAAAGGACTAAGTCTGAAAAGGCTGGGGTCTATGAAATTACACCTTCACTCCATGCCTGACCTATTTAAAGATATCCGACGAGTTAGCATACCACACATTTTCTTCTCCAAACCCTCGTTATTCAACTACAATGTCGTCATGGACAACTAACCTAACTCAGCTACCGTCGTGGCGTGAGCGGCCAAAGTGTCGTTGTGGGTTTGTCACTAGGTTGTGCGTGTGGATGGAGTTGGACCGACACTATGGGTGTAGGTACTTCGGGTGCCCAGATCTGGATGACGACTTCATGGTACTATCAACAACTTCTTCTTTCGTTTCTCGTAAACTATACATAATTTGTTCATTTACATCCACACATGTAGCCTTACAAGTGGATCCAATGGGTGGATCGGGAGATGCCCGCATGGCCACAGAGGCGACCGAAGGAGCTTGAAGACAAAGCTCAATATCTTCTAAGGATGAATGAGGCTCGTGAGGTTGATCGCAAAAATTAGGGAGGACAAAGAGCGACGGATCAGGGCAGATCAGATCTGTCTCAAAGCTAAGGATGAAGATCTTGCCAGGAGGAGGGAGGAGTTAAGCTTGCGTGAAGCAATCATCAACCGTAAAGAAGAAGAGCTTAAAGCGCGAGAGGCAACACTCAAGAACAAGAGGGATGCAGTGGAACCTCACGGCGTGACAACAAGGGCAAACAACCACGTTGCATCTAGTAGAACAATGTAATAGACCCAGCAAGTTAAATTCCCTAAGGCATGTTTACAATAATCTGTGGCCTCTTACCAGAGTCACACACACATGCCATTGCAAACCACCGTTGTGTTCACTTTCTCTAAGGCATGTTAGGATTAGGTTTGGTACAACCTAGAGTACCATACATGCCACGCACCGCTCATTTTATGTATCGCTGGGTTACTCTTTTAAATTGAACATGTGTTGTTTTAATTCTATTTCTTGTAGTTTGCAACACACTTCATTTATAAAACAGTCTTGAAAGACGCGAGTAAGTTTTCGGATCGAACCGTATAACGAATATGAAAAAAACGTGAAAATGAACATCAAAATAAAAAAGCAAATAGAAGTAGTGGCCTGTCGGCTTATGGTGAGCCGACAGGCCTATCGGCCGCCCGGGAGCCGACTGGACCTATCGGCCTACCAGAAGCCGACAGGCCTGCTGTCGGCGTCGATAGCCGCTGCCGATGCTTGTCGGCTGCCTGGCAGCTGACACGTAGGCCTATCGGTTTCCCCTGTCGGCCGCTGGATGGCCGACAGGATGCTATTTTTGTAATTTTTCGATTCCAAATACTAGATTTGCAATTAATCATTAAAAAAATATTATTGAAAAAAATTCTAAAATGCAAACATAATTATCAAGGTAATTTGTCAAATAGCCAAGGAGCATCATGATTCGTGAAGGACAATAATGTAGCGGGCCTCATGACTTGTTTGGCTCCATGGGACCATGGCAATGGCAACACAATGCAATCATATTACAGTGGCACACGTCGCATGGGAAGGCAAAGCGGGGATTCGTTTGGCTCAACCTTTTAATGTCTTGCAGCTGGAGCAGCGGGGCGACTGAACAGTGGTAATTACCTACTCGCGTAAGAGATCAGATAACACCCGCAAAGGAGGGGTAGCAGGATTGTACATGCTATCATCAAATAGCATTACGAACGGCTACAGACCGGAGCAACCAAACAAAAAGAACCTAGAGCTTAGTGTTGTTAACTTGTTACGGGCCAAAGAGCCCGAACCAAACAACACCACGAGGCTGTTTGGATCCCGACCATTAAAAACCATGCCTAATAATGTGTGGCAAGTTACGGTGGCGGCATAGGTTTTGGGTTGTTGGGCGCCACAGTTGTGATGAGGTTTGTGTTGTAAAAAAGTGTGCAGCCTCGTTTGATTCAACAACCAAATAAAGGCCTAGTTTACCATGGCGAGGTAATGGGCGTCAATCAAACTCCCCCTAAAACATGCGTGTTTGAGTCAACATGGCAATGAGCTACTATATATAAGAATTGTTATCAATACTATATTTAAAAGGTTTCAAGACAACTATATTTATTTTATAAAGTAGACACAAATTGTAACCATCTCTCAAAATGTCAAACCATTTCAAGAGATGGTTAGCCTACTTACGGAGTGAGACGTGCAAAAACAATAGTGCCTCCTAGAATCAAATAACAAAAACATGCCTCTTAATGGGTCCCGTCCGCCTCTAAAGCTAAGAGTTATTTTCAGATGTAGACCACTTAAGAGACCTATCTATGTAAATAGGCTTGAATCTCAGGCTGGTCCACTACTATAACTACATATGTATGCAAGATTTAAGGTTTCTCAACACCCAACAGTTGCCCCCTTCACTTCCTCTCTCCTGTCATGCCACCCCCTCCAAGCTCTATTTCTCCATGGTATCACCCACCACCTTCAAGCGCGACCGGTTTTGCATCACCCACCATTGTCCATGCATAGCTCCCATGCCCCAACGCTACCACATCGAGCCCGTTAGGGATCAATGTCGGGGAGCAAATTGCCTTGCATGAGTGGCAAGATCTACACGCTTGCGCTGGTGCAGATAGGCTTTGCAGAGGTAGATCTAGCTCGCATGGATGGCGCGGTGCGCTCGCCTTGGTCGCCAGAGGTGAAGTGCCAGAGGAGATTAACACTTCTGTGAGGCATGTTAGTATAGACCAACATAGAAGATGCGGATTGACATTGGGGCATCAGATATCAATATTGGGAAGACAAATCTATGTTGGCTAAGGACAAGCATTGTGGCTCTCCATGGTGGCATTCCTGGGAGCGAGTTTGGCTATGGTGGTGGGGCTGGAACAGGCGTGCTTTGGAAGCGGGCTCACCAACAGGCCTATGACTTCTTTCTAATATATTTATAGAAGTGAATATTTGTGATCATCTCACATCTGTACAAATATCGAGTGACCTTAACCTAGAAGCAAATTGTCTGCTCACCTTTTATAAATCATTTTTATAGATGATATAACGGAAGACATCGAAGTCTTGACTAAAATTAGTAGCCAAATTCTATTATTTAGTCATTTTTTGTAAAATAGAAAACTCCTAAAAAATAAGAGATCCACGACAACTTTGTTATTTTGTAAAGTCACATAGTGAGCGAAGCGCCTATGGTAGCCTATATATATGTCTATAAAATTAAGAGATAGGCAAATTTCTATTTTACATAGTCAAATAACATATTTGTTGAAGTCTTTTTTTAATAACTATATAAATTTTAAAATAGCTTTCACAATATAAATAGCTAAGTTGTCGGAGTTGCTCTAAATAAGTAAATAAGGCACATGGTCAAATAAATAAAAAATAGTTAATAATAGCCAATCATGATTACTCGTGGTTTAGTTTCATCTGTCAACATCTAAACTATCCAGGTTGAGAGTATATTTGACTAGGCTAGTGATATTTTGTTATTTCTAACATCTATACTAGGAGGATAGAGCATAGGACACGTAAAAACCTAGTGCGGCGTAACATTGGCACACGTCAGACGTACTACTACATCCAGAAGCAGCAGCAGCTTCAGGCTTCAGCGGAACGCAATTCCGTCACGGCACCACGTGGTCGTCGTTCCTTCTCGCGGCTACATGATTGATCCTATCGAGTTGGGCACTGGGATTGCGACCGCCGTGGCGCCGTCACGTCGCGTTGCCGTTTTTCTGATAAAGATAAAGAATCCACGCTCATCACCGGTAGGCGGTAGCACCGTCCACCATGTAGCAGTAGCATGTAGTAGCAGCAAACAAACAAAACATCCTCGCAAAAAAAAAAAAAAGGAGTAAACAAACAAACAAGGCAATAAGCCCGCGCCCAGTAGCGCCAACGATAGAGAGCATCATCGATCCGATCGGGAGCCGAACGGGGACGAAACGAAGGATAGCCGGAGCCGTGCGGCTCACTGCCACTGCTCGCGCCTCTGCTGTGCTGCCCATGCCATGCCATGCGGGCAAACGTGACGGGGGTGGTGGTTCTGCCGTGGAAGAAACCCGCTGGATGGCCGGGATTGCGCACCTGCGGGACGGGTCCCGTCCTGCCCACACGATACCAACGGATTTGAGATCGACGTGGAAAAGGGGGAAAGCGGAGATCGGCGGGTTGTTGGCTGCCCTTTTGTCTGGTTTGCATTTTTTTTATCATATTTTAATTCAAATACGAATATATTTTTGAACTTAAGTACAAAACGGATGTTTCGAATTCAGATTCTCTATTCAGATATTTACTCAAGTCAACTCAAAATGTACTTATTTTTAGATTTAACACACATGAATCAAATTTTACCACCAAATTCATCGCTAAAAAGGTAAACTAAATAAAAGTACACTTCCAATGATCTCTAATATTGACTTAAACTAAATTATAATGTACAATATTGAATAAACTAATAGACTAGGTAAAGAATTTAAAATCAAAATGGTTGAAAACAAACAACCATTTTACTTTGTTAATAGTTTTGGAATTAAAAACTATTATAAAACTAGAGAAAAAAATAATTATTAGTAAATATAATAAATAAAAATATCAATTAATCAATCAATATTATATTTGTATAAATACTAATCACGAAACTATAAATTATATGAAATCATTTCCATCAGCAAATAAATAAACTAAAGTATTAAAATGAATTAAAACAACAAATATATAGATTTAAACTAAATTCAAAAGCTATTATAACTAATTTAATCTTTATGCATCATTAAAAATTTTAAATTAACAATAATTTTTATAATATATTATTAAATGATATCAACATATTATTAGTACTAATAAACTTTTGGCTGTCTGAAAAGAAACACTAATTTCGGCTAATGCTGATTTGTTGTAAGATAAAAATACTATTGTATGTTTGAAAAGAAACAGAAATAGCGAATCAGCCTGTGGTCTATTGGTAGGACTGTCCAGTGGGACGCTACCCACCAGGGTTCAAATCTTGATTGTCACACCTTTCCTGAATTTATTTCAAGATTTAACGGCGTTGTACTTTACTCCCTCCGTCCTCCGTCCTTTTCAACTTTGACTAGAATTATAGAAAATATGTGTAAATTTTTATTTCCAAATAAATTTATTAAAAAACTAGATTTAAAGATCTTTCCGATGAATACTGGTTGTGTACGTTCGATATGAATACTTTTCAATATAAAATTAGTCAAGGTTGAAAAAAGCTAACTTCTCGAGAAGCGAGAATAACATCTATTTTGGAGCGGAGGGAGTAGGTGGTAGGCGACGTTCCCCTTGACAGCAAGACGCCTGTGATGATTTCGTCAATCTCGAGATTTACCGGTACAGTATTTGAGTGAGTATGTATACGTTATGAACGGTGAGTGTATATACGTTGTGAGCATCTGTATCTGTACTATGTAATTAAAAAACGCTGAAATCCCGCGAGGGCATGATTGAATTCATTCAGGCTCGTATATCCGCTCGTGTGTAGTGTGTTGGAATAGATTGATATATGAAATTTACCATAACCTATAATCCTATATGAGTAGAGGTGGATGGATACATGGGGCATTTAAACGAGGCCGTGGATGGAATTTGGATATATAAATTTTCATAAGTTCCTCAGCACTCGCTACTCTCTATGCTTCTACTTTCTCAGCCACTCTCGGCCGGATACACGTTGGGCTTGGGCCGTTTTAAGCCGACAATCTTTGGTTCGACTAATCGAACCCGAGCGCGGCGCCGATCTCCAGCAACAGCGTGTTGAGCTGCGGCTTATTACATGAGTGCGGCCCAAGAGCGTGAATTCAGGTGCGCGGTTTTCAAGTACCTATGTTTTTCTTTGTTTTTCTCCAATGAAAAATAACTATTACTCCATCCATCTTGAATTATGTCATTCTAATTTTCTTGGAAAGTCAAATCATGACTAAAATTCTAAAAAAATTTATAGATTTATGACATCAGATAGATATACTATGAAGATATAATTAATGAAGAGTCTAATGATACTTATAATAAATATTGTTATTTTATTATATAAATTTAGTTAAACATAAGAATCTTTCTAAGCAATTAGAATGATATGTAATTTGAGATGGATGTACTCCCTCTGTCCCATTTTTATTGTCGCTTTAGCGACTTGCTAGATGCAGTAGCGATTTTCAAAATCTGGTTAGGACCTGTGTCTAGGTGCAGTGAGAACGACCATAAAACTGAGACAAGGGAGTAGTACAATAACTTTATCACCATTGCTTTGGCCTTCAGACCTCCAACTTTTTTTATTATTTTTTAATTACACAGTACAGATATAGACGCTCACAACGCACCCACACTCACCTATGCGAACACACGCATGCAAACCCTACTCCTATAAGCACCTCGTTGTTAGTAGAACTCAAGATTGATGATGTCACCATAGGCGCCTCGCTGTCGACAGGAACGTCGCCTACCACTGAAATCACAACGCCGTTAAATTTTAAAATAAATTCAGAAAAGGTTCGACAACCAAGATTCGACTATGATGAGTAGGGTACCACATGCCCATTCGCATTCGGTACCTCCAAATACCGATGGTTTAGCAGCGTTGCGGTAAAAGTGGGAGGTGAAAATGTCGATTATCCCTGGCGGTGATAATCCAATAAAAAAAAATACTCCTATGTCGCGATCAGTGCATGCGGCTTCCAATTCAAATACTTCGTGAGGTATGAAAGGAAAGCGTGAATTTCCATACAATATACAGCTCAACATTGCGAGACATATGGACCTTTAGAAACAAGCAACAATATTGCGCCAACCTGTATTATTATTAGACTAATTTACAAAATAGATTAATTGATTTTGGATAGCGACAATATTGGAGTACAAGTACTTGGCATGTCAAGACAAGCCACACGGAACGCTTTTCCCTCTCGCCAAAACAACCGAGGACAGGCGACAACGCAAAAGTGAAGCATAAAAATCCACACTACACGTGCGGAACATTCTAGAACATATGAACAGACACAAGCAACACCGGTACTCATGCCACATCACCAAACCCAACTGTGCACACCTCATGAACTAGGGGACCCACGGTTGTGCAACAAAACATTGGACCCACAAGGTGACATGCATGTCCAGCTATTATACAGGACAACCACACTTCACAGGTAAAACAAGCCGTGAAACAAACAACAAATTGTTCTGTTTAATAAATGGCTCGAGGGAAGGCATTTCCAGAGAGGCCTTGTGCCTGTTCATTCGCGTCTTGTAAATTAATTCTAGTCCAGAGAGAGCGGAGTTAAGAATGAGAAGAAAGTGAGGTTCTTGTGAGGTTTAGAAGTTTTTTTTTTCCTTTCTTGAAAATGGAGATGGCCCTACGGTCACAGAGCCCTCTCTGCCTTTGGAGCGGGCCGGTACTCATTGTCCGGCCAACCGTCGCGGGCGGAGGGGCCACTCAGGTATGGCGGCGCTTAATCCCAAGTTCTTGATTCTAGTAAGTATTGGTTCGCATGCGTGATCTCTTTGATGTCATTTCGTTTATAGAAGGACTGCGTTACTATTCGGCTCGATCCTCGATCTATATATTTGTTTATTGGGGAGTTGCCTTGGCTGGTTTCAAGAATCTTTCGTTTTGGTGATCAAGGCAGATTCGGAATCTTAGGGTTGTTTGATGACCGTCTTTATCTCTTGAATTTTGCTCTTTTTGCCCACCCTCTCCACATCAGCGGTCTGATAAATTGTCTCATGTACCGTCACATAGGATTTTTGCTGATTTAGAAGAGAGAGAGTTAGGAGAGAGAGAGATGAGCCGTTGTTTTGCCTGGCAACGGGCTCATCAGCAGAAATATCGGTCGATGAGACGACCTCACCACCATTGTATGCCCTGCCGTTGCTATGGGAGGCGATTTTTCCTCTTCACCGGATCTTCTAGGCTGACTCCCCACACAGGGATCTTGGTAAAGCTACATGGCGGTCTGCTTTGCTTGTGCTCTTCGGTGAGAAGATAGAGGCAAAGGCAAGACAACAGACAGGGGAGATAACGTATTTTATTCCTAATGAAAGAGTGTGTATACAACTCAGTGACACAAAAAGCAACAAAATTAAAATTTGTAGATGATAATAATACTAATTTGGTCACTGCGTAATTTTCGGAATGATCGATTAGTATGAGATAATTTATAAGATAATGCATTGTAAAACTTGTTTGTTTGATCGTCTCAAAATTACATGGCAATGCATGAGACAACCTATTAGACAACACCATTGTACTTACCCTAAGTAGAAGCTGTCTATATGCGACGCGATTTACATGTATATTTTCCTAAAAGGCTTTTTTTCTGAATTTCTTGGAAGTGTCCCATAAACGAGACTAACTGCCCTCCCCCATTTCGTACTTACTTCTTCATTTGTTTCGGCCGGTATGATCAAGGGAAATGTATCTTCCTTTTGGGACATCTAGAATGGTGAGGATAGTTTGATTCACAAAAGACTGCTCCATTGGAGGATCCATAAACTTTGAGGTGAATTCGGGAAGTTTCGTTACCATGTTCTAATCTTTTGTTGATTGTAAACATGTAGTAGAATGCAGCGGCACAAATAATCAGATAGTGATTGGGAAATTCGTATGTAGTGCACCATAGGCAATCCAGTACTGTAGTTTTGAAATTTTTTAGAGAGTGGTTTTGGGAGAAATTCGTATGTAGTATATTCATCACCTTAAGAAATTCCTTAAGCTGCAGAACTAACCTTTTCCGTTCTATTGGCATTTTCAGTCTTTGTTGAGGACTACCAGATTTGTGAGAAGAAGAATCATTCAATGCGTTGTAGCAAGGCCAGGTCTGTGGAACAGTTCTGTTGGATGCTTTTTTGTCTGCTTTCTGTTCTACTGATGATCTCCACTATTGCAATATGCAGGTTGTCCTAATAGGAAATCAAGGATGATGTCTCCTACCATAAAAGTAGCTCCTTTTAGCAACTATGCTCCAAGAATCCTCGTTGAGTCTGGCTCCAAGAAGAGTGAACACCATGAAGAAACTATTGATACATACAATAGGCTGTCAGGTTCTGATGCAGCAGAGTTGATAAGTAATAGAGATGTAGAAATTGAATTGGATTTGCAGCACATGTCTGAGGAGGAATTTCCAGGAAATGGGTTGATTAAGGCATCATTAGGGGAAATCAAAACAGCGGATGAAGCTGAGGTCGAGGACGACAAGTTTGAGGTAGATAACTCTGGAATTGTATTGCGCAATGCGGCAGTTTGGGAAGTGGATCCAATGGATGAATATGAGGCTAAAGAAGACGTATTTGTGGTAGGTTTGTCAGGAACAGCACCAGATAATGCTGCAATGGTGGAAGTGGTAGATCAAGCCGAGATTGAAGAGGATATGGCTGTTGTGGATATCTTGGGACTTGCCTTGAGTGATGTAACAATGGAGAAAATGGATTTGATGGATGAAGAAGAGGATTTACAGGACAATTTTGATGTGGACTCACTAGGCAATGCTTCAAGTGGTGGAACGTATGGGGGTGTGCATGAGTTGCATGAACTGCCTTCAACATCCATGGATCAATCTATTGTTGGTTCTCAGAGACGAGATGAATCAATTGCTGGTGCACCTGAGCAAATGCAATCCATTGTTGGGTATATAAAACCAAATCAATCTATTGTTGGTTCACATAGACAACATGCTACGATTATTGTTGCACCTGGGAAAATCCAATCCATCATCAGTTACAATGAAATGGATCAGTCTATTATTGGTTCTCACAAACAAGACAAATCTGTTGTTAGTGTGCCTCAGCAAGCCCAGTCCATTGTTAGTTACAGCAAACCAAATCAATCTACTGTTGATTCTTATAGACAAGCTGAATCAATTATTGGTGAGTCTGAGAAAGTCCAATCCATCATCAGTGATGATAAACTAGATCAATCTATCGTTGGTTCTCTTAAGCAAGATGAGTCTATTGTTAGTATGCCTGAGAAAATTCAATCCATTGTCAGTTACACTAAACCAAATCAATCTATTGTTGGCTTGCCCAAACAGGAACAATCAATTGTTCATATCAATGAACGAAAACAATCCATAGTTGGTTTCCCTAAACAAGATCTATCAATTGTTGGTATCTCCATGGAGTCTCAAACAAAGCAACTGGCTACTGTTGGGACTCATGATGGTTTGCTTATGAAGGGAGTGAAAGCTAAGGAGAAATCTCAAAAGACTAAAGGGGCTACACTTCAGGCAATGTTTGATGTTGACAACTTGTCACAGGAAAAAAAGGAAGGCTTCACTAAAGAAGTAGAGATAACACTTGTTGAGAAAATTAATAATGAAGATCTTGTGATGATTGAAGAGCAGAAAAGCATAGGCACGGATGAAGAACAGATGATTGTTATTGAGGAAGACATTCCAATGGATAAGATTGAAATAGGAACTGAGAAGGCTAAATTTTTACATCAGCTTTCTGAAGAAGAGAGTTCATGGGATGAAAATGAAGTGGGGATAACTAAGAATGAAGAACAGTATGAAGCTTACGAGACATCTATGTCCACCGAGCAAGATATCCAGGAGTCACCTGATAATGTGGATCCACAAGCACTACAGAGGATGCTTCAAGAACTTGCTAAAAAAAATTATTCGCTGGGAAACAAACTGTTTACTTATCCAGAGGTATTGAAAGCTGATTCCACAATTGATCTCTATTTTAATCGTGATCTATCAGTTGTGGTCAATGAGCCTGACGTACTCATTAAAGGAGCATTCAACGGGTGGAAGTGGAGATTTTTCACTGAAAAATTGTGCAAGAGTGAGCTAGAAGGGGGCTGGTGGTGCTGCAAACTATACATTCCCAAGCAGGCATACAGAATGGACTTTGTGTTCTTTAACGGACGCACGTTATATGAAAATAATGACAATAATGATTTTATGTTACAAATACAAAGTACCATGGATGACAAATTATTTGAGGATTTCTTCGCTGAAGAAAAGCAACAAGAACTTCAGAAGCTTGTGAATGAGGAAGCTGAAAGGAGGAGACAGAGTGATGAGCAACGGCGAAGGGAGGAAGAAATGGTCGCTGATAATGCTGACAGGGCACAAGCCAAGGTTGAGATAGAAACAAAGAAGAATAAATTGCACAGTGTATTGGGTTTAGCCAGAGCTTCTGTTGATAATTTGTGGTACATTGAGCCCATCATGACTAGACAAGGGGCTACAGTCAGATTGTATTATAATAAAAACTCAAGACCTCTAGTTCACAGTACTGAGATATGGATACATGGTGGCTATAACAATTGGATTGATGGACTCTCTTTTGCTGAAAGACTTGTTCCTCATAATGACAAAGATTGTGATTGGTGGTTTGTAGATGGTATGTTATCTAACACTTATCTGCATTCTGCAAATTGTATCTTATGGCATCTTAACAAACTCCACTGTTACTATGTTACTCCTTAAATATAGCATGGCATATTTTGATAGTCCCATGAAGAGAAAAAAGGACTACTAACTGATGTTGGATTCTTAAAGTAGACATATGATGACATGTATGGCCTATCTTGCAATATTTAATTTTGTTATTTACTCCATAACTACAAAGGTAACACCTGGCCTTTTATGTATAGTTGTCTTACCTGAAAGAACATATGTGTTCGACTGGGTTTTTGCTGACGGGCCGCCAGGGAATGCAAGTAATTATGACAACAATGGAGGACATGATTTTCATGCTACCCTTCTGAATAACAAGACTAAGGAAGAATATTGGATGGAAGAAGAAGAAAGGATCTATACAAGGCTTCAAAAAGAGAGAAGGGAAAGGGAGGAGGCTATTAAAAGGAAGGTCAGTTGCAATAGGCCCTTTGTGGTTCTGGTGTTTTTGTTCAAACCTTTAGCTTGACCAAATGTAAATCTAAAACCAAGTTACAACATCATAAATGGTCGAACTTGCCCATAAGTAGTCATTTTGAGTAGTTAAAAAGATTCATCTCTGCTTTATCTTTTTTTCACCATTAAACATGTGACTTGCAAAAGTTCATCCATATTTATTAGTCTATTAATATAACAGAGCTAAACTGACTATTTGAATTATTCATCATTTCATCCTTGCAAGCTAATTGCAAACTAGTATAACCACCATCCTGCGATGGTCCAACTAAGTAACAGTATACCTTCAGAGTATCGTTTGTCCTACTTTCTACAGATATGTCGAATTCTCGAAATTTTATTGATATATATGGTGGGGATTCTTTTACTTGACTTTTGCTTTCTTTTGATTGAGCAGGCTGAGAGAAATGCAAAAATGAAAGCTGAGATGAAGGAAAAGACTATGAGAATGTTCTTGGTTTCTCAGAAACACATTGTTTACACTGAACCACTTGAAATACGTGCTGGAACTACCATTGATGTGCTTTATAATCCTTCTAATACAGTGTTAACTGGAAAGCCAGAGGTTTGGTTTCGATGTTCATTTAACCGCTGGATGTATCCAGGTGGGGTGTTGTCACCTCAGAAGATGCTACAAGCAGAAAATGGTTCACACTTAAAAGCAACAGGTTTGTACTTACTATGTTATTGTGCTTGGTATTAATACTAGAAAAGTTGTAACTGAGATAATGTAACCGAGAATGTAGCTACTACAAAGCATTGAAGGTAGTACTATAGCTCTATTTTGATTTAGAATCTTATTGTTGCAGCCAGAAAGAGTTTAAATTGCTGCATTTCCTTAGGATAGTAAGTCAAACCTTGATAAAATGTGGCACCTTCTTATCCATATTAGATTTTCATGTTGAATCCTGTCTACTTTTTTATGTACTATTTTTGAAACATTATTTTTTATATGCATGCAGTGAGATATTACTTCTCCTAGAGTTCCCTTGTAATAATTAGATTTAGCATAGAGATACATAAAAGCAATTTCTATTTCCCTTATTTTCTCTTAGTTCTCAAGTAGAGTGCTCCTTCTCCAGTTTATGTTCCACGAGATGCCTATATGATCGACTTTGTTTTCTCGGAGTTTGAAGAAGGTGGAATTTATGATAACAGGAGTGGGTTAGACTATCATATTCCTGTTTTCGGTTCAATTGCAAAGGAACCACCTATGCACATAGTCCACATTGCTGTTGAGATGGCACCAATTGCAAAGGTTATTCATGTTTCTGAGTTAAATTCATACTATTAGCGCAAGAGTGACAACTTACATCACGTTTCTCTTTCATTGTTACATAACACTACTAGTGTTCTGTCTGACCAATGCTATCACAGGTTGGAGGTCTTGGTGATGTTGTTACTAGCCTTTCACGTGCTGTGCAAGATTTAGGACATAATGTGGAGGTTATTCTTCCAAAGCACGATTGCTTGAATCTAAGCAATGTAAGTTAAATATGCCCTACAGCTAGAAGAAATATCTAGAATAGTCAGGATACATCCCCTCCAGTCTTCACATACACGTACATATATATACAATAGGCACCTGGGCCATGGGCCTTATGGGCCAAAATAGACTATGAACAATATATACACTATACTTTACACCTACAACATCCCCTGCTACTTCTTTTGTGTGACAAGTGTACTGCTTTGTAGCGAGAACTGAAGTTGACATCTCTACATTAGGAACAACTTGGTTTACTATTGTACTCTATATTTATGTGCTTCCTCATAGTTCTATCTCTCATTCCTCATGTAGTTGGATAGCTTATGTTAAGTATCAGGATGCCTTGGAATTGTTGATGTGTAGCTCAATGTATCAAGTAGAATTATTTGTTTTTTGTTTCTTTTTGGACCATTGAGTTATATGGAATGATTGAGGTAAAACTGAGTAATCTGATAAGAAAGACGTAAGAAGACAGATCCATCAATGATAATTTTTTCTCTCTTATGAATTAATATGCATCTGTTACAATGTAGGTCAAGAATTTACACATCCATCAAAGTTTTTCTTGGGGTGGCTCTGAGATAAAAGTATGGCGTGGACTAGTCGAAGGCCTTTGTGTTTACTTCTTGGAACCTCAAAATGGGTATGTATTAGCATATTCTTTACAGATATAAAAGCCTTAGTATCCCTATTTCACTAAGCTTGAAGTCCTAGAACCTTGTACTGGTTTGTAAGTGGCAATATAGAATTGTTAAATTGCTTTGAGTAAATATAGATGTTCTGCAATTCCTATTTGTAAGATGGATTAGGCACAATGGATAATAGATTGATTATGGAGGTATGGTGTTACATGTATATAAGCAAGGGTGACCTAGGATTTATAGAAGTAGAAACAATCAACAGTGATCCTTTCCTAATCGATATCAATCTATTCATTCTAGCTATATTGGTGCAAGAGGGGTGCACAGGCCCAACAAGAGGAACCAGACGGCAGTCCTAGATGCTGCTATACCCTCTAAGGTTCTAACACTATCATCATGGAGAATGAAACATAATCCTATGAATAGATTTATGTTTTGCTGCAGTAAACACTGATCGACTACAAGATGGCTAAAAATATTTGGGGTTGGTTGCTATGCAGTTTTTGTTTGGGCTGGATAAGCTAGAAAATCTGTTTTTTTATTTTTTAAGTAAATTATAATATAAAAAATAGTATATATAGTACTTGATTGGAATCATTGGTCATCACAGGAAAGTGATGTTTGGGAACTAGTTACTACAATGATATATACGTAAATTTGGAAGTTCCATGATCTCTTTTGGGGTAGACAAATTGCTAGAAAATCAAGGACGTAGAAAAAATAATCAGACACACTAAAATTTTAAATTATTGGATAATTTAGAAAATATCAAGGTGAAAACTTATTATGTTATTCACAAAAATGTAAGCTTAGAGGCATTGGATCTCTAGGAAGATTCTTAATTTGTCTGATGGTTAGAGTTTCAGAAGTCAATACCACTCTGTTTTTGGTTGCCTCGTCCATCTGAGTTGATGGAGATGGTTTTGTTTAATTCGAGTCACAATCTTCAGAAGCAAGATTTAGTAATCTTCTGGCCTACCTTTTCTAAGAAGTTTAAATTTATATTACAAGCCTATTTTTAGTTTTTCTAGTCTAAAATATAAGTACTCTGAATTTCATCATATGTTATGATCTATTTGCCTCATTTGGTACATATCTACTGGGACTTTCTTGCAAGAGGTTTCAAAAGATAACTTGGCATTAACTTTTCAGGATGTTTGGAGTCGGATGTGTATATGGAAGGAACGATGACCGCCGATTTGGCTTTTTCTGTCATTCTGCTCTAGAGTTTCTCCTTCAGAGTAGATCTTCTCCGGTAAGTATAGTATTCACAACAGTAGCTATTATATTGTTTTAACTATTACTCCCTCTGCTCTAAATTGTAAGTTGTTCGGACTCTTCTAGATGCATATCTGTTATTACATATCCATACATATATGTGCTGTTTGTTGTGAGGGGAAATACTCTTTTAGCACAGCATTTGTTGTGTATCTCCCCGCCAGTCACTTGATAAACAAGATAGAATTGACAGGAGATACACACTCTACTGCTGCAGGATCTTTCCCAACCATTTAAGAAATTCTGTGCTAAAAGAGATTATATTATTCATTCTATTACCCATTCCCTTTACTATTTTAATTTTCTTTATCAGCCTTCGATTTTAAAAATAATTTAATGCATCCTGACTTGCAGAGAAGTTGCCTAGTTTATTTTCTTATTTCTGTTATCTTCTCAATGAAACCGCTGCATTTTATTCTCCTTACAGAACATAATACATTGCCATGATTGGTCAAGTGCTCCTGTTGCCTGGCTATACAAGGAAAACTATGCAAAGTCTAGTTTGGCAAATGCACGGGTGGTATTCACCATCCACAATCTTGAATTTGGAGCACATTATATTGGCAAAGCAATGAGCTACTGTGATAAAGCCACAACTGTGAGTGATACACTTTACGACATTCAGTATTGTGTTTGACGACAGACTTGCATCACTGAAATAAAATATTTGTTATACTGTAGATTTTTTTTTTTTGATGTTTCTTGATTCAAATATATCCATTCTTTGCAGGTCTCTAATACATATTCAAGGGAAGTATCAGGGCATAGTGCCATCGTTCCTCATCTTGGAAAATTCTATGGCATTCTCAATGGAATTGATCCAGATATATGGGATCCGTACAGTGACAACTTTATCCCGGTACACTTTATTGTTCATATACATTCTGCTTTTATTGTAATATATTTCTTCCACGCTACTTGAACTTAGTAAATGAAACAAAGAGCTGCAATAATAACATTTTTTTTGTTTCAAAAAAAAAAATAATAACATTTTTTTTCAAATGACCTAGTTTTGCTTAGATGGACACTTAAGTTATATGCACACTCTCAAGTTGAACTGTCATTTCAAGTAATGTGCGTGCATGTGATGGTTTTCTTAATCTGCATCTTATTTAATTTCCTGCTTTGGCTGTTGGTGTTATTAAAAAAAAAATGCTAATTCCGGTTTAAATGTTTGTTCCAATGAATTTCAGGTCCATTATACTTCTGAGAATGTCGTTGAAGGCAAGGGGGCTGCTAAGAAAGCATTGCAGCAGAAGTTTGGGTTACAGCAAATCGATGTGCCCATCGTAGGAATCGTCACGCGCCTGACAGCCCAAAAGGGAATCCACCTCATCAAGCATGCAATTCATCGAACACTTGAATGGAATGGACAGGTCTTTTGATCCCTTGCATGACATATAAAACTTCAAACATTCTCTTTCCTTAATTTGTGTCTTTCTGTCATCTTGAAACTAAGAATTATATATGTTTTCTTTGGTTTACAGGTGGTTTTGCTTGGTTCAGCGCCAGACCCTCGAATCCAAGCTGATTTTGTCAACTTGGCGAATAGGCTCCATGGCGTAAACCATGGGCAAGTGAGGCTGTCCTTAACGTACGATGAGCCTCTTTCGCACCTGGTGAGTTCACAAACCACAGGATCAAGATCAGCCCCCTCATCAGATCAGAGAATCTCGGAAATCTGGGCCAGCTAATATATTTGGTTCCATGGTCCTCTTATGCTGCAGATATATGCTGGCTCTGACTTCATTCTGGTTCCATCTATATTTGAGCCTTGCGGCTTAACTCAGCTCGTTGCCATGCGGTATGGAACCATCCCTATTGTCCGCAAAACTGGAGGTATGTACCTGCAGCAGCTGTTAAGTGTCATCCATTCTCCATTTCCCATCAAACTGCACTCCTCTGCATAGTGTGTTGAAGTGAAGACACAGCAAGATCTGATCTCTCGTTCTGCTCATCAGGGCTCTTCGACACTGTCTTCGATGTGGACAACGACAAGGAACGAGCCCGAGCTCGCGGCCTTGAACCCAATGGATTTAGCTTCGACGGAGCTGATAGTAACGGTGTTGACTATGCCCTCAACAGGCAAGCACAGTCTCACAGAGCTAGCTGCCCAGTTCACCTAACTCTAACCTGCAATTCTTTCTCATCGTGCTGGTCCCGTGTCCCATTTAATTTTCAGGGCGATCTCTGCTTGGTTCGACGCCCGGAGCTGGTTCCACTCCCTTTGCAAGAGAGTCATGGAGCAGGACTGGTCGTGGAACCGGCCTGCCCTCGACTATATCGAGCTCTACCGATCAGCGTCGAAATTCTAACAATCCAACCAACGGCCAATATAATGTATTGCCAGATCTTTAGATGCAATCATGCAGGTTTTGCAGGTTTCTGGGCATTTCTGTACAGTCTCCTTGTAGTCAGTTAGGTCCATTCTCCGAAGAGTATAGTGAAGAGAGAGAGAGAGAGAGAGAGAGAGAGAGAGAGAGCACTAATGTGACTGGGTTTCCTAGATGCAATTTTTTAACATCATTTATGCATAGATTGTTTCAGGCCAAACAGCCTGAGTTGGTTAGAGGAACCCAACGGCACTCCTTAGGTCTTGAGTTCGACTCCCCGTCGGAGCTAATTTTAGGCTGTGGTTACAAAAAATCCCTTCGTCTGTCCCACAACCAAAGCACAGGTCTAAGGCCCGGCTCCGGGCGTGATCGTCTCACATGGGCTAAGGTGCCACTGTGTATGGGTGGGGCAGAGATTTGAGGGTTTGCAAATATGTTCGTGCCTGTGCATTACAACGGAACACAATACAAATTATAATCGGACTATGTATCATCATTAGACACGAGCTGTAACTTATTTAAATATACATACTTAATATAAATAACACTACAAACATTACTAGTATAGTGTCCGTGCTAACGCTACGATTTTTTCAAGGGAATGATGTAACTCTTGATAAGATCCACTTGCTCAACTGATTTATTGGAAATCGAGACAAGATTGTTAACAAGCATGTACAGTATTGGATATCAATTTAGGGTTATAAGCGTAACTGTCTCTCAAATCTTAATGTTCACTGAATAATTATTACAAGAAATCCCATGTATACCATACTTCAAGATCATGCACTACTTGCTTTGGACTACAAAAGACTTGTTACTATAGTTCTTACCACAATCCTAGGGAACCTGTCCAAGCTAAACCCTCCAGCTCCAACAATGGCATGAACAGGCGCAGTTTATTTGCTGTCATAAGTATCAATTCCACTTGCATCCTTCTTTGGTTTGCCTTTGCATATGCTCTGGTATACTGCACAAGTCCTCTCATACTTGTGTACATGGCCAAAGAAAACCAAATCCACCTACTCAGGCAAAAGCCAAAATATGCTACTATGGTCAGCGTATTCAGATCAGCTTGTCATTTCCTTTCAAACAAGCCTGATATAGTTAAGTTTTGGTTTTCAAGTGTGATTTCTTACCTGATACGTGAGCAAGAGTGGCTCAACGGAGGCTACAAAAATTAGATCTACATTAACTGGTATTCCGACATGGGATGAATACATCGGTCTGTGCCTGCAATTTTCATTAAACTCGGGTGATTTCGTTTCTTGTATCCGAGCAGCACATATTACAGATTCAAGAGATACAAAGTACAGAATGAAGGGACTTAGGTTTGTAATGTTGCTGAGTTGGCATGATCTGTACATAGCCAAGGTTCTTCAAAACAAACATACTTATGTAACAAAACTCACCCAATGAAAATTACCTATGGTGTCCTCGATCTATTGACTGATGACAAATCTTGATTCATCCATTTGTACTATTCAAAGAATAAACTTTTCAGATAAACAATAGATATATTTCTAAGTCTGAACGATACATGAAAAATTCCAATTGATTGTATACCTGCTCTGACTTATCTGACCACTTATGCTCAGTTGACATCACAACGAAATGAACGCTCAATTGAATACCATGGCTTATCCTTACTGACAGCTGGCATGTGGAAATATGACTCATATGCAACTCCACATTCACCACCTGAATCTGGGGTCACATATACAGAACCAGACTCTGCATAATCCCTGAGGCAGACAATGCAAGTCCATGGTCAATGATGGTTCATTTTACGACGCATATCCACCGCTCAGATTACACTGCAAACATAAGATTTTAAGAGCAGCAGTTACCAATAGCAGTCATGTAGGAAACTTGAGAAGCAACTGGTGCTATGAGGTTTAGGAAGAAGTCCCATTCAACCAGAAAGCCCGTAGCATAGCTTATATCTTCTATGTGGAAAACTGAATCGACCTTTCCCGTCTGGATTTCTTTAGCCACTGCCTTGGCCACAGAAATCGATCCTGACAAAAATTCAACAATCCTTTCTTTTGGATCGGCAAGATTAAATATTAGCCCAAAAGAGTATTTGTGCTTGTGTGACTTCTTATTTTCTGAGCTTTTATTAGATTTTTCTTGGGGCTCAATAAGTTTTTTTTTTTTCAAAAGTAGCTTAGCGAAAAATATGGATGACATACCAGGAACACAAAACCAGTGATGCATCACAGATTCACAGGTATGGATCAGAACCAAATTATTCCATATTAACAATCTTACAAAAATTTTTAGAGATGAACAACCATAATGTGCTAAAGCAAAAATGTATAGCAATTAACTAAAAACTGTAAATCCACTCACCAACTGGCAGGTGCTTCGCAAACAATCAGCTTGCTCGCCATCTTTGATGTTACTACCAACCGAAGGGGGTGCAGGCTGTGCAGAGTCCAAGACAGCTTCCAAATTCTCATGGAAAAAAACTGCCCGGACTACAAATATATTTTAAAGATGTATCCTCCCTTCTCCAAATCTCTCCTGCCAATTGCAAATCCTCCAAATCAACAAGATATTTGTGAACTTAACAATGTAGTAAAAAAATGGTAAGGTTCAAGGTAATCGAGTAATCGAGGAAGTTGCTTCTGTTATCATTTGGATGTTTGAAGTATTTCACAAAAAAGTTTCAGTGATCACAAAAGGATCAGATGCTTATTACATGTACAACGATGTTTCTAAACGAAGACTGCAGCAATATGCAATGTTTTATTAGTGTTGGAGAGGGAGATACAGATGTGCGAGGCAAACCACACATCAATTATCCAAGGGTGTCATTTGATCGAGCAACTTGCAGACACAAGAGATACCTCTGTAGAAGAAAGAGCTAGCTCTTGGAAAAATCTGCACTACAACCATCATGCTCAGATTCCATGGCCACGAGCGTCAGCAGTGCTTGGAGAGCCAAGCTGGCAGGGTGGTAACCGCCAGGCGCAGGCAGCAGCAACCGGCCACGGCCAAGGGGGCTGCGGGGCCAACCACGTTGGTGGCCCGGGCAGCCAAGCCCCACGCCCCAGTCATGAAGCCGGACACGGGTTATGAGGCCGGCCACGGCGGAGGCCCGGGCGGCCGCGAGGCTAGCCACGGTGCCAGCCTGGGCGGCCGTGGCTGCGACTCTTGCCGTCAGGGAAGGTGTGCCTCCAGCCACGGAGCCGGCCAGGGGATCCACGGGTCCGAGGGGCGCCTTCCATGCAGGGGGAGCCGCACTGCCGCCGTGGGGCGTCATCCGCGTGGTCGGGTGCCTTCGGCGCGAGAGAGGCCATGCCACCATCGGGATGGGAAGCGGTGCGCAGCGAAGGTGGAGGGGTCGCCGCCGGCACCTGAACTTGGGCCGGAGGGAGCTGATCCGGGCCGCGCAGACGGCGGCAAACTGAGGGAGCCGCCCTGGGTGGTGCGGAGGGTGGCGCGACCGGAGGAAACCACCCCAGGCGGCACGGAGGGCGGCGCGCGCCGCGGCCGGCGGCTAGAGGATGGAACGGTGGGAGTCCTGGTGGGGGAGGGCAGCGGGGCCGAGCGGAGCTCAGGGAAGTCGCACGGCCTCTCTTCCATTTTTTCTTTCCGCGATTCTTTCCGTGATTAGGGGCACAGCGCACGGTCGCGAGGGAGAGGCCGGGCCCGGCGCGCGGTGATCGCGGGGGCGCGCGCGGATCGGGGCGCGCGGCTTCGCGACACAGAGATCGCGGGAGCGCCAGCGCGACGGTGAGTTCGGGTGAGTTTGATGGACGATCTGCAGCTCTTGATCATGGAAATATGCTTTTATGGCTTTTAATTTTGATAGAAACAATTCTCTGTATATAATTTTCTAGGTAGAGCCCTCAGTGGGGGATATTTTCTTAGGTGGATATAGTTTTGTTTGAAAATCGAATTATACGAGAGATATGTAATTACACAAGGCAAAGTATTCCAATGTAACTGGAAAGTACTAAACTTAAATTTTGTATTTTAATCCTGCATTCCATAAGATTAACAACCATAGATGATATGAATAAAAAGACTACGTTTAACATACTGGAATTACGTACAAATTGTAAAGAAATTTTGCATATACCTGTTTATTTTCATATAGAAAATAAACTAAAGAGAAAAAGAACAGTTTACCTTTTTTTTTTTTTGAAAGGCCTACTTTACTTACTCTTTAGCGTCTAATAACTTCATCATTTTTTATAGATGATAACTCCATCCGTTATAGCAGCACGGGCACCGGGCAGGCACATCGGTATGGCAGGGCATACACTTTGCCTCTTTATAGAAGAAAAAAAAGTATTGTCAAATCAAATGACATCTAACCTCAAAGTAGTTTGGTGGCGGGAAATTTGTTTTCCAACTGGCCACGGTTCAAACCCCCAAGTTACAAAAATTGTGTCTCTTTGTTATTATGTATAGATATGAATATAAGAATGTGCAGGAAATGAAAAGTCCAATTCCTGCGTCAATCCTTGTTATTATGTATAGTCGTATAGGTATGAATATAAGAATGTGCAGGAAATGAAAAGTCCAATCCCTGCGTCAATCTTCTTTTAGGGCTACCATGAGCATGAGGCTTTTCAAATGTAAAGACTATTATAGGCAATGCGAGGTCACCTCAGACTTCTGATCCGTCAACTTGAGTTCTTTAACAAGCGTGTGTTAAAGGATAATTTCGGTCCCATGATCGGACGGCGAAGCTCAACAGCAATTTATCATCACCTGATGCATGAAGGCGTCGTGAACAATTAAGCAAACAAGGATGTGTCCTATCATCTACGATGGCAGAATTGCAAGCTGATTTTTTGGAAAACCATGCAACTATGCAAGCGACCAAGATCCGTACGTGTGTATTCGCGCATATGAATGAAAAACACGTTGACGTACAGATTTACTACTGCTCATCTACATTTTTGACCAAGCGCAAGTCATGGAGCTGAATGCTGTCCATCCCATCTAGTGATGCCAGTCTCTGGTTCTGTTCGCTTGAGTTTATAAGTAAGTTATTTCGGTTTTTTTTTAACTCTGGAACAATATTTTTTTAAAAAAATTAGCTTTCAGTTTTTAGCTTTCAGCTCACGCCGAGATGATCTTCCATTACTGACGCTCGATTATTACTACCACCTGATGCACCAGCGGTGGACGGATTCCGAGCACTTGAAAGGATAGGTTCCGAGTACTTGATGTAACTGGTTGCTTCAACTAATCGGCTTCATCAACAGCCAACTAACAACAGATTAGACATGGAGGTGTAAGTTTTGATATAAGCCCACAATCATCTGTAAAACCTAGGGAATAAGTGTCTCGTAACAACATTATTCATTCCTTGGAATTCCAAATAAAACACAGAAAGCAAACAGCTGGTACAATGCATGCGTTTATTCTTGCGAACACCCATACGGTGTGCGCTGCGCGTGACTGCATGAAACGATGATTGTCGACAAACGATGAGTACATACGACGTACTCCTACGGTGCTTGAGTACATAATAGTAGTAGTAGCTCCTAGCTAGTTCCGATACTGGATGGTGGGGCTCGCGTTCAGCGTGACCTTGGCATCCGTCCTTGGCACGATGACGACGTCGACGGTCTTATCGTCCTCAGCGTCGATGTCGAACAGCACCTGGGTGATGCAGAGGGAGACCTTGGTCTGCTGCGTCTTCCCGGCGCCCGTGCCTGGCACGACGGCGAACCCTCCGGCGTACTCCTTGTGCTGCGGCCCCACCTCCAGCGCCTTGTCCCTGGGCACGTTGATGGCGACGTCGAACTTGTTCGGAGCCTGCGGGTCGTACTCGACGCCGTCGATCACCAGCAGCAGCTCCTTCCCCGGTTCCTTATTCGCCGGCACGGCCACGCCCGGCACCTCCACCACCTCCCCCTTGCTCAGCGCCAGCGGGAACACCGGCGGCGCCGGCGCCGGCGCCGACTTGAGAAGCCCCCGGGCCCGCACCATGGCCCTCGGCGGCGTGGCGGCGGCGTCCTTGCCGTGGGGCACCAGCGACACGATCTTGGGGCGCAGCCACGGCAGGTCCCTGTCGAACTCGGCGTCGTACGTGTAGCCGAGGCTGCGCGTGTCGAGCACGTCGGAGAACTTGATGCGCACCTTCTGCGGCTTCTGAACGTTGTCGTAGAAGACGAAGCTGGTGTCGAGCCAGTCGGCGTCGTCGGCGAAGCCATCGCCGCCGCCGAGCCTGGTGGACCAGAGGTGCCACATGCGGTCCACGTTGGCGTGGTGCGAGTAGAAGAGCGGGTCCTTCCCCGCCGACCCCAGGAACCCCATGTCGTTCTTGCAGCTGTACACGGTCGTCTTCTTGTCTGGGTTCTTGGCGGCGCTGTGGTTCACCACGCCGCCGGTCTCTTCGTTGCAATCTTCGTCTCCTCCCTTCGGCCCTGCCTTGCCGACCCACACACGTGCGCACTCCGCTCCAGCGAACCCTGCTGGCTTTGGCCGTGTGCGCACTCCGCTCCAGCGAACCCTGCTGGCTTTGACCGCCCCCGGCGCAGAACTTCCGGCCCAGGAACGACTCGGCGCTCAAGCCCACTTGCTGGTGTGGAGTGGAATAATAATGGAGGTCAAAATGAATGAAGTACTTTAATATGCAAAATAAAACCAGGAAAACATATGACCGGCGATAAAAATTGGGTGAGGTTCATCCTACAGTGCACTATGAGAACTGTACAGGTGACGTGTGAGCCATGATCACTATGCAGACGGTTAAAATCGTACTACATGATGATCATGGTCACACATCAGTTGCACAGTCCTCATCTAATTTCTCTACCGTGCACGATGACTCAGTGAGGCTCGGGCCTCATCTAATTTTTTTTTTCCATGACCGGACTATGTATATACCTGTCTGTATACGGTGCACATGTTTTGGTTAACTCGTTTCTTGTAATCCCAGTGGTCCTGTGGGCCCTTGAAAGGGATCTTGGCCGCCTTCGGGTTCTTGAGGTAGTCTAGGTCGACGAGCGTGTCGAGGTTGTCCGGGTTGCAGTTGGCGTCGTACAGCGTGTTGGCCACGGAGTCCTTGAAGAGAGGCGGCACCACCATGCCGGCGGGGACGTCCCAGCTCCAGTACGGCAGCGCGAAGGTGTCCTCGCCGATGAGGTCGCCGAGGGCGCGCTCGTAGAAGTAGATGTACATGCGGTGCCACGGCGCGAAGATCCACGAGAAGTGCACGTCGAAGGCGTCCTCCTTGTTCGCCGCCGCCTGCTCGTACCTGCAGTGCGCGTCGCAGTAGGCCTCGTGGATGGCCGCCTGCGCCACGAACCTCAGCGGGTTCGCCGGGTCGCTCACGTCCAGCGCCTTCATCTTCGCGACCGCCTCCTTGTACTTCTCCTGGTTCTCCCGGCTCAGGCGGTGCACCGGCTGCCGGAACCGCGTCACCTTGCTCGCCGGCGTGAAGTCGACGGGGTCCACCGGCGACGACGTCGCGGCCGGATCCGGAGGGCACGACATCCCATCCCGTTGTTGTCCTATTCCTTGCACATCACGTTCTTGTCGTTCACCTTGTCGGCCACGGTGCACTTGGCCGGCGCAACGTCTGCGCCGGATGCAAAGCCCGGGTACCAGTCGAGTCCCCTTCACTGGCGGATTTTGAACCGACACAACCAACTCGGCAGTGATGAGCTCATAACATCACTGCTGGGTCTGCCAAACCGGCAGTGATAGCTATCACTGTTGGGTCTGCCAAACCGGCAGTGATAGCTATCACTGCCGGTTCGTGTTACCAACCGGCAATGATACGTGAGCTATCACCGCCGGTTGGCAATACAAACCGGCAGTGATAGCTTAACTATAACAGCCGGTTTGCAATGAGACCCGACAGTGATATAATTTTTATAATTTGTATTTTATTAATTGTTTTATTTTCAATTTGAGGGGATGTCTTGGGGGGAGGTGGGAGATGTGTTGGCAGTGATGCAATCAAATGATTGGATATGGATGTGGATCTCGATGTCACTACAAATCCATTAACGTTTATATTATAGAAATTACAAAATAAAACGTATAAGTAACGAAATAATTAAGAGTCGTATTACAATAGCCTATCCACATGTTCTCTTCCATAGGCCTTCTTGAACTTCTTGGTCTTGGCAATGCAGAATGATCCATTCTTACTCAATACCTCGTCGGTGATAAACTTTGCTACTTCTTCTTGAATTCCTCTTGTCTCGAAATCGACCAACCGGTTGTGACCATGTGCTTTGCGCTGTAATTGAATCAAGATGATATTCAGATGCAAAAATATAAGAAAAAACAATACAATTGGAAAGCATACGTACCGCTTCATCTCTTTTGTCAGTTTTTGCACCAAAGTAGACAAGCATAACCCACATCACATAGAACCCACATTCGTTGTTCCCCACCGGTTAATCTAGGATCTTGATATCCTCCATATACTTAGCCATGAATGGTTCACTCCAATTCTTGTGCTTCTTGCTATCAATATTTTTTCAGTCAGGTAAGGTCTTCATTCTGTGTGACATTATAAACAAAGTATCAAGGCCATGGATATTACAATGTTCTATGTGATTAAAAAGTAGTGCTGTGATATTGGGTTCACTTACTTATTCAACACATTGACTAGATGGTCGATATGAGAAAGTGACTTCTTCTTAGAATCCTACACTTCGATATGTGAATTTACAAGACAAATCTCTACGAGGATATAATGGTTGCTACAATCACGAAGGAAAGTTCATGTCACTAAATGTCATATATATTAAGCGAATGAACACCAAAGTGGGGGCCGAGAACACATACTCGCAGTTGTAGGGTAGGAGTATGTTTTGTTGTTTTTCAACATCCTTTCAAACTCAATCTTCAAACTTTTTGGCACATAGTCATCTTGACACCCGGCAGCGCATGTTGTCTCATTGACAAATACGGGATCCAAGAAGTCTACATGCATCAGGTGCTTCCGTAGGCACCATTTTGCCATACACCTGCATAATAAACACAGGATATATTCAAATGCAGATCACGTACTTTATTATAATGTTGTGAGGGTAGGGTACTTACATAGTCCATAATATCAAAATCTGTACATCGAGCGAGTGCCGTTGGAAGAGGTGAAAGAGGACTTTATAATAAATACTATGCACCTCTTCTTCAGGATGATTAAAAATCAACCCGGGAGGGATACAAACTTCAAAGCCAATGTACTCTCCTTTGGCAGTATCGAGGGTGTAATAATCACGCAACTATCGCAGATATGTTGGCGACTCTTTATACTCTTGTTCGGTGGCGACCAAAGGTTTGCCTCTTGAATACTGGTATGCGACAGCTGCTGATTCAAACTCTCTTCTTCCGTAATATAACTCCACGGCCTCCTCCATGGATATGCCCATATTGTTGGCCAAGTTCTGTATCTCTAGCAAATGTTGGGTCTGTATTTCTGTTTCTCTAGTCTGATTGCTCTCTTTGTTATTCTGCCTTTCAAATTCTGTCTGTTGCATCTATGGAGGGAGACTAGCTATTCGCTTAAAGAAGAAAACAATTGCTTCCTTGGTTCTTGGATGTTGCTCCACAGTCTTGCCCTTCATCAAAGAATTAATGCTAGCATCCACCTTCTTCTTCTTGCTTATCTTGGGAGCATTACCAACTGAAGACGATGACCTCTTCTGTTGGGAGGTCGAACCTGATCTTAGAGAACGAGATGGAGGAGGAGGATGAGCAGGAGTCTTCTTCTTTGGCGGTGGGGGAGGGGGAGGTGGAGGAGGAGGAGTCTTCTCCTTTGTCGGTGGAGGAGGAGGATGAGACTTCTCCTTTGGCGGTGGAGAAGGAGGAGGAGGAGGAGGAGGAGAAGTCTTCTCCTTTTGCCATGGAGGCAAGGGAGAACTAGGGTCTTCCTATCCAAACATAGGCGAGTAACCCCTGGGAGGTGGTGATGCCGATGATTCATCGTCATCCTCATCATCTGAAGATGGCTGGTCATCAAGCTTGATGAAATGTTTGCGCCAAGCCACATGAGGGCCCAAGTTGTGAACAAGACGTGGCCAATCTTCCTCCACTGGGTAATCAATATATATCTTATTAAACTTCTTATCCAAGATCTTATCAATGCTGACCCTGGCATACTCGAGTGGCATTGGCTTGCCATGAATGATGCCGTCTCCTCTCGGAAAGGCTTGTCCGACTGCGACCTTGTCTTTTGTCCACTGCTGATGAATGTACAACCTGACATTAACAGGTCTAGTGATGTCGTCCACCGGATGATGAGCATTGACCTCTTCTTCGTCAGGCATAGGGGTAGATCCACAGCAACTGTGACCCTTGAGCACTGGGCTATTCCACGTCTGGACAGACTGCGGTGTGCCGAACATAGGATTGCATAGCTGTCATAACTTGTGCATCAACTTGAGCAACTATTCGTGCTTCCATGATATCTTCGATTTCCTTTTTCCACCTTTGGAGCTCTTCTTCTCTTTTCAATCTAGCCCTCGCCCGACTCTTATAGGATGAAGATTCGCCTTTGAAGGCTTTCTCTCAAGGAACGATCCCGGCTCCTCTTGTGCGACCGGGGTGCTACTTGTTCCCAAGAGCTTGGGTGAGCACATCATTTTCTCTATCCGACTTGCGGATTCCTCTATTCACTTCGTCAGTTATCGTTGAAATCCTCTGGAGGAGGTCGGTGATGGAGGGTTCACTCTCAGAAGAAAGCCTCCTGGTACTGTCATACCGTGCCCCTCTTGCGAGAAGGTAGTTGACTGATCTAGGCTGCCAATCGCTTGTCTTGATCCTTATGCCGCTCTGCTCTAGTTTCTAGACTTCCGTTTCACATTCTGGAATCTTCCTGACATAGCCACGTGATCCTAAGTGATGAGGATCCTTTGCCTTCTGCGAGTTTGCTCTATTTCTTTCGCTTGCTGCTTTGGCCTCCTCGGATAGCTTGTAAGACTTGAACTTCTTCCAGAAGTCCCTCTGCTTTGCACATTCCCCTCTCTCAAAGTTTGGTTGCTTGTCTTCCTTGACTAACTTATATAAGGTTCCCTTGAAAGTCTTGAACGAACGACCCATGATTTCCTTGGCCTTCTTCTTGACTGTAGCCTCATCATAGTTGTTTGGGAAAGTGAAATAACCTTTCAGCTTGTTCCAAACTAGCTCCTTCTCACTTTCTGGAACCCTCCACGGGTCATCCTCACGACCAGTCCATTTCCTATACTTGATCGGGATAAAATCTCTAACAAGTGCCGCGATGATACTCTTGTATGGGCGCAAAGCTTTGAGAGGCTCCACCGGCTCCCATGCTTGGTCAAGCTCAGAGATATGCCAATGTTTATTTGTCTGAGGAAGCTTTGTTGCTCCACGCTTAGTCCTGCTGCTACCCTCACCACTTGGCTCTTCCATCGTACCCTGCTTCAAAATACGTAATTAAGTACATCATCATACATCATAAGCCTTTTGTCCCAAGCGAGTTGGGGTAGGCTAGAGATGAAACCCACAAGAGACCAAGATTAGAGAAACACAAAACGGACACAAGACGAAAGGTAGAGTTAGGGATAAACAGAAAAGGAAGCAAAGGTCACGGTTCAGGCACATTGATTGCTAACCTCCAGGCGCTCCTATCCATAGCTACTTCCTTGGAGATATTCCACTCTTTAAGGTCTCTCTTAACCGACTCGTCCCAAGTCAGTTTAGGCCGACCTCTACCTCTCTTAACATCTTCGACCCGCTTTAGAACCCCGCTGCGCACCGCCGCATCAGGAGGCCTTCGTTGGACATGTCCAAACCATCTCAACCGATGTTGAATCAGTTTTTCCTCAATTGGTGCCACCCCGACCCTCTCCCGAATGTCCTCGTTCCGGATTCTATCCCTTCTTGTGTGTCCACAAAACCAACGTAGCATACGCATCTCTGCTACACTCAGTTGTTGGACATGTTGTCTTTTTGAAGGCCAGCATTCAGCACCGTATAGCATCGCCGGGCGAATCGCTGTCCTATAAAACTTACCTTTTAGTTTTTGTGGCACCCTCTTGTCACAGAGGACGCCAGAAGCTTGACGCCATTTCAGCCAACCGGCTGAAATTCTATGCCTAACATCTTCATCAATGTCGCCATCCTTTTGAAGCATCGATCCTAGATACCGGAAGGTATCCCTCTTGGCCACCACTTGTCCATCGAGGCTAACGTCACCATCCTCATGTCTAGCCGCGCTGAAACTACACATCATGTACTCGGTCTTGGTCCTACTAAGTCTGAATCCTTTCGACTCTAATGTGTGCCTCCACAGCTCTAACTTACTATCAACCCCTGCCCTACTCTCGTCAACTAGCACCACATCATCAGCGAAGAGCATACACCAAGGGATATCACCTTGTATGTCCCTTGTGACCTCATCCATCACCAAAGCAAATAGATAAGGGCTCAATGCTGACCCCTGATGTAGCCCTACTTTAATTGGAAAGTCACTAGTGTCACCATCACATGTTCGTACACGCGTCATCGCGTCCTTGTACATATCCTTGATGAGGGTAATGTACTTAGCTGGGGCCTTGTGCTTTTCCAATGCCCACCACCTGACGTTTCTTGGTACTTTGTCATACGCCTTCTCGAGGTCAATAAAGACCAAGTGCAAGTCCTTCTTCTGCTCCCTGTATCTCTCCATCAACTGGCGTATTAAGAAAATCGCCTCCATGGTCGACCTTCCAGGCATGAACCCAAACTGGTTTTGGGTCACACTTGTCACTCTTCTTAAGCGATGTTCGATAATCCTTTCCCAGAGCTTCATCGTATGGCTCATCAGCTTGATCCCACGATAGTTAGTACAACTTTGAACATCCCCCTTGTTCTTGAAGATCGGTACTAATATGCTTCTCCTCCATTCTTCGGGCATCTTGTTGGACCAAAATATAAGGTTAAAAAGCTTAGTTAACCATACTGTCGCTCTGGCACCTAGGCACCTCCACACCTCAATAGGGATACCATCAGGGCCCATCGCTTTACCTCCCTTCATCCTCTTCAAAGCCTCCTTGATCTCTGCTTCCTGAAATCTCCTCACAAAGCGTCTGTTGGTATCATCAAATGGGTCATCCAACTCAAGGGTAGGACCCTCATTCTCCCCATTAAACAACTTGTCGAAGTACTCTCGCCATCTGTTCTTGATCTCCTCATCCTTCACCAGTAGTCGATCTGTCCCATCCTTGATGCATTTGATTTGGTTGATGTCCCTTGTCTTCCTCTCTCGGATCCTAGCCATCCTATAAATGTCCTTCTCCCCTTCCCTCGTGCTTAGCCGTTGATAAAGGTCATCAAAAGCCTGGCCCTTTGCTACACTCACAGCTCGCTTTGCAACCCTCTTCGCTGTTTTATAGCCCTCGACGTTGGCTGCACTGTGATCCAGGTGGAGGCGCTTGAAACACTCTTTCTTCTCCTTAATAGCCCTTTGCACCTCGTCATTCCACCACCAGGTGTCTTTTTCTTCTTGTTTACCCCCCTTGCTCACGCCAAGCACTTCTGAAGCCACCTTCCGAACACTGTTGCCATCTCTAGCCACATGTTGTCTGCATCTTCTCCTTCTTCCCAGGGCCCCTCGTCTAGCATCCTCTCCTTAAACGTTTGCGCCGCTTCCCCTCTAAGCTTCCACCACTTCGTTCTCACAATCTTGGCGCGTTTGACCCGGGGGACCCGTATCCGAAATCGAAAGTCCGCCACCACCAGCTTGTGTTGAGGGACAACACACTCCCCAGGTATCACCTTACAATCTAAGCAAGCACGCCTATCCTCCCTCCTTGCAAGGATAAAGTCGATTTGGCTCGAGTGTTGTCCACTATGGAAGGTCACTAGATGGGATTCCCTCTTCCTAAAGAAGGTATTCGCTATCACCAAGTCGTAGGCCAACGCGAAGTTCAACACATCCTCCCCCTCTTCGTTCCTACTACCATACCCAAAGCCCCCATGCACTCGCTCGAACCCTACATTAGTCATGCCCACATGGCCGTTGAGGTCTCCTCCAATGACGAGTTTCTCGCTGATAGGCACGGTACTAACCATGCTATCCAGGTCTTCCCAAAACTGTTTCTTGGTGCTCTCCCCAAGACCTACCTGAGGGGCATAGGCACTGATCACATTCAAAGCCGAATCTCCAACTATCAGCCGGACTAGGATAATCCGATCGCCTTGCCTCCTAACCTCCACGACTCCATCCTTTAGGCTTCTATCGATCAAGATGCCTACACCATTCCTACCCGATGATGAGCCCGAGTACCAAAGCTTGAAGCCAGTACCCTCCACCTCTTTCGCCTTCTGGCCCATCCATCTAGTCTCTTGAACGCACAGGATATTTACACGCCTCCTAATTGCTGCATCAACTAGCTCTCGAAGCTTACCCGTTAGGGACCCTACGTTCCAACTACCTAGACGAATCCTAGTTGGCTCGGCTAACTTCCTTACCCTTCGCACCCGTCGAGGGAAGTGCGAAGACCCTTGCTCATTTTTCACCACACCCGGGCGCCGATGTGGCGCGCCACTAAGGATGCGACGACCCGATCTTTGCTTACTTGACACCGCGCCCAGATCACGACACGGCGCGTCACGGGGGTGACGACCCAGCCCTTGCATATTTAACACCATACCCGGGTTCCGGCATGGCGCGTCGCTAAGAGGGTTACGCCCCAACGAAAATCTTTTGGGTTTCATTTCCATAAGAGTAGCTAGGTTTTTACATTGGCTCGCCAAGCCTAACACAACCCTCCTCCTTTGCCAGGGCTTGGGACCTGCTATGCCAAGGCACCATATGCGCCCCACCATAGGCGCCCCACCATAAGCTAGAGCACCATATGCTAGGGCACCATAGGTGCCCCACCTAAGTACCCATCAAAAATATCTACCGTGGTGGGGTACTTCGGCGTTATTATGTATGACCTAAGTTACCTCGTTTCCTTGATCTAGTTGTAGAAACTGACTCAGACTCTGGTTTTCATCTTCTTGATTCTCACTGCCACTACCATTAGTCGGATCCTGCGGCTCTCCTGTACTTTGGCGACGCGTGGTGAACTAGCGATGACGAGTCATGTCTGTGGACATGCATGTCATCAGTGTTTGTATGGCACATGTATGCATAGTAGAAATACAAGCAAATTGGGTTTTTGATGGATTAATACAAAGTACACATGACACAACTAGTACATATATTAGAGTAGTGTACTACAAGTACTAATTTAGTAGTCTACATTAACTTCCAAATACATAAAGCATTGACCAAAGCTTGACATAAAATGATGGTATCTTTCCAAGACCAAAAACCAAGGCTCCTGATCTTTATCGCTCTGACGGGTGGCTTATCTTCTATCTTCAATTCATCGTCTTTCCCATGGATTTCACTATAGTTGTAGTAGGAAGTCAATGCTTCAGCTTCTGTGTTGTATCTCTTGTGCAGAGCACCTGGGTAGCGATTGACTTGAGCATAGCACTCTTCCCAAGTATGGTACACGCCAGGTCTGTGGCCAACATGCACTACATACCAAGCCATTGATGCCTAAAGACGCATAAAATTAATGGCCTTGCAAGATTAGCAATATAGCCCATGCAAATCAAAGTAGAGGAAGCAACATTTCAAAGAACATATAGGCATAGCTTAGCTTGTACAATACATATGACCTTCGACCATTAATGAAAGTTGTAGCACATATTGTGTACTTCAAACTTTGTTTTCGGAGCAACAGCAAAATCAATTCATTTCTTGGCGAAACAGTGGGTCAAAATATTGCATTTTCGTTTGAGGCATTACATCGAACACCTAGAGGGCAGGGTGGATGCTCACCGAGGAAAATGGAGTGGGTGGTCGGAATCCCGCTGTCACACCCTAAAAATCACTTTTGGAAAATAGGAATTAAAATTTGCCAAGCACTTGTATTTTTCCTCTCTTGAATTAATTAGGCAAATAATAATTTTATAAATAATATGGGGCTTGATTATTCTGTTGCATACATGCTGGTGCATTTTATTCATGCTTGTGTGCAGGCTAGATTGCTTGAAAAAGTATTTCAAAAATCCAATTTCAAAAGTGTGCAAATTTGTGAAATCAGAAAAAGAAAATGCTTTCCTTTTTCCCTCTCCCTCCATTTCTCCATTTCGGCCCAAGCCGCAGCCGGCCCAGTCCCTCCTCCCTCTTCTCTGCGCACGCCCGTGCCCGCGAGTGGGCCGTCGGCCAAGTGCCGCCCGCTGCGCTGCCGCTCTCCCTCTCCCGCTGGCAGCCCGGCCCCACCTGTCGACCGCACGCGCGTGCTGACCTCCCGGGCCCACCGGTCAGTGACCGGCACCCTTTCCCCCACCTCCAGCCGAAGCGCCGTGCCGCCGCCGCGGTGGCCTTGATGGCCACCAGCCGCCCTCTCCGCGCAGCGGGCAAATGCTCGCGACCCCTTGCCGCCCTCTCCGAGCCCTATAAAGGCGAGCATAGGGCCCTCCCTCCTTTCCTTTCACACACCGCCGCCTCCATAGCCTCCGCCGCTCACCGGAGTTTCCCCAGGGGCCATTCTCCGCCGCTGCTGTGCCGCCAAACCATCTCTGGTAAGGCCACGCACATCTACGACCTCCCCGAGCCCTTTTTCTCCCTCTTCGCTCGATTCTGAGCTCACCCGAGCCATTTCTCTCCTTGTGCAGGTCCGCCGTCGCAGCTGCTCGTCTCGGTGAGCCCTCCGGCGAAACCGAGCCCATCTCCGAGTTCACCGTGGCCTCCTCTGTGTCCCCATCCCTTTCCCTCACGTTTTGGAGGCTTGCGTCATGCTCCGTGCGCCCACCGCCGAGCTCCGAGAGCTCCGGCCATGGCGCCGCCGCACTCCGGCCGTCCAAAGGCCGTCCCGACCGTGCCTTCGAGTTCGCCGCCGCCCCTGTGTCGTTCCAGCGACCTCCGCTCCGCTCCCCGTGCAAATCAGCGCCATTCCGGCGACCGGCAAGCCCCGCCGCGCCACCCATGGCGCCGCCGTGCGGGTTAGTCCTGGCCGGCCTCGCTCCCTCTGCCCGCGCGCTCGGTCCATGGTAGACCGAGGCACCCGAGCCGCGCTCCCCGGTCCATGCAGCCGTGCCGTGGACCTGCCAACCGTAGCTCGCCACATGGCTCGCCTGTCGGCCACGCGTGTGACAGGCCCCGCTGCTTTGCGTTCTAGCCCCTGGGCTTTCGGGAAATTAACCCGCAGTATGGTGCAGTTCAAAAGTAATTCAATAGAGGCCCAAATTCTTTCGTTTTAGCCCCTGCACTTCTCTGGTCTGTGCACCGAGGTCTAGAGCCTGCTATTTTTGCCCTCTAGCCCCTCTGTTATAGGTTTAATTGAAATAGCAGCGTCGGTTTGAACTAATAGGACTTGAAAATAATATTCTTTTTGCAGATTAGCCCCTGGATCTTGTTTTGTCCATAACTTTCTCGTTTTAGCTCCGTTTTCAGTGATCCACATATCTGCGTGATCGTAGAGACGAGTAGAATAATTCTATTTTATTATTTTCTATCTTTTGATGCATGGTGTATTGTTCTAATAGTGTTTTATATGTTTTTATGCATGTGATGAATGGATTGATGCTTGAATGGTGTTATTCGTGGTATTAGAGGCCGAGTTCTTCGAGGAGAACGATTGTGAGTAGTTCCAGGAGCAAGCGGATTATCAAGGCAAGTGTATATATGGTTTCCTTGTTACCTATGGAATATATTATCACCATAATCGTGTGCATATATCCAACTTGTTGAACCATAGGATTTACCTAGTATTTTTGTACCTTATACCTTGTTATACCTATGGGGGTTTTGCATTAAGCTGTGTAGTGCTTCGCTCAACCAAGGATTATTATTAATGATGATTAACTACTTTATGCAACTTGATAAAATATGCTTTTTAGCAACATAGTTAAGAGATTAGAGCTGTGAACACCTTTTGAGCTCTAGTCACCTCCGCTCGCACTTTTACTTAAAGCGGCCACCCATGATTATTCCGTACAACCATGAGGATCACATGGCTCTGATCTTAGATGAGTAACTAGATTAACTCTACCTTGTTAGTAGTTACCGAAAGGCGCTAGAGGGGTGTCTAGGTTCAAGAATGGGTTCCGAGCCTGTCAAGATGTGTGTTGGGCTGCGGTCACATGGTGTGCCATTCTTGAAGGGGGCCTCCATTCGCCTAGCCGAAACCTTGCGTCTACTGACTTGTTAGAGTGATTAGTGAAAGGTTTCGTAGTGACTCCCTGCCCACTCACCTTGGCAGTGTTATGGGGGTAGCTCCCCCGGGCAATCGGGAATTCACGACTCATGGGTAAAGTGTACACATTCTGCAGAGTTATTTCCATCTGATATATCAGTCGTGCTCACGGACACGAGCGGCCTGGATCCTTTTTGCTTAGTCTGTTGTCCGGAGGATTTTTGGAAGAAAAGTCAACTTAATTAATTGATGATATCTTTGGGTTAAGGGATATTCTCTAATTTAGATAAATAGGTATGTATTAAAAGTTGACCAACTAAAACTGGACTGCAGCTAAGCTAAATACAGCCTTTGAGCCTTGCATCCCCATTATATACTTGCTGAGTGTGATAAGCTGATGCTTGTCATTGTTTACCAAATCATTAAAAATCCCGGATGGGTATCAGATGATGATGATGAATTTGTGGAGTTTTCGGAGGACATCCAGGATCCCTGAAGATGATGTGCCCCCAGTCGGTGTCCCTGTGGTATGAGAGCTTCGCCAGGACGTATCCGTTGTAATAAAAGCCGTTGGCTATGATGTGAATACTCTGTGATGTAATAAGTTAAATACTCGTTGTTCGTGCATAATGATGTTCAATTTGTGGTATATGAGGTTTTGGACTTCCTAGGTCCCCATATACTCTCGTTCGGATTTCTTCGTAAATCCGGGTGTTACACCCGCGCTCCTGGCGTCGTGGAGTTTCCTGGCGTCATGGAGAAGCAGAAGGATGGCATCGGGTTGCTCCTGTCATCGAGGATGGCAATGGGGAGAGGAGGTCGGCGGCGACGGCGGCGTGCAGTGGCGGTCGGGCCGGAGACGGTGGCCGGCGTCGTGGACGGCAACGCCTGGTGCTGTGGACGGTTGCCGGCGTCGCGGAGCGCACGGGAAGCGCGGTCGAGCTGCTGCGGGCACCGGAACAGGGCAAGAACGGTGTCACAGGGACGGCGGAGCACGGGCGCCGACGTCGAGCGGAAAGATTTGAAACTTATAAAATTTCCTGAAGCGCCCGATCCATTATATAGTAGACAACATCACTGCCGGTTCTAGATACGAACCGGCAGTGATGGCTTACAACACTGCCGGTTTATAGTAGCAACCGGCAGTGATGGCTTCCATCACTGTCGGTTCGTAACTAGAACCGGCAGGGATGTTGTCTACGGATTTAGGAAAAGAAATTGTATAAAACCAAAACATATCCGTTCTGAACCGAAGTCACTCGCAGGTCAGTTGGTTGAGTCTTTGCGCTTTGCCCTTCGTGGCCTAGATTCGAACCAGAGGTTTCCCATAATTTTTTTGTGATATTTTTTATTTTCACATCACTGCCGGTTCCAGATACGAGCTATCACTGCCGGTTCTATAATACAACCGGCAGTGATGTCATATTTTTTAAAATTGTAAAATGTTGTTTACAATTTATAGTAATTCATAGAAAACTCCAAAAATTGTAAAAATGGTGTTATTAAATTTGTATTGAATTTTCCTATAACCTTTGTTTAGTTGATGTTTTCATTTGAACAATTTAAATATGTCATTTGTTTGAAAAAGTATGTAAATTCAGTATTTTAAAACAATTTGGACCCCAAATGATCTCAAATCAAAAAGTTATAAACAACAAAGTTATAGGACTCATCAGGCTAAACAACTTTTATTTTGTCATTTTATGCATTTAAATTTTTTGGGAGACTGTGCATTGTTCATATCTCTAAAAAATTTTAAATCTCACAATTCAAACCAAATTTAGGCCACCAAATGGTTTCAAATGAAAAACTTGTAAACAACAAAATTGTATAACTCATGAATGTCTACAACTTTTATTATAGTCATTTCTTCATTTGAGATTGTTCTATATGGCATGTGTCATAAACTACTATGTTTTCATATAACTCATGTCATTTTGTTGGAAACATAGTAGTTTATGACACATGCCATATAGAACAATCTCAAATGAAGAAATGACTATAATAAAAGTTGTAGACATTCATGAGTTATACAATTTTGTTGTTTACAAGTTTTTCATTTGAGACCATTTGGTGGCCTAAATTTGGTTTGAATTGTGAGATTTAAAAAATTTTAGAGATATGAACAATGCACAGTCTCCAAAAAAATTCAAATGCACAAAATGATAAAATAAAAGTTGTTTAGACCGATGAGTCCTACAACTTTGTTGTTTATAACTTTTTGATTTAAGATCATTTGGGGCCCAAATTGTTTTAAAATACTGAATTTACATACTTTTTCAAACAAATGACATATTTAAATTGTTCAAATGAAAACATCAACTAAACAAAGGTTATAGGAAAATTCAATACAAATTTAATAACACCATTTTTACAATTTTTGGAGTTTTCTATGAATTACTATAAATTGTAAACAACATTTTACAATTTTAAAAAATATGACATCACTGCCGGTTGTATTATAGAACCGGCAGTGATAACTCGTATCACTGCCGGTTCTAATGTGGAACCGGCAGTGATGTGAAAATAAAAAAGATAATGCCTAAAAAAATTGGCTAAAGCCTGACTTCGAACCCAAGCCACCGAGACCAAAGCGCAGAGACTGAATCAAATGGACTATGTGTGTGTTCGGTGGGGAAGGGTTTGATTTTGTTTTTAAAGCTTTTGTTTGTTGGCTTTGATGATTTGTTAAAATTTGTTACTCAAAAATGAACGTTAAAAAATTGAATAACATATTTCCTAAATAATATTAGAAGAACTCATCAATCTTTACAACTCCATATGATCTCGATTTCGATGCAAAATACTAACACAACATTTCTTTTTGAATTACATAGTTTGATATTCTAACTATTCACGGTGCAGGAACTATGATGGCCTCATCGTGATCACTCCGGAGGTATGCAGGTTCTTCACTCTCTTCAAAGATATGTAGGGTAATGTCCGCCCCAAAAGGGGCCATTTCTTGATAACCTCTGTAGTCTTCTTCGTCCGTCACTCCGTCAACACCGACAATCTTCCTTTTGCCTTGCATGACTACTTGTAGTCTTCCCTTTGTATTGTTATCTCTTGCATAGAAGATTTGCAAAACATCCTTTGCAAGGACGAAGGGGTTGTCTCTGTATGCGGTCTTGGAAAGATCAACGGTAGTGAATCCATCATTGTCGGTGTTGATTTCGTCTAGCCGTACCCACTGGCAACGGAACAGAGCGACCTTCAACTGTCGTCCATAGTCTAGTTCCCATATCTCATCTATTAAACCATAGTATGTTACCTCCACCGTGCCGTGTTCATCGTGGGCGTCAAAACGAACAACACTATTTTGGTTGGTGCTCTTGCCATCTTGCTTTTTTGTGTAAAATGTAAAACCATTTATATCATACCCTTGGTACATCATCACTGTGGTCGAAGGTCCGGGAGCTAAGAGATCTAGCTGACAGCCCGTGACCATTCCTAGTCTGTGGCGTTGAAACCAATCACCAAACTCCTCCTTATGCTTTTTTTTCAAGCCAAGCCTGTGACCTACCGGTGTGCTTAATTTGCAGTATCTGTTTGTGCTCATCAATGCATGCCATCACACCGTCAGCCTATTGGAGGACGGCGAAGTGTGCCTGTCTGAAAGAAACGACTTCGTTGATTGTGATAACTTTCTCAGCTATCGTTCCTTTGCCCCTAAGCCTTCCCTCGTGACGAGATACTGGAACTCCGACCCGATTGATGACTAGATAATATGTGCAGAACTCAATGGCCTCCTCCGTTGTCCATCCTTCAACCATGCTACCTTCTGGTCTGAATCTATTCCTAACATACCACCTAAAAGCTTTCATCAGCATCTCGAAAGGAAACATCTGGTGTAGATACATTGGGCCAAGGGCTTTAATTTGGTTAATAAGATGAACAAGTAGATGCACCGATATGTCGAACTAAGTCGGTAGGAAATGCATCTCAAGCCTGCATAGAATCTCGACTATCTCCTGCTTCAGCTGGTCTAGCTTGGCCCCATCAATGACCTTTTCAGAAATCGCGTTGAAGAACGAACACAACTTTATGATCGGGGCGCGTACCTTATCAGTGAGGATATCTCGCAGGATAACTGGGAACAGCTGAGTCATAATTACATGACAGTCATGGGCCTTCATACAACCTTAGTTAAACTTAAGTTCTCTTATGCTAACTAGCCTCTTCGGGTTCACAGAGTAGCCAGTCGGCACTTTGAGATCATTGAAGAAAGAAATAAGCATGTCATTTTCTTCCTTTTGCAGTGTCCATGATACCACCAGAAGTTTCAAGTGGCCATCCTCAAGAGTTATTGGGTGCAACTCCTTCCTAAGGCCCAGATGTTGCATGTCCAAGCGTGTCGTGAGTGAATCCTTCATTGTCCCCCCGGTGTTCATCAACGTGTTAAGAGTGTTACCGCGCACATTTTTAGTTATGTGCATTGGATCAAGACTATGATGTACACTCAAAAGTGGCCAGTAAGGTAGTTTCCAGAAGATTGACTTTTTCTTCCAGATACTATCAGTAGGCGCTGGTACTGCCCCTTCCCCCTTTCTAAGGACTACATCTGTGAGTTTACTTACTTGTTTAAGTATCTATTTGCCGTCGCGATACTTTGGGGGTCCACGCTTCTCAATAGTCCCATTGAAATCTTTTCTATTCCTGCGGTAAGGGTGATCCTTTCGTATGAACCTACGGTGTCCCATATAGACCATCTTCTTGTTTTCTGGAAGATGTATAGCATATGTCTCGTCCAAGCACTCGACACACCCAGTGTATCCTTTTGTCTTCTCTCCAAACAAGCAACCTCGCCCTGGCAGGTCGGTGATTGTAGTGATGAGTATAGCCTTTATCGTGACATGTTCTTTTTTGTACTCATCCCAAACATCCTTCACACCCGTCTCCCACATCTGTAGTAGTTCATCGATCACTGGTTCTAGAAGCACATCGATATCATTGCCAGGTTGTTTGGGCCTTGGATTAGTAGTGGCATCTGGATGTATGACCGTTTTATACAAAGCCAAGGTGAAAGGTTGTATATACATAGCGTCACTGGCCAAGTGCTATGATTGCTTCTAACCTGGTCAAACGGATTCATCCCATCTGTGCTCAAACCTAACCAAAGATGCCTTACCTCTTCACCGATGTTCTTATAGAACATAGTGTTGATAGTCCTCCAGTCGGACCCATCGGCGGGGTGCCTCAACATTATATCTCTCTTCCGCTCTTCGCCGTGCCAGTGCAACAGCTTCGCTGACTTTGTATTTGCAAACAACTTATGCACTCGCGGAGCTATAGAAAAATACCATACGACCTTTACGGGCCCTCCTCTGGTCTTGCTACCCTCACTTGACGGCCCTTGCTTGTATCGGGGAGCTTTACACTTGGGACACGTATCCAAGTCTTTGTATTTTTCTCCATGGTACAATATGCAATCGTTGGAATAAGCGTGGATTTTCTCAATCTCGAGGCCGATTGGGCAAATCATTTGCTTGGCCAGATAAGTATTTTCTGGTAACTCGTTACCCTTTGGCAGCAGTTTCTGTATTATACCTAACAAGTTATCAAAGCCTTTATCACTCAATCCATTCGTTGATTTGAACTCTAAAAGCATGATGTTGGCTTCCAGTTTGCTTATTGGACAAGTCGGATACAATGATGTTTTTGCATCCTTTCTAATGATCTGCAGTTTTTTCAACTATGTAGCACTAAGAAATCCGCCTGCACATCATGCAAGAGCTGAGAAATGCCATCGTTTTTCTCTATGTCATCAGCTAACGTATTGCTAAACATATTGTTATTGGTAGGCACAGGTTCTGTGTAATCATCATTAGGCAGAAACTCGTTTAGGGATATGCTAGGCATGGGAACATCATCATTGTTTTCTTGTCCACCATTTTGACTAACCTCTCCATGCAAAGTCCAAATTATGTAGTCTCTCATGAACCTCCTGGTAATCAAGTGCAATCGTATATGCTCCACGTCGCCCCATTTTCTCGTATTCTTGCAATCTTTGCATGGGCAGAATATAGGCTGCGAGTCCCTAGCATTGGCTCTGGCGAACTTGATGAAATTATCGATGCCCGTCAAGTACCGTCGGTCTGTACATGATAGATCGTACATCCACCTTCGATCCATGCCTGCAGAGGAAAAATGGGCAGGGCAGAGAAAACATAGGAAAATTTTAATAAGCCTTTCTTAACAATATTAGTTGAAGCACAAAACCTTAGTGTATTCTTCGAAAAAATTTGAAATTGTTTGCCCTATAAGATTCAAATCGGTCGCGTTATAAATTTGAAATAGATAGCCCATACAAAATAATTGTTCTACAACATGCCGTGTAAAAATGGATTAAAAAACCATAAGAAAAATTGAGGCTCCATCATAAACAACATTAATTGTACAAAAATTTTAGAAAGAATAATGTAGCTACAAACAATGGTTGCCACAAAAATTACAATTGCCAAAAATATTTATTCTACAACATGCCACATAAAAATAAAGGAACTAATTATAAAATATAACCCCTCTTCTTGATCATGAACAATAATATAGCTCCAATTGAAATTAAAGGTGGCAATGGTTTTAACTAACCTTTTGAATAGTGGATTTACCACAACCTTGATGTCTTCCTCAAGATCCAACCCAAATGTGCTCTCTAAAATATAGGAAGTAAACAACTACAATAAAAATCAATCTCCAAATACAAAAGCAATGTAAATCTCTAAATCCTAAGGAGTGTGCTTGTTACTAACCATAAGCTAGAAGATCTTCACCATGCTTGAGCTTCCAAAAGTTTCCTTGAGCAATTCGGTGAAGAGCAGCCGCAACAATGGAGGTCGTGGGAAAGAGCAGCCGCAACAATGGAGGAGAAGAGCAGCCGCGCACAATGGAGAGGACAGAGGAGGAGGGAGGGAGCTCAAGCTCGAGCTTATATACTGCAGCAGTATCACTGGCGGTTCCAGCCACGAACCGGTAGTGATACCTAGCTTCACTGCCGGTTGGCCCCTAACCCAATCATTTGGGGTTTAAACTGGCCCATCACTGCCGGCCCAAAACAAACCGGCAGTGATGGGCCGACAGTGATGTTTGAATCTGTAGTAGTGAGGCCACTCAGCATCATGTCCCGCTGGGGTAGGCGGAGGTCATCATTGTCGCCGCCGGCGGTGGCCCTGCACGACAACGTGCGGCACCGGAACCTGGCGGCAGAGGCCTTCCTAGACGGGCATGCAGAGGACGCCAAGACGAAGGGGGTGGAGGTGGCGCAGGCGGCGCGCACCATGGAGCCATTGGTCATGTCTGCTGGATTGGGAGGTTGAAGCCAGCCACCGAGCCACGCACATCCATCGGCACTCGGCAGTGGTGGTATATATAGTAGTGGAACTCAGTGGACTGCGTGGCCATACATGCGAGCCAATTTAATTTATTGCTCGCTCCATTTCAAAATGATGTGCTCACACACACACACACACACACACACACACACGAATATAAGAATATTTATCAGTATGTAGGAGTATTTGGTAACATGACAATAAACAATGACGTGGTCTGCTTAACCAGTTTTCTGCACCCCACTGCATGCTCTGGAGTCGATTATTACTCTTGTCAATATCAATCCCTGTGCAGTGTGCAGGCATATGCCTCGTAGGGTCCCAGACCTCCCGGTACATATGGTCATGAGGCAGGTCCTGTGCCATGCCTCGTGAGCTCGGTGCACCAAGTCACTCACCCCCACATCGCCTGGACCTGCTCTGCTCGCTACACTTATCACGCGAGCCCGCACACGTGTTCCAAGGCCCCTTGGCTCTCAACCTCAAGACCCGGCATGTCCTACCCGTGTGCGTGCGTTGCGCGTCGTGCGGCGTGTTGGGCCTCAAACACCCGGCATGGACCGGAGCGGATATGGGTGCGGTACATGGAGTCGGAGTATGCGATGCATGCTGGGGGCATCGTTCAAACGCGGGTCCAAGGAACTGACTAAAAAGCCCGTGGCCATTTCAAACACAATTATGTACTCCCTCCATTGCAAAATAAACGCACATCCCACATCTCTCACTTTATTAAATTGAACTAGTTATTTATATAGAAAATAGTATCACACTTTTGTATCTTTAAATAATTTATGAGAGAATTGACTACATGGTCCTGAAAAAAATGGTTCTTTAATGTATGGCTTTTATTAAAAAAAAAAACTTTGCTCAGTGGTTCTAAAATGAATTTTGATACCCTCTATAGCCTTCTGTCAAGTCTATTAAGGCACTATGTTAGTTTGTCTATTTGTTGACATGTGAAAAGACAAAAGTGCCCTTTAATGTTTCTGCCTTCAGCCGCATCCTTCCTGTGGCCGACGACCTGAGCACCTCAAGCGTTTCTTTTCCTGAAAAAATATGCCCACGCCGATGGAAGATGGCGTCGTCGCCACTGCCACGGCCTGTGAGCAGATGTCGTGGCCAGCTTCTCTCCCTTTAGATCTGCCTTCATCTCAAATTTTCATATAATCTATATAATTAGTTATTTTTTATCTATATTTAATAATTATACATTCAATATGATAGGTGTAAAAAATGTTCCATTTACACTGCTGATCCCACACCGTCACCGCACGTGGTGGTCCAGACGTGTATTCATGCATGTTTATAACGATTGACGCCCGGCCGGTCTGCTTGTTCCTATGATGATGGCGATGGTACATACTATGTAGTACGACCTTGTTATGCTCTCACGCAACGCATATTGTTTGCCTCTCCTCGTTAAGATTGCCACGTGCACGTACTTGCGCTCTCTGGTTAAATTTTCTTTACTTTAACTAGGCTAGTGATGCACGCGTGTTTATTTTAATTATTTTGTGAGACAATTTTTTAAAACCTAATTATTAGTTCATGATTTGAGAATATGATGCTACAATAACCATGTATTAATAATGGATTAACTAGGCTTAATAAACTTTTCTCGAGGTTTAGTAGCGAGTTCTGAATTTATTTCTTAATGGTATCCGAACATCTAGGTGACATCTAATGTGATAATTTGCAACTTTACACACCTAGATTTATTAAACGCCACCATTGTTTCTAAATTATTTTGTTAATAGGACATAATGATCGGTTTCCTTAAAATAGCGCTCATCTGCTCGGCCGCTCAATGACTCAGCCACTTGATTATTACTTGGTTGCTCAGTCACTCTCGATCGCTCGTCCACTCAAAAGTATGTAATAACTCACTCAAACACTCGGTCGTTTAGTCACTCGGTCACCTACTCACTTGGGCACAGGACACTTAATCACGTAGTCACTCAAACACACAGCCAATTGGTGATTTGATCACTCGACCACTTAGTCACTCAGTTTCACTCAGCCACTGAGGCACTCTATCCATGTGTTTGGTTTGGGGACGACGTGGGTTGGGTTAGGTCGAACCCAGTTTTCTGGGATGAGATAAACCCATCTCGTGTTTGGTTAGAAGAATGGGTTGAACCCAGTTCTTTGTTTGGTTTAAAGGGTGGAAGAGGTTGGAATAAACCACAGTTTGACACCGTTAACCGTGGCTATGAGTGGGGCCTGCAGGTCAGTTATCTTCTTCGCTGCTCAATCAAAGCAGAGCACAACTCCGTCAAGCCGCATGCGCCGTCGCTCGCGGCCGGACCAACATGCGCCACCGCTCGCAGCCGTCCCCAGCATGCGCCGCCGCCGCGAGCAACGTCGGGATGGGGCTGGGACCGCCGCGTGTGCCGCCAGGGACAAGGACGGAGACGTCGCGCGCCGCTGGGGACAAGAGCAGGGCCTTCGCATGCTGCTCCAGGGACGGGAGCGGGCCACCGCGGGCGTCATTGGGGATGGCGGGGAAAGGCGGGGCCGTCGGGGAGATGCATGGCCACCAGGAGCGCCGCCCGGGACGGGACCGGGCCACCGCGTCGTGCGTGCCGCCGAGATGGCGGCAGGGCCACCCCGCGAGACGCCGGTACGGGGGCGGGGCTGCCGCACGCTCCGCTGGGGAGGGGTGGCACCGACGCGAGGGCCGACGAGGCCCGAGGCCGAGGCAGACGTGAACGACGATGGAGACGGAGAGAGATGGCATCCATTTGGGTTCACGCGGTCCGCTCGATTTGGATGGACGAAGTCGACCCGCATCTGAGAGCATATTCCTTAATGGGTTGGACCCAGATGAACCCACTCCTCAAACCAAACAGCATGCCACCTGGGTCGAACCCGGGACAACCTGTGATAACCCTATATTCCAAACACAACCTATGACTCGATAACTCGGCTCAATCACTCGGTTGCTCGAGCAATGAGCCACTCAGGCACTCGGCCACTTGGCCTTACAAGTAACTTGGGCCCACTACTTAAACACTCAAAGAGCACGTTTACAGTTGTGATATGTACATGTTTATACTTTAAGTTTACAATATATTAGTATGGTAAATAACAGAGGAAAAAATTACAACATAAATCAACAAGAACCAGATCTATTTTTTTATATAAAAAAACATAGCAACATCCATATACATAGCGATAGCAAGTCAGAAGCTCGTATGCAATCACCTTGCATTTGGTGAACTCCATAGACCTACACTTCCTCATTTTCGAAGAATATGCGGGAGGGCAAGAGTAAAGCATGGGTGTATGCTGTGCATGGGTTCTTAGCGGAGGCAGAATAGGCGCCAGAAGCAGGGGGAAGATCGGAGATAATTTTTTTTCTAAAAGAGTGAATTTTTATTGGAAGGTCTCGATTAAATCGTAAGTGGGAAAATATGATATAGATAAAAGGATCACTAAAACTTCCTGACTCTAATGCATGACCGATCGATGTCCGACAATGCGTAAGTGCGCCTTTGGACCTGGACTGGACTCGATGTCGCAAGTGGGAACACCAATGACCGATCGATGTCCGACAATGCGTGCGCGCGCGCGCACAGAAACGAGAGTAACGCACAAGGACGGTGTGCCATCACCATTCAACTACCACCATGATCATCAGCTAACCCGAACCAGATTGGATGCGCGCGTGCGAATAAGGCAGCGGCACGCGTGTACGTTCGTCCGCGCCTCGCGCGCTCCCTTGATTGCGCTTGCCCACTATCGTGCTGTGCTGGTGCTGACGAGGACCAGGATTACATGAATGCAGCACTGGTGACTGGTAAACTGCACTGCACGCACGTACTACGTACTAAGTACATGCATGCATCACATTTGTGACTGGTAAACTGCACTCACGCACGTACGTACTAGGTAGTACATGCATGCATTACATACTGCGTGTCTGCGTCGTGTCGGTGTTTAGATTGCTATTTTATCCAAAAAAAAAAAAAAATTATTGTAGCAATACGTTAATTTTTACAATAAGTGTTTAATTATGATTCAAGTAGGCTTAAAAGCTACATTCGTCTCCCAACATTTTAGGAAACTGTCAAATTAGTTTTAGTTTTTGTCAATATTTTAATGTTCCATACATGTATCTAAACAACTTTTAGTATTTGGTGCACTACAGGATACGGGTTCTTTACTGAGTGCCTGGGGCACTCGGCAAAGATCTTATTGCACTCGGCAAAGGCTTTGCCGAGTGCCTGATGGTTTCTTTGCCGAGTGCCAAGTCAGCACTCGGCAAAAAAAGGTCCAACCGTCAATTTTGATGGCTTCTTTGCCGAGTGCCGATACAGGCGACACTCGGTGTTGCTATTTTTAACATCACTTCACGTTAAGTTGTCATCCCTAAGATGATGCCAAAAACCATTGGTAAAATAATCTTCACTTGCCTCATAAAAATAATACTATAGAATATATCCGCAAACGCACAGATAATTCTTCCATTGTAGCACTTCACCCGATAAGTATTCCGAGTATCGTTGATTTATTTTATGCCAAAAGGATAAAAAGGCATTCTATTCATTAGGATAATCTATTATAATGATTGGAAAGATAAATGTAAAGACCTATGATAACCCATAACTCTAGTGCTTTACCGATAAATAAGTCAATGATAAATGGTAAATGATAACTGAGTAAATGAGGTAAATGGTATTCTAGAGATAGAATATAGAGACTCACTAATGTAGTAAGACAATCTCGAGATTCGGCTAAAGTAAAGGAAACATATGTAATTACTAAATACAAAGTCTACATCCTACGCCATATTACACATTTTCATTTATAGCATAATCAACTCAGAAAACATCGCAAGGAGCATCATCTAATGAGGATATTAAGACACAAGGGTCACCTCCTTCGCGACCGCGCTCTGCTCGTCCTACGTAGGGGGGTGGACTACAGAGGAATCAATGCAGCTGTCACCTACGCGGACTACCACACGACCTGCCACGTCAGGATGCCTCCGTAGGTATGTAATATATCTAGACACCACGTCTACATAATACACACCACCTAACTCACTCGAGTACTGAATTAGGCGCTTTACGATCAAATGACAATAATCATCACCAATCACAACTATATCGAATATGCAACTAGAATAAACTAAGAACTGAATAAGTAGCAATATATTAAAATAGAGCAAAGTCATAATGGGATATAAGATAAGATTACCGATCTCCAGACGAACAGATCTGAAATTCCAAGCGCAGCGCCCAACTCTACTTAAACCTTGCTAGACGCTTAAACTATGAACTTGAAGAACTGGAGCCCTATTTCTAATCTCTGGAAACCCTAACTTCTGTCTACTCTTGACAACTGAAGCAGGAGAAATGAATTGGTGTTCTGGGAGGAGGGGTCTGCCCCTTTATTTATAGCCCGGTGGGGATGAGCGTACGCCGTGGGATCAAACTGACTTAAACAAAGGGCCGAGATGACTCCTGAGAGGCGGCGGAAGAAGACTCCAGAAGGCAGGGCTGAAACCCTAAGGGGGGCGCCGGCCGGCCCCACCCTGGTGGGGTTCGGGCCCCGGTCGCTTCGGGTGTGTTCCAGAGGCTTCTAGTGTTCCGATGATGATGTTTCCTTGGCGGTTAAGTTTCGTGGTAATTAAACACTTTAATCCTTCTTTTAAGCCTTTCTGGAATAATCCCTGGAAAATACACAATTCACCAAAACTCGTGGAATTTGTTAGTAATAACCCTTATGCTTCTATTATTATCCTTCCCTAGACATTAGTTAACGGTATAAAATTGGTACTTAACGACCGTCAACAACACCCCCAAGCTAAATCTTTGCTAGTCCCTTAGCAAAGTTGACTTGAAATAATTTATTCAGGGTTTCATAAAAATGTATAACTCCCAACAAATACTTAAATATTTAAACAAAAATTCTTCTCTGAATTGAAATTCATTAATCCACCTTTCAAACTTATTGGAGCTTTCAACCGTTGCTCCAGTTTTTTTTAATAAGTATATAATTTTTATTTAGGAAATAATGAGAGCCTACTAATAAGATTGCAGAGGACTACTAAGCTATACATCATGATTGAATATGTGAGTGTGATCAAATCTCATTTTTGAACTCCTATGCATTATCCTCTCTTTTTTGCCTTTCTGAAGAGTGTGGGCTATCGTCCCAGTGGATACTTTTTGTACCCATTTTTTTTTCTCTCAGGCGGGTGTCTTTGCACCCATTATTTTACTCTCTTCTCTTTTTTTTGGCACATACCCTTTTGATATGGCTTCTTTCAGGCTCATACTTCTTTGGTATGGCATCTTTTAATTTTATAACCCACATTCTCTGTTGGACTTCTAAGAGAGAGACTTGTGCATAGAGCGAAAACTTTTTATGCATGTGAATTCAATTATGAATGCATAACAGAATAGTCTACTTAAATCATATTAGCAGAATAAATTATTATTATATTTGTTTTGATTTTATCTTTTAAAATGTCTGGAGCTTAGGTGTCACTCAGAATGAAATAAATAGTAACTCGAACCTTCTTATATCATATCTGTCAATTACTTAGAAAAGCTTATGCTACCCACTGATATCAAGTTTCAGAATAAATTTTCATGGTAGATAAACTTAATGCAATTCATAGGAGAATTTAAATTTAAACACTAAACAATTGCAGGAAATTACATTTAAACAATTTAAATATCTTTTTGATTTTTCTAGCATCAAGTTCTAATTATTCTAAAGATAAATTGAATGCGGAATTTGAAGCAAACTTAATTATACAATCTATTATTTTTTTTGGATTTTCATTTTTGACACAAGCAGGAATTTAATGCAATAACTAAAGAAAGCAGTGAATAAAATTTTTTATTTAGTTTTCTTGTTTTGTTGTTTTGTTTTTTTTATTTTGAGCAATATTAAAATTGACAGAATTGAAGACTAAATTAAATACTGAAATAAAGAACATATATAAAGGTGAGAGGTACTCACCTAGCGGGGATCTTCCCCAAACTGGATGTTGCTTAGTAATGTGGTGGAGGTGGTGGCAGGTATCCTATCTGATGCATCAAATACTTCAATCCACTCTGCGTCTGCTGCTGTCCTTGACAGATCTGATCAAGTCGTTGGCTCGTGCTAAACTACCATTGTTCATGTTGGTAGAACCTGTCGTCAACCTGCTGCTGCCACTGCTCGTGCTGGTGCAGTGTGTCGCTTATGGCGTTCTGTCCCTATTCAGTGTTAGTGAGACGCATAGATAAACCTGGGAAATCATTAGCGGTAGCCAAAAAGTACTGCTCAGGTGGCCGATAGTAGCCATGTTCTGGTGGTGCATGGAACGGATACGGTTCACCGGTGGTGAAGTCCGTGTTTCCGCGTGCAGAAAAAGATGCTCGTCCTCTATGAAAATCATTTGCTCCCCAATCTGCTGTTGCTGCTGATGATGATTCTCCTTACTGAAATGTGGGCTGTTTCTCCCATCCTGGATGTATAGTCCATTGCTGGCGTCGCTCCTGCGTCGATCCCTGTTCACCAAAATTAACATAGTGGGAATAAACTGGCCCAGATGGTGCTGGATCAGCTCCAGTGAAATTAGGTCTTGGCGCCCTACTGATGCATGCGAATGGACACCTGCCAATATTAGCTCCACTAGCTGGAAAAATAAAATTGTGAAACAAAATAAATTCCTAACTCCCTATCTGGTAGTTCGTACTCATTGTCAAAATTTTTATAAATCATAACTATTTTATTATTCTTACGTTTGAGCATGTGAGCATAAAAGAAAAAATCATAACTAATAATTCTGCGGGCATCAGAAATGTAAACAAGTGTAGCATTTGATAATAAACCTAGCCATGCAGCTAAACTGTACTCCAGGAAGTAAAAAAATACTGCACTTTTTCATGAAAGGGACAGTTCTCCAATAATTCAACATCATTTTTACAGATGACGCCTTCCTCTTTTTAATCATGATATATAACAAATGCAGCTCATCTTGTTTAATAGTATTTAACTCCTCTCTAGAAAAGAATGTAAAAGTTAGCCATTTAAGCATAAATCTCAGTGTGGGGTGATGAACTTCTTGAGTAGTATATTTTTGTTTTCTTTCAAGTTTCTTTGCAGTCATGCTCTCTCAAAAATCATTTTTATCAAAGTCTTGGAGAGTTTCAGTTATATTGACCACACACTGATTATTAAATCCTAGTGCTAAACTAAGAGTTTTTCATGAGAGGGTGAAAGGTTTATTAAATATTCTAAAATTAACCTCATCATCATTAAAGTCTAGGGTGCTAATAAATTCTATAGTGACTAACTTGCTACCCTGTTCATTAATTTGCCACGCACCTTCCCATTCAATATTTCTAAAATTAAGCTCAAACTCGGAATCCATTTCAGTTTCATGGAGCAGAGTGGCATAAAAATTGGAGTATGCGTAAATTCCTTGTTTTTAACCATATTTAATATCTCCCTCTGCGGTCTAATTGGTAATGAAATTTGAGTGATGCTTGTGAGCTCATACCTCTTTTCCAGTTGGGAAGAAGATGAAGGGTTGTCATACATAAAGGGCGACGGAGGATCGATATTCATGTCGGAGCCGACGAACGATGGCACCTGTGATGATGATTGACTCCGCGTTGTGCGTCGTCAGAAGGCTCTTCCAAGGGATCGAATGGCACCTTTCATTTTATTGCTCATCTTGCTTGTAAATGAAAATCACGAAGAACACGGCAAGAACAAACAAGAACACAAGAACAAAACAAGAACAAGCAAGAACAAGTGGAGAGAAGGAATCGAAGTGGTAATCTCTCTACTAGGTGTTCTTGCTGATCTCCTTCTCTACTCCTTTCCTTGCTTAAACTTGAATCAAATGAAGGATTTGTGAAAGTTTGAAGTCACGAGCTGCAAAGCAGAGTAGCTATGTGCTCTCTGGTGTGTGAGTGAGTGAATGAGTGTGTGAGAGAAGTGGGAGGCAGAGAAGAGGAGGAGGGGCGCCGGCTAGCCTGGGCATGGGGCCAGCCGGCCCCACCTAGTGTGCTTTTGCCTTCTTCTTTAGCTGGTGTAGACACTGTCTTCACACCCTCCCAAATGTATATGCATGACTTTCTCTGGTGAATTGAATGAAAGGAGTGGATGGAGGGTAGTGTATGAATGAATAATGGAGTTTGGATGGTAGTGAAAGGCAGTGGTTGGTGATAAGGCTTGAGGTGACTTGATGTGATGATGGTGGGCCCCATATGTTTTTCGTATTTATACCGTATAATGACACAAGAATGAAAAACTAAGTTACTTTTATGTATCTACGAAAAATTCGAATTCTAATGATGGTCTTTTTATAATTTTCTGCCACCACAGTAAATTTTACTGACGGGGGTTTAACACTCCATTAGTAATAATTACATGGGGTTTAAGCTTAATTCATGCTATGCTTATTTTTATTTCTTTTTAATAATGCAATTTAAGAGGAAATAATATGCAAATTTCAATGTAAGAATTAAATTACCGATAACTACTGAGTTACCTCCCGGCGAAGGTTCGGGGTTTTTGAGTCCGCCGATCCAGACTTCTCAAGTTGAATTATTCTTCATGATTCATCTCCGGTGTTAGAGATGTTGTTGCATCTTGTTCTTCATGACACTTCAACGTTTGGCATTGCCCTAGTCTTGGCTTGATTGCGAATCGCTCTTCTTGCCCATTGATGGTGAATGTGATCTCTCCAGCTCCGACGTTGATGGTTGTATTTGCAGTGTTTAGGAATGGTCGCCCGAGGATGAGGGGTATCTTCCTCTCTTCCTGCATGTCAAGTACTACAAAATCTACAGGACTGAAAAAGTTGCAGATTTTTATCGGAATATTTTCTGCGATTCCTGCGGGATAGCGGACCGATTGGTCAGCTAATTGCAAACACATCGTGGTTGGTGTGCGTAGAATAGTTGAGTTTGTCGAAGACGGTCTTGGACATGATGCTGACACTTGCTCCAAGATCACATAAAGCATTCTCGAACATCTGGTCTCCTATTGAACAATCAATAGTGAGACACTCTGGATCCTTCTTCTTAGTAGGAGAAGAACTCAGAATTGCCTCACTACACTCCTCCGTTAGCTTGACAACTTCAGTAGAAGGTAGTGGTCCTTTATTGTTGAGGATGGTTCGAAGATACTTCGTGTATGTAGATACCTGCATGGCATCTAACAACAGAACATTGACATATAACTTCTGAATTACCTCTACAAACTTACCAAATTGATCATCCGTTTTAGCTCTTCTTCTTCTGCGTGGAAATGATAGGAGGGTTGTGTCATGAAAATCTTGAGTTAATTCTTGATCTTGTTGTTCAACTGGTGGTGAAAGTGGTATAACTTCTTCTTCTCTGTTGTCCTTTTCAATCTCTTCTTCTACCTGCACTAAATGTGATGGTCTACGTGCCCCTTTTGGGTAAGGTGGATCACGTGTAGACTTACCTCCTCTAGTAGATATTCCTTTTATTTGTTCATGGTTAGTGGTAAACAAAGTAGAAGATAATTGTGCAATTTGTAATTCTATCTTTTTATTAAATAATATTTGATCTTTAACAGCAGAAGAGAAATTATCCAACTTAGAATTAATTTCTTCTAAAACTTTATCATTAAAAGCAAGCTTCTTATAAATACTTTCATTAATTCTAGCTTGTTCTAATATTAATTCTCTCAAGGGTGGTTGTCTCTGATTCGAAAAATTATAATTGCCCTGGTACTTACCTTGGTTGGTTGACCGAGGTTGATTCCATCCTTACTTCTGAGAAGTAGACTTGATGACTATACTAATATCTTCTGGGAGATTTGCAAACTCAATTCCTAAAGATCCTTCATATTGATTCTGTGAATTGAATGCATCTTGAATAGCTTGACGATCTCTTTTATGATTGGCTCTTTACTCTAACCAGTTCAACAGTACATCCATCTTAGTTGACAGTGCACACACTTTCTCTGGAAGTTCTTCACTCTTATGGCATGTCTGAGTGTTGTTTGTCTAATTCTAATTTTCTGCTATCTTTGCCATAATATCTTCAGCTCTTCCAGGGGTGAGTGACATAAATGATCCTTCAGTACTTGCATCTAGTTGCTCACGTGACCTTTGAGTTAGCCCGTGATAAAATGTTTGCATGAACAACCACTTTTCCATTCCATGATAGGAACAATCTGATATGTAATCTTGAAAACGTTCCCAGGCTTCTGAAATAGATTCACCTTTCTACTGACAAAATTCTGAAATTTTTCCTCGTAGAGCATTGGTTTTGCCTACTGGGAAAAACGTTTCTATTAAAGCTATTGAACATTCTACCCATGTCTTGACTCGATCTTTATTCTGATAAAACCACTGCTTTGCCTTTCCCTCCATTGAGAATGGAAACAAATGAAGTAGCACGACGTCTTAAGGAATGCCTTTGATGTTGATGGTGTTGCCAATCTGCAGGAAATTCTACAGATGGACACTTGTATCTTTATCTTTCTTTCCACTAAATATGATAGCTTGCATCATTTTTATGAGGCTTGGCTTGATCTCGTAATCATGATCTCCAATGTTAAAAGTTGGCCTAACACGAATATTCTCAGTGCTTGGGGCAGAGAATTCACGTAGAGTCTTCTCAGCCATGGCTTTACAAAATAATGTAAGACCCTTCTTCCTATGGTTGTTCCTGATTGATAAGAGTTAAAGTACACAACCAATCCTGCACTTACCCTATATAAGATATTTAAACATAGCAAAACACGGGTAAGTCTGCTAAAACAAAAGGTTACGGTTATCTTTAAGTATTTATGTATATAATATTTTTATGTTTTTTCTATAATATTATCTATGAAGAACTCTCCTATATGAAATTCTAGAATAAATATCCTGGCAAATCAAATCACCGAACTCAATAAATTATCCTAATGAATACAATTGCCATCCCCGACAACGGCGCCAGAAATGCTTGTTGGTATTTTTAACATCACTTTGCGTTAAGTTGTCATCCCTAACATGATGCCAAAAACCATTCGTAAAATAATCTTCACTTGCCTCCTAAAAATAATACTATAGAATATATTTGCAAGCGCACAAATAATTCTTCCATTGTAGCACTTCACCCGGTAAGTATTCCGAGTATCGTTGATTTATTTTATGCCAAAAGGATAAAGAGGCATTCTATTCATTAGGATAATCTACTATAATGATTGGAAAGATAAATGTAAAGACCTATCATAACCCATAACTCTAGTGCTTTACCGATAAATAAGTCAATGATAAATGGTAAATGATAACTGAGTAAATGAGGTAAATGGTATTCCAGAGATAGAATATAGAGACTCACTAATGTAGTAAGACAATCTCGAGATTCGGCTAAAGTAAAGGAAACCTATGTAATTACTAAATACAAAGTCTACATCCTACGCCATATTACACATTTTCATTTATAGCATAATCAACTCAGAAAACATCATAAGGAGCATCATCTAATGAGGATATTAAGACACAAGGGTCACCTCTTTCGCGACCACGCTCTGCTCGTCCTACGTATGGGGGGTGGACTACAGAGGAACCAACGCAGCTGTTACCTACGCAGACTACCACACGACCCGGCACGTCAGGGTGCCTCCGTAGGTATGTAATATATTTAGACACCACGTCTACATAATACACACCACCTAACTCACTCGAGTACTGAATTAGGCGCTTTACGATCAAATGACAATAATCATCACCAATCACAACTATATCGAAGAGGCGGTGCCTGGCGCACCAATCAGGACATTACTGCATGCCATCAAGTTATTGATATGTCAGAAGATGAAATGAAGCCAACCTATTGTTCATGAAATTACTACTTACCAAGAGGTACTGCTCCCTCGTGAGAGTCATGCTCCTGGCATCGCGCTTCCTCACTACCTGTCCAAGGACGTCGGCGTTGTAGTTGATGATGCACTGGAGCCGCGTCTCGTAGTACAGGTCCGAGAGTCGGGACCTGCAGACCTTGTTCTGCACGCGCGCTGCCTGGGCCTCAAACCCAGCGTCGCACCTGTAGAAGTTCTGCATGCAGACATCATGTATTGTTAGAGTGACCAATGAATACATAGTATTGACCAATTTAGTGTGATGTAAACTCACCCAGGACTCGGCCTTGATCTGTGCCACAACGGTGCCGTGCTCGCTGTCCTCAGCGGCGTGGAAGTGGTCCCACATCCAGGGCAGCCAGGGGGCCCCAGCGTAGGTGACCAGCCCTGGGAAGTGCTGCCGAATCAGAAGGGCCAGCGTGCCATTGATGTGCCGGCCCTTCCCGGACACAACTTCCCAGGCGCTGGTGAAGTGGGATCGGCCGCGCCGGGAGCTTCGAGGGCCCGCGCAAGTAGACTCCCGACGAGGTAGAGCCAGAAGCAGTAGTGGAAGTGGAACCCCCTACTGTCGCGGTCGCTCCCTCCTCGTGGTCCGATGAGTCATAGGAGGTGTCACCCCCTCCTGTCTGGAGGTCCACCGCCTGGTCGTCCTCGTCCACCGGTGGAGTGCGAGTTGGCTCCACGCGCGTCCTCCGACGGCCACGGGGGCGGCCGGTCCTCGGCCTTCTCGGTGCCAGCTCCGGCACAGGCTCCTCCTCAGCCTGGGGTGGTGAGCGGTCCCTTATGTAGAGGGAGTTGACCGCACGACGGCCCTGTCTTTCGCCCGGCATTTTGTCGAGTGCCTGCAATTTCAAAGAGTAAACCAATTAGTAATGTATAATTACAAAGTACTTATAAAGAGATGCAAAATGAATTGAACATAGTAATAATAATAATAATAATAATAATAATAATAATAATAATAATAATAATAATAATAATAATATAGTATTACTTGAATTAGAAATATTCTTCACGATCGACAATGGCTGGATCATAGGTGTCGTCATCACTATCAATATTGTCAACTTGCACCTCTTCTCCCTCGTCCTCGTCTCCATCGTTGTCATCATTGTCATCGTCTAACTATAATCGCTCAAGCATTTCTAAGCCCTTCTCATCTTGCACCTCTTCTCCCTCGTCCTCATCTCTATCCCCTCGATCAATGTCATTATCTACTTCCATGCCCATCAGCGAAAACATGTCTATGTCAAACCTTCCTTCTAGCCCCTCTGGTTGATAGAACTCCTGTGTGTGGAGGTCAGAATTGTAATCCTCATCGTTTGGGACAGGTAGTCTACCGCGGGGCGATACCATCCGCACAAGGTACCAACCCATAAGATTGGGGTCTTTTTGGCAGGCCCATGGGAGATAATAAACTTGCGTGGCCTATTGAGCCACAATATAGACATCCTCTCCTTGATATACAGAATCCTGTCGAATTTCGACTTGTCCAATCTCAAGGGTTGTTCTCGTGACGTTAGGATCGAACCAATGGCATTTGAATACGACTGGATTACTAGCTTTGGGACACTCAAAGTTGAGCTCGTATATTTCTTCTACTATGCCGTAGTAGTCGTGCCCATCGGTGCCGGGTGTACGAACTCCGGTATTTGTGGTTTTCCGATTGGGCCGACTCCGCTCGTAGTCGCTTGTTTGAAAGCGATAGCCATTCACGGTACAGTTGGTGAATGTCTTGACCTTATAGGCGAAGCCTTTGGCTAGCCCTTTCAACTTAGCTTCCATTGCCCTATCTTTGCGGGCCTACAAGGTGAGGCCAGATAGATTGTTACATTACTCGCTCTTATGATCGAAGTGGGAAAGGCAAAGAATTAACCAGGTACCTTCGTGTCGAACCAGGAAATGAAATCGGGCACACCATCTTCGAGAATACTATCTTCCTCTTGAGGGGAAGGATCCCTATTTCCTGTCCAGTATGTATTCAGAAATTCTCTGAAAAAACAAGAGACAAGGGGGTGGATACCTGGAGGATAACGCATAAGGTCTTGTTACAGTATGTAGTAAGCTCATTGAGAACTTACTGCACATAAGGCTTCACTTTGTCAAGGTTCAACAACACATAAAGCATGACAATGCGCCACTCATCATGCCTTAAGCTCTTGGTGCACGGTGCGCTTGCCTTTCCAAGTTGCCCTTTGAAAAGGCTGAGGTTCGATGAACTCTCTTCGGCGTTGCAACGAGGGGAGGATTGTGCACGCTGGGAAGGCTGTCATTATAATATGATGTTGTGAAGTTTGACACCTCCTCAAGAATGAATGCCTCTGCCATGCTAGCCTCAATTTTGGCTTTGTTTCTACACTTTTTCCGAGGAATCTTTAGACATCTCTCGATTGTATAGCACCAACGGAACTGCAAGGGGCCCCTCATTCCTGCCTCATACGGTAGGTGCAAAATCTGATGCTACATCGCCAGGAAGAAGCCGGATGGGAAGATCTTCTCCAACTTGCAGATCAACACAGGTACCACTTGCTCTATGTCATCAATGACGTCCCATGATAACTCCTTGGCACAAAGCTGGCGAAAGAAAAATCTCAACTCTGCCAGCACGTGCCACCCATGCTCGGGGACGTATCCCTGGGTCATCGCTGGAAGGAGCCGCTCAATCCATATGTGGAAGTCATGACTCTTCATCCCTAACACTCGCATGGTGGACAAGTTCACTCTCCTACTCAAATTCGCCGCATGCCCATCAGGGAGCATTAGCGACTGGATCCACTGCAGTGCCTCCTTCCTTTGGTCCTTTTTCAATACGAAATCGACCGGAGTCCTTCTCCATTTCTTGCCAGGCGCGGGAGGCTTTATCACTTGCTTTGGTATATCGCACATCGTTGCTAGGTCCAGTCTAGCCTTAACGTTGTCCTTTGACTTATCAGGAATGTCCATGAGTGTAGCCCAAAGCGCCTTGGTGATATTCTTTTCTGTGTGCATTACATCAATGTTGCGTGGAAGAAGGAGGTCATCGAAATAGGGGAGCCTAGTCAAGCCCGATTTATGAGTCCATTGGTGTTTCCTGCCCATATCCAATAAAACCACCTTTCTCTTTATTATCTTTGAGAGCCTCTACCTGAGCACGGACCTCGGCACCGGTCATCATTTGAGGTGCAGGGTCGGTAACTTGAACCCCTTTCCTGAAGTTCTTGATGTCTCACCGGAATGCATGGTCAAGAGGGAGGAATTGACGATGCTGGTCAAACGAAGAGAACTTGCCACCCCGCTTCAGCCAAGTGAACCTCACAGCTATCTTGCATATTGGGCATGGAAACTTCCCGTGAACACACCACGCGCAGAATAAGCCATACGCCAGGAAGTCATGCAGGGAGTAGTGGTACCACACATGCATTGTGAACTTCTTCTTTGTAGCTCGGTCGTATGTCAGTACCCCCTTTTCCCAAGCAAGGATCAATTCATCAATGAGAGGCTCCATGAACACTCCCATCTTGTTCCCCGGGTGTCCAGGAATTATCAGCGACAAGAAAACGTTCTTGGGTTGAAACATGACGCCGGGGGGGGGGGAAGGGAGATTGAGGGGGATCACGAACACGGGCCAACAAGTGTACGGGGCCGTCAGCAATCCATAGGGGTTGAACCCATCTGTTGCCAGCGCTACACGTATGTTCCGAGCCTCCTCAGCTTTACGACGATGTATGACATCGAAGTGGGTCCATGCATCGCCATCTGATGGGTGTACCATCTTGCCAGAACTGTATCTTTTGCCATGTTTGTGCCATGTCATCTGTTTCGCGGACTCCTCTGTCATGTACAGCCGTTGGATCCTCGGTATGACAGGAAGGTACCGTAGGACCTTAGCGGGGATACCAAGCTACTCCTTCTTGCCATCGCTAGTGTCGACCTCCAGATACCTAGAGGATTTGCACTTTGGACAGTGCGTTGCTTTCTCGTAATCTTTCCTAAATTGGACGCACCCATTCGGACAAGCATGAATGTGCTCATACGGCATCTTAAGTGCACGAAGGAGTTTCTATGACTCGTATAAGTTCTTCGGCAGGGATCCAAAAACCGCCAACATACCATCGAAGTGGCCTCGAATCATGCTACACTGCGACTTGAACGACATTAGGCGTCCAATGGCATCCAGTTACGAAACCATTGTCTTCTCATGAAGGGGCTTCTGGGCTGAATCCAGCATAGCATAGTACGCCTTCGCAGATTCCTCTGGGTCATCCTCCAATCCTTCACCGAACCGTGCCTTGTGAAAGTCATCCATCCAGTCTGCTACCCCGGCATCTCCATCAAAAGCCTCGAGGCGTGGTCTCACCACCTCGTCTCTAATACGATCGTATTCACCATGGTAGATCCAGTAGGTATAGTTTGGCGTGAATCCATACTTGCAAAGATCTCCCCCCACGGCCTTCCTAGTCTTACTTACACGATTGTCACATTTGCGGCAGGGACACGGCATCCGACTCGACCCATTGGCAGCCTCGCCAAATGAATGCTCCAAGAAAGCATTAGTCTTAGTCATCCATTCTGGGGTCATACTTGGGTGGCCCGTGTACATCCAATCACGGTTCTCCATACTCTGGCGTATACATATATAAGCGAATTATATAACCATGGTGCATCTGCTCGGTGTGCCTACCATCTAATAGGTGAGGATAGGTCCTAATCCCACCGGCGGATACATAGATGACATCAGTTTCCATACTTCACTCCTATCCGAGAAAGAATTTCGGCAGCACCTCCCCGCTGTTCTCCCGATACACGTCCTGCAAGGGGGACTGTGTATCCAGAGAACAACAGGGAGGTGATGCCAAAAGTCTGTCTCGGACCGGAACGAACCATGTAAACTAACCTCATCTACGCATCCACGGGCCGTCCAAAATATGTGGACAATCTGAAAGAGATACGGTCACAGATATGCAAAGATCTGCATACCTCCAACCGTATCTCTTTCGAACGGGAGACGCCTAACTGGGCTAAGTGACTATATAAAACATGCATGCAAACGAGGAGGGGGTTATACCTAGGGTTGCGGTGGAGTCAGGCTAGCGAGGCAGTGGCGTGTCGGTGCACTGGCGTGTCAGTGCGGTGCAGGCAGACCAGCAACGCCGACAAAGTGCTTCGGGTCCCATCCGACAGGTCCTGCTCTACAAGAGAATAAACACATCGCTATAAGTTCCAAAATTCAGCAGCACCTCCCCTGTACGGGAAGGTTTCCAAAACCTGCAAGAAAAATTGTCGGCACGAAGGCCGACAAACACAAACCCGGCACGAAGGCCGTCTGACTTGGCACGATGGCCGACAACCACAATGGCTTCACCTTCTTCTCCGAGGAGGGCCAGAGATGACGATGGGCGGGCACGATGATGGGGGTGGGGCGGCCAGGGCTTCTTCTTCCTTCCTTCTCCTTCTTCTTCTTCTTCTTATTCTTCTTCTTCATCTTCTTCTTCCTCCTCCTCCTCCTCCTCCTCCTCCTTCTTTTTCCTCTTCCTCCCCTTCTTCTTCTTCCACCTTCCTCCCTCTTCTTCCTCCTGCCGGGTGGGCGGCCGGGGCTGCCGGGGCCGGTGAGGGAGGGACGGGGCCAGGGATGGCCGGGCTGGGACGGCCGAGGCGGGCGCGGCCCGGGCGAGCACGGTCGGCACGGGCGGCGACGGGGCAGGCAGGCGGGGATCCGAGGGGCCGGGGCGGCGGCGGGGCAGGCGGGGTGGCGGCGGCGGTGGTGGCGGCGACGGCGGGACGGGCTGGGGGGTCGCGGGCTTGCCCGGGGCAGCCGGGGGGGGGGGGGCGGTGCTCCGACGGTGGGGGGGAAGGGGGTGGGGCTCTGGCGGCGGCGGTGGCGGCGGTGTGTAACACTCCTGTGTTACGGAACATTTAAAATTGAGCATGTCATCATGAGCACTGTACAATATGTAAGAATTTTTATCAAACTTGACCTGCATCAACTGGGAATGAGTTTACTTTTCTCTTATGGCTTGTGCTTAGGGCAATAGAGTGGCTTTTACTAGCAATTTAATTCTTAAAGCCCTAAATCGGACTAAAAATCTAGTTTCAAAACTAAGTAGAATTGGACATTGGTCCCAAAAGCAAAGTTGTAGCTCTTTTTAAATAGAGCAACTTTGGTATTTAAAGTTTTTTAAGTTTCCATTGGGAAATTCAAATTAAACTCGAATTACTATATTCAAATTTGAATTCAAAACTTTAATTCAAAAATTTTATGGAATCTGAAGATGGTCTTTAAACAAAAGTTGTAAAGCTCTTTGAGTTGAACCATTTTGATGTTCATAGATTTTGAACTTATTCAATAAAAATTTGAAATTTAAACTGAATTGAAAAAGGGCCAATTACCCCCTTTTCAATAATTTCAAAAATATTCAAAATTTGAAAATGTTCTCTATATCAAAGTTGTGTAGAATGAAATTCTGCACATTTCATATATGGAACATTTTTTTTTGTTTATACACGAATTTGAAAGTAATTTAGTGAATAGTCTCGGGAGGGGGTAAAATGCAAAATGTGCATCAAGATTCGAACAGGGTATTCGGCTCGCTGCCACGCAGCTGCTTGCCGACGAGCCGCCGCCGCCCTCGGCGAAGCAGCGCGTGCGAGCACGTCACCAGGGTACGTGGCAGGGGCAGGAAGGCGTGGCACGCGCTCGGGAACGGGCTTCTACCATATAAGCTTGAAGGCGAGCTCATCTTTTCCTTTTCGCCTGAATCGGCTCGTCGCCGGCGAGCTCGCTGCTCGTCCAAATCCGCTGTCCCCGTTCACCTTCACGTCGAGTCGAGCCTTCCAATAGGTTCACCATTCTCTTGTGAACTCGTAGAGCCGTTGACCACGTTGTCTTCGTCACCGGAGTCGTCGTGCCCGGCCATCTTCTCGGGAGCCGGCCGAAATGCCGTCGAGCTTGACCTCGACGAAGCTAGCTCTAACCGGTGATGCTCGCTCCTTCTTAACTTTAGTTCTATGTTCTTTGTGGTCCTGTGAAGCTCACGAGCTCGGTGGTTTCTTCCTTGGAGGGTTGCAGTCGCCGGAACGCCGCTGTCACCGCCGGAGCGTACCGCCGAACCCACCATTGACGTCGACAGAGCCGCTCCGCCCGTCTCCATCTTCAACTAACGTGAGCAGTAGGGTTTGGTGATCCTCCTGGTGCTTATTTAGTGGTCGGAGAGGTCGTTTGGTCTTTGGCGTGGCCTGAACGCGACTGCGCCACCGGCGACCGAGTTCGCCGGGCCGCCATGGCCGGCGGTAGCTCTGCTCTAGTGTCTTGAACGCGGGGTTTAGCTTCTAGGTGTGTTCATTAGGTCGAATGGATCCCGTGGAAACGTTCGCCCTCGCCGGAGTTGTCGCCGCCGGCGAGTCCCGCGGCGGGCAGCCCTCCCCGGCGCGCCTCTGCTCTGTTCGCTCTGCTCTGTTTGAGCAGAGGGAAGGAGAAGCCCGAGTGGGCTCTGCTGGGCCTGGCCGAGCCGGCCCAGTACCCCCCTTCATATGTTCTTTCCATTTTGTTTTTGAATTTTGGATGCTGAATTTTAGGAATTTTGAATGATTTAATTTATAGCTCCAAAAATTCTGAAATAAATTGTGGGGTCTCTCTGAGTAATGTAGAATTTATGAAAAATATGAAATTTGTATTTTGAGCACTTTCTATAGACTGTAAAAATGCATATTTTAATTAATAAATATCACTTCTATGATTTTTGTAGCTCAAAATATAAATCCAAAAATTATGAAATTCATTGGGTAGCTATTTTGACCAATGAGATACCTCCACAAAAATCCTTGGCTCAGTTGGATAAAGTTTTATTATTTATGATTTATTCTTAATTAATCAATTAAATTAAAATGATGATTAGTGTTAATCACTCTAGGGTTTTTGTGTTATTTTGGCATTGGGTGAAGACTTAGGATCAGAAACCCTAATTGATCCTAAGCACCTTTCTTAGTGTTGAAGGTTGTGTTAGTTGCGGCTTTCTATGACTGTTAAAAATAATTAATGAATTAATTATGCAACAATAACACTGTAGGTGAGATTTTGATTACAACCTTACCGTGAAGGAAAGTTGTACTCAAGGTTATTAATTTAATGCTTGTTTATTGTTAATCATGATATTTGCACTATCATTAAGCATGCATCATTATCACGTATAGTGACCGAAGGCGAGGAAGTGAAAGTCGAACAAGTCGCCGCTGACGAACCTTCCGGAGTTATCGGTGGTTTTGACATTTGCGGTTCTGATCCTGACCCGTCCCTCGCCGAACAACAAGGCAAGCCCCGGTGCATTAGCCCCTCCTTGTGTTTTACAAATCTTTATCACTTTGAGTTAAATTACTGCATTAGGTTGATAGGAGTTGATTGTCACCTACTTGCTGCATTTACCTGCCTTGATATATTATCCGTGAAACCTGATTTAAAGGCAAATGTTTATAAAATGCTTAGCCATGCTTAATAGTTAAGCTTTTTATAAAAAGATATTTTGTATGCTTTGGGTATACTACTATGAACTATTATAATTGTTTGACAGGGCAGTAGACTTGCATTGAGAAAGGAGTCTCAATGTAGTGTCTCTGACTGTCTATTAAGAAAACGAAATAGAATCCATTAGGGACCATTCGTTGTCAGCCTGATGGATCGAGACTTTGCAACTACCCACATACTACGGAAAGCCTCTGACTCCGGTTGCTCCTTTACGTGAACCGACAACCACGCACTGGGAGTGGAGAGATGGCGAGAGTAACGTGTACCCTCGTGGCCGGCGTGCCTGGAGAGGAGAGGAGTACTGTGCTCTCGGGTGGCGCAGGACCGGTTCAAGTTTTGGAAAAGCCGTGGTAGGCGGGGTTGGTATATGCAAGCTTAAGTGCTACATATGCAGTGTGGATATGGATCCCCAGCTGGGTACTTAATCGATTCGAATCGTCGTTGCTCCTCGGTCAATGGAGACTTGATCCACTGACTTACAGCGAAGAGTGGTTTGGAACTATGTAAATATGGGAAAGGGTATTGATGACGAGGTAACTGAATGAAACAATCTAGCTTGAGATTAAATGTTAAGCTGATTTAGAGAGCTTTTCTGCAAAACTCTTTGCTTCTTGCTAAAGCCTCTCCTTGAATTCCCTTAGCCTGCATTCCTGAGTCTTCTTCCCAATTTTTAGTCGGGTAAGTCTTGCGGAGTACCCCTCGTACTCAGGGTTTGTTAACCCCATGTTGCAGGCAATCAGCAACCCAAGGTCTGTGTTGGACCTTGCTGTATGACAGTGTTCGAAGAAATGGTCCAAGAAGATAGTGATAGTGAGTGAGTATTTAATCCCTGGGCAGGGATGTTATGTAATATAAGTGTTGTATAAGCTACTTACCTACTGCCACTACTCATATTTTGGTTTGTAATAATCGCACTTAATGTATAATTAAGAACACGGGTTTGTAAGCCTATGTAATATTTAAGTCTTCCGCTCTTGTACTCTGAGTTGTAAAATTTATATGAAATGTTGTACTCTGCAATTTCTTCGCAATTAAGATCCTGTTCGGAAGAAACGGGTTTACTTGTAAACCCGGCAGACCCTTTTAGGTTATACGGGTCACCTGCACGGCTGTCGGAGGTCTTTGGAACGACGACAGGTGTATGTGGGCCATATAGCTTAGGAGGTTCTGTCACACGGGGCGGGCTGGGGACGGGGCGGGCTGGGGGCGCGCGCATGTGTCTGTGTGTTAGGGTTGGCCGGGCCGGCCGGCTGGGAGTTTAAGTTTTTGATTTTTATTTTTTTTTTTAAAAAACAGCTTTTCCGAGTGCCAGGGCCCGGCACTCGGCAAAGGTTAAAGCTTTGCCGAGTGACAACCCTAGGCACTCGGCAAACTAATTTTTTTTGTTTTTGGGATGTTTTCAAGTTTGGGACTTTTTCATTGCATTTTGATATATTTCTTTAGTTTATTTTGTTTTATTTAATTTTTCCAGAAAATGTTGGTTTGAACTGCGGGTGCATGAAATAATGAAACGTAGCCGTCCAAAAAATGATACTCATGTTGAAGGGTGTCTTTTGAGGCCGTATCCAGGAACTCACCGAAAATTTTGAACGCCTTATTCGCGGAACATGGTGACCCACTTGTTGTCGGATTGTATTTAAATTATATAAAATTCAAACGAAGTCCGAAAGTCACGAAACTTGTCGAGGTGTGGTGTTATCACATGTAGAGACTATGATGAAAAATTGAGAAGGTTTCAAACTAGTTGCGACGTCGGATGCCTAAAACCCAGACATCTCCACAAGACAAATTTATTATGGATTTTAGTGTTTGTGCCCTAATTTCAAAGCTCAATAGTGAACCATGAAACAAAGGGACCGTTTACCCATTTAAACAGCTGATAATCGCCTCTAATTGTCTCTCCCTAATTTTGAAGCTTCGCCGGCTGGCCAAAGATCGATCCCATATTGCTATATTTGTCCAAGACATTAATTTAAGGAGTCATTTAGATCTTCGACTAATGTTATTTTCTTTTTCATTCAAGTGAGTAGATGTTCTAATATGGTAGCTCATGTTATAGCAAAATCAGTCGATCAGACTGGTGAGTCTATCTGGCACTATGTACCTCCAGATTTCATTTGGTCAGCACTTTGTAATGATCGGTTAATGGAATGAATAGCTACCAATTACCCTAAAAAACCACCGTTTGCATGGAAGAGAGTAAATGGGGAAAAATAAAAAGGTAAAGACTTCTATACGGCTGGGCATATTTTTATCCAACCGCACGGACACTCCTCAGCCACACACACACGCATGCATGCGCCTCTAGCCTCAATCCACCTATTTCTCTCTCTCCCATCGAGGTCCCTCGTGAGATCCATGGCGAGCTTCTCCACGCGCTCCTCAGCCACACACACGCATGCCCTCTCTCTCCCATCGAGATACCCCGTGAGATCCATGGCGAGCTTCTCCACGTGACCTCCACCGGCGAGCCCACACCGCACACGCACCTTCCTAGGTGGCTCCTCCGATGAGCTCGCACCGCGCGACCACTTGCCCACACGGCTCCTCCCTCTCCCCGCCCGTGATGCCCATGACCGGTGACCATGGCGGCGGCGGCCATGGCGAGGTAGCCACCGCCGCTGCCACCACCACCACCAGTTCCTCCTCCCCCCTGGATCTGAGCTCCACAAGCCAGCAAGCGCAGCCTGTGCCGAGAGGCTCCACCAGCACCGGCGCACGGGGTCCCTCCTCACCTCTGCTCCAACACACCCACGCGCGAGAGGTCCGAGCTGCTTCACTTGGTTTGCTTCAAAATGCATTTGGGTTTCATGTCTCCTTCCCTGCTAGTTCTGCTTGCCTGGGTTGCTTCTGTTCGTTGCAGCTATGACTACCGATTCAATAGGATTCAAGGAGTACTTTGTGTTCAGGATTCAGGAATGACAGTCGATTCATCAGGATTCAGCTACGACTGTCGATTGATTTTATTTTTTTATTAGCCTAGGAATACAGGTTCTGCGTAGTATGCTACTGCTTCTATATGTGTGGGTGATTAACATATCTGTAGCAGAAAACTTGTTTTCTTAACCTTTGTGTTTTTCCCATTTTTTCTTTTTTGGTCATACACGAGGATGGATGGACGAGTAGATAGATATAGAGGACAATTTATGACATGATTAGTCTTTTGTTCCTTTATTTGCCATACTGATAGCAGTGCTTCTCTCAATGTTGCAATAAGCACACAGGCTAGGATAGGGAGCTCTGTTTCCACTGTGGCATGCAACTAGCAAACATTCTATTCTAGGATAGGGAGCTCTCAATGTCTCACAGTTTCAGCATGTGAGATGTTTAAAGTTTCCAGAGTGGAACATAGCCTGTTGATCAAGTTTCCAATGCATATGCTGTTTGACTGTGATAGTGCCCTACATTTTTCAGGTTGTAGTAGGAAATTCATATGCCGATCACATGCCTCATGGAATTTCAGGTTTCAGTAAGAGGCAGTTGCTGTCATTTTTAGGGACTAGTACTGATATTATTTAAGCTACTATTATTATGTGGTAGGACTGAACTGAGAAATTAATATGCCGATCACCCTTTGTGTCGGTGCTAGTTTTGGTGGGCGCTAACACCGGCTAGTAACTTGTGTTTTGCGGTTGAGGTTTCGGATGGTGTGCAAGGAGGAACACGGGAGATTTATACTGGTTCAGGCCAAGAGGAGGTATGGCAGTTGGTACGGAGGACGTGCACGTGCAGGGTGCCATCGCCTAGCAGCGTCCAGTCAGTGGGGCCACGCCTGTAAAGTGGTCAAAGGGGTCCCTTGCGGTCCAAGATTGCCCTATTGACGTCGATTGTGCATTGGATGCCTTTAGAGGGATCGTGCTCGAGGAGGATGAGGAGGCTCGGGCGAATCGGAGATTTAGCACCCGAGGGTGCAGCTGTCCCGAGCTCTCTCGTGGAGGCTCGGGCGAATCGAAGATTTGGCGCCCGCGGGTGCCGCTGTCCCGAGCCCTCTCGTGGAGGCTCGGGCGAATCGGAGATTTGGCGCCCGCGGATGCCGCTGTCCCGAGCACTCTCATGGAGGCTCGGGCGAATTGGAGATTTGGCGCCCGAGGGTTCCGCCCGGCCTTACGGGAGGCCACTTTGGGCCTTCACGCGCGTAGCCTTCGTGGGCTTCGGCTGACCTTATTTGGGCCAGGTTGCGCTGAGGTTGCTTGTTTTTGCGTTGAAGTTGGGTACCCCATACTTTGGTACCCGACAGTGGCCCCCGAGCCTGTGGGGGAGTGATGGTACTCGTCCACAGGTTCAAGTCTACCTACCGTTGTGGTCGGGAGTAGATGCCTTTTCCGCTGGGTGCGCGCGAGCGCACCCGGCGGGTGTAGCCCCCGAGCCTGTGGGGGAGTGATGGTACTCCTCCACAGGTTCAAAGCCTTTTTGTCTGTCAAAATAGTAAAGGGTAAGATAGTTTCCAGTGGGTGCGCACGAGCGCACCCGCCGGGTGTAGCCCCCAAGGCTTTGGAGGGATGTTATATCCCTCCAAAGGCTGAAAATCGTAGTTGCGCGTGCTCGGGTATTTATCAAGGGAAGATGATCCCTAGGAAATGTAGCCCCCGACCCTCCCATCGTAAAGGGAGTTTATCCGGTGGTATTTCTGAGGTGCAGGGCAGGTTCCCGGGCCTCCGTTTTTGAATCGGAGGTCGACCCGGTCCTCCCTGTCTTTTGTTAGTTCGACCTTCGCGCTCTTTTTTCCAAAAGAGAAAGGTTTGGTCCTGCTCGACTTCCCCGCCGGGGCGCGAGTCAGCATTTCCGATGAGCTACAAACGGGTTGGTCCAAGTGGAGGTCCGTGCCCCGTTCGTTGGGGGTCGGCTAGTGGCCTGAGCACACTCCAAATGTTTCCCAAGGTTGGGTCCCTTCGATGGGTCCCGAGGGCATGATGCCTCCCACGGAGGGATTTCACGTAACCGATTCGCTACTGGGACTTGGACACAGCATGGGATGTCCCTTGTGACGTTTCGGGCGTCGGGATACTTTCCGTTTTCGTGACCCATCCACTAGCTGTCTCTATCTCGGTTTCCCTAGGGCGACTGTTCGAGCCGCTGTGGGCTAGTCTTCGATCCCCTGGGAACGTAACGGGCGCCCGAGCCCGGGGTTCCTTCATCGGGAAGGAGAGAATATTGGCGGAATTGATGTGCACAGTTGTAATGATTTGGCTCACCTTTTGAGGCGCGAAGCCTGACGGATGCGACGGTTCAGCTCAGTCGAGGCAGTTTGTGTGCGTGGCGATGTGGGGATCACGGCGGGTCCCACGTAGTTAATGCGACGGATTTACTGCGGATCACGGCTTAGGTATATAAGGAAAGACCGCGGTTTCTTTCTTTATACCTTAGCCATTCGCTCGTACGACCATTCGCCTTCTCGCTCCCATCGCCCGTCTCCTCGCCTTCGCTTCCTCGCTAGAACCATCGTTGCCGCGGCCGTCGTTCTCCCCGCAGCCTTTTCCCCTTCGCTCACCATGGATTCCACCTCCGCTGTCGTCAACGCCGCTGCCGATGTCGCCGCCACCGACGCTGCCGCGGCTGCCGCCGGCATCCTCAGGCTGGAGCCGTGGCCGAGGAGCACCGTGATGGAGGCGCAGCTGAAGCGCCTCATCACTCTGGGGCTGCTGTGCCCTCGTACCGACGCGCAGGACTCGGAGTGGGCCGTGCCGCCGTGCGACCACGAGGAGCCGAACCCCGGCGAGGGGTACGTGGTGAGCTTCATCGCTTACCACGAGCGTGGGCTTGGCTCGCCACCGAGCCGCTTCTGCCGGGCCCTCCTCTTCGAGAACGGGCTGGAGCTCCACAACCTTACCCCAAATTCCATCACACAGGCGTCGATTTTTGCCGCCCTGTGTGAAGGCTACTTCGGGGTGCCCCCGCACTGGAACCTGTGGCGCCGCGTCTCCCGCGTCGACTGGTACACCAAGTCGGTCGGCGTGAGGAAGCCGCGGGAGATCCAGCGCGCGGGGGGTTGCGGCTTCGTGATCCGCTCCTCATCATACGTCCCCTGTAGGGCCCCCTCCTCCAACAAGGGGTGGCACAGTGGCTGGTTCTACCATCGCAACGACAGGGGTCTCTTCCCCAAGTTCATGGGAAGGGCGCTCATGGCTCCCCTTCCTCAGTGGGAGTGGGGGTGCCCGTCGAAGGAGTGTAAGCACCTGGCCTTCTATTTCGACGCGCTTAAGGAGTTGAACAGAAGGGGCCTTACAGGGGCCGGCGTGGCGGGGAACTTCCACATACGGACGGTGCTACCTCTGATGGAGCACCGCCTGACGCTCCATCAGATGGTGACCGGTTCACAGCGGGAGGGCACGGCGATGCTGGCCCGTGACCTTGGCGAGGTGGAGGTCATGCGCCGTGTCGGCTACATGGTGGGGTGTCATCCCACCTTGGAGGAGGTGAACTGGGTGCCTATGCGTCCCTGCGCGGGCTTCCCGGCGCTGTTAAGTGTCGTTCGTTTGATCGGGCTGCTGGTTTCCCCATCTTCTTCCTAACCTTTCTCCTTCTTTCATCGTAGGGCCTCTCCAGGACCGGGAAGGCTTCCCTTCCGCCCGTCCTGGAGGACAAAGAGCGGCGAACCCAGAACCGCCTCCGAGCCACGGCGGAGAAGGCGAAGAAGGACAAGGCGACCGCTCGGAAGCAGAAGAAGGCGCGGAAGGTGGAGAACTCCTCCCAGCGCCGCCGCCGCCTGAGGGAGGCCGGGGAGCCTGAGGTGGATACCCTCACCGATGACGACGACGACGACGATGATGAAGAAGAAGACGATTTCTCCATCTTTGACTTGATGGAGTCTGACCGGCCGCTTGCGGCCACACAGCCCGCGGTGGGCGCTGACGAGTCTGGGAAGGCTCCGCTGTCAGCGTTCGCCGGCAGAAGTGCCAGGGTTCGTGATCCGAACCCTCGGGCAAACCTGCCGGAAACCGCATCCAAGGATGCGGCTCCTGGCAGGGCAACATTAGGGGGCGGGGCTCCGCCCGCCATCAGCAGCGGGGTTCTGCCGGAGGGGCCGGGAACGGGCTCAGGCCCAGTGCCCGAGATGCTCTGAGACTCCGGCGGGGGGACCGAGGGTCCCCTGTTTCGGCGGACCCTCCCCACCGACGCGTCGTTGATCGCCCCGGCGGCCACAGGCGGGGGGGGGGGGAGGGGCCTGGAGGTGCCGCCACCCATGCCCCCGCCCCATCGAGACTCCCTCGGGCGAGCGGGCGGCGTCCGTGCCACGGAGCGGGGCCGGGCGCGACGCCGAGGTGCTGGTCACACCTCCACCGTCGGCGGGGGCCGGCTCGTCCGCCGAGCTTGCCACTCCGACCGGCTCCGGGGCGGCGAGTAGGAAGAGGAGGGTGGTGCCGAAGACCACGTAAGTCATTTTTCGTGTCAATTTTTCCTGCCGGAGTTTTGTTTCAACGTAATGGCATTACCTTTTTCTTGTTGCCGCCGCAGTGCGCGGTTAGGGCTATCTCTCCGGGTCTCTCTTTAGAAGGTGCTGAAGATATGGGGGATGACACGGCCGGGAAGAGAGCCCGCGCCTCGGGCGAGGAGATTCACCCTCCCGTGGGTCCGACGTCGGCGTCGGAGAGACCTTCTACGGGGAGGGTGACTCCGTCCGAGGTTGTTGCTGCCGCATCCTCGGCTGCTGCGGCAGCGGTTCCGTCGCCAGCCCCCAGGGCTCCGGTCGTCGATTCCGGAGGCGCCTCGTGGGAGCCGACCGTTGACGTCGCCGCGCAACCGGTCGCCACAGACTCAGCGGCGGCGGACGCCGCAGCGAGGGCTCCTCCTCTTCGTGAGGAGGGTCCTTGGGCGTTGGCGCTGACGGGCCTGCCCCCTCGGGAGCTGACGTCCTCTCGGATCGAGTGGGCGGATCGGGCGGACCCTCAGGGGCCGCCCGGCTTCTCGCTTCGGGACGACCTCGAGGGCCCCGAGTGGGACGCTGTCCAGGAGCTGGGGTTTGGCTCGGCGGCGACCCTCCGCGCGGTCGCCGATGTCCCCGACACGGAGCTCTCAGATCGGCTTCGGGTGAGCCTCAGTTGCCTTGTGGCTTTCACCTACGCGTAAGTACTTGACTTACCTGCTGTCGTCTTTTCCTTCCTTCTCAGGGCCTGATGCGCACCTCCCGGGACAAGTCCCGCTTCCTCCGCGGTGGGCTTGGCCTTTGGAGGTAGCTCGACCTCAAGAAGAGGGCGCTCGACCGTGCCCAGAGCGACCTCGCCGCCGTGACCTCCCGATTCACCGAGGTGAGTGTCAGCAACGCCCTCCTGAAGGAGGAGGTTGCGGAGGCAGTGGGCTAGGTCGCCCCCTCGACAAGGCGGTCGCAGGAGTTGGAGAACGCCCTGGACGAGGCGACGAGGGAGCGCGACGCCGCCCTGCAGCTCGCCACCAAGAAGACCTCCGCCGCCGCATCGCTGGCCGACGACCTGAAGGAGACTCAGGCGGCCCTCACTCAAGCGGTCGGCGAGGTTGACATGCTGCGGGGCGAGGCGTCGAAAGCTCGGGAAGCGGCGCGGCTGGCTAAGGAGGAGACCGGCGGTATGCGTTGTGACGGGTTCTTTTTGCTTCGTTCGTCTTCGTTGCTTGCTGCCTAAAACCCTATCGATTTTCTCGTTTCGTACCTTTGCAGCTCTGCAGGCCGCTTACGACGGCGAGGTCCGCGACAACCAGTAGCTGCAGCGGGTGGCACGCACCTTGTGTGACTTCGTCGGCAGCAGCGGCGAGCCCTCGGGGATGTCGCTCCGCAGCCGACTGGAGGTGCTTCACGGCAGTGTCCGCGACCGCGTCAAGGAGGCCCTGCTGACCGAAGTCCAAAAGACGCTGGCGGTCGCCAAGTCTCACTATGAGAACTTTGATGCCGGCCCCGTCAGCGAGGGCTTCGTTGAGGCGGATGACAAGGTGCTCCTGGCATTTTAGGACTCCATGAGGACGCCTGCAGAGGCGCTGGCGAGCCTTTTTGAGCCCGAGGTCGAGCTCCCTCCCCTGGACCTGCCGTGAGAAGAAGACGGGCCATCGTGCCCTCGGAAAAAATTTGTCGTGAGTAGTTAGCAGGGAACAAACATGCGGCCCTTCGTGGCCTTAATATTTATGTAAATATTATTTCATGTTTGCTTTTTGTTCGCTCTCGGCGCTTTTCTCTTAAGTATCTTCCTCTACTGACTCTGTGCCCGGGCCATCGAGCCTCGGGAGACTTTTCCGGGTGTCATAGCTTTAGGGGCGTAGACGCAGCCGTAGTCTAAGAGTTTCGATGAGAGGGAAAACTTAAGAAGAAATCTTGGCCGAGTTTTCCTGAGCCTTCTGCCTTTGCCGAACGTTGATCTTATTAGTTCTCTTCCGAGCTCGAGTTATCCTTCGGACGCGGAGTGGTGAGTGAGGATGTCGTAGCCCGGAGGTGTAGGCGGTCCTGCGGCTCGGTCGGCTCTGTCATCTGGGACTTCCTTTGCTCTTCCGAGCTTTATAAGCCTCGGTTTGACTTGGGTGGGAGATGTGCTCGGGAAAGGAAAAAATTTCAGCGAGTTTTGAAATTTTTAAGTTTTGGATTTTTGTTGCGGCTCGGGACAGTCCGGGGGTTCCCCCTGTCCTAGCCCCCGAGGGAGGGTCGTCCTTAAAGATAAGGCTGAGCCACACTTTGTTATGCGTAGAACCTTACGAGTTCGCTTGTTCCCGAGGGTCGGCTCGGGTTAAAATCAATATAAAGAAGGACGAAACGATTCTTTTTATTGATTTCATGATTTATACAATACAATCGATCAAGGTTCAGGGATAGAAGCGACATAGCTGTTCGATATTCCAGGCGTTGCTGTAGACTTCGCCCTTTTGGTTCGCCAGCTTGTACGTCCCGGGCCGCAATACTTCGGCGATGATGAAAGGCCCTTCCCACGGCGGCGTCAGCTTGTGACGTCCCCTGTTGTCCTGCCTGAGCCGCAATACCAGGTTGCCTACATTGAAGGCTCAGCCTCGGATGCGCCAAGCGTGGTACCTGCGAAGGGACTGCTGGTATTTGGCTGAGTGCAGTAGGGCGACATCCCAAGCCTCGTCGATCTGGTCCAACGCGTCTTCCCGAGAGGTCTGGTTGCCTTGTTCGTCGTAGGCCCGGACCCTTGGGGCACCATACTCCAAGTCCGTGGGGAGAATGGCCTCGGCGCCATAGACCAAGAAGAAGGGCATGAACCCCGTGGCTCGGCTCGGCGTAGTCCTCAGGTTCCATATCACCGCGGGAAGCTCGGTTAGCCACCTTTTGCCGAACTTGTTCAGCGTGTTGAAGATCCTGGGCTTGAGGCCTTGGAGGATCATGCCATTGGCACGCTCCACCTGGCCATTTGTTCTCAGGTGGGCCACTGCCGACCAGTCCACTCGTATGTGGTGCTGGTCGCAGAACACCAAGAATTTCTTCCCTGTGAACTATGTGCCGTTGTCGGTGATGATGGAGTTTGGGACGCCGAATCGGTGAATGATGTTGGTGAAGAACAGGACCGCCTGGGTTGAGGTGATCTGCGTGAGTTGCCAAGCTTCAATCCACTTGGAGAACTTGTCGATGGCAACAAGCAGGTGGGTGAAGCCCCCGGGCGCCTTTTGGAGGGGCTCGACAAGGTCCAGTCCCCATACAGCGAAAGGCCAGATGAGAGAGATCGTCTGGAGGGCTTGGGCCGGGAGATGTGTCTGCCGAGCATAGTACTGGCATCCTTCCCAGGAGCGTACTACCTCGGTGGCATCTGCTATGGCTGTTGGCCAGTAGAAGCCTTGTCGGAAAGCGTTGCCGACAAGGGTCCTCGGTGCGGCATGATGCCCGCAGGCCCCAGCATGTATCTCTTCGATTAAGCGTTTACCCTGACTGAAGGGGATACAGCGCTGGAGGATGCCCGAGGGGCTTCGTCGGTAAAGTTCTCCGTCTACCATTCTGTAGATCTTGGCTTTACGTGCCAGCCGCCGAGCTTTGGTCTTGTCCGAGGGTAGCAAGCCAATTGACTAGTGGCTCACGCCAGTCTGGTTCGTCGCCGTCCATCTCGGCTTCGGCTTCCGACGCCTCAGCGTCGACCTCCATCGCCTCAGCCTCGGTGTCGCTGTTATCCTTAGCCTCGGCCGGGGGTCGCCTTTCTCGCGAAGGGTCGGCAGCCCCCGAGTGATTCCCGAGGCTCGGGACGGCTTCGGGCCCCTCGGAACGCTTGGGAGCTCGCTTCTCCTTGCTTCCCGAGAGGTTGTCGTCGACTGTCGGTTTGTAGAGGTCGTTGGCAAACACCCCCGTCGGGACCGAAGTCCTTTCAGATGCGATTTTCGCCAACTCGTCGGCCTCCTCGTTATACCTACGCGCGACGTGGTTGAGCTCGAGGCCGTCGAATTTTTCCTCGAGCCGTCGCACCAACTTGCAGTAGGCCACCATCTTTGCGTCGTGGCACATCGACTCCTTCATCACCTGGTCCACCACGAGCTGAGAATCGCCTCGTACCTCGAGGCGTCTGATGCCCAGCTCGATGGCGATGTGAAGTCCGTTGACGAGTGCCTCGTACTCCGCCACGTTGTTGGAGGCGGCGAAATGCAGCCTCAGGAGGTACTTGAGTCGGACTCCGATGGGTGAGACGAACACGATGCCTGCGCCGGCACCCGTCTTCATCAACGACCCATCGAAGTACATGACCCAATATTCGTCCCAGGAGAGCTGTGGTGGCGACTGTGTCTCGGTCCATTCCGCCACAAAATCCGCCAACACCTGGGACTTGATGGCCTTGCGTGGCGCGTAGGTGATGCCATCGCCCATGAGCTCGATTGCCCATTTGGCGATTCTTCCCGTGGCCTCGCGACTCTGTATCACCTCCCCAAGGGGGAATGATGAAACCACGGTCACAGGATGTGACTCGAAGTAGTGCCGCAACTTGCACCGAGCGAGGAAGATTGCATACACCAGCTTCTGGATATGAGGGTAGCGTGTCTTGGTTTCGGACAAGACCTCGCTGATGAAGTAAACCGGCCGTTGCACCGGTAGGGCATGCCCTTCCTCTCGTCGTTCGACGGCAATTGCTGCACTCACAACCTGGTTTGTGGCAGCAACATATAACAAGAGGTTTTCTTCCTTCGTTGGGGGCAAAAGGACCGGTGCTTTGGAAAGTAGAGCTTTCAGCCTTTCAAGGGCTTCCTGGGCCTCGGGGGTCCAGGTAAAGTGCTCATTTTTCTTTAGCAACCGATACAGGGGAAGTCCCTTTTCACCAAGCCTAGAGATGAGTCGGCTCAAGGCTGCAAGACACCCCATGAGCTTTTGCACACCCTTGAGGCTTCGGATTGGGCCCATCTATGTGATGGCCGATATCTTTTCCGGGTTGGCTTCGATGCCACGCTCGGAAACGATGAACCCGAGGAGCATGCCCTGAGGGACCCCGAAAACACACTTCTCGGGGTTTAGCTTTATATTTTTACTCTTGAGGCAGTCGAATGCCTTTTCTGGGTCGGTTACTAAGTCGCTAGCCTTCCTAGATTTTATCACTATATCGTCTACGTATGCCTCAACGGTCCGCCCGATGAGGTCCCCAAAAACTTTGAGCATGCAGCGCTGGTAGGTCACGCCTGCGTTTTTGAGGCCAAATGGCATGGTTACGTAACAATATGTGCCGAAAGGGGTAATGAAAGAAGTCGCCAACTCGTCGGACTCTTTCATGCGAATTTGGTGATAGCCGGAATATGCATCAAGAAAACAAAGTCGTTTGCAACCAGCAGTAGAATCAACTATTTGGTCAATGCGAGGTAATGGAAATGGATACTTAAGACAAGCTTTATTTAGACTAGTGTAATCGACACACATTCTCCATTCTCCATTTTTCTTTTTAACCAAAATAGGATTTGCTAACCATTCTGGATGGAAGACCTCCTTGATGAATCCGGCCGCCAAAAGCTTCTGCACGTCCTCCCCGATGGCCCGGCGCTTCTCCTCATCGAATCGGCACGGGCGCTACTTCACCGGCTTGGACCCGGTCCGGATGTCCAAGGAGTGCTCGGCGACTTCCCTCGGGATGCCTGGCATGTCCGAGGGACTCCAAGCAAACACGTCGGCGTGCTTGCGGAGAAAGTCGACGGGCACGACTTCCTATTTGGGGTTGAGGGTGGCGCTGATCTTCAGCACCTTCGGGTTGACGGGGATCTCTTTCACCCCCTCGACGGGCTCAAAGGTGCCCGTGGTCTTCTTGGGGTCGGAGACCTCCTTCGCCATCTGCTCGAGGTCGGTGATGAGAGCCGACTCCTCCAGTGCGCTGGCGTACTCGCAACATTCAACATCGCATTGGTTCGCGTGCTGGTAGAATGTGCCGATGGTGATTACCCCTTAGGCCCAGGCATCTTGAGCTTGAGGTAGGTGTAGTTCGGGACCGCCATGAACTTGGCATAACACGGCCTCCCGAGGATGGCATGGTAGGTGCCGCGGAAGCCTACCACTTCAAAAGTTAGGACCTCCTTCCTGAAATTGTCAGGGGTCCCAAAGTAAACGGGCAGGTCGATCTACCCGAGGGGTTGCACGCTCTTCCCGGGCACTATCCCATGGAATGGGGACGTCGTGGCCCGGAGGAACGAGCAGTTGATTCCCATCGAATGGAGGGTATCAGCATAGAGAAGGTTGAGGCCGCTACCTCCTTCCATGAGGACTTTGGTGAGCCTCGTGTTGCCGACGACGGGGTCGACAACGAATGGGTAACGTCCTGGCGACGGGACGTAGTCCGGGTGGTCATCCCGGCTGAAGGTGATCGCGTCGAGCGACCAGTCGAGGAAGCGAGGTGTCGCTGGCCCGACGGAGTAGACCTCCCGGCGCTCGCGCTTTCGCTGGTGGCGTAGGGGCAGTCCCTGGTCCGCCAAAGATCATGAGGCACTTGTCGATGGGTGGGAAGTCGTCGTCCTTCCCGTCCTTGTCCTCCTGATCCTTGGCGGGCTTTTTGCCGGCTTCGTCCTTGAACGCTTGCCGGCCGTAATGCTTTTTGAGCATTACGCATTGACCGAGCGTGTGCTGTACCGGACCTGTGTGGTACGGGCACGGCTTGGTCAGCATTTCGTCAAAACGGCCCCGAGGGGGCTGTGCCCCCTTGGGCTCGGCGGCTGCCACCAAGGGGGCGCTGCGTGGTGGGAGCTTTCCCTTCCCCTTCTTCTTTTTGTTGGTCGGGGCTCGGGAAGAGGTGCCCTCGGGGACCTCCTCCTTCCGTTTGCCCTTAGGGTCGGAGAAAAGGGCTCCCACTGCCTCATCTCCTGAGGCAAAGCTGGTAGCGATCTTCATGAGCTCGGCGACACTGGTTGGCGTCCAACGCCCTAGCTCGTGAACTAGCTCTTTGTAGGAAGTTCCTGCAGCGAATGCTCTGACGACGTCAGAGTCGGCGACCTGGGGCAGCTCGTTGTACTGCTTGGAGAAGCGCCGGATGTAGTCCCGGAGGGACTCGCCCGGTTTCTGCTTGCAGTTGCGGAGGTCCCAGGAGTTACCAGGGCGCACGTACGTGCCCTAGAAGTTCCCTATGAAGATCTTGACCAGATCGCTCCAGTCAAAGATCATCCGTGGGGGAAGATGCTCCAGCCAAGCTCTCGTAGAGTCGGCGAGGAACAGGGGGAGGTTGCGGATAATAATAAGGTCATCCTGCGCACCGCCAAGCTGGCACGCAAGACGGTAATCCGCTAACCAAAGCTCGGGGTTCGTTTCCCCCGAGTATTTGGTTATGTTGGCCGGCTGTTGGAACCAGAGCGGGAACTTGGCCCTTTGGATGGCCTCGCTAAAGACGCGAGGTCCTGAGGGCTCGGGTGAGGGTTCGAGATCCTCATCCGAGTCGTAGCGCCCGCCCCGATGGACGCTATAGCCGCGCGTGGCTCCGTCAGTCTTCCGCCGGCCGCGGGCTTGCAGAATGGCTCGGACGTCAATGTCTTTGCCAAGCCGTTGGTGGACTGGCGGGGCCCTTGGAGCCTCGGGTCGAACCGAGGCTTCGCGCTCGTGGCGTGCTATGCCGCCACGCTGGTGACTTTCAGCGCCACGGTGTCACGACGCTGAGCTTTCCGCCTGGAGGACTGCTGCATCCTCCAGGACGTCCTTGAGTTGATTCCTGAGCTGTCGTGCCTCCTCGGTGGAGGGCTCAGGTATGCTCCGGAGCAGCATCGCTGCTTCTGCGAGCTTTCGGCTTGCCCGGGGGGCGGCCCCCGGTGTCTCGGCCCCGTCGTCAGCAACGATTTGGGCCTAAACATCTCGGGCTCGACGCCGAGCTGCTCCTCCATCGCTCTGCCGCTCGTCGTGCTCCAGCGTAGCTCGCAGCTTGGTGAGGCGCAAGCGGTCCTCGTCCATCCGCACCTCAAGCTCCCAGAGCTGCTCTAGCTCCGGGGTTTGAGGTGCGGGGCGAGATGTTCCTGCCCCCTGATCCAGCGGCGGGGCTGACTGTGTAGGCCGCAGGGCTGCTGGAGGGGGCGTGACTTGTTGGTGCTGGGGTTGCGATGGAGGGGGTATGTCGTCGTTGTCCCCTGAGTGGATGTCCTCCACCCGCCCCTCATCAGGGTGCATCAAGTCGTAGCACTCCCGAGCGGGGTCGATGTAGGACTGGTCCGAATTGGAGATGACGCTCAGGGTATTTTCCCCCGAGTCATCGGTGTGGGCGGCGAAATCCACGTTTGCCCAGAACTCGTCATCATCGTCGCTGTAGCTGCGACGGGATGACGAGGTCCATCCATAACGGTCCCACCCCTCCGAGTGTTCTCGAGAGGTGGGGTTGACGGTGGTATCCGTTCCCCCACCGCCATACGCCCTGGTACTTTCCCTAGGGGATGACGGTGGGGATGCCACGTGGTCTCCCACGAGGCTATCCAGGCACTGGACTGGAGTGTCCGACAGTTCATGCAACAATGCGCGAACTGCACGAACGTGGGCATCCATGGCGGTCTGGAACCCAAAGAGGGACGACGGCGTCGTTCCCCTCCCCTGGTGAGGGCGGAGAGAAAGTTCGGCCGGCGTCGCGTTTCCGCTTTCGCCCGTCCTCCGGGCAATTGGCGGATGTGTGGCCGCCGGTGCCAGAGATCCCAGGACAGTGGCTGGTGCAGTATTGGCTCCCCCCATTGGGGTTGCCTGGTTGGCCGCATCTCCCACGGCCAGAGGTTGGTTGGCGCTACTGCGCCTCCTCCTCCTTGTCCGCCGGGAGCGGCGTGCAACGTTTCCCCCTTCCACTGAGGCGGGTGGAAGCGTTGTACGGGTCCCTTCTCCGGCCGCCTACTGGACCGGAATTAGGACGACAAGGACGCGGGGCTCGGTCGGACGCAGGTTCATCTCGAGCCCTTGGCCGGTGGCCACGAACTCGAGAGTCCCGAACCAGAGCACCGCGCCAGCGGGAAGCGTGGTGGAGTTGGCTACCATCCGAAACCTACGTCAACACGCAAAAGGCCCCTACCTGGCGCGCCAACTGTCGGTGCTAGTTTTGGCAGGCGCTAACACCGGCTAGTAACTTGTATTTTGCGGTTGAGGTTTCAGATGGTGTGCAAGGAGGAACACAGGAGATTTATACTGGTTTAGGCCAAGAGGGCCCTACGTCCAGTGGAGAGGCGAGTCGTGTTGCCTTGCACCGGGGTGCTTGTAGTAGGCGGTTACAAGCTGAGTCGAGAGAGGGAGAGTATCCCAAGTCTCTTGTGCGAGGAAGAGGATGCTTTCGTTTTCGTGTAGTTGTGTTGTGTGTATGTTGGTGTCGTGAGCTTGGTCAATCTCTTGCTGTGTCTGGCCTCCGCCCTCCCTTTTATAGTTACAACGGAGAAGCTAGAGTTACATGTGGTGACCTATGATGACGATACTTCGGCATGGCGGGAGCAGAGGTGATTAGTGGCTATCGTCAGCCACGCCATCGTCTTGGCGCTTCGGTGGTATGGCTTCTGTCATTCGACTGATCTTCCACTGTTCGTTCGTTGAGTTCCAAGGTGGCACAGTGTATGGGATGGCTTGCTGCGTGGCGGTGCATCACGGCGTCGCGTCCGGTCCTGCACAGTGCGGCGAGAAGACTGGTTGACTTTCAAAGATTGACTCCCGAGGCTCGGGAGCCTTCCTTGCCGTCGGGAGCATGACGGGACGAGTCATTAGGGGTGTCCTCCCTCGGGCGTGTTTTCCTCTCATGCGCGGTACTTCCCGAGGGGCGAACGGTCCTGTTGCTACACTGCCCATACTCCCGGGTCGGCGGGACAGCCGTCACCTCTCCCGTCCCTGCGAGGCTCGTGCGTTATGGGCAGGAGCCGTCGCTGTCGTAGTTGGGGAATCTCTCCGTCAGCAAGGGGCGTCATCCGGTTGACTGTCCTTGGGACGGAGTGGAAGGAGTGGGACCGTCGTATCGGTCACCGGAGGAGGTATGGCAGTTGGTACGGAGGACGTGCACGTGCGGGGTGCCGTTGCCTCGCAGCGTCCAGTCAGTGGGGCCGTGCCTGTAAAGTGGTCAGAGGGGTCCCTTGCAGTTCAAGATTGCCCTGCTGACGTCGATTGTGCATTGGATGCCTTTAGAGGGATCGCGCTCGAGGAGGATGAGGAGGCTCGGGCGAATCAGAGATTTAGTGCCCGAGGGTACCGCTGTCCCGAGCCCTCTCGTGGAGGCTCGGGCAAATCGGAGATTTGGCGCCCGTGGGTGCCGCTGTCCCGAGCCCTCTCATGGAGGCTCGGGCAAATCGGAGATTTGGCGCCCGCGCGTGCCACCCGGCCTTACGGGATGCCACTTTGGGCCTTCACGCGCGTAGCCTTCGTGGGCTTCGGCTGACCTTATTTGGGCCAGGTTGCGCTGAGGTTGCTTGTTTTTGCGTTGAAGTTGGGTACCCCATACTTTGGTACCCGACACTTTGTTTGGTTATTACTTGCCACATAGTGCTAAGTATTTGGTTGTTGCTTGCAATATGATCACTATCTGTTTGGTCACCAGTTCCATTTTTGCCTGAACTGAAACTAAAGATTGCTATTACCTTCTATTTTCTGCTCATTTCTTGACTACCTACTTTCTTCATTTGTTTGCTTAAACCTACAACTGTAATATTGAACTAGAAACTTGATCAATGAGTGAGTCATCTAAGGGCCATGGGATGCAAATGAACACAGACGCTATACTTGCTTTTCCAGAATACAAAAATTGTCTATTTAAGAAGACATTGTTGCCTAATGAATGCCCTTAAATTGCCTAAGAAAATGCAGCTTCTTCCCAGTTCACAACTTTGAACGTGGGCATTCTGCTACCTGTCCCTGCAGTTCACAATCATCGTGCCACTGAGGCACCTGGTCACCGTGGTGATGATGGTTGGAGCGGCCAAACTAGTTCGCCTTTTCAGCCTCCTCATGGTCAGTAGTCCTACACCTGAATGAACGAATGCTTCTTTGATTCTCACATAAATATGAATTTTTTCTTGCCTTGTAATGGAAGGTATACTTGCCGCTGGGCGAGCGGGATCTTGCTTTTGTTTCTATGTTGTCATGAGACTCATCACCGTGATCCAGCAGGGACAAAGGCAGTACCACGTGCAGCTACTCCTGGTTAGCCCATCGATTACCACTTTTGAATAAATATCGTTGGGGGGGGGCTCTCCTAGTTCGCTAAGGAACAAGGCATTTATCTAGTGAACATCAATGAATATATTTGTACAGCTTTCTGATCATGTTACCGATGGACGATGGTCCTTGTTTATAATTAGGCAATAATATAATTTAGTATAGTCAATAATATGATTCAATATAGGCAATAATAATCTTCTATGAATTGGAAAAGTACTATCTCAATTAGGCAAAGTATTCTTGAACATACATATTTATCCAGACTAAAAATTTTTAGGACTAACTTGATATGAATCCTAATATTATTTAGTTAGTACCTCAAACTTGACTCTACTATATATATTAAATCAAATGATATTTTTGGTATTTGCGATGATCACATTTCTCCTAAATTTCAGAACTACTTTCACCCATTTCTCCTCATGCCTAAGCTGTCGGCCTTCATTTCTAGATGCCTCTCTATAATTGCTTTATCAACCACACTGTTCTGCCTAATCTATAACAATATTATTGCTTAATGCCTAACACTATTTTGCCTAATAGCTGAAATAAAGCTAAGAAGGCACCCCAAAACCTGTGATAAATGTGGCGCTCTAGGAAAAAGTAAGTCCCTGCATTTTATGCTCATACAAATGTAATGACAACTCTTTTTAAGCATGGAATGGTACATTCCAGTTGCTAAACAAGGACGCTAAAGTGAAATACGACCTTGATGTGTGGTTCCTACCTCAAAAATCCCTTTGTTTATTTCCCTGGACACTTCAAGAGAAGTGTGACTTGGCTGACTTGCAAATCCCATACTTATCCTCCCTCTTTGTCTTGAGCAAACCCTCAGTCTATTTTCTTTATTTTGTGCATTATGTACTTTTGGCCTTGCTAGGTTCTTTATGTTTTGTGGTGTAGCAGCAGAACCAATGACAGCTGGATTGTTGGGGTATCAGGCTTCTAGATGAGAAACCATAATTGACATGACTAATGTTGATCAGTTCTTGAACTTCATTGTAAATAGGCAATTAAATGTACTCTGAGCAGGCAATATTGTGGAAAGATCAAGGCAAAGCAATGCAATTCATTAGGCAATTTTGACATCATTCTTCTCTAATCTCTCTTTGGTTTTCTGATCTTACATTGCAGGATCCAAGTTGCTAGTAACTTGTTTTTTGATCATGCAGTCCTAAAACATGTGTTGTATCGTGAACCATGTGCTCCTCTTGATCAAAATTACATGTTCTGGTTATGCAGTTATGCAGTTGTGTATTTTGTTGCCTGTAAAATGATGGTTTCTGAATGATGATTTTTTTTTCAGATTTTACACGAAAAGAAGCAATTTCGCTTTTTTGATCAGAGTTGAATGATGCATTTTTTCTATAGTTTTAGGTGCAGTATTGTATAGAACTCAATTTGCATATCAGGTTGTCAAAATTTGTATAAACTGGAGATATATGAATTTTATTTGTGCAGTTTTCATATAATTTATTGCTTTATTTTCCTGTTGCATTATTAGAAAATCTTACATGGCTAGGTAGTATACAACGCACATCCCTCTCATGGCAGTGCACGTGAAAAAGCAGTGGCATCAGTTTTTGCCAAAAAAGGAAAGATAACGGTAGATTAATTTGTCTAATAGCCAAAACTGGAGCGGCCGTGCGGCAGATTTAATTTACGGTCAGCCATGCGATAGCAATCCCAAATAAAAAAGAAAAAGAAAAGAAACGTAGGTAAGAATCACACGAACAGGCAACAAAACGCGCCGGGCCAATGGGGCGGCAAGTATATTGCCTATTTACACGCCTTGCTCTCATGAAAACAGCCTTTTAGGGCAATGTAGTACTAAGCATTATATAAGTTGAATTCTATCTGGTCTTTACAATCCAGTGCAATCTTCTTCTCAATTTTAACATGCACATACTTAGCAATCTCCTAAAATGGCAACTTCTACAAGTAAACTTGTACATAATAATGAGACAAACAATATTCATCAAGTTTAGAAGCTTATCTACTGAGTACTGACCCTAGAGAATTGAAATTTTTGTGGCGAGGCTTCTCAGCTGCAGATATCTTCAAGCGTTGGGGTTTAGGGCCGGGACCTTTCAACTGTCACTACAGGATACAGTTTCTTTGCCGAGTGCTCGGGGCACTCGGCAAAGACCTTATTACACTCGGCAAAGGCTTTGCCGACTGCCGCACTCGGCAAAGAACCTGTCGATAAAGTTTTCTTTGCCGAGTGCCAAATATCGGGCACTCGGCAAAGTCTTTACCGAGTGCCAAGTCAGTAGTCGGCAAAGAAGATCCAACCGTCAACTTTGACGGCTTCTTTGCCGAGTGCCGACCGAGGCGACACTCGGCAAAGATTTTTAAATTTTTTTTAAAAAAAATTCTTTGCGGAGTGCCTAGCCGTTGCACTCGGCAAAGAAAACGGTTCATTTGTTTTTTAAAAAAACTCTTTGCCGAATACTGCTGCCGTGGCACTCGGCAAAGAATTTTTTTATTTTTTTTAAATTTTTTTTTGCCGAGTGTCATGGCCCTGGCACTCGGCAAACCTGGAAAACTAGGTTTCTGCTGCCTAAATTTGCCGAGTGCCGGTGCAATTGCACTCGGCAAATGCCTCTTTGCCGAGTGCCACCCTCGGTAAAGGGGTCAAAAATGTTGTTTTTTCTTGTTTTTTTGCTTTCCATCAAAACAAACAAACACAGATCATATATATCATATACATCATCACACAGCACAGAATATATCACATCCATCATTCACAATCCATCAAATGCACATATATTGTCCATCTTGCATTGCGTACACATATATCGGCCATATCCATCACATAATGTCCATAATCCATCACATACATATAAATATGTATCTAGTGCAAGTCGAACACAAGTCTAAATCCAATACAAGTCCGAAGAACATGAAGAGAGACCACGGAAGTACCTACTGCCATCCTGGCCACCCGGGCTGTTGAGGTGAGTGCCCGGACTGTGCAGGAGGGCCAATTGGCCACTCGGACGCAGGAGAAGGGCCACCGTGTGGAGTCGGGTTTGAACCCACTGACTATGGGTACACAAAGGAGAAGCGAAATCATGAGTATGTGCAGAAGAGGCGCAAAAGCTAAAGGAATCAACAGATTGACATACTAACCGGAGTCCCTACAACAGGAGCAGGAGGCACAATTGGAGCGAGCAGCGACGGAGGCACGACCACACCTGGCAAGGCCTGTAGGCTCGCCATGAAGCTGAATATGTCCCGCACCCTCTGCTCGTCGGGCGCCCTCTGTGCTTGTACAGCCACCATCTCTAGCAGATGGGCCTCCGCCATGAAGTTTGTGTTACTGTAGCAAAGCTTAAAAAAATTTGGGTGAAAAAAAAATTAGTTTGCCGAGTGCCAAGGGTTGGCACTCGGCAAAGTTCCCAGTTTGTTGAGTGCCAAACATCTGGCACTCGGCAAAGATAACGGCGTCCGACGCCGTCAGGCCCGACCAATTTTTTGCCGAGTGCGCTTCTTTGCCGAGTGCAGTGTTTTGCCGAGTGCCAAGCACTTGGCAAAAAAGCCTTTGCCGAGTGCCACAGTTTGCCGATTGTGCGATATTTGGCACTCGGCAAACTGCCAGGCACTCGGCAAAGCGCATGTTTCCTATAGTGTGTGGTGGTCGGGGAAGTGGAAGCCGCCTAGGGTCACCGGCTACAAAGGCGGCTTTGGTCGACGACAGTGGGGGCACTTTTTTCTTCTTGGCAGCAGTTGCAGGGGGAGCTTTATTTTTCTCGGTTGCAGGTGCAGGGGAGCATCCACCAACCCTTGGATGCGGCTGTAGCTTCGGTGTCGTTGGTGACGACCGGATCTAGCGGCGGCGGCGGCTCAGTAGCAGCGGCGTCCTTTGAGGAGGGATGGGTTAGTAGAGGAACGCTGCAAGTGATGTGTTAGTTCGGATCAAAGGTCACGGTTAATCATGACCTTTATCGAGGTGGTTGTGTGCCCGCCGCTGTAATCGAAATAGAAAAAATAAAAATCCATGGATAGGCCCGCGGAGCCCATCCATGCTCGAGAGATGGATCTGCACGTCAGGGAGGTGGATCCACGCTGGGGAGGTGAATCAGTGCTAGGGAGGTGGAGCTACGCCAAGGAGGTGGATCCGCTCACTGGAGAGAAAGATCCGCGCCGGGGAGGAAGATCCGCGCCGCCGAGGGTGGGTCACCGCATGCTCGTCGCCCCGCACACAGATTCACCTTGCGCGCGTGCCTTGGCCGGCCGCCGAGAGGGAGGAGAGAGAGGGAGGGAGAGAGAGAGGAGGAGGGGAGGGAGACGGCCGCGCCGCCTGGTGTCGAGGGAGAGGGAGGCAGAGAGAGGGTAGGGGGTGAGAGTTAGGGTTAGGGATTTCACTTCGCTTGTATATATAAGATATGAGAGTGGGCTGGCGTGGGCTATCATGTTGGGCCTCATTTACCGAGGCGGTTATTTTAAAATATCCACCTCGATTATTAATGATATATCGAGGCAGTTGGCTTAAAATCGATCGCCTCGGTTAATCTATATTAACGGAGGCAGACATTTTGAAGTGCCCGCCTCGGTTAATCAATTTTGTGAGGCGATTTTTTCTAACCGCCTCGGTTAATAAAAAACTGTCTTGGTTAATGCCTGGCACGAATCGAGGTGGTTATCCTTTCTGCCCGCCTTGGAAAAAGAAATGCAAACACCTCACAAAAGGTTTTATGTAGTAGTGCGGGCAACTTCCATGGCGGCGAGCAGCGATGGCAACGGGAGCTGGGTCCCCACTGTCGACGGCAACGGCACCCGACAACAACAGGTTTGGAGAACGACGGCCGATGGGTTCACAGGAAAGTGGAGAGGGGCGAGGGCCGAGGGCGAGTGGCAGAGTGGGCGACGGTTGACCGCTTGGAAGAGAGAGGCGTCAGGCGGGGGCGACTGCCTGGAGGAGAGGGGCGAACTACGACCGCGAGTCCGTGAGTGGGCATCTATGCGCGTGCAACCCCCGCTGGTTGCGGCACGAAGAGAAAAGGGGTGGGGATGGGGAGTTCTATGTAAAATAGGGTCAGAATCGTTTTATATGTCCTAATTGGGCTTGGGCCATCATATGTTTACTAGGGCCAATTTCATATACATGTACAAACTTGGCGGGTTCCCCAGCGGGCAATGGAGACGGGTATACAAGGATCATCCCCATTGGGGATGGATTCTTGCCCATTTAGATCCCCGCCGGTACAGATATCATATCCCATCCCTGTCCCCTAATGGATCAAATACCCGTCGGGTATCAGGTATCGGGTACCCATTGCCATCTTTAGCTGCATCCATGGGCTACCTCGCTGGATCCGGCAAAGGGGACATTGGGGAAGAGAACTAGAGAGAGAGAGAGAGAGAGAGAGAGAGAGAGAGACGCCACTTGCTTGCATTGTGCTTGCATTGGGTCTATGTTGTATGCGTGAGTGTGTGACTACTTGATTGTCCACGCGAGTGCGGACGGGACTGGGCCGGATAGGGTAGCGAGCTACGTACTGTAGTAGCTTAGATTAATTGGACTTGGACTGAAATTTCTTGTGGGCTATGGCTCCGGATGGATCTTGGGCTGAGTTCAACGATTGCTTGCGAGCTGGGCTGTTGTATTCTAGCAGACCGGGGGTGCATTGGTGCTGGCATGCTACTTATCGAGCTCATTAAGGCCTGTTTGACATAGTTTGACCATAAGCTATTGTAAACTGTTTTTTTTTTGTCAAACACCTTTTGTATAACAGCTTTATGGTGAAGCTTGTTTTTTTGTTCTCACAAAGAGAATGAGTGAAATGAAGTTAAAAAAAAAGCTTATCATATCTCTCTTCCTCATTTTTCACTCTCAACCACGCATAAAGTTGTTGGTAAAGTTATTTTAATAAACACTTTTCCAAAGTAGCTTATTACATTAAAAAAATTGTTCATGAAGGGTTGTTTAGGACTGCTCCCACTCAATGGTTTTCAGCTCCGTTCCATTTCGTGCAGCATCTGTGCATTTGGTAGCCTGAAGTAGCCCCTAAGCCAGTCACATTGGGTGCAAAAGTGCTGCTGCATCTGGCTAGAAAACCTCCGTTTCTACCGAGCTGGGCTGGTGTTGTGCAGCGTTGGTTGGTAAGTGCGGACCAAGAGAGCAGACGTGCATATAGACTGCCCAACCAATCATCATCTTTCCTTGTCCTTGCTGCAAGCTGTTGCAGTGCTAGTCAAACAAACTACCCACTTTTTGTGCGTGTCCTTACGTAGATAGGTGCACTGATCCTGGCCAGCAATGCCCAATGTGCGTTTATTTTAGGATTGCCGTGTTTAGTTGGCAATATTTACCACTATTCACCAATCATATCAATTGTACTTTTCGCCTACATAGAGCACTAAATGAAGTAGTAGCTGTTATATCTTTATACTTTTTGCCTGTCTAGGTCGAGATAAATTTTTTAAATCTACTTGGGCTATGATTAGATAAAAGTTATCAAATAAGTGCTACAGTATATCTTTTCATCCCCTTTCCTCCCAACTAAACGGAGGGTTGGTGTTTGAAATGGCCACGAGTTTTTGGTGCTGATATCAGATCCTTGGATTCTGAGACGCGTGCGCGCCTTCGAACGATACGAAAGATCTAACTAGCTAGCACCTATCAGTATTTGATACTGGGACAAATGTTGGGTTGAGCCCTGTTCATGTGTCTGAGTTTCCCGGTTTATGGCTAATTTGTAACCCAAACAGCATGTGTAGTGTATGAGTCGCCCAGGGTTGGTTTCCGGCGGTTTCAACACAGGTTCAGGGCCTGTTTGAAACACAGGAATTTCATATGAACAACACAGGAATTTCACAGAAAAAATACAGGGACAGGGAAAATATCCCGCATTCCAAACAGGCCATCAAGGTACCATTGGGTTAGGTTGGTGTTGACAACCAAAAATGTCTTGGCATATGATTTGGGCTGCACCATTATGTTCTAATATAAATGATGTGCTAGAAAATATTTAGTGCAATACGATTTGAATCACAAGATAAAATAAGAAGATTGTATGGCAACGCTATTAAACCCGGCCAGGCCAAGCCGGCTAGGCCAGGTACTTATGCCGGCTATGCCGGGTTTTCCAGTATAGGCTGGCTTACACCCATGAATCCTGACTAGGTCGGGTTCCAAACCCGGCTTGGCCAACTTTTGTAGAGTCCGAACCTATTTAGATTTAGATGGATTTTTGACGTGGGAAACTTGCAAAACGCATCTGGGGGTTGTTTCCTACTAGGATAAGACTAGCTAACCCCTCTATGTATATGAGAGGATCATGGCCGATTGAGATCCTATCTATCCAACCGACACAAAATCAATCTACTACACCTTTTACCCTCTTCTCTCTTCCAACCCCTATGTTGTTCATCTCTTGACCTGACGACCAAGGATGGCGCCTAGGCTTGCTAGCTGACCTAGGTCAATCCGGTGACGTCCTTGCCCTGATGGGGTCCCTCCCAGTCAAGAGTTTCGACGGTTTCTTTGCTAGTTTGCCTAAAAACTAACTGGTTCTTCGTCACGGAAGCACGTTGGTTACCCTTGCTGGTTTGCTTGTAAACCTAGCGCTTCTTCACCACGTAAGTGTGATCCTTGATGTATTCTTTGCTCCATGGTGGCCCGGGCGTCCAATGACCTGCTAGTGTGTGATCCGGAACATATTCGATGTCAACAATTGCTTATCGTGGGTTCAGCATGGGTTTCACCATGTCAATGCAGCGGCGGCAGGGATATCAACGCTGAGGCTGACGACTGGGCAGAATAGATAGGGCAAGCGAACGGCGAGTAGAAGGACAAGACGGTGGCGCCGAGGTGGAGCACAAAAAAGTCTACTTCCGAATTGATGCCCTCGTTGAAGACAGTCCGCGAAGTGTGCGCAGAGACTGTGGCTGGCCCTTCCCTATCAGGGGCGAGAGCTCGTGGTAGCCCATAGTGCGATGCAGCTTCGGCGCCATTGGGTGTCCATGAGGTTTGCCACTGTTGCTTCATTTAGAGCAAGTATAATAATACACCTCAGATTGTCTTATACCCAAACCACATCGCAAAAGTCTAGAGGGAGGCATAAACAACAAGAGCCAAGCTGCTAGTCACGAGGAGCTGCGGCGCCAAGGGGAAAGTAAAATATGCCCTTGATGACACATGCTCCTAGTTTATGTGCTCTTAGATCCATATTAAGATGTATACACACACATATTTCAATGTGGATGCACATTGAGTGCTGATTCAAGAGCCTAGATGGAACATGTGACTGTGCCGGAAGAAGATAGAGGAAGCAAATGGAAGAGAGTAGTGGGTCCCATCCCATGCATATTAAAGAATAATATTTGACATTGGAGAGACCACTAGACCTGGAGAGACCACTAGACCCACACATCCGCTATCCCGAAAGAGAAAAACAAATAAGCTAGACAAAAATGGCGTAAATGAACTTAGATAGGAGAACCGATCTATATGTACCTGAAAACAGGACTCTAGAAGCTTAATAGGCCTTGGACGAAGCTAGACATGAGAACCGGGCTAAGTCCATGGGCCAAGACTCGTGGGTAGGGATGAAGATATTTTTCGATGGTATTCGAGAGAAGTTTTTATGTGTTCATATCCGAGTCTGGGTATTTAACCTCCAAAACCGTATCTGAATGCTATCAAATCTTATATTTATGATACTATTCGACATAGATTATATTATACTTATTCAAATCTGAATCTAAGTAGAAATATGAAAACAAATATAATATTCGTCCATATCTGCTCCGTTTTCATCTCTATTCGTGGGGCTTTGGCGGAGCTTAAGTTAGGGCAGTCCCAATAGCAATTAATGAGTAGTTTCTATCTCTATTAAATGACCTGTCACATAAGAAAAATGCTGACATGACAACGCAATTAATGAGGAAAGAGAAGGAAAGATGGAGAAACAGTTTCTACGGCAAGAAACGATGTCGACACTAGCACCGAGGCCCATGAAAACAACACAAAACCCGTTGGGAAGACTCAAGTAGAGTCTAGCGCCTTGATGTCGGACCTCGCCTGGACCTCAGCTGCCTGCGCGCTCGCCAGCTGCCGCGCGTCCGAGCTTGCGCGCTAGCCGGACTCTGCGCCGCGCGTCCGAGCTCGCCGGCCGCCACGCGTCTGAGCTCACGCGCTCGCCGGCCGTTGCAACCGCGCCCGCTCCCACGAGCTCGCTGGCCCGCCGCATGCCTATGCCGTCGTCGCGCTCGCTCGGGCCGGCCGCCGTCCGCCACCGCGCCTCCACGCTCGCGAGCCGGCCATCGTTGCGCACTCGCCGACGGCCACCGCGCCCGTCTATGCCGCCGTCGCGCTCAGTCGAGCAGGCCCCACGTGCGCTCGCTCGAGCAGGCCGCCGCCGTCACGCTCGCTCGCCGCAGACTGCTATGCAAGCCTGCCCTGTCCGCTCGCCATCCCGCAGACCGTGCTACCGTGCTCGATGTGAGCTTGCGCAGCCTCTCCTCCCCTTCTCTCAACTGCACACGAATAGCAGAGGAGGAAGTAGTACTCTGCTCGTTTCTCAATACTAGTCGGAGCCTCGGAGGAAGATACAGTAGAGAGAGAAAAAAAATAGTAGCATTTATTAGATAAGACAGCAGCATCACTATAGAAAGATAAGACACCAGCACCACTATAGAAAGTAGTTTCTACGAGCAGTTTCAGTTGACTTAGGTCTTATAGAAACCCTGCCTAATTTCAAGCATTGGACTGCCCGCCGCAGCGCACGCGTGGCGCGGTGCCTCGGAGCGCATCGTGAACTCGTGATCCTTCCTAAGTTCGTAGCGCGCGCCGAGTTTTGAACTCCTTGCCATTGGCCGGTTTTGATGCGAAACCGTGTATGGATTGGGTACGGGTTGGTCACCGGGTTTGCTCGGTTGGAATCTCAAGGTAGGACTAGGTACAACTAGGCACATTAAATATAATTTCTAGCCAGTAGGAGCATGCATTTATGCATAGCGCTCTCCATGTGCCGCACGCAGATCCGGCGCCGCGCGATCCGATCCTTGCCGGGCGTTGAGGCCCAACACGCACAACACAAAGGACAGAGCACTCGGTCTCGCAACACCGATAGCAGATGCCAGATCATATATCCTACACATGCACGCGCAACGCGTGCGCACATGCGTCGGCAGTTCGGCACCGACAACGACACGACGTCGCACAAGCGATTAGCGAAGATTAAGAGGGCGTTTAAATCCGGGACAAGACCTCCTTAACAACTACTCGGATGCTGTCGTATATGATCGGTCTGGATATAAATACAAAACGGATGCCTTAAATTCTATGCAGACATCTACTTAATTTGAAAGGTGACACTATAGATTTACTTAGAAATCAAAAATAATGTAGATAACATAAATATACTACCTATATACTAATAAATATTATAACAATGAAAGAATAAAATCAGTAGAAGTGAGATAAATATTTGAATACAAATAAATAATTTATCTAAAAAAATAAATATATAAGTTCATAAATATATAAATAAACTAAAGTATTTCGAATTAATATGATTAATCATACTAAACTTTAATAAGTTAAGCAAGGTTTTACACATTTAAATTATCATAAATAAGTCTAAAAGTTATCAAAAATTGAATTTAACCATTATGATTAGCCATATACATAACTGTTAAATAGTTTTAACAAGTTCCTTTGAAATAAACAGCAACACCCTCGTTTTAAATGTGTCCAGTTTTTCCTTTGAAATAGTTTTAACTAGTCGTTTTCTAGTCATTGGAATGCAGGACGCATCCAGCAACGTACTAGACACGTCCGATTTTCCCCAACGGTCAAATGATGAAACTTCAAAACCCTACGAGGAACCTAGAACTTCCGACTTAAGTCGAAACTTCTGATTGACAAATTTTTTGACTTACACTAGAAATTGACACACAAGGAAGCCCAAGGCATAAATACTCTTGTGCATATCCCACAAATATTGGACATGTCCGGTACTCATGGACAACCCACACTAAGTTGGAATCTCTAACTTATCTCTCTCAATACTCTCTAGGTTGGCCTGGGCACATATGTAACTTCATCTATCATCATGTTGCATCCCTCTTTATAGTATGGCTTTCTTATTCAACTCAAATTCAAACAAAAACAAATTTAAACCATTGAGGTTGATCTTCATGAAAACCAAGTCGCTTTCTTTCAACTTCATCAAATAAAGGATGCCATCATGATTGATTTTAAATTCAAACTATCTTGAGCACATGACTTGATTTCATTCATCAAATATGAAATATTTCAAATGCATCAAGTCACTTTAATCAACTCTTCTCAACTAAGAATGTTATTCTCCAATTAAAGATGACAATCAAGCTTGATTAGTTCATCTACTAAATCCAAGTGCATTCTTCTTCACCCTAGCTAGGTTCTTCAGTCGCCAAGCTATCGCTTGCCCTTCACCATTGCTTAGTAACTCAAAGACTTTTCCTTGCTATCTTCACCACAGATCCTGCTTTGAATCATCCATTCATTTGTATTGTCTTCTTTATCTTGATTGACCAAGCTTCAAATATGAGATCATTCTATAAGCAAACCTCTATGTCCAAAATACAATTGATATACCAAAGTTTGTCAATGCATTTGATGAACATTTACTTTCAATTGAATCATTGATGTTCCACAATAGATGAGCCTTTGCATCAATTCAATTTTCGTTGTTGTCTTGTGTTTGAGCTTGATTCCATGTATTTGCCTTTATATAACTTTTCAACTGTGTGAAATAAACCATTTACTGTTTCACACTTAGCACACAAGTTAGATCTTTAATCATTGTTGTCATCAAATTATTAAAAACCCAAGGTTAGATGCACTTTCACAAAATGTATAAGAAAAAAAGGAAAAAACAATGGGTATAGATATGCCAACCTGAAAAAAGAGAGAAAAGAATATGATAGCCCATAGTTTCAAAAGGTTTAAAAAGAGTGGGAGTCATGACAAAAGAATACCAAAAAGTTAAAAAATTCCACACACTTGCACATCTCAATCAAAGTGTATGTCTTTCATCTCCTTGGATCCGGTTTTTGACAGCAAAATTATGCGATGCAAACATACTCCATCTTCATACCTACCCAAAATTCCATATAAGCCTGTTTAGACGGCAGAATGAAAAGAAAGTCATTTCAAAAAGCCTTTGGTAAGGATTAAATATACATTCAGAGATCGATGCATCGATTGAGGAAGTTAGTTTTGATTTGAAAAAATTTCAAAACCTCCAGAAAGAAAGTCAATCAAAAGGCAAATGATATGAAAATCCTGTGAAAATCAGTCTGCCTTGCAACCACCCAAGACTTGGAGAAGGCTAAAAAGCCCCACATGTAACAAAGTAATAAAGGTTGTACAAATTGCCAGTATTTCGAATTAGGAGGAAAGGTATGTTATAGGCATGGCACTTATGAATTGTAATCAACATTGTAGCAACTCCTAATCAACAACCAATATCATTAGCTTTTGCTCGAGGATGAACAAAGGGTAAGCTTGGGGGAGCTTGTTGGCGGTTACTATTGACTAATCCAATTGCCAATTAACATCCAAAAAAGAAGGAAACAAATATTATTTACATGCATATAACTTTACTATTGACATGGTTCCACTTGAATAGGAGAATTCTCACTTTGCAAGACACAAACTTGAATATGGTAGAATTATGATTAAAATACACATTCCAACAAAGTGTAACACTGATCCAAAAGCAAAGGACAGGGAGAAAGCCCAACCAAATGTCACATCCAGGCCAACCACTGGTGGGGAACCAACCCATGCCCAACCACCAGCTGAAAGGTCCTAAATGGCTAGAGGGGGGGTGAATAGCCTATAAAAATTCTACAAACAACACTTAAGACAAAGTGGTTAGACAAATAAGCGGCGAAGCGAATTCTTGCGCTAGCCTACTAAAAGATGCAAGCCACCTATCCGTGCTAAACTATAGACTCTATTTTACACACAATAGGCTAAGTTGCTACTTCTACTCTACTCCTAGGTGAGCCACTAAGCTAACAAGCTGCACAAGAGTAAGTGCGAGAATGTAAAGAGTAGAGAGAGTGAATGTTATACCGCCGGTGTAGTGATGAGATGAGTACCAATAAGAACAATGACAATAATCAAGAAATCCTCGGCAAGAGAGTTGACACAATGATTTTTACCGAGGTTCACTTGCTTGCCGGTAAGCTACGTCCTCGTTGTAGCGATACACCCACTTGGAGGTTCACGCGCTAATTGGCATCACACTCCAAAACCTTCTCAAGGGTGCCGCACAACCAACACAAGATAGGGATCCACAAGCTACGAGCAATCCACTAGAGTAGTCTTTTGCGATCTCCCACGGGGATAGGCTCAAGAACCCCTCACAACTTCACCGATCGGAGGCGGAGACAATCACCAACTCCCCTCAATGATCCTCACAGCTCCAAGCCGTCTAGGAGTCGGCAAACTCCAAGAGTAACAAGAGAAACCGCTGCGAAAGACAACTACCAAGTGCCTCTAGATGATCTCAATCAATGCAATCCACTTGATGCTCTCCAATCTCACCAAATGATGATCACAATCAAGTAGGATGAGTGAGAGTGGAGTGGGAAGGCTCACAAGTATGCTATGATGTTCAGGAGTGCCAAGAGCTACTCCCCAAACCGGCCAAGTGACTATTTATAAGCCACACACAAAGAACTAGCCGTTTGGATAAAACTGCGCACCGTCGAACTGTCCGACGGCCTGACCGTCGGATTAACAATGCCGGTCCGATGCCTCGGATGGACACTACGTGTCCTCTACCGTTTGAAGTTGAACGTTGGATCACAACGGCTATTTTCTCATGCCAAAACGACTGTCGGACGGTAAGCCGTCGGACCAAACCTCCGGTCCAACGCTCCGCCGAAAACCACTGTCGGACTCTGAAACAACAGGCCGTCGGACTAAAACTCGCCAGCGTCCGACGTTTCTAGAGAGGTTCCAAAACGCTGAAAACGCGTCGGACGGAGTCCGACGCTCACCGTCGGACTAACGCTGAGCGTCCGACGCTCCTCTACTCTCCACGTGTCGACCTGCTGCGGCTCTGCACCGTCGGACCCTGAGGACAATGGTCCGACGCCCTCAAACGCAGCGTCCGACGCTCTCAGAATGAGCAGGACAAGTGTTAGCCGTCGGACCGAGGCTAATGGTTCGATGCTCTGTGACAGCATGGTCCGACGCTAGTTTTCTTATTGTAACGTTTCCGAAATTCGCCGAATCCTGCCTCGCAAGCTCGGCAGGAGGAAGAGAGGACGAAACCCTCTCTAACCCTCAAACTTCACCCCGTTTCAAAAGGCACTAACACTCCAAAGTGTCTCTCACTTAGGTGCACGTGTGTTAGCCTTTTCAAAGAGTTTTCCACGGGTCAAGTTAGTGTCACTAGCATCTATATGCATATGCAATGATCATAAACACCTAGTGGCACTTGATAACCGCATTTTATCAACGATTTCACCCCTCTTGATAGTACGGCTATCTATCCTAAATGTGATTACTCGCTCTATGGAGTCTTGATCATCAAAACCAAAAGAGCTCCTATTGGTTATACCTTTGCCTTGAGCTCCTAGCTTTTCAACATCTTCCTTCTCATCTCTTGATGAAGCTTGTGGACACCTTTTGATGATGGACTTATACCATTTGAATGGATGCCGTCATTAGGGCTTTCTCCTCTTATTGATGGGCTTACACCATTTGTATGGACACCGTCAATGCCCTATACTTGTGGTCTCCACCGACTAGATCCTTTGCTCCATCTTGTTTACTAATGATTCTCATGAAACTTAGAGCAAAACATTAGCAAACTAGGTTTCATCAATTACCCAAAACCAAACGTGGGCTTTCACCAGCCCACCAGAGAAAGGCGTTGCTGAATAGGGCCAGGCCAGGGCGCGGCGCCTCCTGGTTGCCACCTCTCGGGCCCATCCTTCTCTGGCGATTGCATGCTGAGGCAGTTCATGCTGGTTGCTGCGTGTAGCACCCCAAAACTAACCTCTAGTTCCTATAAAACGAGGCCTAGCTCTCTTCTCCACTTTTGTACTTTTTTGTTCCTTAGTAGTTTGGAGCTAGATATACCTACCTTGGAGGGTTTGACTCAGAGGGTTTACCTCCTTGGAGAAGAATTTCAATATGGATAAGAAAGATCTTTTCTCCAAAGTCTTGTCCTCGCATTATCAATATAGTTGTGCGTATGAATTAGAGTATAATTCTTATGAAATGAGCTTGGCATATGAACTAGTCTATAGTTTCTGTATCATGATTATTTTATATAGATCTTTATGCTTAATCATTCATATTATGTATAAAAAAGAATAGAGTTATGTTAGGGTTGTGGTTTATCACGCCTTCGGGTGTGCCGAAGTCCTTTAACCTGTCTATCCGTAGGGTCAGGGACCTAGGGGGATTTGGGTAGGTTCTCAGTATGCATGGTGCATAGGGTTAGGTGAATTCATTTCATAATCCTTGGTTGAGGAGTAGGCGGCAGGTGGTGATAGCCTTGTCCGTCCGACCATCCCTTGTAATCCCCCACATTGGGTATGGTGTAGGGGGTATGGTGTAGGAGTATGTAAATTGTCACATGAGGTTGCTCACAGACTAGTACTCGGTGGCCTCCAGAATCATCTAAAACATAGGTTATTCTTGTATACGTATGATCATTAACTATTCCTTGCATAACTATATTAGAATGTATCTGTTTTATATTATTCTTTTATTCTTACTTTCTTTTATTTCTCTCTTCGTGAGATATGCTCATTTGTGTGTATCCTCATCATTATCACTTGCCCTGTTATGAACTTTGCTCTATCTTGTAGTCATGATTTTCTTGTTCATATCCATACTAGAAGTCGATAATATTGTGCCTTCTTTTGGGAAAATATAAATATATGATACCTGAATACCACCGGGTGAAATGCTGCATGCAAGGATACTTTTGTACGTTTTCTGGATTCTATTTGTAGTCACTAAGAACTATCACGGTGGTATTTCTTAGTGTCGTTACTAGGAAATCTAAATTTTTAGTAATATCGCTAAAATATGTTTAAAGTTATTTGTGGCCATTTGTCAGGGATAAATTTGTCTCACGGTTTACAAGCGAGTCTTGTGATTATTGTTTTCATTAGTATAAAAGAAATGTTCTGACATCTTAGGACAGTCCCAATGGTAGTATCACTATTAATTTTCATAGACTCTATTTATAAAAACTATGGTACCAATGGATAGTTTCTAGAAAATAGTTTTTTCACTAATCACATATATTTTCTCTCCATTTTGTACCAATCATATTTCTTCATGTCTTGATTTTTGTGTTGATATAGTTTCTAACTTAGATCCATTTTTATGATATTTGTTCTCTCTTTTCAATAACTGTCTTATCACGTTAATAAACGTTTAGGTGATAGTACAATTAATGTCTATAGAAATTATGTTAATTCCATCAGAAGTGCCCTTTTAAAACCTTTGATGTGACACTTCAAAATTACAATCTTTAGACCCTAATTTAGACTGTGTTTAGATCCAGTTGCAGTTACAATTCTACACTGTAGCACGTTCGTGTGTATTTGATAATTTTTATCCAATCATGGTCCAAGTAGACTTAAAAGATTCGTCTCGTGATGTAAATGCAAAAAATATAAACATATAAATATTTTATCTATATTTAATGTTTCATGCATGTACCGCAATATTGATGTGCATTAAACACGCCGACACTCTACGTGCCGCACGCACATCCTGCGCGCCGCGCTCTGATGTCCCATCCATGCCGGGTGTTGATGCCCAACTTGCAGTGCACCCACACGGGTAGGACCGTAGGTACAGGTAGGCAGGACCGTATAGTAATTTCTGGCCAGTTGGCCGGCATGCAAAAATGAATGCATAACGACTCCATGTGCCGCACGCACATCCGGCACCGCGCGCTCCGATCCAAACGCGCAACGCACACGAACACGACGTTAGACAAATTAAATTAACGAGATTAAACAACACCTGACACATGGAGTTAGTCAAGGACAGCGTGCATGTAAGCGTCATCATCAGCTGGCGCTACTAGTGGTTGATTCAGATCGGATCATATCGAATGAGATCGAGACAGCAGTATTTGACACATTTTTGGATACGATCAGTCTGGATACGACTGTATGAATCAAAAAGATGCCTCGAAGATTTTTCTTAAAAACTAAAATTAATGTAGAGAACATACTCCCATTATTTATATAAATAAATAAAATAATTAATGATAATAAAATAATAATCAATAGAAGTGAGATAAATATTTGGATACGCTTAAATATTTTATCTATAAATAAATATAAATATATAAATGTCTATAAATATAGTAATAAAGGAAAGTACTTATAATTATCATGATTAGTCATTTTAAAATTGAATAAAATTAAGCTTTATATCATTAATTAAAGTATTGAAATTATCATGAATATAAGGTATTAATAGTTTAAATCATCATAAATACAAGTTTTAAAATTATCGTAAACCATTATGATTAGCCACATAGATAACTTTAAATAGTTTAAAAGAGTACGTTGAAATAATTATAATTTATATTGTTAATTAATCGTCAATATAAGTAGTGAATCATGTCGTACATATGTGCACTGGTCGGGCAATTTTGGGCACATGTGAGTATGTTTGGTTGGTGAAGCAGCTCCATCCTTAGCAATGATGGGATGATGGAGCAGTTCTCATGCAAGAATATTCCTTCTGTTTCAAAACAAGAGCTCGCTCCTGAAAAAATTCTGAATGCACTCGTCTAAATCTAATGGCTTTCAGACCGTCTTTCTCGTGGCCATGGATGAGGAAAAGAGTTGTGTGCTTAATTAGGGGCCGACCTAGGCAGAGCCACTAGAGGGCACACAACCTAGGGCAGGTGGATCCGAAGCTACTGGCGCATGGCCTAGTTAAGGAGGCCGAACTCGCGGTCGGGGACGGCTGGAGTCGTGGCCTGGGGTGGGCGAAGATAGCAAGCCAAGGACTACAAGATGGCTAGCTAGAGGTGAAGCCAAGAGGCCTTGCCGCAATGGCGGAGGTGGTGTACATTGCTTTAGAAGGGTGATGTGCGACGTGATGGTGAAGGATCAGACGATAATTCCATGGTGACGATGGTAAAGAAGATAAGGAAAGGGAGACTTTGACCAATAGGCACGTGATGGTGGCTTCTGAATATGTTATGTATTTGTTAACTTTCATCCGACCAAAAGACAAAATAAGCTACATGACACTCTGAAAGTAACCTCCCTTTGTTGATAGACACTAAAATAAAGCTATTTGCTGATGGAAACTTTTGTTGTTGTAAATTTGCTCTTATACGCCACGTCCAACAATATTTGTCGCTTAGAAAGAGAAGAACAATGGTGAAATATCCTGTTTGCCCCTCTCTTCTTCCCCCTCATTTTCTCTTCTTTCTCCCTCCATTTTTGGGACCAGCGGGGGGCGCCCAAAGCCGGGGAGGGTGGCGCCCACGGCGCGGTGCGAAGCAGGGACGCTGTCGACACGGCTGAACTGGCCGTTGATGCCTTAACTCTGGCGGTGTCAGGCTTGGGCGGGCTAGGCTATTTATTGGGCGGGGTCGAATTCGAGGTAGCAGCACGTGGGAAGCAGGTGCACGAGGGGCTCACAAGGCACTGTGCGCGGACGGCATCGAGGCGCAGACTTACACAAGGACGACGATGACAAGCGTGCACTGTGCTGCAATTTTTTTTTTTCTCTTCCATCATAGGTCCTCGTGCACGGTGCACGGATGCATGTCATCCATCACGTGGTCATGGTCGTCCTCGTGTACGTTGTTAACTTAAATTAAGATTCCACTTGCTATGCTGATCCACACCGTGACCGTGGCACGAGGTGGTCCAGACGTCTATTCAAATGCATGCTTAATCGTAGCTTATATTTACTCTCATGTGCATCACGATTGACGCCCGGACGGGCCTGGTGCTGTGAATCTACAATGATATACAGCAGTACCTTTCTCACGCTAGTACACAAAAACTTTACATAGGCGTCACGCTTTTATTTCTACAGACGGTTTTGATTATCGGACATCACTGGAAATCAAATGATGGGCCCAAATCTAAAACCGCATGTAGAAATCAATTTCTACTGGCGGTTTTCTTAACAAAACCGCATGTAGAAATTCACATTTCTACAGCAAAACCGCCTGTAGAAAACCGATTTAAGAAAATCGTCTGTAGAAATGCCCCCATTTCTACATGCGGTTCTCTTAAGACAACCGCCTGTAGAAATCGATTTCTACATGCGGTTTCTTAAGTGAACCGTCTGTACAAATCGGTGTTAATTTTAAAAATAGGATATGCAGTCAATATCAGCTAAGAGGAGCATATGCAGGCTAACCCTGAGTAGAGACGAAAATAGGATATGGATTAATATCACTGATATTATATTTGTTTTCATATTTCTATTTAAATTTTGGATTCGAATACGTCCGGATAGTATCAGGTGTGTTGAATAGAATACGATTAGATATTGACGGTATAAATATGCGATTTGAGCATTGGATACGGACATGTTACCAGACGTTGAACATCTGGACTCAATTAGGGATGAATAAAAACTCCTGTAAACAGATACGGTCTCAGTCCAAAAATATCGGTACCGTTTTTCTCACTAACCCTGAGCTAGCTATCGCTTTTGTTCATCAAACATTTTGCTGCTGCGTCCACCGGCCAGCAGCTCACATGGATCTACCTAGCGCACGCTGTGTTTCTAGTGTGAAGCGTGTAGGGCAACAAGTGGACACGCTTGTTAAGAATTTAAAGATTCCAACTGCATTGTTTGACTCAATCCTCTCATTAAAATTGGCACATGCATGAACGTACTCGCTCTTGTCAATGTATTTGTGCCGGTCAAATTTTTTACTGTTTCAGTAGATTTGTAGAAAATATTAGTAACACACTTATATCTCCAAATAAGTTTACATTATGAAATAGGATCTATCTATAACAAAACTAATTTTACACCATAAATATCATAATTTTGTGTATAAATTTGATTAAAGTTAAAAAAGTGAGAATGACGGACAAAAAGAGAACAAAGGGAGTATTATGCTAGCCTCGTTGCCTACATTTACATTTTTACTCACTCTGATCTGATCCATCTAAGAAATAGAATTCTACAAAAAAAAACTCAATTCAGGTACGATTAAGTTTATATAAAAACATTAATTTTATGATACAAATGAGTGTTGTAGAATATTTACTCTTGTCACCATACACTTAAGAAAATCCACGTATATCCATAAGCCATGCTTTCAGTCCATCCAGGAGCATAAATGCTTGTGGTCCGGAGAGGTACCGTAGAACCACCACTTAGGGTCCATAAACAATGGGAACGTGAAAGGGTGCCTAGCTGAAACATTTAGGTGGCCATAGTAGCACTCTTCAGATCCTGACGATTTTATAAGTTTTTCTATAGTAGATTGAGTCATTAGGGTTGGTGTCTCTTTATGCTAAAATTTTTCAAATTGGAGTTTTATCTTCTCCTTCTCTCCGGCGATGGTGTTGGAAAAGGGTGAAATCTTCTTGTCCATGGCAGCTTCATTGAAGATGAGGCCGACAACCACGGCGTCAGGATCTTCATCAACATGATGACATGGAGACTTTTGTTTTCGGACGGTGGCATCAAGGCAGATATGATGTCGTTACCATGGAATAATTTTTTCGTGTATCTTCTCCATTTCATCGTGGTTAGATCCGGCCATAAGAAGGACTAGGGAGAATAAGTTTTGGATCTTCCTCATTCTTCGGCGGTAGAAAAAAGAAGAAAGACACCAAAAAAAGAAGTTACTCAATTCCGTCTATACGAATGTTGGTCGTCGTTCGTTGGGCTTTTAATGTCAGGTTGTTTGCTAAGTGTTTGTCTATGCAGTCATCCACACTACAAAACATCAAACAGGTTAGGATTTGAGTTGTGCTATTCACGCCCTGGGTACTTTTTCGAAATTCAAAGTGTTTGTAACGTATTGATGTACCCAACTATCATATAATATAAGTCTTCCATGTTGTATATCCATGAGCCATGCTTTCAGTCCATCTGGGGCATAAATGCTTGTGGTCCGGAGAGGTACCGAAGAACCACCGCTTAGGGTCCATAAGCAATGGGAATGCGAAAGGGTGCTAGCTGAAACATTTAGGTGGCCTTAGTAGCACTCTTCGGGTCCTGAGGGTTCTCATAGGGCAACGGTGGTGCCTGGGGCAAGGGTATGGAGATTTTTTCAGGCTGCGTGAGAAGGTCTTATTTATCACAACAATACCTGAGGTGGCTTACCCCAGTTAGTTGAATTTTATTTATAACGAATAGCAATCATCATTCACATCGTCAACTAAGGATGGAAGTTCAGTTTTATTTAGCCCTCGGTGTTGGAAACCAAAATAAAGCCAGTTCAGCTAACAAATCAATTTAGAAGCCAAAATAGCTAACAAAACAAAATACTCCATATAAACTTGATTTCGGTGTTTTTTGTTTGTACTTTCTTCTATCCCTAATGGAGATTGGATGAAATGAGGTGGCAAAGGAAATCATATGTAGTGAAGGATAGGCAACATGCATGATATTGACAAGAGCATGTGCTTTCTATTGACATTCTACTCAACAACGTAAGACGAGAGAATATAAATAGGGTAATTTTGAATTTTGAATTATGAATAAGACAGTCTTTTTGTGCGACAATTGGGATTTCATTCAGTCTATAATACCAGGATTACAATAATCAGTGGTTAGGAGCGTCAAAACACATGCCAGTATCTAATTCCAACATCCGACTTGTGTCTCACTCGTAACCTATTTTCCAAGAGTATGAGCTACCCGATTACAATGTTGTTTGATGAAAGTAAATCTAAAATGCTCAAAGAGTATGCTCAAATCCCGAATATACCTTAGAAGAGCCAGAATACTTGAGTGTTGGTTGTCTCTTGCAAGCCAATGTTTGATCAATTCTTTGTAGTCCGACTCCAGCCACACTCTCCGTGCTCCTAGTTGCCTCGACACCATCAGGCTATCCTTGCAAACTAGGGCTACCATGCTAAGGGCATCTAGACAGTGCCTATACCATTTTGGTTCCACTACATACAAAGGCACCATCTTCATCACGTAGTAGCTCCTTGCCATTGATGTTAGTAGAAAGCACCATCAACTTACATTTCATCCACCCAACCGGTGGCAATTCCCACAGTTCATCTGAAGAATTAGTCACTGCCCTAGCGGATTCTGCTGCCCCATTTGGTGTGTCTATTATCTACCACATGTCAATGGCCATGTCCACAGCCCACTGAATTGCTTTCTTGACCGGCAGTGGTTGCTCACCATGGCTTCCTTTGTTCCTTTGCATCCATAGCGAATACATTCCCACAAGGATCATCGCTTGCTCACACTAGTAGTGCTGGTAGCTTGTCACCTATACTGGATTTTTCATACTCCCAAAAGGCCCGAGTACATTCACACAAGACATGTCTTACTAATTTGTCCTCAGCACCACACACATCGCAACTTGATGACAGCTCCATATGCCTAACATGAAGGATCTGTAGAGGCGGAAGGCATGCATATGATTAAGCTTGACACCTACATCACCTCTCGGGCATCTTTCGGTGTAATAGATTCAACTCAAAGTGGTTTTGGATTCACTAGTCATGCCATATATTTGTCAATGGGCCATCACCTATATTCTTGATTAGCCCTTAAGCCAACACCTTTTGGTCTGCCATGATCGCTCTCTAGGTGTGGCTGGCATGCTCTTTCGTGAGCTTGTAACGAGGTCCTCATCATGATTAGTACCACCCTTTAATACTCTTGCACACAAGCTGCCCGGTTTTGTCATCAATCTCCATCCTTGTTTTCCATGCATTGCTATGTTAAAATTCCACATATCTCAAAAGCGCAGGCCTCCTAGGTCTTTTGGATAAGTAAGCATGTCCTAGCTGCTTCACAAATGAATACATTTGGCATCAGCTAATCCTCCACCAATAGTTTGCTACAAGGGTTCTAATTTTTCTACATGTAGTTTTGGAGGGCAGGAAGCAACTCATAGAATATGTCGACACTGCTTGGGCCACAAATTTCTAGAGAAATTTCCAGCCAGCTTGGCTTGCTTCTCTTCCACTCCAAGCCCAATTACATTTCTTATCCTAGATGGCATGAACTCGAAAGCCTCAGTGTTAGATCTAACAACACCCACGGGAAGGCCAATGTATTTCTCTGCCAACGCTTCATGTTCAATGTTCATTGCTTTCGTGACCCCATTCTTCATATCACCAGTGCAATTTCGACTAAAGAACACTACAATTTTCTGTCTATTTACCAATTGACCAGATCCACGATTCTAAATTTCTTGGAGTCTTTTAGCCCCCCATTTGCGAAGCTTCTAAGAATACCATACAATCATCGCAGAGTGTAAATGTGAAATCTAGGGGGGATGGATACCCACACGCATACCTCTAAAAAGATACACTAGGCCTTTAGACTTCACTAAACACGACAGTCCCTCACCATCAAGCAGGAAAAGATAAGGGGAAACATGATCACCCAGGCGGATTCCCCTACAGTGTGGGAGCGCCTTTAATTTTGATAGACATAGAAACTTTGCACACGCACCTCATTATCAATAAGACTACCATTATTTAACTCAGATATTCCCATTCAATGTGGTCATATGCTTTTTCCATATCCAGCTTAGTTGCACACGCACCAAACTTCCCCTTCTTCCTCTTTAAATAGTGGGTACATTCATATGCAATAAGCAAGTTATCTGTGATCATCATATCCGTGACAAACACACTTTGCTCCTCTAGCACAATCTCATCCAATAACACACTCAAGCGATTTGCCAGCACCTAGGGACAAATTTTATATAGAACTTTGCACAAAGATATTGGCCTAAAAATTTTAATATCCTATGGATTCTTTACCTTTAGAATAAGCACAATGGTCATCTTATTTACCTCACTCGGCATATGACCACCATTGAGAAAGCCAGGAACTCCTTCTATGACACTCGGTCCAAGCAATTTCCAGTGATGCTGGTAGAAGCCTGCCGTGAACCCATCAGGCTCGAGAGCATTGTTGGGATCCATCATGAAAAGAGCTTTCTGAACTTCTGATTCTGTGAAGGATTTTGCAAGCTCATCATTCATCTAGTCCATCACCCGTATCGGCACATAGTCAAAAATTAGCAATACACCAAGGATCTATTGGTGTGTAAACAACTCAATGTAGAATTCTCTCGCCATAGTCTCCAACTCTTGCTACTCCATAGCCATAGAACCATCTGCATGTTGCACCACAGTGATTTGTTGGTATAAATTAACTGCACTCTATTAAATAAGATTATCCGCAAGTGCACAGATACAATATCGATGTAGCATTCTACCCGGGGGTTTTAAATATCGTATCCACAGGGAACAGTAGGTGATAATGACCAAGACTATAGACTTAACCCAACAATTAGGCTAGATAATATTAAGAAAGAGGAAATAGCTATAATGCCGGTAAGCTTTGTATAATGCTTTGTATAATGCCATTCTAACAGGGTAGTGACCTGAATAAGAGCAGAAATCAGAGTTCTCTCCTACCAAGCACTTATACACCTATCGATCCTATCAACCGGAAGTGGACTACAGAGGACTCAACGTAGCTGTCACCTACGTGAACTACAACTATTCGGCCAATCAGGGGACATTCACAAGTAAACCTAGCCTAGGCACCACGCCTACACTACGAAATACTACTTCAATCTATAGGGTCCTAAAGATCAAAGCACTCAAGTTGAGTTGCAAACTTAAAAACAAATAAGAACAACTGCTTACTTGAATTAGAATGTTGAATACAAAAGTACCGCAGAACGTAGCTCCGGGCAAAGAAGCTGAATCCAGAAGAATACAGCCACGAAGAAGCACCGACAGGCCGGAACTCCTCCAGAATCTCTACTCTCCTACTCTATCTCTCTAATCTCTAAACAAGACTAGATCTAGAAGAACTAGTCTCTCCTAATTGCTACTTCTAACCCTAACTGGAGATATTGAACCGAAGCTCAGGAATAGGGGATGCCTCCAGGGAGGGATGCCTCCAGGGAGGGAGTCTGCCCCTTTATTTATAGCCCGGTGGGATGAACGTGCGCCACAGGATCAAACCGACTTAACCAAGGGCCGAGATGACTCCTCATAGGCGGTGGAGGAAGACTCCGGAAGGCGGGGGCCAAACCCTAGTAGGGGGCTCCGGCCGGCCCCACCTGGAAGGGTCCGGGGTCCCGGTTGCTCGAGTGTCTTTTAGATGCTTCTAGGGTCCTAATGATGATGTTTTCCTTCGCAGTTAAGTTTCTTGTCTTTTACGCACTTTAATCCCTCTTTTACGCTTTTCTGGAATAATCCCTAGAAAATACAGAATATGCAAAACTCGTGGAAATTATCAGTTAAAACCCTAGACTAGTGTGTATTCATATGTCCTTTCATGTCTAAAGTCCTAATAAAAGTTGACGTTATCCATCGTCAACAAATCCCCTAATCTTACCTTTTGCCGGTCTCTTGGCAAGCAATCTAAGCCTAATTACTAATATATTTGGATCAGGAGTTGCTACAATGCTTTCATACCTTCCAAGTACACATGCTTTCAAATAGAAATTCTCCTCCGAATTAGACAAAACTGCTCTAACTCTCGAACTTACCCATTTTACCTTTAACTATGGAGCTTTACAACTTTTACATTAGTTTTGGGCAATCGAAAGACAGAACAATCAAGTCAAGCACTATGTCTCAAATTCTTTATAGTACTATTATTCTGGATTTTTTCAAATTTTCAAAATAAAACTCAGATCTTAATTCTATGACACCCTCAAGTCCCTCAGTATCTGTAGTATTTATGGATCTCACCGAGGCATTAATGATGTTATGCCTTCCTACAACTAAGGAGTGTAGTGGAGCCTACAGGATTGGCAATAACAAGGATGAGCATACTTGTAGTTCATATATTGTAAAGTCAAACAATGGATCCACAGAGAGTCAAGGCATACAATCAAACCAAGACGTGCATGTGTATGGAATATGGTGGATAGGTGTATATATGGTACTTAGTTGCTAATTCTAATTCTACTTTTGCTCTTTGAAAATAACTCTCTCATTTAAAACTTACAACTTTTTACGGGAAAACATGGGCTGTCTTTATTCTATATATTTTTTTCTTTCTTTCTTTCTCTTTTTTTATCAGGGAGGCGGGCATTTAGGTACCCATTGTTTTAATTGCTGGGACACTTGTCCATCTTTTACTCCCTTTTCTTTTTTCAATAATTTTGCATAACCACATGCATCTTTTGAATATAAATAATTGGAGAGATAATGATAAGAACTTAGAGCAATTAAACTGGGGCTGTCCTATGGGGTATATATTTTTGGGTGTTTACTCCCAGTGTAGGAGAAAACATTTTTAAGGTGGATCTAGATGAAAGTGGAAGATGATTGCGTTTACTTCCAGAGTAGGAGTAATATAAATGTGGGTGGAGTGTGTAAGTGATCTTGGTTTTAAAAGCATGACAAGACTCTCATAAGGTATACAACAAAGGTTGACTAAACTCAATGCAAAGCAAGCAGCATGAATGTGCAAAGGTTTTCCTAACTCTAAATATATTGCATATGGCTTTGGTAGGAATTCAAACTTTGTCATACAAGAGCTCATCATGTAAGATTTTAAATTTTTAAAATAAATTTGTAGAACTTAGTAATACTAGGAATAAGATAAATAGCAGCTCAACCTTCATGAATCATATCAATCAATTACCTAGACTTAGCTCAAGCTTATGCCTCCACAAGTTTCAGATTCAAAGTAAATTCTTAAGTCAAATAGTAGTATCTAAAACTCGGGAGAATTTGAGGTTAAAAACTAGGCACTTGAAAGGAATTATGGCAGAGCAACTATTCATCATCTCTAAGACAAAATTTTAATGTTCTCCAGTTTTTTATTAGACTCTAGTCTAGACTGACTTTGGACACACTCTAAGATTTATACCTTAATAGATAACTAAGTATTTTTATTTAGTTTTGATTTGTTATTCATCTTTTTATATCTATTAACTAATGGACTCACAAAAGACTCTAAAGACATGGACCTTCATGTGCCCATATATTTTTGGTATTTTTAAATTTTCCTATGATACTATTGTGAACCTTCGTGTGCTCATATATTTTTAGTATTTTATGGCTATATAAAATAGACTCGATAATCGCCTAGGTATAGTTACCTGATGACTAGGGGATGCTCCTCCCCCAAGCTAGATGTTTGCAATACTTGGCGTTGATGATCTTTAGAGCAAGTTTGTTAGCAACAGTCCTACTGGGCTCCACTGATGGACTCACTCCTCCGTCATAGTGTCATTCCTGCAAATTATACTCCAACAATAAAACCAAAACTCGAGTCTCGAATTTAATCAGAGGTTAGCGATTAGCCAATAAGTAATTGATTATTCTTTGAGTTAATTTTAATTGACAGATTTTTGCAGGATTCTCTTTTTTTAGGTTTTCTATTTTTTTATGCAGCAATCGAATATGTATGCATGATATATATATATATATATATATAATGCAACAAATAAATACAGATGCTATTTTTATTTTTTATGCCACCACAGTAAATACTCCTACAGGATTGCCATAAGTTTATTCACGTGGGGCTATAATATTTTATGATATAGTAAATAAGGTAATAAATATTTTTATTATTTTCTTTAATATGCATAAAGACAAATATGCTAAAGTGAAATTACTAATGTAGATAGAAATACTAATTAATTAGATAACTACCATATTACCTTGTGGCAAGGGTGCGGAATTCAAAGTCTACCGACAGGACTTTTTCTCCACTCTTGTGTGTTTCTCCGTCTTATAGATGGAGATCTTGATGGTTGCACCGCCGGTGATGGTGATGTGAATTTTGTTCTTTTCTCGACCAGCAGGTTGAAGCAGGGTATTAATAGTGAGAGCTGGCAGCATCTTGCTCAGTGTGCATATTCACAGAACTTTCACTTGTGGAATTTTGGGAATTAACAAACTTTTCTCGAAGTGTTGTCCTGTTTACACAACCAAGGTAGAGATCAAGTGCATGGGTTCTGCTGGTGGAAAAACACCAACAGAACCAAATCTATCTTTATTCATTATTCTTTAGGCACATTGAACAAGACAAAATTGGTGTTGCATAATTTATTTACTTATAACATGAGTGGTAAGATCAAAAGATTAAGCATTTATGTTGCATTTAAATTCACATGGCAGAAAAGATTTAAATTGCTTAACCAATGGAAGGGTTGTCTATCTCTACATAATATATAAATTTTCACATGAGTATGACTATCATCTTCCAAAGATAGAATACAATATTTTAGCTAGTTTGGTTAAGATTGAGATCAAGAGAATGGTGCCATGAACAATTTTAAAGGACAAAACATATTGAGTTAATTAGGTTAATCAATTAAAACTGTAACTCCAACATGTTTGCATCTTCATTTATGTGCATATCAGGATCAAGAGGAAAATAATAACCACTTACCTTAAGATATTACCTTCATTATTAGAGCGTGATGGCACTAAGTAATGAATGGTAGATGACTGGTGGTTCTTTCCTTCTCTTGCATCTTGAGTTGTTCATGAGCATCTTGTCTCCTTTGTTGCTTATCTTTTTTGCCATCTTTTGCTTCTTTGATCTTATGACACATTGTCACTTCATTCATTATTATGCCTGCAACAGATTAGTGGACAACACATACCCAAAGGAATGTATAACTTTGGAACATATGTTGTTTGTCTAGAATTTTATCATGTTCCATCTATGCTACTAAGAAGATGAGGTTGATATTATGTTAGCATAGATCATGTTCTATATAGGCATGGCTTAAGGCAAAGTAACTTGCAGCAGAAGATAAAGTGAATGAATCATTGATACTGACAGTTCTTCCATCCATGACGAATGAGATGTGTCTTCCTCTGGAAAGTTATTGAAGTTCAGCATGTGCCCTGTCTCATCTCTGATTCGAATTTATCTCGTGACTTACCCAAATTAAATTGAAAGTTTTCTGCAAGGGTTAGTCCAACAAAACATCCAATGTCTACTACAGCATACGAGCGGCTCAAAAATCAACCTAGACACCACGTCCAATTTGACTTAGGAAGGCATTTTAACTTAAGCACCACACTTAATTCAAAAAGCTTTTGAAAGTAAAATCATCACACCTCTTGGTTCGGAAATCAAACTAAACACCTTGTCTAATTATGATTCCAGAAAACAGTTTAAACTAAGCACCATGCCTAATTTTAAAAGGGTATGAAATTTCTCCAAACCTTAAGTATACTATAGCGAACAAAGGTAACATGAAAGTTTATAGAGAGTTATTCAAAAAGAGATGAAAGAGCATGATCATTGATTAACAATTTGAACATGGATTGACAAGGTAGAGACAACCAATATTATCAACATAAGATTTTCTAAATAAGCCCATTCCCCCAAGCTTGAATTTTGCAAAGCAAAGTTAAGTTTGGATGGATTAATGTTGCATGATGATTGGTTGGACATACCTAATGATGTCATCCTTCTACTTCAAGTCTGAGATGGTTAGTGACAAAAATAACCGAGAGAATATTTTTATTATTATAATTCTATGCTCAATTCTCAAGGGTATTACATCAAAAGGTACAAGCTCACGTTATTTTTCAAGAGTGGTTATTTTAGGACACAAAGTCGTTCTTGGGATACCTTCCAATTATTACACTTTTAGTTTGAGAAGTGGTTTCTCCTAGGACACCCACTTTTGTGCACCTATATCAAGATTACCACGAGATCTACAATATTTATGATAAACATATGCATCTACAACCACCCTTTCAATAAATTTATGAACAGGTAGAATAAGGGGGTTGAAGATCTCGTTTGTGGCAATGCTAGAGAGACCAATTAATTCAGGAGTTTTCTCATATGAGCATGGATTCGAAGTGGTGCCAATGAAATAATTCCCATGCTCATCGATATGATCTCCCTTTTCAAACTCCAAGTGTGTTTCTTCATGGATGTCTGTAGGCAAAAAGTTTATCTTTGTTATTTCATGCCTATGTCATTCATTGGATGTTTTATTTTCTAGGATTTCCCATGGATTGGTGTCTCTAAGATTGGTTTTGTCTAAGGCTTTCTCTAAACTTGGATGAGTTATGTTTATTACAGATATTGATTTAAACTCACCATTTGAATATAGATCAAGTTTAGATGCTAGCACTAAGGCTTCGTCTTCTTCCATCCATTCCTTGACAATAGCATATGTATTTTTCATATGTTCTATGCATTCCTGCCATTGTCGTAGCTCTTCTTGGTCATCCCTATAGTCTTCATGACTCCTATACTTTGGATGTCTTAACGGGTCCCTAGGGTCATTATGAGACTTAGGAGAGAGAGCATAAGAGTGATCATTAGGGTCAAGGATGGGTTTAGAGATGGGTTCAGATGAGATATTTAATGTAGGCATAGAAGGGGAGAAGATAGAATTGATTCCTATGTGGCTTGGCTCTTCTTCTATGGCATCACTAGACATACCATCCCTGTATTCTTCCCAGTGTTTTTCAGGGGGGAAAGGAAGTTGACGACACTTTTTCCAAGATGCTCTTCTAAGAAGATCTGATTTACTTTGATTTACAAGCATCTTAGCTAACTGGAAGTCTAAATCATCAAAGTGGGGTTTCGATGGTTTACGATTGACAGCTAAATCTTGGGATTGGAGTGATTGTGTTTTCACTATCAAAACTTCCTCTTCTTGTTCGGGAGATGAGTTCTTCTCTTTCTCGGGGAACTCAGAATTCGCTTGAGCAACCTTTTTGATCATAGCTCTAGCTTTACTTATAGGCAAATAAGGAAAGACTCCTCCAGAGGATAAATCAAGGGATTTCCTAGAATTCTTGGTAAGACCCAAATAAAAATGTTGAATAAGTACGGGGTCTGGAAAACCAAGGTCAGGGCCAGATGCAACAAGTTCATTAAATCGATCCCATGATGTACTAATAGATTCTTGTTCTAGTTGCCTAAAAGTTAGAACCTCTTTTCGAAGGTTAACTACTCTATGGATGGGAAAGAAATATAAACAAAATTTAGAGCATAAAGTTTCCCAATCCCCTTGCATACTTCCTACGGCTCGATTATACCACCGTTTAGTTCTTCCGGTCAAAGAGAATTGAAAAAGTTTCCATCTTAAAGTCTTATCAGACAGGCCAGCAATGCACAAGCATGTACATGTCTGCTCGAATTCTCGTAGGTGTAATTATGGGTTTTCGTTACCTTCTCCCGAGAAGGGTTTATCCCGAATCATATTAATTAGACATGGACGCAGCTCATAGGAAGGTGTTATGATAGGCTCTATAGATTTTGGTGACTCAAAGCTTTTGCGCATGTCATAAAGACAGATAGGCATGGAATTTAAAGCATCCATAAGGATGAACAGAAAATATAAAATAAAAGTATAATACAAGATTAAGCTAAACTAAGGTCAAAATCAGCAAACCGTTCCCCGGCAACGGCGCCAAAAATGCTTGTTGGTATAAATTAACTGCACTTTATTAAATAAGGTTATCCGCAAGTGCATAGATACTACCGATGTAGCATTTTACCCGGAGGTTTTAAATATCGTATCCACAGGGAAGAGTAGGTGATACTGACCAAGACTATAGACGTAACCCAACAATTAGGCTAGATAATATTACGAAAGAGGAAATAGCTATTGACTATCTAGTTCCAACAACCGGTAAGCTTCGTATAATACCGTTCTAACTGGGCAGTGACCTGAATAAGAGCAGAAATCAAAGTTCTCTCCTACCAAGCACTTATACACCTATCGATCCTATCAACGGGAAGTGGACTACAGAGGACTCAACGTAGCTGTCACCTACGCAAGCTACCACTATCCGGCCAATTAGGGGACATTCACAAGTAAACCAAGCCTAGGCACCACGCCTACACTACGAAATACTACTTCAATCTATAGAGTCCTAAAGATCAAAGCACTCAATATGAGTTGCAAACTTAAAAACAAATAGGAACAATTGCTTACTTGAATTAGAATGTTGAATACAAAAGTACCTCAGAACGCAGCTCCGGACGAGGAAGCTGAATCCAGAAGAATATAGCCACGAAGAAGCACCGACAGGCTGGAACTCCTCCAGAATCTCTACTCTCCTACTCTATCTCTTTAATCTCTAAACAAGACTAGATCTAGAAGAACTAGTCTGTCCTAATTGCTACATCTAACCCTAACTGGAGATATTGAACTGAACCTCAAGAATAGGGGATGCCTCCAGGGAGGGGGTCTGCCCCTTTATTTATAGCCCGGTGGGATGAACGTGCGCCGCAGGATCAAACCGACTTAACCAAGGGCCGAGGTGACTCCTCATAGGCGGTGGAGGAAGACTCCGAAAGGCGGGGGCCAAACCCTAGCAGGGGGGCGCCGGCCGGCCCCACCTGGAAGGGTCCGGAGCCCCAGTTGCTCGGGTGTCTTCTAGATGCTTCTAGGGTCCTGATGACGATGTTTGCCTTCACGGTTAAGTTTTGTGTCTTTTACGCACTTTAATCCCTCTTTTACGCTTTTCTGGAATAATCCCTGGAAAATACAGAATATGCAAAACTCGTGGAAATTGTCAGTTAAAACCCTAGACTAGTGTGTATTCATGTGTCCTTTCATGTCTAAAGTTCTAATAAAAGTTGACGTTATCCACCGTCAACATGATTGTATCGAATTTTTGCCCTATCTTTTCTTTTAGCTTGGAAAAAGGAGGTGTTATAGTCCCCTTCCCACAGCCATTCCATTCTTGATCTCTACTTTTCCACCACCTCCTCTTTGGAAGGTAGTTCCGATATCTCCTTAATCAATCGTTGTTCATCTCTAGTTGGACCTATGCCAATGGAATGTCCGCGTACTATCTCCAACTATTTCCTTAGTTGTGCCAATTTTCTCCTAATAGAACCAAAGATGGACTGGTCCCAAGCAGAGAGGGGTACCAAACATCCCCATGTCACATGCTAGGTTATCCAAGGAGCCCGCCATGCCCCATTCTTGCCATGCTGCTCCACTATCTGAGCATAGGTCGGCTCACGCCTCCATATGTATTTATAGCAAAATCATCACCTTCCCCTTCTTCTCAGCGATCCTCTTGCAAATTCAGTCATAAGATAGCCGTGATCCTATTCGGTAGTTTGCACGTGCCAGACTCTCACCTTCCTGAATTCATTTAGAAAGTCAGCACATGTCAAACACTTATCAAGCTGAACCTTCACATTATCATCCCCCTATTGTCTATTGTCCCATGTAGAGGGCAAGCAAGTATAGCCCATGTTCGTCAGACAACAGAAATGCACTGCATCCTGAAGCCATCCATCTATACATCGTTCTAGTGTAACCTGCCCCAAAACTACTCATGAGCCTCCAACACTTCGTTGAAGTCACCAGTGTAGAGCCAAGGGAGATCACACTGAGTATTTAGTAATCTCAAGCAATCCCAACTCCTATATATCAATTCCCGCCTTGATTCACCATAAAAGCCAGATAATCTCCACTGAGCTTCATGTGTGACCAAGTACAAAACCACAATGTCAATGTGAAGTTCGTCACAACTTTGAAACTTCACATGAACGTCTTGAGTCTAGAGGACTAACAAGCCCCCTTTCCTACCGAAACTACCTACCCCTAACAAATGGGATGCCTAGGGATCTCTTCAGAGCTTCCACATGGTCGTAAAACAAATGCGTCACCAACAAGAAGACCATCCAGGGGCATTGTAGTTGTACCAATGTATGGATCTCTTGAAGGTTGCCCCATACCCTTGCACTTCAGACATAGGATTTTCATTGCACCCGGCTGGGGTTGCTTCCTGTAGCCATCAGTGGTATTGCATTATTGATGTTACCGCGTTTTTATTTCTACAAAGTCTCTATCATGCTATGACTACTTTTTTCTCCACTCCCATAAAGCTGGTTCACTCTAGAATTCACCAAACTAGCTGGCACAATGGCATTAGATGCCTTTAGTGGGATATTTAGGTCTGGGGTTTGTCACAGAACCGACCAATTTATACGAGCACAAGTACAATGATCGCATTTTAGCCGCAATCCAGTCGCACTTGAGCCAATATAAACCCGGTAGTCCGGAAATCTCGAAGGATTTCAAACATTTCATACCCCAAGGATCATTCATTCAGCAATACCCGATCACATGACACATAAATTCGCAACCGAATTTAAACATCAGAGTACAACATAGTCTTTTACACAAATAGGGTAGTAGCGGAAGTCAACATAGTTTTACACCACAGAGTTCGAATACGAGTACCATCACATGACCCCGTCACAGCATTCTTACAACAACTAAAGATAGATAATGACCCCCGCCCTCGGGTCTAGTCTTCTTCGCCCGCAGGGGTGAAGCAGTTCCTGCAATACGCGTAGAAAACTACACCATCTGCAACAATGGGAATAAAACCCTGAGTACTCAATTGTACTCAGCTAGACTTACCCGACAGGGAGTAAATAAAAAGACTCTCAAGGATATGCAAGGCTTATTTGGTGGAGCTCAGAGGGTAGCATCATTTTTGCATCAAAGCATTACTACAGTAGAACCTCAACTTATTCATTTTAATTGTGATAAGCTTCGATTTCAGTTAAACTATTTACTAGGATTAGCCACTATACTAAGCATTCACTGAATATTGTAGCAATCAATAAAACCATATGATTTCCGATATCCACAGATATCAACCTCATCTCACCATAATCATTATGTTCAAGTTATTAGCCTCTACCTCACCAGAAGATCAGTTCAGTTTCTCACTAACCAGGAGAGATGGAGATTCGAATCGATTGTACCAGCTGGCAAATATGCCAATCACAAACCCTGTCAGCCGAGCCACTGGCTTCTTGGGCCACCGTTAAATCTTTCTGAGACATAATATGTATCGCGGGCTTGGAGGGGTCCATATTCTCAGAGACAAACCCACTTCCAGGATGCATCAGGTCCCTGACCTGCCCTTGGTAAGATGGTGTCTCCGCACATCCTTCCTACCTCCAGAATATGTCTGCCTTATCACGCCCAATTCCCGGCTCAGAAAGAAATACTCGGCTTCGCGGTCAGAACGACTTATCTGGCCAGCTATGTGACGACGTCTTTCAATCTCAACTGATGTCTGGTGGCCTCAGTCCTAGTCGGCCGCAAGCAGCACCGAAGACGGCATGACCTCAACCATGTCATGCGGCTCTCCGCTACCTAGCCTTGATTCTCTCATTAGACACTGTGGCATGGTGGCACATATAGTCCATCATGTGGAATCCAACCCCATCATCATTAGTAACCACCTATGCTCGCGAAGGACAGGAAATCCCTCGACTTCTACCGGTCTAAGCATGGCTAAGCATAAGATCGAACCCATCCCCTTGTCTAGTAATAACTTCAGGATCAAGTATATGTGGACAAGGAATAAATGCAGCAACGGTATCATATCAACTCCTATACTTAAGTGCACAATCATACGATTTAATAAAGACCAGTGTATTTGTAAAAAGAGTAGGTGGAGACTTAGGGATGCTCCGGGGCTTGCCTTTCACAAAGTTAGCGGGTTGGTGATCCGGGCACTCCGGAAGTTCAGCCTCTTCTTCTTGTCCTTCGGAAACCTCGGGCACTTCAATCTCCGGTGGAACTCCCTCCTCCGGTGGATCGAATTGCAACAGTGTCACTCCTCCCGGCGATCCTGTATGCATGATATGCATATACGAGAACTGAGAATGCACATGAAATGCAAGATAGAGATGCACGAATTAACCCATGATATGCAATCAGTTTAACAATCCACACTCATTTATTTCTTTCCTAGACAACCAACTCATACTCACCCTTCTTAAGCAAAACATAGAACAATTTCTCGTCCCGGGTGAGAGGTCTACAACCTGCACTTAATAATTAACATGCATCAACTAACCTACCACAACCAAAAGATATTTGCTTAGAAACAATTAAATAAACCCTAGCCTATAACTGGACCTACTGCTTACTGTGACCAGAAAAATCCATAGAAATTACAGTAGCTATTACACATCCAGATTAGCCTACTGACAAAATTTCAAGTCATTTTGACAAGTATAACAGTCTACACAAAAATAACAAGCAACCAGCCTTTTAAGCAATGGAAAATACTTAACACAGTGAAAAGTATCAAACAACAGATTTCCTAATTTTCATAGCTTCTTTCCAACATAACATAGCCCAGGAAAAATATTCATGTCCATAACCTTAACACATTAAGCATGGTGATTTTTGCAAGATTAAAACATAAAAGGCACATTATACTAGACATCATATAAATAACAGTGAAACACCAGCAAACATATTTTTCATAGATTTTACTCCCCTAAACAAGATGAATGCAAGTGGAATCACATTTTTAGCACATTCCTACAATTACTTATGCATTTATCAAGTTTACAAGCAATTAACAATTTAATTATAACTGCACATAAAAAGTATTCAAAAACTACATTTTATATTTTTTCTTGATAGAGCTCAGAAATACAAACACAACAAAATTTGGTTCACCCCCATTGGACATTCCTAGCTTCAGATATGAATTTTGGAAGGTTTTACACATTTTCTGGAAATTCATTTTATAAAATCAAAAACCTAAACCCGATAGAACTGCTACGTGCACCCGGCTCAGCGAACCAGAGGCGCACCTGAACGGCTGACTCGCGGGCCCCGGGGTCGACCCGACCCCACGCGTCAGAGAGAGGAAACAGAGCCGCCGGCGCTGACCGGCGAGAGCTCGCCGACGGCGAGGTCTCCGGCGACGCCGAGGCTACCTACCGACTCGCGGCAACGAGACGAACCCGATGGACCAACTGCCGAGGGTCGTACTCCACCGGAGCGAGCTCGACGGCGGCAATGGCGGACGGCGGTGGTCCGGCGAACTTGCGCCGGCCGATTCCGGCCGTTGCTCGCGCGGCTCGGCCTCGTTCCGTGTTCCTGCAACCCTAGCGGACCTGTGCGCGCGACTAATCGAACTATTGCGCACGGAAACTCACTGACCGCGCTCGCATGGCGGCACGGTGGCGAGCGGTTTCACGGCGAACTCGGGTTCCGGCGAAACCACGGCGAGGTAGATCTAACCGACGGTGTGGAAAGGATCTACGGCTAACGGAGACTCTTAGACGAGCAAAAGAGAGGGAAGCCGACCCCGGCATCGCCCTCGTCACGGCGACCCGAGAGCTCGGCGGCGCTCCGGCAATGGCGGACGGCGAGAAGCTCGCTGGAGCTGTACCTTAGGTCGGCTGAGGTCGGCAACGGGTCGGAAACGAAGAGCAGAGCAAGCCGCAGCTGCGCCGAGGGTGGCGCGGTCGGAGACGGCTCGGTGGCGGCGGATTTCACCGCGGCGGTCGCGGCGGAAATGGCGACGGCGGAAATGGCGACGGCGGAGGGGAAAGAGGAGAGCAGCGAGCGAACAGAGGGCGAGAGAGCAGGGAGAGTGAGGGCGAGCGTGCGGGAGACAGCATTGCGTGTTCCCCTTTGTAAGCCGACCGCGCGGCAGCAACGACGGCGTACGGCGCCATCTGGCGGCCGAGGCCTGACGCGGTCGCGCGATTCGCTCGCGATTCGCCCGAGGGTCGAACTGAATCGGCTCCGATTCAGTTTCCGCGGACCCGACTGAAACTCGATTTTCATCGATCTACAACTCGCGATCCAGAGCGTTTCAGCGAAAACTTCACTAATATGAGTTGAAGAGCTATATGAGTAGATCATTTCATATTAAGACACTTTACTCTAGTTCGGCCTGGATTGAGAGATACAAGTCGATGAACAGGGGTACACCGAAACTGAAAACCGGTTTAGACTTAGGAAAATTTGAAAACTTCCAAAACAGCTCCAAATCTGCACTAATTCAACTTTTTGACCTTCTTCCACTCATTTTCATGAGTTGACCCAAAAATAAAGTTTGTTGCTTATAAAATTCTACACAACTTTGATTAAGAGTGCACTGACATACAGAATCTCTAAAATGCCCTTCTTGTTTGGTCAAACAGAATAGCTTTTAAAGGGCTCTCTAGTCAACTATGAGCTAGAGGGGTATTTTGGGGATTTCACCAACATGAACATTGTTCCAAATGTTATCCTAAACATGTATAAAGCATTTAGAACCATAAACAAGCATCACATTTGCATGTCAACACATTTTGCATAATATGGACATATAAACAAACATATAGCAATAAAAGGGAATCAAATAAAATGCAATGATAATAATGCATGAAATGACATGATCTATGCTTGATGACATGCAAATGCAAGTGTGAAAATAGTAACTAACACTAGGATGTTACAGCCCTCCCCCCTTAAAAGAATCTCATCCCCGAGATTAGAGTTAAATACCATTGTTTAAAGAAAGACGGATAGACTTCCTTGAGGTAATCTTCTCGCTCCCAAGTCGCATCCCAATAACTTTGGTTGTTCCACACCACCTTATAGAACTTGATCACTCGGCTACGGGTGATTCTTTCTTTGTAATCTATTACTTCAATAGGCTTTTCTTCATAGGTCAAATCTGATTTCAACTTGATATCACCAAAATCCACTTGCTCTTCCGGTACTCGTAAACATTTCTTGAGTTGAGATACATGAAACACATTGAAGATAGCGGACATGTGTGGTGGCAACCGTAACTTGTATGCTACCTTCCCACTTCTTTCCAGAATTTGAAAAGGACCTACAAACCTTGGAGCTAACTTTCGTTTCACTCCGAAGCGTTGCACGCCTTTCATAGGTGACACTTTCAAGTATACATAGTCACCCACTTCAAATTCCAATGGCCTTCTTCGCTTGTCCGCATAGCTCTTTTGACGAGTCTGAGCGGCTTTGAGATGTGTTTGAATGGTATGCATTCTCTCTTCGGCCTCTTTCACAAAGTCAATCCCGTAATATCTCCTTTCGCCTGATTCAACCCAATTGAGAGGAGTTCTACATTTGCGCCCATACAAAGCTTCAAAAGGAGCCATTTGAATACTCTCTTGATAGCTATTGTTGTATGAGAACTCGGCCAAAGGTAACCATCCTTCCCACGAACCTTTAGACGATAGAACACAAGCTCTCAACATATCTTCAAGAATTTGATTTACCCTTTCAGTCTGACCAGAAGTTTGAGGATGATAAGCTGAGCTGCGAACCAAATTGGTTCCCAAACACTTGTGTAGATGCTCCCAGAAGCGTGCAATAAATTGCGGGCCTCTGTCGGAAACTATCGTCCTCGGCACACGATGTAACCGAAGTATCTGAGCAAAGTAGAGCTGTGCCAACTGATGAGGACGATCCGTAGTTCGAACTGGTAAGAAATGTGCAATCTTAGTCAATCGATCTACGATCACCCAAATAGAATCGTGGCCTTTTTGCGTTAGAGGTAACCCAGATATGAAATCCATGGTTATCTCATCCCATTTCCAACCTGGAACGGGTAAGGGTTGCAATAGTCCTGCTGGCTTAAGATGAATAGCCTTCACGCGACAACAGGTATCACACCTGGCCACATAGGCTGCAATTTCCTTCTTCATTTTGGTCCACCAGAACCTAGGTTTCAAGTCTTGATACATCTTACTACTACCAGGATGGATAGACAACTTGGACAAATGAGCCTCATCCATAATCTGATTCCTCAACTCACGGTCTTTCGGTACTACCAATCGATCCTTGAACCACAATATACCTTTTTCATCTATTCGGAAATGAAGCATTTCTTGTTCTTTCATCTTCCTCTTGATATGATATATGCCGGGATCTGTTTTCTGACCTTCAATAATCTTGCTTTCCAAAGTACAACTGAGAGTAATATTATTCAACACCACTGGATGCACAAGATTGAACCCGTCTGCTAGCAAAGGCTGCAATACATTGCAATGAGACTTTCGGCTCAAGGCATCGGCTACGACATTGGCCTTGCCCGGATGATAGTGTACTTCTAGATCATAGTCTTTGATCAACTCCAACCACCTTCTTTGCCTCATGTTCAACTCAGGCTGAGTGAAAATGTACTTGAGACTCTTGTGATCGGAATAGATATGACATTTGTGACCCATCAAATAGTGGCGCCAAATCTTCAATGCATGAACTACAGCGGCAAGTTCCAAATCATGAGTAGGATAGTTTTGCTCATGTTTTCTCAGTTGACGCGAGGCATAAGCAATGACTCGACCTTCTTGCATGAGAACACATCCTAACCCAGTGCCACAAGCATCGCAGTACACATCAAAAGGCCTTTCAATATCAGGTTGTGCAAGAACTGGAGCAGTGGTCAACAACGTTTGCAAGGTGCGAAAAGCTGTTTCACACTCCCCACTCCACACAAACTTGGTATCTTTGTGCAATAGCTTGGTCATAGGTTTAGCTATTTTAGAGAAATTCTGAATAAAGCGGCGATAATACCCAGCTAATCCCAGAAAGCTACGAACCTCAGACACATTTGTTGGTGACTGCCAATCCAACACCTGCTGAACTTTTGACGGATCTACAGAAATACCTTCAGCAGATAAGATATGACCCAGAAAAGGTACCTTAGTCAACCAAAATTCACACTTGCTGAACTTAGCATACAGCTTATGCTCCCTGAGTCTAGTCAAGACTATCCTCAAGTGTTCGGCATGATCCTCCATGCTCTCAGAGTACACCAGAATATCGTCAATAAAGACTACCATGAACTTATCCAACTCAGGCATGAATACCGAATTCATTAGATACATGAAATGTGCAGGAGCATTGGTTAATCCAAAAGACATAACCAAATACTCATACAAGCCATACCGAGTGGAAAGAGCCGTCTTGGGAATATCTTGTGGTCTGATCTTAATTTGGTGATACCCAGATCTCAGATCAATTTTGGAGAAAACCTTGGCCTTGGACAATTGATCAAACAAGATATCAATACGAGGTAGAGGATACTTGTTCTTAATTGTCACAGCATTTAGTGGCCTATAGTCCACACACATACGTAAAGTTTCATCCTTCTTCTTAACAAAGATGGCAGGACAGCCCCACGGAGAGGAACTAGGGCGAATGAACCCTTTGTCCAATAACTCCTGGAGTTGTTTCTTGAGTTCAGCTAATTCATGAGGAGGCATTCTATATGGCCTTCGAGAAATAGGCGCCGTACCGGGAATAAGTTCTATTGCAAACTCCACATCTCGATCAGGAGGAAGTCCAGGTAGATCATCAGGAAAGACATCAGGAAACTCACACACTACCGGAATACCTTGGACGGTCTTGCCCTCAACTGCGAAAGAGAGATTAAAAAGATCCCCTCTTCGAGGTAAGGAAACTTGAAAGGTACCCCCACCCTGGGGCGCCTTCAACGTCAAAGTTCGGTTAGCAACGTCCAATATCGCACCCCATTTGTTCATCCAGCTAACCCCTAGAATTACATCCAGACCTAGCCCAGGCAACACAATGAGATGACTGATAAAACTCCTATCATTAATCTCAATACTCGCCTGCTTGATACCCTCACGTGTGCATATTTCAGCCCCAGCTGAGGTTATCCGGAAATTACAGCCCAAATCAACGATCTGAAAGGCATGCCTTTGTGCAAATGCTTGACTTATGAAAGAATGCGATGATCCAGAATCGAACAAAACAATAGCAGGATGCTGATTCACAGAAAACATACCCGCGGTGACTGGTTCACCTTCTGGAATTTCTTCAATAGTGGTGTGATGCACTCGAGCCTGCTTTGGATGAGGGCAATAGCGAGCAAGGTGCCCCTGTTGACCGCAGTTAAAGCATGGCCCTAGACCTTGGTTGGTCCTCACTGGAACGGCGTTGCTTGGAGGAGCGTTGTTCTTGTTCAAAGGCACTGTGAAACCTTTCTTGTAGCGCTGAGGCGCTGGCTGCTTCTTTGGAGGAGGGTCTGAATTTTGCTCCAGGAACAGCCGGACGGTAAGCAGGGCGATTTGCCACCGCACGACTAGCTGCTGGAGTCCTCGACTGAGAAGAGCTTCCTTCAAATGGCCTCTTGCCTCCCTTGGAAGCAGTGTGCAAGTTGTTCTGTTTCTCTTGGATATAAGCTTCACTGATGAACTCGTTAAAAGTTGTACGAGCGTTGTTCGCCAGAGTCTTCATAAGCTTGGTACTAAGACCTCTCTTGAAGGTTTCAATCTTCTTTTCATCTGTATCTACCATCCACGGGGCATACCTCGACAGATTGTTAAAGGCATGATGATACTGAGTGAGGGTCTTGGTACCCTGAGTAAGCTGCATGAATTCATTGACCTTCATCTTGATCAAGCCTGCTGGAATGAAATGCCCCCTGAAATCCCTGGTGAACTGCTCCCAGGTGATATCAGCGACCACGGGGTAGGCGGTCTTACGATTGGCCCACCATATTCCAGCTTGGCCTTGCAGTAACATAGCAGCAAAGCTAGCCTTCATGGTTTCAGTCAATCGCAGCACAGAGAATGACTGTTCAATAGTGTTTAACCACTCATCAGCTTCCAGCGGCTCTACGGCCTGCTTGAATACCGGAGGCTTAGTGTCCATGAAGTCCTTATAGTTACTGTATTGGTCCTCATCGTTTCCGCGGCGTCCACCTCGATCGCGATTGTGGTTGTTACTAGCAACCATCTGCTGCAAAATCGCTTGCTGGGTGTCCAAGAACTGAGCAAACATTTGTTCCTGGGTACGTGGTGGAGGAGGCGGCAACTCCTCATCTTCATGTTCGTTCCCACCACCACTGGTTGACCCATGACGACGGGTATGAGGTGCCATCTGTATCAACACGCAACAACCATTGTTAAATGTCAGTTATGTCAAAGATAACCGAAAGATTATGCCCAAAAGATATCAATGATCATTTTTGATAACCAACAAACGGCACAATAATTCAATAATCATCACACAACCGCACAATAACAAGGCGCAACCAAAAAGGGTTTCCAAGCTGCATGAGTTACCAGTACTTAATTAAAAGTTTGATGGTTCCAGCCCTGAACACACAGGGTTCTCTCATTACAATTCAGGTTCTACCCATTACATGACATTAAAGGTTTTCCCAATACAAAAGGGTGCCGATCATGGCAAGATCACTAGAAAAAGCCTAGTCATCGTGGTCACTGTCCACGCCGGACACGTTCCCACCATGGTCATCACTCTCGTCAATAGGCACGATCTCCTCGGGGTCTTCTTCCTCTTCTTCCTCACTTGCTTCACCATCATCAGCTGCAATGAAGATCTCAGGAGCAAACTCCGCTGCACCCGAAGGATGAAACGGATCAGCACGGTTGTTCAGACGATGAACATCCTGCTGCAACTCCCAAACTTGCTGCTGACTAGCACGCAACTCTTGCAGAAACTCATTGCGCTGACGTGTCAAACTCATATTACGATTGTCAAGCTGGCGGCGAAGATCTGCATTCTCCCTCTCAAGCACCTCGACACGGCGATCAGCTGCCAACAAGGCGCCAGTGCATCGTAACAACTCATTGCGACAGGCAGTGAGAGCTACCACCAAGTCATCTGAGCTACGACGAGCCATACGTGCCCACTCTTCAGCTTCTAACTTCTTCTCCACAGCATCATGCAGGGCTTCAATGCACTTCATCCAACCATCCCTAGTGGAATAATGCATCCTCAGGACAGCAAACATAGCACTCATAGAAGCACCCGTGCTATGAGCACGCTCGTCCCTGCCTCGCTCTAAAGAAGCTTGGCTAGACTGAGCCCACTCACCCTGAGAAGTATCCACCCTGGGAAAAACATTTGCTGGCCCCAAATCAGCTCTCTTGTTGAACCGGCTGCAAATATCCGTCAACACCTCAAAAGCTGCAAGCTGCGCACCATCCCATGGCGTCCTCATGTCAACTTCCACCTTTATTCCTGGAAACGGCCAACCCCTTTCAAGCACAGGGATAGTCACCCAAACATCAAACCAAGGCTGCACCATGGTTTGCGCTGGCTTCCAGAAATACAGTGGTGGCTCTGCATATCCCACCGACTGCAACAACCTCCATAGCACAGTGGGTGTGCCAAACTGCTCCAGAAACTGACCACTCTGCGGCTCACCTTCAGCTGCCATCTGGTACATTACAACATCTTTCAGCATTTAGAATAAGATAGGACAACACAAATTTTACCATAGGGAAGGAAATAGTACAGATAGCTTAAATTAATTTCATGATCATGATGCATGCACGTGCCAACGACCTCACACATAATATATTTTAACTAACGTTATAGTCGGTGGCATACCACGTGCTCTCATATACGTAACTAACCGTGCTATACGTTTTGCGTGGTTAGTGTACCTGCAGAAGATTCATTTCAGCCCAATCCCAATGTATGCAGGGCAACAAGAAGCACTTTTTGCCGGAAATGTTCCCATGAACATTTGCGACCCCAAAAATTAATTACTCCACCTTACTTCCATAAGTACACATATGGATAACATGTACTCACTTCAGTAATCATACACTCACCATCGATCGATGGTTGTTCGATCTTACACTCACATCTCACCTTACCTTAGGTGACGTGGTACATTGACCCCTAAGAAGCAATAAGAAACCGACAGTTCATGATTATCCGCACGATAAAACCAAATGAACCACAAATAGAAATATGATGCAATTTCCCCCAAGTCAGTACTTACATAAGCCACCTAATTACCACATATACATAGGGCTATAGGACTTGGTCATTGGTACTCATAAGTTTTGCAAACACTTGGTTTAAATCACCTATACACACTATCAGTTGGCAATTAGTTTGTAAAACTCAAAACTCTTTTAGTTTTTAAATAGTCAAGTGACGGTATATGCTGAATTATGCTCTGGTACCAGCTGTCACAGAACCGACCAATTTATACGAGCACAAGTACAACGATCGCATTTCAGCCGCAATCCAGTCACACTTGAGCCAATATAAACCCGGTAGTCCGGAAATCTCGAAGGATTTCAAACATTTCATACCCCAAGGATCATTCATTCAGCAATACCCGATCACATGACACATAAATTCGCAACCGAATTTAAACATCAGAGTACAACATAGTCTTTTACACAAATAGGGTAGTAGCGGAAGTCAACATAGTTTTACACCACAGAGTTCGAATACGAGTACCATCACATGACCCCGTCACAGCATTCTTACAACAACTAAAGATAGATAATGACCCCGCCCTCGGGTCTAGTCTTCTTCGCCCGCAGGGGTGAAGCAGTTCCTGCAATACGCGTAGAAAACTACACCATCTGCAACAATGGGAATAAAACCCTGAGTACTCAATTGTACTCAGCTAGACTTACCCGACAGGGAGTAAATAAAAAGACTTTCAAGGATATGCAAGGCTTATTTGGTGGAGCTCAGAGGGTAGCATCATTTTTGCATCAAAGCATTACTACAGTAGAACCTCAACTTATTCATTTTAATTGTGATAAGCTTCGATTTCAGTTAAACTATTTACTAGGATTAGCCACTATACTAAGCATTCACTGAATATTGTAGCAATCAATAAAACCATATGATTTCCGATATCCACAGATATCAACCTCATCTCACCATAATCATTATGTTCAAGTTATTAGCCTCTACCTCACCAGAAGATCAGTTCAGTTTCTCACTAACTAGGAGAGATGGCGATTCGAATCGATTGTACCAGCTGGCAAATATGCCAATCACAAACCCTGTCAGCCGAGCCACTGGCTTCTTGGGCCACCGTTAAATCTTTCTGAGACATAATATGTATCGCGGGCTTGGAGGGGTCCATATTCTCAGAGACAAACCCACTTCCAGGATGCATCAGGTCCCTGACCTGCCCTTGGTAAGATGGTGTCTCCGCACATCCTTCCTACCTCCAGAATATGTCTGCCTTATCACGCCCAATTCCCGGCTCAGAAAGAAATACTCGGCTTCGCGGTCAGAACGACTTATCTGGCCAGCTATGTGACGACGTCTTTCAATCTCAACTGATGTCTGGTGGCCTCAGTCCTAGTCGGCCGCAAGCAGCACCGAAGACGGCATGACCTCAACCATGTCATGCGGCTCCCCGCTACCTAGCCTTGATTCTCTCATTAGACACTGTGGCATGGTGGCACATATAGTCCATCATGTGGAATCCAACCCCATCATCATTAGTAACCACCTATGCTCGCGAAGGACAGGAAATCCCTCGACTTCTACCGGTCTAAGCATGGCTAAGCATAAGATCGAACCCATCCCCTTGTCTAGTAATAACTTCAGGATCAAGTATAAGTGGACAAGGAATAAATGCAGCAACGGTATCATATCAACTCCTATACTTAAGTGCACAATCATAAGATTTAATAAAGACCAGTGTATTTGTAAAAAGAGTAGGTGGAGACTTAGGGATGCTCCGGGGCTTGCCTTTCACAAAGTTAGCGGGTTGGTGATCTGGGCACTCCGGAAGTTCAGCCTCTTCTTCTTGTCCTTCGGAAACCTCGGGCACTTCAATCTCCGGCGGAACTCCCTCCTCCGGTGGATCGAATTGCAACAGTGTCACTCCTCCCGGCGATCCTGTATGCATGATATGCATATACGAGAACTGAGAATGCACATGAAATGCAAGATAGAGATGCACGAATTAACCCATGATATGCAATCAGTTTAACAATCCACACTCATTTATTTCTTTCCTAGACAACCAACTCATACTCACCCTTCTTAAGCAAAGCATAGAACAATTTCTCGTCCCGGGTGAGAGGTCTACAACCTGCACTTAATAATTAACATGCATCAACTAACCTACCACAACCAAAAGATATTTGCTTAGAAACAATTAAATAAACCCTAGCCTATAACTGGACCTACTGCTTACTGTGACCAGAAAAATCCATAGAAATTACAGTAGCTATTACACATCCAGATTAGCCTACTGACAAAATTTCAAGTCATTTTGACAAGTATAACAGTCTACACAAAAATAACAAGCAACCAGCCTTTTAAGCAATGGAGAATACTTAACACAGTGAAAAGTATCAAACAACAGATTTACTAATTTTCATAGCTTCTTTCCAACATAACATAGCCCAGGAAAAATATTCATGTCCATAACCTTAACACATTAAGCATGGTGATTTTTGCAAGATTAAAACATAAAAGGCACATTATACTAGACATCATATAAATAACAGTGAAACACCAGCAAACATATTTTTCATAGATTCTACTCCCCTAAACAAGATGAATGCAAGTGGAATCACATTTTTAGCACATTCCTACAATTACTTATGCATTTATCAAGTTTACAAGCAATTAACAATTTAATTATAACTGCACATAAAAAGTATTCAAAAAGTACATTTTATATTTTTCCTTGATAGAGCTCAGAAATACAAACACAACAAAATTTGGTTCACCCCCATTGGACATTCCTAGCTTCAGATATGAATTTTGGAAGGTTTTACACATTTTCTGGAAATTCATTTTATAAAATCAAAAACCTAAACCCGATAGAACTGCTACGTGCACCCGGCTCAGCGAACCAGAGGCGCACCTGAACGGCTGACTCGCGGGCCCCGGGGTCGACCCGACCCCACGCGTCAGAGAGAGGAAACAGAGCCGCCGGCGCTGACCGGCGAGAGCTCGCCGACGGCGAGGTCTCCGGTGACGCCGAGGCTACCTACCGACTCGCGGCAACGAGACGAACCCGATGGACCAACTGCCGAGGGTCGTACTCCACCGGAGCGAGCTCGATGGCGGCAATGGCGGACGGCGGTGGTCCGGCGAACTTGCGCCGGCCGATTCCGGCCGTTGCTCGCACGGCTCGGCCTCGTTCCGTGTTCTTGCAACCCTAGCGGACCTGTGCGCGCGACTAATCGAACTATTGCGCACGGAAACTCACTGACCGCGCTCGCATGGCGGCACGGTGGCGAGCGGTTTCACGGCGAACTCGGGTTCCGGCGAAACCACGGCGAGGTAGATCTAACCGACGGTGTGGAAAGGATCTACGGCTAACGGAGACTCTTAGACGAGCAAAAGAGAGGGAAGCCGACCCCGGCATCGCCCTCGTCACGGCGACCCGAGAGCTCGGCGGCGCTCCGGCAATGGCGGACGGCGAGAAGCTCGCTGGAGCTGTACCTTAGGTCGGCTGAGGTCGGCAACGGGTCGGAAACGAAGAGCAGAGCAAGCCGCAGCTGCGCCGAGGGTGGCGCGGTCGGAGACGGCTCGGTGGCGGCGGATTTCACCGCGGCGGTCGCGGCGGAAATGGCGACGGCGGAAATGGCGACGGCGGAGGGGAAAGAGGAGAGCAGCGAGCGAACAGAGGGCGAGAGAGCAGGGAGAGTGAGGGCGAGCGTGCGGGAGACAGCATTGCGTGTTCCCCTTTGTAAGCTGACCGCGCGGCAGCAACGACGGCGTACGGCGCCATCTGGCGGCCGAGGCCTGACGCGGTCGCGCGATTCGCTCGCGATTCGCCCGAGGGTCGAACTGAATCGGCTCCGATTCAGTTTCCGCGGACCCGACTGAAACTCGATTTTCATCGATCTACAACTCGCGATCCAGAGCGTTTCAGCGAAAACTTCACTAATATGAGTTGAAGAGCTATATGAGTAGATCATTTCATATTAAGACACTTTACTCTAGTTCGGCCTGGATTGAGAGATACAAGTCGATGAACAGGGGTACACCGAAACTGAAAACCGGTTTAGACTTAGGAAAATTTGAAAACTTCCAAAACAGCTCCAAATCTGCACTAATTCAACTTTTTGACCTTCTTCCACTCATTTTCATGAGTTGACCCAAAAATAAAGTTTGTTGCTTATAAAAATTCTACACAACTTTGATTAAGAGTGCACTGACATGCAGAATCTCTAAAATGCCCTTCTTGTTTGGTCAAACAGAATAGCTTTTAAAGGGCTCTCTAGTCAACTATGAGCTAGAGGGGTATTTTGGGGATTTCACCAGCATGAACATTGTTCCAAATGTTATCCTAAACATGTATAAAGCATTTAGAACCGTAAACAAGCATCACATTTGCATGTCAACACATTTTGCATAATATGGACATATAAACAAACATATAGCAATAAAAGGGAATCAAATAAAATGCAATGATAATAATGCATGAAATGACATGATCTATGCTTGATGACATGCAAATGCAAGTGTGAAAATAGTAACTAACACTAGGGTGTTACAGGGTTTGAGCATCTGGCCCTCCTACCTTTGACTTTCTCTTCCTTGGCAGCGTTCGCCTGGTCTCAACAACCTCCATGACCAGTTCTTGGCTCACTTCAATCCCTATCTTCCCTTTTTCACCTAACGCATGTTCATGCTACAGATTCAGAGGTGATTGCACCTCTTCCTGCCCTTCAGTATTGACCATATACTCTGAAGAGTAGCAAGGGCTATCGTTACCCACCAAGGAATGACCATAACCTGAACAACTATGTGCTCTCAAGGTTTTGACGCTGAAGTGGACCCGCTGCCAAGGGGCTGCAGCCCTAACAAAGGACTGCCAATTCCTTCTACTCTACTCTGGCACCATGAGATGAGCATCATAAGTCCCATGTTCATCCCGCGGCACTGGATGTCAAAATTCTAGCTCCGAATGCCCTATCACTCCACATCCAAAACAGTAGTAGGGAAGTTTCTCATACTATGCATGGAACCAATGTGATTCCTCAAACTTGCTCATATATGAAGCACCCCCATGCCGCAAAGGCTTATCGATCTCCATGGTTACCTGGGGTCTCAAGAAAGCACCGATAGCCTTTACATCTTTATCAACATCCGTATTAATCACCTGGCCAATCATACTCATAGTACAATAGCCTCTTGTGTGATTCATCCATCCAAGCAGTTGGTTTAGGATCCTCACCCACGGTCCATGCGATGGAAGATGATCTCTAATGCACTCAGCTTCTGATCATAATCTTGTAGAATGATAGCTTACCTTCCCACCATCCATGGCGTGTCTGCCAAAAGCCTCTCCATATCAAGTTTACAGTCAAACTCCACCACAAATAGATCACCCCCTTCTCTCCAATTGCTCGAAACTTAAAGCCAACTATGTCACACCATGCCGGTTTCATTGCTAATCGCACGATGTTCTCATGGACCAGTGTTGAAGAGAACACTTTCCCTACAAGCACCCATTCCATACATGTTGACGGTCATTAAAATCCAAATATAACCATCAACTATTGCATGAAAAGTCCTAAAATAAATCACAAACAATATTTGTAGGGTTCGAGACTAACGAGTTCCACGAGTTTTTCTATTCTCCTCTGTTTTGCAGGCATATTTAAAACTACAACGAATAAAAGTATCTCAAAAGGTGAAATATACACCATTGCGTAAAGCTCGTCGCGCTGATCGAAACGGATATATTACCTGCTATATTTGGACCCCGGAGTAAAAAGATATGAATTTCAGAAAATCTATATAAATATAGGTGGGACCCACCTGCACAGTACCATGCAGGCAGGCCCCACGTGTCAGCTCCGGCAGCAGCAGATGCCAGACAGGCTGACAGCGGGCCCCACGGTGGAGGCGCTGCCCCCTGCTGAGGGAGCGGGCGGCCCGACTAGCCTATGGTTGGGCGCCACGTGGCGGGGCGGCATCAGGCACGCGCGCTCGTACGCGGACGCGGGAGCGGCCGCTCAGCCTGGGGAGGACAGGTGGCGGCTGCTGATTTGCTTCTGATGGCGGTGGCGCGGTCCAGTCATCCTGGGAGCAATCAAACCGCCCAAACCGGCCGGTTCAGATGGCCGGAAGACTCTGGAATTCTCCAGAAACGCTGCAGACGCGCGGTTCCACCGGTTTGGGTCTGGTTCGGGCAGCAAACGACCGGTTCTGCGTAGGATCACAAAGGAATATGCCAGCAAAGTTCTCGTGATCTCCCACGTCTGTACAACGTCGGTTTGATCCGATGGTGGGCAACAAACAGAGGCGTGCATCGATGGTGTGGCAGTTTCTTGCCGCCTACTCCACCTGGGCTATATAAGGATGCACCAAGGCCCCTCCTGGAGGCATTCTACACCCCGGAGCTTCATATTCTCTACATAAATTAGGGCTAATCGGGTCCCTCTAGTTGATCTAGTTCTAATTCATCTAGTTCTAGTTCTAGTTCATCTAGTTGTAATTAGAAAATAGGGAGAGAGGAGAGGAGAGAGATTTGAGGAGGAGCTGGCCTGTCGGATCTTCCTCAACTTTGTACCTCTACGGAGACAATTCTTCATCGATTCATCTTCAGGTTCTTCAGTCGGTAATTCTAAGTTTTCTATTTAATTAAATTCAGTTTTTTCTTTACTTTGCTTATGGGATCTCCGCTCGTATTGAGTGCTCTAGTTAATGTACATGATTAGAGTAGTATTCATTGGTGTAGACACGGTGTCTAGGCTAGTGTTTACCTGAGTTTGCGCCCAATTCTTATGGTTAGTTGTGGTAGCCTCAGAGGTTACAGCTCTGTCGGTCTTCGTATTCCACCACGTTGGAGATGGTGTTTCGTAGTGCTTTTTGGCAGCCTTTCCAGCTACTTCTTTCTCATCTTTTCGAGAGTTGGAAAGGTACTGTTGCTCCAAAGTAGGCTAAGTATAGTTGGTCTGATCCTTTTTCATCTAGTTGACTTTAGATAACCCTTCTCTACCCACAAAAAATATATATCTCACCTGTCCTTGGACGTTCTTGATTTGTTTGTAGTACACTTCGCGTTCCCCGTGGAAAACCGATACCTTGGAATACTCTTAGGTGAAAGCTACAGCGGTATCTATGCGCTTGCGGATTAATCTGTCTGCGTTAATAAATACCAACAAGCTTTCTGGCGCCTTTGCCGGGGAACGGTAGCTGTTCTGGGATCGAACCAAGTTCGTTCGTGTATCTTTTATTTTTTTACCACCACCTTTACCACATGGATTCCACACCCATTTACCAATTTTCTGCTCCAAAGGTGAATTACTAGAGCCACCACCATCATCACATCCTATTCTTACGGATGGCTTTCAAATTCGCCCTGGTTTCATAGCCATGGTTCGGGAGCAACCATTCTCTGGATTAGAAGACAAAAATCCCTACACTCACCTTAGAGAATTTGAGCAATTATATGCTTGCTTGACTATTTCTGGCATGACACATGAGACCTTGAAATGGATATTGTTTCTGTTCTCTCTTTCTGAGAGGGCGAGACATTGGTATGATCATAACATTAGAAGTGTAGATGGAAATTGGGAAAAACTTCGGGATAAATTTTGTCTTGCTTTCTTCCCAACTTCCAAGATCGCCGCTCTTCGAATAGAAATTCTTACCTTTCAACAAAAGGAGATGGAGACCATAGGAGCAGCCTAGGCAAGATTCATAAATCTTATCAATACCGGTCCAAACCTTTCCTTGCCTGACAATGTGCTTCTTAGCCACTTCCAACTTGGTCTTAGTAAGGAAGCTGCTCTACATCTCGACTTATCTTCTGGAGGTTCGTTCTCGCACAAAACCATTAGTGAAGGGAAAGCTATTTTAGAGAAAATCATAGAAAACACCCCTTACACGGGCATTCTTGATGAATTTCCTCAAGAAGAAGAAAAAGTCGAGCCAAGCCCCGACCAACAAAAGGAGGTAGACACAACTGAATCTGAAATTCTTTCAAATCCTTCTAATGATTTAGTTGTCGAAGAACCTCCCACTATGGGAACACAACACATTTTGGAAGATGATGAACCCAATCCTTCCATGTTCCCCTATGAAATCGAGGATGGTCTTTTTGAAGATTTTGGAAACGCCTTGAATTTACCTGTTCAATTGAAGCCTCTGGCACATTCAGTGTCATCTAAGGATGACGATGGTCCACATAATGAATGTTGACACTTGTTAACGTCTAATTTTTATTATCAATTATCCCTGCATTACACATGAATATCTAGTAGAATAGGGTTATTACTAATAATTTCCACGAGTTTTGGTGAATTGTATATTTTTCAGGGGATTATCTAGAAAAGCTTAAAAGAGGGATTAAAGTGGTTAATTATCACGAAACTTGAACGCCAAGGCAACATACGTCATCGACAAGCTAGAAGCCTCTGGAAGCCACCCGATGCAACCGGGGCCCAACCTGGCAGGTGGTGGGGCCGGCCATTCCCAAGGGGGGCCGGGCGGTGCCCCCCTTAGGGTTTCGCACGCCGTCTTCTAGAGTCTTCTTCCACCGCCTTTGAGGAGTCATCTCGGCCCTTAGTTAAGTCAGTTTGATCCTATGGGTACTTAGATGCTCAACTCCCGTGAAAAAAAGAAGATAGTTCATACTCTCTGAATAAACTCAATTGTTTAAAGAGAGATTTATTTTCTCAAGGAGCAAGGTAGAATTAGGTTCCACCATATTCCACCAAATAAAGTTTGATTCGATTTTATGCCTCATTTCTCTGTGGATTCATTGTTTGACGTTACAATAAATGCAATACAAGTATGCTTTCACATTCATACCTACCTGAGATCCACATAGCTTTTTAGAAGTAAAGAAGGCAATATCATTAATGCATCGGAAAGGATACAAAAATACCAGATATATCAGTGATTCGAGAGTACTATAAAAGGAGAAGGTAAAGCTAAGTTTTATTTGCAAAATTATCTTACCCTCCAATTGACTCAACTAAAGGAAGAGAGTAATCTGTTTCAAGCTGTTCTGTTCTCCAACTACTCAAGAATTCAAGGTAGACACTTTGAATTCCGCAGTACAGGTATGACTAGACTAGTTTTATATAATATATTCTCAAGTTATGTTTTAAATAATCCAATCTCTCTAAACTTTTATATCTTAAAACCAACCTTTTTCTTGGGACGAGTAAAAGTCTAAGTGTGGGGGTAATTGTTGACACTTGTTAACGTCTAATTTTTATTATCAATTATCCCTGTATTACACATGAAGATCTAGTAGAATAGGGTTATTACTAATAATTTCCACGAGTTTTGGTGAATTGTATATTTTCCAGGGGATTATCCAGAAAAGTTTAAAAGAGAGATTAAAGTGCTTAATTATCACGAAACTTGAACGCCAAGGCAACATACGTCATCGACAAGCTAGAAGCCTCTGGAAGCCACCCGAAGCAACTAGGGCCCCACCTGGCAGGTGGTGGGTCCGACCGGCCCCAGGGGGGCTGGGCGGCGCCCCCTTAGGGTTTCGCGCGCTGCCTTCTGGAGTGTTCTTCCACCGCCTTTGAGGAGTCATCTCGGCCCTTGGTTAAGTCGGTTTGATCCTACAACATGCATTCATCCCACCGGGCTATAAATAGAGGGCCAGACCCCCCTGGAGGAGCCCAGATCAAGAGCTGAAGAGCCTAAAGCATTAGATAGATATCCATTAGATCTAGGCTAGCAATCAAGAAAGAGATTAGAGAGATAGAGTAGATGAGTAGAGATTCGGAGGAGTCCCGGCCTGTCGGAGCCTCTTCGTAGCTGTATTCATCTGGATTCAGCTCCCTCGCCCGGAGTTGCGTTCTGAGGTACTTTTGTATTCAACATTCTGATTCAAGTAAGCATTTGTTCTTATTCGTTCTTAAGTTTGCAACTCATATTGAGTGCTTTGATCTTGGTAGCTCCTAGATTGAAGTAGTAGTTTGTAGTGTAGACGTGGTGTCTAGGCTATAATTACTTGTGAATGTCCCCTGATTAGCCGGATAGTGGTAGGTCACGTAGGTGACAGCTACGTTGAGTCCTCTGTAGTCCACTTCCCGTTGATAGGATCGATAGGTGTATAAGTGCTTGGTAGGAGAGAACTCTGATTTTTGCTCTTATTCAGGTCACTGTCCAGTTAGAATGATATTATTCAAAGCTTACCGGTTATTACAACTAGATAGTCACTAGCTATTTCCTTATTCTTGATATTCTTTGGATTGATTGTGTTATTGGGTTAAGAATCAATAGACTTAGTCAGTATCACCTACTGTTCTTTTGGGTTCGATAATAAAACCGGGATTGTCTGGTGAAGTGCTACATCGGTATTCTATCTGTGCGCTTGTGGATACTTTGATAATAATAAAAATTTAATAGAATGCAGTTAATTTATACCAACAAGCATTTCTGGTGCCGTTGCCGAGGAAAGCATCAGTCTAGGAATATTAATAAAAATTGAATCCGGAGTCTACTATCAATTTAGTTATCGATTAGTGTTAGGGGCTTACCCCTGTCCGTGTTTCTCGTTATCGTGAAGCTAGACAGTGCATGAGCGGTTTCCAATTGCCGTCAAATTTCATTGAAAATCCTGAGCAATTGTTGAGGAGAACTAGATGCCATCAAGTTCCACCTCAAAGGTTCATCTCAAACCTGAATCCGTTCGAGGAAAGAGGCTCCGAACTATCAACCAAGGAAGCTATGGCCCAAAAGACCATCTCTGAGTTCTCTGCACCGTCGGCTGACAACATTGCCACTGGTCCGCAGCTCAACTTGGGGGATGCTACCTTTGAGTTCAAGCCAGCACTTATCAACATGGTGCAAGCCAACCCGTTCTGTGGGAAGCCGCATGAAGATGCTAATGCCCATCTCCAGCATTTCCTGGAGGTGTGTGGTACCTTCTCTATCAAGAATGTCTCGGCAAACGCCATCCGTCTTCGCCTATTCCCATTCTCACTGCTTGGAAAGTCAAAGCAATGGTTCTATGACAACAAGAATGAAGCTACCACTTGGGAGAAGTGCGCCAACGTATTTCTCAAGAAATTCTTCCCAATGGTCAAAACCAGCGCTCTTCATGGAAAGATCTCAAGCTTCCAACAGCAAACTGATGAGACGATTCCCGAAGCATGGGAACGTCTCCAGGAGTACATTCGTGCTTGTCCTTATCATGGGATTGAAGAATGGCTCCTAATCTAAGGTTTCTACCATGGGCTGACTAGATTAGCCCGTAGTCACCTTGATGCTGCCGCTGGAGGAGCATTCCTGCAACACAATGTTAAAGATACTAAAGACCTCATTGAAAATATGGTTGTCAACCAAGGATGGAATGAGGAGCGTCTCCAGCCTAAGAAAAGGGGTATACACACCGTTCATGAGGCGGACATTCTCTCAGCAAAAATAGATCTCTTGATGAAAAAGATTGACGAAGGTTCCAAAAAGGAACAAGAGGCCATTCGAACCACTGCCACCGCACGAGCAATTGAAGCCGATCCATGGTGCGAGGTATGTGGAGGTGAAGATCACTCGGGCAACAACTGTCCCGAAACAAAGGAGGAAGTGAGCTTCATCATCAACAACAACAACAATGGGTATCGACCCCGGCAACAAGGAGGATAGAACTCGCGCCCCTTCTACCAAGGAAATCAAGGTAATGGTTACAGCAATAATTTCAATAATTCTTATGATAACCAACCTTCTCTTAAAGATCTTGTCTTAGGCCAATCTAAAATCAATGATAGCATAAATAATAAAATAATGGCTAATGATAAGATTCTTGAAAATCTTAGTGAGAAAATGGATAGCTTTAACACTGCTATGAAAAATCAATTGAGCTTTAATAAAATGCTAGAAACACAATTAGCTCAAATAGCAGCAGCTGTCCCATCCTTCGAACAAGGTAAGATCCCAGGGAAACCTGAGGAACCAACTGAGGGTGTCAAGTTAATTTCTATAAGATTTGGAAAGCCACCGGTCAGGCCAAACCCGGGTTGCCTTCTTGACCCGCCATTCATGGCCAAGAAGAGTGACCCTAGTCATCCTACCATCACCTGAGAGATCGGGCCGCACACCTTCAACAACACCTTCTGTGACCTTGGATCTGGAGTCAACATCATGTCCAAGGTAATGTATCAAAATATGCTAGGGGGACCCTTGTACCCACTTTTGTCAAATTGCAGATGGCCGATCAATCCATCCGGTGCCCCGAGGGATTGGCAAGGGATATCCTAGTCAAAGTTCAAGATGAATACATCCCCGCCGACTTCATCATTCTCGATATGGGGGCTGATGACGAAGTCCCCATCATCCTAGGAGGGCCGTTCCTCAACACCGTGAACGCCATCATCTACGTGGGATCCGGCCAAGTCCACTTCCAACTCCCAGGTAAGAGAATTAAATGTCCTATCAATGATTATAAATCTATGCAACAGGAAAGAAAGAACCTTTGGGAGAAGAAGCCTCAATATGCTCCCTGCCGAAAGAATCAACCGCCGAAGGCCAAAAAGGCCGAACTGGTAAGTAAAGCCGAGGTGGTAAACAAGGCTGACTCTGTTGAGTCACAAGCATCAACAAAGAAGGAATGGCGGAAGAAAGAGGTGCGATCATCACGATCCCCATCTCCGGGACCGACCGAAGCAACCAAAGAATGAACCCGAAAAGGAGAGGTCCTACTCTACGGACCTAAAACATGGAGCCCTTGCTGGTAAGGTAAATAAGTATTTATCTCATATTTACTTTCTGCATTTCAATTCCTGCATCTTCTTCATTGCATTTCATATTTAAATTTTGCAATATTTTATTTCGACAAAATAAAGAACTTAGATAAAAAAACTTAAAAAGAACCGTAGTGCTCACACCTAAGGTGGTGGGACCACCCAAGGTGGGGTCGGCCGACCCCACCATGGGGCTCACTCACCTCTGGTGATGTTGGTCTGGTGTCCTGATCACTGTCTCAACTTTAATCACCAGTTAATTTTGAATTTGGTCGACAACTTTTGGTCATGACCACTTTCACATGCTGCAATGAGAATCCAACATCCACCACCATCCAAATTCTGAAAAGTGGACACTTTGGAATGCATTAATGCTCCCATGGTCCATGGGAATTACTTTAAAGCATGTCCCCACTTTTGTCATAAACCTTTCTCTTTCACAAAACACTAGACAAGAGAATCTCTGAAAACTTCTCCACTTTTGGTCCACCACTAATCTTTACTTTACTGGACAAAGTGAAACACACTGTTTAAAGCTGAAAAGGGGGCCAAACATGGGTCGGTCGACCCATGTTTAAAGCCCTGTCTGCAGAATTGTGTTTGAATTCAAATTGATTCCCTGTCAAAAGGTGAAAGCAGCTCCGACACTGCCAATGTGGGGTCGGCCGACCTGGCCCTAGTGACCTGGTCACCAGCCCTTCACCCCCTATAAATACCCATGCATTGTGTGCTCATTTCCACACCCAAACCAGCTGAATCATCTCCAGCACACAATCTCTTTTCTTCTCTCCATTTGAGTATGTTCTTTTCTTAAGTTTCCTTGTAGTTAGCCACTCAAAACAAAAACCCAAAAATATTGTAGTAGTAGAAGCTTGTCCTACTCTCATCTTTGTTCTCAACAACTTGTTTGTAGAGTACTCCTACCCACAAGAACGGTTGTGGGGGTAACCATACCCCACAAGGACTACTAACATTGGGACAACTAACGCTAACGCTAACGCTAATCCTTGTTGTCCTAGTGTGTCCTTGTGTTGTCTCATTGCTGCAGGAAGATGAAGAAGTTCTTCTCTGCATTCAAGAAGGCCAAGAGTGTCGTAGGGAGTACCTCCCGACGACCCCGCCATGACGGAGATGAAGGAAGAGAAGCTTCACCGAGACAAAGCTTTGGAGTGCCTCCCGAGAGGACGCTCAACCCCGAGAGCGGCCTCATGCTGGACCAAGACGAGTACCAAAGGTACCTCTCCATCCAACACCGCGGTTATGAACATACCGGCACCATCGACTCTGTCCTTTTGGACAACACAGGTATGACCGCAGAGTTTAATACTGTTTTCAATACAATTGGGTGGGGAAGCTTTTGGGAAGTGCAAGAACTTGGAATTAAAATGCTCACCATGGAATTTCTATGCTCTTTACAAGTCACTGATGATAATGTCTACTTTCGCATGTTCAATCAAAAGTATAATTTCACCTGGGGAGTTTTTAGTATGCCACTTGGCTTTGATAACAACTGTCATCTAGATCTAGTTAATGCTATAAGAAAATTTGATAAAGCTGATTTCTGGAAAGCCATAACTGGATCCAATGATTGCTCTGATCCTAAAACTGATGAAATCCATAATTCCACTTTGGGCTTCCTCCACTATTGGATGGCCATAACTCTTCTTCCTGGCTCCAATGTGCAAATCCTTCTTAATGATGAACTAAGACTGCTTTATGCCATGACCAAGAAAATAAAAGTTTCGCCTGCTAAAATTTTAGTCTGCTTTTGGCTTGGTATTTTCCATAGAAGCGAGCCTATATTCTTTACCTCTTTTATCACTAGCATTGCTGAAACAATGGACTTGCTAAATGGAAAACACTACTTTGAATATATTGCTTCTCCTAGAGACATTATAACTGAAGATTTCTTCATAAGTGCTCAAGTCCTAAAAAGAGATGAAAATGGTGATCTTAAAATGGTTTATCCAGGCCATACAGCCGAAATCTCTCTCCCATGTGAGAGGCGTTGGTTGTATGCGCTGCGTACACTAACCATAAATTGGGACCGAGAGGCAAGAAGCCAAAATGTTGCAGGAATAAGAAGGGTGACAAGGAGCATGTCACAGGCCGCTCAATTTGAGCAAAGCGGCACCTCACGAGCAGCAAGGGGATATGAAGAAGAAGGTGATGAAGCAAGTTCCATGGACATTTCAGGGCCCATGGAAAGGCCTCAACAGCACACTCCAAGAGTGCGCACTCCCCGTCCGTACACACGGGCGAGGAGTCGTCGGTACCAAGGGTCGGAAATGGATCAACTCATCAACGACATGGGCGATATGCAAATTGAACAAGATGCAACTCTAAGTATGGCACAACAAAATGCCCAATTATTGCAATCCATACAAGATGAAGAAGCACAAGGCTGGGCAGGATGGTTCCAATACTATCCGCCGCCACAATGAGCAAAAGACAAGCTTGGGGGTGATCCTCTCCCCTACCAAGGTAAGTCCTCTTTGCCATCCTTATTGCATTATTCTTCAGTTTTATTATCTTCACTTAAAAAAATCCCATATGTCTCATGAATATTTATCTTCCTCATGGAAATGATGAATAGTTGCTCTGTTAATGTTTCTTTAATGCCTAGTCTACAACTTAGTATTTCTTTGAGTATGGATCACTTGGCTCATTTAAAATCATCATGAACCTGAAAACTTTATGGATGCTAAGTGCTAGAACTAAGTCTAAGTTGTTGTGAGACATGATATGGTAAACTAAGAGCTGCTATAATATTGTTCTAAGAATGCATGATTACTGGAGATTAATTTCTTAAACAATGAAAACCTTATTGTTCCTCAATTGTGAGACATGATATGGTAAACCAAGAGCTGCTATAATATTGTTCTAAGAATGCATGATTACTGGAGATTAATTTCTTAAACAATGAAAACCTTATTGTTCCTCAATGGTGATAAATTTCTACCACAGCCATATATGCTACACATGTCTAAAACCTTCCACATAAGCTATTTGCTTTGTATTGAGTTTTGTCAAGTCTTGTTGATCCTTATTGAGAGTCTTATCATGCTCCCAAGATCAAGATCACGTACACACCACATATATATGCTGCTTCTACACTGGAAGTACGCAACCACATGCCTTTCATTTCCACTAAATAAATGCTCCATGTATTAAAGTCATAGAAAATCTCTCTTAGTTAATTTGGTAGAAGAGACAAAAGGCTATGCAAAATGAAAAGTAAAAGAAAGAAAGATTGACATGGGAAGTCCATAGAAAAGAAGAGAAATTTGAGCAAGTCTAGCCTCATGAATAAAGAAAGGAAAAAATAATAGCCATGTCTCAAAAATTTATTAGAGAGAGATACAATTTCAAATAGAGGAGCATTATTAGTCCACTTTTTCTACACACTTGCACATCTTGATCTAAGGGCATGACACTTCTCTCTTTGGATCCAAGCTTTGACTTTATAACACATGCAAAGTAAGTATGCAATATTCTTTCAATCCTACCTTAAGCTCCACATAAGCCATTTTTAGAAGTAGGATAACAAAGAGAAGGCAACATTTACTTTGTGCCTTGGTAAGGAATCATACACCATTTGAGCGACATGAGAGAACCATATGAGGAACATTAAGTTTTCTTTTGCAAAAACATTGCTAAAACCTCCAGTATGAAACTTGCAAAGAATGAGAAAAGTAGTGCTCAAGTTAAACTGTTCTGTCTCTCAACCACCTAAGGCAACGGAAAGGTCATTAGCCCCATAAAGGACTAAGGTAATATGGGTGAATTTTTATAGCCAATTTTTCCATTCAAAAGAGAAGTATTTTGTTGTGCACTTGGTACTAAGGAAATATGAACATTATAGCAACTCTTGATCCACCGAGGCTAAGTTTAATTATTTGCTCGGGACGAGCAAAGGTTAAGCTTGGGGGATCTTGTTGACGGTGAATATACCATGAAAATCCACATTCAAACACCATGAACAGGCCTCGGATTCAAGGAAGAATAAGCATATCATGAACATATTTTATCAATAACTAGTTCCACTTGTACTCTTAGCTTGTGAATGCAGGGAAGATCAAAACAGGACAAAATGCAGCAGCTGAAGCTCACATATGTGGTTCGGCCAACCCACATATGGAGGCACGTAGAAGAGAGGAGAGCTCAGTGTGGGCCCATGTGTGGGTCGGCCGACCCCACCATGGGGCCCACTTGGCTCCGGTGACGTGGCAGGATCCATGTGACACCCTACCCAGTTCATTTCAACCATCAGATCAACATGTGTTTCCATTCAATGGTGGAGAATCAAAGCACAAGGATCAAGACATGAAACAACACAATCAAGACAGAACCAGCACAAAGGGACACTCTATGACTGGTGGGGACAACACCTGGCCGGGCCCACCTGTCATAGGGGGTCGACCGAGCCCCCTGGTGCCCAGCCAGGTCGGTTGGCCTCCACCTCCTTCCTGCATGCACCCCACGTGCTGGATTCACCAATGCCATCCATTCTAAGACGGTTCAAGGTCGATTCATCCAAGGGCCAAGGTGGAAAGGCACACGGATCGCTGACGTGGCGCCCCTCCACTCCCCTATAAATAGAGGCTTTCATCACCCTCTTCAAGACACACAAGATACACAAGAGACAAGAGAAGCTAGAGTTCCACTCTTTAGTAGTATTAGTCTAGTGTGAGAGTTAGAGTCGAGTCGAGCTACGCTCGGGGTCTCCAGAGTCGTCTGCTGGATAGTCTGGTATAGCTCTTGTACCTTTCCGTCTGTAAGACTTTACTTTTATCAATATATTATCTTTACTTTACTTTACTAAGTCTTTACTTAGTGCTTTACTATTCATTATAGTATTGTTGTGTCTTGTCTTGCCTTATAGTTGATTTACACTAGATTGTGATCCTGTAACCAGCTCATGTGTGTAGTTCATTGCCTGTCATAGGGTGCTTTAGCTGTTTGGTGCCCAGCTAGAGTAGTGAGAATTAGTGTAAGCGTGGTGCTTAGGCTAGACCTTACCCTTGAATGCCGTTTGTCGCACGGATTGTTAGTGGGTGCTAGCAGGTGGTGACAGCCCTATCTAGTCTTAGTATCCCTCCACGTGTTTTAGGCATGTTCTTAAAAGGTAGGCTCCCATAAGAGAGTAGGTGCTTCGGGTAGAGGTTATATCCTCTATTGTTTCGCACTACCCCCTACACACCGGAAGTAAGGTAGCTGTCTTAGTGTAACTCATCCATTTGATAAGATAGTTCACAAGAGTAAAGTAAGAGTCATAGGAGTCCTATACTCACTTGTTGTCCTCCCGCCTAGCTATACTCTACTAGTTATCCTTAGTTATCCTAAAACCTTGTCGTGTCTTTGTGTCGTTACCCTTTCCTCTATTTATCGATTTACCCCCCTATCACTAGTTGATACTAAGTTGCTACAGACTTGAGGATCTCTCTCTTTTATTAATTATTTCTAGCAACCGCATTCCCTTGGGATAAAATAAATAACGATACCTTGGAATACTCCCGGGTGAAGTGCTACAGCGGTATATTCTGTGCGCTTGCGGAATTATGCAGTAGACATAAGAAATACCCTCTAGGCACTTCTGGCACCGTTATCAGAGATAGCCTAACACCTTGTCTCTGGTGGTTGCGCTAAGAAGTGTCAACAATAATCTCCCTGAAGAAAAAGAAGAGTTGTTAGAAGATGAATTTTTGTCACTTAATTCTAAATTTTTGTCTGATTCAGCTCAAACTTTACCTGAACTATCTAATGATAAGGAGATAACTCCAATTTCTAATTTTATGCTTGAATTTAAGGATGAACTTTTTAATGATTATGGAAATACCTCATATTATCATAAAATTATAAAACATCAAGAGTCTATGAATTTTAAAAATTTTAATGTTTCATATCCTGCTGATTTAAAATTCCTTAGAGAAATAACAAGAGAATTGATTTTTGTTATGAGTAATGAGTGGTTGATAGAATCTGAACTTTCAAATGATATAATTCGTTTAAATTCTCCTGCCGTTACTATTAAATGTCAAATTGATGCATATCCTTTTGATGCCTTTTATAACCCAGTAGTAGGTGTCAATATCATGTCTCTTACTTTTGCTGAAAAATTCTTAAAAGATATGCCATTAATTTCTACGAATAAATTATTGAAAAGTCGTTCAGGACATATTATTCCTAATTCAGGAGTTTTATGTGCTCTTCCTACTATGATTAATGAATTCCGAATTTTGCTAAATTTTTATATCTTTGATGTTTGGGATTTTGATGTAATGATTGGATTACCAATAGGAAAACTTTTGCAGGAAGGTTGTACGGGTAATTTACATATTAAACTTGGGAAAGGAGTTAATCTCTCTGTGCCTATAAAGCATGCATTAAAAGCTAAGACAGAGCCACTTCCTGAGTTAGATCCAATAGAAGAGGTTAAGGCTATGTCATTTGGAGAGTTTATTGAACCTGATTTAGAAGATGATACCCAGTTCTTCATTAATGAAGAGGAGGAGGATCCTATTGATCCTGAACCTCTGGATGAACTACAAGAGCCACCTAAGCCTTCTATTGAGCTTAAACAACTACCTCCTGGTCTTAAATATGTTTTTCTGAATAATGATCAAAATTCTCCAGTGATTATAAGTGATAAACTTTCTGATGAAGAATCTTTTTAGATTAATAATTGTTTTGGAAAAACATCATTCTGCTTTTGGTTATTCACTCCAAGACCTTAAGTGGAGCATGATAAGAGTCTCAATAAGGTTCAACAAGACTTGACAACACTCAATACAAAGCAAATAGTTTAAGTGGAAGGTTTTAGACATGTATAGCATATATGGCTGTGGTAGGAATTTATCTCCATTGAGGAACAATAAAGTTTTGATTGATTTAAGAAATAAGTCTCCAGTAACCATGCATGCTTAGAACAATATTATAGCAGCTCTTGTTTCACCATATCATATCTCACAAAAACTTAGACTTAGTTCTAGCACTTAGCATCAATAAAATTTTCAGGTTCATGATGATTTAAATGAGACAAGTAATCCATATTCAAAGAAATACTAAGATGTAAACTAGGCATTAAAGAAACATTAACAGAGGAACTATTCATCATTTCCATGAGGAAGATAAACATTCATGAGATATATGGATTTAAGGGAAATATTTTTGGTATTTTTATCTTATGCATTTTTATATGCAATAAATTAAAATAATGTAAAGAGGTAGGATAGAATACTTACCTTGGTGGGGGAGAGGATCTCCCCCAAGCTTGTCCTTTTGCTTATTGTGGTGGCGGGTAGTATTGCAACCATCCCGCCCAGCGTTGTGCTTCTTCATCTTGGATAGCTTGCAATAGTTGGCCATTTTGTTGCGCCATATTCAGAGTTATATCTTGCTCAACATGCATTGCGCCCATGTCATTGGTGAGTTGGTCCATTTTCGATCCTTGGCTTCGACGGCCCCTCGCCCGTGTGCACGGATGGAGAGTGTGCACTCTTGGAGTGTGCTGTTGAGGTCGTTCCGTGGACCTTGAAATGTCCATGGAACTTGCCTCGTCTCCTTCTTCTTCATATCTTCCTGCAGCTCGTGATGTGCCGCCTTGGTCAAATTGAGCGGCTTGGACATGCTCCTTATCATTCTTCTTGATCCTGCAATATTTTGGCTTCTTGCCTCTCGGTCCCAATTTATGGTTAGTGTGCGCAGCGCATACAACCGACGCCTCTCACATGGCCGGGATAAATCATTTTTATATCACTATTTTCATCTCTTTTTAGGACTTGAGTACTTATGAAGAAATCTTCGGTTACAATATCTCTAGGAGAAGCAATGTATTCAAAGTAATGTTTTTTATCTAGCAAGTCCATTGTTTCAGCAATGCGCGTGATAAAAGAAATAAAGAATATGGGCTCGCTTCTATGGAAAATACCAAGGCAAAAGTGGACTAGCATCTTAGCATAGGTGAAACTTTTATTTTCTTTATCATGGCATAGAGCAGTCTTAATTCATCATTATAAAGAACTTGCACATTAGAGCCAGGAAGAAAAGTTATGGCCATCCAATAACGGATCAAGCGCAAATAGGATTATGGATTTCATCAGTTTTAGGATCAGAGCAATCATTAGATCCTGTTATAGCTTTCCAAAATTTAGCTTTATCAAATCTTCTTATTGCATTAACAAGGTCTAGATGACAGTCATTATCAAAACCAAGTGCCATGCTAAAAACTCCCCAAGTTAAATTATACTCTTGGTTGAACATGCGAAAGTAGACATTATTTTTAGTGGCTTGTAAAGAGCATAGAAATTCAATGGTGAGCTTTTCTATTCCAAGTTCTTGCACTTCCCAAAAACTTTCTCGCCCGATTGTATTGAAAACAGTATTAAATTCCGCGGTCATACCTATGCTGTCCAAAAGGACAGGGTCGATGATGCCGGTATGTTCATACCCTCGGTGTCGCATGGAGGTGTACCTTTGATACTCTTCTTGATTTAGCATGAGGCCGCTCTCGGGGTCGAACGTCCTCTCGAAAGGCACTCCAAAGCTTCGTTTTGGTGGAGCTTCTCTTCCTTCATCTTCATCATAGGCCGTCGGGAGGAACTCCCTACAACACTCTTGGCCTTCTTGAGTACGGAGGAGAACTTCTTCATCCTGCAGCAATGAGCAAACACAGGAACACAGTACAACAACCGGGATTAGCGCTAGCGTTAACGTTAGTTATCCCACTGTTAGTAGTCCTTGTGGGGTATGGTTACTGTTGACGGTGGATAATGTCAACTTTTATTAGAACTTTAGACACCAATGGATACATTAATACACACTAGTCTAGGGTTTTAACTGACAGTTTCCACGAGTTTTGCATTTTCTGTATTTTCCAGGGGCTATTCCAGAAAAGCATAAAAGAAGGGTTAAATAGCATGATTACCACGTAACTTAACCGCCAAGGAAACAATCATCACGAGAACACTATAAGCATCTGGAACACACCCGAGGCACCGGGACCCGAGACCCCCCAGGGTGGGGCCGGCCGGCGCCCCCCAGCTAGGGTTTCGGCCCATCTTCTGGAGACTTCTTCCACCGCCTCTATGGAGTCATCTTGGCCCTTGTTTCAAGTCAGTTTGATCCTACAGCGCACGTGCATCCCACCGGGCTATAAATAAAGGGCAGACCCCCTGGAGGCATCAACCCATCATTCATTCAAGGCATCAAGTCCTCAAGCCATCAAGAGCCGCCTAGTTCATCAAGAGCCTCCTGGTTCATAGTTCTAGCCTAGTTAGATTAGAGAGTAGAGGAGTTCTAGTTCTTCGGCGGATCTGGAGCCCCGGCGTCTGTCTGGAGCACGGAGTTCGGTATAATTCAAGTTCTTTCTCTATTATTGTATTCTTCATTATGATTAGGGAAACATTGTTCTTAATAGTTTATATGTTCTTGATTACAATAGTCTTTGTCTACTTTGATTATATGTCTAGTATAGTTGGTTTGATCTTATTGAATTCATGTAATTGCTCGTATAGCATTTATTCATGCGTACGATGGATAGATGATGAACGATATGTAGACGTGGTGTCTAGGTATTCTGTTTATCTGCGAGTGCACCCTGATGTGCCGGGTCGTGTGGTAGATCACGTAGGTGACAGCTGCGTTGAGTCCTCTGTAGTCCACCCCCCGTATCTAGGCCAGCAGGCACGGTCGCGAAGTTTGGTGATGACTCTGTTTCACACCTTTCCTAGATGATGCCCTTTGCATGTGATCATGATATAGGATTAGTCTAACAATGATTGCTAGATGTAATTGCACTAATTAGAGTTATTCATTGATGTAGTTATAGAATTACCTTTGATATTAATTCCTTAGTTTATCCATTGGTTAGCTATTACTATGACTAGAGAAGTGCTCTGATGATTATTTTTTATGATGCTTGATCATACTTATCAACTTTATCTTTATCTTTATTTACCTTGTGACCTCTGCCTGTTATGAGTAGAGTAAATGACATCGGTAATGTTACTTATCCATTGTATACCATCACTATCAATATAATAGATTGTAGTTTATCCTTAGTCCTTCCCAGTGGTATAAATATAAATCGACAACCTGGTAGAACTCTCTAGGTAAAATGCTACAATGGTATAATTATCTATCCGCTTTCAGAACTGATCTTAGTTTATATTATTTATATTTATTTCTACCTAGTCACATAGATTAATATATGAAACCTTTATTTATTCTTAGCATTATTAATTAGGGATGACAACTTAGTTTTGTGGAAAAGCTCATGAAGATGCAAGTGCACACTTACAACACTTTTTAGAGATTTGCAGCACCTTCACGATTAGAGGAGTACCAAGAGATGCTATTTTACTCCGTCTTTTCCCATTTTCACTTTTGGGGAAAGCCAAGCAGTGGTTCTACGCCAACAAAGACAAGAACACTACATGGGACCGATGCTCAACTGCTTTCCTGGCAAAGTTCTTTCCTACAGGCAAGACAAATGCTTTGCGTGGGAAAATCTCAAGTTTTCAACAGCAACATGACGATTCATTCACTGAAGCAAGGGAGAGATTTCAAGATTACATTGAAGACTGTCCTCATCATGGGATAGAGGATTGGCTACTATTGCAGACCTTCTACCATGGGCTTATCTCAAGCACCCGTGAGTCCATTGATGCTGCAGCTAGAGGAGCTTTCCTGTCACTTAAGCTTCCAGAAGCTCAAGCACTTGTTGAGAAATGGCCTCAAATTCAAGCTGTAATGAAGAACGTACTCAACCTCGCAAGACAGGAGGAGGTATCCATCATCTGAAGGAGACTGACATGGTCACTGCCAAACTAGACCTCATTATGAAGAAGCTCGACATAGAGAAGAAGGAAGTCACGCATATCAATGATTCTCGCATGACCTGTGAAGAATGTGGAGATTACAAGCATTCAGCTATCAATTGCCCTACATTGCAAGAGGATGTGAACTTCATCAACAACAACACCTACTATCGTCCTTAGCAAAATCAAGGATGGAACCAGCCAAACCAAGGATGGAATCAGCAACGTCGACAAGGTAATTACCAAGGTAACAACCAAGGTAATAATTACAACAATTATAATCTTCTGCCTTTAAGAGATTTAGTTGCTGGTCAATCTAAATTGTTAGATCAAATGTCTAGAAAGGTAGCCTCAAATGATAAAGCTTTAGAAAATATAAATACTAGAATGGATACCATTGCTTCTGCTATAAAGAATCAGCACAGCTTTAATAAAATGTTAGAATCACAATTAGCTCAGCTAGCTGCTGCTGTCCCTCCATTTAAGAAAGGAAAGATTCCGGGCTAGCCGGAGGATTTAGAAACTGCTAACCTCGTTGATATTCACAATACAACACAATACCAAATTGAGCCTGCAGATATACAGTGGATAGATCACTCACTACCTGAGAAGATGGGAGACCCTGGAAGACCTGTGATTCCTATCTCCATAGAATGTCACAACTTTCCAGAGGCTATCTGCGATTTCGGCGCAAGTGTCATCATAATGCCCAAGGTAATCTATGAGAAAATTTTAGGTGATCCTTTGTTGTACACAGATATGCGTTTGCAGCTTGCAGATCAGTCCATTTGCTACCCCGAGGGAGTACAAGAAGAAGCTATTATCTGAGTGGGACAATCATATGTCCCAATTGACTTTGTGATCATGGATACTGGAGGAGATGAGAAGGCACCCATTATCTTGGGACGACCATTCTTATGCACAACCAAAGCCATCATCTATGCGGAACACGCCAAGATTTTCCTCTCCATCAAGGACAAGAAGGAGAGATTTTCGTTCAAGAACCACATCCTCAAGAATCCTGTAGTCCCGAAGCAATTCCATCAACAAAAAGAGCAACAACAACAACAATCAGCACCCAAGAAGAAGAACAATAGGAGATGGAGGAAGAACAAGCCTCAGCATGTACCTGAAGAAACCGCTCAGCTAATCAATGCCATAAACATAGAAAATGATGATATGCTCCCAAAGCCATTTCCAACAAAGAAAGGTGACCCAGGAGTACCAATCATTGAATGCACAATCAGAGACATCACTTTTCCCGACACCATCTGCGACACTGGATCAGGCGTCAACGTAATGTCTAAAAAGGTATATGATGAATTATTTGATGATTTACCATTATACCCAACATATATTCAGTTGCAGATGGCGGACCAATCATTGAGATTCCATGAAGGCGTAGTCAAGGATGTCATGGTAAGAATTCAAAATAAATATATACCCGCAGATTTTCTAGTTCTTGACATGCAGGGAGACGATGAATCGGCCATTCTTTTGGGAAGACCGTTCCTCTACACCACCAATGCTATCATCTACATCGGGTCCGGACAGATCCACTTCAACCTACCCACTGGAAAGGTACGCTGTCAATTCAAAACACATCTTAACCATGAGCAGATCAGGAAGCAACGCAACAGAAGGAAACGCCAAGCCCGCCGTCAGGCTGCCCAGCCTCACTGTGGATGGGAGGAGTTCCCTGGAAGGATTGTGAAGTATGAAGATTGTTACAAGGAGCAAGAAGAAGCCGTACAAGCACCACGCTGGAGTGAGTGGGAAGCGGAAGCTGAGAGGATGGACCAGATTGCTAAGGTAGAGAAAGAAGAGATCCAGGCACAAGTAGAAGAATGGATAAAGAGAGATGAAGAATCAAGAGAAGCTTACAAGGAAGAGCTAGAGCCAGAAAAGAGAGAAGCAGAAGAGACAGAAAAGAGATGGAAGGAGAAGGAAGAAGCACCTGCTACACCACCGCAAAATGGGGAATTGACTGAGGTGATCTCAGACAATGGACCAACTAAGTAAGTACTCTCCTCTATCAAAGTTCTGTCGGTAGACTTTAAATTCCGTTCCCTAGCCATAAGGTTAGAATGGTAGTTATCTATGTAATTTAGCATTCATTAGTAATTTTTGCTTAGCATATTTATTAGTACAATCATTTTTTGCATATTAAAAATAATAAACCAACAAAAACATTTACTGCTTTATTTACTGCATCATAAATATTAAAGCCCCATGTGAATGAACCTATGGTAACCCTGTAGGCATATTTACTGTGGTGGCATAAAAATAAAAATGATTTATAGATGGTAGTAATATTTATAATTGCTTTGTTGCATTATAAAAATCCTAGGACCCATGAGAATGAATATTCCCTGTGGTGGCATAAAAAATTATTATTAGCATGCATACATATTTGATTTCTGCATAAGAAAATTAGAAAATCCTAAAAAGAGAATCCTGTTGGAATCCTGCTAAAATCTATTAATTAAAATCAACTCAAGAATAATCAAAGTGCTCATTGGCTGACCACTAAACCCCTTGATAATTTGAGCCTCGAGTTTTGGTTTTCTTGTTGGAGTATAACTATGCAGGAATAATATTATGAATAAGGAGAGAGTTTATTAGTGGCATCCATCAGGACTGTTGCTAACCAACTCACTCTGAAGATCATTCAAGCACCAAGTATTGCAGACATCAAGCTTGGGGGAGGAGCATCCCCTAGTTACCTGGTAACTTCATCTATGCGCTTATTGAGTCTACTTTATACAATCTAAAAATACCAAAAATATGTGGGCACATGAAGGTCCACACCTTTCACAAAAATACCAAAAATATGTGGGCACATGAAGGTCCACACTCTTAAAAAAGCTTAAACTTCTGTTGGAAATATAAAATCAATTACTTACCATGGAGTGGTATTAAACCTAACCCCTCTCCATAAGATCTGGTATTTTTATTGGCAATTGAGTTTCACAGGAAAATATAAGATCAAGGAGCTAGTCAACCCGACATCCTTACACTGCCAATACACTGCTCAGAAGGATCGCTCAATTTGCAACATCAAAGACCCTATCAAACGTCAAGCTTGGGGGAGGGCACCCTCCAATTAAAATCCAGCTAAGTATAAGTTTCCTATCCTATTTATCATTATTACTATATCGCTTTTTCGTGTGAGTTAGCTAGTAAGATAAAATTTGAAAACCAAATAAATATCTATCTGTATATTAGAGTTTGTTTAGAGTCGGTCTAGGCTAGAATAAATTAAAAACTGATGAACATTAAAATTTTGTCTTGGAGATGATGAATAGTTGCTCTGTCACAATACTTTTCAAATACCTAGTTGTCAAACTTAAATTCTCCTGAGTTTTAGATATTGCTGTTTTAACTTAAGAATTTACTCTGAACCTGAAACTTATGGAGGCATATGTTTGAGCTAAGTCTAGGTGATTGATTGATATGATTCATGAAAGTTGAGCTCCTATTTATCTTATTCCTAGCATTACTAAGTTCTGGAGATTTATTTTCGAAAAATTAAAATCTACATGATGAGCTCTTGTATGACAAAATGTGAATTCCTACCAAAACCATATATATGATACATCTAGATAGGAAAACCTTTTGCACATTCATGCTGCTTGCTTTACATTGAGTTTAGTCAACCTTTATTGAATACTATATGAGAGTCTTGTCATGCTTTTAAAACCAAGATCACGTACACACTTCAGCACATATGCGTTATTCCTACCCTGGGAGTAATCGCAACCATTTCCACTTTCATCAACGTTCATCATGAAAATGTTTTCTCCTACACTAGGAGTGAACACGAAAAATATATAAACCCCATAGGACAGCCTTGTTATAATTGCTCTAAGTTATTATTATTATCTCTCCAGTTATTCATATTCAAAGGATACATGTGGCTATGCAAAAATATAAAAAGGGAGTAAAAGATGGACAAGTATCCTAGCATTAAAACAATGGGTACTAGATGCCCGCCTCCCGAATGAACAAAAAGAGAGAGAGAGAAAAAGAAAAAAAAGAGAAAGAATAAAGATAGCCTATGTGTTCCTCCAAATTACAAAGGAGAGTGAATCATTTTTAAAGAGCAAAAGTAGAATTAGAAATAGCCACTAAATACCACATATACACGTATCCACCTTATTCCATACACATGCACATATTGGTTTGATTGTATGCCTCGATTCTCTGTGGATCCACTGTTTGACTTTACAACATATGAATTGCAAGTATGCTTAAAACCTTGTTATTGCCACTCCTATAAGCTCCACTGTAAATCCTTAGTTATAGGAAGGCATAACATTAATGCCTTAAGTGAGATCCACAAATATCATATACATTGAGAGACTTGAGGGTGTCATACAATTATAGCTCTGAGTTTGATTTTGAAAACTTGCAAAACTCCGGGATATTGGTACTGTGAAGAATTTGCTACATGGTGCAAGACTTGATTGTTCTTTCTTTCAATTACTTGAGACTAAGGCAAGAGCTCTAAAGCCCCATGGTTAAAGGTAAAATGGGTAAGTTTAAAAGTTCGAGCGATTTTGTCTAATCCGGAGGAGAATCTATGTTTGAGGCATGTGTACTTGGGAAGTATGAAAACATTATAGAAACTCCTGATCCAATTACACTAGTAATTAGGCTTAGTTTGTTTGCCAAAGGACTGGCAAACAGGTAAGCTTGGGGGTGCTGTTGACAGTGGATAACGTCAACTTTTATTAGAACTTTAGACACCAAAGGATACATAAATACAACTAGTCTAGTGTTTTAACTGACAGCTTCCATGAGTTTTGCATGTTCTGTATTTTCCAGGGGCTATTCCAGAAAAGCATAAAAGAAGGGTTAAATAGAATGATTACCACGTAACTTAACCGCCAAGGAAACAATCATCACGAGAACACTAGAAGCATCTGGAACACACCCGAGGCACCGGGACCCGAGACCCACCAGGGTGGGGCCGGCCGGCACCAGGGTGGGGACGGCCGGCGCCCCCTGCTAGGGTTTCATCCCATCTTCTAGAGTCTTCTTCCACCGCCTCTATGGAGTCATCTTGGCCCTTGTTTCAAGTTGGTTTGATCCTACGGCGCACGTGCATCCCACCGGGCTATAAATAAAGGGGCAGACTCTCCTGGAGGCATCAATCCATCATTCATTCAAGGCATCAAGTCCTCAAGCCATCAAGAGCCTCCAAGTTCATCAAGAGCCTCCTAGTTCATAGTTTTAGCCTAGTTAGATTAGAGAGTAGAGGAGTTCTAGTTCTTCGGCGGATCTGGAGCCCCGGCGTCTGTCTGGAGCACGGAGTTCGGTATAATTCTTGTTCTTTCCCTATTATTGTATTCTTCATTATGATTAGGGAAACATTGTTCTTAATAGTTTATATGTTCTTGATTACAATAGTCTTTGTCTACTTTGATTATATGTCTAGTATAGTTGGTTTGATCTTATTGAATTCATGTAATTGCTCGTACAGCGTTTATTCATGCGTACGATGGATAGATGATAAACGATATGTAGACGTGGTGTCTAGGTATTCTGTTTATCTGCGAGTGCACCCTGATGTGCCGGGTCGTGTGGTAGATCGCGTAGGTGACAGCTGCGTTGAGTCCTCCATTGTATACCATCACTATCAATATAATAGATTGTAGTTTATCCTTAGTCCTTCCCAGTGGTATAAATATAAATCAACAACCTGGTAGAACTCCCTAGGTAAAATGCTACAATGGTATAATTATTTGTCCGCTTGCAGAACTGATCTTAGTTTATATTATTTATATTTATTTCTACCTAGTCACATAGATTAATATATGAAAGCTTTATTTATTCTTAGCATTATTAATTAGGGATGACAACCTAGTTCTTGCATAAGAATGTTGGCAATAGAAAAGTGGCTAGCTGCTAATGACAAGTTAATTAATTACCATTCATCTTCTAATCTCGCTTCTCGCATTAAAAGTTATATAATTTTATTTGGCGACGTTAGTAGATGTCAACAAGCATTTTTGGCACCGTTGCCGGAGAAGGCACATAAACTTAGGAAATATTGATAGCATATGTATACATAATGGATAAGATTATATTACCGATTGATCTCTAACTCAAACAGGTACACCCTTATTTTTTTATCATTTGCTTATCTTATGCAGGGTGATGAATGAATGGTTTTTCTCTTCCAAATAATTATATTGACGATCCAGTGGAACTCCTGAGAAGAAAGAAGTTTGTAGAGACGAGGGAAGATCCCGAATCACTATCAAAAACACCCATCGTTTCTCGAGCTAGTTTATCAAAGGAGCCAGCTCCAACATTGGAAGAAGAACACTTAGAAGAAGATTTATCTCCTGTGTTTGAAGACATGGCTGAGAAGACGCTGCGCGAGTTGTCTGCCCCAACAACAGAAAACATTCGGACTGGACCAGCAGTCAACACGGGGGAGAATGGATTCGAGCTCAAGCCTGCTCTTATCACCATGGTTCAAGCCAGCCAGTTTTGTGGAAAAGCTCATGAAGATGCAAGTGGACACTTACAACACTTTTTAGAGATTTGCAGCACCTTCACGATTAGAGGAGTACCAAGAGATGCTATTTTACTCCGTCTTTTCACATTTTCACTTTTGGGGAAAGCCAAACAGTGGTTCTACGCCAGCAAAGACAAGAACACTACATGGGACCGATGCTCAACTGCTTTCCTGGCAAAGTTCTTTCCTGCAGGCAAGACAAATGCTCTGCGTGGGAAAATCTCAAGTTTTCAACAACAACATGACGAATCATTCACTGAAGCATGGGAGAGATTCCAAGATTATATTGAAGACTATCCTCATCATGGGATAGAGGATTGGCTACTATTGCAGACCTTCTACCACGGGCTTATCTCAAGCACCCGTGAGTTCATTGATGCTGCAGCGGAGGAGCTTTCTTGTCACTTAAGCTTCCAGAAGCTCAAACACTTGTTGAGAAGATGGCCTCAAATTTAAGCTGTAATGAAGAACGTACTCAACCTCACAAGAAAGCAGGAGAAGGGCTGGTGGCCAGGCCATCATGGCCAGTTCGGCCGACCCCCCTAGGACAGGTCTTTGTTGTTTTCATCTTTGGACTGGGAATCTATTTGAATTCAAATTCAACTTTGCTGTCAGCTCTTCATTGATGGGTCGGCCGAACCCATTATGACATGATCAGAGTTGCTTTTGCCTCTATACAGGGAATATATTTGAATTCAAATACAACTCTACAGAGAGGACCTCAATTATGGGTTGGCCGAACCACTTATGACAGGTTCAGTGTTGCTTTTAACTTTGGACAGGGAATCTATTTGAATTCAAACACCACTTTCTTGAGGGGAGCCAAAACATGGTTCGGTCGAACCATGTCATGTCCCCTTTCAGCTTTAAACAGTGTGTCCAGGAAAGTAGAGACTAGTGGCGGACCAAAAGTTTTGAAATTTGCAGAGATTCCCTTGTCTAGTGTTTGATGAAAGAGAAAAGGTGTATGACAAAAGTGGGGACATGTTTAAAGTGATTCCCATGGACCATAGGAACACTAATACATGCCAAAGTGTCCTCTTTTCAGAATTGGATGGTAGTGGATGTTGGATTCTCCTTGGAACAAGTGAAAGTGGTCATAACCAAATGTGGTCGGCCAAATTCAAAAGGAGATGGTGCTCAAAATTCAGGAAGTGAAACACTACACTAGGCTAACACCACCAGAGGTGGGTGGGCCCCATGGTGGGGTCAGCCGACCCCACCTAGGTGGTCCCACTACCTCAGGTGTGAGCACTACTGTTCATTCTCAAGTTTTATTATTCTAAGTATTTTATTTTGTCGAAATAAATTCTTGCAAAATTTAAATATGAAACGTAATGAAGAAAATGAAAAAATTGAAATGCTGGAATTAAATATGAGATAAATACTGATTTACCTTACCAGCAAGGGCTCCATGTTTTAGGTCCGTAGAGCAGGACCTCTCCATTTCGGGTTCATTCTTCGGGTGCTTCGATCGGTCCTGGAGATGGAGACCATGATGATCGCACCTCCTTCTTCCGCCATTCCTTCTTGGTTGATGCTTGTGATTCGGCGGAGTTAGCCTTGTTTATCACCTCAGCCTTACTTACCAATTCGGCCTTTTTGGCCCTTGGTGGTTGGTTCTTTCGGCGGGGTGCATATTGTGGCTTGTTTCTCCACAGATTCTTCCTTGCCTGTTGCATTGATTTATAACCATTGAAAGGACATTTGATTCTCTTACCTGGGAGTTGGAAGTGGACTTGGCCAGATCCCACATAGATGATGGTATTCACGGTGTTGAGGAACGTCCTTCCTAGGATGACGGGGACTTCGTCATCGGCCCCCATGTCAAGAATGATGAAGTCGGCGGGGATGTACTCATCTTGAAATTTGCCAAGGATGTCCCTTGCCAATCCCTCGGGGAACCGGATTGATTGATCGGCCATCTGCAATTTGACAAAAGTGGGGTACAAAGGTCCCCCTAGCAAATTTTCATACATTACCTTGGACATGATGTTCACTCCAGGTCCAAGGTCGTAGAAGGCGTTGTTGAAGGTGTGCGGCCCGATATCGCAGGTGATGGTAGGATGGCCGGGGTCACTCTTCTTGGCCATGAATGGCGGGTCAAGAAGACAACCTGGGTTTTGCCTAACCAGAGGCTTACCAAACCTCGTGGAAATTAACTTAACACCCTCAATTGGTTTCTCAGGTTTCCCTGGGATCTTACCTTGTTCAAAGGATGGAATAGCTGCTGCTATTTGAGCTAATTGGGTTTCTAACATTTTGTTGGTATTTCTTAACGTCGTTACAAAAGATAAGCTAGCATGTTTGGCTATGAGGTCATTGATGATACTAGAGTCGCCTTCATCTTCACTGCTTTCGTACTGCCCTGCACGACGTTTGATGGGAGGCCGAGGTAGATGCCTCCTAATCCTAGGAATGGTGCTAGATGATTCTGCCTCCTTGGCCGAAAATGCGGGCTTGCTAGCAGACTTATCTCTAACGTGCTTGCTAGGCCTACTACCACAAGGAGTTTTCTTCTTGAGGCCATTGGGAGGATGGGCAGCAGCGGTCTTCTTTGGGGCACCTCCTTCGGGAGCATGAGAGCGTGCTGGCAAGATCGCTAGAGGCTTTTCCTTCACAACACGGGTTTTTCCCTTGCTAAAGAACTCTCTTGATAGGGTGCTATGTCTAGGTTTGCTGTGGCCACTGGGGCATTGATTAGCGAGAGAGCATAGCTAGACATGGTTGGCACTTAAAGACGAGAGAGCTAAGCAAGCTTTGCTAGAGGGAGAAAAGCAAGGTTGGTGTGAGGAAAAGAGAGACCTTTAGAGGTTTAAATAGGTGCTATCGAGGTCTTTGGCAAGGAAACAACTTGATCGTAACCAGGGACGTGATGCTGAGGTGATCAAGGTGAGGTACGAAAAAGATTGGCACAGATTGGCCTGGACAGGGGGGCAGCCGGTCCTGGGGACGGTCGGTCCCCTGGGCTCGCCTGCTAGCCTCTGTCTTCTGGCCACGTGTTAAGCTGACTGTGTAGATTATTATCCCAGTTACGATCAGGCTTGATGCGAAGAAGATTAGTGTGATCATGTGTATGATATAAAAAATGGATATGATTGAAATTTGTGAAAGTTTGTTTAAGATCACACTATCATGCATTCATGAAGGAATGTCCCTATGATCTCAAAGATTCATGTTTAAACATAGGGTTATTTTAGTCAAAGCATAAATGCAACATTATCATCAAGCATGCATATATCTATTTAAAATATTATTTTATATATTTATATATATTTCATTATTACTATTAATTTTATTTTTATTAGAGGAATCAATTAAGCATTTATTGAAAAGAAATTTCAAAATATTTAAAGTAAAAATTACGGATAACTTATCGGTTTACCTTCGGCAAGGGCTCAGCTTTTTTTTTAAGTCTGTTGAGCAGGACTTTTCTCCCTTCATTGTTTGCTCGATGATGGTGCATCCGTCTTGGGAGAGGTAGACGGCTGCGCTTGCTTGGGCCTCCATACTTTGTGAGTAGTTTTGGGCGGTGTGGTAGTATTTTCAATTTTTACCTTGGGTTTCCACACCGTCTTCTTTGGTGAAGGCTTGGGGATTTCTTCCCACTTTTTAGGAGCCATTTTGTTTTTCTGCTCCTTTATATTTTGTTTGGGAGCCGCCTTTTCTTTTGGCTCCGGCTTTTTCTTTGATTCTTTTGAGATTTTTGATATATTTTTCAAAAGCTAAGGTTGAATTTCTGCCTCCTTAATACCTTGGGGATTCGACCCATATCGAATGCGTATCATATTGCATTCTTCTTGACGGCGAGGCCTGAACTCAAACTTCTCTTCTTGTCCATTGATATTGAAGCGTATTTCTCCAGCTCCAACATCAATTTGTGCTCCTGCCGTGCTCAAGCATGGCCTTCCGAGGATGAGTGGTGTTTCTTTGGTAAGTTCAATGTTGAGCACCACAAAATCCACCGGAACATAACACCCTCTAATTTTTACAGAAATATCTTGTGCAATCCCTGTTGGGTACCGAATTGAGGAGTCGGCCAACTGAAGTGTCATGTTGGTAGGCTCCAAGTTGGTGAAATTCAGTCTATCAAAGACTAATTTCGGCATGACGCTCATACTCGCCCCAAGATCGCATAAGGCGTGGTCAAATTGCTGGGTGCCTATAGAGCATGTGATTGTGGGACACCCAGGGTCTTGTTTCTTCTCAGGTAGATGATTGAGTATAAATGCGCTACATTCTTCTGTCAGCTTGACAATTTCTGAGGACGGTAATGGTCGCTTGTTGTTGATGATATCTTTAATGAACTTAGCGTATGATGGTATGTGTAAAACATCCATCAACGAAACGCTGACGTGTGTCTTCTCGACCATCTCCACGAATCGGAGAAACTGTTCATCTCCGGCCTTCTTCTTCCTTCTCAACCTTGTGGGGAAAGGCAACATCGTGGTGTCCCCATAGCCCTCCGGTGTCGGCTCTTCTTCCATTGATTCTTCATAGAGTTGCGCCGAGTCAACCGGTACTTCCTATTGCTGTCTTGGTGTTTTGCCTGTTCTTTGGTTAGGATGTGGGGGATTACGAGTGGTCTTACCCCCTCTCGTGGTCACTGAATTTATATTCTCAACAGAACTAGAAATTTGAATGGCAGATTTTGCGGCAGAGGCAAGTTGGGCAATTTGAGTTTCAATTCTTTTATTAAAACTTACTTGATTTTAACAGATGAGGATAGGCTATCAAGCTTAGTATTTATAGTTTTAAACATTTTATCATTTCGAGAAAGCTTGTTTGTAAGATTTTCATTTATTTGAGCTTGTCCTATCATAAGATCTTTTAATGAAGGTTGGGAGGAATTAAAATTTGAATTAAAATTGGAATAATTACCTTGGGGGCGATTCTGGCTGTTCCACCCGTTACCTGGTTGTTGGTGTTGGCGAAACCCGTTGTTAACGTATGAAGCTTCTTCATGGGTTTCGGGACAGTTGTTCCCCGAATGGCCAACATCTCCACAGACTTCACACGTCATGTGTGAGTCCATGGCCTGGACGGTGCCGGTGGTAGGATCGGTGGCACGTCCTTCAAGTTTCTTCATTAGTAACTCTATTTTTGTGGCAAGCAGATCCATCTCCTTCACGGTGTGCATGCCTTTTTGTGTTTTGTGTCCTTCTCCCCAGCTTTGGTTGGCCACCATCCTCTCAATCAATGACGTGGCATTTTTGATGGTGAGGGAAAGGAATGCGCCTCCAGCAGCGGCATCTACGTGTTCTTTAGACATGGCGGTGAGGCCTTCATAAAAATTTTGAAGCATGAGCCATTCTTCCATCCCGTGGTGGGGGCAGGCCCGGATGTACTCCTGGAGCCTTTCCCAAGCCTCAGGAATGGACTCGAGTGATGTTTGCTAGAAGTTAGATATCTTCCGCCGTAGAGCATTCGTTTTGCTCATGAGGAAAAACTTTGCGAGGAACACCGTGGAACATTTGTCCCACGTGTTGACTGCTTCCTTGGCTTGGTAGAACCATTGCTTCGCCTTCCCCGAGAGGGAGAAGGGAAACAAGCGGAGCCTGATGCTGTCTTGTGCGACATCTTTAATGATGATGGTTTCGCACAGCTCAAGGAAGTTTTGCAGGTGTGCGTTTGCGTCCTCACTTGGCAAACCACAGAACTGGTTCGCCTGCACCATCATGAGTAGGCCAGTGCGGAGCTCAAAGTTTCCGTTCCCGACATTGACAGCGGGCCCAACGGGCACGTTGGCAATAGCGGGGGTGGAATACTCGCGGAGTGACTTGGCCTTGGTGGTAGTAGCGGATGGTGCGGAAGTGACCGGTTCGTTTGCCGACTGAGTAGCAGAAGAAGAGATGGTACGAGGCCTTCTCTTCCTTAGGAGTGCCTCTGGATTTTTAACGAAGTTTTCTGGCAGATTGAAACCGCTCATACACTATCCTGTTTTCATTCCAATAAAAAGAAGAAGAAAACAGCAAAGTTAGCCTGCATAAGCTATGGCTACCAATGCTTATTTTGTAATCAAAGTTTATGCCAAAGCTAGATGTTTATATTTTCTTTTTGCCCTCCCCGGCAATGGCGCCAGAAATGCTTGTTAGCATTTCTTAACGTCGTTACAAAAGATAGACTAAAAGTCCATCCCCAGCAACGGCGCCAGAAATGCTTGTTGGCGTTTCTTAGCATTACTACTAAACATAGACTAAAGGTCCGTCCTTAATAATAATACTAGAAACATAAGTTGACATTTCCAACCACCATTACTTCAGAAAGGTAATCCTTGGCTCTTAGTGGCGCTGGCCTAGGTAATGCAGTCTGGTAATAGTAGTTAGAAGTGCCGGATTGGCCTTCCTAATGGTCATTACTTACGATATGCAAAACTGTGCCACGGCGCCATGGGGTGCAACAAGAATTACAATCCTTAAGTAACGGTACTTAGATACGCCAATCGATAGCTCAGTAAGGAATAAGATTACTTTGCAAGCGCACAGAACTATCATTGTAGCATTTCAACCCATGAGTATTCAATGGTGTCGTATTTATAATTTCCCATAGGAGGGCATGGTGAATTCATCTAGCTTCTGGTATAAACATGATCACTTATTGAATGCATAGGTAGGCATAGCATAGGCAGGGGTTAAAACAGTTTATAAGATAGTGGACACACACATCGGAGCAACCTCAAGGATAAAAGATAAAATAAAGAATTAAGAATAACTACGTGAGCAGGCATTGGTCATATACAGCTATGCAACGAATAGTAATTACATCGAATTAATAAGACTAGGATCAGGACTAAGTCTGGGATGATAGGGAGATCCCCGCAGCTGGTCTGCCAGCCGATAGAGACTTTACGAACTCCTACTCAATACCCGAACGTGGGGGAATGCTAGGGATGGACAGGGCTTTCACCACCTGCCCACCTACCCCTCTGCCCGTGGGGTACCGACATATCCGCTGATTCCCGCATATCCGAGCACCACGCCCGTGTAATTGGAAACAACTCCTAGCCCCCCGGGACCCCAACCCTTCGGATTGATAGGCTCGGTTAGGAGCAACCATGACAGCACAATGAACTATTATCCCATCCTTAGTTCTTCCTCTATTCATACTAATTTGATGAACGACGAAGAACTTTGATGAACATATCAAGAACATAACACATAGACTATGAACTAGTTTACATGTTATGATCATAATATGGACAAGACTATACTCTAATTCAGATGCATTGCTATATAAATAAGATAAGAGTTTGCTCATAGAGGAGAACCGATGTGTATTCATACCAAGATGCTCTTGATTCCTCCAAGGAGACAAGCTCTCCTTGATAGCTTTGCCTTACTCTACTACTACTACTAAACTAGAGAGAACAAGTAAGAAATGTGAGGTGTAGTGCTCCAAATGTTGGTGTGTGTGTTGGAGGGGGTGAAGCACATCTATTTATAGTTGATCAAGGGCGTTTTGGGCATTCTAAGTATGGTAGAAGGTGAAATCGCCTTTGCCAAACCGCCATAAGCACCGCCTGAGGAGGATGGGCCCGGGAGGCGGTCGATCCCCGGGGAGTGCCATCTGGCCACCGCCTTCGGGTGGTCGGTTCCTCTGTGGGCCTGGGCCTCCCCCGTGGTTGGGAATAGATTTGGTTTATTGTTTAATTTAGGCTTTCTCATTTTCTTAGTTTGCGCCTTCTTTGAATACGCTTCCTGGAAGTGCATTTTCCTTGAGATTTCCATGCATTTCCACGTGCTATTCCTGTAAGTTAGGTGCCCGACAAAACTCGTGGAAAGATTAGATAAAGCCCTATTCTCTATTTATTTTAGTATTAAAATGATGTTATATTTATGTTAGTAAGGACCGCCAACACATTTTATTAAAGCTCAATTGATTTTTCATAGCAGTGTTAAAGCTATCCATTTTCTCACTAAGATTTTCAAGAATCTTATCATTAGCCATTATTTTCTTGTTTATACTATCGTTGATTTTAGATTGGCCTAAGACAAGATCTTTAAGAGAAGGTTGGTTACCAAAAGAATTATTAAAATTATTGTTGTAACCATTACCTTGGTTTCCTTGGTAGAACGGGCACGAGTTCCATCCTCCTTGTTGCTGGGGTCGATACCCATTATTGTTGTTGATGATGAAGCTCACTTCCTCCTTCGTCTCGGGACAGTTGTTGCCCGAGTGATCTTCTCCACCACAAACCTCGCACCATGGGTCAGCTTCGATTGCTCGTGCGGTGGCAGTGGTTCGAATTGCCTCTTGTTCCTTTTTGGAACCTTCCTCAATCTTTTTCATCAAGAGGTCCATTTTTTGCTGAGAGCATGTCCACCTCATGAACGGTGTGCATACCCCTTTTCTTGAGTTGGAGATGCTCCTCATTCTATTCTTGGTTGATAACCATCTTTTTGATGAGGTCTTTGGCATCCTTGACATTGTGTTGCAGGACTGCTCCTCCAGCGGTAGCATCAATGTGACTATGGGCTAATCCAGTCAGCCCATGGTAGAAACCTTGGATTAGGAGACATTCTTCAATCCCATGATGAGGACAAGCATGAATGTACTCCTGGAGGCATTCCCATGCTTCGGGAATCATCTCGTCAGCTTGCTGTTAGAAGCTTGAGATTTTTCCACGGAGAGCGCTGGTTTTGCTCATTGGGAAGAATTTCTTGAGAAATGCATTGGCACACTTCTCCCAGGTGGTAGCTTCATTCTTGTTGGCATAAAACCATTGCTTCGCCTTCCCAAGCAGTGAGAATGGGAACAGACGAAGACGGATGGCCTCAGCCGAGACATTCTTGATAGTTAAGGTACCACACACCTACAGGAAGTGCTGGAGATGGGCATTGGCATCTTCATGTGGCTTCTCACAGAATGGATTGGCTTGCACCATGTTGATAAGCGCTGGCTTAAGCTCAAAGGTAGCATCCCCCAAGTTGAGCTGCGGACCGGTGGCAATGTTGTCAGCCGACGGTGCAGAGAACTCAGAGATGGTCTTTTGAGCCATAGCTTCCTCGGTTGATAGTGCAGAGCCTCTTTCCTCGAGTGGATTCAGAATTGAGATGAACCTTTGAGGTGGAACTTGACGGCGTCTAGTTCTCCTCAACAATTGCTCAGGATCTTCAATGAAATTTGATGGCAATTGGAAACCATTCATGCACTGTCTAGCTTCACGATAGCGAGAAACACAGACAGGGGTAAGCCCCTAACACTAATCGATAACTAAATTGATAGTAGACTCCGTATTCAATTTTTTTTATTAATATTCCTAGACTGATGCTTTTCCCGGCAACGGCGCCAGAAATGCTTGTTGACACTTCTTAGCGCAACCATCAGAGATAGGGTGTTAGGCTATCTCTGATAACGGCGCCAGAAGTGCCTATGGTATTTCTTAGAGAAAATTATTTCCTCGGCCCTGAAAAAAGTTTGACTTAGTTTCTTGGCCCTGTTTTCATCGAACTTTGTTATTTGGCCCTAAAACGAAATTTGCTTATTTTCTTGGCCCTTCTGTCCACTTGAAAAGATCACAACTCTTCGATATGACATCGGATGACGATGATTTTTATATGAAAATTGTAGATCTCGATGAGATCTATAACTTTATAGTTTTGAGTTTTTTCATTTGAGTAAGTTCAGATGCACAAAAACATTAATATATTATATTTATGTGTTTGGGCATCTAAACTTTCTCAAATGAAAAAACTTAAAACTATAAAGTTGTTGATCTCGTCGAGAACTACAATTTTCCTATAAAAATCATCTTTATCCGATGTCGTGTCGAAGAGTTATGATCTTTCAAAGTGGACGGAAGGGCCAAGAAAATAAGCAAACTTTGTTTTAGGACCAAATAACAAAGTTTGATGAAAATAGGGCCAAGAAACTAAGTGGAAATTTTTCCAGGGCCAAGGAAATAATTTCTCCTATTTCTTATGTCTTTTGGATAATTCCGCAAGTGCACAGAATATACCGCTGTAGCACTTCACCCGGAGTATTCCAAGGTATTGTTATTTATTTTTATCCCAAGGGAAAGTGGTTGCTAGGAATAATTAATAAAAAGAGAGAGATCCTTAAGTCTATAACAACTTAGTATCAACTAGTGATAGGGGGGTAAATCGATATATGGAGGAAAGGGTAATGACACCAAGACACGACAAGGTTTTTGGATAACTAAGGATAAGTAGTATAGTATAGCTAGGTGGAAGGACAATGAGTGAGTATAAGACTCCTATGACACTTACCTTACTTCCGGTGTGTAGGGGATAGATGAAACAGTAGGGGATATAACCTCTACCCGAAGCGGCTATTCTCTTATGGGAGCTTACCTTTTAAGAACTTGCCTAAAAACACGTGGAGGGATACTAAGACTAGATAGGGCTGTCACCACCTGCTAGCACCCACAAACAATCCGTGCGACAAGCGGCATTCAAAGGCAAGATCTAGTCTAAGCACCACGCTTACACTAAGCCTTACTACTCTAGTTGCATACCAACAACTAAAGTACCCTGTGACAGGCGATGAACTATACACGTGAGCTGGTTACAGGATCACTATCCAATATAACTCAACTATAAGTTAAGACAAAATAAAACAATACTATAAAGAATAGTAATGCACTAAGTAAAGACTTAGTAAAGTAAAGTAAAGATATTATATTGATAAAGGTAAAGTCTTACAGAAGGAAAGGTACAAGAGCTATACCAGACTCTCCAGCAGACGACTCCGGAGACTCCGAGCGTAACTCGACTCGACTCTAACTCCCACACTAGACTAATACTACTACTAAAAAATGGAACTCTTGTGACTTGTGACTCTTGGGTGTCTTGTGTGTCTTGGAGAGGAGTGGTGTCGACGGAATACCGGCGATAGTCTACCGAGGGGTATGCCCGCCAGGTAGGGGCTGTGCCACCTGATTCCATGGCGAACAAGGTGATTTTTTCAAGCTCCATCGAGCTCCCGACGCCGGGCCAGATCTTCATGGTGGGATCCATCACCTGGGTCATCGGCGCGAACGGCGAAGGGGTGATTCTGGACGCAGCTCAGATCCCCTGCGTGTTGCCTCCGACGAAAAGGCTGCCACGCTACGTTCGAAAAAACATCGACAAAGACGACCTGATCGGGTCTATAGATCGGGTCACCAAGAAGCTGTCAGAGGAACTCCAAATCCTGGAGTCCATGTCATCCACGACACACCGCCCCTCTTCGCTGTTCCCCGACACAACACTGGTCGTCACCGTCACACCTCTCGAGCGCATCGTCGAGGAGCGACCTCGAGCGGATCGTCCTCCAAACGGCTACTTGCCGCTCGGGCTACAAAACGCAGCTTCCAGCTTCGCTCAAACGCTGCGTCAACACGCCGGCACCAGCTCCTTCATCACCCCCGATAACGTCCGCCCCGACAATGATGATCAAGAGGGTGGCCTTCCCGCCGATCTGCCCCCCATCAAGCAATTTTTTGGGGGACCGGTCCTTGCCATCAGCAACGACAGCGACCCGCCGCCCAATGAGTCCGAAGAAGCCCGAGCAGCCCGCGAGGCAAGGAACACCGATCACAGACGACGCCACGAGCAGCAAGCTGAAGCGAGGAGGACTGCGGTGAAGAATCTGGAGCCCGAATTTTGCATGCTCGGGCAGTACGAGGTCTGCACGACTCCAAGCGCCAATGTCGCCGTCGCGATCGCCGAGGCCAAGAGGCTACCCCAGACTCCAGAGCTCGGGCGGCTCACCGCTCTTCTCCAAGCAACTCAGGTCCAGATCAACGAAGGAAGACAAGCGCCATCTCATAGCATGGCATCGGCTACAGAGCTCGTCGGCGAAGATGGTGAGATGTCTCGCGGTGGTCGGAGACCTCATCGGTGAGACGGCGACCAAGAGGTGAACCAATCCGACCTCCGCGCAAAGCTGAAGACCAAAGACCTACGCGGCCGCATCGAGAACAGGAGAGAAGCCAGACACTCAGCAGAGGCTGAGCGACGAAGAGAGTATGATCAGACGCACGGTTTCCCCAACGACAAGACCGCCCCGGAACTGCCATTCACGTCGGCACTCCGAGCAGTTGTCTGGCCTCCTAACTTCAAAGTTGTCGGCGTCAAGACTTACGACGGAAGAGCCGATCCCAACAAATGGCTCAACGTCTACGAGATCGCCGTCCAAACCACCGGTGGAAACAGGGATGTGATGGACAATTACCTCCCGGTCATGCTCAGCGCCTCCGCCAACAACTGGCTTCATAGTTTGAGGCCGAACTCCATCGACACTTGGGATCAGTTGAAAAAGCAGTTCGTCAATAACTACCGCGCCACCTGCAAGCAACCGGGCACGAAGTATGATCTTGAAAGACTTCGGCAAGGCTCTCGAGACTCCCTGCGAGACTACATCCGGCACTTCTGGGAAATCAGAAACGACATCCCCAACATCACAGATGCAGAAGCCATCTCCGCGTTTATGCGCGGCCTGAGGCCTGACGAGGAACTGCGGAAGAAATTATACCGCACCAGCCCGACCACCGTTGCCGAGATGCTACGCATCGCCAACAAATACGCCGATGGAAACGACGCAGCTCATCACTCCATTCACAGTCGCCTTCGCTTCCCCGACCAGTCGCGGAACCAAGAAGAGGGCCACCGAACTGATCGGCACTAGGATGATCGAGCTCCTCAGAGAGACTACCGCCGCGATGACCGCGACCATCCACGACGCTCAGAACACTGCCGCTACGACGAACCCGAGAGCTCCAGGGCTGGAGAGAGGCGCCGCCACTACCAAGTTTACAACACCCGACCAGCCCCAAAGCGCAATTATGAGGAGGCCTACTCCAAGCTCCTCGACGCCCAGTGCCCCGTCCACAAGCACCACAAGCACACCATGAGGGAGTGCGAGGGTTTCTCCAGGAAGTTCCAAGCAGAAGAGAAGAAGAAGGCTCGCGTAGAGTCTGACAGCGACCGGCGCGACGACACCGACAAGCCTCCAGGCTTCACTGATGCACACCGAACCGTTTCCACCATCATCGGTGGACGCGCCGCCATCGAGTCAAAGAGGGAGCAGAAACTCGTCAATAGACGTGTCAACTCCGTTGCCAATTCCGACAGCGCGATCGCTGATCCAAGGCTTCCTCCTTGGTCCCACCAAGACATCACCTTCAGCAGGGCCGACCAATGGACCCAGATTCCGTACTTGGGTCGCTTTCCATTGATCGTCGATCCGGTCATACGCACGACGCGTTTCCGAAAGGTGCTCATCGACAGCGACAGCGGCAGCGGCCTCAACATCCTGTTCTCCGGAGCTGCCAAGGAATTCGGGCTAAAAGAAGAAGACTTGCGACCCACATCAGCTCCCTTCTGGGGTATCGTCCCGGGACAGCCGTCATATCCTCGAGGGCAGATAAGCCTCCCGGTTCAGTTCGGGCACCCACAGTGCTTCCGCATCGAGCACATCGACTTCTTGGTGGCCGACTTCGACGCCGCTTATCATGCTATCCTCGGCCGACCAGCTCTGGCGAAATTCGGGGCCATCCCCAACTACACCTACCTCGTTATGAAGATGCCAGCGGAGAACGGCGTCCTTTTCATTCGCGCCGATCTCCAAGTTGCATATGCTTGCGAGCGAGAGGCCATTGCCATGGCGGAAGCTGTTGAAGAATCCATACTCATGAACATCTGTGCTGCGGACTCAAAGCAAGTAGCTCCAGAAGACCAAGTCATCCCAGAGAAGACCCCATCAAGATCAGCCACCAAGAACAAGGAAATGAAGGAGGTTGTCCTAGTCCCCGGCGAGAAAAATAAGACTACTCGCATCGGGGCCGACCTCGATCCCAAATAGGAAGACGCGCTCGTCAGCTTCCTAAGGGAGCACGTAAGCACTTTTGCATGGAAACCAGCGGATATGCCCGGCGTTCCTAGGAAGTTGATCGAGCACTCCTTGAATGTCTCGAAGACCGCCAAGCCAACCAATCAGAAACTCCGGCGATTCTCTCCAGACAAGAAGGAGGCCATTAGGGTAGAGATAGCTCGGCTCTTAGCTGCCGGCTTCATCAGAGAGGTGTATCACCCTGATTGGGTAGCCAATCCGGTGCTTGTAAGAAAAAAGAATAATGAATGGAGAATGTGTGTTGATTACACCGATCTCAACAAACACTACCATAAAGACCCCTTCGGTCTTCCATGAAATGACAAAGTTGTCGACTCAACAGCAGGTTGCGAGCTACTCAGCTTCCTCGACTGCTACTCTGAATACCATCAGATCGCTTTGAAGGAAGAAGACCAAGAGAAGACGTTTTTCGGATTGAAGAATGCTGGAGCAACCTACCAACAGGCGATTCAAGCTTGTCTGGACGACCTTATCCCCGACGTCGCTGCAGCATACGTTGATGACGTCGTCATCAAGACTCGAACGGCTGAAGACCTCATCTCCAACCTCGAAGCAGTTTTCGAAAAACTGGACAAATTCCAATGGAAGTTTAATCCTGGCAAGTGTATATTCGGCGTCCGATCCGACAACTTGCTCGGTAACATCGTCAGCAAGCGAGGCATCCTCCCCAACCCAGAAAAAATCAACGCGGTTATGAGGATGAAGCCTCCGACCAATGTCAAAGATGTGCAAAAGCTCACCGGGTGCATGGCGGCCCTTAGCCATTTCATCTCCAGACTGGGCGAGAAAGGCCTCCCATTTTTCAAGTTACTAAAAGCTGGCGAGAAGTTCACCTGGTCGGAAGAGGCAGATACGGCCTTTAGAGAACTCAAACGCTTCTTGACGAGTCCTCCGCTTCTCACAGCTCCAAAAAAGGACGAAACATTGCTCATCTACATCGCCGCGACTAATAACATCGTCGGCACTGCCATCATCGTTGAACGAGAAGAAGACGGTCACGCCTATCCGGTCCAGCGACCACTTTACTTCATCAGTGAAGTCCTCAACGAGTCCAAGACCCGTTACCCAACGGTGCAGAAATTGATATACGCTGTTCTCGTCACCTCAAGAAAGCTCCGTCACTATTTTGAAGGATATTCCATAGCTGTAATCTCTGAATACCCCCTGGGTAGCATCCTCCGAAACAAAGACGCCAACGGCCGGATCCTAAAATGGGCAGTAGAGCTGGGAACATACTCCATTGATTTCCGCAGCCGAATAATAGTCAAGTCGCAGGTACTCGCTGATTTCATAGCTGAATGGACAGAGATACAAGAGTCTTTGCATCCGGCACAGGAAGAGTATTGGACAATGTTCTTCGACGGGTCCCTCAGCATCAGCGACGCTGGAGCCGGAGTACTCCTTATATCGCCCTCCGGTGAGCGCCTCCGTTACGTCTTGCGAATTCACTTCATGGCGTCCAACAACGCGGCCGAATACGAGGCCGCCTTGCATGGTCTCCAGATAGCCTCCGAGCTCGGCATCCGTCGCATCATGGTCTACGGGGACTCGGCCCTGGTCATCAACTAGGTTAACAAAGACTGGAACTGCAACAACGAGAAAATGGACTCCTATGTCGCCGCAATCAGAAAAATCGAAGGGAAATTCCTTGGAATAGAATTCCATCATATGATTCGAAGCGAAAATCAGGCGGCCGACGAATTGTCAAAGCTCGGATCATCCCGGTCCGACGTCCCCGCAGGCGTTTTTATCCAGGATCTGTTCAACCCCTCCATACAGACTGATGGCGATACCAGCAGCTCCGCGACCGACCAGATAGTGGCGTATATCCCAACCCCTGAAGAGGACTGGAGAACCCAGTTCATTAATTACCTACTGGAAGCAAGGGTCCCCGAAGATAGAATAGAAGCCGAGCGCCTGGTCCAAAGATCCAAAAGCTATGTCCTGGTCGACAGCAAACTCATGCGCAAGAATACCAGGAGCGAAGTCCTACAAAAATGCGTCCCAAGGGAAGAGGGTCTCAGGATCCTTCATGAGGCTCATAGTGGCATGTGCGGCAATCACGCGGCTTCACGTACTCTGGTCGGCAAGATTTTCCGAGCAGGTTTCTATTGGCCAACAGCAGTCCAGGACGCCGAGAAGATAGTCAGAGAATGTGAGGCATGCCAATTCTTTGCCAAGCAGACACATGTACCAGCCCAAGAGTTGCAGACCATCCCTGCGTCGTGGCCTTTCGCTACATGGGGACTGGACATGGTTGGTCCATTTAAAATGGCAAGAGGGGGATTTTGCTCCATTTATGTCGCCATCGATAAGTTTTCCAAGTGGATCGAGTACAAGCCGTTAGTCAAGGCTACGGCAACCAAAGCAGCAGAGTTCTTCAAGGACATCTCCTATCGCTTCGGGCTTCCGAACAGCATCATCACCGACCTGGGATCAACATTTACTGGAAGTGATTTTTGGGATTTCTGCGAAGAAAGATGCATATCCATCAAATATGTGTCCGTGGCTCATCCTAGAGCCAACGGCCAGGTGGAGAGGGCAAACGGTATGCTGCTCGATGCCCTCAAGAAGCGTCTCCACGCAGTCGTGGAGAGAAGCCCAGGCAACTGGATTGATGAATTACCGGCGGTGATCTTGGGACTTCGGACTCAACCCAGCCGGAGCACAGGAGTATCGCCATATTTTATGGTGTATGGCTCGGAGGCGGTACTACCTGCAGATGTAATCTATCGATCTCCAAGGGTTGAGGTACACGAAGAAGCCCACTCCAATGAGGCCAGAGCAGATGAAGTCGACAAGTTAGTGGAAGAGCGCCTGATCTCTTGTCTACGAACAGCTAAATATCTAGAAGGGATCAGGCGATATTACAATCGCAATGTCAACGGCAGAGCTTTTGTAGTCGGAGACCTCGTTCTCCGCCGAAAGCAGAGCAAGGAGGGGATGCATAAACTATCATCTCCCTGGGAGGGGCCATACATCGTCAAGGCAGTTACTCGACCAGGTGCATATAGGCTCTCCAACCTAGACGGTGTCGATATCCCCAATTCCTGGAACATCGAGCACCTGCGACGTTTCTACCCCTGATCTAGGGTTCAAAACAGATATGTGTATTTTCATTCTATTATAAATAAGGGAAATATATTGTTATTCTTGATATTTTTGCCTCCATTACATTTTGTACAGCTAAACGTCTTCAACAATGCGTACGCCCCGCCACTGCTCGGGCAGCACGTCTTCGCCTACACATAAGTCCCGCCACTGCTCGGGCAACGCGTCTTCGCTTACGCATAAGTCCCGCCACTGCTCGGGCCGCGCGTCTTCGCCTATGCGTAAGCCCCGCCACCGCTCGGGCAGCACGTCTTCGCCTATGCATAAGTCCCGCCACTGCTCGGGCAGCGCGTCTTCGCCTATGCGTAAGTCTCGCCACTGCTCGGGCCGCACGTCATTGCCTATGCGTAAGCCCCACCACTCCTCGGGCAGCATGATTTCACCAATGTGTAACCCCCGCACCCGCCGGGCAGCATCTGGTTCGACGCCGCGTAAGCCCTAAAAATGATAGGCCGGCTAACTACGACACTTCATCGACAGCCCCGATATATCGGGTAGCCTTCGCCCACGATAAGCGTAACCCCCGCCTAGTGCGGGCACCTTCGCCACCACGTAAGCCCCGGGGACGCCTGGGCCGTTAAGTCTTCGCTAACACGTAAGCCCCAAGGACGCTTGGGCAGTTTAGTAGCATCTCCAAAAGCCCCGGCAAAAGCACGGGCGACACGCAGGGCGTGTAGGATTATTCTTCGACCATACAAGATCTCGACCATGTTCAGGCGTCTCAATTTAAATCCCTTCGGTGGGAAAAAGTTGAACATCAGCGGTCAACATTTTTGCGGCTTCCCTAGCCTCTTCTTCAAGCTGGTCTTCCTGCTCTTCGGTGGTTCCCCGAGCATACCCGGTCTGTACTCGGTCGTTCTTCACTCCCGGGTAGTGCGATCGGACGACTCCAAGCACATGGGCGGCCACATTTTCAGCAGCATCCACGCAGATGTCTTTAAAGAATCAAAGAGCTTCCCGTCCACGTTGTATGATGTCAAGGGCACCGGGACCTTCAGCAGGCGGTACGGCGGGTGCATACTCAATGATGTCAAGCACGGGCTTAACACCACCAACCAAGGCCTCAAATCTTCCGTTGGCAGCCTCAAGGCGACCCGCAAGGTCATCGACCTGCGCACGATGCCTACGTCCCATCTCCGACAAACAAAGCAAGTCAGTCGCGCTACAAAAAAAAAAGGAGAGGAAGGGGAAAGCCGAACACAAAAAGGCAACCTGTCATCGTTTCCAGGTTCTTTCAGGCGGCCTCTCGCATCAACGTCACCTCATCTTCCAGCTCAGTGGCTGCAAGTCACAAAGAATACAATCAAATCATCAAGCCAAGACATTTTACAAATGGCGAGACGTCACACATACTTCGCTTCGTGGATCCATCCAGCAGCTCTTGAAGACCTACATGCCAAAAAACTGGCGTTCAGAGAGCAAAAGCGGGACGAATAGCTGTCAAGAAGCACAACATTCCAACATACCTTTGTTTTCTCGCAATAGACGCTTCTCGGATTTCATAAGGTCCGAGCAGTGCAGCTCCAAGGTTTCACGCTCCTCGCGCATGCCTGCCACCACCCCCTCTAGGCGACTCACCTCAGTCTGCAGCTGCTTGTTTTTCTCTGCTACATCCCAAAGGCGGTGTAGGGTTTTTCGGCGATCTTCGGCGGTTTCATACATCGTCTAAAAGACCAAAGGAGCAACAGATTATCAAGTCGTTATATCGTCTGGATAAAATACGATAGGTGTTACCTGCACACGCGACGAAAGGTTTCCCAGACGTCCGAGAAGTTTTCTCAAGTCCGCGCGAGTATCACGGATGTCATTCTTCAGTCCATCTATCTCGGCGTCAGCAAGATCTTCCTCCGTGGCGACAGCATAGGTGTTCCCCACCATCCGATAGGTGCGAATCAAAGGCACGGGCCCCGTTCGGGCGATTTCTTCGATATCCGCACCCTCTGGAGAAGCGTTTGTGGAGGGCCGAGGACATGGCCCTGTTCGCGCCTCCGAGCTGGTCTCCATTCCACAGTCAGCACTCCCAGGAGGAATAGTGCTACCGTGTCTCGGCGGCGACGTCCGAGCTTCATCTTCACAGCCCGGGTCCTCGACATTCGGCCCCAGAGGAGAAGCCGGAGGCGGTAGGGTGGGCATGCATGGCTGTTTGGGAGGAGATGGTGAGTCTTGCGCATCAGCTGTTGAGGGCCTCTCGGGCGACCTCTAGGGTGATTCATGTTCTGAAGTCCAGCCAGCGCGGAAGCCCTCTGCTACACCAGCCTCTGAAGTTGTCATCTTTTCAGCGCCGGGATTCTCAGCGTCTTCATTAGAAGGGTCCCTACATTTCCAAGACAAAATCTCAACACTGTTCGGATCAAAAAGGGAGAAATATGGAGAAAATCCTACTTACATTTCTGAGCGACGACGCTTTCGGCCGAATTTCTTTCTTTGACCGGAAGCTCCAGCGGCAGCGGCAGGAACATCACCCTTATGGCGTTTTGTGCTCGGTTCATCCTGATTCATGCAAGGGGTGTCGGCGGCGGCTTGGGCACGGTCCTCAGAAATCTTTACCAGAGCATCAGCAGCTCGAACGCCACAAGAAGATCCAGCCTTTTCTGACACCGGCTGTTTCTCCCGAGCAGTTCTTTGGGCCAGTGTCTCCTCATCTTCTTCGTCAAAAGACTCTCTTTCTTCTTCGGATAGTTCAGTAGAGTCGTCTTCGGCACGTCTCTGGTGATAACTGTGCATCGCGTCAACTCGGCCTGGCCAGTCAGCGGTTGGTACATCGGAGAAGTACACCTTTCGGTCCTGTCCATTTATCTTCAAGAGATCAAACAGAAGTTATGGTATAAGTACAGTATGAGCGATGGAAGTGCCGGGGCAGTTCGGAATTTACCTCTGGTGGGGGATTCTTTAGATTAAAAGCCGCACTTTGGCCACGGTTGCCTATATGAGAGCCTTTTCCAAAATATTCTACCAAGACTTCTTTAACTTCGGCTTCGGATAAATCTCCGGATGAGCACCTGGTCGGATCTTTCCGACCGGTAAATTCAAAGGCAGGATGAACTCTATCCTTGCAAGGTTGGACGCGACGAAATACAAAATTGGTAGCAACCCCAACTCCATTCAGGGTTAAACCCTTGATGATTTCCAGCAATTCGTTTACTTGTCCTAGTTCCTCTACATGCGGTTTCTCCGTCCAGCTATTCTGTTTTTCTGGAATCTGATCCACGGCGCAGCGGACGCTTGGTTCATGATTGGGGATATAGAACCATCTCTTGTTCCAGTCACGCACACTGGTATTCAGAGGAATCTGGAGGTAATGTGCGGACATTCCGTCACGCATTTTCAGATACACTCCACCAGCAACTCGAGAACCTGTGCCGCTCGATTTCACAAGAACGAAGAGATGGCGGAACAGGTTGAAGTGCGGGAGAATGGCAAGGTATGCTTCGCAGAAGTGGATAAAGATGGAAATCAAGAGGATAGAATTGGGATTCAAGTGGCACAGGGAAATTTGGTAATAATCAAGTAACTTGCGAAGAAATGGATGGCATGGCAAACCAAATTCGCGGGTAAAATAATCAGAAAAGACTACTATTTCTCCAGAATCAGGCATTGGATATGGTTCACCTTGTGATATTCTCCAGCCTCCGGTCGCCTGGTCAGGAAGGAATCCCCAGGCCACGAGCGCATCGAGCTGCGATCTTCCCAATACTGACGGTTGCCATTCGTTCGACATGCAGAATTCCCCCGGTTGTGCCTCCTTCGACTTTTTTGATTCGTGGGTGCTCTTCCTGGTGCCTGCCATAGCAGATCTGGGCGGGGGAGAGGTGGATTCGATGGTTTTTCTGTGGCGGCGGCGGAAAAAAATGGAACCATAGACGGCGATGGAGGAATAGGCGGAGACGGATGTGTGTTTTGGGATTTGAATGCGCAAGAAGATAAACCAACTGTTCGCTTTTTCTATTTATTCCTCTGTCAAACGGCACAGGGGTATTTTCGGTTTACAAATCGTTTGTTTCAGAGAAAAGCACCGCTCGGATACTTCGTCGTTTTCATCAAGTGTTTCTGAGCAGCTTCGCCTTCGTCAAGCGTTTCCGAGCAGCAAAGCTGCTCGGGGATTTCGTCGCCTTCGTCAAGCGTTTCCGAGCAGCTTTGCTGCTCGGGGATTTCGTCGCCTTTGTCAAGCGTCTCCAAACAATAAGCACTGCTCGGGGACTCCGTCGTCTTCTTCAAGCGTCTCCGAGCAATAAGCACTGCTCGGGGACTTCGTCGTTTTCGTCAAGTGTTTCCAAGCAGCGAAGCTGCTCAGGGACTTCGTCGCCTTCGTCAAGTGTTTCCGAGCAGCAAGGCTGCTCGGGGATTTCGTCGCTTTCGTTAAGTGTTTCCGAGCAGCAAGGCTGCTCGGGGATTTCGTCGCTTTCGTCAAGTGTTTCCGAGCAGCAAGGCTGCTCGGGGATTTCGTCGCCTTCGTCAAGTGTTTCCGAGCAGCAAGGTTGCTCGGGAATTTCGCCGCCTTGTCAAGCGTTTCCGAGCAGCAAAGTTGCTCGGGGATTTCGTCATCTTCATCAAGTGTTTTCGAGCACTAAAGCTGCTCGGGGACTTCGTCGACACTTCACAAGATCAACAAGGATAAAGATTTTGACCCTGACACCACGTGGCTGCGTCACCTACTATCAGGCTCGGGGACTAAGTGGATACACTTCACCTGCCGGTGAAGGTATTGGCTCTGTCCTGGTAAAAGTGGATACACTTCGCTAAAGGGAAACTTTTTTCAATTTTTTCTGAGCCCCTTACATCTGTCTGGTCAAGCAACGCTGAAGGTCTGCACCTCTCGACGAATGCAAGGCACTCGGGGACTAGCTGTGGGGGTATAAGCCCGTATACCCGCATAGTCATACTTGGCCCAAGTCTATCGAACAGGCCTGAACTACCAAGGACACGTCGCCCATACGATCTCCAGCAGATCGCGTATATCCGCTGAGTCCTTGGCGGGCAAGAAAATAGCTTTCCTAGGATCTAGCCGATTGGTTTCCCAGATCGACTAGGATTGTAATCTGTTATGTATGGCAAGATCAACTTGTAACCCTGCCCCCCGGACTATATAAGGCGGGTAGGGGGTCTACTCGAATCATCTAATCTACTAGCAATACAACACAGCAACATACAGGACGTAAGGTATTACGCCTCGTGGCGGCCTGAACCTGTCTAAATCTCTGTTCCGCACGAATTGTGCTCCATCGTTCGTCTCAGGCGCACCCTCACCGTCTCATCTACTACCGCGGGCATACCCCTCGGTAAACTATCACCGGTATTCCGTCGACAAGTGGGTAGCCTCTATTTATAGGGGAGAGTGAGGAGGTGCCACGTCAGCGATCCGTGTACTCCATGCCTCTCTCCCCTTGGATGAACCGCCTCAATACCGCCTCAAGATGGACGGCAGAGGTAATTCCATCACATGGGAAACATGCTAGAAGGCGGTGGAGGCCAACCGACCTGGCTGGGCAACGGGGGGTTTCGGCCGACCCCCCTATGACAGGTGGGCCCAGCCAGGGTCTTCTAGAAGGAGTCCCCACCTGTTAGGGAAGGTGTAGGTGGCCTGGGCCCACAAATAGTGGTTCGGCCGACCCACACCTAGTGGGTTGGGCCCACCACCGTGGTCGCCATCTGTCATAGACTGTCCTCTTGTGTTGGTTCCACTTCGTTTGCATGTTGTCACGTTGAATCCTTGTGCTTTGCTTCTCAACCGTTAAATGGAAACACATGTTGATCTGAGGGCTGAAATGAGCTGAGTGGAAGGTCACACGGATCCTGCCACGTCACCAGAGCCAGGTGGGCCCCATGGGCAGTTCGGCCGACCCATGGGTAGGCCCACCCTTGGCTCTCCTCTCTTCCAAGTGATGTTTTACACCATGTCTTGATGTGTGATGACTTGGTTCCCAAATACATGGTTCGGTCAAACCACATTATTGGGCTCCAAGTGTTCATTTATGCTCTGTTTCATCTTTCTTGCGTTCACAAGTTTAAAAGTACATGTTGAACTAGTTATTGATAAAATATGCTCATGATATGTTTATTCTTCTTTGAGTCCGAGGCCTGTTGATGCTGTTTGAATGTGGAATTTTATGGTATATCCACCGTCAACATACACCCACATACATATGCTGCTTCTACACTAGGAGTACGCAAAAACATGCTTTTCATCCACCTCAAAATGTTCTATTCCTACACTGGGAGTGAACACCAAAAATATTCTAGATCAATTTATCTAAATAGATGCTCCAAGTTCTTATTACTATCTCTCAAAAGAATCAAGTTGCAGAGAAGAGGCATGAGGCTAGGCAAATGTATGAGATGTGAGAGAAAACAATGGGTACAAAGATGTCCTCCTGAGAGGTAAAAATGGACAAGTGTCTAAATAAATAAAACAATGGGTACTCAGATGCCTGCCTAAAAAAAAAGAGAAGAAAGAGAGCTAGCCCATGCTGTCCTGCAACATAAGCCTCAAAGTTCAAAAAGAGAGATTTGTCTACAAGGAGCAAAAGTAGAATTAGGTTAGCCACCAAATATTCCACACACATGCACATCTTGATCTAAGAGTATGACATTTCCCTCCTTGGATCCGAGATTTGACCTTACAACATACGCAAGGTAAGCGTGCTATATTTTTCCACCTAAAACTCCAAATAAGCTTTTTAGAAGTATGCCTTGGTGAGGAATCATACACCATTGAGGAACCGAGAGTACCATTCGAGGAGTATAAAGTGATCTATGTCTTTTTCTTTGAAAATTTTAAAAAACTCCAAGTTGCTAAGATAGGAACTCAGAAAGATGACTTCACTTCGAGAGCCATTCCACTTTTCAACCACTCAAGGAGATATGTTAGCCACTTCACATACCCCGCAGGTACAAGGAATGTTTTGGAATAATCTATATGCTGGTCCTACATCTTGAATAGTTATGTTTATATTTATCTTAACCTTTACTCGGGACGAGCAAAGAGCAAGTGTGGGGGAACTTGTTGACGGTCATTAAACTCCAAATATAACCATCAACTATTGCATGAAAAGTCATAAAATAAATCACAAACAATAGTTGTAGGGTTTGAGACTAACGAGTTCCACGAGTTTTTCTGTTCTCCTCTGTTTTGTAGGCATATTTAAAACTACACCGAATAAAAGTATCTCAAAAGGTGAAATAGAGTACACCATTGCATAGAGCTCGTCGCGCTGAACGAAACGGATATATTACCTGCTATATTTGGACACCGGAGTAAAAAGATATGAATTTCAGAAAATCTATATAAATATAGGTGGGACCCACCTGCACAGTACCATGCAGGCAGGCCCCACGTGTCAGCTCCGGCAGCAGCAGACGCCAGACAGGCAGACAGCGGGCCCCACGGTGCAGACGCTGCCCCCTGCTGAGGGATCGGGCGGCCCGACCAGCCTATGGCTGGGCGCCACGTGGCGGGGCGGCATCAGGCGCGCGCGCTTGTACGCGGACGCGGGAGCGGCCGCTCGGCCTGGGCAGGACAGGTGGCGGTTGCTGATTTGCTCCTGATGGCGGTGGCGCGGTCCAGTCGGCCTGGGAGCAATCAAACCGCCCAAATCGGCCGGTTCAAATGGCCGGAAGACTCTGGAATTCTCCAGAAACACTGCAGACGCGCGGTTCCACCGGTTTGGGTCTGGTTCGGGCAGCAAACGATCGGTTCTTGACTGGTTCTTTGCGCAGGATCGCAGAGGAATATGCCAGCAAGGTTCCCGTGATCTCCCACATCCGTACAACGTCGGTTTGATCCAATGGTGGGCATCAAACAGAGGCGTGGATCGATGACATGGCAGTTTCTTGCCCCCTACTCCACCTGGGCTATATAAGGACGCCCCAAGGCCCCTCCTGGAGGCATTCTACACCCCGGAGTTTCATATTCTCTACATAAATTAGGGCTAGTAGGGTCCCTCTAGTTGATCTAGTTCTAATTCATCTAGTTTTAGTTCTAATTCATCTAGTTGTAATTAGAAAATAGAGAGAGTGGAGAGGACAGAGATCTGAGGAGGAGCTGGCCTGTCGGATCTTCCTCAACTTTGTACCTCTACGGAGACAATTCTTCATCGATTCATCTTCAGGTTCTTCAGTCAGTAATTCTAAGTTTTCTATTTAATTAAATTCAGTTCTTTCTTTAGTTTGCTTATGGGATCTCCGCTCGTATTGAGTGCTCTAGTTAATGTACAGGATTAGAGTAGTATTCATTGGTGTAGACGTGGTGTCTAAGCTAGTGTTTACCTAAGTTTGCGCCCAATTCTTACGGTTAGTTGTGGTAGCCCCAGAGGTGACAGCTCTATTGGTCTCCGTATTCCACCACGTCGGAGTTGGTGTTTCGTAGAGCTTTTTGGCAGCCTTCCCCAGCTACTTCTTTCTCATCTTTTCAAGAGTTGGAAAGGTACTGTTGCTCCAAAGTAAGCTTAGTATAGTAGGTCTAATCCTTTTTCATCTAGTTGACTTTAGATAACCCCTCTCTACCCTCCAAAAATATATATCTCACCTGTCCTTGGACGTTCTTGATTTATTTCTAGTACACTTCACGTTTCCCGTGAAAAATCGATACCTTGGAATACTCTTAGGTGAAAGCTATAGCGGTATCCGTGCGCTTGCGGATTAATCTATCTGCGTTAATAAATACCAACAATACACAGCGCCACGTATTCAACCTCATCGTCGTTGAATGTTGGCATTTATGAACATCATCTTTAAAAATAGAAATTAATTCCATCCTTATTAATGGCGCGATAAATATTCATTGATAACCCTTTAGATATTACAGATTAAGTTCCGCAAGCACAATTGTAGCATTTCAACTGAAAGTATTCAAGGTATCGTTATTTATATTTTTCGAATGGATGGCATAGATGAAATCTCATAAGGATGATTTGGTCAAGATAATATGTGTTCATAGTAATCAATTATTTATATAGGGGTAAGATAATCTTTTCATGGATAGTACATCAATAATGCAAGCCTAATGACAACTCTCTCTAGTGTAAAGGGAAATGACATAAAGAACAAAAGAATAATCCTAGTACGGAGCAATGCACTATCTTTTCTATAGTTATGTTCAAGATTATAGCTAATCATACATCATCAATCTAATTAAGAGTTAGGTTTAAGAGTTAGATAGATCAGGAGGCAATTGAGTACTGTTCTACCAGCAACCTCATGTGACAATTTATGTACTTCTACATCATACTCGGACATGGGAATTACAAGGGACAGATAGGGCTATCACGACTTGTATCCTAGAACCTCAACCATGGAGTATGAAATGCATTCACCTACTGCCTTATACCAGAACACCACAATCGCATATCCCCATGTGTCCCCGACCCTACGGATCGACAGGTAAAGGACATGTGCACAACCGATGTCATGATGGACCACCATCTAGTCTTAGTTATAGATCTAATTGGATCAGGAGTATGATTAGTCAAGTTTAGAGTTAGGGTTCTAGATGTTCTATAAAAATATTTATTGAAAAGTGATATATATATATATATATCAATATATGTATATATATCACTTTTCAATAAATATTTTTATAGAAATACAAAGTCAAAGGCTCCGTTCGCTTGAACTTACTACCAGCCAGTATCAGCCAGCCATTCAGCGACGTTTTTCTCTCATAACAATCAGTCAGCCAGCCAAACAGATGAAAGTCATGCTTTGAAGATCGTGTCGTTGTCCTAAACAACATCTAAATCTTATACGGTGGGAGCAGTAGATTTTGAGATCTACACGTGGATGCAATGCACTAGTTGGGCTTGCAAAGCTTAATTTTGTGCATGTATCTCTATCAATCCAGTTTGATATTGTAGTTTTGCACCCACAGCTGCAAGTTGCTATTGTAGATAAAAAGAACCAATGCAAAGAACCAAGCCGGTGGAGACAAATGGGCACTTTTTTTTATGGCTGACAAACGTAGGATGAGGGGTCAATCACTTCTATGCCATTGAAACTTATACTTATCGCTTATGTGCCATTGAAAAATATAAGTTTCTTTTTATGCCATTGCTTTATATTTTCTCTCCTTTATATGTCATTGCCGTTATATTCTCCGTCAAGAATCTCCGTTAACGCTATGTGTGGCACCATTTTCACTCCGCGTATGTCTACATCGCTGCAAGAAGACTGACCTAGCCTAGCCATTTGACATACGTATCATAATTTGTCTAGCCATTTGACGTACACGTGTTATAATTTAGACTTATGTAAATACGTTTATCTTAGTGTTTTTCTAGTCTACCATTTGACGTACACGTGTTATAATTTAGACTTACGTACACGTGTTAACCCTGGATTCCTGTCCGTTCCCAGCCTAGCACGTGAGATTTGTGACGGAGAATATAACGGCAGTGGCATATAAGGGAGAGAAAATATAAAGTAATGGCATAGAAGGGAACCTGTATTTTTCAATGTCATATAAGGGATAAGTATAAATTTCAATAGCATAGAAGGGATTTTCTTGATGGATGGCACTTTTTATGTCATTTTGGAAGCTCTGATAGTTTAGTGGACTACTCAAATAAGTATATATATATATATTATATAATCCTCTTCACATATACGGGTTGCAAATTAATTAAAATTCAGTGGAGTCTAACGGCTATGAGCTCAGGCGGAGGCCCAAGGGTCACCAGGACCTAGGCCCGCCAATGGCGGGAGTAGGTAGGAGTACATACAAGTGGTTAGGTGAGGAACAGTATAACACATGTGATTCAAGAGTGCAGGAGGACGAAGAAACAATCCTAGCCGTTGAAAGTAGATCTTGTGATTTGGAGATTGATGTGATGGCATATTCGAGTTTGAGCGAAGAAGCACATGATTGGCTCGCACGTATACAAATTTTAAAATGGAACGAGCAACCAATAATTTACTATACAATATGCCCAGCAGGCAGTCCACTTCCACTATATATGGCCTAGCTTGGGCATCGACACGGATGTGCGCGGCAACCTCCCAATTCCAGAACCGTTGCTAGTGTTAAGAGTATCTTGCTTGTAGACATGACGAACGGCTGCATGGCGAGCGCCGTCTTCGCCAGCTCCACCTCCGTCGTCTCGGCGCCCTCCTCTGCATGCCCGTCCAAGAAGACCTCGGCCGCCAGGTTCCGGCGCCGCACGCTGTCGTGCAGGGCCAGCGCCGGCGGCGGCCGGGGGGACAACAATGACGGCCCCCTGTCGCTGCCCCGGCGTGACATGATGCTGAGCGGCCTGTCCGGCGTCGCCGCCGGGCTCGCCCTGTACCCGGGCTTCGCGTCCGGCGCGGAGGCGACCAAGTGCGCCCTCGCCGACAAGGTGACCGACAAGACCATTCTGTGCACGGACAAGACGCTGCCGTGCCCTCCGGTTCCGGAGAAGCCGACGGACCCCATCGAGTTCACGCCGGCAAGCAAGGTGACGCGCGTCCGCAAGCCGGTGCACCTCCTCAGCCGGGAGGAGCAGGAGAAGTACAAGGAGGCGGTGGGGAAGATGAAGGCGCTGGACGAGAGCGACCCGACGAACCCGCTGAGGTTCGCGGCGCAAGCGGCCATCCACGAGGCCTACTGCGACGCGCACTACAAGTACCTCAAGTCGCTGGGCGCGGCGGCCGACGACAAGGACCCGACGTTCGACGTGCACTTCTCGTGGCTCTTCGCGCCGTGGCACCGCATGTACCTCTACTTCTACGAGCGCGCCCTCGGCGACCTCATCGGCGACGACACCTTCGCGCTGCCGTTCTGGAGCTGGGACAAGCCCGCCGGCATGGTGGTGCCGCCTCTCTTCAAGGACTCGGTGGGCAACCCGCTGTATGACGCCAACCGGAACCCGTTGACCCAGGACGCGCTCCTCGACCTGGACTACCTCCACAACACGGGTGCGCCGCTCATCCCTTTCAAGGGCCCACAGGACGACAAATACAAGGAACTTGTTAACAAGAACCTCAGCACCGTATACAACCAGGTATCGTATATATAATTATATATATCATTGCTCTCAATGGTTTTGTTTGCATAGACACACACACACACACAGAGTAGTACTTCATTTTGACCTCCGATCCATTATTGCTCCACTCTTGCAGCAAGTCGGCCAGAACGCCGAGTCGTTCCTGGGCGAGAAGTACTGCACCGGTGGCTCGAGCGGGGGCTCGCTGGAGCGGATGGTGCACACGGCCATGCACGTCTGGGTCGGCAAGGCGGGTCCCCCGGCTGGGAAGGATTGCAACGCCGAGACCGGCGTCCCGAGCCACGTTGACGGCAAGTTCAGCTGCAAGAACGACATGGGTTTCCTGGGGTCGGCGGGGCGCGACCCGCTGTTCTACTCGCACCACTCCAACGTGGACCGCATGTGGCACCTCTGGTCCACCAGGCTCGGCGGCGGCGAGGGCTTCACGGAGTCGCCGGACTGGCTCGACGCCGCCTTCGTCTTCTACGACAACGTCAAGGCCCCGCAGAAGGTGCGCATCAAGTTCTCCGACGTGCTGGACACGCGCAACCTCGGCTACGTGTTCGACCGCAAGTACGACAGGGACCTGCCGTGGCTGCGCCCCAAGACCGCGTCCCTGGTGCCCCACGGCAAGGACGCGCCGGCGAAGGCCAAGAGCAAGGACAAGGCGCCATCGTTCCCGCTCGCCCTGGCCAAGAACCAGGTGGTGGACCTGACGGACGTGGCCGTGCCGGCTAAGGAGCCGGGGAAGGAGGTGGTGCTGGTGATCGAGGGCATCGAGTTCGACCCGCAGGCGAACAACAAGTTCGACGTCGCCATCAACGTGCCCAAGGACAAGGCGTCGCAGGTTGGGCCGCAGCACAAGGAGTACGCCGGAACCTTCACCTCCGTGCCGGGTACGGGCGGCGGCAAGACGCGGCAAGCCAAGCTCTCCCTCTGCATCACCAACACGCTCAACGACATCGACGCTGAAGACGATAAAACCGTCGACGTCGTCATCGTGCCGCGCTCAGATGCCAAGATTACCATCAACGCTCCCCCCACCATCCAGAACCGGAACTAGGAGCTACTAGCTAGCTACTAGTGCTTATCGATCGAGCAATAATGTGCATCCAATAGTGTATTATTATTGGGTCGGGCAAATTTTATTAGTACTTTCTTGGTCATTCGTCGACAATCATCATTTCAGGCAGTCATGCACAGCGCTCGCCTGTGTAGGGTGTCCGCCAGAATAAATGCATTGTACCAGTTGTTTGCATTGTTGTGTTTCAATTATTGAGAAAAGGGTCAGGAATTGTTGTGATTTTCCTGAGTTTTAGATATGATTGTGGGCGTTTGCATTGTGCGTAAGGGACCGGGTGCGAGCCCATGGTATCGGAGATTCTAAGGAATAAATATTTTAAGCTCGAAAAGAAGTAAATTGTTATGATTTTCCTAAAGTTTGATATAATTGTGAGTTTATATCAACGGAAATGATTACTGTAGAGCGTTCGAGGGGAAATAAATTTATGGGACACCGTCATAGTACCCCGTGACCCCTATTTTTTATTCCGCTCCACTCCGCCATGCTCCAGTTCCGCTCGCTTCAAGACCGACACCGCGCATGCGCCCAGCTTGTTGCTCCCCCGTCCACGAGTCCGTGACCTCCGTTCATTCCATCTTCTCTATCTCGCGTCCCACACCCACCCAGATGCGTGGCCATGCTGGCTGCCTCCATGGCTAGCACCGGCGGCACCTCTCCACCACCCGATGTGTGCCCATGGCTGCCTACCTCGCTGATGGCAGCATCCTCACCCACCACGATGTCCTCCTCCCCCACCCCGGCGACTCCTTCCTCCACCTACGGCGCCCCTTCTCCACCGAGAACCCCCAGCATCAGCAGATCTGGTGGCCCTCTCCCCCTACACCGACGAAATCAATGGAGCACGAGCGAGATCCACTGCAACATCCATGAAGGTGGCATGACGCCCTCCCCTCCCCTCCCAGGCGGTGCCCTCTCTCACCACGACGGCCAAGCTCCCTACCACCCCGACAGCCATGGTGCTCCCCGCGCCAGCTTTCTCTCTCCCCCATGTTGCAAATCTATGCTTCAAAGTGCTTCAAAAGTTTCAGAAGTATGTTGCATTTGTTTCATATGAATGTTGCAAAAGTAGATCGGCGGATGATGCACATGTTGCATGTGTTGCAAGCGTTTTAGAGGCATGTTGCACAAGTTTGTTCGAAATGTTTCATCTGTTCCAGACATATGTTGCAATTGCTACATGTGGATGTTGCAAAAGTAGATCAGGGGATGATGCAAATGTTGCAAGTCTTTTAGAAGCATGTGGAAAAAGGTCGTTTGAAATTGTTTCAGCAATATTTAAAATTGTATCATTTGTTTTCAGTCTTCTGTTACATGCTGCGAATGCTTTTTACGTTGTGAGTGCTTTCATTTGTTCTGGTCTTCAGTTGTATTTGCCTGTTGCTGCTAGTGAGCTACTAAGTTGTCACAGTGCCTATTGATAGTGCTGTTGCTGCGTGCATGTAGGCACGTTAAATGAAGCGAGCTCAGAGATGGACCCACCTATACGTGGGCATGTGCGGCCTTCATAGCAGAGGAGCAGAGGGACACCCTGGGCGTGTAGAGGGGTGGGCGGGCCGGGGTATCAGTACGCGCGGAAGGTGGGCATACGGACACATGCGAGAGGCGAGTGCTCGGGATGTGGACATGCAGACACGACCGTTCGATGGGACTTTAATCCCATCGAATGTTATGGCGCTGTTTATATAAGATAACTCAAACAAATAAACACTAGGATTATCTACAAGCGGACAAATATCAATGTAGCACTTCACCTGGGAGTATACCACGTATCGTTATTTATATGTTACCACAGGAAAACGGGATGACTAGAATCTAGACTTAACCCCTGAGCTGCTATCAAGCACAGAGAAAATAGGTGACAAAGGAGATTGCTAAGGCTTCTAGTTGTAGTCCTCACAAGATATGATATGATTGTTCTTAAAGGGGTATTACTATAGGAATACGCCAGCAAAGGGTAAATTCCTTAGTAAAAGAAACATACGGTCCTACTGACAGGAGGTGGACTGTGTAAGACTCAACAAGGCTCGGTTACCCTCGTGATCTACCACCGATCCGGACAGTATAGAGCATTTACGAGCAAATATAATCTAAGCACCATGCTTAAACTATAAATAACTACTTCAATTAAGGAACTACCAAGACTAAAGCACTCAAACGAATCGTAAACCTCAAAAACAATAATAGCAACGTTACTCACTTGGATTAGAAGTTGAACTCCGAAGAAATCTTCAGAAACAAACCCCAAAGAAGGATTTGAATCCGCAGGTACAAGTCATAGAGCAGTCATCGACTGGCCAGGAACTCCCCCAACTATCTCCAGCTCTTCTACCACACCACTTCTAGAACAAGAATAGCCCTAATCTGGAGAGACTACAAGGCTAATCTTCTACTTGATGCTTGGCTCTAAATCCTATCTTGGGTTTCTACTTCTCTATAGATATGTCGGTGGATTTCTGAAACCCTGGATTGATTTCTCTCTGGGTCAAATGAAACCCTGGGGGTCTGAGGCTGTTTATATAGGCCGGTGGGATGAACCGTAGCCCTTGGATCAAACCGACTTCGACGGGTGGTGGAGATTGATCTTCAAAAACGGGTGTGGGTTCACGTCAAAACACAAACGAAAAGGAGTCCTGGCCAGGATGGCCGACCTGTCAGGGAGGTCGGCCGACCTCCCACGGTAGCCAACTGGGCCCTGCTTCGTCAGGCGTGTCTCTGGTGTTCTCTAGAATATTGTTGATATCCTGTCGCGGCGTAATTCGGTATTTTTCTCTGTGATATGTGTCCTTCTTGGTTGTTTTCCTGTATAATCCCTGAAAAACACAGTTTACCAAAACTCATGGAATTCTGTTAGTTTAAACCCTATTCTAGGTGTTGGCTCTCATTTATATCCCTTTTCATGATTGGTTGACGGGTAAAATCATATAATAACTACCGTCAACAAGCTCCCTCACACTAGATCTTTGTTCGTGCCGTGTAAAAGATGGAATTAAGCAAACTTAACTTTAAGACTAGACATCAGCATTTCACCATTCCTAGTCATACCTGCACTGCGGGATTCATTGAGTCTACCTTGAAACTTTGAGCGGTTGAAGAATAGAACAGCTAGAAACTGATCACCTTCTTTTGTCAATCAAGTTAGTTGAAGGTTTTTGAATATTTTGAAAATAAAGCATAGCTTACATTCTTCGTCTTTGTAGTACTCTCATGTCACTCATATGTGGTGGTGCTGATCCTTACCAAGGCATAGACGATGTTGCCTTCTCTATTGCCTACTTCTAAAGCTTATGTGGAGCTGAGGTAGGGGTAAAGTGAAAATATACTTGTATTGCATATATTTTTTTTACGATAAAAACTGTGAGGGAGATCCCCACAGTAGATTTTGTAATAAATTAAAAGGGAAAACACAGGGTTAAACAAGGATCCAGTAGATTTTGTATTGTATATATTGTAAAGTCAAAACAAGGATCCAAGGAGAAAGATATCATACTCTTAGATCAAGATGTGCATGTGTGTAGAATATATGGTGGCTATCCTAATTCTACTATACTCCTTATGAGGATTTCTCTCTCTTTTTCTTTTGCAGGACAACATGGGCTATCTTTCTTTTTCTCTTCTTTCTCTTTTTTTCAGGCGGGCACCAGAGTATCCATTGTTTTGGCATTCCGGACACTTGTCCATTTTTACCTCTCAGACGGGCATCTTTGTACCGATTGTTTTCTCTCTTCTCACACTTTTGCATAGTCACATGCCTATTCTCTGCGTACTTCGAGAGATGATAACAAGAACTCTGGAGCATTTATTCCTAACTTCTTTTTGTGCTTCCTCCAATATTGGAGTGAAACATTTTTGGGTGGAAAGGCATGTTGTTGCGTATTCCCAGTGTAGGAATAGCAGATATATGTGGAGTGTACGTGATCTTGATCTTGGGAGCATGATAAGTTTCTCAACAAGGGTCACTAGGTTTGATAAAACTCAAAGTAATAGCAAATAGTAAATGTAGAAGGTTGATTCTATCCTATATTTGGCTCTGGTAGGTAAATGCTTTTACTACAAAGGAGAAGCATAGGTATTGGTTTTTTAAATTTTTGCAAATAAAATTCTCCAACTACTAGGTATCAAGAATCAAGCTTTTATTATTCTTACTATCTCGTATTCCACAACAACTTAAGCAACATGGGGTCCCTAATTTTAAGTTCCCAACAACAGCAAGCTTCCAGGAAAAGTGTTATGTGCGTCTATCTTTAAGTCAAGGCTACTCAAGTTAATCCTTTCATGTTTTAAAGTTGCTTAATCATAAGATTTTTAATTCAGTGCAAAACAACGAGCAGCGTACGAGAAAATAGAAAGTTCAGGGTGCGTACCTGACCATGGACAAAGCTCGCGGCGAGGCGGCGCTGGGGTGGATTGGGCGACCTAGGGCAGGGGTCGGCCGACCCCTCCTGGTGGCCGTTCGTGCTCTGTCTCGTCGTGCGTGATCTGTTTGTCGGTTGCTTCTATTTTGGTGTACTTTCCATGTTCGGTGTTCGTCGTTCCATCATGTGCTCCTCCCCCACACTTGTTTCCTGTTTTCAAGTGGAGACAAGCACAAATATATCCAAGCGAAATAATATTGACTCGAACTGACTTTGTTAATAGGGCACTTTTATTACACAATATTTTCAAACTAAAATGAACTAAGCAAACTAAAACGAAGTAATCGAGCTAAAGCAAACTAAATGAACTAAAAGTGCCCTAATGGATGCATGTTTGTAATACTTTCGAGGATTGTTCTGAGAGAAAAGCTCAAACTTAATCTCTAATTCCCTATGCTTTCCTTCTTTCAGATCAATCCTTAGATTGGTATTAGCTAGAGTTCTAGCAAGGAGCCTATTCTGATTTTCTATGATCTCCATCCTGTGTGTCATCTCGGCCATCTGCTGCTGAAGTTCTGTAGTGGTGACCTTGGAACGCTTCCGTGGAGGTTGCTCTCCCCGTGGTGCATCCTTAGGTGCTCTCCCCGTGTAGGTGCTCTCCCCGTGGTGCATCCTTAGGTGGCACATACTTGACTTTGGCCGGATTGGCACAGACTCCATTGAAGGTTGGGCGAGAGGTGTACTTGGCACATGTAACATGGCCATCCTTGTTGAGCTTCACCTTCGTCAGCGTCTCGTTCGGCTTCGGCGGCAGGAGCTTGACATCCTTCGGGAGCTTGATGATCGGTTCCTTCCGTGGTGCATCCTTCAAGTAAAGGGTCTCCGGTAGTGATGGAATGGCTGATCTTGTACAAGCATAAAAGGATTGCTCATGCTTACGTGGCTGGGTTAGCGGAGCAATGGGGAGAGGCCATTGAGTTCTAGCTGGGATGATGGCTTGGGAGTCATTAGCAGAAACCTTGCTTGTATCCATCCTATAGGGGATGATCTTATTGTCGGCCATGGGAGTCTTGGAGGGGAGCTCGTAGGCATGAGGAAGCGGATGGCTTGGATGGGATGAGATGGGAGGCTAGCAGGGGCTGGTTATATAGCCGTCTGGTGGGTGCTAGGGTTTCGGAATTGACCCTACGAGCTTACAGCGACGGCGGATGGCTGAACAGATGCGAAAGTTGGAAAATATGCGAGAAGAAACCCGAAGGTTCACGTCACGAAAAGGTGGCGAGTTTGGAGGCATAAGGGGGTTGGCCGACCCATAGGGTAGGTCGAGCGACCTCCCCCTGTGCCCGTTTGGCTCCGGTCTCTTTGTGTGGCTTTCTCGCGATATTTAGTTTCCACAAAACGGACTTTCCCTCCCGGGAAGGCAAAAATAAGGCCTAGGCCCTAATATACTTGGTAAATTGATAAATTCAATAATATTTAATTCCTCTGGGCCTTTAATCAGTTCTAGAAAGAGTTTGAGGCGGTGACCATTTAATAACGTACCTTCGTTGGTTTGAAGTGTGACCGCTCAATGGGATGAAGTGTTGATCACCTTGAATGGTCCTTCCCATTTGCTTCGTAGCTTTCCATGACCGAATAACTTCACCCTAGAAATAAAAAGTAATAACTGATCTCTGGGTGCGAAGTCCTTCTTCTTCAACCTTTTGTCATGCCATCTCTTGGTTCTCTCTTTGTAGATCTTGGAGTTGTGATATGCTTTCTCAAGCAATTCATCTAGTTTAGAGAGTTGCATCTTTCTTTTTATTCCTACAGCATCAAGATCCATGTTCCATCTCTTGATTGCCCAGTGAGCCTTGAATTCAAGCTCTACTGGCAAGTGACAGGTCTATCCATAAACGAGCTGGTATGGTGACATCCCAATTGGTGTCTTGTAGGCTGTTATGTAAGCCCATAGTGCATCTGGTAGTCTGTCCTTCCATGCTGTTCCCATTTCGTTGACCGTCTTCTGCAGAATGTTCTTGATTTGCTTGTTTGATGTCTCTACTTGCCCACTTGTCTGAGGATGATGGAGTGGCAATGTTGTGACGGACGCCTCGTTTTGCCAAATATAGTTGGAGTCTCTCGTCGATGAAGTGGGATCCTCCGTCACTGATTACCATTTTTAGAGTACCAAATCTTGAAAATATTATTTCGTCAAACATACTCTTTGAGCTTCTGGAATATGCAACTTTGCATGGCATAGCTTCTACCCATTTTGAGACGTAGTCTACTCCCACCAAAATATACTCACACTGCTTTGACTTTGGAAATGGTCCCATGTAGTCAATTCCCCAGACATCGAAGAGCTCTACTTGGAGGTCGTTGACGAGGGGCATGGCATCTCTTGAAATGATGTTTCCATATTGTTGGCATGCCCCGCATCTCCGGATAAAGCTTTTCGTGTCATCATACATGGTGGGCCAAAAGAATCCACTCTGCCAAATCTTTGCATGTGTGCGAAATGCGCCATAATGACCACCATATGGTGATGAGTGGCATCTTTCAATGATCTTGATCCCCTCTTCCGCTGGCAGACATCTCCGGAGTAGTCCTTCTGAACATATCCTGAAGAGGTATGGCGGGTCCCACATGTGTTGTCGACTCTCGAAGATGAGCTTTCTTTTGTCCTCCCCTAGTGGTACATATCCTGGAACCATTAAATTCATAATATTTGCATACCAGGGGTCGGATTGGGTGATCCGATAGAGCATGTCGTCCCTCATCGAGTCGTTGATGGGCATTTCCTGCATATTTTCAAAATGCATTCTAGATAGGAGATCTGCTACAGAGTTTTTTACTCCCTTTTTATCTTTTATTTCTAAGTCAAATTCTTGGAGTAGCAAAATCTATCTTATCAATCTAGGTCTAGCATATTTCTTGGTGAGCAAGCATTTTAAAGCAACATGATCAGTGTAAACAATCACCTTAGCTCCTACTAAGTAAGATCTAAACTTGTCAATAGCAAAAACAACAGCTGGGAGTTCTTTTTCAGTTATTGCATAATTAAGTTGTGATCCATTCAGAGTTTTGCTAGCATAAGCAATGGCATGATGCTTTTTATATTTAGTTTGTCCCAAAACTACTCCCACAGCATAATCACTAGCATCACGTAATTTCAAAAGGTACAGACCAATTATGGGGTTAAATGATTGGTGCAGAAATGAGTGCTTGCTTAAGGGTGTTAAAAGATTTCATACAAGCATCATCAAAATCAAAGGGAGCATCCTTGGCTAGCAAGTTTGTAAGAGGTCTAGCAATATGTGGAAAGTTTTGAATAAAGCGTCTACAAAAGCCACCATGACCGAGGAAACTTCTAATCCCCTTAACATTCACAGGTGGAGGTAGTTGTTCAATTACTTTAATTTTAGCTCTGTCTACCTCTATCCCTCTTTCAGACACTAGGTGTCCTACCACTATTCCTTCTCTAACCATAAAATGACATTTTTCACAATTAAGATTAAGTGCTTTTCTTCACATCTTTGCAAAACCTTGTCTAAATTTTCAAGACAATTATCAAAGTTTTTCCATAAACAGAAAAGTCATCCATAAAAACTTCCATGATTGCTTCAATCATATCAGAAAAGATAGACATCATGCATCTTTGAAAAGAAGCTGGTGCATTACACAATCCAAAGGACATCCTACGGTAGGCATAGGTTCCATAGGGACATGTAAAGGGGGTTTTGCTTTGATCATTAGGGTGGATAGGAATTTGATGATATCCAGAATATATATCCATCAAGGAAGCAAAATAAAGAGTGGTTTGCCAATCGCTCTAACATCTCATCGATGAAGGGCAAAGGGAAGTGGTCTTTCCTTGTCGTCTTGTTGAGTTTTCTATAACCTATGCACATCTGCCATCCAGTGATGGTTCTCTGGGGGATTAACTCATTCTTGTCATTCTTGACAACCGTCATGCCTCTCTTTTTGGGCACAACTTGGGCAGGGCATACCCACTCACTATGCGACATATGATAGATAATCCCGGCGTGCAAAATAGCTTCAAGACCTCTTTCTTTACAACCTCTGACATCGCATTGTTGAGGCTTCATTGGGGCTCTCGAGATGGTATGATATTAGGATCAGTTGGAATGCAGTGGGTGCAAAGAACAAGACTAATTCCTTTCAGATCTTGGAGTGAATAGCCAAAAGCTAATCTGTGCTTTTTCAAGACAGTGATCAAGTGAATAGTCTCTACCTAGGAGAGTTTATCACTTATGATCACTGTAGATTGCATGTCTCCATCTAGGAAAGCATATCTAAGACCGGTGGGAAATAGCCTGAGCTCAATAGGAGGTTTAGGTGGCCCTAGGAATTCATCAAGGGGTAAAGGTTTAGGATTTCCAGCTTCTTCCTCAATGAAGAACTCCTCATCTTCTTCAAGATGGGATTCTTTCGAAAAATCAAGGGCTGCCACCGTGATCTCATTAATTGGATCAGGCTCAGGACATGGCTCAGTCTTAGCATTTAAGGAATGGGTGATGGACAAAGGGAATCTAAAGTTTGGTCCTAGTTGAACATGAACTGTCCCTGTTTGTCCTTATTGAATAAGTTTTCCAATGGGTTGGCCTATCAACAGGTCAAACTCCATGACATCAAAGATATAAAAACTTAGATGGAGCATGGTGTCATTTACCCGGATAGGGAGCACATATAAAATGCACGAACTTGGAATAATGTGTTCGAAAGAACTTTTCAAGAGTTTTGTTGTTGGGTTTAGTGGCATGTCTATCGAAAAATCTTGAGAAGATGATGCTGACATGATATTAACACCTACAACTGGATTGTAGAAAACTTAAAAAGGGCCTTTATGAATTTGGCATTTGATTAAAACAGAAGGTGAATCCAATCGGATCACATCAGAGGAAACCTCTGATTCTTCTAGCCAATCATTGCATATTATGGCTATAAGCTCTCTTGTGATCTTTCTACAGAAGGCAACTTCAGGAGGATCTATAGGTTCTAAAGATGGTTTCTTGGACTCCTGAGGCTTCTTAATCATATGGAAGTGAGAGGTGTTTCCAAAATTGGAGAAAAGATCATCTTCAATTTCAAGTGTAAAGTTCGAAAGTAGAGTATCCTCCTTTTCCATAGGGTTGGAAATCAGGATAGCTAAGGATTGGGATGTTGGTGGTAAAGGTTCAGGTTCAGCTACCCTAAACTCTTCTTCTAACTTCTCCTCGGGTTGGTTATCTAAGATGTTGTCTAGGATCTTTTGTTCTTCAGAATCTGAAACATGTGCGAAAGATCCTCACACAGAGTTGTTAAGATGCTTCTTGGATTTTCTTCTCAGACCCACAAAAAAGTGTTGAATGAGAATCGGGTTTGGAATAGATAGGTTTGGTCTAGATTTTATGAGATCATTAAAACGTTCCCAGGATGTGGCCAAAGGTACATTATCTTTTTGTTTGAAAGATAGGATCTTTGTTCTAAGGTTGACAATCTTGGAAAGGGGGTAGAATTCTAGACAAAAGTCAGAACGAAGTGTTCCCCAATCTCCTTCTTCTTTCTCTACAGTTCGGTGATACCAAGTTTTAGCTCTCCCTCTCAAAGAGAAAGGAAAAAGCTTCCACTTTAAGGTTTCATCGGACATGCCCTCTATACGGAGGCAGTCACAGGTTTGTTCGAACTCTCGTAGGTGAGATGAGGATTATCATCTCCCTCTCCTAAAAAGGATTGGCTTTGGACCATATCAATTAGACACGGGCGTACCTCATAGGTAGGGGTTTGGATAGGCTTTGAGGATTGCCTAAGCCTATGGCTTGTGCTCGTGGATGCAACATATTTATAGATGGATGTGGTTTCAATGGCATCCATAAGGATGAAAACAAAAATAAGGAGATAATAAGGGTAAAAGTATGAAAACAAGGTTAAGACAGACTCTAGATGTTTCAACCGTTTTTTCCGGCAACGGCGCCAGAAATGCTTGTTAATATAAGATAACCCAAACAAATAAACAATAGGACTATCTGCAAGCGGACAGATACCGATTTAGCACTTCACTTCACCCGGGAGTATACCAGGTATCGTTATTTATATTTTACCACAGGGAAAACGGGATGACTAGAATCTAGACTTAACCCATGAGCTGCTATCAAGGACGGAGAAAATAGGTGATAAAGGAGATTGCTAAGGCTTCTAGTTCTAATCCGCACAAGATATGACATGATTGTTGTTAAAGGGGTATTACTATAGGAATACACCAGCAAACGGTAAATTCCTTAGTAAAAGAAAAATACGGTCCTACTGACGAGAGGTGGATTATGTAATACTCAACAAGGCTAGGTCACCCTCATGATCTTCCATCGATCCAGACAGTATAAGGTATTTACGAGCAAATATAATCTAAGCACCATGCTTAAACTAAAAATAACTATTTCAATCAAGGAGCTACCAAGACTAAAGCACTCAAACGAATCGTAAACCTTAAAAACAATAATAGCAACGTTACTCACTTGGATTAGAAGTTGAACTCCGAAGAAATCTTCAGAAACAAACCCCAAAGAAGGACTTGAATCCACGGGTACAAGTCGTAGAGCAGTCACCGGCAGGCCGGCAACTCCCCCAACTATCTCCAGCTCTTCTACCAGACCTCTTCTAGAACAAGAATAGCCCTAATATGGAGAGACTACAAGGCTAATATTCTACTTGATGTTTGCCTTTAGATCCTATCTTGGGTTTCTACTTCTCTACAGATATGTCGGTGGATTTCTGAAACCCTGAATTGATTTCTCTCGGGATCATATGAAATCCTGGGGGTCTAGCGCTATTTATATAGGCCGGTGGGATGAACCGTAGCCCTTGGATCAAACTGACTTCGACGGGTGGAGGAGATTGATCTTCAAAAACAGGTGCGGGTTCACGTCAAAACAAACTCTGCATCACAAGGAGCACGCCGGAACCTTCACCGCCGTGCCGAGTACGGGCGCGGCAAGACGTGGCAAGGCAAGGTCTCCCTCTGCATCACCAACACGCTCAACGACATCGACGCTGAAGACGATAAAACCGTCGACGTCGTCATCGTGCCGCACACAGATGCCAAGATTACCATCATCGCTCCCCCCACAATCCAGAACCAGAACTAGGAGCTACTAGCTAGCTACTTGTGCTCATCGAGCAATAATGCGGATCGATCCAACAGTGTATTATTATTGGGTCTGGCAAATTTTATTAGTACTTTCTTGGTCATTCGCCGACAATCATCATTTCAGGCAGTCATGCACAGCGCTCACCTGTAGGGTGTCCGCTAGAATAAATGCATTGTACCAGTTGTTTGCATTGTTGTGTTTCAATTGTTGAGGAAAGGGTAAGGAATTGTTGTGATTTTCCTGAGTTTTAGATATGATTGTGGGCGTTTGCATTGTGCGTAAGGGACCGGGAGCGAGCCCATGGTATCAGAGATTCTAAGGAATAAATTTTTTAAGCTCGAAAAGGAGTAAATTGTTATGATTTTTCTAAAGTTAGATATAATTGTGAGTTTATATCAACGGAAAGGATTACTGTAGAGCGTTCGAGGGGAAATAAATTTATCGGACACCGTCATAGTACCCCGTGACCCCTATTTTTTATTCCGCTCCACTCCGCCATGCTCCAGTTCCGCTCGCTTCAAGACCGACACCGCGCATGCGCCCAGCTTGTTGCTCCCCCGTCCGCGAGTCCGTGACCTCCGTTCATTCCATCTTCTCTGTCGCGCGTCCCACACCCACCCAGATGCGTGGCCATGCTGGCTGCCTCCATGGCTAGCACCGGCGGCACCTCTTCACCACCCGATGTGTGCCCATGGCTGCCTACCTCGCTGATGGCAGCATCCTCACCCACCACGATGTCCTCCTCCCCCACCCCGGCGACTCCTTCCTCCACCTACGGCGGATGATGCACATGTTGCATGTGTTGCAAGCGTTTTAGAGGCATGTTGCACAAGTTTGTTCGAAATGTTTCATCTGTTCTAGACATATGTTGCAATTGCTACATGTGGATGTTGCAAAAGTAGATCAAGGGATGATGCACATGTTGCAAGTGTTTTAGAAGCATGTTGCAAAAGTTCGTTTGAAATTGTTTCAACAATATTAAAAATTGTATAATTTGTTTTTAGTCTTCTGTTGCATGCTGCGAATGCTTTTTACGTTGTGAGTGCTTTCATTTGTTCTAGTATTTGTTGACGGTCCCTAACACCCCATTTTATACCGTCAACAATGCCTAATTTGGTCATAAAAATGATACAAACCATAGTCATAAATTTTTATTTCTAACCATTTCCACAAGTTGTGATGGCTGTGTGAGTGTAGGTGCAAAGTAACTACCAAACGGCGATACATAAGGAAAAAAAGCTTCATCCATGCTTCTTGTGACTACACCAAGTCAAGGAGTTTGAAATGGAGTTTTGGTTCACCCAAATCGGAGGTCGGACGATAAGGTTATGCTTTCTGGAGATTGGAGAACGGGCCGCAGGAGCAGTCCCGGGTAAAATGAGCACCCAGGATGCATCCGGACTCGGAATCAGGCAAATTATCAGGCGTTGGAAAGCTAACTGAGAGGCCTACATGCTCACGAAATATGAGCACATTTGGCCCAAATTGGTGGGCGCCGGCCCTATGCACAATGTGCCTACCCTGACCACCTCAGCAAATCAGCACGGCGAAAGTCTAGTTGCTCTCCAACCGTCATCCAGAGCCCATCCAAGCTGGTTCATGTCATTTGGGCCATAGTGGATCATATTTTGGTCCGGTAGCCCTGACAAGTGGGGCTACCCACCGTCCACGGTGGATTCAGTGTCCAAACCAACCAGGACCAAGTTGGTTCAACCTTCTACCGACCTCCAGAAATGCTTCTGAGGCGTTAACTCAGAACAAGGGGGGCGGCCGCCCTACATCATAAGGCGCCCGCCGCCCTACTCATGCCAGTTCACTTCCCCATGTGACACAATTACCTCCACCGTTGATCCCATGGCGGTAGGAGGTCAGTTTGATCCAACGAAGGCCGATGGACACCACGTGGATCGATGACGTGGCAATGGAGTGGCCCCTACTCCACCTCTCACTATAAATAGGACCCTCTACCTCACTTGTAAGGACAACCACTAGATACACACTCTCCACATGAGAGTCATAGGGTTAGAGCTCTCTTAGTGAGGAGTAGAAGAGAGGGAGATAGTCAGGGAGAAAGTTGGAGGAGTGCCGGGCTTGTTGGCACGATCTTCAGGGTGTACCTCTGCAGATGCGGGCCTCCTGCGGGTGAGCTGCTCCGGCTTCTTCTTGGTATAAGGTACTCGGCTCTGTAAGTGTTCTACTTTGCTTGTTCATTGGTACATCGTTCAATTATTTAATTGAGTGCTCTAGTCTATCTTTGGCATGCTTAGATTAGAGTAGTAATCTATAGCGTAGGCGTGGTGCTTAGGCTATCGTCTACCGTTGTGTGCGGCTTGCACCTTGGATGTGTGGTAGCTAGTGGGTGGTGACAGCCCCATCTAGTCTCTGTAGTCCACTACGTGTTTGTGCAAGTTCTTAAAGTGTATGGCCCGAAGCTGTAACGGCACAAGTTATCTTTTGCGATGCTTGACCGAAACAGAGCTCCGAAGTGAACAAACCATTGTAGACCTTTCCTTGATCTAGTACCTTTGCCATTAAGACCCTCTCTACCCTGTTTATCCCAAACATCTAGTTATCTTAGGATGACCTTGATTCTTAGTAGAACACTCACGTTCCTTGTGGAAATCGATACCTTGGAATACTCCTAGGTGAAAGCTACTTTGACAACTGTGCGCTTGTGGTTTTACCCCCTTGCCACATTTAGTGTCAACAACTGTCTGGCGTCGTTGCCGTGGATATCTCTAGCCTTGGTTATTGCGTTAGGAATTGTCAACAAACTTTCTGGCGCCGTTTCCTGGGATATCTCTATCCTTGGTGATTGCGTTAGGAATTGTCAATAAGCTTTCTGGCGCCGTTGCCAGGGAACGGTAGCTGTTCTAGAATCGAACCAAGTCGTCTGTGTATCCTTTTTCCTTTTTCTTCTTACCACCACCATCAACCATCACCTTACACAAAAAACAAAACAAAACAACACCATCCTTATCATATGGATTCCACTCCTATTTGTCATCTTGCTACTCCAAAGGCCGCTCGTTTGGAGCCTCCTAAATCTTCAAAGCCGATTCTAACACCTGGCTATGAGCTACGGCCTGGTTTCATAGCCATGGTTTGGGAACAACCCTTTGCTGGGGAAGAAGATGACAACCCATATACTCATCTGCGGGAATTCGAGCAAATGTGTTCATGCCTTCAAATTCCCGGTATGTCACAAGAAACCTTAAAGTGGAAGCTATTTCCGTTCTCTTTGATGGGAGTAGCTAAATGCTGGTATGCTCGATTCGTAGATAGTGTGCAAGGAGAGTGGGAAGAATTGAAGAGCAAGTTCTGTTTAGCTTTCTTCCCTACCTCTCGAGTTATTCATCTTCGTAAGGAAGTGCTCAACTTCGAACAAAAACCCAATGAACCTTTAGATATAGCTTGGGCCTGTCTTTCAGAATTATCTATATCGGGACCCAATTTAGCTATACCCGATTCTATGCTTTTGCAATATTTTTATATGGGGCTTAGCAAAGAATCTGCATAATTCCTTGCCTCAGGAGGAGCCTTCTTACAAGTTTCCACAAGTGAAGGGAGGATCATTTTAGACAAAATTCTTGAAAACACTCCCTACACTGGAATTCATGAAGAATTCCCTGAGGAAGACGAAGAACCGACCCCCAAGCGGGAAGAAGTTTTGACAACCGATTCCCTGCCTATTCAAACCATAGAGCCTATTGTTAACCAAATACCTAAACCCCTGAAGGAGGAAGAAATTCCACATCCGGAATTTCTGTAACACCCGGAAATTTTCAATTTTTGAAATAGGAATTTAATTTGATTTATTTATGCAATTGATTGAGCATTTAATATATAGAATAATATTTTTTTTGTGAATTAAAATAAACCCTTGGGCATAGAAACATGATTTGTTGCATCCATGCTGCTCAAAGATATTTTGTTTGATTTGCACTTTATTGAGATTTGAAAATATACAAATGTATTTGGAAACCTATTTGAAAATGAGTTGAAAAAAAAAGGGAAACAGAAACCTCACCCCTCCTCTCTTTCGGCCCAGTCGAGGCCCAACTCCTTCGCGCTGCAGCCCAGCTCGGAGCCCATCTCCTCCTCCTCCTTTCTCTTCCGTTTGGGCCAGGGCCCAAACTTGGCGAGCCAGCCGCGCAGCGCCATCCCTCTCCGTCTGTGACCGACACGCGGGGCCCACAAGTCATCTTCCTCCTCCTCCTGCTCGTGTTCGAAGCGGACACGGCCGCGCCGTAACCACCCCGGCCTCCTCTCTTGGCGTGGCCGAGTCCATCCCGTGCATGCCTCCACTGGCCCGTAAAAGGAAGCCGCGACCTCTTCCCCCGTCGCTGACGCGTAGGGCCCGCTGCCCCGCGCCATCCCCTTCCTCCAGTTGGAGTCCGAGCGGAGCACGAGCGCCGCCTCCGATAGAAGGCAACCGCCGGATTTTTTGGCCGAGTCCGTCCCAAGTACGCCTCCCTCGCGCCCCTATATAGGTCGGCCGAGCCCTGCTGTCCCTCCCCACAAGTTCCTGAGCAAGCCATGCCCTCCAATCTTGCCCTAGCCGCCGCCCCGGGCTCCGCCGTCGCCCCGAGCTCCGCCGCCGCTGTCGATTTCTCCTCGGGAAGACTTCTCCGTCGAAATTGGTTGTTCTCCAAGCTTCGCAGCAAGGTCAGGAACCTTTCCGACCCCTTCTCCCTCGGTTTTGTGCACTACAGCCATGATGCCGAGCTTCGCCGCCACCATAGTTCCGCCACCTAGCTCGCCGCATCCTCCCCGAGCTACCCCTGTGGCAACCGAAACCATAGATAGGTTCGGCTTGAACTCCTCTTGCTTCCCGACCAGGTCCCGAGGTGTGCCGAGCTTTCTAGCCCCGAAAACGCCGTCTCTGGCCATCTTGCCGGCGAGGAATCGGCCGGGCGCCGCCCGACTCCGGCGACCAGAGCCGTCCCTCTTTTCCCGAGCTACCTGCGCCGTCCACGGCCGATCCAATGGCTCACAGTGAGAGATACCTTTTCGACCGGCACTTTTGCAAAAGAGCCCCTGAGCTTTTTAATGTTCTAACCCGTGATCCTTTGGCGTATTTCTCAGATTACGCTTTCCTATTTAGAAAACGTATTTCCTCGGTTTTAATTTAAAAGGCGTTTTCAATATTTATAGATTTGCCACTCAGTTTATTTCGGCCATATTTTATTCGTTTTAGCTCCGATTTGATCCGTTCAAGTCTCGTTAGATTCGTAATTTCGTAATCTATCTAATGATGCTACTGTTGTACATGTTTTCAACTTTTAAAATTCGAGATTAGATTTAATCTATTATTTTATTAAAGTAAAACTTGTTTATTTCATAACTTTTCCGTTTGAACTCCGATTTGCATGAACTATATATCGTTGGAATCGTAGCGACGCGTAGATTATTTTTATACATTTTCAATCTGTTTTTCCACTGTTGGTGTACTGTTTCTAATATAGATCTTGTTTGCTTCGTGTATGATTGCCTCGATGATTGTGTGGTGATTTTATGATCGAGTTCAAACGGTGAGCAATACGTTGGTGATCAAGAGTACTCCGTTGAGGATCCAAATTCTCAGGATCACTTTGATCAAGGCAAGTATAGCATGGACCATCCTTGTTGCCTATTCACCTTAATCACTAAATTCATGATGCATGTGTCTACCTTGGCAACCATAGTGTTTATTCCTAGTTTTGATCACTTGATCCTTGTTACCTATGAGATTGCATTTGAGTAGTGATGCTAGTGCTTTGATGGGTCATGATCTTATGAACTTGAATAATTGATTATGAAATAAAGATTAAAAGATGCTTTTTAGCAACATGGACTAAGGACTTATCTGTAAGTATGACACCGGGACTTACAGCGCAACCATGGGGGCTATATGGCTCTGGCTTTAGTCAAGTAGGAAGTTACTTTCTACCATGCTATTAATCTTGAAAGGTTCCTTGCCGAGCTAGTTGTTTTGCGGCTCCTGTCCTTGTGTGTACTGCTGCGTGTGTGTGCCAATTGGAAGGAGGGCTCTACCGCCCCTTGCCATTGCGCCCGGATTGATTAGTAACTTGTTAGCGAGGCTTTTGAAAGACTTCATAGTGAACCCCGCCGATCTACCTTGGTAGTGGATCGAGAGGCTGATTACCTCGAGAAAAAGGGTAAATCACGACTCATGGTGAAAGTGTGCAACCTCTGCAGAGTGTAAAACTGATATATCAGCCGTGCTCACGGTCACGAGCGGCCTTGGACATCTTACAGGAATTTAACTAATTGAATATTGATTTATTTGAAGTTTCTATTGATGTTCATTCCATATTAATTATCATGTTTATATGATCATGCAAATCTTATTACTTGGTATATTCTATTGCTGCTACTCAATTGCTAAAACATGATCAACTAAAAGCAGCCGCTGTCAACCAGTGTCTTGCCTTATTTGAGCCTCATAAACCCATGTTATTCTTGTTGAGTACGACATGTACTTACGCTTGCTTTATTTTTCATATTTGGATAAAAATTCCGGATGGGTAACAGATGGCTATGAGGATTCTTCTGAGGATTATTAGGATTGTGTTCACCAGTCAACTATTCCCTGTGGAATGGAGATTCTGTGAGAGAGTTATCTATATTATTCCGCTGTTATTAATGTAAAGACTCTGTGATATTATTCATTATATATTAAACCTTGTGATGGTACTATGTAATTTGTCGCTTATGTGTGTGATTGATCTCTGGGCGCACATAAGTTGGTTCATTCAATTTTATCCTTAAAATTGGGTGCGACAATTTCCTTTTGAATTTGAGGAGGATCTTCCTCATGATGTTGGGAACACCTTCAACCATCCAATTCATGAGACATCTTTAGCACCCTTGACCCCATCTCATCATCTTCTCTATCCATCTAAAGATTTGATAGTCCAAGAGCCCCTCAAATCAATATCGTCTTCCATATCTGACTTCGATCCCCTATATGTCCCTCCTTGTTTCTTTATTGATAATTCAAACCAAGGAGGCAATCAAAATCTTTTGGTTGAAAGGGAGGAAAAACCGTCAGAGGCGTGGATCCCCGTCGTAAAGGAGGATGAGGATGGAAATCCACTCGTAGAATGTCATAGCCAAGAGATGATGGATGAATATGTTTGGTCTATTGACATTGTCGAGGAATCAACTTTGGAGTCCAAAAAGGGGTATTAGGTGGACGAGCATGAAAGTTATATCTTGGAAGAGCCACCAGATCCATGCTTTCATGAGAAATCTCCATACTCAATCTTCCCCTCTACCATTAGAGCTTATGAGAGTTGCAACCATCATATGTTTCTTCTTTATGAAACCTTCAAAATGATGGTTGTAGATGTTTTTGTTTACCATAAGTATTCCAAAGCTCGTAGTTGCCTTGAAACAAGTTCTTGCAGCTGAAACTGCAAAAGTCGAGCTTATGACTTAAAACAAAGCACTGCTGGGAGATAACCCGTTTGCTTGCTGTTTGAATTCAATAAAGTTTGTTTAGCAATAATAATAATAATAATAATCAAATTTAATTTTTATGTTTTTCATCTTATTAGTTTTAAGCAATTTCTATATTTGAATAATTTGACTCTCTAGTGTTTCCCACCAGTGGAGTCCCCTTTGTTTTCACCATTTCTGTCTATGAATAAAAGCCAGGTACCGTCTCATTGAAGTGTGGGGGTCTTGCGACCCCATTGTGCACAAACTCATCAAAGCTCATCATCAACATGTCATACATGACGCCTACTACCAGGGTTTCCACCTCTCCGCAGCTCCAATACATCGGTATGATCTTGTTACACCTTTTTCATGTGTTATTCTCATGCTCTAAATATACATGTTTAATCTTACAAATTAAATAACCAAAACCACACTTTGATTAAAATTTTGAAAAGTGACATGTCTATAGCATTGTTAAGATAGAAGCTTGCATAAAGATTGTTCCATTTACATATACTTATGCTTGTAGGAAAATACTTATAGGACAATCATATTGACTAAGTTGTTGAGGAGTGTGATATAGTTCTGGCTTAGAAATCCTACCTTTCGAATCTAAGTACTTGGAGAACTTTCTTTTGATAAAATGTTAAAACCATAGTATCACATACTCCTCAATGATGATAAATTCCTACCATAGCCATATATGCCTTTCATGATTAAACTTTCTACATAAGCTACTTGCTTTGTGTTGAGTCTTGTCAAGTCTTGTTGACCCTTATTGAGAGATTTATCAAGCTCCTAAGATCAAGATCACGTTCACCCATTTAAAAATGCACTACCCTACACTAGACTAGGCGCAAAAACATGCCTTCCATTTAGATCCACCCAAAATGCTCTACTCCTACACTGGGAGTAGACAAAAAAAGAAGAAGCCTATTAGGATTCCATAAAGTAAATACTCCATGTTTTAAAGGTGTGACCTCTCTCTAATATGAGTGTAAGTACAATCAAGCCCTAAAGTGGGTTTTGGTGATAATGACCACGCGATTATAAGACTAATGAGATTTATCGAGATGATGGACTGGAAAAAGCATTAGGAGGATGTATTCTTATGCAGATGGACCCTTAACAACTAAAGGATGCGGCATCCGGCTCAAAGGAGGTTTAAATTCGTTTTCATTTTGAATTTGAGTATAGGAAAGCCGTACTATTAAGGGGGATGCAAAAGACAGGTTTGAAAGTGTGACCAAGTGCAAATCTTTATACCAAACATCCTCATTTCCTCTACCATAGACAGCCACAAAATTCCAGATCATTTCACTCTGTCTAGGCAGCGCGGCACTATCGGCCTCTGGCCCGGCACTGCCGGCCGAGCGGCACTACCGCTCCCAGCGCGGCACTGCCGCGACTTGTTGTGACCGTTAGACCCAAGGGGGATTGAAAATCACCATCCCGTCGCCCCCAACGGTCACCTGCGCCATTTGCTCAGTTTCCAGACCAGAGAACTTGCTCTATTGCTCTCTCTCACTCCCCACAAGCTCTCCACTCTTCATTTCGAATCCAAATCTGAATCTAGAAGAGTGTGAGCTGAAATCTCAGCAAGAACAAGCTTCTCTCGCTGATCTTCAACTTTCTCAAGCACTTGGATCGCGTTTAAGCCGGTGGTTCGCATTTGTTACTCTTGGAGCTTGCTCCTAGCCGGCTAGAGCGTCGCCCGGTGAGCTTGCCAATCTTGTGGCAACCCTGGGAGGTTTGTAATCACCCTCACAAGCTAGTGGAATCACTCCTCTTTTCAAGAGTTGACTCTCTTGACTTGAGAACGAGAATTGGGCTTTGTGAACCAAAATTTCCTTTGTGGAACCTTAACAACGTGGAGTAGGCAAGCCTTTGTGGTGAGCTGAACCACGGGATAAATCTTGTGTCACTTGTTTTGGTTCATTTGCTCTCTATTTGTTGAAGTTCTTTGACTTCTAGGGTTTGGTCCCGATCTACTTTGTGGTGGTGCTCTAGCTGTGAAGAAGTGGTGTTCTAGGCTCTACATAACCCAGAGAACCTCAGTAATTAACCTGATCTAATTCTCATTGGCTATATTTTGAATTGTATAGAATCTACTCTGCGAGGTCCAGCACTGCCGCTCTTGAAGCAGCAGTGCCGGGCAGCCTGGCAGTGCCGCTCTAAGGCCGGCACTGCCGCTCTCTGTTCTGACTTCAGTTTGCGAATAATTTTTACAGGCCTATTCAATCCCCCTTCTAGGCCAGTCCATGATCCTACAATGAGTTTATAGTAGAAGAGACATGGGCCATGCAAAAATGGGTACAAAGATGTCTGCCTAAGAAAAAAAATAGAGATGAGAAAAAGCTCATAAAAAAAGAAAAGAAAAAAAGAAGAAAAAAATGATGATGATAGCCATGTCTCTAAAAGAAATGAAGTTAGAGAGAGATCATATCAAATAAAGGAGTATAATAGAATTAGGTTTAGCCACCAAATATCCATACACATGCACATCTTGATCTAAGAGTATGGTACTTCTCTCCATGGATCCAAGCATTGACTCGACAACACATGCAAGGTAAGTATGCTATATCCTTTCCATACCTAGAACTCCACATAAGCTTTTTAGAAGTAGGAAAGGATAAGAAAACAACTCATTACTATGCTTTGGTAAGGAATCATATACCATTGAGTGACTTGAGAGTACCATTTGAGGAGTATAAGTGAGCTATGTTTTTTTGTGAAAATTTAAAAACTCCAAGTCACTAAGATGAGAATTTGGGAAGATAACTTTGTTTCGAGAACTTTTCCACTTTTCAACTACTGAAGGATATATGTTAGCCAATGCCACATATCCCACAAGTATAAGATTTGTCTTGGAATAACTTTTTTGTTAGCTATATATCTTAAGATGCTATGATCATGAATACTTTTATCCTTAACCTTTACTCGAGGACGAGTAAAGAGCAAGTGTGGGGGAGCTTGTTGATGGTCCTTAACACCCTATTTTATACTGTCAATAATGCCTAATTTGGTCATAAAAATAATACAAACCATAGTCATATGTTTTTATTTCTAACCATTTCCACAAGTTGTGATGGCTATGTGAGTGTAGGTGCAAAATAAGTACCAAACGGCGATACATAAGGAGAAAAGGCTTCATCCATGCTTCTTGTGACTACACCAAGTCAAGGAGTTTGAAATGGAGTTTTGGTTCACCCAAATCGGAGGTCGGACGATAAGGTTACGCTTTCTGGAGATTAGAGAACGGGCCGTAGGAGCAGTCTCGGGTAAAATGAGCACCCAGGATGCATCCGGACTCGGAATCAGACAAATGACTAGGCATTGAAAAGCTAACTAAGAGGCCTACATGCTCACCAAATATGAGCACATTTGGCGCAAGTTGGAGGGTGCCCGCCCTATGCACAGGGCGCCCGCCCTGACCACCTTAGCAAATCAGCACGGCCAAAGTCCAGTTGCTCTCCAACCGTCATCCAGAGCCCATCCAAGCTGGTTCATGTCATTTGGGCCATAGTGGATCAAATTTTGGTCCAGTAGCCATGACAAGTGGGGCTACCGACCGTCCACGGTGGATTCGGTGTCCAAACCGACCGGGACCAAGTTGGTTCAACCTTCTACCGACCTCTAGGAATGCATCTGAGGCGTTAACTCAAAACAAGGGGGGCGGCCGCCCTACATCATACGGCGCCCGCCACCCTACTCATGCCGGTTCACTTCCTCATGTGGCACAATTGCCCCCACCGTTGATCCCATGGTGGTTGGAGGTCGGTTTGATCCAACGAAGGCCGATGGACATCACGCGGATCGATGATGTGGCGATGGAGTGGCCCCTACTCCACCTCTCACTATAAATAGGACCCTCTACCTCACTTGTAAAGACAACCACTAGATACACACTCTCCACATGAGAGTCATAGGCTTAGAGCTCTCTTAATGAGGAGTAGAAGAGAGGGAGAGAGTGAGGGAGAAAGCTAGAGGAGTGCTGGGCTTGTCGGCACGATCTCCGGTGTGTACCTCTGCAGATGAGGGCCTCCTCTGGGTGAGCTGCTCTGGCTTCTTCTTGGTATAAGGTACTCGGCTCTGTAATTGTTCTACTTTGCTCGTTCATTGGTACATCGTTCAATTATTTAATTGAGTGCTCTAGTCTATCTTTGGCATGCTTAGATTAGAGTAGTAATCTATAGCGTAGGCGTGGTGCTTAGGCTATCGTTTACCTTGTGTGCTGCTTGCGCCTCGGATGTGTGGTAGCTAGTGGGTGGTGACAGCCCCACCTAGTCTCTGTAGTTCACCACGTGTTTGTGCAAGTTCTTAAAGCATAGGGCCCGAAGCTGTAACGGCACAAGTTATCTTTTGCGGTGCTTGACCGAAACAGAGCTCCGAAGTGAACAAACCATTGTAGACCTTTCCTTGATCTAGTACCTTTGCCATTAAGACCCTCTCTACCCTGTTTATCCCAAACATCTAGTTATCTTAGGATGACCTTGATTCCTAGTAGAATACTCACGTTCCCTGGGGAAATCGATACCTTGGAATACTCCTAGGTGAAATCTACTTTGACAACCGTGCGCTTGCTGTTTTACCCCCTTGCCACATTTAGTGTCAACAGTCTTCAGTTGTATTTGCCTGTTGCTGCTAGTGCGCTACTAAGTTGTCATAGTGCCTATTGATGGTGCTGTTGCTGCGTGCATATAGGCACGTTAAATGAAGCGAGCTCAGAGGTGGACCCACCTATACGTGGGCATGCACGGCCTTCATAGCAGAGGAGCAGAGGGACACCCTGGGCGTGTAGAGGGGTGGGCGGGACGGGGTATCAGTACGCGCGGAAGGTGGGCATACGGACACATGCGAGAGGCGAGTGCTCGGGATGTGGACATGCAGACATGACCGTTCGATGGGACATTAATCCCATCGAATGTTATGGCGCTATTGGTATAAGATAACTTAAACAAATAAACACTAGGATTATCTACAGGCGGACAAATACCGATGTAACACTTCACCCGGGAGTATACCAGGTATCGTTATTTTTATGTTACCACAGGAAAACGGGATGACTAGAATCTAGACTTAACCCCTGAGCTGCTATCAAGGATGGAGAAAATAGGTGACAAAGGAGATTGCTAAGGCTTCTAGTTGTAATCCTCACAAGATATGATATGATTGTTCTTAAAGGGGTATTACTATAGGAATACACTAGTAAAGGGTAAATTCCTTAGTAAAAGAAACCTACGGTCCTACTGACGGGAGGTGGACTATGTAAGACTCAACAAGGCTCGGTCACCCTCGTGATCTACCACCGATCCAGATAGTATAGAGCATTTACGAGCAAATATAATCTAAGCACCACGCTTAAACTATAATTAACTACTTCAATCAAGGAGCTACCAAGACAAAAGCACTCAAACGAATCGTAAACCTTAAGAACAATAATAGCAACGTTACGCACTTGGATTAGAAGTTGAACTCCGAAGAAATCTTCAAAAACAAACCCCAAAGAAGGACTTGAATCCGCGGGTACAAGTCATAGAGCAGTCACCGACAGGCCGGGAACTCCCCCAACTATCTCTAGCTCTTCTACCACACCACTTCTAGAACAAGAATAGCCCTAATCTGGAGAGACTACAAGGCTAATCTTCTACTTGATGCTTTCTGAAACCCTGGGTTTCTACTTCTCTATAGATATGTCGGTGGATTTCTGAAACCCGGGATTGATTTCTCTCTGGGTCATATGAAACCCTGGGGGATCTGGGGCTATTTATATAGGCCGATGGGATGAACCGTAGTCCTTGGATCAAACCGACTTCGATGGCTGGTGGAGATTGATCTTCAAAAATGGGTGTGGGTTCACGTCCAAACACACACGAAAAGGAGTCCTAGCCAGGACGGCCGACCTGTCAGGGAGGTCGACCGACCTCCCCCGGCTGCCAACTAGGCCCCACTTCGTCAGGCGTGTCTCTGGTGTTCTCTAGAATATTCTTGATATCCTGTCGCGGTGGAATTCGGTATTTTTCTCTGTGATGTGGGTCCTTCTTGGTTGTTTTCCTGTATAGTTCCTGAAAAACACAGTTCACCAAAACTCATGGAATTCTGTTAGTTTAAACCCTATTCTAAGTGTTGGCTCTCATTTATATCCCTTTTCATGATTGGTTGACGGGTAAAATCAAACAATAACTACCGTCAACAGGCGCTAGCAACACCACTTCTCCATGCCTAATCTACTGTTGGAAGGTAACACTAATAAGGGGATTCTTAACGCCTAAATCAGCCTCTATTGAAGGAACGGTAGGGGAGTCCGCTACCTTTTTTCAATTAAATTAAAGAATACACTGGTCAAAACTAATAAAGTTACCGAGCAGCCAGGCTCAAACAAAAAAGAAAGAAACAAAAAACAAAGAAGGAAAAAGGAAGACTACTAATGTAAACACTAGTAAAGAACAAACTTTTGATCCACCTCGGTTTTGGGCTTTAGTCCTAGTATTTTGTTGTGTTTGGGACTAAAGGAAAAATTAGTCCCAGTTATAGATACAAACCGAGACTAATGTCTCCTGGCCAACTGTTACCGTGGCTAGCTTCTACAACAGACATCTTTAGTCCCGGTTGGTAATGCCGACCGGGACTAAAGGTGTCTACTGCTCCAAATTACTGCTCCCATGTCCCAACTACCATCCCTCCTACTACTCCCAACTACCGCCCCCTCCTATCGCTCCCATCTACCACCCTTGGCTCCCCTATAAAAACCAACCACAGCTGGCATATGGTATATGGCTCTATATCTTTGTTGTGAGCCAATTTAATCCATATTGATATGTTATATTGACCACGCATACATATCGCTTCTCTGTAGGAGAAAGCACTGCAATACAGATTTTATTATGCGTAGCCAGCGCACGCCACAGATACTAGAAGAATGCCTTTAAAAATAGAGCCACGCCAGAGCTTGCGAAGGTTGGGAGAGCTGTTTGTGCCCAAAGCCATTGTTGCAGGGACTTCCTTATAGGTTTCTGCATCCATCCCTCTGGATTCTGTGTCCCTGGAGTGGCATTGGTTCATCGCAGGTCGCGCAACCATCATTGTCTCCAAATAGGTGTAGCTCATCATCCACCTATGGCATATTTTTTATCGTAGATGGGTGCTAGAAGAATATTTTTGAGGTAATTATTTTAAAATGTGTTGGTATATTTTGAATTTAACATGGACCTAATCGAGAAAAGTCTTTGTTATCGTATATGTAATTTTGTTGTAAGGTCTTTGTTATCGTATATGTAATTCTGTTCTAAGTTCTTTGTTATCGTATATGTAATTTTGTCATCTTATGTTATTTTCTTTTTTTATCTTCTATTTGATTTTGTTACATTATTTAGAGATCGATCTTTATTATTTTTTGAATGAGAATGGAACACATGAATAAAAAAATAACAGAGAATGGAACACATGAAAAAAAAACATGCATGACAATGGAGCACTAAAAAAACAATAAAGAAACAAAAATAATCATCTTATATTATTATCTTTTTATCTTCTATTTGCTTTTGTTACATTATTTAGAGATTGATCTTTATTATTTTTTGAATGAGAATGGAACACATGAACAAAAAAAATTGAAAGAGAATGGAACTGCCTAATGTTACATGGGCGGGAATCGAAACTGCCGCTCGGCATCAGTTTCATAGCGCGCCAAAATTTAGTTTAGTCCCCACCTTTAATCCCGGTTTGAATTATAAACCGGCACTAAAGATATTTTAGTCCCGGTTGGGGTACCAACTGGGACTAATACCCCCCGAGTGAATATATAGGCTTCTTATCCCTCCCAATCTTTTCTGTTCGTTTCATTTCAACCGTCGCTCGACGCCGTATCTGACCTCCGCCCACGCCTGTGCCCGAGATGTTCATCCTCGTCTACCCGCGCCCCTCTGCCTCAGTCCTCGACATCGTGCCCCTCTCCGACCTCACCCGCCTTTCACCTCCGGCCACGCAGGCCCGCGCCAGAGACGTCATCGTCGTCTACCATGGTCGTCACCCCCGCTCCCCGTGCGCTGCCTCGGTCCCGCTGCCACACCCATGCCCAACCTTGAGTGTCCCTCACGTTCCCATAGTCACGCCTACCTCGGTACTCGTCCACCACACGGTCAGCACCCCACCGCCTCGGTTGCCACTGCTGGGCCCGTCTCTGACCTTGCCACTACTACACAAAATCTTTTGTGAGTCACTTGGGAAAACTTAACCGAGGTGGGCAGCCCAGCAAACCGCCTCGGTTAAGAGAGGACGGCCGGAGGCTAGGCTGCCCGCCTCCAACCGCCTCGGTTAATAGCTTTCCCGAGGCGGTTATCCAAACATAACCGCTTCGGTTAATTCTTATTAACCAAGGCGGTTGTATTAAGCTAACCACCTCGGTAAATACATTAACCAAGGTGGTTAGCCAAACACAACCGCCTCGGTTAATTGGTGATGAACCGTGACGGTTTCTTTAAGATAACCGCCTCGGGAAAGTCTGGGACTATTTAACAGCAGCCACCCCCTTCTTCCTCCCCGCGGCTTCTCCTCCATTTTTAGGGTTTTAAGCTCAAAACCCTAAAAATAACTATTTCAAGGGGGAGGTATTGCCCTTGGATTTTGTGAAGGGTGGCACCGTAAGAGGTTGATTCTTATTCTCCAAATCTTCTTTTCCTCCCTTTTTTCATGATTTAGGTGCTTTTCCAAATGGTTTAGATCTAGATCTAAATAGATGAGAGAGAATAACAAATCTAGACTTGGATTTGGTGAATGGTAGCACAACAACATATTGATTCTTACTTTAAATCTTATTATCGTCTCTTTTTCATGATATAGGTACTTTTTCGATACTTTCAATTAGATCTAGAGGTATATCCTTTACTTTTTTCTTATACCGCTCGTCTAATATGACTTTTCAATTCGCTGCGTTTGTAAGGTCACGGTCATGGACAGGGAGAATTGGATGTACAAGACATCAAGGCTAGATCTATCTTTCCTGGAAAATGTGAGGAAGAAGTTCATTCCTTTTGTGCAGAAGCATCGTCTGAGTCTGGGTCAAGATCGCATGATTTGTCCGTGCATTGACTGCAAGAATCGTCTTGCCCAGGAAGATAACATTGTGTAATCACACTTGGTACGGTATGGGTTCATCAAGGACCCAAAGTACACTATGTGGAAGTATCATGGCGAAAAAGATCCGAGTGTCACAGATGTGCCTGTAGAAAGCTCCTCGTCGGTGAATGATGGAAGACAAAAACAGACATCATCTGCCACTAGCGATGACGAAAATACGAGATGTGAGTACATCGCCTGCCGTCTTGGTTAATGCCACGATTTACCGTGACCACAGGTCCGAGGTGGTTGTGTTGACTGCCTCGGTTAAGCATTTTTTACCGCCACTGTTAATATTTGTGTAGTAGTGTGCGCCACCGCCCATCGTCTCCGACCTCGCCACGCCCGCACGGTATTGGTAATTTTATCTTTTTATTGTATATTCTAGTTATGGTTTCATATTACTTTTATGCTATCTGTTATTCATAATTTTTTGACAGCATATCTATTATGTGTTGGCTTGGATTTGTGATTTGTGATCATGCTAAAAGAATCGTTATAAGTATTCAAGATCCTAATTTTTATCTCATATGAATCGTTATATTTGATTTGTGATCTGTGATATGTGATCATATGAGCTTTTATCTCACCCCGCCGCTCGCTTTTTATATGTGGTAGTATATATGAATTTTGATATAATAAATTTAGTGATCAGAGATGGCTGGACGTTGTCTCCGTGAACCAGAAGTCATTGGTCACAACGGCTATATAAATTAGATGGGATTCGATCTAGAGTTGCGAAAAGGAGTTTCCCTATCCAAGCATTGTAAGAAATTCTATATGCTTGTATAATTATATTCTGTGACATGTATATGTATGTAATGTGAATAATAGCACCTATTGTAGGTAATTGATTCAATCATTTGGATAAACATACACCGTCAAATTTCAACGTTGAGACCGTGGATGTTCAAAACTTTCAAGTAGATAATGGGAAATTAACGCAATGTTGGATTAGCTTTTCCATCACCGCTAGTTACGGTAGAGCTGTTGTACAAATCTCAGAGGCAGGAGATAAGGCACCCCAGCAGTGCGTTGCACAAAAATATGCTGTCAAAGCATGTGTAACTAAGCTTGTGAATGTTGGGTACACATTTCCCACACTATGCTCATTGCTCATACAAGCTATGAATGCAAACATTGTTGGGAGTATGCCCTAGAGATAATCATAGAGATGATTGTATTGCCTTATATCCATGACATATATATTGAGTTCATTGAATTTCCATTAAAGACAACTTGTATTGATTAGCAATTATGTGAATTGTTTGTGAAACTCTTTTACTTGTATGGTCATTCTAAAGTTGTCCCTGATCGAAGTTTGTGCAAGACACAAATGAATACTAGATCAACACATTATGAGTTGATGACTATGTTTCACAAGTCATAAACATGGAGATCTTAAACTAACAATGTGGGCATATGTACTATGACATGGGGCTGGCATGACCCATGTACGTTATGTCCTTAGACCTGAAATTGTTGTATGTATTCAAGATGTCAAACGACCTACTCAGGGGCTATCAAACGCTACTCTGTAACAAGGTAGTTATAAAGGTGGCTTTCGGGTTTGTCGGGAAACATGCTGTGAGACATAGACAATCAAGATGGAATTTGCCCCTCTCTATGTGAGAGAGATATCACTGGACCACTCTAATGATTAGATCAAGAAATGCATGGCAGTGTGTTGACGGTAATTATCGTATGATTTTACCCGTCAACTAAACATGAAATAAGGGTATAAAGGCAAACACCACCATAGAATAGGGCTTTAACTGACAAAATTCCACAGTTTTGGTGAATCAGTGTTTTCCAGGGGGTTATACAGAAAAGAATCATGGGAGAGCCACATGTCGCATTAAAATAACGAATTCCACCGCGAAAGGAGATCAAGAATATTCTAGAGAACACCAGAGACTCACCGGAGGAAGCGGGGCCCACATGCCAATCAGAGGGGATCAGCCGATCCCACTAACAGGTCGGTCGATCCCCCAGAGAGTCCTTCTCGCCTGCGTTTTGACGTGGATCCACATCCCGAAATTTCGCGCAATCCTAGCCGCCCATCGAAGTCGGTTTAATCCAAGGGCTACGGTTCATCCCACCGGCCTAATAGACCCCCAGACCCCCCATGGTTTCATATCACAATCAGATCAATTCAGTCATCAACCAGTTCAGAGCTAGAAACCCTAGAATCATTAGAGCTTCACCATCTAGAGCATAGCTACATAGGCGAGTTCTCCTCGAGTTCCGGATCTGTCTGGAGCTAGAAGGGTTCCTGAAGCCATTGTAAGCTCTCTCTTGTATCTTAAACCTCTTTTGAGTGATTGAGATAAAGTTGATTGATATTATTCTACTATTGATTATGTTCTCAATTATGCTATTCATTGCTTATCTAGATTGTATACTTTGCATAGTTAGGATGCATCATATTCATACATAGGTTTGTATGCACTCATTCATTGATATCATGGGTGGGTGATGAACAACATGTAAGCATGGTGCTTAGATGTGGTTTGTCTGCAAATGCACCCTATATTCTGGGTTCTGTGGTAGATCGCGGATATGACACTCCCATTGAGTCCTTTGTAGTCCACACTCCGAATGTAGGGAGAGTAGAAAGTTATTATTACTTTAGAAGGCTGGCTATGATCTTGATCTTCCTTAGTAATATTCCCTTAAGTATGAATATCATCATCCAAGGGGAGAAAAGAATACACCACTCCTAATAGTGGTTGCAGAAACACTAGGAAAGGTCCATAGCCGACGAATCGGCATATGTATCGATCGATCAACCATACACTCTGCAGAGGTTTTACTACTCACAAGATTAGCCATCATTGATGCTGTATAATCATCTAGGCAAAATTCCAGGTGCTTGCTTGCCTAGGTCGATGCCACCCTGCCACTCGGCCCTGGGACATTCCGGATCCAACACCATCACACTGAGACTGGGAGACATAGTACCGGGCCCAATCAGTGGTACTGCGCATCTAGAACGGTACGGGAATCTGCCATCTGTCACCGCCCACCCTTATCACCTCTCAACCTAGCAGTAGTGGCACCGCCCTACCAAGTAGTCCGGCCGTCTCCCGCCCATCAGAAGCGAGTGAGTAGCAAGGGAATCCAGATGTTTCTGGTCACTAGTTAGATCCTAGGTTGTGACCAAGCAGGCATCTCCACTTAGGGGATACTCTTCCCGTGCCATCACGGCACCTCCGTTCACGGGACTTCAATGCACATCCCGGAACCACCTCATAAGTCATTACCCGCCACAGGTATCTCTCGTGGGGATGCCCAGGTTGCACCCCCGGCATGACTTGCTTACACAGCTCGTTGTATATCCCACTTGGTCGACTCGACCCTCACCACACACCCAAGACACATGCAGCACGCTCTCCCAGTGGTTAAGTCCAGTGGATAATTCCATGTTCAGGTAAACCATTCCCAATTTCCCCATCAACATCACATCACAGATATAATGCGAGTGGAGTTAAATAAATAAAGTGGTGTAACATGGAAGCAAGCAGGTAGGAAGATGTATATTTATACAGGAGCGCGAGTGCGAAGCTTGGTAGCATGGTAGAGTGGTTGCAAGCAGGGTAATAATGGCTTAGGTGGTAGCATGCATCATATACTAGCAAAAGAATAAATATAAAGCGCTAGCAATTCTAAACGTCATGTCTAATAGGATTCTCTAAAAGAGGGTGCTGCCAAGACACCTGCGTTGTCGAGGAAGTAGTGGTATGAACGTTCTCCAGTTAGTGTAGTTGATCAGGTCACCTCCTCCTAGGGTGACTCCATTCCACGGGTTCTGTCGTCGTCCATGTGCTCCTCCTTCTTCGGTTCTCGATCCGATCGGTGCTAAAACGGAAATGGCTACTCCGTGAAGCGACACAAGGCAGAAATCACCCAATACACCGAAGGACAACGGAACACGAGAAGATCCAATGACGCCAAAGAAATAATAAAAGGTTCACGGCTTGGCCCTCTCGGCGTATGTCCGATTTCATTGGGCCAAAGAAACAAGAGTGGTGATTTGCTTAGGCGCATGATTAAGTTGTAGCCAAGCCAGTATGGCTTTATAATAAATGGTTTGGGCCAGAGCCTGTCCATAGCAAACACCACAGCACACAATCTTCCGATCCGAACGCCACGGAGAAGATGGGGATCGGAGGACGAGCCAAGTAAACAGAACAACATGTGATCAACCACAAGAAGCGTTGCACAAGATAGTGTAAGCGTTTAATCCACTTGTAGGGTACCAAGGCTGTGTTTCGAACGGGTACAATCATACAAGTGCTTAAACACCAAGAATCAAGAGAGAGGGAGAGAGAGAGAGAAGTTAGCTAGGCACATCCATATCATATTCTCAGTCACACCTTCAGCGAAGATGGTTTTAAGCCGTCGATTGAATCGACCCGCATAGATCCGAGATCTTGATATAGACCATAGCTTTGCTAACTAAGAAGGGTTAGTCTGGTCTTTGATCCAATCACCATGAACAAGACGGGATCGAACAGAGTGGGCTATACAGGATCAGAGAGCGAGAAGCATAAGACAGCGGTGGTCTACTTCCAACACGCACGCCACGGAATAGACGGGGCGTCAGAAGAGAGTGACATGTAAAAGACGCAAGTGCGCAAACCACTCGTAGGGTACCACGACCTGGGTGCACTGGCACTAAGTCATTACTCGGATCCATAGCGATGCGGTTGTCATCGCAAGAATCAGAGATATGTAACGGTCGCGCAGGGTACAAGCATACAAGGGTCAGGCACAAAAAGTCAGAGAGGCAACGCGAGGTCAAGTTACACTCGGCAATACAGCCATGGCGAGACGGATCCCGCGATCGCAATGTTCGAAGAAGTACGATCCCACAACAGGCTCGAAGGCACGGCGCACAGATAAACAACACAGACGTCCAACGATAAGAACCAATAATACGTCAAAAAGACACATACTCAGACAAGACAGTGGAGTAGCACATTTCCATAGCATTAAGATTGGATGGATCCTGTATTACAGATATAGATACAGACAGATCGTGAGGACAGGGTACAATACATGCATATACAGATAGATGGTAAGGATAGGGTACAATATAGTGGACAGATGTACAAGAAGGTAAAACATGGGGCTTCACAATAGTCTAGCGTCGTATATCAATTTGGCTTTCCAACCGTCGAATACCATCTATCATTTGGGCTTTCCAACAGTCCAACATCATCTATTATTTGGGCTCTCTAATAATCCAGCATCATCTCTGGATCTCAAGATCTGGCAACAAGGCTACAACACGAAGGCCGGACAAGGTCGATTGTTGCAGGAAAACAGTGAGGCTCGCTGCTGCACACTCCAGCTCCTCTTGGCCAGCTGCTGGTACCTTCTGGCCGGCTATGGCTTGCTGTGGCCGGCTATGGCTTGCTGCTGACTGGTCACGGCTGGTCGGGCGGGGCTGTGGTTGGCCGGAGGCTGGTTGGAGGTGGCGTCAAGTGGCCGGAAGGCGGTGGAGCATGGCCGGGTTCTTAACAAGGCTTGGAATCACAACGTGAAGGCCTATGTCGACGGCGATGCCCGTCGTGGTCTTTCTAAGTATTCATGGTTTGTCATCCGGTTGGTTAGGTTTAGTCCAGTGCGCGTGAGTGCGTTGTGTACTCCCGGAGCCGGTGGCGGCTCTGCCGGTGCGTTCCCTGGGGTGGGATGCGGTGGCGCACATGGCGGGTCCGAGAAGGCTGTGGTGCTCACCGGGGTGCTGACGAAGATAGGATGGTGGTGCAGAGAGGAGTTGATGCCGTGTAGGGTGATCGCAGTGCCGTGCCGATCCGCGACGGTGGCACCTGTTCGGCTAGGTGGCGGATCTGCTCGTCGTGACGAGGAGCAGGGCGCTGGGCGACATTGGGTTCGCGTTCACCATGGACGGGAACGTCGTCGTGGCTTGCGGATGGGGTCGCGGCATGACCGTGCTCCCGGTTCTTCAGCTCGGCAAGGTCCAAACTTCCCTGTTGCAGTGGAAAACGACGGCGCAAGGGCCAACCTCAGTACGGCTGCAACTGCAACATGATGAAATGGAAGGGGGATCTTTGGCAGTGGATGCTCACCGTCAGCAGAGGGAGACAGTGTGGGTCACCGACGGCTGCGTCGTGGCGAGGAGCAGCAGCACGGTCGGCACATCTCGGGAGCGCGGGGCGGACACAGGGTGGCTGCCGCACGGACGTGCAGCAAGCTTGACGGAGCAGCCGGTCAGGACAGTGGCAAGGGCCAAGGCCAGCAGAGGCGGTCGCGGCCTGCGTAGCTGCCAATGGCGAGGCATGGGGCAGAGGAGCACGGTCGTGGCGACGTCGCGGCGTTGATGGTGGACGCGGCATGGCGATGTCGTGTTCGCGGGCGGCTCGAACTGGTGAGGTGGGCGACGACGTGACGAGGCATATCCGTGCACGACGTCACGGCGAGACGAGAAAGACGACGTCGGGGCGGCGTGGTTCCATGCTCCAGCGGCCTGGCCGCGGCTTCCAGCCGTAGCACGGCCCCGAGGTTGGCGGCAGCGGCATGGTGGTGTCGTCGGCGAGCGTTGGTGGCGACGCGGGCGCACGGCGTCGCGGCACGGAGAGGTGCACAGCCGCGGTCTGCTGTAGCGCGGGTAGCAGTGATGCCCGCGTGGCTTGACGGTGGCCACAGCAGCTGATCTCCAGCAGCAAGGTGGTGCGCGGCGGCCATGGCTAGTAGCAGCGTGGCCAGTGAAGGAGAGAGGATGGCGGCGGCGCTGTTGGAGAAGAAGAACAGGAGCGGCGGCGGCTTCGTCTCCTTTATACTCGCGAGCAGCTAGGGTTCGAGGGGTTCCGAGCATCCTCGGCGTCCGTGTTGTAGGGGGGCACGCGTCACGTATCCAGAGGAGGGGCGGCCGCGAGGTGGCGTACGGGGCACGCGCGAGTCGCGCGTCCTGGCGGTGATGGCGGCATGGGAACGGGGTGCCCTCTGCCCGTGCTAGGGTTTGGTAGGGATGGGAGCCCGCGGCTGGGCCTTAGGCCATGGCGCTCGCGCACAGGCGGCCTGCTGGTTTGGGCCGAGGAGAGGAGTAGATGGGCCGCACGCTAGGGAGAGGGGAGGAGAGGTGCCGGGCCGGTTGATGCGGGCTCAGGCCAAGGAAAGGACGGGGAGAGAGGGAAAAAGAGAGGTGGTGGGCCAGTTTGGTGGATTTAGGCCCACGGTGAAGGGAGGGCTTTTTCCCTATTCATGATTCCGTGATTTAAAGGATCGGGACTGCGTAAAAAGTTTGGAGTATGTGAGGAGTTTTAATATGGGATTCGAGAGAGTTTCCGAGAATCCTTTGTTCAAGATGTAGGTTTCATATTAACGAATATGGTATGATTCGAAACGGATCAAAAGTCTTGTATCGGAATTTGAAATTGTTACGAGGATAGAGCTCGAGTGAATCTCTAGGGAGAGAAAACACTGGAGGTTTGAGATTGACTTGCTACAGAAGTTGTGCTCTCCGACACCAAACACAAAACCGACTCGGCAACATGAGCACACTCCTACAAGCAATTCTACATGTATGCGATGATGTGTTATCGTATTAGTCGCGGTTAGACCTAGAAACTACATGCTTCACACATGATGCAAGAAAAATTTTAAAAAGCTCGAATTTTTGGTTGCCGAAAAACCCGGGTTGTTACACCTAGTCACTAGGATTAGGCAGAAAACCTATCCCTAGAAACTGCGCCAGAAATGCCTGTGTCAGCTTTACTTAATAATACCGCTAAGGTAGAGCAATATTACTAGTATTGACCTTGATAGTTCCCTAACCTCTTTAGATATTAATCTGCAAGCGCACGGAGCTATAGTTTGTAGCATTTCACCCGGTGAGTATTCAGGTATCGTTATTTGTATTTTCCCAAAGGAAGGCATTGATTAAGATTCTGATATGATCATAGGTAGTGATGCTGTGCAAGTTCACCAATTGTTAATACAGAGTAAGGATTTATAATAGAGACAGTGGGCACACACTAAAGCTTTCCTCAAATGATAAATAGAAAATAAACTTATAAAAGAATATTCCTAAATTGAGCAGGCATTAATCTAGTATAGTCATATTATGTTTAGTTAATGTTCATACAATTTACATAATGAGTTTTAGTGCACAATGCGACATGGATTGGGAGAACATGCATGTACTGGTTTGCTAGTAACCACCATGCCGATTTAGACTCCTACATCCAACACGAATAGGGGGAATGCCAAGGACGGACAGGGCTGTCACCACCTGCCGCCATCCCCTCGACTGAAAACAGAGGCCATGCAATGACCTGCCTCCCTATACCCAGGCACCATGCCTATGTATATGGAGATTACCCGACTCACCCCGAGAATCCGACCCTACGAATCAACAAGTTATGAATCGGGCGCACCTTGTGGTACGATGAACCACCACACCCCACATAGCTCCAATTTGCATTATATAGTTCATATGTTTTATTAGGTCAGAAGTTAATAATGATATTCTCATGACACAAAAACTATACACTAGTTCATATATCAAGAGTATAACATCACAACTATACTCTAGTTCATAAATATGACTATAATTAGATAATGAGAGAATGAACTTGGAAGAACTCATAATTCTATTCATACCCAAGAGGTCTTCTTCCAAGGAGTCAAGCTCTCTAAGGTAGCTTTGCCTTGCTCTACTAACAAGAAAATAAAGCTACAACTAAGAATAGAAAGTGAGGATGACTTGTGTGTTGTCTGTGTGTTGAAGGGGAGGTGTGCCCCCTCATTTATACAGGGCGATTGAGGGCGAAAGCTACGCTGGAGCACATGATCAACCGCCTCAAGGAACCTCCATCGGACGGCCAGAGGAAGGCGGTGCAGAATGTGGTCGCCTGGGGTTCGGTCGAACCCATGGTTCGGCCGCACCGTGGTGTGCGCCACTTCGCCACCGCCTCGACGTGGTGGTCTCTGGTGGGTGCCATGTGGTGTTGGGCCTCTTTTGAATTCATTCTTCGGATGAATCCATGTACTTGTGCATGTCTTGTGAAAAACACAATTCTCCAAACACATGTGGAATTGGGTTAGAAGTGAATGCATAGGTGATGTTGGTTTGATAAATTCCCCTATATTTGATGACCGTCAACAGTGGTGTACCTGGCTCGGCGATGGGGATGGCTTCACGGACACGGACTGGCTTGACACCGCCTTCGTCCTCTATGACAACATCAACAACCCGCAGAAGGTGTGCATCAAGTTCTCTGACGTCCTGGACACGCGCAACCTTGGCTACGTGTGTTCGAACCCAAGTACGACAGGGACCTGGCGTGGCTACGCCGCAAGACCACATCGCTGGTGTCCCGTGGCAAGGACGCTCCGGCAAAGCCCAAGACCAGGGGCATGGTGTCGGCGTTCCCACTTGCCCTGGCCAAAGACCTGGTGGTGGAGTTGACGGAAGGAGATGGTAAGGAGCCGAGGAAGGAGATGGTGCTGGTGATCGAGGGCATCGAGTTCGACCCACAGGCGAGAAACAAGTTTGACGTTGCCATCAACGTTCCCAAGGACAAGGCGTCGCGGGTGGGGCCACAACACAAGAAGTACGCCGAAACCTTCTGTGAACAGCAGATACTAGGGATGAACGTAACAACAGTAAAGATAAGAAGAACAGAGGAGATAGGCAGAGATACGAATCTATTCAAACTTTAGTTAATCAATCCATGTGCATTACAGGAGGACCTGCCCCCAATATTCGGTGCACACAGGCTGGCATACCCCAAGCAAAGCGGAACACACTAGAGAATTGGATTGGGTTGGACTGGGCTGCCTATTTCATCCATTCATTTCTGGCCCACTTGCTGTTGGGCTCACGCTGACGCTCACTGTGATGGGGATGAAGTGCCGGAAAGGGAACAAGAGCTGCAACATTCTCCCCTCCTTGAGTCGCCGCTTGTCCCCCCATCCCCCCCCCCCCCCCCCAAGCCGACGCATAAGGAAAAACCTGTTTCATTTAGTCCAGATCCTTCCAGCTAGCTAATTCCTTTCACCAGTGAGACAATTGTACCAACACCTGGCGCACAGAGTCAGTACCTTTGAATGAGACGCGGTGCCGTAAGAAGCGTGAGGCACACGATGACTGTCCAGATCGTCCGGCAATGCAGACACCACTTGAGTAGGATCAATGACAGCAGCATTGAGTTGAGAGACATGGAATACTCCATGAATGGATATCGTTGGAGGACACGCCAGTTTGTAGGCCACAGAACCAGCACCTTCCAGAATATGAAATGGTCCAAAATACTTGAAGGCTAGCTTCTGATTCATCTGTGGGGCAAGAGAAGCATGCGCAAAAGGATAAAGCTTCAAATATACTGAATCCCCACCTGGAAGGAACGTTCAGAGCACTGCTTGTCAGCCTGTTTCTTCATGCGAAGCTTAATACGAGAAAGATGCTGCTTAATCAATTCTTCCATGGCCTTGCGGTTATCTAACTAAACTGAGAGCTCTGGCGCAGATACAACATACCAAAATGGCGTGGACGATAGCCATAAAGAGCTTCAAAAGGAGTTCGACCAATAGCAGAATGGTAACAATTGTACCAATAAGCAGCAAGAGGAAGCAACTGCACCCATTTGGAGGGGCAAGCATGCACAAAGCAGTGCAGAAACGTTTCCATGGTTTGATTCAAATGTTCTGTCTGGCCGTTGGTTCGTCGATGATAGCTGGTGCTCATACAGAGTTGCACATCGGCCAGCCGGAACAACTCAGTACAAAACTCAAAAGTAAAGACACGATCACAGTCTGAGATGATTGCGGTTGGCATCCCATGCTGATAGTAAATGGACGAGATAAATAACTTTGTTGGAACAAGTTGTTGGCGCATATCTTGGTGACCTTTTTAGATGCCTTTTCAGATGCAGACTGGGCAGGGTGTCCAGATGACACATGCTCTACGGGGGGCTTTGCTGTCTACCTTGGATGTAATCTTGTGTGATGGTCAGCCAGGAAGCAAGCAACAGTTTCTAGATCAAGCACTAAAGCAGAATACAAGTCTATCGCTAATGCCACCGCTCAGGTAATGTGGATACATAAATTACTTGATGACTTGCGTATTCCTCACCCTCAGGCAGCATGTTTGCGGTGTGATAATATTGGGGCTACATATCTTTCTGCTAATCCGGTCTTTCATGCTCGAATGAAACACATGGAAATTGACTATCACTTTGTGAGAGAACAAGTTGCAGCAAAGCGTCTCGACATCAGGTTTATTAGTACCAAGGATCAAATCGCTGATGGATTCACAAAACCACTCCTGGTCAAGCAAACGGAAGCATTCTGAGGCCATCTCAACTTATCAGATAAGTTGTGATCGACGGGGTGTGTTGGAACAAGTTGTTGGCGCATATCTTGGGGACTCATGATGAAGCCCGATCCTAGCGTACAGGTTGTGACGGACTCCACAAGTTTAGACATGGCGGCTCCTATAGTTTAGGTAGGTTGTTGTAACAATATATGTAACCTAGATGTATTCTATCTATCTTGTTGTACAAGCTATAAACACCACGCCAGGGGTTGTTCCTGGCCTATATTAACACGGAGCCATGAGCCTGAGAAGGCATCATGTTCAACCCAATTTCACATGGTAATCGGAGCCATCCCATTCCACAAATTCACTCATGGCTTCATCCTACGTGCCACCTGCATTCTTCTCTCTGATAGTATGCCCCGTCACCAAGAAGCTAGCCAAGGACTACCCACTGTGGAAGATGCAGGTGCTCTAGGCGCTGCGAGGCACGCAGATCGCCCACTATCTCGATCCCGAGGTGGTGATACCACCCAAGAAGATCCTCAAGTCTGCCGACAAGATCAACGAGCTGATCCTGAACTCGGAGTATGAATCCTAGGTCACCAAGGATCAACAGATCGTCAACTACTTGCTATCCTCTATCTCCAGGAAGGTGATGGTCCAAGTCTCCACCTGTACTACTGCTGCTGAAGTGTGGAAGGCGATTCAGGATATGACAGCATCGCAATCGCGTGGTCGCGTCATCAACATGCGGATGGCATTGGCCACCGCGCAAAAAGGTACCTCTTCCATTGCTGATTTTTTTGGCAAGATGAAGTCTCTAGCCAACGATATGGCGGCGGCTGGGAAAGAAAATGCAAGATGAAGAGCTCGCGTCCTACATCCTCGCGGGCCTTGACAAGGACTACAACCCCAGCGTGTCCTCGATGTCAGCGCGTGTGGAGCCGCTGACCCTCGGAGAATTGTACACCCAACTGACTAGCTGGGAGCAGCGGATGAACCACCTGCACGGCAGCACTGGTGGACAGTCTTTGTCTAACTCCGCTACCCGGGGCTGTGGAGGCTTCGAGTGCAATATGGGAGGCCGCGGTCGTGGGCGAGGCCGCAGCCCCTCCAACAACTCCGGTGGCCGATCCCAGCAGAACAATGGTGATCGCCCCACTTGCCAACTCTGCAGCAAGGAAGGGCACACCGTGCTGAGATGCTACCAACGCTTCAATGCCTCCTTCACTGGCCCGACGACTGAACAGCAATTTGCATCAGCAGCCACAACCTCGTATAGTGTCGACATGAGTTGGTGCACCAATACTGGTGCTACTGATCACATCACAAGTGAGCTGGACAAGCTCACCATGCGGGAGATGTGTCACGGCACTGATTAGGTGCACACCGCCAATGGCGCAGGTATGCGAATCAACCAAGTTGGGCAAAGTTTCATTCACATCCCGAGTCATAATCTTGCTCTAAATAATATTCTATACATTCCTGAACCTAACAAAAATCTTGCCTCCGTTCATCGTCTTACTTCTGATAATGATGCGTTCATTGAGTTTCATCCCGAATATTTTGTGATAAATGACTGGGCAATGAAGAGACCTCTCCTTAGAGGGAACTGCGAAGGAGGCCTCTATCCATTGAAGTCCAGACCATCCTCTCCACAAATAAGTCGGCGTCTTCCGCCATCATGATTACATTATCTAGATGGCACGGTCGTCTCGGTCATCCATCGTCTGTCATAGTTCAGCAGGTCCTTAGCAAGAGTCGTATTCCTTTTGTCTCTGATTTGAATAAAGATGACATTTGTGATGCCTGTCAGCAAGGCAAGAGTCATCAGCTACCCTATCATGTATCAACAAGCACTTCATCTACCCCTCTAGAGCTTGTATTTTCTGATGTATGGGGTCCAACACCTACTTATGTAGGAAGAAATAATTTTTATGTGAGTTTCATTGATGATTTTAGCAAGTATACATGGATCTATTTGCTTCGCCATAAATCTAAAGTTTTTCAGAAATTTCAAGAATTTTAATCCATGGTAGAACGCCAATTTAATACAAAAATACTTGCCATGCAAACCGACTGGGGGCTGAATATCAAAAATTAAACTCATTTTTTCAGCATATTGGCATCTCCCACCATGTTTCTTGTCCCCATACTCACAAACAGAATGAACGCAAACATCGTCATATTTTTGAAGTAGGGCTCTCTCTTCTTGCTCATGCATCCATGCCCCTTAAATTTTGGGACGAAGGGACGAAGCATTCATCACTGCCACATATCTTATAAACCACCTCCCTAGCAAAGTCATTCACAACACAACACCTCTAGAACGTCTTTTTCATCAAGAACCAGATTACACTTCCCTTCGTGTCTTTGGTTGTGCATGCTGGCCTAATCTATGCCCCTTTAACTCTCGCAAACTCCAATTCCGGTCCAAGAAGTGTGTTCTTCTAGGCTACAGCCCGCTGCACAAATGCTTCAAGTGTCTTGACATCTCTAAGGGTCGTGTCTATATCTCCCGTGATGTTGTGTTTGATGAAAATATTGTTCCTTTTTCTGACCTTCATCCGAATGCGGGTGCCCATCTTAGGTCAGAAATCCTTCTCCTTTCTCCATCCCTCCTTAATCCTTCCGACTCTGGGGGTAATAATTCGCCTAGCCCAACTGGTACTGGTTCCCTACGCACTGATCCTTTGCTTGAGCATGCAGGAACAGGTGAAAATTTGATCGAGAATGAACCTATTTTGGCTGAAAACAGCCATGATCACATGTATCCTCGGCACCTTCCAAATTTGGTAGGAAATCGCACGGACTCCGGTGCTGATCCTCTGCCACGTCCAGGCGCATCATCCTTGGAGCCAGCGTCGCCTGCGCCCCCGCCTGTCGTCATCCCGCCGTCCGCCTCCTCTCCGAGCTCGCCACGTGCCCTGTCCCCACCTGCTGTTGCGAACGACATGGGGGGAAAGCATGTTGTGGTCACCACAGATGCTACCGGTGCCACAGTGGATGGATCTCCCTCGACACGGGCGCCCGGATCGTCTGCGCCGGTGGAACCGGTAGCGTCACCTGCGGACGAGCCTATGCCTCAGGGCTAGCTCCAGATATCCTACATCGCCAGACTTTGCAGCTGCACAGCGCCACCGGTCCAGCCATCTCTGCAACGACCAACTACACGTCTTCAACAAGGTATGCGGAAACCAAAGGTATACACTGATGGTACAATCCGTTATGGTCAGCTAGTTGCCACCATTGAAGGTCCTCCCGCTCTGCAACAAGCCTTAGCTGATAAGAATTGGAAACAAGCTATGGATGTTGAGTTTGATGCATTACAGAAAAATAAAACTTGGCATTTAGTTCCACCTCAGAAAGGTAAAAATGTTATAGACTTTAAATGGGTCTATAAAATTAAAACAAAATTAGATGGGAAAATTGAGAGATACAAGGCTAGGTTGGTCGCGAAGGGGTTTAAGCAGAGGTATGGCCTTGACTATGAAGATACATTTAGTCCTGTTGTCAAAGCTGATACTATAAGACTCGTACTCTCTCTTGCTGTGTCAAGGAATTGGCATTTGAGACAGTTAGATGTACAACATGCTTTTTTTGCATGGTTTTCTCCGGGAAGAAGTATACATGAAACAGCCTCCAGGATATGAGGATAAGACTCAGCCACACCATCTCTGTAGACTTGATAAATCCCTCTATTGACTAAAACAGACGCCACGAGCTTGGTACTCGCGCTGTGCAGCAAGCTGCAGAGCCTTGGGTTCACCCCTTCGAAGGGAGATACGTCTCTCTTCTTCTATAGGAAAGGAAATTGTTCTATATTTATGCTTGTTTATGTTGATGACACTATTGTGGCTAGTTCATCGCAGGAAGCCACCAATGCTTTGCTGCAGGATCCAGAGAAGGAGTTCGCCATTAAGGACCTTGGCGAGCTTCACTATTTCTTGGGACTTCAGGTTCAGAGGAAAAATGGTGAGCTTCTATTAACCCAGGAACGGTATGCATCTGAAATTCTCAAAAGAGTCAATATGCAGTCATCTAACTCAGTTAAGACACCACTTTGTACTACTAAAAAACTGTTTGTCACCAGTGGGACAAGGTTGGGAACCGAAGGCTCCACTAGATGCAGAAGCATTGTTGGAGCCTTGCAATATTTAACATTGACCCGACCTGACTTGTCTTTCTCAGTTAACAAAGTGTGTCAGTTCTGTATTCTCTGACTACTGTTTATTGGGAAGCAGTCAAGAGAATTCTGAGATGTGTTCAAGGAATCATTAATCTGGGTGTTAAAATAAGAAAGTCTAACTCTATGCTTGTGATTGCCTTTTCAGATGCAGACTGGGCAGGGTGTCCAGATGACAGGCGCTTTACGGGGGGGGCTTTGCTGTCTACTTGGATGTAATCTTGTGTCATGGTCGGCCAGGAAGCAAGCAACAGTTTCTAGATCGAGCACTAAAGCAGAATACAAGTCTATCGCTAATGCCACCGCCGAGGTAATGTGGATACATAAATTACTTGATGAATTGGGTATTCCTCATCCTCAGGCAGCATGTTTGTGGTGTGATAATATTGGGGCTACATATCTTTCTGCTAATCCGGTCTTTCATGCTCGAATGAAACACATAGAAATTGACTATCACTTTGTGAGAGAACAAGTTACAGCAAAGTGTCTCGACATCAGGTTTATTAGTACCAAGTATCAAATCGCTGATGGATTCACAAAACCACTCCTGGTCAAGCAAACGGAAGCATTCCAAGGGCATCTTAACTTATCAGATAAGTTGTGATCGACGGGGTGTGTTGGAACAATTTGTTGGCACATATCTTGGGGACTCATGATGAGGCCCGATCCTGGCGTACAGGTTGTGACGGACTCCACAAGTTTAGGCATGGCGGCTCCTATAGTTTAGATAGGTTGTTGTAACAATATATGTAACCTAGATGTATTCTATCTATCTTGTTGTACAAGCTGTAAACACCACGCACGGAGCCGTGAGCTTGAGAAGGCGTCACGTTCAACCCAATTTCACAAACTTGGCCACGGAGCTTGCTGTAAATGGATGACGAAGCGGAAGGAAATGACCATACTTGGTGAAAGAGTCGACCACCACCAGAATACAATTCGACGAGCCTAAGACTAGAAGGCCTTCGACGAAATCCAGACATATGATTTGCCAAGCTGCATCAGGAACTGGTAGTGGTTGCGAGAATCCTGGCAGGTGTGCGCGATCTGGCTTTGCCTGTTGGCAGACTCTACATGCACGAAGAAAGGAGTGATCTGCAACTTTCAAACCGGTCCACAAAAAGAGTTGCTTCATACGCAAATAAGTGGCCGGAATACCCGAGTGATCCCCCAATGTGCTGGAATGGCAGGCCACCAACAATTGCTGCTGTAGGGCTTTGTTATCAACGACCCAAATTCTGTTTCTGTAACGAAGAAAGCAATCTTTTGTGGGACAGCCTGGGGATCGAGAGACATCTTGGCCAAAATTGCAAGAGTAGCTGAGTCCTGCTGATAGCCAGAGCAGGTTGAGACACCGAGAGAGCTGCACATGAGGAATCATGAGTGGGCTTACGAGATAGAGCATCTGCCACCATATTTTCAGTGCCTTTCTTGTATATGATGCGATAGTGAAGACCCAAGAGCTTGGTGTATAACTTCCGCTGCCATGGAGTATGCAGGCGCTGCTCATGTAATAGTATGAGGCTACACTGATCAGTATAGATAGCGAACTTGTTGTGTTGAAGATACTAGCGCCAGTGCTATAGAGCTAAAAGAATGACCAAATACCCTTTTTCGTATGCCGATAAGCATATAGTGCGAGGGCCTAAAGCACGGCTAATGAAGGCCAAAGGGTGCCCAGCCTACCAATACCAGTACCACTGGTGCCGGTCTCGACAGCGAAAGGTTTGGAGAAGTCGGATAGTGCCAAAACTGGGGCCTGAGAAAGAGCTGTTTTGAGGGCCTCGAAGGACGACTTGTGCACAGATTTCCAGACATAAACAGTATGCTTCTTGAGCAATTTGGTAGGGGGCTTGGAGATGACACCAAAGTTGCGTACAATTTTTTGGTAATAGCTGGCCAAACCGAGAAAACTGTGAAGTTTCTTCGGGTTGGCAGGTGTAGGCCATTACACAATAGCTGAAACCTTAGTTGGATCAGTAACCACACCCTGTTGGTTGATGACATGGCCCAATATATGCTATCCCAATTTGAGCAAAAGAGCATTTACCGAGCTTGATGCGCCACTGTTCTCGACGCAGCAATTGGAAAACAGTGCATAGGTGCTCCAGGTGGGACTCATAAGAAGGAATGTAGATGAGTATGTCGTCGAAGAATACAAACATGAATTTGCGTAAGCAAGGTTGCAAGGTAGAGTTCATCGCTTCCTGAAATGAACCGTGAGCGCTAGTCAGTCCGAAGGCCATCACTCGAAACTCATAGTGACCACAGTGTGTTTGGAATGCTGTTTTATACTCGCCTTCCTAGAGACGGATCTGATGGAAACCGACACACTGGTCGGGTTTGGAAAACCATCAAGAATAGGCCAACTCATCGAGCAGTTCATTGATTACCGGCACTGGATGCTTGGCTTTGACTATGATGGCGTTGACGTAACGGTAATCCACACAAAAGCACCAAGTACTGTCCTTCTTGCAGACAAGGAGAACTGAAGAAGAGAAAGGACTAGAGCTTTTCTGAATAAAGCCTTTGTCCAACATTTCCTTAATCTGCAATTCGATTTCATTCTTGAGGACCGGGGGTAATGATAGGGGCGAACCTGAACATGCATAGCCCCTTCCACCAATGGAATGGCATGGTCACAAGCTCAACGAGGAGGCAGTTCTGTTGGCACCCGAAATAAGTCCGAGAATTGATCCAAGAGCGACTAGATTTCAGGTGACTGTGCAGGCTACTCAACTATTGCAGTCTTGGATCATGGACCTCCACCACCGTGTCTGGGGAATGCTGGAGACATCGAGCCCATATAGAAGAGTGGAACTGCCTTTATATGGAATTGACATCCACTAATGCTCCCAATGCACCTTCATAGGACTATAGGCACCTAACCAATCCATACCAACGATTAAGTCATAAGAGTTTAGAGGCAGTAGTTTTAGATCAGACTAAAATTCATAATCCCCCAAGAACCAAACTGCTGCAGGAATGTGAGAGCCACACTGAATCTGAGATCCATCAGCCACCTGTACTGACAATGGTCTTGGCAGGGGCTCCACGCCAGACAACTGAGAAGTCAAACGCAAGCTCAAGAATAAATGTGAACTGCCAGAATCAATGAGTATTGTAATTGGGATGATCTGAATGGAACCAGATATACACATGGTGTGAGCAGCCTTCTCACCCGACAAAGCAGCAGTTGACATAGTAAGGAAGAGCTGAGAGGACGGATCAGCCTCATTCGGATCAGTGACATACACAGAGTTAGATTGAAACAGTTCCAATACCTCTTGGGGAGCATGTAACTGGACTGAATCGGCACTGCGATGTCCTCGAGACCATTTCTTGGCGCAGCAATCACACAAGCTACGTGCTCGACAGGAAGCCTGCAGAGCAGACCACTTATCTGGAGGTAGACGAGTAGTGACTGTTGAAGTTGTCACAGGGGCAGGGGGCTTGAGAACAGCAGTCCGGTCCACTGAACATGGAGGTGGACGAATAGGATACCCAATCTTCGAGATAGGCTTGCTGACAGCTGGGACAATGTAGCGAGCAAATGACTTTGGCTTGATAGGATCCACGACCTCTTCCTGCAAACGAGCGAGAACAACTACAATATCGACATCCACAGGACGGTGAATCAAAACCGCAGCATGGATATCAGGACGCAATCCATCAACATACTTCATGGCAAAATACAGATTATCATAAGAAGAGTCATATGTGCGCAATTGATCCATGAGGGTGACAAACTCAGTGGTGTACTCCGACATAGAACTAGACTGGTGGATAGAAAACAATTGGCAGAGCAAAAGCTCATGGTGCTCAGGACCAAAATGATCTAGCACGAGCTGACAAAACTCCCCACATGAACAGGTACGAATACGAGACTTGACTGAAGGATACTAGCGCTTGCCTGGACCCAAGAAATTCATACGAGCCACAGTGACCCAACGATAGGACTCGACTTGATACAACTCGAAATAATCCTCACACAGTGAGATCCAATGCTTGGGATTACCGCCATCAAAGTATGGAAAATCGAATTTCAGCAATCTGCCTGTGCCACTATGAGTACCCAAGCCCAAATGTGGTGGAGAGGATGGAGAGTGATAAGGAATCGGAGGCGGAATGCGAAATGGGTATGGATGGGATTGCATACAACTGGCCAGGGTCCCAAATCCGTTTGCCCATGGAGCAAGGTTGACACGATGCCCGTTGGGCGTGTTGGCTAGGATCCCAGCAGATGAGTGCTCGGCAGCCATAGGAGTATGAATCGCGGAAGTCAGGGAAGCCATCGGCAGTGACGAGAGCATCCCCGCGGAGTTCTCGGCGTGATCCGCCGCAACACGCTCCCAATGCTGACTCGCTGAGACACCTTTTGGACCTCCATACGGATGACGTCGATGGAGTGCTTGACTGAAGGACGCCACGCGCAAAAACGCCGCTGCCGCCTTCTCAGGTTCGACGACACGACCCTCCTGAACGCTGGAGATGGCATCAAACTTCTGATTCCACTGCGAGTGGCTGTCGGAGATGCACTTCTCCACGCGTGACTCGTGCTCGGCGAAGCGGTTTTCGAAATGGCGGGTCATCTCGTCCAGAAGGAGTTGCAATTCTGGATTCATGGCGCCGAGATGACGCTGAAACCGAGTATAGTGGTGGTGGGGTGGTAGGTAGGAATCCAGGATACGTGAGTCACCACTCACCACAAATCGACGCAGCTCGATCCAGAAGATTATTGAAGAACACAGTGAAAGCCCAACCGGATCCGCTGCTGCTATCGATCGATGGAACACGACGCCCGGAATATCCAAGGAACGGTAGCCTGATACAAATTGTGAACAGCAGGTGGTAGGGATGAACGGAACAGCAGAGAAGACAAGAAGAACAGCGAAGATAGGCAAAGATACAAATCTATTCAAACTTTAGTTAATCATCCATGAGCATTACAGGAGGACCTGCCCCCAATATATTCGCCGCACACAGGCTGGCATACCACAAGCAAAGCTGAACATGCTAGAGAATTGGATCAGGCTGGACATTTATCTACCACTACACTACACATTCCTTTCCGAGTGGCACTACTACAAAACAAGGATATTCTATCACTTTCTTGTAACACATTCACCAATGTGCTCCTATGAAATTTCATAGTAACATAAAGTAGTATGTTACAGATTTCACTTGTAACACAAAACAATTTTTTATAAAAATATGTTACTAACAACAATTATAGTAACACAAAATTAATGTTACAAGCAAAATGTTACAAAAGTATACTATGTTGTAACACATAAATGGAACATATAAAATATGCTACAAATATATACCCCATAGTAACACAAAATAATTAATGTTACTATATAATTGTTACAAAAATCATAGAGCAGTCATCCCCCGGGCGGTTTGCTTCGCTCGCTCACCTCCCCGCACTGGCAGGTATGGATCTATGTGCGGCGGACCTAAACATACTCAAATCGCGCTCGCAGGTATTGCATATTTGGGACTGCAATCATCGTGCTTTGCAATTTTGAACCTCTAATGTCGACTTCCTAATAAATAGACCTCAAAACGTTGGACGTATAATTTTCTTTTGCACATGTACTGATGCTCGGTAGCACCATGGCATGTTGTATGGGCAGGCAAGCAGACTGGCCACCTCCGGACATAAAAATTATAGAATAATGAGCAAATAAAAAATTTTGGAATATTGGACACAATAAAAATTTGTGGCATAAAAACTCTTGGCATATGACATAACAATAAGCACAATATAGAATCATGGGTTCATCTCACAAATCCACGAATATAGCCTAAACAATTTCATCTCACAAAACCATAATTTTGTTCTAAACGAGTGACATCATTATCAAATAAAAATTCTAGATACATCTCATCACAGATAAAATCATTCATCCCATATGTAGCCTTCTCTTTGGTGGCATCTCACAAGACTAGTGGTGTCAGTTTGTTTGTGAAGAGCTGCCTCTCCTAATAGTACGGCAAGCTAGCTGCAGAGAAGTATGGCACAACAATTAGATGTATAATAAATTTTATTGCTAGGTAAATATTTTAATTTTTCTTACCTTCTTGTGACCGTTCCTGGATGATTGAAGAAATGAGCTTGCACAATAGTTCAGAAAATGCACAACATGAACTATGATTGGTCATTTGTTCCATTGCCACTAGCATCCACGACATCACTAGCATCCACCGTGGTTCCCTCAATGTCTCTTCTAGCCCATTGATGTCTTACACTTGCATTACTGAACATATCTCCAAGGTGTGTGACATGAAGGCTCATTTTCTACATCATCTTCCCATTCATCACATCCTGTGTCATATATATCTCTTGGTTTCATTTTCATGACAACAGACCACCCAGGGTTTTGCTCATTTTATCTTCAAGATAAAACACTTGATCAGCTTGGTTAGGAAAAATGTATGGTTTATGAACGATCTTTTCTCCTGTATGTATTAGGTGTGAAAAGTTAACAAGTGTGTAGCCATACTTGTCCTTCTTTATTCCTCTTTTTGAAAGAACATCAACCCATTCACATTTGAAAAGTACCACAAAAAAAATTCCCAGAGTAGTTTAACTCAATAATATCAATTATCCTCCCGTAGTAGGTCACATCCCCTAAAACAGGCATGTCATCACCTGCACTGGCATAACTTGATGTTTTTTCAGTTAGCACAACACCACTGTTTTGTGTCACCCCATCTAACCGTTTGGGCCTAAACCAGAAACCATGACTATTGAAAGCACCATACCTTTTAGCAGCCTCAGCTGGGCCACAAGCTAGCCATCTAATGTCATCTTCAACACCATGAATGCCATTTTCTCTAACTGTGTTAACTGTTCAAATATAAAATGTTTAGTTTTGTAAGTTAGTGTTACATGTAAAACATTTTGAGTTAAGGTACTTACATGACTTCTAAACCATTGATGGAACTTCACATTTTGTATTTTCTCAACATCTCTATGACTGGCTCTACGTCCAATACGTTTTCCAATGATCTCTTCGGCATGAGCTCTACAATTAAAATGTAATAAATTTATAGGTGGCAAAAAATAAATTTATGTTTACAAGTTTGATATGTTACCTAAGGTATTGATCAACATCAGAACAATTGAATAGCATATGCAACTCTTTTGAGCACTGATCCAGAAGCCATTGTTGGTGGAGTTAAGATAGGAACTCAATTCTACAAAGTGCATATCAATCATCCTATAGCAAAAGATGAGCCATTAGTGAGACCCATACCTGGGTGCAATAATATTGGTGATGCCCATGCCAAAGGAGTCCCAATTGCCTGGCCTTTGATGTTTGATGTTTGTATGTTCAAACTAGCTATCTTAACTTTGCTTCGATGTATATATATATATATATATATATATATATATATATATATATATATATATATATATATATATATATATGTGTGTGTGTGTGTGTGTGTGTGTGTGTGTGTGTGTGTGTGTGTGTGTGTGGCCTAATTTGTAATGTTACGACTTGCATTTGTTTCAGGTTGAAATGATTAATGGTTGAATTTCCACATCGTTGTCTACAAAGGATGAACAAGAAGCAACAGAATTTATGAATACTAGTTCTTGATTTTTTTTCTTTTCTAGTATGGACTATGTTTGATTACTCTCTAGAGCCTTGTTATGTAAACATATTATTATTTGATCTGAAGCAAGCACTATGTTTGAAATCATATGGATCTTGCTATGATTATTAAAATTTGTTTATGTGATTTTTCAATTATGTGTCATGTTTCTATGATTCTATAATAATATGTGTGCCACATATATAAGAGGAACAAATCTTTATTTCATAATCGGAATGTGTTACAATATATATGAAAACAAGTGTTACAAACCGTGTGTTCCTTTATTCCATTGCCCCACCACAATGTACAAGTGTTACTAGAACTAAAAAAAGTGTTACAACACATAATCATTGTAACACTAGGCAAATGTTCCTATAGATTAGTAAATGTGTTACAAACTACGCATTCTACCATAATATGAAGTGTTAGTAGAACAAAAAAAAAGTGTTACAACAAAAATTATAGTAACACTAGACAAATGTTCCGATAGACAAGTAAATGTGTTACAATACAGTAATGCATTTTTTGGATATAAAAGAACACATATCTTGTGTTCCAATAAATTGGTCCATTGTAACATGGCCAATTGGAACACAAAAAAAAGTGTAACTAAGAGAGGTAGTAACACTTTTTGCATCATATAGTAACACAAGTTGGTGTTACTATATCCCTGCACTGTAGTAGTGTGGATGCTATATTTTATTAAACAACTTCATATATATTCTCAATTTAAAATATTCCAACCCTTAAACGATTTCAAATAAAAGAGTTTCAACCCTATGTAAATTATTTAGATCTTGTGGAGCTCTATAATTTTGGTAAATTAAGGGTTGGTCTCCATCTAAGTCTGAAAATTTGAAAAAAAAATCAAATATCTGATGATTTTGAAATATATATATATTTATATATGGGACTTTACAAGTTTTCAAATAAAAACTTACCTCGGATGGCCCTTTGGTAGGTGGCACCTGTGTTTTTGAGTCCCAAGGACATGATCTTTTAGCAGTAGCCAGTAGGCACTGAAGGGGGTGACGAATGAAGTCTTGATATGGTCTTCCTCCTTCAACATGATCTGGTGATAATAACCAGAGTAGTAACATAAAAGGCATAAGAGCTCACAATCATGAATCTACGACCTCGTCTATATGCGAGGTAAGCCGAAGGGTTCTTTAGGACTATGTTTGTTGAGATCGGTATAATCAACACATGTTGTCCATTAATTTATTCTTCTTATTTACAAGATTGGTGTAACGACACACATTGCCTAGCTATGCTCGCATGGTGCGATTGGAGTCATTATGGACGGGGCAAGGGCCATTCAGGAGCTTTTCATACACCAAATTGTAGGTGCGCTTAGCGCTAGCCTAGCGTTCTCGACATTATAGTGGCGTCGTCCCTTGCCTGCCCTGGAGGTCACTAGTCAGCCGTCATGATGCCGGTCGTCGTGACGACAGTCGCGGTCTGCGGTGGTCATTACGTCGGCCATCACAGCGTTCGTCGCAGCGACGTAGATGTTGATCCGGGCGAAGGGGCCTATCATTGGTCTTGAACTGACGGCCTGCCTCCTCATCATTGGCATACTTGTTGGCAATTTGGAGCATCTCTGTGATAAAACATATCAGTCTATGTCCTCATCATTGGTGTACTTATTGGCAATTTACAGCATCTCAGTGATAAAACATATCTTAACACGATAGTTATCTTAACCATTTTGCTCCGTTCAGCTGGCTGGCTGATTGCTGTGAAAGAAAAACACTGCTGAATGGCTGGCTGATGCTGGCTAGTAAGTTCAAGCGAACAGAGATGATTGCAGGCGGTTTCTTTCATTAGTACATAGATGATTTGTCTTGACGCTGCGATTTCTTTTACGGGTGGTTCCGCTTTACATCCGCCAGTAAAAATCAAACGGAAGAAAACCGCTAGTAGAAATCGATTTCTAGTGGTGGTTCTTTAAGAAAACCACTTGTAAAAATGACTCATTTCTACTGCCGGTTCTCATAAGGAATCGCGAGTAGAAATCGATTTGTATTGTCTGTTTTCTTACGGAACTGTGTATCTACAAGAAAGCAATTCAGTGGGCTATGGACATGACCATTGACATATGGTAGATAGTAGATACACCAAATGCGGTGGCAGAATCTGGTAGGGCAGTGACCGATTCCTCCAATCAACTGCGGGAATTGCCAACGGCTGGGTGGATGAAATGTAAAGTTGATGGTGCTTTCTATTAACATCAATCTCAAGGAGCTACTACGTGATGAAGATGGTGCCTTTGTATGTAGTGGAACAAAATGGTATAGGCACTTTCCAGATGCCCTTAGCATGGAAGCCTTATCTTGCAAGGATGGCCAGATGGTGCTGAGGCAGCTAGGAGCACGGACAGTGTTGCTGGAGTCGGACTTCCAAGAATTGATCAAACATTGGCATGCAAGAGATGACCAACGCTCAAATATTCTACCTCTTCTAAGGTATATCCGGGATTTGAGCATACTCTTTGAGCATTTTAGATTTACTTTCACCAAACAACATTGTAATCGGTTAGCTCATACTCTTGCAAAATAGGTTACGAGTGAGACAGAAGTCGGATGTCAGAATTAGATACTGGCATGTGTTTCGATGCTCCTAACCTCTGATTGTAATCCCGGTATTATCGACTGAATGAAATCCCTATTGTCGCACAAAAAGATATAGTCTTATTCATAATTCATAGTTCAAAATTACCCTATTTATATTTTCTCGTCTTACGTTGTTGAGTACAATGTCCATAGAGAGTACATGCTCTTGTCAATATCATGCATTTTGCCTATCCTTCAGTACATATGATTTCCTTTGCCACCTCATTTCATCCAATCTCCGTTAGGGATGGAAGAAAATACAAACAAAAAACACCGAAATCAAGTTTATATGGAGTAGTTTGTTTCGTTAGCTATTTTGGCTTCTAAATTGATATGTTAGCTGAACTGACTTTATTTTGGTTTCCAACACTGAGGACTAAATAAAACTGAACTTCCATCCTTAGTTGACGATGTGAATGATGATTGCTATTCCTTATAAATTAAATTCAACTAACCGGGGTAAGCCACCCGGGTATTGTTGTGATAAATAAGATCTTCTCACATAGCCTAAAAAAACCTCCATACCCCTGCATCAGGCACCACCGTTTGTGAGAACCCTCAGGACCCGAAGTGTGCTACTAAGGCCACCCAAATGTTTCAGCTAGGCACCCTTTCGCATTCCCATTGCTTATGGACCCTAAGCGATGGTTCTTCGGTGCCTCTCCGGGCCACAAGCATTTATGCTCCTGGATGGACCGGAAGCCTGGCTCATGGATATACAGCATGGATATTCTTAATTGTCTAGTGACCAGAATACACACACGCGCGCGCGCCCACACACACACACACACACACACACACACACACACACACATATATATATATATATATATATATATATATATTAGAAATACTCATATGAAACGGGGGGTAGCTGCCACCGGGGGTGCGGTAGCTACCCGCCCCCACAAAAATGTCGAAGCACTTCTGTCTTCCTTCTACCGTGGCAGACAATGTCTCATTTGGGAAATTCGGTCAGGCCACACCGAACCACGCTTTGCTTCGCGTAGATGAAAGCATGCCCATGCATGCACAGCCACCCAGTCCAAGTGGACGCCCGAGCTGCAGCACTTGTCCTCTTCAGAAATGATTCAGACCAGACACCGAGCACAACACTCTAATGGTCCCAACTACATGCATGCTTCTGCCCCAAAAGAGAACTGACAACAGCAGACAGAGGAAAGGCCGACATCCTACTATATATGCCATTGGTATGCAACAAGCACTGTCCGTCAGATTGCATTAGTAAGCCACGCGTCCATGATCCAGCAGCGGCGGTAGCTACCACCCCCATGTGGGCAGCTACCCTCCGTTGCATATATATATATATATATATATATATATATATATATATATATATATATATATATATATATATATATATATATATATATATATATATATATATAGTCCTGGGCAGCTACCCTACTAATCAAAGTACTAGGCTCTGATTACTAATCAGCGCTCTCACCAGAGCGGCCGCCCATTCCGATGGAGAAAAAGCCTCCCCCTAGTTTACTCCTCCGCAAGATGAGCGGTAAAATTTCCATCTTAATTGTCGCTCATAATTACCTCCTCATAGCGACCCTGCCCTATAAAAGGAAACTGTACCCACCTTTCTGGCATATAGTTTTCTCTCAATTCTCTCCTCACCCATTTGGATAATTGGATCACGGATGCAAGCGGCGACCTCCAGCATGTTCCCTGACGATGGCTGATGAAGCTCCCCCAACAAATGGATCACTGCATGCGGACCAGCGGCCATGCGTCGTGCACTGTGTAAACAGCGCCTCCATCTGTCTTCCCCACATCAATCGGCAGCGGCACCTCGCCTCGCATGGAGCGGTCCAGAAGTCGCCGTGCTCGGGCTCGTCATCTTCCTCGTGCTTGGCCCGTGTGTCATGTATGAGCACAACCTGGGTCCGGCAAGATGGTCGCGTTCTATGGCTCCGGATCCTGGTGTCCCTCTCCCTCCTCCATGGTGATGCAGTTGTGCTTTTTCCCCCTACCAAGCGTACTTGTCTCGAAGAGATTCCGAAACTGGTGAGCATCCTAACAAGGTTTTTGATCCGATTTTATACTTTTGTTCTAATTTCCCCGATACATTGTTTTTCATATGCATGCAAGAGGAGCATTGCTGTCTGCTGGAGATCTAGGGGGCGGCTGCCGTCGAGCTCGAGCTGCTGCCTATTGGAGATCTGCGGCGGCAGTGATCATCTTCCCACCGTGACCCTATTTGCATGCTCTACAGGAACTGCTTGGATTCCATGATTTTTTTTGTACACGTTTGTTAGATGTGAAGGATGATGTATATATTCTTGAATGTTTCTTTTTTTTCCAGATTTTCATGCATATGATTTAAATAACACTGAATTACTGCTACGTATTTTGGTCTTTAGTTTGGATCCCAAGTGTTCAGTACAATATTCGAATGTACAGAAATTTACTCCTTGCTTTGCCATACTAATAATTTAGGCTTACTATGGTTTAAAGCGTTGTCTCATAATAATTTACTCAAAGATTCGACACCTCAGTAAAACTAGCACAACCAATTTACTACACACAGACCAGCCTAGAATTATTTTGTCAAATCAAATTTACCACTTATATTTTTTTAATACAGTAGTACTGCTTCACTTGAAACAATTACTACAAATCAAATTAATTAAGGTTGCAGGAAAAAAGTACTATAAAAGACTAAAAAATGAACTATACTGTCATAGATGAATCTAGCAATAAAAATGAACTATAATGCCAGAGGTAGTAATTTTTACTAGCCATATGATGCTTCTAGCAATAAAAAACACAAGGCGAGGCCTTGCCAGAATTTAAAAGGCGTCAAAGGCAGGGTTGGACAAGGTGTGCGGCGACTCACCGTGGTGCTGATGGCGGTAGGATGGCGTGGCAGTGGAGAGTTGTGGCCGTGCTGGGTGATCGCCGTGCAGTGCAGTCCCTTGACGATGGTGCTAGCTCCTCCTCTAGCCTCGGCTCCGGTGTGCCCCGCGACGGTGGCGCTCCGGCAGCTCCTCTTCCTCTGCTCCGCTCTCTTCCTTCTCCCTCTCTCTGTTGTGCTGTGTGATGTGGTGGCTTGTGCCGCAATTGCGACGGTGGCGTGCGGAATGGGTTTAGGGTGCTGCGGGGTGGTTCGCCTTTTGTACACGAGCTCAGACCGACTCATGGCGAACGGCCATGATACACTGCGGATGATCAAGCGGCTAAGGTGAGGGTCTGGCTAGGGCTCCTTGGTTCCTTGGCAGTTAAGGCGAGGGGGACAGGCAAGGGACAGGCTCACCCGAGCGTGGTCTTCTCGGGCGCGTGGGGCCGGGGTCATGCGTTTTGAGTGTCTCGGTTCCCCGTCGTCTCAGCGAAGAAGAAGAACAGGGAAGAGGCAAGTAGCGCTGACAGGCGGGGCCGGGTCGTCAGCGGCAGTGAGGAAGTGAAAAGGCGACGCGCGCGTTCACCTTCGCTAATGGACCGCGGCTGGGCTGGCTGGTGCTTCGCGTGCGCGGGTGTCGGGAATGCGTGGCGAGCTGGGCCATGACATGGGCTGGCCTGGCTCGGTTGCGTGCGGTGAAGGGAGTGGGGAGGGGTCGACTTGGGCTGGGCTCAGCAGGCCGGCTAGGTCAGATCTCTCTCCCCTCTCTTCTCCATTCTTTTTTTTCCTTTTCCTTTTCCTAATTTTCTTAACTACACAATTATGCAATTGCTTCTATATATCATATATGTACAAACATAGAATACAAATAAAATTCAAATATGCTGCATGAGTTGTTAACTTAACTTTAAAAAGAAATGGAAGTGCAAGTGACATTCACATAATTATTATTTGCGTAATTAAATTTACATGCATGCATAAGAAAATGAGTTTGGATAAAAGAAAAACTAAAATTGGTTGGGAATTTTGGTGTGGGATTTTTAGGGTTGTTACAGTCCTCCCCCCACATTAGGATCTCGACCTCGAGATTAAAGAGATAACGTACCCTTCAAAGAGATAAGGAGACATGGTCCGCAAATCCGATTCTTTCTCCCTTGTAGCTTCTCGTTCTGTGTGATTGCTCCATTGTACCTTGCACATAGGTATGGTCTTGTTGCGTGTCTCCTTTGTGTCCCGTGCCAAGATCTTGATCGGGTCTTCCTTGTATTCGAGTGTGTCCTGCAGGTCTAGGGCATCCGTGGGGATTTGTTCCTCGGGAAGCTTCAAGCACTTTTGTAGCTGTGAGACATGGAATACGGGATGTACTCCGGATAATTCCTCGGGCAGCTCTACCTTGTAAGCAAGTTTTCCAATCCGTTTGCATATTCTGTACGGCCCAACATACCTTGGGGCTAGCTTTCCTTTCACATGGAATCTAACGATGCCGCGGAGTGGCGATACCTTGAGGTAGACATGGTCTCCTACCTTGAACTCAAGCTCTCTACGTCTTTTGTCAGCATAGCTCTTTTGCCTGCTTTGCGCTATCCTCAGGTTCTCTCTAACTTGTGCTACTCCTTCGTCTGCCTCCACAATCTTAGCGGGGCTAAAGAATGCTCGTTCTCCGGGTTCTGACCACATCAACGGGGTTCTGCAGGGTCTTCCGTATAAGGCTTCAAATGGTGACATCTTGATGCTTGCCTGATAGCTGTTGTTGTATGAGAACTCTGCATGTGGTAGACATTTTTCCCAACTCTCTCCATACTTCAGCACACAGGCACGGAGCATGTCCTCGAGAATTTGGTTCACTCTCTCTATTTGTCCATCCGTTTGGGATGGTAGGCGGTGCTATAATCAAGCCTTGTTCCGATAGACTTGTGTAGCGCCTTCCAAAATCGTGACACGAATTGTGATCCCCGATCAGTGATTATGCTCAAGGGTGCTCCATGTAATCTCAGGATGTGTGTGATGTATAGGTCGGCTAACTTTTCAGCTTCGTACTTTCTCTTTACAGGAACAAAGTGGGCAACTTTGGTCAAGTGGTCTACAATTACCCAAATGGAATCGTATTCATTCTCGGATCGAGGTAAGCCGATTATGAAGTCCATGGATATGCTTTCCCACTTCCACTCTGGTACAGCAAGGGGTTGTAGTGGTCCTGCTGGGCGCTGATGTTCTGCCTTAACCCGGTTACATGTGTCACATCTTGCCACATGTCCGGCTATTTCCGCCTTCATGTTTTCCCACCAGAAATATTTCCTCAGATCGTGGTACATCTTGGCTGAGCCAGGGTGAATACTATACTTGGAGTCATGCGCCTCTGGCAGGATCTCTTCCCATAGTGCTGAGTCAGTCGGTACGCAAATTCTTTGCTTGGACCAGACAGTTCCCTGTTCATCCTCCCGATACTCGGGGCCTCTTCCCAGCTTCATCAAGCCTCGAATGTAATCAATCTTGGGGCAGTTCTTCTGCGCTTCTCGGATACAAGAGGTAAGGCTGTATTCAACTCGTAGCTCATTCAACATACCATGAGATACTATCTCAAGTTGGAATGCATCGAATTCCTTCTTAAGCTCAAGAGGCATAGACTCGGTGATGAGAGTATGGCAGTGGCTCTTACGGCTGAGTGCATCGGCAACTACATTAGCCTTCCCTGGATGGTAATGGATCTCAAGATCATAGTCCTTGATGAGCTCTAGCCATCTGCATTGCCTCATGTTCAGATCTTCTTGTGTGAAGAAGTACTTTAGGCTCTTGTGATCGGTGTAGATATCACACTTGTTACTAATCAGGTAATGCCTCCAGATCTTGAGTGCATGCACCACGGCTGCAAGTTCTAAGTCATGGGTCGGGTACCTCTGTTCATGCTCTTTCATCTGCCTCGAAGGATAGGCTATCACTCTCCCTTCTTGCATTAATACACAGCCCAATCCTTGCCGCGAAGCATCACAGTATACAACAAAGTCCTTGTGGATATCTGATAGGGCTAGCACGGGAGTGGTGGTGAGCTTCTCCTTCAGAGTTTGAAAACTATTCTCACATTCAGGAGTCCATATGAATTTGTTCTCCTTCTTCAGCAAGTTGGTCATGGGTCTTGCGATCTTGGAGAAATTCTCGATGAATCTATGATAGTATCCGGCAAGTCCCAGAAAGCTTCTGATTTCCGACACATTGCGGGGCTGTTCCCATTCTTTCACAACTTCAATCTTGGTTGGATCTACTGCAACTCCTTCTCCTGACAGTACATGAGCCAAGAAGGCAACTTTCTCCAGCCAGAACTCGCATTTGCTGAACTTGGCATATAGCAGATTGTGAGACAATCTCTCCAGTACTGTCCTCAAATGCAGCTCATGTTCCTATTTGGTGGCTGAGTAGACCAGAATGTCATCGATGAATACAATCACAAACTTGTCCAACTCGTTCATGAAGACCTTGTTCATCATATTCATGAAGTAGGCCGGGGCATTAGTGAGTCCGAAAGACACTACAGTGCACTCATACTGCCTATACCTGGTGACAAATGCGGTCTTCGGGATATCTTCTTCTCTGATCTTCATCTGATGATACTCTGATCGAAGATCAATCTTCAAAATGTACCTTGCCTTGCTTAACTGATCCAACATGTCATCAATGCGGGGCAGCGAGTACTTGTTCTTGACTGTGACCGCGTTTAGATTGCGGTAGTCAATGCACATCCTCATAGAGCCATCCTTCTTCTTGACAAACAACATAGGTGCTCCCCAGGGTGAAGCACTGGGCCTGATGAAACCCTTCTCCAGTAATTCCCCTAGCTGCTTCTTGAGTTCTTTCAGCTCATCTACCGACATCCGATAGGGTCTCTTGGCAATCGGTGCTGTCCCTGGCATCAGCTCAATGACAAATTCTACATCTCTATCGGGTGGCATGCCTGGAAACTCCTCTGAGAATACATCGTTGAACTCACAGACCACAGGAACATCCCTAAATGTCAGCTCTTCCTTGCTCTCCTTGGTCTCTAAGGCACATAGGAGGGTTTCGAGTCTCTCGGTTTGGGGTATGCATCGGACAGCTTGTCCACAGGGGTGGGTTATTTGGACATATCTAGGTGAACAAGATATCACTCCCCGGTGATTGGTTAGCCAATCCATGCCTAGGATGACATCTAAGCCATTGGAGGGCAGTAGGGTAAGATCAGCTAGGAAGTCTAGTCCCTCAATTGTGACTCTCACTCCCTTACATATGTGGATACTCCTGAAGGTTCCTAAGGGTGAGCTGGTTAGGATGGGGTTCGCTCTCGGGGTTACAAGTACATTATGCTTGCGTGCATATGCAGATGAGATGTATGAGCATGTAGCACCTGAATCAAACAAAACCGTAGCTTGGATGCCCTGTACCAAAAATGTACCGTATACTGCATCAGGAACAGCTTCTGCTTCTTCAGCTGTCATGTGGTTCAGACGTCCACGAGCGGTAGATCCCTGGTTCGGTGTGCCTTGAGTAGCTGCTGGTGCGCGGTTGAGGTCGGGGCACGCTGCCACTCTGTGTCCGGGCTTCCCGCATCCGAAGCAAGTGAAAGGTGCACTGCCTGCTATGGTTGTCGCAGGAGCCTTCCAGTTGCTCGTCCTTGGTGTGTTGGCCGCTGGGGCGGGCGTGTTCTGCACAGCTCGAGTTGGCGCAGGGTAGGTCTGAGCGGGGCGGCGGTAGTTGCTGTTGTAGGTACCACCACCACGACTCGAACCCGAAGAAGATCCCTAGCGAGTCCGGAAAGGCGGAGGTGCTCCCGTTCGCTGCTTCTGGGGTGGAGCAGTGCGAGTGGGTCCCTCGGAACGACGCTTCTTTCCCTTGTTCTGGGCCTCGAACTCCAAGCGTGCTTCTGCATGATCCTTCTCGATCTCGATGCTGCGGTCAATCAGCTCACGTAGAGTGTAGCTCTTGTTTTCTGACAGAGCCAACCTGATCTTGGTCTGAAGTCCTTTCCTGTAGTAGTACATCTTTTCCTTCTCGGAACTCACGTAAGACGCAGGTGCGTAGCGGAGCAAGCAGTTGAAGCGGGTGGTGTACTCGTGGATCTGGTCAGCTCCCTAGGAGATGTTGCGGAACTCGTTCTCCTTGGCCTCCATAACTCCCTCTGGAATGTGGCGGTCACGGAAAGCCTCAGTGAACTCGTCCCAGTCGATGCGGGCTGGGTCCTCGTGAGCGCTGGTGTAGTTGTCCCACAATGCTCGTGCAGCACCTGTCAGCTGGTGGCTAGCAATCCCAACGCACTCCTCATCAGTGCAAGTGGTCAGGTCTAGCTTCTTCTCTATCTCCTTGAGCCAGTCATCGGCGGCAAGTGGATCGCTGTCGGTCCCATCGAAGGTGGGCAGCCTCAGCTTCAGGAATCCCTCCAGTTTCCTTTGGAAGTCATTGTGGGGTGGCCCATGGTGCCTGTTCATCCTAGTAGCAATGGCATTCAACAGCTTTGTCTGCTGGGCCATCACTTCCACCAACGTCGGCGGTGGCGGCGGCGGTGGTGGTAGCGGAGGCGCGCCTTCGCCATGTGGTGGCGGGTTGTTCACCGGTGGCAAGTCTTCAGCTCGCTGCAGCTCCTCTTCCAGGTTGGTTGCTCCTCGTCTTCCAGCTGCGCGACCACGGCCACGCCCACGCCCACGCCCAAGTGTAGGTGCGGGCGAGGGTTGGCGATTCTCCAGACGAGCGAGCGGAACGCCTCATTGACATCTGTAAGCATTTGGATATGTGCTTAGCGTAGTGATGGATAAGTAATGGTTTAAATAGGGGTTAGGTGTTTTCAACGATTTAAAAGAATTAAAACATTTTTCACTCTACCCTGCACTCAACCAAAGAAGTATAAAGAACCATAAAAAGCATAAGATCCAAATGTCACTCATCACATGGGTTATTATTACATAAAGGAGGTTCCTACCTGCTAAGAAGATCGTGCTATGCGTAGATAGCAAATGACAGGGTAACTCATGGTAACACTAATCTAAGGCCACGCAGGGTCCCATAAGCTACTGCTGCATAAGGTGGAGTACGGCGTCGGGGATGCGGCTGTCCTCTGCCTCGATCTCGTCGTCGGTCATGGTCAGGCGCTTGACGTAGTCGAGTGCTACAGCTAGCTCTGGAGTGGCCTCAATCTCCTGCATCCTCAAAGACGGTCAGGCTCCCATGTTGAGCGTAGTAGGTGGCACGCGGAAGTCTCCATGCCTGGGCTTCGTCTTCTCCAGTGGGGGTAGCGGACTCTGCACCTTCCGGATCTCAATGACCCTCTTGGCGTCTGACTGCTTCCAAGCTGCCTCGGTCCTCCGTAGCTTGTCCTTCAAGAACTCCACCATCTTCACTCGATCAATTAGGTGCCCCTGGTTGCGGATGGACATCTCCTCGGACTTCTCCAGCTGCTTCTCCAGCTCCTTGATCCTGGAGCGCAAACTGAGCATCTCAACCCCGTTGTCTCTGCCCTTCTACTCCCTCTCAGCAAGTGCCCTATCCTTGTCATCCAGCCTCCTCTGAAGTCCCAACACTCTGCTGTCTAGGTAGTGGTTACGGATCCCGAAATCCCTGACCTTGTCCCGCAGGTCGGCGATCTCTGCTCGGTGCAACTCGTCCCTGCGCTGCATCTCTAGCTGCAAGTCAGTGATTGCCTTGCTCAGGTCCTCTAGTGTCTGTGTCCCTCTCTGTAAACTGTCCTCGGCCTCTGCCAAGCGTGCTCAGTCACGCTGCCTCCTCTGCTCCAATGAGCTGATGTACTCGTCCTGCTCCTGGAGGTGGTGTGCCACTGTGCGTAGACAGGGGTTAGTCTCGGCTTGAACGATCTGGCTGGTGTACAGAATCCTCTGGATAGGGTCAGGGTGTAGCTCCAAGGCCTGAGGTAACAGACGGAAGTGGGTCCCTCTGAGGTACTCGTAAGCTGTGTACACAACTGTGCGTAGCACCTTGCGGGAGACGGACTGTACTCCGTCCTCCACAGTCTCTCCAGCAGTGTAGTCAGTAAAAACCGGTAACCCTGGAAGAGTCAGACTGACGGGAGTCTCTACCCTGGTGGTGACTGGTCCCTCAAACTTCTCATCCTCAATGAGCTTTCCTCTGCAGAAGTATTGGATCTGGTCAGCGGGTGCTCCGAGCTCCTCGAGCACCTGTCGAAGTACCATGGCGAACCCTCCGTGGTTCTTCCCATTGATCAGTATCTCGGTAGTGCCGTCGCGCAGCGGAAGTGTGGTGGGCCCATAACCCACAGGTCCCAGGATCGAAACCTGGCTCTGATACCAACTGAAACGACCTCAATTTCCGTGAAGGGAAATCCACAGGCACGCAGTGTAATTAAATAGATTGCTTCTCACAATCCATGAAATTACCCAATTCTCAGTTGTTACCAGGATCCATACAACGATAAATAAGTCTTACATAAATATTTATTACATCGCCACACTGGCGGAAAGTTCAAATAGAGAAGCTTGGTAGATGCGGAAGTGAATCATCCTTCACGGCCAACTTGAGTGTAGCACGTGACCCTATTCCTCGTCATCATCTCCCTCGAAGTCATACTCATTCTCGTCACCTGACAGCAAATTTATTAGTACGATTTGTACTGTCCACGAAGCCCACCTATGCAGCAGTTGCTTTGTGAAAAGTGGACGCAAGGCTTACAAGCAGTCCTATAGGCTGAGGTTACCTATGCATTGTAATCAATGTTTTAATAATCAAGTTTTATCACCTTCTCATCACCATTATTCCCATCCCAACACCACATCTCACCAGCACATATACATCTCTAACTCATTCGATAGGCCCAACTCCCTCCCGGGCCCATCTCAGCGACACACTGCCACGCGGGCACACTGCCGGAAAACATCATCCAGGGGGAGAAAAGAATAGTCACTCCCTATCTAGTGAAGCAGGTCACAGGAAAGATCCATAGCCGAAGATTCGGCATATGTATCGATCGATCAACCATACACTCTGCAGAGGTTTCGCTACTCACAAGATTAGCCATCATAGATGTCGCGCGAACATCTAGGCAGAATTCCGGGTGCTTGCTTGCCTAGGTCGATGCCACCCTACCACTCAGCCCTGGGGCATTCCAGATCCAACACCTTCACGCTGAGACCGGGAGACGCAGCACCGGGCCCAATCGGTGGTACTGCGCATCTAGAACAGTACGGGAACCCATCAACCGTCACCGCCCACCCTTATCACCTTCCAACCTAGTAGTAGTGGCACCGCCCTACCAAGTAGTCCAGCCGTCTCTCGCCCATCAGAAGCGAGTGAGTAGAAAAGGATTCCCATGATTCTGAGTACTAGTAAGTGTTCTAGGTTTGACCAAGCAGACATTCTCCATCTCAGAGGGATACTCTCCCCCGTGCCATCACAACACCTCCATTCGTGGGGTTTCAAACCACCAAGGCTATTCACCCCGGAACCACCTCTTACACCCTTACCCGCCACAGGTATCTCTTGTGGTAATGCCCAGGTTGCATTCCGGCAAGACTTGCTTATCCAGCTCGTCGTAAGTAGCCCACTTGGTCGACTCGACCCTCACCATGCACCCAAGACAGATGCAGCACGCTCTCCCAGTGGTTATAATCAGGTTCCTACATAACCCGTCCCAATTCCACCACATAGCAAGTAATAAGTAGCAAATAGTGGAAGAGTAACAGTATAAAAGCAGCAGCTAACCTAACAGCGGACAGCAGGGTAAAAGTTTGACAAGGTAGGGAATTCAATAATACTATTATGCAACCTATGCAGATTCATCATATGATCATAAGCAATGGCATGAATGACATTAGCAATGCGTAATAGGAGCTAAGGATTGGGTGGGACGTGGCACCTTCGTAGTCGTCGCCTAACTCCTGAAGGTACTCGTGATCATCCTCCTCAGTCAGATTCTCCTTCGTCTCAGAAATTAATTATGAAATAGTCGCGTTAGCGACTCCTATAGAGTATTTCAGAAAGATCCAATAAAATAAGGAACCAAATGCACACAAACATGGGCTTAGATTGTAGATCTTATTTTTCTAAGAATTTTGATATATGGTGCGTAATTTTTGGACATCGTATGAATAAGTTATGAATTTCCGAAGATTATCCTATTTTATGAAAATAGAAAAATGGCCAAAATAACTAGAGGGTGACACGTGGCAGCCTCTGATTGGTTGGGTCACTGTTCACATTGACTAAGTCAATGGTCTGGCTGACAGTGGACCTGCTGACGTCAGCATGACGTCATGCTGACGTCAGCGTTGACCCAGTCAATGTCGTCTCTCGGATGGAACCGGATGTGACATCATCACCCGGACACGTGGCGACACGGGCTTGCGCCACGTGGTCGCTCTCGGTCAGCTGCGGGTTTCGGCGTGTGGACTCTGGTCCATGGTGGACTCTCTTCTCGTGGTCCGTAGACCTGAGGCTTGTCTCACGGTGAACCAGGTTCACCCTTCCTTCTCCTTTCCGCGGCTCACGGCAGACCGGGCTCATCCATGCTCCGCTGCAGGGCGGTGTGCACACGCGTGTGCACCCGCCAGGTGCTCGACATCGGCTCCCAACGAGTCGCCGGCGGCAGCGTAGCACGGCGGTGGTTCGGCGAACTTGGTGATGGTCGGTAGATGACATCTATCAATGGTTGACGGCTCGCGGGGTGATTTTGGACTAAAAACGGGTCGGCTTGTGCCCAAGGTTGCGAGTGCAGGGTGCTCCGCTCGCCGGCGGCGAGGCTGCCGCGTCGGTGAGAACTCGGCAAGGCCTGGGAGGCCCTCCAGAAGGTGGTTAATCTTAGAGAGTCCAGGTTGACGCTAAGCCAGTCCCAATTTCGGCTTCAAGGCACACAGAGGTCCATTCCCGACGGCGGCGGTTCCTGCGGTGGCGGCGGACGGCGGCAAGGTGGCTATGGTCGCGTTATGGACATAACCGAGGCGGCTCCAACCAATTGGCGTGACTAGTAAGGCATACAACCCTTTAAACAACGAGCTGTGGTCAAGACTGGCCTCTTTTTGGCTTCGGCTCGCGGTGGCGCTCCGGCGAGGTAGCGGTGCACGTGGCCGAGGCGACAAACGCGGCTCTCGGCTCGGACATCCACTCGGCTGTGCTGAAAGGGTTATGGCGAATCTCGACGGCCTTTCCTCGTGACGTGGGGTGGCCGGAGGTGTTCGGAACGGACGTAACCGTGGCGGAACATGTCGTTGGTGAGCACGTCCTCTCGCGAACACGTCGTGCTGTGTTCCGGGGCCAAGGGGGGTCGGATCTAGGGTGTTGGGCTCATCCGTGGCGGCTTTGGAGGTTGATAAACGTGCCGACGGTTCGTGGCAGCGGTCTATGGCTTGTGCGCACGGGAACGCCATTGAAGAGGCGGCGCTCAGAACGCGCGCAACGGCGGTGCCCGTCGGTGATGATCCTAGCACCTATGCTCGTCGTCCCTTGGGCTTGTGAGGCCAGGTCTCGTGTGAGTGTGTGCAAGTGTGCTCCGGAGCCGGTAATGGCTCAGGCCTGCGCGCCTCGGAGGCGAAGCGCCATGGCCGGCAGCAAGGCAGGGTTGGACAAGGTGTGCGGCGACTCACCGTGGTGCTGATGGCGGTAGGATGGCGTGGCAGTTGAGAGTTGTGGCCATGTGATCACTTTTAGGATAGATAGCCGTACTATCAAGAGGGGCGAAATCATTGATGAAATGCGGTTATCAAGTGCCACTAGGTGTTCATGATCATTACATATGCATATAGATGCTAGTGTCACTAACAAAACCCGTTGAAATCTCTTTGGAAAAGACTAACACACGTACACTAAAGTGAGAGACAGTTTGGAGTGTTAGTGACTTAAGAAACGGGGTGAAGTTTGAGGGTTAGAGAGGGTTTGGTCCTCTCTTCCTCCTGCTGAGCTTGCGAGGCAGGATTCGGCGAATTTCGGAGACATTACAATAGAAAAACTAGCGTCGGACCGTATTGTCACAGAGTGTCGGACCATTAGCCTCAGTACGACAGCTAACACTGCTGAGAGCGTCGGACGCTCAGTTTTGGAGCGTCGGACTATTCTCCGAAGCGTCCGACGGTGCAGAGCGACGAGGAGGTGACACGTGGAGAGCAGAGGAGCGTCGGACTCTCGGCATTAGTCCGACGGTGAGGGTCGGACTAACGTCCGACGGTTTTCAGTGCTCGGGGAGCTCTCTGGAAACGTTGGACGCTGGCGAGTTTTAGTCCGATTGCCTGCTGTTTTAGAGTCCGACGGTGGATACGTGTAGTGCGTCGGACCGTGAGATTTGGTCCGACGGCCTACCGTCCGACGGTTGTTTTGGTGCGAGGAAATAGCCTTGTGATCCAACGTTCACCTTCAAATGGCTAGTGACACGTGGCGTTCATCCGAGGCGTCGGACCGTGCGGATTAGTCCGACGCTCTGGCCGTCGGACAGTCCGACGGTACGCAGAGAAAAGAAAACGGCTAGTTCTTTGTGTGTGGCTTATAAATAGCAACTTGGCCGGTTTGGGGAGGATCTCTTGGCACTCCTAAACATCATAACATACTTGTGAGCCTTCCCACTCCACTCTCACTCATCCTACTTGATTGTGTTCATCTTTTGGTGAGTTTGGAGAGCATCAAGTGCATTGCATTGATAGAGATCATCTAGAGGCACTTGGTAGTGGTATTTCGCAGCGGTTTCTCTTGTTACTCTTGGAGTTTGCCGACTCCTAGACGGCTTGGAGCTGCGAGGATCGTTGAGGGGAGTTGGTGATTGTCTCCACCTCCAATCGGTGAAGTTGTGAGGGGTTCTTGAGCCTATCCCCGCGGGAGATCGCGAAAGGCATCTTTAGTGGATTGCTCGTAGCTTGGTGGATCCCCGTCTTGTGTTGGTTGTGCGGCACCCTTGAGAAGGGTTTGGCGTGTGATGCCAATTAGCGCGTGAACCTCTAAGTGGGTGTATCGCTACAACGAGGACTAGCTTGCCGGCAAGCAAGTGAACCTCGGTCAAAAAATCTTGTGTCCTCTCTCTACCGAGGATTTCTCTTGTATTTGATTGATTGGTTATATTGGACTTCATCTCTTCTCTTCACCGGCGGTATTGAAATCACCTTTACTCTTTACATTTGTGTACTTCTCTCTTATGTAGCTTTTTAGTTAGTTGCTCACTTAAGAGTAGTGTAAAGTAGTAACATAGCCTTTGAGTGTGAACTAGAGATCATAGTGTAGTATACTTGTCTAGGTGGCTTGCATAGTGTAGTTTAGAGCTAGTGCTCTGCAAAGCTTGGTATTGTTACTAATCGGCTTGTTAAGTGTTGTTTGTAGATTTTTTTATAGGCTATTCACCCCCTCTAGCCATTTAGAACCTTTCAAGTGGTATCGGAGCCAAGGCACCATTGATTTGAGGCTTAACAACCTACGGTGTAAAAATGGCTCAACTCAACATTCACATCAACAACACCAAGAAGCCACCACAATTTGATGGCACAAATTATGCATATTGGAAGAGCAAGATGACTTCACACATCAAGTCAATCAATAGAGAGGTTTGGAAGGTTGTGGAAACAAAGATTGAGATTGCCAATGCGGCCAATCCCACAACCGCCGAAGAAAGATTGCTTCAACTCAATGACATGCGGTTTGTGCTATTCATGAGGCCGTAGATGAAAAAGTGTTTGAGCAAATCAAGAACATTGAGAGTGCTCATGAAGCTTGGAAGAAGCTTGAGGAATCATATGAGGGCACCAAGGGTGTAAAGGCCGCCAAAGCATACATCTTGAAGGACAAGTTTGCAAGCTTCAAGATGAAGGATGATGAAACCGTGCCGGAGATGTTCCATAGATTGCAATTCATTGTGAATGATCTCAAGGCCGTTGATGAGGAAGTGAAAGATAGTGACTTCTCCATGAAGTTCTTGAAGAGCTTGCCCAAGCGGTTTGCCACATTGATCACGGTCTTGGTGAAGACAACATTGAGTGAATTGACTCCAAATCAAGTGCTAGCGGAGGTGATGATCGATGATGCTTATAGAGATGATGATAATAAAGAGGAGTTGATCAATTAGAAGAAGAAAGAAAAAGATGAAGACTCCAAAGATGAGAAGAAGATGAGAAGAAGAAGAGTGTGGCATTCAAAGCCACATCCTCATCAAAGGGCAAGAGCAAGGCCAAAGAAGAGTCAAGTGAAGATCCCTCTAGCACAAGTGAAAGTGATGAAGAAATGGCCCTTCTAGTAAGAAGATTTGGCAAGTTCATGAAGAAGAAGGGCTACTGGGCAAGAAGTAAGAAGAATGCAAGAAGATTTGATGGCCCAAGAAGATGCTTCAATTGTGGAAGCAAAGATCACTTGGTAGCCGATTGCCCACACTCAAGTGAAGATGATCACAAGGGCAAAAAGAAGAACAAGCATGAGAAGAAGGAGAAGAAAGAGAAGAAGGAATCTTCATACAAGAAGAAGAAGAAGAACTATTCTCATGTGGTGACATGGGATAGTGATGCCTCTTCAAGTGATGAAGAGAGTGATGATGATAAGAAGAGCAAGAGGAAGGCACATGCAAGCATTGCCATTCATGACAAGCCTTCCATCTTCGACACTCCTTCTTGCTTCATGGCCAAGGGCTCTAAGGTATCATCCGACACCGAATCTAGTGATGATGATAGTGATGATGACCTAACAAAAGAAGAATTAATTGAAATGTTTGATGATGCACGTATTCATTTTGATAAACTTAGAAAGGAATGCAAGGGCTTGCGCAAGGATAAACAATCCATTGAGCAAGAACTTGAGGAGCTTAGAGTATCTTATGAGAGTCTAAAGGAAGACCATAAGAAGCTCCAAAAGGTTCACACTAAGCTTGATGAAGCTCATTCTTCTCTAGTTGAGCAAAATGAAGACTTGCAACAACAAGTGCAAAAGAAATAAACTAAAACTTGCAACATAGGTGTAACATGTGACATATCTTGTGAACCTATTGTTGTTATCACTAACCCTTCTTGTAGCACTTCCACTACTACCTCACCCACTAGTGACCCTTCACTAGTAGTTGAGAACAAGAACCTAAAGGAGGAGGTTAAAAAGCTCAATCACTCCTTAGCTAAGGCTTATGGTGGTGAGGACCGCTTGCTTATGTGCTTGGGTAGACAAAGGGCATCTCTCCACAAGTAGGGATTGGGCTATACCCCCAAGAAAGGCAAAACCGCCTTTGCTCCTCACAAGACTTGTTTTGTGAAGAGAAATGGCCGGTATTGCACAAAATGCAAGCAAGTTGGTCACCTAGAGCAAGATTGTAAAAGCAAGAAATCCAATGATCATGTATCCTCAATTAAATTTGATTCTTGCTACATTCTTACAAAGGGCTCAAACGGTGTGAAGGCTAAGTTTGTTGGTACATCCATGTTGGGTCCAAAGAAGAAGACCATTTGGGTACCAAAGAGTATAGTCACTAACCTTCAAGGACCCAAGAAAGTTTGGGTACCTAAAAGGAATTGATCTCTTTTTGTAGGTCAATTACAAAGCCGGAGGGAGGCATTGGGTGCTTGATAGTGGATGCACTCAACATATGACGGGTGATTCTAGTATGTTTGGCTCTCTCAACATAAGTGCAAATAGTGGCTATGATGCAATCACATTTGGTGACAATAAGAAAGGGAAAGTGAGAGGACTTGGTAAAATTGCTATCTCCAATGATATGTCCATCTCAAATGTGTTGCTAGTTGAAAGCTTGAACTTCAATTTGCTCTCGGTTGCTCAATTATGTGATCTCGGGTTCAAGTGCATATTTGGGGTTGATGATGTTGAAATTGTTAGTGTTGATCGCTCAAATTTGATATTCAAAGGCTTTAGATATGACAACCTATATCTTGTGGATTTCAATGCTAATGAAACTCAATTGTCAACTTGTTTGATCACTAAGTCAAGTTTGGGTTGGTTATGGCATAGAAGGCTTGTTCATGTTGGAATGAAACAATTGAACAAACTAGTAAAGCATGATCTAGTTAGAGGTTTGAAAGATGTCACTTTTGAGAAAGATAAGCTTTGTAGTTCATGTCAAGCCGGCAAACAAGTTGGAAATACATATCCTAAGAAGAGCATGATGAGTACTAGTAAAGCTTTTGAGCTCTTGCATATGGACTTGTTTGGACCAACCACATATACTAGCATTGGTGGGAGCAAGTATGGATTTGTGATTGTGGATGACTATACTAGATATACATGGGTATTCTTTCTAGTTGACAAGAGTGAAGTGTATGATCTATTCAAGTCTTTTGTCAAGAGAAGCCAAAATGAGTTTGAAACAACCATCAAGAAAGTTAGAAGTGACAATGGTAGTGAATTCAAGAACACCAAGATTGATGAATTGTGTGATGAGTATGGTATTGGACATCAATTCTCACCCAAGTATACACCACAATCAAATGGCATTGTTGAAAGGAAGAATAGAACCTTGATAGATATGGCAAGATCAATGCTAAGTGAATACAATGTTAGTCATTCTTTTTGGGCCGAAGCAATCAACACCGCTTGCTACTACATCAACTGCTTATATTGCCATGGTATGCTTGCAAAGACTCCTTATGAGCTATTGAATGGTAGAAAGCCCAACATTGCATATTTTTGGGTTTTTGGTTGCAAATACTACATTCTCAAGAAAGGCACAAGATTGAGCAAGTTTGAAAAGAAATGTGATGAAGGTTTCTTACTTGGCTATTCTACCACAAGCAAGGCATATAGAGTTTGGAATTTGGCTAGTGGTACTCTTGAGGAGGTACATGATGTTGAATTTGATGAAACTCAAGGCTCTCAAGATGAAGTTGAAAATCTTAGTGATGTAAGAGGCAATGACTTGGCAAATGCAATGAAAGATATGGATATTGGTGATATTAGGCCAAGGCAAGTCAATGATGATGAAGATGATTGTGCAATTCATACTAGTATGCAAGTTAAAAATGAAGCAAGTGCAAGTGACTCACAAGATCAATCTCAAGTGCAAGATCAACAAGCTAGTTCATCTCAATCCAGTGATCAAGTTCCTATTCTCCAACCGGTCTCTATTGTAAGGGATCATCCTTTGGATCAAATCATTGGTGGTATTCAAAGTGGAGTTCAAACTAGAGCAAGACTAGCTCAAATTTGTGAGCATTTCTCATTTGTGTCAACCATAGAGCCAACCAAGATTGAGGAAGCATTGAAAGATGTTGATTGGGTTAATGCCATGCATGAAGAGCTCAACAATTTCACAAGAAATCAAGTTTGGGAGCTAGTGGAAAGACCAAAGAAACACAATGTGATAGGAACCAAATGGGTCTTTAGAAACAAGCAAGATCAAGATGGCATAGTAATAAGGAACAAGGCTAGATTGGTTGCACAAGGTTACACTCAAGTAGAAGGGCTTGATTTTGGAGAAACCTACGCACCGGTTGCTAGATTGGAAGCCATTAGAATCTTATTAGCCTATGCTTGTGCCCACAACATCAAGTTATATCAAATGGATGTCAAGATTGCATTTCTCAATGGGTACATCAATGAGTTGGTATATGTGGAACAACCTCCCGAATTTGAAGATGTGAAGAAGCCCAACCATGTGTACAAGCTAAGAAAGGCATTGTATGGTTTGAAACAAGCACCTAGAGCATGGTATGAGAGATTGAGAGACTTCTTGCTCTCTAAAGGGTTTAAAATGGGAAAGGTTGATACAACACTCTTTACTAAGAAACTTGGCAATGATTTGTTTGTGTTATAAATATATGTGGATGATATCATCTTTGGATCAACAAATCAAAATTTTTGTGAAGAATTTGGAAATATGATGGCAAGTGAGTTTGAAATGTCAATGATTGGTGAGCTTAGCTACTTCCTTGGTCTTCAAGTCAAGCAAATAAAGAATGGTACATTTGTAAGTCAAGGCAAGTACATAAGGGACATGGTGAAGAAATTTGGATTGGAACATGCAAAGCCCATGAATACTCCTATGGCAACTAATGGGCATTTGGACTTGGATGATAGTGGCAAAATGGTAGATCAAAAGCTATATAGATCAATGATTGGAAGTCTCCTTTATGTGACCGCATCTCGACCGGATGTCATGTTTAGTGTGTGCATGTGTGCAAGATTTCAAGCCTTACCAAGAGAAAGTCATTTGAAAGCCGCAAAGAGAATATTGAGATATTTGAAGGGCACACAAGATGTTGGGTTGTGGTATCCTAAGGGATCCAACTTTGAGCTTATTGGATATTCGGACTCCGACTATGCCGGTTGTAAGGTGGATAGAAAAAACACTAGTGGAACTTGTCAATTGCTTGGAAGGTCACCTGTATCTTGGTCTTTAAAGAAGCAAAAATAGTGTTGCTCTCTCAACGGCCGAAGCGGAATACATTAGTGCCGGAAGTTGTTGTGCACAATTGCTTTGGATGAAGGCAACTTTGAGTGATTTTGGATTGAAATACAAGAAAGTGCCTTTGCTATGTGACAATGAGAGTGCTATCAAGCTAACTGTAACACCCGGAAATTTTCAATTTTTGAAATAGGAATTTAATTTGATTTATTTATGCAATTGATTGAGCATTTAATATATAGAATAATATTTTTTGTGAATTAAAATAAACCCTAGGGCATAGAAACATGTTATGTTGCATACATGCCGCTGCACATATTTATTTCCTGAGATTTGATTGGATTTTGCAAGGGTTCAAAACTTAGTTTGAAAAGCCATTTGGAAAACAAATTTGAAAATAAATTGAGAAAATTAGAAAAGGGAAAACTCCCTCCCCTTCTCTGCAGGCCGAGCCGGCCCATCCCTTCTCCTCAGCCCAGGGCGCTGCCCCTCTCCTCCTTCTTCGCATGGGCCGAGCCGGCCAGGCCGAAGCCCAGCAGCACCACCGGCCCGTGTGCATGCTAGAGCCCCGTCCCTCTCCGTCTGTGACTGACACGCGGGGCCCACAAGTCATCTTTCTCCTCCTGCTCGTGTTCGAAGCGGACACGGCCGCGCCGTAACCACCCCGGCCTCCTCTCTTGGCGTGGCCGAGTCCATCCCGTGTATGCCTCCACTGGCCCATAAAAGGAAGCCGCGACCCCCTCCCTCTGCCGCTGACGCGTAGGGCCCGCTGCCCCGCGCCATCCCCTTCCTCCAGTTGGAGTCCGAGCGGAGCACGAGCGCCGCCTCTAACAGAAGGCAACCGCTGGATTTTTCAGCCGAGTCCGTCCCAAGTACGCTCCCTCGCACCCCTATATAGGTCGGCCGAGCCCTGCCGTCCCTCCCCACAAGTTTCCGAGCAAGCTACGCCCTCCAATCTTGCCCTAGCCGCCGCCCCGAGCTCCGCCACCGCCGTCGATTTCTCCTCGGGAAGACTTCTCCGTCGAAATTGGTTGTTCTCCAAGCTTCGCAGCAAGGTCAGGGACCTTCCCGACCCCTTCTCCCTCGGTTTTGTGCACTATAGCCATGATGCCGAGCTTCGCCGCGGCCATAGTTCCGCCACCTAGCTCGCCGCACCCTCCCCGAGCTACCTCTGTGGCAACCGAAACCATAGATAGGTTTGGCTTGAGCTCCTCTTGCTTCCCGACCAGATCCCGAGGTGTGCCGAGCTTCCTAGCCCCGAAAACGCCGTCTCCGGCCATCTTCCGGCGAGGAATCGGCCGGGCGCCGCCCGACTCCGGCGACCAGAGCCGCCCCTCTTTTTCCAAGCTACCTGCGCCGTCCACGGCCGATCCAAAGGCTCACAGTGGGAGATACCTTTTCGACCGGCACTTTTGCAAAAGAGCCCCTGAGCTTTTTAATGTTCTAACCCGTGATCCTTTGGCGTATTTCTCTGATTACGCTTTCCTATTTAGAAAACGTATTTCCTCGGTTTTAATTCAAAAGGCGTTTTCAATATTTACAGATTTCCCACTCAGTTTATTTCGGCAATATTTTATTCGTTTTAGCTCCGATTTGATCCGTTCAAGTCTCGTTAGATTCGTAATTTCATAATCTATCTAATGATACAACTGTTATTCATGTTTTGAACTTTTAAAATTCGAGATTAGATTTAATCTATTATTTTATTAAAGTAAAACTTGTTTATTTCATAACTTCACCGTTTGAACTCCGATTTTCGTGATCTTTATATCGTTGGAATCGTAGCGACGCGTAGATTATTTTTATACACTTTTCAATCTGTTTTTCCACTGTTGGTGTACTGTTTCTAATATAGATCTTGTTTGCTTCGTGTATGATTGCTACGATGATTGTGTGGTGATTTTATGATCGAGTTCAGACGGTGAGCAATACGTAGGTGATCAAGAGTACGTTGAGGATTCAAGTTCTCCAGAGCACTGTGATCAAGGCAAGTATAGCATGGACCATCCTTGTTGCCTATTCACCTTAATCATTAAATTCATGGTGCATATGTTTACCTTGGCAACCATAGTGATTATTCCTAGCTTTTGAAGACTTGATCCTTGTTACCTATGAGATTGCATTTGAGTAGTGATGCTAGTGCTTTGATGGGTCATGATCTTATGAACTTGAATAATTGATTATGAAATAAAGATTAAAAGATGCTTTTAGTAACATGGACTAAGGACTAATCTGTAAGTATGACACCGGGACTTACAGCGCAACCATGGGGGCTATATGGCTCTGGCTTTAGTCAAGTATGGAGTTACTTTCTATCATGCTATTAATCTTGAAAGGTTCCTTGCCGAGCTGGTTGTTTTGCAGCTCCTGCCTTTGTGTGTACTGCTGCGTGTGTGTGCCACTTGGAAGGAGGGCTCTATCGCCCCTTGCCATTGCGCCCGGATTGATTAGTAACTTGTTAGCGAGGCTTTTGAAAGACTTCATAGTGAACCCTGCCGATCTACCTTGGTAGTGGGTCGAGAGGCTGATCACCTCGAGAAAAAGGGTAAATCACGACTCATGGTGAAAGTGTGCAACCTCTGCAGAGTGTAAAACTGATATATCAGCCGTGCTCATGGTCACGAGCGGCCTTGGACGTCTTACAGGAATTTAACTAATTGAATATTGATTTATTTGAAGTTTCTATTGATGTTTATTCCATATTAATTATCATGTTTATATGATCATGCAAATCTTGTTCCTTGGTATATTCTATTGCTGCTACTCAAATTGGTAAAACATGATCAACTAAAAGCAACCGCTGTCAACCAGTGTCATGCCTTATTTGAGCCTCATAAACCCATGTTATTCTTGTTGAGTACGACATGTACTTACGCTTGCTTTATTTTTCATATTTGGATAAAAATCCCGGATGGGTAATAGATGACTATGAGGATTCTTCTGAGGATTATTAGGATTGTGTTCACTAGTCAACTATTCCCTGTGGAATGGAGATTCCGTGAGAGAGAGATATATATTCCGCTGTTATTAATGTAAAGACTCTGTAATATTATTCATTATATATTAGACCTTATGATGGTACTATGTAATTTGTCGCTTATGTGTGTGATTGACCTCTGGGCGCACATAAGTTAGTTCATTCAATTTTATCCTTAAAATTGGGTGTGACAGATTTGGTATCAGAGCATAGGTTGACTGTAGGACGCAAGCCTAGATAGAGTGGACATTTTATGATGTGCTTTTCTCATCTTATTCATGCTTTCTACCTTAACCTTGATAATTGCTAATTTATGTGCTTCCCTTACCCTTATTCCATTATGAGAATTTGATTTCTCTTCTTATTCTAAGATCTATCATGCTTTCATGCTTTCTCACCTTGTTCTATTACGAAAATTTTAATTTCATTCTCATTCTACCTCTGTCTTGGTCGAAAACTAAGAAGATGGCACATGATCGCTAAACTACCCCATGAGTGTGTTGAAGAAGCCAAGCCGCAAGCCTGACTGTCAATGTGAGGATGAACTTAGGAATCAAGAAAAGATGCCAAGCTCGATAAGGAGAATCACGATAGAAGTCTAATTAGACAATAGAACGATTTAGATTTGAGTCAAGTTGAGTCGAGTCTTGTGTGCGTGTGAATTTTATGTGCTCGTTGCTTTGTGCTTATGAATTATGTGTGATTTGGTTCTTTGTAATGAGTGCTTAGGATTATACATATGTCTCTAAATCTCTTAATTAAAAGATTTAAAGGGTAAAAAAAATTTAATAAATAATTAGGTTGAATAAATTTAGTTTTCTCAAAATCTGTTTTTCAGACCTCTCTGTCTTGTTAATTATTCTTAATTAACTTCATAAATCCAAAAATTATAAAAATTTTAAGGGGAATAGTAGACTTCCATCCCTTTCTATGGCCTCAAGAATCACATTAATAGCTATTATGGTTTTAGAGATACAGTTGTTGCAATTTGAGAATTCTGCGCAGTATGGCAGACCGGACAGATTCTGTTATTGTCTGTTTTTGGTTAATCTAACATCAGAATCTGGAAAAGTGGTCCACATGAAAGTTGTAGACAATTTCTCAGGTTTTCCAACGGTATAAAGAACTCCTCTGTTTGATTTCTAATACTCCAGATATGATCATTTTTCTATGCTGCTGTTATCGGATCTCGCCCAGAAAATTCAGAATCATGGTTTATAAGTGTGTGCATAGTGAAAAAAAAAATTCTAAAACTCAATTATATGTTGGAAAAACAGATGGCCAGCAACAGGAGGAATCCTAATCCACCACCACCACCACAATCTAGCATTCAAGATCTCATCGCTTCGCAGACGCAGCTGATGGAGACAATGATGCAGTTCATTCAAAACCAACCAGCTGGAGGACCACAACCTGCTCAACCTCAAGCTAGAGATAAGCGAGGAGAATTTTTGAAAGGTCGTCCACCTGTGTTCAACCACGCTGCCGACCCATTGGATGCTGATGATTGGCTTCGCGCCGTGGAGAGACAACTCACCATTGTGCAATGCAATGATGAGGAGAAGGTGTTGTATGCATCTAGACAGTTGCAAGGAGCTGCTCAAGACTGGTGGGATGCATTCCAGTATGGTCGCCCCAATAATGCGCCTGCTATCACATGGCAAGAGTTTTGTGAGAACTTCAGGTCATACCATATTCCTGAAGGTCTGATAGAGCTGAAGCAGGCAGAATTTAGAGCTTTGAAGCAAGAACAAATGTCGGTGCCAGAGTACCGTGATCAGTTTGTTCAATTGTCGCGGTATGCTCCCGATGATGTTGCTAATGACAAGGACAAGCAGCGTCTCTTCCTCAAGGGACTTCATGATAGATTGCAACTCCAACTCATGACAACCACCTACCCCAATTTTCAAGAGCTGGTGAATCGCGCTATAGTGATCGACAACAAGCGCAAGGAGATGGCGGATAACAAGAGAAAGAAATAAGGACAGACCTTTGCAACAAATAACCGTTCACGCCCGAACCCTCCGCAACGGAATTTCCAGCAGAGACACCAAGGGCCATCAAATCAATGGAACCGCAATCAGAACCAGCCTCGCTTTCAGTCTCCACCGCAACAGCAGAAAACTCCTACCCAGACTCCTCAGCAAGCTACCCCTAGCAAGACCCCCAACAGGACCAATACATTTGGCACTCCCATCAAGTGCTTTGCCTGTGGAGAATCGGGACATCTCTCTTACCACTGTCCCAAGAAGCAGAACCAGCAGACTCCGCAGAGTAGCAACCAGAAGGAAAGACGTCAACAATCGCCTAATCAAGGAAGTGTGAACCATGTGTCCGCGGAGACAGCTCAGGAAGCACCAGAGGTTATGATGGGTACGTTCAACGTCAACTCCATCCCCGCTACCGTTCTTTTTGATTCCGGTGCTTCGCATTCATTCATATCACAAAGTTTTGTGAGGATACACGGTATACCACTATTAGCCCTACAAAACCCATTATTGGTAAATTCACCGGGTGGGGCTATGCAAGCTCAATATTATTGTCCTTCGGTTAGCATTGCTCTAATGGGGGTAGACTTTAAAGTGAACCCTACGGTAATAAGAACAACCGGAATAGATGTTATATTGGGTCTGGATTGGATGAAGCAGCACAAGGCAGTTATTCAGTGTGAGAAAAAGGTCGTTGTGTTAACTACGTCCAAAGGAGATAAAATCAATGTTGACGTAGTTATGCAACCACCACCAGCAGCGACAGTTAACCAGATTCGAGGGGAATACCCAATTAAAATATTAGAAACCACAGAGCGATTCAGAAGGAGTGAAATTATAAAGTTATGCAAGGTACAGTGGAATCGGTCTTCAGAAAACGAGGGAACATGGGAAAAAGAGGAAAAATTAAGGAAGTTATATCCCCAACTTTTTGAGTAAGCACTAACTAATCTCGAGGACGAGATTATTTTTAAGGGGGGTAGAATTGTAACACCCGAAAATTTTCAATTTTTGAAATAGGAATTTAATTTGATTTATTTATGCAATTGATTGAGCATTTAATATATAGAATAATATTTTTTGTGAATTAAAATAAACCCTAGGGCATAGAAACATGTTATGTTGCATACATGCCGCTGCACATATTTATTTCCTGAGATTTGATTGGATTTTGCAAGGGTTCAAAACTTAGTTTGAAAAGCCATTTGGAAAACAAATTTGAAAATGAATTGAGAAAATTAGAAAAGGGAAAACTCCCTCCCCTTCTCTGCAGGCCGAGCCGGCCCATCCCCTCTCCTCAGCCCAGGGCGCTGCCCCTCTCCTCCTTCTTCACATAGGCCGAGCCGGCTAGGCCGAAGCCCAGCAGCACCACCGGCCCGTGTGCATGCTGGAGCCCCGTCCCTCTCCGTCTGTGACTGACACGCGGGGCCCACAAGTCATCTTCCTCCTCCTGCTCGTGTTCGAAGCGGACACGGCCGCACCGTAACCACCCCGGCCTCCTCTCTTGGCGTGGCCGAGTCCATCCCGTGTATGCCTCCACTGGCCCATAAAAGGAAGCCGCGACCCCCTCCCTCTGCCGCTGACACGTAGGGTCCGCTGCCCCGCGCCATCCCCTTCCTCCAGTCGGAGTCCGAGCGGAGCACGAGCGCCGCCTCTAACAGAAGGCAACCGCCGGATTTTTCGGCCGAGTCCGTCCCAAGTACGCTCCCTCGCGCCCCTATATAGGTCGGCCGAGCCCTGCCGTCCCTCCCCACAAGTTCCCGAGCAAGCTACACCCTCCAATCTTGCCCTAGCCGCCGCCCCGAGCTCCGCCGTCGCCCCGAGCTCCGCCACCGCCGTCGATTTCTCCTCGGGAAGACTTCTCCGTCGAAATTGGTTGTTCTCCAAGCTTCGCAGCAAGGTCAGGGACCTTCCCGACCCCTTCTCCCTCGGTTTTGTGCACTATAGCCATGATGCCGAGCTTCGCCGCCGCCATAGTTCCGCCACTTAGCTCGCCGCACCCTCCCCGAGCTACCTCTGTGGCAAACGAAACCACAGATAGGTTTGGCTTGAGCTCCTCTTGCTTCCCGACCAGATCCCGAGGTGTGCCGAGCTTCCTAGCCCCGAAAACACCGTCTCCGGCCATCTTCCGGCGAGGAATCGGCCGGGCGCCGCCCGACTCCGGCGACCAGAGCCGCCCCTCTTTTTCCGAGCTACCTGCGCCGTCCACGGCCGATCCAACGGCTCACAGTGGGAGATACCTTTTCGACCGGCACTTTTGCAAAAGAGCCCCTGAGCTTTTTAATGTTCTAACCCGTGATCCTTTGGCGTATTTCTCTGATTACGCTTTCCTATTTAGAAAACGTATTTCCTCGGTTTTAATTCAAAAGGCGTTTTCAATATTTACAGATTTCCCACTCAGTTTATTTCGGCCATATTTTATTCGTTTTAGCTCCGATTTGATCCGTTCAAGTCTCGTTAGATTCGTAATTTCGTAATCTATCTAATGATACAACTGTTATTCATGTTTTGAACTTTTAAAATTCGAGATTAGATTTAATCTATTATTTTATTAAAGTAAAACTTGTTTATTTCATAACTTCTCCGTTTGAACTCCGATTTTCGTGATCTTTATATCGTTGGAATCGTAGCGACGCGTAGATTATTTTTATACAATTTTCAATCTGTTTTTCCACTGTTGGTGTACTGTTTCTAATATAGATCTTGTTTGCTTCGTGTATGATTGCTACGATGATTGTGTGGTGATTTTATGATCGAGTTCAGACGGTGAGCAATACGTAGGTGATCAAGAGTACGTTGAGGATCCAAGTTCTCCAGAGCACTGTGATCAAGGCAAGTATAGCATGGACCATCCTTGTTGCCTATTCACCTTAATCATTAAATTCATGGTGCATATGTTTACCTTGGCAACCATAGTGATTATTCCTAGCTTTTGATGACTTGATCCTTGTTACCTATGAGATTGCATTTGAGTAGTGATGCTAGTGCTTTGATGAGTCATGATCTTATGAACTTGAATAATTGATTATGAAATAAAGATTAAAAGATGCTTTTTAGTAACATGGACAAAGGACTAATCTGTAAGTATGACACCGGGACTTACAGCGCAACCATGAGGGCTATATGGCTCTGGCTTTAGTCAAGTATGGAGTTACTTTCTATCATGCTATTAATCTTGAAAGGTTCCTTGCCGAGCTGGTTGTTTTGCGGCTCCTGCCTTTGTGTGTACTGCTGCGTGTGTGTGCCACTTGGAAGGAGGGCTCTACCGCCCCTTGCCATTGCGCCCGGATTGATTAGTAACTTGTTAGCGAGGCTTTTGAAAGACTTCATAGTGAACCCTGCCGATCTACCTTGGTAGTGGGTCAAGAGGCTGATCACCTCGAGAAAAAGGGTAAATCACGACTCATGGTGAAAGTGTGCAACCTCTGCAGAGTATAAAACTGATATATCAGCCGTGCTCACGGTCACGAGCGGCCTTGGATGTCTTACAGGAATTTAACTAATTGAATATTGATTTATTTGAAGTTTCTATTGATGTTTATTCCATATTAATTATCATGTTTATATGATCATGCAAATCTTGTTCCTTGGTATATTCTATTGCTGCTACTCAAATTGGTAAAACATGATCAACTAAAAGCAACCGCTGTCAACCAGTGTCATGCCTTATTTGAGCCTCATAAACCCATGTTATTCTTGTTGAGTACGACATGTACTTACGCTTGCTTTATTTTTCATATTTGGATAAAAATCCCAGATGGGTAACAGATGACTATGAGGATTCTTCTGAGGATTATTAGGATTGTGTTCACCAGTCAACTATTCCCTGTGGAATGGAGATTCCGCGAGAGAGAGATATATATTCCGCTGTTATTAATGTAAAGACTCTGTGATATTATTCATTATATATTAGACCTTGTGATGGTACTATGTAATTTGTCGCTTATGTGTGTGATTGACCTCTGGGCGCACATAAGTTGGTTCATTCAATTTTATCCTTAAAATTGGGTGTGACACTAACCAACATCCCCGTGCAACATTCAAGAACAAAGCACATTGACATAAGGCATCACTTCATTAGAGATCACCAAATCAAAGGGGACATTGCAATTGAAAGTGTTGGCACCGAAGATCAATTAGCGGATATCTTTACCAAGCCACTTGATGAGTCAATATTTTGCAAGTTGAGAAATGAACTAAACTTACTAGACTACTCCAACATGAAGTGAAAAAGCATCCTACATTATATGACATGCCTCTCCTTCGACTAAAGCAAGGTAAAATTGGTTGACATGGCACTCATACTTTGATTAGGATTTGTCTAGTTCATGTAGACATAAAATGCATCTTACAGGTTCATTCATGAAAAATTAAATAGTTTCATGTATATATGGTACCACTTTTGTTCTTTGTGCTTGCATGATCAAGTGGTAGCATATGACATAATTGATGGGCTTGCAAACCTAGTGTTGAATCTAGAACATGAGCTCATGATGTGTAACTTAACATGGTCAAGATAACCCTACTAGTGAGGTGTGAAGAAGCTTGTCCTTGGCTCAAACTTAGTTACATATTCTAGGCAAGTGATCTAGATTGAACCAATGTGAACATGAACTAAATCCCATTTATTGACTTGATACTCCCATAATTTGCACCATTTTTGGTGATTGTTGACAAAGGGGGAGAAGAAAGTCACAAAGATAAGAAAGGAAAGGGGTCAATTAAAAATTTGAAAGCACACAAGTAGGGGGAGCAAGCTCATGAATAAGTTGTTGCATTTGTGTGTGTGCATTATCATATGAATTGTTGCATTGACAAAACTTCAATTCCTATACTTGCTTGATTGGTGAAATGCTTAGAAATAGGATTTGAATGGTGATTTGACAAACTAGCATGCATATGACTTACGTGTCATACAAAGTACCTCTTTTACTTAAATGTTGATCTCACGAGGTATTTTGAGTTTGTGATGCATGACTAGTAAACAATGGTGCTAAGGATGGTATATTTCCGCAACTCCGATGGTATCACGCTTCAAAGGTCCATTCTATATACCTTAGAATCATTTGATAGTAGTAGCTCACCCAAACTTTCAAATTCATGCATATGTGAAAAATTGAACCAAACACAAGGAATCACATATGTAGAGGGAGCTAATACTATCAAAGTGCAAACTTGGTTTTCATTTCATATCTTTGTGAAGGTTGTCATCAATTACCAAAAAGGGGGAGATTGAAAGCCCATGTTTGGTTTTGGGTAATTGATGAAACCTAGTTTGCTAACGATTGCTCTAAGTGTTTCATGTGAATTGATTAGCAAATGGCAAGATGGAGCAAAGGACCGGGTCGGTGGAGGCCACAAGTGAAGGGCAATGACGGCGTCCATGAAAATGGTGTAAGTCCATCAATAAAGGAGAAAGCCCTATTGACGGCATCCATGCAAATGGTATAAGTCCATAATCAAAGGTGTCCACAAGGTCCATCAAGAGATAAGAAGAAAGTTGATAAGAAACCGGGAGCTCAAGGCAAAGGTATGACCAATAGGAACTCTTTTGGTTTTGGTGATCAAGATTCCATAGAGGGAGTGATCACTTTTAGGATAGATAGCCGTACTATCAAGAGGGGCGAAATCGTTGATGAAATGCGGTTATCAAGTGCCACTAGATGTTCATGATCATTACATATGCATATGGATGCTAGTGTCACTAACAAAACCCGTTGAAATCTCTTTGGAAAAGACTAACACACGTACACTAAAGTGAGAGACACTTTGGAGTGTTAGTGACTTAAGAAACGGGGTGAAGTTCGAGGGATAGAGAGGATTTGGTCCTCTCTTCCTCCTGCCGAGCTTGCGAGGCAGGATTCGGCGAATTTCGGAGACATTACAATAGAAAAACTAGCGTCGGACCGTATTGTCACAGAGCGTCGGACCATTAGCCTCAGTCCGACGGCTAACACTGCTGAGAGCGTCGGACGCTCAGTTTCGGAGCGTCGGACTATTGTCCGAAGCGTCCGACGGTGCAGAGCGACGAGGAGGTGACACGTGGAGAGCAGAGGAGCGTCGGACTCTCGGCATTAGTCCGACGGTGAGCGTCGGACTAACGTCCGACGGTTTTCAGCGCTCGGGGAGCTCTCTGGAAACATCGGACGCTGGCGAGTTTTAGTCCAACGGCCTGCTGTTTTAGAGTCCGACGGTGGATACGTGTAGTGCGTCGGACCGTGAGATTTGGTCCGACGGCCTACCGTCCGACGGTCGTTTTGGTGCGAGGAAATAGCCTTGTGATCCAACGTTCACCTTCAAATGGCTAGTGACACGTGGCGTTCATCCGAGGCGTCGGACCGTGCGGATTAGTCCGACGCTCTGGCCGTCGGACAGTCCAACGGTACGCAGAGAAAAGAAAACGGCTAGTTCTTTGTGTGTGGCTTATAAATAGCGACTTGGCCGGTTTGGGGAGGATCTCTTGGCACTCCTAAACATCATAACATACTTGTGAGCCTTCCCACTCCACTCTCACTCATCCTACTTGATTGTGTTCATCTTTTGGTGAGTTTGGAGAGCATCAAGTGCATTGCATTGATAGAGATCATCTAGAGGCACTTGGTAGTGGTATTTCGCAGCGGTTTCTCTTGTTACTCTTGGAGTTTGCCGACTCCTAGACGGCTTGGAGCTGCGAGGATCGTTGAGGGGAGTTGGTGATTGTCTCCGCCTCCGATCGGTGAAGTTGTGAGGGATTCTTGAGCCTATCCCCGCGGGAGATCGCGAAAGGCATCTTTAGTGGATTGCTCGTAGCTTGGTGGATCCCCGTCTTGTGTTGGTTGTGCGGCACCCTTGAGAAGGGTTTGGCGTGTGATGCCAATTAGCGCGTGAACCTCCAAGTGGGTGTATCGCTACAATGAGGACTAGCTTGCCGGCAAGCAAGTGAACCTCGGTCAAAAAATCTTGTGTCATCTCTCTACCGAGGATTTCTCTTGTATTTGATTGATTGGTTATATTGGACTTCATCTCTTCTCTTCACCGGCGGTATTGAAATCACCTTTACTCTTTACATTTGTGTACTTCTCTCTTGTGTAGCTTGTTAGTTAGTTGCTCACTTAAGAGTAATGTAAAGTAGTAACATAGCCTTTGAGTGTGAACTAGAGATCATAGTGTAGTATACTTGTCTAGGTGGCTTGCATAGTGTAGTTTAGAGCTAGTGCTTTGCAAAGCTTGCTATTGTTACTAATCGGCTTGTTAAGTGTTGTTTGTAGATTTTTTATAGGCTATTCACCCCCCTCTAGCCATTTAGGACCTTTCACCGTGCCGAGTGATCGCCGTGCAGTGCAGTCCCTTGACGATGGTGCTAGCTCCTCCTCTGGCCTCGGCTCCGACATGCCCCGCGGCGGCGACGCTCCGGCAGCTCCTCTTCCTCTGCTCCGCCCTCCTCCTCCCTCTCTCTGTTGTGCTGTGTGATGTGGCGGCTTGTGCCGCAATTGCGACGGCGGCGTGCAGAATGGGTTTAGGGTGCCGCGGGGTGGTTCGCCTTTTGTACACGAGCTCGAGCCGACTCATGGCGAACGGCCGTGATCCACTGCGGATGATCAAGCGGCTAAGGTGAGGGTCTGGCTAGGGCTCCTTGGTTCCTTGGCGGTTAAGGCGAGGGGGACAGGCAGGGGACAGGCTCACCCGGGCGTGGTCTTGTCGGGCGCGTGGGGCCGGGGTCATGTGTTTTGCGTGTCTCGGTTCCTCGTCGTCTCAGCGAAGAAGAAGAACAGGGAAGGGGCAAGTAGCGCTGACAGGCGGAGCCGGGTCGTCAGCGGCAGTGAGGGAGTGAAAAGGCGACGCGCGCGTTCACCTTCGCTGATGGGCCGCGGCTGGGCTGGCTGGTGCTTCGCGTGCGCGGGCGTCGGGAATGCGTGGCGAGCTGGGCCGTGACATGGGCTGGCCTGGCTCGATTGCGTGCGGTGAAGGGAGTGGGAGGGGTCAACTTGGGTTGGGCTCAGCAAGCCGGCTGGTTCAGATCTCTCTCCCCTCTCTTCTCCATTCTTTTTTTTCCTTTTCCTTTTCCTAATTTTCTTAACTACACAATTATGCAATTGCTTCTATATATCATATATGTACAAACATAGAATACAAATAAAATTCAAATATGCTGCATAAGTTGTTAACTTAATTTTAAAAAGAAATGGAAGTGCAAGTGACATTCACATAATTATTATTTGCATAATTAAATTTACATGCATGCATAAGAAAATGAGTTTGGATAAAAGAAAAACTTAAATTGGTTGTGATTTTTGGTGTGGGATTTTTAGGGTTGTTACATAACTACTCCCTCGGAGTAGGAAATAATTTGAATTACTGACCAGACAAACACGTTACATCGACACGTTTCAAACAATTTGAATTACAAAAAAGTACCCACGCCGTGAATAGCATAACTCAAAACATAACCTGTTTGATGCTTTGTAGTGTGAATGACTGCACAGACAAACATTCGGTAAACGGACTGAGAACAAATACCTAACGAATGACGATCAATATTCCTATAGGTAGAATTGAGTAACTTCCTTTTTCTGGTGTCTTTCTTCCTCATTCTGCCAGCGAAGAACGAGAAAGACTGATCCAAAACTTATTCTCCCTAGTCCTTCATTATGGCCAGATCTAACCATAATGAAACAGAGAAGAGACCTGAGAAAATTACTCCATGGTGACGACATCATCTCCGCCTTGATGCCACTGTCCGAAAACAAAAATCTCCATGTCGTCATGTTGATGAAGATGCTGACGCCGAGGTTGTCGGCCTCATCTTCAATGAAGCCATCATAGAGAAGAAGATTTCACCCTTCCCTAACACCATCGCTAGATAGAACGAGAAAATAAAACTCCAATACCAAGAACTTTAGCATAGAGAGACACTAACTCCAATGACTCAATCTACTAGAGAAAAACTTATAAAAAACAATGAATCCTCTCTCCCTTCAACCTCTGATGACCAACGGTGGTGAATGGAGGGAGGCGGTGGTGAACCTAGGCACCACCGTTGCCATGTGAGAACTGTCAGGACCTAAAAAGTGCTACTAAGACTACCTAAATGTTTCAGCTAGACATCCTTTCACATTCCCATTATTTATGGACCCTTAGCGGTGGTTCTTCGGTACCTCTCCGGACCACAAGCATTTATGCTCATGGATATACAGCCTGGATTTTCTTAAGTGTATGGTGACAAGAATGTATATTCTAGTACACTCATTTGTATCATAAAATTAATGTTTTTATACAAACTTAATCGTACCTGAATTGATTTTTTGTAGAATTTTATTTTTTAGAAAATGTAGGCAACGAGGCTAGCATAGTTCTCCCTTGGTTCTCTTTTGGTCCGTCGTTTGCACTTTAACTTTAATCAAATTTATACACAAAATTTTGATATTTATGGTATAAAATTAGTTTTGTTATAGATAGATCGTTGAATTTATTTCATAATAATATAAACTGATTTGGAGATATAAGTGTGTTACTAGTATTTTCTATAAATCTACTGAAACAGTAAAAATTTGACCAGAGCGAGTACAATCATGCATGTGCCAATTTTAATGAGAGAAGATCGAGTCAAATAATGCAGTTGGAATCTTAAATTCTTAACAAGCGTGTCCACTTGTTGCCCTCCACGCTTCACACTTGAAACACAGCGTGCGCTAGGTAGATGCATGTGAGCTGCTGGGCGGTGGACGCAGCAGCAAACTGTTTGATGAACGAAAGCGATGGCTAGCTCAGAGAGAAAAATGGTACCTTTTTTTTTTATCGAGACTGAATCCGTTTAAAGGGGTTTTTATTTGTCCATAATCGAGTCTGGTTATTTAACATACAATACTCTATCCGTATATGAATGTCTAAGTCGAATATTTATGCCATTGATATTCAACCGTATTCTATCTGACATAGCTAATACTATCCGTACATATTCAAATCTAAATCTAAGCAGAAATATGAAAACAAATATAATATCAGAGATATGTATCCATATCATATTTGTTTTCGTCCTGCTTAGGGTTAGCCTGCATATGCTCTTCTTTGGTGAGAACTGCTTAGGTCGTAGGTACTACTCCCTCCGTATTAGAAAAAGATGACGTTTTGAAAAAGATCTTAGTCAAATTGAGAATATAAATCATGAATAACTTTTAAATTATTGAGTTTGGAAATATAAAAACTATATAAATAGGATTATCTTCGAATATACTTTCATAAAAATATGCATATATCACTTTTTAATAAGTATTTTTATAAAAATATGAAGTTAAAGTCATGCTTTGGAGACTATATCATTATTCTAAACGTCATCTAATTTAGATACGGAGGGAGTACTATGTATATCATGGTAGATTCGCAGCACCAGGCCCGTCTGAGCGTCAATCGTGATGCACATGAGAGTATTAAAGCATACATTTGAATACACGTCTGGACCACCTCGTGCCACGGTCACGGTGTGGATCAGCATAGCAAGGGAAATCTTAATTTAAGTTAACAACGGACTCCCTTCGTCTTATAAACATCAGTAACATATTTTAGTGTACCAATTTTAACTAATTATAAATAAAAAAGTATAAATATTTAAAATATTAAATAAACATTATTAGATTAATTATGAAATATATTTTCATAATGTATTAATTTGCAGCCATAAATATGAATAATATTCACTAGAAACCTGAGCAAACGTGAACTACTTTACTTGACATGCAATATGTAGTTGCGTGTTTTTTGGGACGAAGAGAGTACACAAGGACGACCGTGACCACGTGATGGATGTAACAAAGAGTAAGGCCCCGCTTGGCACATCTCAGCTTTAATATTGAAGCTGTTTTTTTTAAATAGATTCACAAGCAGCTTTTTCAGTGAAGCTAATCTATTTTAAAAAAATGTTGGGCAAAACAGCTTCACATGTGGACTTTTTTCTCGTTCACATCTTCCTAACGTGACCGTGCTGGAGCTAGCGCCGCGACAGCCATGCCCGCCCGTGCACCGGAGGCCCGCTCGCCCGTGCCCCGGTGGCCGCGCTCACCCGCGTGCCGGTGGCCCGCTCGCCCATGCCCCGACGGCCACGCTCGCCCGCGCCCCGGCGGCCTGCTCTCCCGTGCCCCGGTGGCCGCCCTCCCCCTCGCCGCGGCGACTTCCGAGGGCCGTAGCGGCCATGCCCCCGGCGAGCCAAGCCGCCGGCAGGCTGCGCTCCCGGCGGGCAGCGCCGTGCGAGTCTCATCCTTGGTGGATGGCGCCACGGTGATCGAGCAGCCGCATCCATGGCTGGCGGCGCCCCGGCGAGTCGCACCGGTGATGGTCCATGCTCCCGGCGAGCTTGGCCCCCGGCGCGTTCCGGAGACAGCGGCCCTGGCGGGTTGTGCTACTGTCCGTGGTTCCCCGGTGACCGCGCTCCGGCATAGGCGCCCTGACGGGTCACGCTCCGGCGAGCCTCCAGCAACGCGCCATCGTGTCCACACACACACTCTCTCTCCCTCTCTCTCTGAGCCTAGGCAAAAGCTGCTTTTGGGCATAGTGAGGTCCACATATATGACAGTTGAAGCTAGGGTAAGCCACTTTTTTCAGCTTCGTTCTAACTCATCTCTGTTTGAGAGGAGAAAAATGCCTTGATTAGTGAAGCTGTTTTCAAAAAAGTATTTGGTAAAAAAAAACAGTTGATAACAGCTCGTGAAGCTGTTACGAGCTGTAGCAAACGAGCCATAACATTCATGCGTGCACCACGCACCAGGACCTATGATGGATGTAAAAGAAAAAACCGCAGCACAGTGCACGCATGTCATCGTCGTCCTTGTGTAAAGTCTGCGCACAGTGCCTTGTGAGCCTCGTGCCGCCTGCGCCCGTGCTCCCCACGTGCTGCCACCTCGAATTCGACCCCGCCCAATAGCCAAGCCCGCCCGGCCAAGCCTGACATCGCCAGGGTTTAGGGATCAACGGCCAGTTCAGCCGTGTCGACAGCGTCCCTGCCTCGCACCTCGCCGTGGGCGCCACCCTCCCCGGCCTTGGGCGCCCCCCGCTGGTCCAAAAAATGGAGAGAGAGAAGAGAAAAGGAGAGGGGAAGAAGAAAGGGGCAAACAGGACGATATACCACTGTCGTTTGGGAAGAAAGCGATGCCCGGGCGATGGTGAAAAGCTCGACTCCTTTGGATTCCGGATTAGAAGTAGCTCCGGATCTCCTGCTAAGCGAGAAATAAATATTTTTGGCGGTGGTGTGTAGGAGCAAATTTAGATCAACAAAAATATCCATCATTATTAAATAGCCATTTTTTAGTGTCTATCAACAAAGGGGGGTTATGTAGCTTATTTTGTCTTTTGGTTGGATGAAAGTTAACACATACATGTGATAACATATCCAGGAGCCACTAGCACGTGCCTATTAGTCAAAGTCTCCCTTCATTATCTTCTTTACCATCGTGACACTCTGGAATTATCTAGTCCATCACCATCACTTCGCACATCGCCCTTCGCAAGCAACACCACCTCCGCCATGGCGCCAAAAGGCCTCTTTGGCTTCACCTCTAGCTAGCCATCTTGTTGTCCTCAGCATGCTATCTTCACCCACCCCAGGCCACGACTCCAGCCGCCCCCGATCGCAAGTTCGGCATCGTTAACTAGGCCATGCGCCGGTAGCTTCGGATCCACCTGCCCTAGGTTGTGTGCCCTCTAACCACAACTCTTTTGCTCGTCCATGGCCATGAGGAAGACAGCCAGAGCGCCATTAGATTTAGACAAGCGCGTTCAGAATTATTGCAGGAGCAAGCTCTTGTTTTGAAATATTTATAAACATTTATATATTTATATTTATTTATATATAAAATATTTATGTGTATTCAAATATTTATCTCACTTCTATTGATTATTATATTATTATCATTATTTATTTTATTTATTTATATAAAGGGAGTACGTTCTCCACGTTACTTTTAATTTTTAAGAATAATATCCGAGGCATCTGTTTTGATTCGTACAGTCGTATCCAGACTGATCGTATCCAAAAGTATCCGTATGATAATTCAGATTGGAATTAAAACGTGTCAAATATAAAGATGGGTATGGAGCGGGTCGACGCAGCGGATCATCGAACTGATCCTAAAAAGCCGAATTAAATGGGCCCGTTATGAAATCCATAACACGCTAGAGGAGAAATGGTTCAGAACCTCACGAACTAAAGGATCTAGTGATCGACCCATCACCCATCGACCTGACGCCGCCGTCGGTGCCCTGCGGCTGCAATCTTGCTACTGCTGCTGCGTTCTTGCTGCTGCGTGCTGCGTTCGGCGGCATTCCTGGCGATTCTGGCGGCAGCAACACAGTCCCGGAGCCCAAGGTGAAGCCGAGCGACAGGGACGCGCTGACCATCTTCCGGCACGGCACGGACTTACACGGGGGGCACTAGGGTCCGACCTGGTCGGTACCCTGCCGCTCATTGACCACCCCCGCTCCCCTCCGCATGGGCCAGCGTCCACCCCGCGACAGTTTCTCTTCCTCACGTCGCTCTCGCCCCCGCCGCCGCCCCCGCCCACGCCACGGCGCCTCTCTTCTTCTGCTCCCTGGCCCTAATCCCATCGCCATCGTCGCCGGACGCCTGAGCTCGCTCGCCGCTGCCATGGCCGGAGTGCCCCCGCCCCGACCTTCCCGGCCACCTCCACCGCCGCCAGGGCACCTAAACCGCCCGCCTCCATCCCCACCGCTTGGCCGACCTTCCTCCCCGAGCCCCCTTCCTTCTATACCCACTGGAGAAGCTGCCGGAGATGGCGACGATGGTGGCGACGGCGAGCTCAGGCGCGGGGGCGCGATGGGCCGGGCCGCCTGGCTGGAGAAGAAAAACAATGCAGGAGGGGGTGGTCAGAAGGCGGCACCTGTCCGACATGGTCGGACAGGAAGATTGGCCGACTTACACGGCATCTTAGCGTCTACTCTTAACTAGAGCACGAGCGATGCGTGCGCGGGGCGGTGGCGTGGCGTGGTCAGCTCCGCCTCCGGCCGCCGCCACGCGTCACCTCGCTGTCCCTCCTGTCGCTGGACCTGCGGGGCCCGCTGGACCAACTCTCGCACCTCGGCGAGTGCCGGTCGCTGGACCTCCACAGGAACCGCCTGAACGGCACGCTGGACGCGCTCCTCCGTGGCGCGCCGAGCCTCATCTTCCTCTACCTCTTCGGCAACGACTGTGTAGACAGATGGATAGATGGATTGGTTCGCTCCATGGATGACCCATCCCCATCTTTAGTCAAATACTGCTGTTTGGATCTCATTCCATATGATCCGATCTGAATCAACCACTAGTGGCGCCAGCTGATCATGACGCTTACACGCTGTCCTTGGCTAACTCCATGTCTCAGGCGTTGTTTAATCTCGTTAATTTGTCTAACGTCGTGTTCCTGTGCGTTGCGCGTTTGGATCGGAGCGCGCGGTGCCGATGTGCGTGCGGCACATGGAGGCGTTAGGCTGTCTCCAACGGGTAACTTATTTGAGACCCAAACCCAAAATAGCTCTCCGTGGTACTATTTCTGACTTCAATAAAATACCCATATACAAGACTTATTTTGGGTCTCAGGAGAGTCAGAACCCAAATTTAAGTATCCTCTCTTCTCGAAATCCATTTACAGAGAGATTCTCTTTTGGGTATTATTGTTGGAGAAGACTAAAATAGTATCGAATCTATTCACTGTAGCACAACCCAAACGTGAAATAGGTATTATATCTTGAGTGTTGTTGTTAGAGATAGTCTTATACATTTATTTTTGCATGCCATCCAACCGGCCAAAAATTATTATACGGTCCTGCCAACCTGTACCTACCGTCCTACCTAGGCATGAAAATAGTACGGATATTTATCTGATCGTCCATTCGACCGAATCTGTTTAGAGGTGTTTAGATCTGTCCATATTCGAGTCTAGATATTCAATATCCGATACAGTATTCGTATCCGAATATTCAAATTATATATTTATGATATCGACATCCAATCATATCTTATTCGACTTAGTTGACACTATCCGTATTCGAATCCGAATTCAAACAAAAATATAAAAACAAATATGATATCAGATATATCGGTTCGTATCGTTTCATCCCTAGTCCTACCCGTGTGTGGCTGCACTGCAAGTTGTGCTGGTTGGACACTGCACTGCAAGTTGTGCTAGCTGGACATCAACGCGCGGCATGTATGGGACATCGGAGCATGCGGCGCGTAGGATCTGCGTGCGGCACAAGGAGTGTCGGCGTGCTTAAATCGATGTATAAAAAATATTACCTCCGTCCGTAAAAGAACATAATTTTTTTTGACTTCTACAGTTTCTTTTTTATCATTCATCTAATTTAATTTTTTTATACAAATAAGAAATTAAATAAATCATTATGAAAATATATTTAACAATAAAATAAGTCATAACAAAATAAATAATATTTATTATAAATTTTTGAATAAGACGAATGGTCAAACAGGAATCGTAGAACTCAAAGAATTGCATTCTTTTGAGAACAGAGGAAGTAATTTTAACTGTCACATCAAATATTTTATAAAATCACCTCCAATCTAGGATCTTTTGTACTACCTCCGTTCCACAAAACATGTAACTATCGGTTACTATCAGGAAAAGTAATTCACGTTTGACTAAGTTTTTAACAAATAATATTTATATTTTTGGCTCCAAATTAATATGTTATAAAAATAAATTTCATAATGAATCTAATGGTGTTTATTTGACATTATAAATATTTATAATTTTTATCTATAATTGATCAAAGTTGGCACACTAAAACATGGTACTGTGCTAAAGTTATATGTTTTTGGGACGGAGAGAGTACTTCTGTAGATGAGATTGGCCGATGTGACAAGAGAGTTACTCCATATTAAAAACAGATAACAAAAACCATAAAAACCGGATCTAAGTTATGTCTTTTTGATCACTCAGTTTTTGCTAGTTTCTAAAAATCTAGCTTTTGGAAACTCGGTGGGATTCAAACAGCCCTAGTTTTTTTATGCTAGTTTGCCAGATTCTTAAAAAATACTCCGATTTTTAAAAACTAAATGATCCAAATACCCTACTAGCTTTTGCTCAAAATCTAGATTTTAGAAACTAGAGGCAAAAATTAGTTTTAAGAATCTAAAACTCATCCAAACAGGACCTTAGAAACCATGTCTAAATGAGAACCAAGATATGAAAGGATATGATTAGTAGACAATATAGAGAGAATGCACGTGATTGGATAAAAAATTGTTCTCTATAAACTATTTGTTGGGACCATAATATCTATAAATAGAGTCTATGAATATTAATAGGGATAGAAAACTGCATGTAGTTTCTAACGTTAGAACCGCCCTAAGATGTCAGAAGAGTTCTTTTCTAGAGTACTAATAAAAATGCTAACTACAAGACTTGCTTGTAAAGTGCGAGATAAATATATTAAGATTAATTAATTCTTCACTAGCAAATGTTTACTATACCATAATTTTGTCCAATCATATAGAGTTCTTCCCAACCGATTCACACTCGCAGCAGAGCTAGGGACATATGATTCCATAGAGCAGAACTAGGAATGAAGCAGCATCAATCTCTCAACAGCCACCACATCTCTGGCTATCATGCAGCCAATGTACAATGCGAGGTGAGTGTTGGCATTTCTAAATGTCATCACTGAGAATAGAGATAGAATCTATCCCTAATAATGGCGCCAGAAATACCTTTAACCATTTCTTAGCGAGATTACTAAAACTTTAGATTTCCTAGTAACGACACTAAGAAATACCCAGCTCGATAGTTCTTAGTGACTACAAATAGAATTCAATGAAAGTATCGTTGCAACATTTCACCTAGTGGTATTTGGGTATCATTCATTTATATTTTTCCAAAGAAGGCATGGTCTTATTGACTTCTAGTGTGGATAAGAACAAGACAACAAGATAGACCAAAGTTTATAACAGGGTTAAGTGATAATGATAATTGAAGACAGTGGACACACACAAATAAGAATATCTTGGGAAAAGAGAAATAAAATAAAGTAAGAATAAAAGAATAATCTAAAACAGATACATTCTAATATAGTTATGCAAAGAATAATTATTGATTATATGTATACATGAATCCCTATGTTTTAGATGGATTGGCTAGTAGGCCACCGAATACTAGTCTGTGAGCAACCTCATGTGACAATTTACGTACTCCTATACCATACCCGATGTGGGTTATTACAAGGGACGGATAGGCTATCACCACCTGCCGCCTACCCCTCAACAAAGGAGTATGAAACGTATTAACCTGACCCTATGTACCCCGGCACTATGCCTGCATACTGAGCATCTACCCAAGCCCCACTGGGTCCCTGACCCTATAGATAGACAGGTTAAAGGACTTGGGCACACCTGAAGGACTGATAAACCACCACCCCAACATAACTCTATTCTTCTTCCTATACATAATATGAATGATTAAGCATAAAGTTGTATATATGAAATAATCATGACATAGAAACTATAGACTAGTTCATATGCTAAGCTCATTTCATAAGAATTATACTCTAATTCATAAGCACAACTATATTGATAATGTGAGGTCAATACTTTGGAGAAAATATCGTTTTTATTCATACTAAAATTCCTTTCCAAGGAGTCAAGCCCTCCAAGGTAGTTATATCTAGCTCCAAACTAAAAAGGAACAAAAAAGTACAAAAGTGAGCTATGCCCTCTTTTTATAGGAACTAGAGGTTGGTTTTGGGGTGCTACACAAGGCAACTAGCACGAACTGCCTTAGCATGCAATGGCCAGAGGAGGATGGGCCCGAGGGGCGGTAATCAGGAGGCACTCGCCCCTTGGCCTGGCCCTGTTTAGGATCGCCTTCCTCTGGTGGGCTGGTGGTTTGGCCAGGATTGGTTCCCCACGGGTGGTTGGCCTAGATGTGACGTTTGGTTGGGCTTTCTCCCTGTCATTTGCTTTTGGATCAATGTTACACTTTGTTGGAATGCGTATTTTGATCATAATTCCTCTATACTTAAGTTTGTGTCTTGCAAAGTGAGAATTCAACAATTCAAGTGGAACCATGTCAATAGTAATGGTATATGCATGTAAATAATGTTTGTTTCCTCCTTTTTGGATGTTAATTGGCAATTGGATTAGTCATAGTAACCACCAACAAACTCTCCCAAGCTTACCCTTTGCTCGTCCTCGAGCAAAAGCTACGTCATTGATTTTTGATCAGGACTTGCAACAATATAGGGCCTGCTTGGTTGGGTTCCAGTTCTTGCCTAACCAAAATTATGGCAAACCAAAATTTATAGTCCTCAATTGGTTCATTGCTAAAAAATTGGCATACCAATATTTGTGACCAAAGTTTTGCCAAATCTCTAGAAACTTCTTAAAATGCAAGTAAGAGAAAAGTCTTTTCTAAAGTTATCATGGCACTCAACCAAATGAACATCTATACTTTTTGCCTCAACTTTGGTAGCCTTGGTTTTGGCAAGCCTAAGTTTTGACTTGCCATGATTTTGGTTGGGCAAGAATTGGAATCCAACCAAGCAGGCTCATAATGTCGATTATAATTCATGAGTGCCATGCTTATAGCATATATTTCTTCCTAATTTGAAAAAAAACTAGCATTTTGTCCGGCCTTTATTACCTTGTTTCCTATGTGCCTTTTTGTCCTTCTCCAAGTCTATGGTGGTTGCAAGGCGAAATGGTTTTCACAGAATTTGCATATCATTCGCCTTTTGATTGACTTTCTTTTTAGATGTCTTGAAATTTTTTTGCAAATCAAAACTTAGTTCCTCAATCGATGCACTCGATATTTGAATGTGTATTTAATCCTTACCAAAAGCTTTTTGAAATGCCTTTCTTTTCATTCTAGCATCTAAACAGGCTTATATGGAATTTTGGCTAGGTATGAAGATGTGATAGGTCCAAAGAGGCTAGAGGGGGGTGAATAGCTTATTTAAAAACTCTACAAATAACACTTGATCAAAGAGCTTAGTACAACAAATGGCGAAGCGAATTATGCGCTAGCCTACTCAAAGGTGCAAGCCTCCTAACCGTTCTACTTTGAATCTCTAGGAGCACACAAAGCTAGCCTAGGTTGCAATTACTTACTCCTAAGTGGACAAGCAAGCTACAACTACTACAACTACACAAGTAAGGTACTCGATGTAAAGGAGATGAGTAGAGAGGGTTATACCACCGAGTAGAGTAGCTAGCCAATCACCGGGAAGATATACCAATACAAAGGAAGGTGATGGTCACAAGAAGTCCAATGATCAACACAAGGGAATACCAATTTATCCCCGAGGTTCATGTGCATGCTGGCACGCTACGTCCTCGTTATGTCGACCACAACTCGGTGGTTCGGTGGCTAATTGACAACCAATGTCAAGCTCAACAAATGAGCGCCACAAGAACCTACCGTGAGAGGGGTAACTCAATGACATGAGCAATCCACTAAGGTTACCTTGCGGCTCTCCGCCGGGGAAGGCACCAAACCCCTCACATGATCACCGGGAGTGGCCGGAGACAATCTCCAACTCCGCCAAGCTCCTCCGCTGCTCCAAGCCATCTAGGTGACGGCAATCGCCAAGAAAAATAAGAGAACTCCGCAGCAAACACGATCAACAAGTGCCAATGGATGCAAAGATCAAATCAAGGCACTTGGATCAACACTCTAGCTCGCAATGGATGAGATTTATGCAATCTATTTGAGAGAGAGTGTTAGGAGATTGCTCAAAGGGTGTATCAATGAATTAGGGAGCCAAGAGTATAAGTTAGAACCGGCCATGGGCTTTAAATAGACAAGCACACACAATCATAGCCGTTACTCACTTTCTGCGTACCGTCGGACGCTAAGCGTCGGACGGTCCGCGCGCGGGCGTCGGACCAACAAAACCCGTCCGACGCTTCCTCACCAGCGAATCGCGAGCTGCCATGTCACGTTTCCATTTGAATTCGAACGTTGCCGCCGACGGTCGAACTGGAGAAAAACGTCTGACGCACAAAGTACTCAGATCATCGGACTAAAACGCGTGAGCGTCCGACACTTCCAGAGAGTTCCCAAAAGGCCAAAATGCGTCGGACTTTGGTCCGACGACTAGCGTCGGACCAACAGGGAGCGTCCGACGCCTCCAGAGAGCACCACGTGTCTCTCTGCAACTGAAGCGCACCGTCGGACGCTTGGACAAACAGTCCGACGCCCAGAAAAACAACGTCCGATGCTCACCACTCGTGCACAGGGCAGTCAGCCGTCGGACCGAGGTGAATGGTCCGACGCTCGGCTTTCAGAGCGTCCGACGCTCTGGATTTAGTTAGTTTGAGCCCGTGTCAAGTCCTTTGCTTATGTTGGCTAGCACATGTTAATTATGAAACATTTCTTGAAGAGTGTTAGCCATTTTCAAAGAGTTTTGCAAAGGTTTTAGGTTAGCCACTAGACCTAAATGCAATGCATGATCCAAACATCTAATGGCACATGATAACCGTGTTAACCGTGGAATAACTCCCCTCTTTATAGTACGGCTATCTATCCTAAATGTGATCACACTCTCTATAGTGTCTTGATCACCAAAATGGAAAGAGCCCTATTGAATATACCTTTGCCTTGAGCTCAATCCATATCACCAAGTGTTGGAGCCTTAGATCTTCATTTGATGGGCTTACACCAAGTCTTTGGATGCCTGCTTTGCTACGACACTTGATCTCCTAATCATACTTGTAATCAAAGACATAAGCACAATGGTTAGATACTTAGGTGTCATCAATTAGCCAAAACCAAACTTGGAGCTTTCAATCTCTCCCTTTTTGGTAATTGATGACAACCTCAACAAAGATATTCAATGAATTCAATCTGGTACTAATAACTCTCCCTACATATGTGCCAAGTGTTTGGATTTGAAAGGCTTTGCACATATGCATTGGATTTGAAGTGTGGGAGAGATATTACTACCAATTTGATGCTAAGGTTTATAGAATTGGACCTTTGGAGCGCGATACCATCAGAGTGCATGTATAAACCATCCTTAGCACCATGGATAGCTAGATTTCACTTGAAAGAATTCTTGCAACCAAATACACTAGAATACCTCATGAGATCACATTAGAAACAAGGTTCTAGTATTACTTGGTAAAAACCGGGAACTAGCTACCACTTCCTATACATGCTAGTACTTCAATACACCACACAAGTTACGACTATTGGTGGTCCTTATGGATCAATTTTATACCACCAACTTAGACTAAAAAGAGGATTAACAATCATATTCTACCACATATGCCCTTACTAACAAATTCCACTTGTACCCCTAGTATTCATGTTTTACAGGTTATTTGGTGTAACAAGTGGAAATATGCATCAACATGAAGAAAGCATAAATTCAAAAGACGAATCCGACGAATGCGCAAAGAAAAAAAATATGAAAGAGGCCCACCTTAGAGGAAGATTCAAATCCATTCGCAACCGCAGGGGAGGCCAAGGCCCACTGGGGAACCAACACCCGAAGGCAGTGGCTAGATGGCTCACCCCGGGACCGACCGCCCCCAGGGGCGGCCGCCCCCCTCTTGGCGCCTCCCGGGCCCATCTTCAGTGAGAGAGTCCATGGCGGTTTGCTAGAGGCGGTTTCACCTCCGACCATACTTAGAACACCCGAAACCACCCTTGTTCAACTATAAATAGATGGCCTCTCCACCCCTTCAACACACACATTCATTTGGAGTCATCTACCTCACACCTCTCACTTGTATCTTTAGAATAGTTTTAGTAGAGAGCAAGCCATAAGCTATCAAGGAGAGCTTCTCTCCCTGGAAGAAAGGATCTTCTTGGTATGAATACACATTGGTCTTCTTCCATGAGCAAGTTCTTATCATACTTATATGATCATACATATGAACTAGAGCTTAGTATTAACCTTGTTATGAACATCATATATGAACTAGTCTATAGTTTGTGTATCATGTTCTTGACTTGTTCATCATTTTTCTTCACTGTTCATCGAATTAGTATGAATAGAGGAAGAACTAAGAATGAGGTGATGGTTCGTCGTGCTGTCACGGCTGCTCTTAACCTAGCCTGTCAATCCGAAGGGTTGGGGTCCGCGGGGGTTAGGAGTTGTTTCCAAAGTACGCAAGCATGGTGCTTGGGTATGCGGAGACCGGCGAATATGTCGGTATCCCACGGGCAGAGGGCTAGGTGGATAGGTGGTGACAGCCCTATCCATCCCTTGCATTCCCCCACGTTCGGATATTGTGTAGGAGTTCGTAAAGTCTCTATCGGCTGGCAGACCAGCTGCGGGGATCTCCCTATTATCAGAGACTTAGTCCTGATACTAGAATTACTAATTAGATGATTTGCTAACAGTTGTTTGCATGATTATATATGACCAATGACTGCTCAATTAGTTATATTCATTTATTCTTTATTTTCCTTTTATCCTTGAGGTTGACCCAGATGTGTGTCCACTATCTTGAAATCATGTTTTATTCCTGTTTACTCTATGTCTACCATTGCACTCAATAAGTGATCACGTTTAAACCACGCTTGATGCACAATGCCCTCCTACGGGAAATTATAAATACGACACCCTTGAATACTCACGGGTTGAAATGCTACAATGATAGTTCTGTGTGCTTGCAGAGTTAATTATCACCTTTTTGAACTATCGATTGGCGTACCTAAGTACCGTTACTTAAGAATTGTAATTCTTGTTGCACCCCACGGTGCCGTGCTGCAGTTTTGTATATCGTAAGTAATGATGGTTAAGAGGGCCAATCTGGCACTTCTAACTATGATTACCAGACTGCATAACCTAGGCCGGCGCCATTAAGGGCCAAGGGTTACCTTTCTGACGTAAAGGTGGTTAGGATGGCCAATAAACGTTTCTGGTATTATTATTAAGGACGGACTTAAAAATCTATCATTAGTAATAATGCTACGAAACGCCAACAAGCATTTCTGGTGCCACTACCGGGGATAGCTTAAAACCCTATCTTTGGTGGTTGCGCTAAGAATTGTCAACAAGCATTTCTGGCACCGTTGCCGGAGAGGACATAAACATCTAAGCTGGAATAAACACCGATCACATAATAAGCAGTGGTAGCCATAGTTTAAACAGGCTAACTTCGCTGTTTTCTTCCTCCTTTTATTGGAACGAAAACAGGATAGTGTATGAGCGGTTTCGATCTGCCGAACAACTTCGTCAGCAATCCGGAGGCACTCGTAAGGAAGAAAAGGTCTTGTACCATTTTTTCTTCTGCTACTCCGTCGGCAACCGAACCGGTCATTCCCGCACCATCCGCTACTACCGCTATAGCCAAGACACTCCGCGACTACTCCATCCCCGCTGTTGCCAACGTGCCCGTTGGGCCCGTTGTCAACACTGGAAATGGAAATTTCGAGATCCGCACTGGCCTGACCTCGATGGTGTAGGCAAGCCAATTCTGCAGCTTGCCTAGTGAGGATGCGAACGCTCATCTGCAACACTTCCTTGAACTATGCGACACTATCGTCATAAAAGACGTCGCACAAGACAGCATCAGACTCCGCTTGTTTCCTTTCTCCCTCACGGGGAAAGCGAAACAATGGTTCTATCAGAACAAGGAAGCTGTCAACACGTGGGACAAATGTTCCGCAGCATTCCTCACCAAGTTCTTCCCCATGAGCAAGACCAGTGCTCTGAGGGGAAAGATTTTAAACTTCCAGCAGACTTCCTTAGAATCCATCCCCGAAGCATGGGAAAGGCTTCAAGAATACATCCGAGCCTGCCCTCATCATGGTATGGAAGACTGGCTCGTGCTCCAAAACTTTTATGAAGGTCTCACGGCCATGTCAAAGGGGCACGTAGATGCCGCAGCTGGAGGTGCATTCCTCTCCCTCACTATCGCGGATGCAACTGCACTCATCGAGAAGATGGTGGCCAATCAGAGTTGGGGAGAAGGAAGAAAAACACAAAAAGGCACGCATACCGTAAAGGAGACGGACTTGCTAGCCGCAAAACTAGACCTGCTAATGCAAAAGTTGGACGACCGTGCTACCAATCCTACAATGAGCACCGTCCAAACCATGGACTCACACATGACATGTGAAGTCTGTGGGGATGTTTGCCACTCGGGGAATAACTGCCCCGAAACCCAAGAAGAAGCTTCATATGTCAACAATGGGTTTCGCCAACCACAGCAAGGTAATAACGGGTGGAACAATCAACAACGCCCGCAAGGTAATAATTTCAATTCAAATTTCAATTCAAACCAAACTTCCTTGAAAGATCTCGTTTTAGGACAAGCTAAAATTAATGAAAATTTGACTAAAAAGCTATCCTTCAACGATAAAATGTTTGAAAATATAAATGCTAAGCTTGAAACTTTATCCTCTTCCATTCAAAATCAAGCAAGTTTTAATAAAATGATAGAAACTCAAATGGCTCAAATAGCTGCTTTTATTCCTGTCAACAACACGGGAAAAATCCCGGGGCAACCCGAGACTTCTCCCGAGTTTGTTCATGCAGCTGCAGATCAGTAAAGGAAGGAGAGTCTTGCCAACGGACTATAAACGTTGAAGCCCTTGCCGAAGGTCATCGGTAGTTATCCAAAAATAAGAAAATAACACTATAAAATAAAAAAATAAATAAAAAATATATTTATATCTATTTATATATATGCATAATAATTATCTGAAGGGGCCCACACTATCATTCAAGCTTGGGGGAGGTGTCCCCACTCAGGTATTGTATCTCATTCTTTTGAAAAAAATATAAATAAATAAATATACATATATATTTTCTTACATTTAAAAGTAAAGAAAAGTTTCCCTTTCTCTAGATTTATGAAATTTCATTTTTAAGTCCAAAATAAACTTTTTCCAAAAATTCAATAAAAATCATTTTCTGAAAGAATAAATTTTGCTTAGTCTAAATATTATTTTTGAATAATTTTTGTAAATTAAAAAGTTTCAAATAAAACTTGTGGAAAATCAAAACATGGAGCAAATTTTCGAATGGGAGTCATTCGTAACCGGTTACACACTAGAAATAGCCGTTAGAGGGAGCAGCAAAAAGACGGGGCAGAGCTGACGCCGCCAGGGGACCGGCCGGTCCCAGCGCCGACCGCCCCCGGGCCAACGTCTCCCGGGTGCGTCCTTCTACCACCGCCTTCTATCCATTGCAAGGATCACTCCACCGCCTACGATCAGCTCTATAAATACCAGGATCCCGGGTGGAGCTCCTCACCCCTCTCATTCTCACATTTTTCACTCCCTTCATCACTCCACCACTCTCCAAACAATTTCCACAATGTTCAAGTGCAAGGAAACCCTGCACAAACCTCTTCCACTTCCACCGCAAGCCAAGCCCTTGTGCCAAGTTCACCCACCATGAGTGGACTTGGAGGTCGGATCTCCGGCATGTTCCGGAAAGGCCATAGCTCTCGTGGGGAGTCTAGCCGACGCACCCCCACAAGAGAGGAGAGCCCACCGCATGAAGACGAGGAGGCGCCAAGAGGCCACGCCATCGACGAGGCCGACGCCCCCTTCATCGACTTGGAGAGCGAGCGGGAGATGTAAGCATACAACCTCCTAAAAGAACGTGAGTTCCAACACACACACCGGCCTTCGACCCGACTTTCCTCCATCAAACAGGTATGGATGTTGAATTTAATACCATTTTCGAGAATATTGGTTGGAGTCAAGTTGCCCCCGTGCATGAACTTGGATCTCGTCTTTTGACCATCCAAATTTTGGGCACTCTTCAAATTGTCGATTATGGTATTACATTTCGTTGCTTTGGGAAAGAACATAGCCTTTACTGGAAAGAATTTGCTGCACATTTGGGTTTTCATGAGCGATGCTCTGTTGATTTTGGTTTCACTCTTTCGGGTTATCAGCGTCATGCTTTTTGGCACTTGATAACCGGACAAAACGTGACTAGAAAATTCCAGCCCAATATCAACACCATCCACCATCCCACTCTAAGGCTTATGTTTAAATGGATTTCTAATTCTTTATTTCCTAGAGATGACACTCACCATGCCCTTGACATTGAGTTGAAGTTACTTTATGCCGTGCTTAAAAAGATTAAAGTTGCTCCTGTTTATGATATTGTTAAGCAATGGCTAAACTCATTTAAAACTTCCACACTATCATGTGCACTTCACTCATCACACGTCTCGCTGCTAGTGTTGATCCTCATGGTGCCAACACTATTATCTATCTCTCCACTCCACACATTATGCTCAACGAGTATTATTTTGATCAAGCGCATACCATAAAACGTGATGACTTGGGAACACATTTGGTATTCTATTATTCGGGATATATAAACGAGATTCTGCTTCCTAACCCGGATCTCGCTTTATATAAATCCCCATCTCTCACCTTCAACCTTGTTGAAAAGGAAGAAGCGCGTAGGAGTTCTGTTTCCCGCAGGAGATCACGGAGGAGAGACGTACAGGAGGAAGAGCCTGCGCAGCCTACACCACAACTGGCCATGCCTACCATGTTACCAAGGATGGAATGGTCTCCTGTCATGACTACACCTGGGTTCACCCCTGGGTATGGGTATGGCATGGGACACATCCCTCATCCTTATGAGGCTGGAGGGTCGGGGTGGCAGCACTCGCACGAGGCAGGGGGATCATGGCAGCCCGAGCATTCTCCAGATTCTGAAGGCATGCCACCTCTGATACGCCCATAGCCGGTCACGCTAGAGGTCCTCAACACCCGCATGGGAGGACTAGAGCTGCAAAACAGGCAAATCCAAGGTACGCTCAATGCTCACATTCAAACTTCTACTCAATGGCATGAGCAGTACCAGCAGCAGTTCATGAACCTCGAGGACGCAAACCGGCGGTGGCATGAGGCACAGATGGCCTATCTTCGGTCCATGGGACAGTTCCCAGGGCCTAGGCCTTGAGCTAGCTTGGGGGAGGAGACCCCACAAAGAGGTAACATGTATCTCAAATTCTTGCACTTTATTTCTTGCACTTTAAATTCTGCAATTTTATTTTTCTTCTTTATCAAAGAAAGAGAAAATTTAAAAACAAAATTCCTCTCCCATATGTGCTAAAATATGTTAGTTTCTATTCTGTTGAAATGATGAATAGTTGCTCTGTCTATAATTCGTCTGTGTCTAAGTTATAACTTAGTATTCCTCAAGATTTAAGTTTGTTGGCAAAAAATATCTCATTCTGAGAACTTGAAATCTTGTGGGTTGCAATTGAATGATCCTCTTCTAAGTTGTTGCAAGATTTGACATGGTATAAATAGACTTTGCTATGACTTTGTTCCAAGAGAAACTTGACATCCGGAGTTTTTCATTTCAAAAATTCAAAATCAAAAGTTCCTCAATGATTATGAAATACCTACCAAGGCCATATGACATGCTCTACTGTTACAAAACCTTAGTCATATGCTACTTACGGAACTTTGAGTTGAGTCAAAATACTGAGACCTAGTGAGATTATAGTCATACACCCACGATTTGAGTTTCACGCACACCCACCAAATAAAGCCGACTCTCATCCTGAGAGTTGCGCACAACATGCACCTTTTCATCCACCAAATAAAAATGCCGACTCTCGCTTTGAGAGCCTTGCATACAAAAATTTTCACTCCCTGCAATTGCCATCATGACATCTCTCCATTCAAAAGTTTTCATATGTCAAATAAAAGGATATGGGCTATGCTAAAAAAAAGAAAGAGAGAAAGGCCAAAAGGGCATGAGAAAATCAACGGGAAAGAAAATTCAAATACCCGTTAAAAAAAAGAAGAAAAGAAAAAGAGAGAAAAAGAAATGATGATAGCCCATATCCCTCCAAATATCTTTGTTCAATTCAATAAAAGAGAGTCATGATGCATGGAGTGTTAAAAAGATTAGAGATAGGTTTCCACCATACTTATAATTCCACACACTTGCACATCTCAATCAAGGTATATGACTTGTATCTCCTTGTGGTCCGGTCTTTGACTTAGCAATATAAGTGATGTAAGTATGCCCACTTTCATACCTACCCAAAACTCCACTTTCAGCCTTAGTGGTAGGATGAAAAGGCAACATGCCTTTGGAAAGGTAAATCATACACATTGAGCGATTGAGAGAATCATTTGAGGAACTTGTTTTTACTTTGCAAAATTCATAAAATCTCCGGAAAGATAGTCTATCAAAGAATGAATGATTGGTGAGTCTATTGCAACCATTATATCTTGCAACCACCCAAGAAATTGGAGAAACTACAAGCCTCATGAGAAATCAAGGTAAAGAGTGGATAGAATGGCAACTTATTTAAATTAAGAATGAATGCTAAAGTTATAGGCATGACACTTATGAATTATATCGGTATTGTAGCAACTCCTGATCAACAACCATACTTGGCTATTTGCTCGGGACGAGCAAAGGTTAAGCTTGGGGGTCTTGTTGGTGGTCCTTATGGATCAATTTTATACCACCAACTTAGACTAAAAAGAGGATTAACAATCATATTCTAGCACATATGCCCTTACCACTAACAAATTCCACTTGTACCCCTAGTATTCATGTTTTACAGGTTATTTGGTGTAACAAGTGGAAATATGCATCAACATGAAGAAAGCGCAAATTCAAAAGATGAATCCGACGAATGCGCAAAGAAAAAAATATGAAAGAGGCCCACCTTAGAGGAAGATTCAAATCCATTCGCAACCGCAGGGGAAGCCAAGGCCCACTGGGGAACCGACCACCCGAAGGCGGTGGCCAGATGGCTTACCCCGGGACCGACCGCCCCCAGGGGCAGCCGCCCCCCTCTTGGCGCCTCCCGGGCCTAGCTTCAGTGAGAGAGTCCATGGCGGTTTGCTAGAGGCGGTTTCACCTCCTGCCATACTTAGAACACCCGAAACCGCCCTTGTTCAACTATAAATAGATGGCCTCTCCACCCCTTCAACACACACATTGGTCTTCTTTCATGAGCAAGTTCTTATCATACTTATATGATCATGCATATGAACTAGAGCTTAGTATTAACCTTGTTATGAACATCATATATGAACTAGTCTATAGTTTGTGTATCATGTTCTTGACTTGTTCATCATTGTTCTTCACTGTTCATTGAATTAGTATGAATAGAGAAAGAACTAAGAATGAGGTGATGGTTCATCGTGCTATCATGGCTGCTCTTAACCTAGCCTGTCAATCCGAAGGGTTGGGGTCCGCGGGGGTTAGGAGTTGTTTCCAAAGTACGCAAGCATGGTGCTTGGGCATGTGGAGACCGGCGAATATGTCGGTATCCCATGGGCAGAGGGGTAAGTGGATAGGTGGTGACAGCCCTATCCATCCCTTGCATTCCCTCACGTTTGGATATTCAGTAGGAGTTCATAAAGTCTCTATCGGCTGGCAGACCAGCTGCGGGGATCTCCCTATCATCCCAAACTTAGTCCTGATACTAGAATTACTAATTAGATGATTTGCTAATAGTTCTTTGCATGATTATATATGACCAATGCCTGCTCAATTAGTTATATTCATTTATTCTTTATTTTCCTTTTACCCTTGAGGTTGACCCAGATGTGTGTCCACTATCTTGAAATCATGTTTTATTCCTGTTTACTCTATGTCTACCATTGCACTCAATAAGTGATCACGTTTAAACCACGCTTGATACACAATGCCCTCCTACGGGAAATTATAAATACGACACCCTTAAATACTCACGGGTTGAAATGCTACAATGATAGTTCTGTGCGCTTGCAGAGTTAATTATCACCTTTTTGAACTATCGATTGGCGTACCTAAGTACCGTTACTTAAGGATTGTAATTCTTGTTGCACCCCACGGCGCCGTGCTGCAGTTTTGCATATCGTAAGTAATGATGGTTAGGAGGGCCAATCTGGCACTTCTAACTATGATTACCAGACTGCATAACCTAAGCCGGCGCCATTAAGGGTCAAGGGTTACCTTTCTAACGTAAAGGTGGTTAGGATGGCCAATAAACGTTTCTGGTATTATTATTAAGCACGGACTTAAAAATCTATCTTTAGTAATAATGCTATGAAACGCCAACAAGCATTTCTGGTGCCACTACCGGGGATAGCTTAAAACCCTATCTTTGGTGGTTGCGCTAAGAAATGTCAACAATGACTAGCATACATCAAGCAAGCAAGCACATTTGAATTTAAGAACAAATACAATGCATCAAACATATGAATATGCACAATCAAATGCTTGCAATCATGCTTGTGAGCTTGCTCCCCCTAAGTGTGAGATCCAAATTTTAAAAGTTTGTGATCTCTCTCACTTGGCCTATTGCTCTCCCATCATCGTCCTAATGATGGTTCATCGCTCAACTTCCATTCCTCTCCATATCTTTGTTCCATTCTCTCCCCCTTTGTCATCAATGACCACAAAAATGGTAGCATGGGTAGGATATGATGTGAAATCAATGGAGGGAACCACTTGTTAGATTGTTTCCATTATCTTCCTCAAGTTAAGCACTTAACTAGATGACTTGCATAAATATATAACTCGGTTTGTCCTTTGGCAAGCTTCTTCACGCCACTAGGGGTTATCTTGTCAAAGTTGGCTTATATATCATAGTGCTCATATTCTAGTCAAATAATAGGTGCACAAGCCCACAAACTAGTCACATGTCACTACCAGATCAAACAAGACATAGAAGCAATAGTAGTGGCATATGATTTCACAAACATATAGTTTGTCATGAAGGGGCCTATAAGAAGAAAATATGTCTATATGCTCTAAACAAGTCCTACTAGCACATGAATGACATGCCAAACAATGATACCTTTGCTTTGTCGGAGTAGAGGCAAGTCATATAGTGGGGGTGCTAGCTTAACTCATGTTGGAGAAATCAAGGATGTTCAATTCATTCTTTAATTTGTAGAATCTTGCTTCATCAAGTGGCTTGGTTAGAATGTCGGTGAGTTGATCATCGGTACCCACACTCTCAACTTGAATGTCACCTTTGGCTTGGTGGTCTCTAATGAAGTGATGTCTCACATCAATATGCTTTGTTCTTGAGTGTTGAACCGGATTGGTGGCCATCTTCACGGCACTTTCATTATCACATAGCAATGGCACATTCTTGAATTTGATTCCATAATCACTCAATGTAGCCTTCATTCATAACAATTGTGCACAACAACTCCCCGCACTAACATACTCAGCTTCGGCGGTAGAGAGTGCAACCGTGTTTTGCTTCTTGGATGACCATGATACTAGTGATCTTCCCAACAATTGACATGTACTAGAAGTGCTCTTTCTATTGATCTTGCAACCCGCATAATCAGAGTCCGAATAGCCAATCAATTCAAAGTTTGACCCCCTAGGATACCATAGTCCAACATCGGGTGTGTGCTTAAGATATCTCAAGATTCTCTTGGTTGCCTTCTAATGACTCTCTCTAGGTGAAGCTTGATACCTTGCACACATGCAAACACTAAACATCACATCCGGTCTTAAAGCGGTCACATAGAGTAAGCTTCCAATCATAGACCGATACTTCTTTTGATCCACCATGTTTCCACTCTTGTCTTCATCAAGATTTCCATTTGTGCCCATAGGTGTACTAATAGATTTTGCACTTTCCATCCCAAATTTCTTCAATATGTCCCTAATGTATTTGCCTTGACTTATGAAAGTTTCATTCTTCAATTGCTTGATTTGAAGACCAAGGAAATAACTCAACTCTCCAATCATGGACATCTCAAACTCATTTGCCATCATTCTTCCAAACTCTTCACAATAGTCTTGATTGGTTGAACCAAAGATGATATCATCAACATAGATTTGCAACACAAACAAGTCTTTGCCAATTCTTTGGTGAAAAGAGTGGTGTCAACCTTTCCCATTTTGAAACCCTTGGATAGCAAGAAATCTCTCAATCTTTCATACCATGCCCTTGGAGCTTGTTTCAAACCATACAAAGCTTTTCTTAACTTGTAGACATGATTGGGCTTCTTCACATCTTCAAATCCCAGGGGTTGCTCAAAATAAACCAACTCATTGATGAATCCATTCAAGAACGCACTCTTGACATCCATTTGATAGAGCTTTATATTGTGTGCACATGCATAAGCTAGAAGGATTCTAATTGCTTCCAATCTTGCAACCAGAGCATAAGTCTCTCCAGAATCCAATCCTTCCACTTGAGTGTACCCTTGTGCAACTAATCTTGCCTTGTTTCTCACCACAATGCCATCTTGATCTTGCTTGTTCTTGAACACCCATTTGGTACCAATGACATTGTAATTCTGGGCCTCTCAACTAGCTCCCAAACTTGGTTTCTTTCAAAGTTGTTGAGCTCTTCATGCATAGCATTTACCCAATCACTATCATTCAAAGCTTTCTCAATGGTGGTTGGCTCTTCAAATGAGACAAAGGAGAAGTGCTCACAAAAGTTTTCTAACTTTGATCTTGTTTGAACACCACTTCTAATGTCCCTAACAATTTGATCCAACGGATGATCTCTTGCAATGTTGATCGGTTGGAGAACTTGGTTGCTTGAGCTAGGTTGACTTGCTTGAGATGGAATGACTTGTTGATCTTCATCATTATGAGCTTGAGTTTGATCTTGAGAACCACTAGAGCTTGCTTCATTTAGATTTGCATATACACTAGCTTGAGTTTGTACTTGATCTTTATCATCTTCATCTTCTTCTTCAACCACTTGCCTTGGTCGAATATCACCAATGTCCATGTTCTTCATAACATTTACCAATTGGGTTCCTCTCACATCTTCAAGATTCTCATTTTCATCTTGTGAACCATTTGTTTCATCAAATTCTACATCATGAACTTCTTCAATGAGCTTGATGGTGTGATTCCATACTCTATATGCTTTGCTTGTGGTGGAGTAGCCAACTAGGAAGCCTTCATCACATTTCTTCTCAAATTTTCCCAATCCTGCACCCTTCTTCAATATGTAGCATTTACAACCAAACACTCTAAAGTATGCAATGTTGGGCTTTCTTCCATTCAATAGCTCATAAGGTGTCTTCTTCCAGAGTCGGTGACAATAGAGCTGGTTGCTACAATAGCATGCCATGTTGATTGCTTCAGCCCAAAAGTCCAAACTCACATTGTACTCACTAAACATAGACCTTGCCATATCAATGAGTGTTCTATTCTTTCTCTCAACAAGGCCATTTGATTGTGGAGTGTACTTAGCCGAGAATTGATGCTTGATGCCAAACTCATCACATAGCTCATCAACTCTTGTATTTCTAAACTCACTTCCATTGTCACTTCTAACTTGCTTGATTGTCACTTCAAATTCATTTTGGCTTCTCTTGGTGAATGTCTTGAATATGCCAAATACTTCACTCTTGTCAACAAGAAAGAAGACCCATGTGTATCTTGTATAGTCATCCACTATCATAAAGCCATATTTATATTCACCAAGACTAGCGTAAGTGGTTGGGCCAAAGAGATCCATGTGCAACAACTCAAATGCTCTAGATGTACTCATCATGCTCTTACTAGGATGTGTGTTTCCAACTTGCTTTCCCATTTGACAAGCACTACCTAACTTATCTTTCTCAAATTGAACATTCTTCAATCTTCTCACCATGTCATGCTTGACTAATCTATTAAGTTGCTTCATTCTAACATGACCAAGCCTTCTATGCCATAACCAACCCATACTTGATTTTGTGAACAAGCATGTTGACAATTGAGCTTCACTTGCATTGAAATCCACCAAGTAGAGATTGCCATACTGAAATCCCTTGAATATCAAGTTGCTTCCATCAACACTAACAATCTCCACATCATCAATACCAAAGATGCATTTGAATCCCAAGTCACACAATTGAGTCATGGACAACAAGTTGAAGTTCAAGCTCTCTACTAGCAAAACATTGGAGATAGACATATCATTTGAAATTGCAATCTTTCCAAGACCAATAACCTTGCCCTTCTTGTTGTTACCAAATGTGATACTATCAAGATTCCCATCTTCATTTGGCTTGATTGAATTGAACATATTTGATTCTCCGGTCATATGTTGAGTGCACCCACTATCAAGCACCCAATGCCTCCCTCTGGACTTGTAGTTCACTTACAAAGAAATCAATTAGATTTTGGTACCCAAGTTTGTTTGGGTCCTTGGAGGTTAGTAACCAAGCTCTTGGGCACCCAAATTGCCTTCTTCTTTGGGTTCTCCTTGGGTGCGCCAATGATGTTGACTCGCACTCCCTTTGCACCCTTTGTAAGCACATAGCAAGAATCAAGAAGTCTAATGGATAACCCCCATAGGCTTGCTTTGCTTCATCATCCTCTTTTTGCAATATTGCTCCTTGTGCCCCACTTGCTTGCAACTATAGCAAACCACACCATTGCCCTTCACAAAATTAGTCTTGTGAGGAACAAAGGCAGCTTTGCCTTTCTTGGGGTTATAGCTAAGACCCTCCTTGTTAATGGAGAACCTTTGACTAGCCAAGCACTTAAACAAGCGGGCATCTCCACCATAGGTATTGCCTAAGGCTAGAGTGAGCTCATGCACCTCCTTCTTGAGGTTCTTGTTCTCATCCAAGATTTTGGCATCACAAGTGACACCATCATCCTTAGGTGAGGTAGAGGTGGATATGCTACAAGAGGTGTTAGTGGAGGCAACAACAATAGGTGTATCAAATAAATCGCAAGTAACACCTACGTCACATGTTGTGGGCACATCCTCCACCTTAGTCAACTCCAAAAGTGAAGAGTGAGCCTTCTCAAGCTTCGAGTGAGCTTCTTTTAGGTTTTTATGATCTTCCTTTAGACACTCATGAGAAGCACTAAGCTCATCAAAGGATTGCTCAAGGAGTTTCTTCTCCTTGGTCAATGCTTTGCACTCCTTCACTTTCTTCTTAAGGTAGGAGTGTGTGTGTCATGCAACATGACAAGGAGCTCCTCCTTGGAGAAGTCCTCCTCCTCACTCTCACTACCGCTCTCATCGGATTCGGGTTGTACCTTAGATGGCTTAGCCATGAGACATGTCGGTGCGGAGTCAAAGAGTGATGGCTTGCTAGAGATAGCAAGACTCGCAATAGCCTTCTTCTTGGTTAGCTTGCGGTCATCATCACTATCGTCATCATCATCGGAAGAAAAAGCATCATTATCCCATGTGACACAATAAGAATGCCCCTTCTTCTTCTTGAATTGCATCTTCTTGTCTTTTTTGTCCTTCTTGTTCTTCTTCTTCTTGTCATCCTCATCATCACTATCATTCTTGTGAGGACAATCGGCTATCAAGTGGTCCTTGCTCTTGCACTCATAGCATCTCATTGTTGGACCCTTGCCTTTGGTGAAGTCCCTTCTCTTCCTTGGCCTTCTTTCTCATGAATTTTCCAAATCTCTTCACAAGAAGTGCCACCTCCTCATCATCTTCACTTGAGCTATCTTCATCATTACTTGAGATTTGCTTCTTTGCTTTGCCCTTGTGTCTTGATGAAGTAGCCTTGAATGCAATGCTCTTCTTCTCATTCTTGTCCTTCTTCTCTTCTTCCTTCTCTTCCTTGACTCCTCTATCTTTCTCTACTCGGTATGTCTCGTGTCATGACATCACCAAGCACTTGTGTTGGAGTCACCTTAGAGAGATCCTACCTTACAATGATGGTAACCAAGGTCTCAAACCGGGGAGGTAGGCATCTCAAGAACCGGTGGGAGAAGTCTCTATCACTTATTGTTTCACCGAGAGCCTTGAGATCACTCACAATGACGCTCAACTGGTGAAACATCTCCGGTATGCTCTCATCATCCTTCATGTTGAAGCTTGCAAACTTGTCCTTGAGAATGTATAGCTTTGCACTCTTGACCATGGTGGTGCCTTCATGAGAATCTTCCAATCTCTTCCACACCTCATAAGCATACTCCAAGTCCTTGATTTGCTCAAAGACTTTCTCATCAAGGGCACTATAGATAGGATTGAGAGCAATGTCATTGAATTGGAGCTTTTCTTCCTCTCTTGGAGTGGGATCATTCATGTCAATCACAACAAAGTCCTTCTCAACAATCTCCCAAATCTTTCTATTCATTGATTTCAAATGTGCCTTCATTTGCTTGTTCCAATATCCATAGCTTGTGCCATCAAGCTGAGGTGGCTTGCCCATGTGATTGATCAAGTTATTGTGAGCCATCTTGAACACCGAAGGATGTTAAGCTTTGCAACAACGGTGACCACGGCTCCGATACCAATTGATAGGTCCAAAGAGGCTAGAGGTGGGGTGAATAGCCTATTTAAAAACTCTACAAACAACACTTGATCAAAGAGGTTAGTACAATAAATGGCGAAGCGAATTATGCGCTAGCCTACTCAAAGGTGCAAGCCTCCTAACCGTTCTACTTAGAATCTCTAGGAGCACACAAAGGTAGCCTAGGTTGCAACTACTTACACCTAAGTAGACGAGCAAGCTACAACTACTACAACTACACAAGTACTCAATGTAAAGGAGATGAGTAGAGAGGGTTATACCACCGAGTAGAGTAGCTAGCCAATCACCGGGAAGATATAACAATACACATGAAGGTGATGGTCACAAGAAGTCCAATGATCAACACAAGAGAATACCAATTTATCCCCGAGGTTCACGTGCTTGCCGGCACGCTACGTCCTCGTTGTGTCGACCACAACTCAGTGGTTCGGTGGCTAATTGACAACCAATGTCAAGCTCAAAAAATGAGCGCCGCAAGAACCTACCACGAGAGGGGTAACTCAATGACACGAGCAATGCACTAAGGTAACCTTGCGGCTCTTCGCCGGGGAAGGCACCAAACCCCTCACAAGATCACCGGGAGTGGCCGGAGACAATCTCCAACTCCGCCAAGCTCCTCCACTGCTCCAAGCTGTCTAGGTGACGACAATCACCAAGAGAAACAAGAGAACTCCGCAACAAACACGATCAACAAGTGCCAATGAATGCAAAGATCAAAGGAATGCACTTGATCAACACTCTAGCTCACAATGGATGAGATTTATGCAATCTATGTGAGAGAGAGTGTTAGGAGAGTGCTCAAAGGGTGTATCAATGAATTAGGGAGCCAAGAGTATAAGTTAGAACCGGCCATGGGCTTTAAATAGACAAGCACACACAATCATAGCCGTTACTCACTTTCTGCGTACCGTCAGACGCTAAGCGTCGGACGGTCCGCGCGCGGGCATCGGACCAACAGAACCTGTCCGACGCTTCCTCACCGGTGAATCATGTGCTGCCACATCATGTTACTGTTTGAATTCAAACGTTGCCGCCGACCTTCGGACTGGAGAAAAACGTCCGACGCACAAAGTACTCAGATCGTCGGATTAAAATGCGTGAGCGTCCGACACTTCCAGAGAGTTCCCAAAAGGCCAAAATGCGTCGGACTTCGGTCCGACGACTAGCGTCGGACTAACAGGGAGCGTCCGATGCCTCCAGAGAGCGCCACGTGTCTCTCTGCAACTGAAGCGCACCGTCGGACGCTTGGACAAACAGTCCGACGTCTAGAAAAGCAGCGTCCAACGCTTGCCACTCGCGCACAGGGCAGTCAGCCGTCAGAGGAACTATTCAAGCTTCAAGGTCATCTTTATGTGGAGAATAATATTCTGAGTTGAGACTTGAGAGGAGTTCATTAAAGTGATTTGATGCATTTAAAATATTTCATATTTGATAAATGAAATCAAGTCATGTGCTCAAGATAGTTTTGCTGAAGATGGAATTCAAAATCAATCATGATGACATCCTCTATTTGATGAAGATGAAAGAAAGCGGATTGGTTTTCATGAAGGTCAACTCCAATGATTTGAATTCATTTTCATTTAAATTTGTGTTGAATAGTAAAGCCATACAATTAAAGAGGGATGCAACATTATGATAGATGAAGTTACATAAGTGCCCAGGCCAACCTTTGAGAGTATTGAGAGAGATAGGTTAGAGATTTCAAATTAGTGCGGGTTATCCAAGAATACCGGACGTGTCTAGTATCTATGGGATATGCACAAGAGTCTCTATGCCTCGGGCTTCCTTGTGTGTCAAAAGTACTAGTGCAAGTCGGATGTTCTGCCAGTCAGAAGTTCCGACTTAAGTTGGAAGTTTCGGGTTCCTTGTAGGGCATTGGCTTTGGACCATTGCAGAAAAACCGGACGTGTCTGGTATGGTATTGGATGCATCTAGTATTCTAACGATTAGAAACCTACTAGTTTCGAGAAGTTGCTTTTAAGCACCCCCAATCGTCCACTTTTGGTGGCTGCTAATTCTACTAACCCTACCTATACTTGAGCTATGCCACCGTCATCCACCATTCACCAACAAATAACAGTAAGGATGGAGCCGCTCCATTCCATCCTCATCCACCTCACCAACTAAACACACGTGTGCTGCCTAAAATCGCCTAAGATATGATTTACTACATACATTTATGATTAATTAACAATATATATATGAATTATTTCACTGTAACTCGTTTAAACTATTTTTGAAACTGTCTATATGGCTAATGAGTAGGGTTATATTTAATTAATTTATGATAATTTTAAAGCTTGTATTTATGATAATTTAAACTATTAAAACCTTGCATTCAAGATAATTTCAATATAAAGCTATTAATCTATTAAAACATTGTATTAAACTATTAAAAACTTGTATTAAATTATTAAATCATAAGTTGATTTAACTTTAAAATGACTAATCATGTTAATTATAAGTACTATAATTTATGGCTATATTCATGAATGTTTTATATATTTGAATTTATTTATAGATAAAAATTTATGTGTATTCAAATATTTATCACAGTTCTATTGATCTTTATTTTATTCTCCCTAAAAGTTATTTATACATTAATTTTGATTTTTTTAAAAACTATATATGTTATCTTTAAAATTAAGAAAATTTTGTTTTTTTAAAAAAACCTTATGTGTCAGAGTAATTTTGTAAATCGGAGGATATGGTTTAAGGCAACCGTTTCAGAGTAATTTTGGCAACAAAACTTATTTTATCCCAAAACGGGCATGTGTTGATGCTAAAATTTGGTAAGGAGTATCTAACTACGGATTCCTGAAAAGAGTTAGTCGGAATCAGCAGACGTTGGTCAAACTTGTCTGAATCGACTAAAGTCAGCTTGGCGTTGAACAAAAGGAGTCATCAAAAGGAAAAGGGTTTTTTTGGCCTTTCTACCTTTACTTTCGAGTGAAATGGTGATTTTACCTTTGTTTTTTTAGCTTTGTGATTTTATCCCTCCTATTTCAAAACAAAAAGAGGGTCTACTCCTAATCTGTTAAGTCTGTCTAACGGTGTTAAAAAGGATAATTTTGCCTATGCATTTTTACCATCTTTTATTATGGTGTTTGTATTTTTACCCCTTTTCTAGAACATCTCAAAACTTGGTCAACACATCTACAAATCACTGCTATTTTTCATTGTATTGAAACAAACATCTCAAAAATTGATGTGTTAACACCAAATTTTGGGCTAGGAGCCGATAGCCGATACCGGAGGAGGATAACCGATCTTGGAAGCAGATTCCGTCCAGCGGAAGGAAGGAAAATAGCCGATTGAACGGTGAATCGGTTATCGGGCGAAGGTGACAGGAGGCGTGCAGCGTCGGTATTGGTGACGTCATCCAGAGTCCGCACTGCCAAGATGCGATCACGATCGGAGTCCGTTATGAAAGGGAAGTTGGGACTCTAAGTTACCTTAGATATAGGATAGTTTGTTGGTTTCCTTATCTATTAATGAGTTGTAATTCGATTAGGATTCTAGCTACACTCAGGGTATAAATATAAGCCCTCAACCATTGTAAAACAACAACATCAATATAACACAACTTTCGGCTCCGGTCAACAAACCCTAGAGTCAGTCGAGTCCGGCGAGTTACTTCATCCAGGCTGGGTGTCATCCGGTGGACGCAGGCTTGCTTGTAAGTATCTCAACCCCCTGTTAAACTATGTCTTTTTAGCGTCATCCGGTGGACATGGAAGCATGGCAGACCAGGGTCCTTGCTAAGCTCTGTTTCTTTGGCGTCATCCGGTGGACGCGGGAAGCACAGTGAGTCAAGGATGATTCACGCTGGTTTACCCGATCAATCTGTGCTAACCGTCATCCGGTGGACGAGATACAGATTAGGACGGTTTTCACGCGCGGATTAGTTATCGATTCGTGTTTGTTTGCTTGATTAATCTATTAGTTAATGTCATCCGGTAGACAGGCTATAGATTGAAATGGTTTGCATGCATGGATTAGTTATCGGCTCTAGTTAAATTTGGCAGTTTAGCTGGATTCATTAAGTTACCGATGCTGCTTATGTTCATTGTTTATTATTTAAAGCAATCATCAATTTTCCCGTCTTGATCCATATGCGTCGGCTTATATCTAATAGATCTATATGTTCAACGAATTATGTTTGCTATTCGTTTTATATTGATAAGATAGAATGCTTTGCACCAGCCGTTTGTATTTTGGATCTAGATTAGATACGGGTCGCACTCAAGTAATAAAATAAACTTTGTCTAGATTCAAAGGTTAACGGATCTAAGTTGCAACTTCATCATGACTGCCTCGATCCGCTCGATCTCCACTGTTGTAAGATTGTGATTTAGATCTATTAGCCGGAGAGTTGAAACATCGTTTGCTTTATAGGCTTGTTTGCTTTATAGGCTTGTATGTTGCTCGTATACACTAAATCGGCTGAAATAGCCGATTTCTTCTTGTTTTACATTGAGATATCTTATGATCATGTCAGCTTGCTGTGACTACATCTTTTATAGCATATTTCCGTCTAATGCAAGTATATGTCATTGAATTCATGTCTGAATCGGCTAACTTGAGTTATAATGCATGTTTCGCTACAATCGGTTCATAACATAACGGAATCGGCTTTCTAGTAGATCTCCCATTACATCGGCTCTTCGAGCCATATAGTTGGAACTACCTGGACACACCGGTTAGTTCCGCCCTGTGATTACTGATTACTATCTTTTTCCTTGTCAATTGTAGGTCAAATTGACTGGCACGCTTGGGTGTTACTGACACTCTCAGACCGGGTTCGAAGCTAGCTGGATCTGCGAGAGCTTTACTGCCTCAAGGGTCATTTCCGGCTTCGCTGGTGTGTTGGGCTTAGGGAACCACTTTTTGCGCCAATATGGTGAAATACCTTGGGACTTAAATGGAGACAAAGGGTGAGAGGAGATGGAGGGTGAGGGAGCCAGAGAGAGGACGACCGCGAGGGCCAGCGCGCGGCCACCGGCAGCCCGCGCCGCCCCCGGAAACCCGCCCCTACCAGGAAGCCCTCACCCCCTTCGGAAGCTCGCCACCACATGGAAGCCCGCGCTGTCCTCGAGCACCAGTGCGGGATAGAGCGTAGGGAGTGGGGGAGAGAAGACGGGCCTGCCAACCACCAACCGCCGCCAACCCCCCACCGCCAATTGCTGTCGACCTCCGCCGATCGCCGACAAGCCACGATGCCGAACCCTAGCGCCCCGACGGCCGCGACTCTGTTCGCAAGTGAAGAGTTCGCGAGAAGGGGCATGCGCTAGCGGCTAAAAGCCAGAAGGGCACTTTGGTACTGTAATACCCTCATTTTTTTTAAATTCTAGTAATGTATAATATTATTAACCTTAAATTATATAATTGCCAATTAATGATAGGCTAAAGGAATAAGATACAAAAATTTATTTATTTGTTTTGTTGCATTCATGCCTCATGCATAGTTTTATTGGATGAAAAATGATTTAAATAAGAAATAACCATTTAGGCTCCGATTGACTTTAATCTATTTACAACTAAATAAATTATTTATTGGTTTATATTAGAACCAAGTCCCCAAATTTTTTTTGGAAATATATATTTTCTTTTCAAAGGAGTTGACAAAGCAAATAAAGGAAAAAGGAAGAGAGAAGAAAAAGAAATAAAAGAAAAGAAACAAAAGAAAAAAAGAAAGAAAGCATCCCTCAGCTCACCATCTCTCGGGCCCAGCCTAACACCCTCTCTCCCTCTCCCCATTTTTTTCTTCCTCTGTGTGAGTAGGCCTGCCGGCCCGAAGCCGAGTCGGCCCAGCTCCCAACCTCTCTCCTCCCTTTCCCTTTTTCCCGCATGGGCCATCGGCACAGCAAACCACGTGCTCCGGCCTGTTAACCCCACACTCCCCCTCTCCCTCTCTCACTTGTGCCGACAGGCAGGTCCTGCCTGTCAGTTCTTTCCCCCTCCTCTCGCCGTCTTCTCCACACCGCGGGCGTCCGCACGACCACCCAAAGCCGCCACACGTGCCCGCCCCTCATCCACCAAATTGAGCCTCGTCTCCATCCCTACAGTCCCTCGCGACCCAGCCAAACCCCGCGACCCACGCCTCGGAAGGCCCGGAACTGAGTCATGACTGTCCGCGCGCACGCCGTCGTCACAGCCCCACCTCGCGCGCTCATGCGTGGGCACTGAGTCCCTGGCCGCCTCTCTCTCTGCGCGGTAGACCGAGCACCCACGCACTACACTCCCAGGACCGTGCCCCCCTCTGCTTTCCCTCTTTCCCATCATTCTCTGTGCGACTCGTTCGGGCTCCATGGTAGCCGCAAGCCAAGCTCATGACCCGACCCCTCCGGTCTATCTCGCTTGCCATGAAGGCACCAGAGGCACCCGCTGCCCATGCCGCCCCTGCCTAGCCTCTCCCAAGCACTCTTTTCCTTTCCCAGTGCCGCAAATCACCGCCGCCGCCGATCCTGAGCGCCACCGTCGCCAAGCATGCCGCTGCAGCTGTTGATTCGCATGTCTGAGGGCTCGATTCGACAATTCGGGCCTCACCGAGCTACGGAAAGAGGTGACGAAGCCACTTCCCCTGATTTCCCCTCTCATTTCCCCTTCACGAGCCGCCGCCAACGTCGCCGTAGCCTCCGAGCCCGCTGCAGCACGTGCTGCTCATGCTGCATGCAGCTACAAGCCACCCCGAACCCCAATACAAGTTCCCCGCGAGCCCCTCTACGCAAACGTACCTTCCCCGAGTTAAACCGAAGCCTCTAGGGCTAGTTCAGGCAACTCCGGTGAGCCGCCGGCGAGCCTGCCGCCGGGTGACCACAATGCTGCCGGCCGCCCACTCTGTGACCCTCCCCCTTCTAATCTGGAGCATCCATTTCAAATCCAATGGCCAAACGTGGTCCATACCCCTTCGGTTGGGAATTTTTCAAAAGAGCCCCTGGAATATTTAAGTATAGAACCCGCCGTCCGCTATGCACTGTACTCTGTGCCTTGGGAATCTTCTTTTTCTAGCCCCTGTAGTTTAGGATTAATCACTCTGTAGCCCTCGGCTTAAGTTTTTAATCTGAATTTGATTTAATTGAAATAGAAACTAATTCAAACTATTTACAATATTGCCACCAATAATGTTTAGGCCATATCATTCACATTTTAAATCCAAATTGAGCCATTCTAAAGCTGTTAGATTCATAATTACATAATATTTAGGTTAGTACCACTGTTAGGTTCATTCAACACAACTTAAATTTATAATTTACTTAAATCTAATATTTTATTAATGAAAACCCGTTTAATCCATAACTTCTCCGTTTTAAAACCGATTCGACCCGTTCAAGTCGTGTTGGTTTCGTTTCAACGAGCACTATGCATTAGAAATACTTTTGTACTATTTTCCCACTGTTTGGTGTAATGTTTCTTATTATATTTTGTTTGGACCATGTATGATGATTGTCGATAGAAGGGTCAAAGTGTGCGGATTTCCAGGATCCAGTGTTCGATACCCCTGACCCTACTCAATTTGAAGGCAAGTGTCCTTGCTCATCTTGCACCTATATTTGTTTTATTTTTGAGTTAGAGTAGTTAGACTATTAGTTGCATGCAGAGTCTAAATTTGAATATCATGTTAAGGTTTACTAGCACTTGTTTATATCATCCTTGAAACCCTGGGTTGGGACATGGTAGAAGTCATGCTTAGCTTTGCAGTCTTGGGATGGAAAGAGTATAATTATATGTTGATTAATGGTATATGCAATATGTGGGAATGGTAATCTTTATAGCGACATGGTGATTAGGCAAATCCGGTAGGATGGAAAGATTGGTGGGGATTTGTATGTGCCATGGATTTGGCAGCTCATGTTGGTGGATTGGGTTTGTGCGAGACATAATCTTGCCTGGATCCCTAGGACCCGGTTCTTGAAGTCTGTAACCTGGCTTTATAGCGCAACCATGAGGCTGGAATGGGACGGACCTGGATAATTAATTTGTTTCTTTAAGTTGGCTTTATACGGGGATTGATTTGTGGCTCAAGAGGGGGCCCGTTGTGGGCAAAACCTTAGAGAACATGTAAAATAGCTTAAATGGCTTTGTAAAGGCCTTGTAGGGTGACCCTGCTGTGCACCTAGGCAGTGTTCAGCGAAATGGAGAAAACACGACTCGTGGTGAAAGTGTGCAACCTCTGTAGAGTGTAAAACTGATATATTAGCCATGCTCACGGTCAAGAGCTGGCTTGGACTTCTTCGAGATTAGCTGGTTACTTGGTTTTGGTTGGGTGGTTCCTAGGTGAAGGAACGTTGGCTTGGATGGACTTCCAAGTGTTGGTTCCTTGGATGGATTTCTAAGTGTGGTTGCTCGGATGGGATTTCCATGTGTTGATTACTTTGAGGAGATGAGAATTCACTTAGTTAAATAGGTGCTTAGGAAATTCAGGTGATAGAATTTTGTCGCTTTAGGTGCTATGTCCAACCAAGTCAACCTATCCTTGTTTAAGCCACATGTTATATTTTCCTACACTTGCGGTGTACATTTCGATGTACTCACCCTTCCTCTTTGTCCCCCTGTTACCCCACCCAGACGCTAGAGTTGACGAGGACTACATAGAAGACGGTGCTTTTGACCCTGATGACGTGTACTAGGCTGGTGTTGCCCCCGGTTGACGTTCCTATAGAGATGGTGTCCAAGAATTCAGCTATAGTTTTTATTTTATAATTATGTGTTTTTCTTTCAGACCAATGGGTCATTTTATAATAATGTTCGCTATGTATTCATCACTGTTATGATACTATAATGAAGTCGATATATGTATTAAAATTGATCTTGGCATACATATATTATGCATATCCTTAAAATTTGGTGTGACCGGTACTTTGGGCTTCCTCTTTTTTTCCTTTTTCTTTTTTTTATCTATTTAGTCCACCTATTTCTAACGGTGTTACAAAACGAGGGTAGATAGCAGCTTTTCAAAATAATGAGGGTAAAATCACAAAGTTAAAAAAAATAAGGTTAAAAGCACCATTAGAGCTTGTAATAAGGGTAGAAACGCCAAATTCCCTAAGGAAAAACTATGCCAACATAAGGAAGCTTAAGCATGACTTGAAGTCCAAAGTATCCATGTATCTTCATTTTCTCGTTTTGTAAAAGTGCTCAGTTAGGACTTATCTTGAAGCCCGTGGTATAAACCCGGCTATTGTAATAGACATTCAATCAATACAAACCCTTTTTGGCTCCGGCCAAACCCTTAGGACTAGAATTAGAGTACTTTAAACGAGCAGGGTTGCATTGGCATTGACCGAGACCTCCAGTTTGCTTGTAAGTACCGTCACAGTTATACCTTGTTCATAAGGCTATATTGGATCCGGTCCGACGATCTTGGTATAAGCTAGTTATCAATTTACACAGTATCTTGTATTGTTGCGTTGGGTTCGGCTTGACCTTGTATGAGCTATTGTGTAGATCAAAGTTATCGATTTGTATTGTTTCTTATATTGCTACATTGGGTCCGGCCCAACCTTGTACGAGCTTATCATCTCTATCTTAAAGTGGCACTTAAGATAGATTCATTAAGTTACCAATTTTACTAGCACATTTATCTTATATTTTTTCCCAATATTATTAACCTGCCCTATCAAGATTAGTAGGTTTGGTTATGAAATTTTATTGAGAGCAGCCATTTATGTTTTGTGTTTCAATATTTTACCAATGTGATGGACTCCCTAGCTATATCGGCTAATCCTTCTAATCTTGATCGTACATGGTGTTGGTTCAAGATCTTGTGCAATCTCAAATCAATCTTTGGTTAGAATAGATCTAGTCTCATGTTACTGTTAAGGTTGCTTTCGACCCGGATGAACTCCACTAGCAGTATTGTAAGATTATGGTGTGTATTAACCAATAGATCTGTTAGTGGTTGCTCGAGAACCCTGTTCCTGTGTCAAGGTTCCTATTGGCTAAATAGCTGATGAGGCTATGCTTCACACATGACGCTGCTTGCATGGATTCGTTTTAAGCATTATTGATTAGTTAGACTTGCTGGTTGATCTATTATTACTATTATGGTTGTATTCGATTCGAATGAACTCTGATAGTAATATTAGGGCTAGTTTAGTAAGCTTAATGGATTTGTTAATACTAATATGGATTATTGCTTCGCACCTCATATCCGTTACAAACAAATGCTTCCTATCGGCTAAACCACATGCTTTGAATATTTTGTTAATGATAAGGCGTATTCGATAGGCTCATTATCTGTGGATATCGACCTTCTAGTCGATAGCCTTATTGCTCTGGCCATTTGGCCGTACATCAGTGCTGTTTGGAACTAAAGGTAGCATGTTGCGCTTTTGTTACTGAATATTTGCTTCCTCCTCGTCAATTGTAGGATCAAATTGACTGGCACGCCTCGGTTCAAAGATCTGATCGGACCGATCATAGAAGATAAAGGAGTCTTTAAGCTCCAAGCTCTTGCTTCCGATAGATCCTTCAAGCTACCAAGTGTGTTGAGGTGCTCCAACACAATTTTTTAACCAGGGCCAAGTGATAAATCATAGGAGTTAGGCATCATGACACACAGACACACACACACATAGGAGAATTCCATGATAAAATAGTAGTTTAGCTATAGCGAGAGGACAACGCGAGAGTACAAGGTTCCTAAATACTTCTATATTATTTAGGTTTTATGATAACTAAAGGATAGTTAGATATAACGATCACACAATAGCACTTTGGGAAATCAGAACACTAGCCATTAAAAGGATGAGAAAGGGGTAGGAAGGCCCGACTACAGTCCTACAAACTTCAACCTGAACACATGGTGCAATACATTGGCCATCTGAGCTGTCACCACCTTGGGCTACCACAGCTATCCTATTTGTGAGGTTGATTGCAACATCAGGTAACCTATAAAAGAAACACCATGTCTACCTATCAATTGCTCCCATAGTCATGATCTATAACTAGAGCACTCGATTCGAGCGGAAATCCTATGCTAAGGTATAATAACTATACTAACAAATCACATGAAAGGCATGAAAGCAAATAGATAAAATAACTATATTAAAGCACAAGTCTTGCAACGATAAGATACAAGTATGTACCAGACCTCCAAAAATTCTCTAGAACCTGAGCACAGCTTGACTCTCCCTAACTCTCAACTAGAACTAATCTACTACATTGGAGAGAGGTTTTTTTTTGTGATTGTACATTGGAGAGAGGTTGATCATTCAATGGGACACCTCTTAATCCAAGCCTAGACTAGAGGATGTGAATTATGGTTTTAGGGGATGCCCTGCCTCAAGTGCCAAGGGTATGTAGGTCGGTGGGTTGCACTAGAGCCCTCAGATCAAACCGGCCTTGATCAACGGTGAAGATGCAAACCCTAAGATGGTGGAGGGCCATCTTGCAAAGGAGAGGGACTTCCAAGTGGAGCCAGGTCAGCCGACCCAAGGTAGGGTCGGTCGACCCCACCTTTCGCCCTCTCATCTCCCGCTACGATGTGGTGGTCTCTGGTGTTTTCTAGATTGTTCCTACGTCAATGTTCGTTGCGGATTTGTCACACCCCAAAATTTCTATTTTTGGATGTGACTAGAAAACACTAAAAATAAAACAAATGATTTTTACCATTTTCTAAAAATTACAACATAGCTTAAGTTGTTGACATTCTAGATAGTGGAAAATGTGAGTTTCTAAAAATTATGTGAATAATTTATTGGTTTGTTGCATTCATGCCTCTGCATAGTGTTTTGTATGAAAAATAATTTTAAAAGTTTTCAAATGCGCATAGGGTTTTATTGGAATCAAATGTCTCAAGATCTTTGATCAAGTTTCCATCTATGATTAAATCCTTGGAACCATATATCTTGATCCTTGCTCCCAAAAACCTTGATGGATCTCCAATCTTTTATCTTGCCAAGCACCCAAGCTCATGTTCTCTAAATCCCTAACTATTAACTTGTTCTTCCTTTCTCCTATTATTTGAGCTCCTAATCCTTTTTGATTGAATCCTCTTCAAATCATTTAAACCAATGCTAGACGACTAATCATTATATCCCATTCCTCTCATGCAACTCTACCATCACTTTGTTCAAGTCAAAACAATCACATATTGTGTACCCATGTTAATCTCAATTCCAACTTTATTCTCCTCTCCTGACCTTTGGGCAAGATACTCATGGACTCTTTGTCCTCCAATCATTCTCCTCTTGCTCAAAGCCAAACATATTTTTGAATCATCCTTGAAAACCATACGTTCTTGGTCTCACCGTTTTTGAACGCTAAATTTTCCCAAAACCCTTATTGTGTCTCTGTGAATTTAGCGGGCCATGCCCAACACTCTCATTCCATCTTCTCTTCTCTTGGGACAAATCCATAAGTTACCCAATTAGTAAAATATTCATCCATCACTCACTTTTGCTATTAGGGTCAACCCGACTCGTTCCGTCCTTCGATATCGCTTCGGACCAAATCCGGTGCAAACCTTGACGTAACTCTTGCGGTGGATCGAAGCCCAAACATTCTCCTCTCCTTTGTGGACCAACATCAAGTCCAACCAGCCCTCTAACACTTCCTCTACCCTCTCCCACGTCACCCACCTGAAACCCTCTCCATATTGCACAAAAATATCAACCAAAGCATGAAAATTTCAAGCCACAAAGCTTTGCCTTCCAACGCTTTGGTCCCCCACCCTTTCCCCTTCAAGTACATCTCCTCGACAGCGCCCTCACACCTCTCCCTCTCTTCTTCACATCGAGAACAGAGGAGGAACACCCGTGCAGCCCCTCCTTCTCCCCCATGGCTGCCCCAACAATTCCCCAACCATCCTCTCCTTCCCCTCCATGGAAACAATGCATCTTGGCGATTGGAATCCGCGTTTCCTCCTTGATTCCCCTTTCCAAGCACCCAACAAGGATTTATAGGACATCATCATCACCCTCCCTGCTTGTCAAGTCGTGGTGATGACTTCTACCACCATGGATGTCACCCCGATCAATCGTATTGCGAGAAAGATGCACCGTTGAACCGCGTTGTCATCACCGGCAATCGTTGATGTGCTTCTCCGCTCCACCCCACCAATCCCCATGGTGAGAACCCTAAAACATCTCTCCCATAATGTTTTCATATTATCCTCTACATATCAAATACCATAGATGATGTATGGATGATCCCCGATGAACTTTACCCATTGTATGTGTTGCTGTCCTGGCGGCCAGCAGCGCTGCTGTTTGTGGAAATAGCATTCCTCGCTGTTCCTTTGATCAAATCATCAACCCCTTTGGTGAATTTTTATTTCATATCCTTGAACATGCCCCTGAAAAACGGTTTCCTCATAGAAGTTGAAAAACTAGAGATATCATCATTGTCGTGCCCACTGTTCCTGCTGTTGGACAGATTGCAGCTCCTAGTGCTTTTGGCATTCCCCGCTAATGTGCTGTCCAAATCACCAAACCATTGAACCTACATGTTCATGACATCACTGCATATGATCCCACAAGTTGGTTCGGCTATCCAATCCATGATGGCCGAGATATCGAGACCGAATTGTCTATCACATCTGCTGTCCAAACAGCAATCACCCTGTTTTCAGAAATGGCGTTCCCATTGATCAATTTTAGAAAATGATGCATCCTTTGGATAGAATATCTTTCATATAGTTGCACATGTCTCTGAAAATTTTCATTTCTATAGGATCCATGATGAAGGAGATATAATCTTTTGTGTGCTCGCTATCCCTGCTGCCTCACAGCCACGCTGATGCCGGTTGGCATGCTCGTTCCCGATGATTTGTCACTCCGGTGATAAAGCCCTTCAATCACATTGTGTCTCATATACCTACACACATCCCTGAAAGTTGTCTTGACCATATGAATCATGACACTTGAGTTATAATCATTTCCGTGTCACTGCCCTTGCCATGCCAACAACCACATAGTCCCATCTTGCAATCATGTTCTCCGACCAACGGATTGTCAAACATCACCTCCTTTTGCCATAACCTCCACAAAATGTTTTGCCATTTGTCTTTGTTATAACCATGCAAACCATTATCATATTCGCCACCGCTGTCCATCGCCGGTTACCGCTCAACCGATGCACAAATCGCCATAATCTTGTTTTCCTTTGGTCTAGCATCCACCTCAGTGCACTTGTTGATCATGATATGTACCAAAGTAACCTATTGGCTTATCAAAAATCATTACCTCATATCTATAAGAAATATTTGGAACACAAGCATTTGTGTAACCGTTCTTCCCACCTTAAGTCCATGGTCTCCATGCATTTGACATGATCTACATGTCCCAACCACCACCACCATATTTGTCATGTGATGTTCTATAACCAGAGATAAATCTTGTTACCGATATCATAACATGTTATCCATCATCCAATCCTTGTTCTCTAATGGTACCCATTAGCATACCTACCAACTTGCTAATTTGATTATTCCTAAGTGCATATCTGATTGACATGCCCTCTTCATGTGACATGGCCTTACATGTTGCACGCATATTCCTTATATTTTGGTCATCATTTTCGTCATCCAGATAGAACCAAGGACTACATGTTAGCTAATCCTATCAAATCACATCACTCCACCATGATCTTGTGACCACTAGACACACTTGTCCTATTCAAGTCATGCTTTATCAACTCTCATAAACTACATCCTCACCAGAAATAAATGTCTATCCTTGCTATCAACCTTGACATGTCACTCCGGCCTAGTGATGGAAACATCATATCACTAATTATGATAGATTCCTTAGGAGAATGCCACATGATGTATATCAATTCAATCTTATTCTCGAATTCAGTATCTTCCAGTTTCCCTACCACACTCCATAATATATATCATGCTCTCCAAAGCCAAACCCTGTGCTTAAAACCAAATACATATTCAAACCTTTTTTTATGTTAGATATGTTCTAGTCCAAATTCCACCTTGCTAATTTAATCTAATCCTTGCCGCAAATACCTTTCAACTCTCACATCTTTTAATTGTGGTTCTTGTTTCGTTTAGTTTTTCCGCTCATGTGGTTATAGAACAAGCCATACGTTTTCAAAACCTTTGTAATTTATTTTTATAATGCTTGATGTACTGTTTCTAGGTGAATGTGAAGCTTGTGTTGGTTGTTGTGATCGTTAGAAGTGGAGCTATGCAAGGATCATCGTGAAGAAATTGGAGAGCCTAGAAAGCTTTTGGAAGGAAAGTGTAACATGAGTTCCCTTGTTACCTAGTAACCATTTAATCACCTTTTCATATGCATGTGTCTAATATGATAAACCCATAAGGATTTTACCTAGAGCTATTTATATCTCGTATCCTTGTTACCTATGGGTTTTTGCATATGGGTATAGTTGCTTAGTTTGCTATCACTAACAATAATGTTCTATAATATTGATTAGTGATTTATGCAACTATGGATTAAAGATGTTTTTGAGCAACATGGTCAGAAGAGGGCTAGAGCATTAGGCCTTTTTGGTCACTCTAGTCTGCCCTCCATATGTATCTGAATCTTAAAGCGGCCACCCAGAATTTATCGTACAACCATAAGGGCTACATGGCTCTGGTCTTAGATGAGTAACTAGATCTTCTCTAGCTCGTTAGTAGTTACCGAAAGGCGCTAGAGGGGGGCCTATGTTTAAGAATGGGTTCCGAGCCTATCAAGATGTGTGCTGGGCTGCGGTCACAAGGTGTGACAATCTTGAAGGGGGCCTCCATTCACTTGGCTGCTGAAACCTTGCATCTACTAACTTGTTAGAGTAGCTTGTGAAAGGCTTCGTAGTGGTTCCCTACCTGCTCACCTTGGAAGTGATAAGAGGTTGGCCGCCTCGGGGCATATGGGAATTCACAACTCATGGTGAAAGTGTACACACTCTGCAGAGTTTGATCAAACTGATATATCAGTCGTGCTCACGGACACGAGCGACCTGGATCCTTTTCGAGACAGATGGTTCTATGGATGGATCAAGATGATGAAATAATATTGATGATAATTATTATACTCTCATTGGGGGGCTAAGCATAACCTAGTTACATAGGCTCTTAATAAGTAAAATGTGATCAACTAAAAGTGCTTACCGCAGTTCAACCGTGTCAGCCTTTTTGATCCTTGCATCCCCTCATGTTATATTTGTTGAGCATGGTGAGCTGACGCTTGTGGTTCTCACTAATAAAAAAAATCCCGGATGGGTACCAGATGGTGGTTCAAGTAAGGTGCTTCCATGAGCTGTTCCAAGAGTACTAGGCGAGTGCTCCCCGAGTCAACCGTCCCTATAGAGTTTGGTGGCCCGAAGATAGAAGACGAAGAATAGTTTTCGTTGTGCTTTGATATATTTGTAAGTCTTAATGTAAATATGTTTCACTATGTAATAAAGCATTGCTTATGATATTTACCATATTTGTCACTATATGTGCTGTGTGGACATCCTGGGCACACATATAGTTAACGCTTGGTATTCTTCGGAAAACCGGGTGTTGCAGGATTCGATATCTTTCTCTCTGGGACTCCAAATATGGCAAAGTTTAGGTCTATTTCGATCAGAACGATGAGCTCTACACAATGGTAAACTCTAATTCACCATTTGAGATACTTTTATTTGGTGAAAATTGAATATCCTGCAAAAGAAGTGAGAACACCAAAACTCGTGGAATTTGTTAGAATCAAACACTATACCTTTGGTGTGGATTGATTTATGCCCTTGATTCATACTTAGTTGATGGTTAACAATGAACAATAACTACCATCAACATAGTGTTGTTTATATTGGCTGGAGCGTGAATCGTGATCCCTTCAGTCAAACCAACTTAAGTAACGGCTTAGGTGCACACTCCATGGCGGTGGTGAACCAACCTTTGAAGCGAAGAATGAACCATAGTCCTGTCTGCCGTTTGGGCTCTGTTCTAGCGTGGTATCCTCTAGTGCCTTCTAGAGTCTTCAATGTTGTTGTCCATCATGAATTTGATATCTTTTGATTCCAGGCTCCAAATATAGTAAAAACAATATATCTGTTTCAATCGTCTCAATAAGCTCTTCATAATGGTGCATTCTAAATCATCATTTGTGAAACTTTTATCTGATGAAAAATGTATATCGTACAAAACAAGTGAAGGCACCAACGTGGAATTTGCTAGAATCAAACTCTATAACCATAGTTTCTTATTCATTTCATGTCATATCGTGCAATAGTTGATGGTTATATTTGGAGTTCAATGACCATCAACAGCAGTCGTGCAAAGAGCGCTTCTGAAAAACCTTACTCATCCTCTCCCTAACTAGATGTCCATATCTCCGAAGCGATCAGGATGGAGAGACTAGGACGGGGGAGCAATAGCGAGAGAGGAAAATTACTATTTAACAACCTTGGTATTTTTCCAAAACGAAATTGTAAATTGTAATTTCCTTTATGTATCTTTTTTCCAAGAGGATTGATATGTGTGTGTATATATATGGCACTAATTGATGTTGTACCTTTCACCTATACTCATGGGATTAAACATCTTACTATTACTAATTAAAGGCCCCAACGGAGGCACCATGTTAATTTTCACTAGATGCGTTGTGAAATCTAGGAATTTCTCAAAATAATCAGAAATATATGGTATAAAATTAGGTAGAATCCAATCATCTTCGCAGATAATAACAGTTGGATCTATTGTAAAAATGCACCCAAGAAACTTAAACTATTGGGGCATTACCATCTGGATACTCGAACTAAAAAGGCTACCACCTAGGTACTTAAACTATTCGACATTATTATTTAGGTACTCGAACTAAAAAGCTCTGACCTGGATACTTAAACTATTGGGCATTACCATTTGGGTACGCGAGTGGGCTATCACCGCCACCAGGAGCGCGGGAAAATAAATTTCGATTCTTTTTCTTTTTATGAAAATTGATGAATAGTGCTACAATTTATTATTTTTGTAATAAAATCACTAGACCTCCAAAAATTCTAAAATTTTTTGTGTAGCCTCTCCATGATATAAAAATATGAAACTTGAAAATGAATAGTTTTTATATGTTTAAAAATTATCTCTTTTAAAAATTACCATGAATTTTAATGTTCAAAATAAATAAATTTCCAAAAAGAGGCAGCCTACCTGTGCGCGCCCGAGTGCCATGGTGGTGGCGGCGGCTCACCCGCGCTCCATATGTTGCTCATGTGGCCACATCGATGGGGCCTCGCGCGTGTGCCCAGAGGCCCGTCTGTGCTCGCCTGCTCGTGCCCCCCTTGCACGTCGCAGAACCACCCAAATCATATGGCCCACATATTTATTTATTTTAATTATTAAAATTCATAGAGGTTAATTTATCAATTAAAAGAGGTAACTTTTAAACATACCAAAATTCATTTTCCCGTGCTCCTGGCGGTGGCGGCGGCCTACTCGTGTACCTAGATGGTAATACCCAATAGTTTAAGTACTCAGGTGGGAGTTTTTTTCGAGTACCTAGATGATATTGCCCCAATAGTTTAAGTACCAAGGTGGTAGCTTTTTCAGTTTGAGTATCCAAATGGTAATTCCCTAATAGTTTAAGTACCCAGGGTGCATTTTACTCGAATTGATAAAACAATTACCCACCTTTACCATTATAAAAATACATAATGTAACACACTAATTTTGTATCTAAATTACCCACTTTTGCCATTATGAAAGATAAATTAAAATAGCCCGTGGCTATTACTAATTAAAGGCCCTAATGGAGGCGCCAGGTTAATTATCACGAGACACACTAAGAAAAAAGATAAAAAATTCAAGAAATTCTCAAAATAATCACAAAAATATTGACTTTAATTAGGTAGACATCAATCATTTTCACTGATAATAATCATTGGATCTATTGTAATTTAAAAACATACCCACCTTTTGATTACCGAAAATACATAAAGTAACCCCCTAGTTTTGCATCTAAATTACCCTACTTTGCAATTATGAAAGATAATTTAAAAGAAGCCCCTAAATTTATATAGAAAATATCCACACCTATCAATAAAAAAATTAACTTAAAATAACAACTTAATTTACATCTAATTAACCACTTCACCATTACGAAACATAATTCAATATAACCCCTCACGGTGTATCTAAATTACTCACCTTTGCTATTATCAAAGATAATTAAAATAACCCTCTAACTTTATGTCTAGATTACCCATATCTGTCATCATGGGAGATAAATTAAAGTATACCATAATGGTTTTATTATTACCTCCTTTGTAATTATGAAAGATAATGCAAAATAACCTCTTAAATTTATATTCAACCTATGCGTAGTTATAAAAGATAGTATAAAATATTAACTTTATATTTGCACCTATCTCTGCCATAATAAAAATAAACAAAAAGATATCTCTAATCTGTACATAGAAAGTAATAATATATGTTGTTAAAAATAAATCGATATCAACAAAGTACGGGATATAAGCATTTTTAAAACTTTTACAATCATGTATAAAAAGTAAACATATATACACTATGATAAATATTTATTTTAAGAGCTGATGAAGAGTAGAAATATTTATTTGACAAATCACATAGGAATAACGTAACATTGATAATTCACTTTGATAAAAAAATTTAAAATCTATTGTTTTTAATAAGTTTATACATTTTATTTCAAACGTTATATCATATTAATATTGGTAATCATTTTTTTAGATTTTGAGACATATAAAACAATATTGCATACATGTAATCCTATAATAGAACAAATTCAACATGTTTAGTGTGAAGGTGCAATTTGAGTTGCAGTTTAATTAATATGTGAAAAACAATATTGTACTAGGACTTGAACTATTTCTAATGAAAATATAATTTTTGAACAAAAGATCAAAAAAACGTTAGAGTTTGTCCTTTAATATATGAAAAAATAGGGAACCCAATTAAAAGTAAAAAAATAAACTGAGATTCATGAAGTCACAGATAGAATTTTTTTTAATATACATCCTAATATTAGTTTTCAAGTAAATACATATCATGCTAAAAGATACAAATACTACAAATTATAAATAGAGGTTTCTAATGGACTTACGCGTTAATCCTTATGATAAACAATACGAAAACAAAAGATAGGTCCTAGAAATTCTAACAAATCTAAAACATTTGACCATCAATTCGGCATAACCTAATCTCCATTGATAATAATAGCTATTGGATCTATTCTATTTCCTAAATAATTACCCACCTCTACTGTTGTGTTAAACAACATAAAGTAACACTTGACTCTATATTTGAACTACACCCATTTGACATTAAGAAAAATGATCTAATGTATACCTAAATTTACATATAAATACCCATGTACTCTTATTATGAAAGATAATTTACATAATCCAATATTTATCTTACTATTTTAAAAATTAAATGTCCTCTCAAATCTACATATAAAAATAATAATGTTCTATTAAAAATTGTTAAATAATCACAGAGTATTTACGTTACCCACTCTTTATCCATATTAAATCTTAACATTTCATATGCTAATAACACTAACAAATTTATTTAAAACCACATTAGCAACCATGACATATAATTTATATAGGATGTTACTTTGGAAGTGTTTATTTATTTTAACTAACTATTTGGCATGTCTATATTGATAGTATAACCATAACTACACATCTAATTCCTTGATAGAAAAATTTAATCATCTTGCAAAGTATGAGAGACCACTAGTGGCTATAATTTCGTGGCTCTTTAAGATTACTTTATAGTAAAAAGGTCAATTATTATATGACATAAGTATTAAAATTCTTTTAAGGGTTAGCACTACTACATCATCTAAGGTCTCACTTTAAGTTCTATCACTTATCTTAAGTAAAATAGTGTAGGATTCAAATTGCTTATTCTATTGTAATATTTAAGAACATACACTATAGCCTAAATCTTTTTTAAAAAAATTCAATAAAAAAGAGTTGATAAAAGATTCAATAAGTAACATTGTTTCAACTTCAGGAGAAAATATCTATAGCAGTCAATAACAATATTTTTAGAAAAAAATAGAACTTAGATCCATGACTTTATAACATATGTGATGCAACAAGGGTCACCATAGTCAAACTAATTGCATTTTTGAACTATACAGATGTATCATGCAAACTAAAAATATGAATATAGACAAATTACATATAAAATAGTGCCTTGAAAGTAATTAATAAGTTTATCGTAATTGCATATGGACTATTATATCTATATATTATGTCTATTTTCTAAAACTAAACAAAGACACAACATACATTTTAATATGAATATTTTTTTATTAATCAGATGTATTAAATATTATATTTCTTTAAAATCTAGTCCGTGTACACTAGTACACAGGAGCTCTACAGTGGCACCATGCATTTTTTTACTTGTGGTTTCATTCAGCGGGCGCAAGCGCAAATAAAATGGTGGGCCTGAGTTACAAATCGCCAGTGCAAATCACTTAATACTAGCGGTTGGCTTAAGCCAGCCGCCAATGTACCGCCAGTGTTTTTTCACTGGCGGTTCGTTAAACCAACCGCCAGTGTGAAGTATGCTATAAATGCAGCTTCTTCTCCACCCTGCTCTCTTTACATTATCAGGACAGTTCAAGGAAAAGCTTGGTTGTATAATCTACATAGATGAAACCGCTTACGTGTTCCTATGACATCAGTGGCTTCATGTTTTGTACCAATTCCATGGACAAAAAGAGCATGGCACAAAATAGTGGTGTTCTATGCGAGGCCATAGACGATGCAACTGGTGAGATTAGTACGTACTTTGGCTTCGTTGAGGACATATGGGAACTAGACTATGGTACATTTCAGGTGTTTTGATGCCAATGGGTTGAAGACAAACATGTCATAGTGGACAACTATGGGCTCAGAGTCCTTGATCTAAATAAGATAGGTTACAAAGATGACTAGTGGATCCTTGCTAACCGTGCCGCACAGGTCTTCTATGCTGAACAAATCTTTTGTAAAAATGAGAAGAAAAGTTCCGATAAGCCGAAGTATATAGTTTTTCCTGAGAAGTAACAAGCTCTAGGAGTTGATGGTGTAACTGATCTGAAGGATTTTAACCAATTCAGCGACATGTCTCTCCTTGTAGACCATCCAGTGAAGATAAGACATGTTGAGCGAAGCATCCCACAATGTTCGTTGCCATGGGAGCGCCACGAAGGACAAGGAAGAACAGTAGCTGGCTAGATTCTATTTATCATTTGTCATGTAATCCATTTCTATTTCAATATGTACCCTATGCTACCATTTCTCTATTTTAACATGTTTACATTTCTATATTTTAACATGTTTACATTTCTCCAACAACCCTAAACCACTAGGTAAACCCTAAACCCTAAACACTTAGCTAAACCGTAAACCCTAAAAACTCTTAACCCCTAAACCCTAACAAAACCCTAAAACCCTCGCTAACCCCTAAACCATAAACCCCTAGCTAAACCCTAAACCCTAAACCCTAGCTAAACCCCAAAACCCTAGCTAACCCCTAAACCCTAAAAGCCTAGTTAATCTAAAACCCTAGCCTAATAAAACCTACAGATTGTTTATCAAAAAAATAAATCTAAAAACATTTATACCGGCGGTTGTCCTAAGGAACCGCCAGTGTAAATGGTTTACACTGGCGATTCACATTATGAACCGCCTTTATAAAACCATTTACACTGGCGGTTCTCAATATGAACCGCTAGTGTAAATTATTTACACTAGCCATTCCTTAGGATAACCGCCAGTACAAAGCGTCCCAGTATATAACGCGCGCCCCCCGTTTGAAATTTCGCTAAGTCTGGAGGAGCCCGCCCTTTCGTCCCCGACGTCGTCACGCTGCCGGATTTTTCTGTGCCCTCGCCGTGCGCATGCCCTAGCCTGCTGTGACCTTGCCGCAGCCGTGCTCTCGCCCCACCGCCTCACCGTAGCCGTGCCCGCGCCCCATGGCCACGCCCCTGTCGCCCCGCGCCGCGCCGTCGTCATCCCGCGCCGCACCGCCAAGCTAACTGACTGGTAAGACGCCGAGCTCCCTCCCAATACTATGTGCAGGAGTCTCCCACCCTAACTGGCTCAGTGTGGTTCGTGGCGGAGCAAGTGGTGCGCACGGCGGCGCGAGTGGCGTGGCGGCCAGTGGCACGGCGGCAAGGGCGCGCGCGGTGGTTTGTCCCCTACTCCGGTGGCGTCGACAGCGGGCGCGCGGTGGGGGAAATGGTGGGGGCCGGTGCCTCGTCGGCGGCAGGCCCACGGCCGGTGGTGGTGGCTCCCGTTGGTGGCGGCGCTACGCTAGCTAGTGGGCCGGTTTTCAATTTTTTTAATTTAATTAGTTTTTCTATTTAGGTTTTAGTGTAGTTAGGTTTTAGTTTAATTAGAGTTTTAGGTTAATTAGGTTTTAGTTTAATTAGGGTTTTAGTTTAATTAGTTTTTAGTTTATTAGTTAGGTTATAGTTTAATTAGGTTTTTAGTTTAAATAGGTTTTAGTTTACTTTAGGTTTTTATTTTAATTAGTTTTTTTGTTTAATTAGGGTTTAGTTTAATTAGGTTTTTATATTGTTTAATTAGGGTTTTAGTTTATCAGTTAGGTTTTTATATTGTTTAATTAGGGTTTTAGTTTTTTATATGTGATGTGATATATATGCAAGCTCTTAATTCAGATGTAAAATTCTAAAAGAAAAAATTATAAAGAGAGATGTATATATTCAAGCTCATTAACTTTGTTTTAACACATTCATAAAATTTAGTTTAATCAGAGTTATATTTTATGTTAGATTATCACGATGATGACTTCACCATCAGAGTCGTCTCAACATAAGGATCCAAGTGAGCAACAATATGAAAGTCCAAGTGATCCGTGTCCTAGCGTAGATAGAAAGGCTCGTCGTGAAATGGAGCGCGACCCTACTTACGACCCATGAGAAGACGAGATAACGTACACGGAGTTCAACGAATCCTTTCACACTATCCATATATGCACCTGTCCATGACTTCATGTCTGCGTCCAATTATATGAACAGGAGGTCTTGTCTCAAATGCGACAATTTGGAGAAGAAGAACTACAACACGAAGACCAGGCGCCAGAACCTACTAAGACGAGCACTGAGAAATCAAGGAAGAGGAAACTGAGTGATCGGAAATGAGGTGACAGAGGAGCAAACAAGTGGATAATAACACATATAGGCTTCTAGACGTAAGTGTAAAAGGAGAGCCCCTAACTCCAGAAGAGGTGCAAGCTAAGTTTCGAAACACGATTGGTTTCTTAGTTAGGGATAATCTTGATATCACAATATCTCAGTGGAAAGATGTGGTAGATTCAGTCAAGATAAACTTGTGGCAAAAGTCATCAAAGATGTTTGTTCTGCCTCGGGGTTCAGAGGAACTCGTAAAGGGGTATGCAATGAGGCAGTTGGCCATCACGTTTCGCAACTGGAGGGAGGTCCGAATTGAATAGCAAATATGTGAAGACAGGGTTGGACCCCATCAGCAAGTACAACAATACAGAAGGTCAGTGGGCGGTTTTCAAAGAGTAGAAGACTAACCCAGAATTCTTGGCCCGGAGCCAGGCAAACTCAGCACCTGCTAAGAAGAACAAGTACCACCACCACCTTGGCGGTTACAAGTGGCAGGTTCCCAAATGGAGGGAAGAAGAGGCTGCGAAGAAGGCAGCTGGGTTGCCAGTGTTGTCTGGGCAACTTGGCGAAAGGAGCACGAACTGGCTTCGTGCTTGCAAACCAAGAGAAATATCTGAGTCAAGTGCATCCTTTTCTAATCCAATGGTTAAAGAAGTTGCGAAGAGTATTTATGAGGCGGCAGCTCATGTGAAGGAAGGAAGTGCCAAGTCACAAAGGGAGCAGGACATCCTTACTCTTGGTCTTGGTAACCCCGAGCACCCTGGTCGGCTGGTCGTGTACGAGGAATCTTGTCAAGGCTAGGATGGAAAAAAGGATTCGGCGAGGAGTAGGCCAGAATGTACAAGAAGCGTGATCGATACAAGAAAGACTTGAAAGATTTTTTTTGAGGAGCAGACAAAAAAGCCTTCAAAGACATGATGACTCAATTATTAGTAGCAAATCCTGATACCGAACTTATGCAGCAATTGGCGGGTGTCATGTCGTCTGTTCAACAAAGGACGAACACCCAGCAGTCTCCGTAGATGCAGCTGGTGCCGGTGACACAGCCCTTGGGAGCTCATCAGTTGATAGCACAGTCTCCAAATGCTCCAAGCAGTGTCGTGTCTACGGCAAAGGTTCTCTATCCAGTTGATGGCATTGACATGCCAACGCCTTGCTCACTAGTCAAAATCTATGGCATTACCAATGTTCGTACTAGAGAAGTAAGCACTAGCTTCGCAATCCCTAGACGGACATTCCATGGTGCAGACATTCCAGATGAGTACTACAAGGTCGAAGTGGTGACCGTAGTGCAAGGACATGAGGATGACATGCTGGACATCCCTGCACCCGAGGGCATTGAGACAATGGGACAAGCCATCAAGAATTTCATCCTTTGGCCAAGACGAGACATCAGGTTGAGTGGGCCACCACCATCTACTGAACATAAATTCTTAATGACCCACCGCCGTCGTTATCATCTAACCGGACTCTTCCTAGCCCAGCAAATTCACCTGTCTGTCCAATCCCAGAAACTGCGCCACTACCATCTCGTATCAACTATCCATCTTCCCCAGAAAGTAAAGAGAAACAACCTAAGAAAACATTGATCCCAACGGGCCCACAAGAAAAACAACATGAGCAAACATCAACCCCGTCAGCCCCACAAACCAAAGAAAAAAAAACCCCACACCACCAAAGAAGAGGAAACAGGCAATTCCCAAAATGATCTAGCCACACCGGCCAAAGACAGAAACTGCTGGGACCATCCTTTTTATGTCAGGAATAGCACACACCCCCACATCTCGTATCGTTGACTGTGCTGAGGCTGAGAAATCAGTGAAATCTTCTTCGAAGACCATACTAAAAGGTCCTAGTATGGCTAGAGAGGGGTGAATAGCCTAAATAAAAATTCTACAAACCACTAAACAAGTGATTAGAACCACAAGAGGCTATAAATGCAATGCTAAGGCAACCACTATCCTAGGCAAGCCACCTACACAATTCTAGTTAAACCTTAGTTCTAATCCATACAAGAGAGCTAGCAAAAGCTAAACAACTACACAACTACTCAAGATAAACGAACAAGCTACTTTGCACAAGAATAAGAAAGAGATGATCGTCGAATAAACCTTTGCCTTGTAAAGAAGCCAATCACCGGGACAATCAATAAGTCACTCACTCGAAGGTGAGGAAATCAATAGAGACACCAAGATTTATCCCCGAGCTTCACGTGCTTGCCGGCACGCTACGTCCTCGTTGTGTCGACTTCAACCGGTGGTTCGGTGGCTAATCGGTATCACACACCGAGCCTACACTAGGCGCCACAAGAACCTACCACGGAGGAAGTAACTCAAAGACACGAGCAATCCACTAGAGTTACCTTTGAGCACTCCGCTCGGGAAAGGCACAAGAACCCCTCACAATCGCCGGGTGTGAGCAAACACAATCACCAAGCTCCTTCACACCTTCTTCTCCTCCAAGCCGTCTAGAGACACGGCAATGTCCCAAGAGGATAAGAACTAATTGAAGGCTTGCACTCAAGTGCTCTAGAATGCAAATCACAAGCAATGATGCACTTGAGGTTCACTCAATCTCACAAGAATGATCAAAATGATGAACTAGTGAGAGAGAGGGAGGCTAGAATGCAACAAAGTGTATGACAATGATCCAAGTGTGCAAGAGAGTCACCAAGTGGCCAGGGAGGGAGTATGAATACCCCGAAGCCAACTCCTAGCCGTTACACCCACTGAAACAGCCGTTAACCCCGTTTTTATACCGTCGGACCGACAGCGTCGGACCAAACGGTAGCGTCCGACGCTCTAGATCTTCGCCACGTGTCAACACGTTTAAACGACGTTCGTCCGATCTCAACGGTCGTTTTCGTGCTAGTTCTCACATCGTCGGACTGGGGGTGTCGGACTAAACCGCAGAGTCCGACGCCCTTCCTCAGTTCACTTTGCGCGTATCGTCGGACGATCGCGTGAGCACCGTCGGACTAAAGAAACTTAGCGTCCGACACTTCCAGAGAGGTCCAGAAACGCTAAAACCGCGTCGGACTCCGTCCGACGCTCGGCGTCGGACTAATCCTCAACGTCTGACGCTCTCGGATTACGCCACGTGTCACACCTCGCTGCTCGGCACCGTCGGACTGGTCACCTCAATAGTCCGACGCTCGTAAAAGGAGCGTCCGACGCTAACTATTGGCCGGAGCTAGGGTTAGGCGTCGGACTCTGGACAATAGTCCGACGCTGCCCCTGCTAACAGTCCGACGCTTATTTCTTATCGTTTTTCAAGTCTATTTCTCACCCCTTGTTTCTATGTGCTAACACTCAAGGTCTTCTACACTTGTGCATAGTGTGTTAGCATTTTGCAAATATTTTCCAAGGGTTTTCAAAGGGATTCTCTAGGTAGGTTAGTTCAATGCATATGAGATGCAACCTAGAGCACTTGAAAGTAATCCAATAGCTTAGTTCTTCCCTTGATAGTCGGCTATCTATCCTAAATGTGATCACTCCCACTTGAAGTCTTGATCACTAAAAGAAAAACCCTATTTGAATATACCTTAGCCTCTAGCTTTCCTTCTTTAAGTCCTTTTCTTTCTCCTTGATCATTTCATCTTGATCTTCACTTCTGCTCATGTCATCTTCCTCCTTGTTACTAATCTTCTATTTGCTACACATACTTAGCACTTGGATTAGTAACTAGGTTTCATCAATTACCAAAACCAAACTAGGGTCTTTCAATCTTCCCCTTTTTGGTAATTGATGACAACCCTTTTACAAAAGAAATATGCATTAAGATTTTGAACTTATCATGCTTGTCCATGAGTAGATCATGAAAGAATTTGGACAACCATCATAAATTCTATTTTGGTAGTATTGGCTCCCCCTACATATGTGCATCGAGTTTGGATTGAAAGCTAGCACATATGTATTGAATAGAGAGTAATTCTACCAAAATTGTGCTAAAGGTGTATAGAATGGACCTTTGAAGCGTGATACCATCGGAGTTGCCATGTATACCATCTTTAGCACCTTAGTAACTGGAAGGTCTCAAATACTAGATTATACCGTGAGATCACATTATAAGCAAGCTCTAGTTATCATTTGAAGAAATACGACCAACTAGTTACCCTACACATGCTAGTTGTTCAAATCATCATTCAAATCCTACTACTAGCAATACTAGTAAATACAAATGCAATGAGCAATCATATGATTAATGCACATCCAAATGCAACAAATTGCATATGTGATTGCTCCCCCTACTTGTGTGCTTCAAAATTTTAATTACCCCCTTTCCTTTGGCCTATTGCTCCCTTTGGCCTATTGCTCTCCCATTATCGGCCTAATGATGGTTCATCGCTCATTCTCTTTCTTTTGTAACTTTCTCTCCCCCTTTGCCAACAATTGCTCAAAAAGGTTAAGTGGAGTAGAGATAGTTAGTCAAGTTCATTTGATTTTGGAAAGAGAGTTGATTTATCACTTTGGCTCAATCTAGTGCACTTGCCTAGGATGCATAACTAAGTTTGATCCAAGGACAAGCTTCTTCATGCCACTAGGGGTTATCTTGCCCATGTTAAGTTATACACCTTGAGCTAATGAACTAGTTTGAACACTAGGGGATTAAGCACACATGCATGTCATATGTTACCACTAGATCATACAATCAAACAAGGCAATAGTGGTAGCATATATCCATCAAAAACATTTTAATTTCCATGAATGATCCTAAGAAGTGAATATGTCTATACGCTTTAAACAAGTCCTAACAAGTATGATGTTATGTCAAACAATCTTACCTTGCTTTGTCAGAGTAGAGGCATGTCACATATGTGGGGGGAGCTCAACTCATATTGGAGAAATCAAGAATATTCAATTCATTTCTAAGCTTGCAAAACCTCTTCTCATCTAGTGGCTTGGTGAGTATGTCGGCCAATTGATCATCGGTTCCAATGCTTTGAATGTCAATGTCACCCTTTTGTTGATGATCCCGGATAAAATGGTGCCTTACATCAATATGCTTGGTTCTTTGATGTTGAACCAGATTTTGAGTTAACTTGATAGCGCTCTCATTGTCACAAAACAATGGCACTTTCTTGAAGTTGATTCCATAGTCCCTCAAAGTTGCCGTCATCCATAGGATTTGAGCACAACAACTCCCCGCACTAATATATTCGGCTTCGGCGGTGGAGAGTGATATGCTATTTTGCTTCTTTGATGACCATGAGACAAGAGATCTTCCCAAGAGTTGACATGTGCCCGATGTACTCTTTCTATTTATCTTACAACCGGCATAGTCCGCATTGGCATATCCAATCAACTCAAATTTTGCACCCTTGGGATACCATAATCCAACATCTTGAGTGTGCTTCAAATATCTCAATATCCTCTTTGCAGCCTTCATGTGACTCTCCCTAGGAGATGCTTGATATCTAGCACACATGCACACACTAAACATGACATCCGGTCTTGATGCGGTGACATAGAGCAAACTTCCAATTAGAGACCGATATGCCTTTTGATCAACCATATTGCCACTTTTATCTTCATCCAAGCTTTCACTAGTCCCCATGGGAGTGCTAATTGGCTTTGCATCTTGCATTCCAAACTTCTTGATCATGTCTCTTGTGTACTTGCCTTGACTTATGAATGTGCCATTCTTCATTTGCTTAATTTGAAGTCCAAGGAAGTATGTGAGTTCACCCATCATAGACATCTCAAATTCTTTAGCCATCACTTTTTCAAACTCCGCACACAAAGCTTGACTAGTTGATCCAAAGATAATGTCATCAACATAGATTTGCATGATCATCAAGTCACCATCAACTTTCTTGGTGAATAGAGTGGTGTCAACCTTCCCCATCTTGAAACCTTTAGAGAGGAGAAAATCTCTTAGCCTCTCATACCATGCCCTTGGTGCTTGTTTCAAACCATAGAGTGCTTTTCTTAACTTGTACACATGATTTGGTTTCTTCTCATCTTCAAAACTGGGTGGTTGTTCAACATATACTAACTCATTGATGAATCCATTTAGAAATGCACTTTTGACATCCATTTGGTAGAGCTTAATGTTGTGAGCACAAGCATATGCTAGAAGAATTCTTATTGCTTCCAATCTTGCAACCGGAGCATAGGTTTCACCAAAGTCCAATCCTTCTACTTTAGTGTACCCTTGTGCCACTAATCTTGCCTTGTTCCGTATCACAACACCATCTTGATCTTGCTTGTGTCTAAATACCCATTTCGTGCCAATAACATTGTAGTTCTTTGGTCTTTCTACCAATTCCCAAACTTCATTTCTTTCAAAATTGTTGAGCTCTTCATGCATAGTATTTACCCAATCACTATCTTTCAATGCCTTCTCAATATTCTCTGGCTCTTCAAATGATACAAATGAATAGTGAGCACAAAATGATGCTAGTCTTGATCTTATTTGCACACCCTTTTGAATATCACCAACAATTTGGCCCAAAGGATGATCTCTTGCAATGTTTCTGGGTTGAAGCACTTGAAGTTGATTGCTTGAGATTGATTGTGCATTTGATTGATTTGCTTGAGAGGAACTAGCTTGATCTTGATTTTGCACTTGAGAGTCACTAGCTTGATCAATTGAAGGAACTTGCACTTGATCTTTGTCATCTTCTATATCAACCACTTGAGTCGGCCTTATCTCACCAATGTCCATTTCTTGCATAGCCTTTGCCAATTGAGGTCCACTCACATCATCTAGATTCTCATTTTGATTTTGAGACCCATCGGTTTCATCAAATTAAACATCATGAACTTCCTCAAGTTGACCACTTCCCAAGTTCCATACTCTATAAGCTTTACTAGTGGTGGAGTAGCCAAGCAAGAATCACTCATCACATTTCTTCTCAAATTTGCTCAATCTAGCTCCTTTCTTCAATATGTAGCACTTACAACCAAACACCCGAAAATATGCAATATTTGACTTTCTTCCATTCAAGATCTCATATGGTGTCTTCTCCAACATAGGATGGCAATAGAGTCTATTGGAGTAGTAGCATGCCGTGTTGATTGCTTCGGCCCAAAAAGATTGACTCACATTATACTCACTAAGCATAGATCTCGCCATATCAATGAGAGTCCTATTCTTTCTTTCAACTAGGCCATTTGATTGAGGTGTGTACTTAGCCGAGAATTGATGTTTGATTCCTAAGTCATCACAAAGCTCATCAACTCTTGTGTTCTTGAACTCACTACCATTATCACTTCTCACCCTCTTGATGGTTGTTTAAAATTCATTGCAACTTCTCTTGACAAAAGTTTTGAAGATACCATAAACATCACTTTTGTCATTTATAAAGAAAACCCATGTGTATATTGAGAAGTCATCCACTATCACCAAACCATACTTGTTTTCGCCAATGCTTGTATATGTAGTTGGTCCAAACAAGTCCATGTGCAATAACTCAAATGGTTTGCATGTGCTCATCATGCTCTTCTTGGGATGAGTGTTGCCTACTTGCTTTCCGGCTTGACATGCACTACATAACTTGTCCTTCTCAAACTCAACATCTTTAAGGCCTCTAACCAAGTCATGCTTCACAAGTTTGTTCAATTGCTTCATTCCAACATGACCAAGCCTTCTATGCCATAACCAACCCATGCTTGACTTAGAGAGTAAGCATGTTGACAATTGTGATTCTCTAGCACCAAAGTCCACTAGATAGAGATTCTCATATCTAAATCCCTTGAATATCAAGTTTGATCCATCCACACTAATGATTTCCACATCATCAACACCAAAGATGCATTTGAAACCAAGATCACAAAGTTGAGCCACGAACAATAGATTGAAGTTCAAACTCTCAACTAATAGCATATTGGAGATGCTTAGATCATTTGATATTGCAATCTTTCCAAGACCCTTGACCTTGCCTTTGCTATTATCCCCAAATATGATACTATCATACTCATTGCCACTAAAATTGATTTGGTTGAACATTCTTGAATCACCGGTCATGTGTTGAGAACACCCACTATCAAGAACCCAATGCCTCCCTCCGGCTTTGTAATTTACCTACAAAACAAGTCAATGTCTTTTAGGTACCCATACTTGTTTGGGTCCTTGGAGGTTAGCAACCAAAGCCTTTGGTACCCAAATAGCCTTCAACCTTGGGCTCTCTTTAGGTGTACCAATATATTTGACTTTGACACCTTTTTCACCCTTGGTAAGCATGTAACAAGAATCAAGTCTAATAGATTTAGCACTTGCAAATTTTATTTGCTTGTTCTTGTTGTTAGTGATGCAATTTGCCTCAATATGCCCAACTTGCTTGCACTTGTAGCAAAACCGACCATTGCTCCTCACAAAGCTAGGCTTTGGAGTTACAAAGGCCGCCTTGCCTTTCTTGGGAGTATAGCCAAGTCCCTCCTTAGGGTTACTATATCTTTGGCTACCCAAGCATTGTAGCAAGCGGGCATCCCCACCATAGGCATTGCCTAATGCGCGGGTTAGCTTGTCCACTTCCTTCTTCAATTTCTTATTTTCAACTTTTAGTGTTGGATCAACACTATTAGTGAAGGTAGAAGTAGAAGTGGATGATGATGAAAAGCTAGTGTTATTAGGTGTGGTTGCAACAAGTGTTTCATTAGTTGATTCATTCATTAGATCACAAGTTACACCCACATCACATGTTATAGCAACATCCTCTACCTTGCTTAGCTCTAAGAGTGAGGAGTGAGCCTCCTCAAGCTTGGTGTGGGCTAGTTTGAGATCCTCATGGTCTTCCTTTAGACACTCATGAGAAGCACTTAGCTCATCAAAGGATTGTTCAAGAGTTTTTAATTTCTTGGATAATTCTTTGCACTTCTTAGACTTAGAGCTAATAAGATATTCGGCTTGCTCTAACATGTCCATGAGTTGTGCTACACTAGGCTCATCATCATCACTATCACTATCATTATCATCTTTTTCATCATCACTTGAGTCATCGTATTTTACCTTAGTGGACTTAGTCATAAAGCATGATGAATTAAATGATGAAGACTTCTTGTTGATAGCAATAGAAGCCATGGCCTTCTTCTTGGATGTCTTCCTCTCATCATCATCACTAGAGTCATCATCATCGGAGGAAGCATCACTATCCCATGTCACCACATAGGATCCACCTTTCTTCTTGGAGAAGTTGAACTTCTTCTTCTCCTTCTTTTCCACCTTGTCCTTCTTGTCCTTCTTGCCTTTCTTCTTGTAATCATCCTCATCATCACTAGCATTAGGACAATCCGCCACAAGATGATCCGTGCTCTTGCAATTGTAGCACTTTCTTACTACATTCTTGCCTTTGAAGTTATCTCTTCTCTTTCTAGCACCATAGCCCTTCTTCTTCATGAATCTTCCAAACTTGCGCACAAAGAGAGCTAGTGCCTCATCATCACTATCAAGGCTAGATGCATCATCATCACTAGATTGCACTTTCTTGCCCTTGCCTTTGTTCTTGGAGGAAGAGGTGGTGGACTTGAATGCCAGGGTCTTCTTGCTCTTGTCATCCTCCTTCTTCACTTCTTCACTATCACTCTTCTCATTGTATTGATCCTCGGTCATCACATCACCAAGAACCTCATTTGGAGTGACACCCTTCAAGCCACCCCGGAAGATGATAGTCCTCAAGGTCTTGAACCTCTTGGGCAAGCACATGAGAAACTTGTGAGAAAAGTCCTCATCACTTGTTTTCTCACCCAAGGCCTTCAAATCATTGATGATCACTTGGAGCCTATAGAACATCTCCGGAATGCTCTCTCCATCATCCATCTTGAAGTTTGAGAGCTTGTCCTTGAGCATGTACAACTTGGCACTCTTTACCATTGAAGTGCCCTCATAGGTTTGCTCTAATCTTGTCCATACTTCACTTGCTCTATCCAAATCCTTGATTTGCTCAAACACCTTTGAGTCAATGCCATTGTAAATGGTGTTGAGAGCCATTGTGTTACATTGGTTGTTCTCTTGATCTCTAGGTGTGGGGCTTGCGGGATGAAGCACAATGTATTCCTTCTCGGTGACCTCCCACACCTTCTCATGAATTGAGCCAAGATACATCCTCATCTTTCTCTTCCAATAGTCAAATGAACTTGTGCCATCAAAGTGAAGTGGTTTGCCCCCAACATGATTGAACATGATATGAGCCATTTCAATGCACCGAAGGATGTTAAGCCTTGACTAAACGGTGACCAAGGCTCCGATACCACTTGAAAGGTCCTAGTATGGCTAGAGGGGGGTGAATAGCCTAAATAAAAATTCTACAAACCACTAAACAAGTGATTAGAACCACAAGAGGCTATAAATGCAATGCTAAGGCAACCACTATCTTAGGCAAGTCACCTACACAATTCTAGTTAAACCTTAGTTCTAATCCACACAAGAGAGCTAGCAAAATCTAAACAACTATACAACTACTCAAGACAAACGAACAAGGTACTTTGCACAAGAATAAGAAAGAGATGATCGTCGAATAAACCTTTGCCTTGTGAAGAAGCCAATCACTAGGACAATCAATAAGTCACTCACTCGAAGGTGAGGAAATCAATAGAGACACCAAGATTTATCCCCGAGGTTCACGTGCTTGCCGGCACGCTACGTCCTCGTTGTGTCGACTTCAACCGGTGGTTCGGTGGCTAATCGGTATCACACACCGAGCCTACACTAGGCGCCATAAGAACCTACCACGGAGGAAGTAACTCAAAGACACGAGCAATCCACTAGAGTTACCTTTGAGCACTCCACTCGGGGAAGGCACAAGAACCCCTCACAATCGCCGGGTGTGAGCAAGCACAACCACCAAGCTCCTTCACACCTTCTTCTCCTCCAAGCCATCTAGGGACACGGCAATGTCCCAAGAGAATAAGAACTAATCCAAGGCTTGCTCTCAAGTGCTCTAGAATCCAAATCACAAGCAATGATGCACTTGAGGTTCACTCAATCTCACAAGAATGATCAAAATGATGAACTAGTGAGAGAGAGGGAGGCTAGAATGCAACAAAGTGTATGACAATGATCCAAGTGTGCAAGAGAGTCACCAAGTGACCAGGGAGGGAGTATAAATGCCCCCAAGCCAACTCCTAGCCGTTACACCCACTGAAACAGCCGTTAACCCCGTTTTTATACCGTCAGACCGACAGCGTCGGACCAAACGGTAGCGTCCGACACTCTAGATCTTCGCCACTTGTCAACACGTTTAAACGACGTTCGTCCGATCTCAACGGTCGTTTTCGCGCCAGTTCTCACATCGTCGGACTGGGGGCGTCGGACTAAACCGCAGAGTCCGACGCCCTTCCTCAGTTCACTCTGCGCGTATCGTCGGACGATCGCGTGAGCACCGTCGGACTAAAGAAACTTAGCATCCGACACTTCCAGAGAGGTCCAGAAATGCTAAAACCGCGTCGGACTCCGTCCGACGCTCTCGGATTACGCCACGTGTCACACCTCACTGCTCGGCACCGTCGGACTGGTCACCTCAATAGTCCGACGCTCGTAAAACGAGCGTCCGACGCTCACTATTGGCCGGAGCTAGGGTTAGGCATCGGACTCTGGACAATAGTCCGACGCTGCCCCTGCTAACAGTCCGATGCTCATTTCTTAACGTTTTTCAAGTCTATTTCTCACCCCTTATTTCTATGTGCTAACACTCAAGGTCTTCTACACTTGTGCATAGTGTGTTAGCATTTTGCAAATATTTTCCAAGGGTTTTCAAAGGGATTCTCTAGGTAGGTTAATTCAATGCATATGAGATGCAACCTAGAGCACTTGAAAGTAATCCAATAGTTTAGTTCTCCCCTTGATAGTCGGCTATCTATCCTAAATGTGATCACTCCCACTTGAAGTCTTGATCACTAAAAGAAAAACCCTATTTGAATATACCTTAGCCTCTAGCTTTCCTTCTTTAAGTCCTTTTCTTTCTCCTTGATCATTTCATCTTGATCTTCACTTGTGCTCATGTCATCTTCCTCCTTGTTACTAATCTTCTATTTGCTACACATACTTAGCACTTGGATTAGTAACTAGGTTTCATCAATTATTGAAACGACCTCGATTTCCGTGAAGGGAAATCCACAGGCTCGAATTGTAATTCAACAGATTGCTTGGGACAATCCATGAAATTACCCATATCTCAGTTGACACCAGGATCCATACAACGGTAATTAAGTCTTACATAAACATTTATTACATCGCCACACTGGCGGAATCAACATTCAGAGAAGCTTTAGAAGATGCGGAAACGTTTCATCCTTCACGGCCAACTTGAGTGTAGCACGTGACCCTATTCCTCGCCATCGTCTTCCTCGAAGTCGTACTCATTCTCGTCACCTGACAGCAAATTTATCAATACGATATGTACTGGCCACGGAGCCCACCTATGCAGCATTTGCTTTGTGGAAAGTGGATGCAAGGCTATACAAGCAGACCTATAGGCTGAGGTTTCCTATGCAGCTGTAATCAATGTTTAAGTAGTCAAGTTTTATCTCCAATTACACCATCATCCCTTTTCCCATCACCACATCTGACATACCCACACCTCACTCTCATTTGACAGGCCCAACTCCCTCTCGGGCCCATCTCAGCGGCACACTACCACAGCGGGTACACTGCCGGAAAAATGTCATCCAGGGGAAGAACAGAACACTCACTACACTAGTAGAAGTTTCACAGGAAAGGTCCATAGCCAACAGGTTGGCATATGTATCGATCGATCAACCGTGCACTCTGCAGAGGTTTCACTACCGACAAGATTAGCCATCATAGGTGTTGCGCAAACACCTAGGCAGAATTCCGGGTGCTTGCTTGCCTAGGTCGATGCCACCCTACCACTTAGCCCTGGGATATTCCGGATCCTACACCGTTATGCTGAGACTGGGAGACACAGTACCGGGCCCATCCAGTGGTACTGCGCATCTAGAACGGAACGGGAACCCATCGACCGTCTCCGCCCACCCTTATCACCTCTCAACCTAGCAGTAGTGGCACCGTCCTACCAAGTAGTCCAGCCGTCTCCCGCCCATCAGAAGCGAGTGACTAGAAAAGGATTCCCATGAACCTGAAACTAGTCCGTCCTAGGTTTGACCAAGCAGGCATCTTCACTTAGGGGATACTCTCCCCGTGCCATCACAACACCTCCGTCCACGGGCTTCAAACCACCAAGGCTATCCCACCCGGATCCTCCTCAACAACTTTACCCGCCACAGGTATCTCGCTTGGGGATGCCCAGGTTGTACCCCCGGCACGACTTGCCCCACGGGCTTGTCTCACATCCCACTTGGTCGACATCAACCCTTACCACGCACCCAAGACGCACGCAGCACTCTCTCCCAGTGGTTATAATCAGTTATACACCGTCCCAATTCCACCACATAGCATATAGCAAGTAGAAAGTAGTGGAAGAGTAACAGTAAATTAAGCAGCAGCTAACCTAGCAGCGGACAGTAGGGCAAAGTCTTATCAAGGCAGGGAATTCAACTACACTATCATGCAATCAATCCATACATAATCATAAAGCAATAGCAACAATGTCATTTGCAATGCGTAAATAGGATCTAAGGATTTGGTGGGACGTGGCACCTTCGTAGTCGTCTCCTAGCTCCTGAAAGTACTCGTGGTCGTCTTCCTTAGTCAGATCCTCCTCCGGCTCTGAAATCGAACACGAAATAGTCGCGTCAGCGACTCCTATAGAGTATTTCAGAAAAATCCAATAAAATAAAGAGCCAAATACACACAAACATAGTCTTAGATTGTAGATCTCATTTTTCTGAGAATTTTGATATATGGTGCGCAATTTTTTGGACATCGTATGAATAAGTTATGAATTTCCGCAGATTATCCTATTTTCTGAAAATGGAAAATGGTCGATTAAACAGGGGCAGCTCGGGATTGGTCCACGTGGCGCGCGGGTCCAGTAGTGCGGCATGTGGCGCCTCATCAGAACACAGACCCGATGGTCGCCCACCAGGTGTTCGATGCTGGTTCCCAGAGAGTCGCCGGCGTCGGCGTAGCTCGGCGGGGCTCGGCGGGGCTCGGCGGAGCTCGGCGGAGCTCGGCGTAGCTCGGGCGAATCGGAGATTCGGGGCGCCGAGGGTGCCGCTCTCCCGAGCTCTCCCGGGGAGGCTCGGGCGAATCGGACATTTGGGCGCCGAGGGTGCCGCTCTCCCGAGCTCTCCCGGGGAGGCTCAGACGAATCGGAATTTTGGGCGCCGAGGGTGCCGCTCTCCCGAGGGTTGGCTGTCATTAGTGAAATGATGTCGTGGGCCTCCTTCTCTCCCACGGCATACGGCGGTTCTCCGACGAGGTGGAGGCGCACGTAGCCAAGGCGACAGACATGATTCGGGGCTCGGCTATCTACGTGGCGGTGCCGAGGCAGACTTGGCGAACCTCATCGGCTTTTCTCCGCAGCGCGAGGCGATCGGGGGTACTCGGAACGGATTTTAGGCGAGGCGGAACGTGTCGGCGGCGATCACGTTTCCCCGAGAACGCACCTCTCGGTGTTCCGGGCTATGGAGGTTCGATCTTCCGCAACTAAGCTTGTCCGAGGTGGTCGGTGAGTTGGTGGTCACGCTAACGGGTCGCGTCGGCGGTTTCACGGCTTGTGCGCGGGAACGCCGTCGAGGTGGCGGTGCTCCGAGCACATGTGACGGCGATGCCCGTCGGAAGTGGCCTGGCGTCCATAGCCGATGTCCAGTGGTTTGATGGCCGGTCTTGTGCGCGTGTTGTGCGAAGTGTTCAGGGGCCGGAAACAGCCCGCGGCCTACACGCTCGTGATGCCGAGCGCCATGACCGTAGCACGGCGAGGTTGGATGAGGTGGTCGGTGGCTCACCGTGGGGCTGGTGAGGTAAGGATGTCGGTGCAGTGACGAGATGACGCTGTGCAAAGTGATCGCAGTGCCGTGCCGCTCCTCGTCCGCAGCTCGGGCTTCTCCTCCGTGTCCGGCTCCGGCGTGCTCCGCGGCGGCGGCGCTCCGGCAGCTTCTCCTCCTCTGCTCCGCCCTTCTCCCTTCTCCCTCTCCCTCTATTGTGCGGTGTGGTGTAGTGGTTGTGCCGCAGCGCGGTGGCGGCGAGTGGGACGAGGTCTAGGGCTTCGGGGCGACTCCTTTTATAGACGGCCAGGGAATGGCGTGGCGGCGGACGATGATTAGCGGCGAAGGGGGCACGTGGAGACCATCGGTGCTCCCGAGCTAGGGTTTCCCAGTGCGCGCGGCTTCTTGGCGAGCAAGGCAGGGGACAGGCGAGGGACAGCGGGGTCAGGGCTCTGCCATGCGTGGCGCTGTCGGTCACGCCATTTGCGTGACTCTGTCGGCCACCGTCTTTCGCGAGGTGAGAAGAAGAACAGTAGCGAGAGCGGCTGACAGGCGGGGCCGGGCGGTCAGCGGCTGCGGGGGAGTGGGTGAAACGGTCGCGCGCGCGCTTGCTCGGTTGGGCCGCAGCTGGGCCGACAGGCTGGCTTCCTTTCTTCCTCTCTTCTCTTTTCTTTTTCCTTTTCTATTTTCACTTAAGTGTATTTATATACATATATTACCCTTTTTAAATATTGAGTAAATACAAACATAAATTGCAATAAATCCCAATTGTGATGCATAAGCTATTATTCTATATGAATGAAATTAAAATGCAAGCTATACTCCTTTATTTACCAAATTCATAATAAAACCTATATGCTTGCACAAGAAAAATGGGTTTTCTTAATAAATAAATGAAAAATTTTAATTGGTTGGGATTTTTAGGTTGTGTGGGTTTTTAGGGTTGTTACAATTATCAAAACCAAACTAGGGTCTTTCACATACAGATCAGGAAGCTAACGAAAGAGAATTATGAAAATGTCTCTGATACATATGTGCCGGGCAGGCCGCTTCGCACTTGGGAAAAGCTAAACCAAATCCCATCTTAAATTAAAAGACTATATGACTGGTACATGAGAGCAGCTTCTGTTGGCATCGTCATTCTGAGCGTATGTATACCACCAAGAGCTTTTATGAATGGGCAAAGTCGTGCTATTGTTACGTTCGAGGACATGCACTTGATGATGAACCTCAAGAGACTCGATGTTCAGCTCGTAACAATGTGGGCATTGTAACTGTCGCTCCGACTCACGCGAACATGTGGTATTATTATTTTGATGTATCATGTTTCAATCTCTGAGATGAACTTGCACATGCGCCTTGCAGACTACAACATGACCAACAGGAGAAGAGATTTGGTATCGATTCTTATGCACACGCAGAAGAGAGGATTGCCTATCTCGACCCAATTGAAATAGCCGAGGAGCGGCACACATTCATGATCAGAAAGGGCAATGAGAAATTGAAGGACAAGACAGAGGAAAAAACTCAGCAGATTATAACTACGATGAAAAATGAGATGGAGGACAGATACTGCCTATACTTAGGAAATTCAATGCTTCAATTTCAAGATAGACAAGTCATAATGGCCCCATACAACTTTAGGTACGCTCGAGTTTCTTTTTGCAATATTATTGTCTAATCCATATATAGTGTCTCCCTAGCCCATGCATCACGAACTTGATTAACTCGTGCAGGGACCATTGGACCATTGGATCCAAGGTAGGAAAGGGTGATTGTCTTTGACTCCGTAGATTATGATTCCACTATGTATGCGCCATTCTTGACCATCTTAGAGAGGTAAGCCGAGAAATGCTTGCATTCTTTTCTCAATGAAAGTTTGAGAATATATAACTTAGTGATTCTGTCGAAATCATAGGGCATATAGGTGGTATAAGCTAAAAGATAGAAAGCACGAGAACAAAACATGGCCATTATTAATAAATTACAAGTAGCCGGTATGTTAGTTATATATTTATGAGTACATATATATCATACATGTACAACACATAAAACGATGTTGTAACTAATTAAATATTCACTTACCTGTTATATATATAGTGCCACAAGCAATCACCCGGATCGATCCACTGCGGATTCTATGTCTGCGAGTTTATGAGGGAGTCCGGATGATACATCAAGAACGTTGATTTGGTAAGTAATAGTCATGTATGAAATTATACCCTTAAAGTTACAAATGTATTATAAAGTGTAGACATATGATGTTTATACATTAACTACAGTTGCAGAAATATAAAAACCTCAAGGCGCAGAGCATGAGCACGTAGACTTTATACAACATAGTTGAGGACATGTACTTATTCGTCATAAAACATGTTATTCCAAGCAACGAAAAATATCATGACAAGGAAGCCAATTTAGGAAGTGAAGAGTTCAGAGAGCTAATACAAATCTTTAGGCTAGAACTTACCCGAGAGGGTTATTAATGAAATGTGTAAATTTGAGATGGTTGTATGAGTACAATCCTTTGATGTATATAAATATATTATATAATAATTAACTTTTATTTTGCTATATTTCATCATGATCTAATACAGCTTATTATATATATATATATATATATATATATATATATATATATATATATATATATATATGCGGCGGGGGGGGGAGGGGCTGAAATTCCGTAGGCATGGCGGTTGCTTAAGTAAACCGCCAGTGGAAAAAGGATTTACACTGGCGGTTCATTTAAGGGCGGTTCACATGAAACCACCAGTGGAGAGATTTATTTTCACTAGCCTCTCTCACTGGCGGTCCTATGAAACGCCAGTGAAGATGGCTTCTCAACCGCCATTACAGCTTCTATGTACTAGTGGTATGAGCACGGGTTGATGTACTAGTTAAAACCCAACAGGGAACACGGTTATTAAGCCTTTGAGATTTTTTTATAATTTCTTCATATATTGATAGGGCCCCATTGGCAGACTCCCAGCTCCTGATTCTCAGGCAGAATCAGGGGGAGTTCTGCCAAACGCTGTTTTTCAGGAGAAGTGATTATTGTCTGATTCTGTGAAGTGATTATCTGAAATGAACTAAGGGGCTAGGAGCTAAAAAAAAGTAGCTTCTCCTGATTCTGTGAAGTGATTCTTTGTCCTGATTTTAAGAATTTATTCTAGAGAATCACTTTCAGCCATCAGAATCACTTCACAGGAGAATCAGGAGTGAATCCACATAATCAGGAGCTGGAGCTCTGCCAAAGGGGCCTTTAGTGAAATTATCCATATAAATTCTAACATATATTTAGCAAGTCTTCCTGATATGGATATCGTACCACTAGCTAATTAATCTGTCAATAATGTGGAGTGGCCCTATACAACAATATTTGTATCTCTCTCTCTCTATATATAGGATGTCGTCCCATGCCGCTCTGAGTGCTTGCACTTCTGTGAAGCAGCTAGAGCGACAACGAGGAAAAACCAATGGGTTCCGAGATAGAAGTGTTAGAGTCGTCTTTCGTATCGCCGAGCATGCTAACACCGAGGGGTGGCCTGTGGGCCTCTTCCATGGATGTCGTGCGAGCAAAAGGAGGGCACACGCCACTGGTGTACTTCAACGGCCGCCCCAACAACGGTGCCGACGACTTCTTTGATCTGAGTGGGCTCAAGGAGTCTTTGGCCAAGGCCTTGGTCGCCTTCTACCCCCTCGCTGGCCGCGTCGGCTTCGACGACGACGGCAGGATGGAGATCGACTGCAACAGCGAGGGGGGCTCTTTGTTGTCGCTCGCTCCCAACTTTCAATCGATGACTTGATGCCGTATCCATAGCTGAGGAACTCGATGATGTTTGTTCCTCGCGTCGAGCCTTCTTCGTCCATCTTGTTAGCTGTACAGGTAATTAACCCGCCCGTCCGTACGTTTCAGTCAAACGCATGATTACAAAGTCGTTGTACACTCCCATCATATACTCTGTATATAGGATCGACTTCATTGTAACTTTCTAATTGTAATTCATAAATTCCAGGTGACTTTTATGGAGTGTGGAGGGGTGGTGTTAGCTACCGCCGTCCACAAATTGGCCGTCGATGCCACAGGCTATTTCCATTTCATGCAAACGTGGTCAGCCTTCTCCCGGAGCGACGGTGATGGCGCTGCTGTGGAGCTCCCCTGCCACGACTGCACCCTCCTCCGTGCGCGGTCCCCTCCCGTCATCCACCCCGACGCACTCTCGGTACTGTACAGCCCTACGATGGCCACAACCACCTCGGAGCCATCCGGTGGAGTGGCCATGGGCGTCAGCATCTTCACCATCTCCAATGACCAGCTCGCCACCGTCAAGCGCGTCTGTGGCGGCGCGAGCACGTTCTGCGCCTTGAGCGCCCTCTTGTGGCAGTGCAGGTGTGCTGCCGCCCGCCTGCCGCCGAATGCCGAGGCACGCATCACCTTCTCAGTAAACTCCCGCCGCCGTGGCACCGTGGTCCCGGCCCGCTTGATGGGCAACGGCGTGCTCACCGTCTATGCCACTGGTGTGGCACGGGACATCGCTCACCCTGGGTCCGCGGCGTTGGAACACGTCGCCGGCCGCATCAGGGCCCTGATCAACCGTGTGGATGACGAGATAGTGCAGTCGGCGATCGACCACCACCATGAGCTATTGGAGAGCGGCTATCAGCTCAACCAACCCATCTTGGGAGACGCAGATATGTGGGTGGTGAGCTGGCTTGGAATGCCCATATACGACGCGGATTTTGGATGGGGGAAGCCATGGAGGGTGTCTCGGGCAGGATCGGTCCATCGCGGGTGCGTGCACCTCGTCAGGGATGGGCCAGAGACAGATAGCCCCATCCGCGTCATGGCGTGCTTGGAGGCTGCACACGTCAAGGAATTCGAGCGCTTAATTTTGGCAAAGCTCCAAGGTGGGCTCTAGCCAAACAGCAGCTGTTTTCTAAGTAAAAATAAATTCGATCCGAGAGTCCTGATAATCTATTGTTTTTATGTTATAATCAGCCCTGTTTGTATCGAAGAATAATGCATATGATATCTAAGAATATGCCACGGTAAGAAAATGTTGTTTTTTTTTCTTTGATCATGCAAAAGGTGTATGTGTCTTTAGAAGCCGGGTTTACCATTGTCAAAAAAATAAGCGAAATTTTACTACAGGACACTCCACTTTTGTGAAATTGTCTGTGGGACACTGGAATGATTTTTCTTTGCTGCATGACACTAATTTCATTGCTGTAGGACACCGCCCAGTGTCCTACAGCAAAGAAACCATTCCAGTGTCCCATAAATAATTTCATAAAAGTGGTGGAGTGCCCTGCATCACAGGCGGTTAATTAAAGACAACGAAAACTGATTTCTACATGTGGTTCATCAAGACAATCGACTATGGAAAATATATTTCCACAGGCAATTCGTAAAGATAAATGCCTGTGGAAGTTTGTTTCCATATACGGATCACATTTCACCGCCTGTAGGAACTTTGATTTCTACAGGCCTCCCCCACAGGAGATTGGCTAAAACGTCTGTAGAAATGATTTACCAACCGCGTATATAGAGCTTTAGTATACTAGTGGCCAGGATGCCCTATAAGTACGACCTGAGCCGTTCCCATCCAACCGGATGAGCCATCGCTTTCGTTCATCACTCAGTTTAGGGCCTTGTTGAGTTTTCCTCCAAAATTTTACATCCCCGCCACTTCAAATGTTTGGACATATAGAGTATTAAATGTAGAAAAGACTATGTAAATTAGAAGTTGAATCTTTTAAGTCTAAGTCATAATTAGATACTTATTGCTAAAGTTAACACATGTACCACAGTATAAAAACTTTACATAATTTGAACACCCCCTTCATGGGCACGCGTGCGCCTGCACCAGCAGGCACAGCCGCTCACGTGCATCCATAACTAGCGCACGCTGTGTGTTTCAGGCGTCAAGCGTGTAGACCAAGTGGACACGCTAGCTAAAGATTGCAACCGCATTGTTTGACTCGATCATCGATCTCGATATAATTGTCCGTCCCCAATGCAGATTGGATGAAACGAGATCACAAAGAAACCATGGTGGAGAAGAGGCAACATGATACTAACAAGAGCATATGCTCTCTGTGAACATTTTGCAGCAAGACCCATCTCCTATGTCTAGCACAGAGCTACCAAAGGCGAGAAAATATCAATAAGGTAATTTTGAAATCTGAATACAGTCATTGTCGATGATTTTATAGCCTCTGCACTTTATTAACCACTATTTTCGGTAGTAAAAATATGTTTGTAGTGGCATTCAACAAATTAATATACGAGGCTACGAAAATAAACTATACAAGATACAAGCGTACACATACAACTTTTTAATAGATTCAAAAACTAAATAGGTTGAAGTTCATTAATGATCAAACTTTATGTGTGTTTGGTTGCTCGGTTTTTATACTGCTATTGTTACATATATTCTAGATAACTAGGTAAGGGTTCGTACGTTACAACGGGAAAATAATGCCACGATAACATGCATATGAACGTGTGATGCTTTACAGGTGGTATCGCTTGACGTCTGTCAGTTGAAATTAAACGAAAGTAAACCGCCTGTCAAAATCAATTTCTACAGGCAGTTCCTCAAGAAAACCGCCTGTAAAAATGACTCATCTTCTAAAGGCAGTTTCTTAAGGAATCGCAAGTAGAAATAGATATGTACTTACGGTTGTCTTAAGGAATCGCCAGTAGGAATAATCTGTAATGAATTATTTTTGAGTTTTTCAAATGACCTCGTATGGGAAAACTATCAAAATAAAAGTTGTAGATCTCGAAAAGTTATGAAACTTTGTAGTTGACAATTTTTTCATTTAAAATTAGCTTGTACTATTACCCAAAAAGAAACTACGAACACGGTGTTTAGAACATCAATATTACTAGTCTACAATAAAGATAGTTAATTAAAATATAAGTTGAAGTTCTAATGTTAGATACAATATGAAGTTCGTACCATAATAACCTAATTCATACAATCCTTTAGGAATTGAAAATTCCTTCATATGCCAACCACTAGATCACAAAGTCATTCCGTATACTTTGGCCATTCGTGCAATGTCTGGACAATTTAATTTTGGCTAAATGAGGTCTCGATAGTAAAGAAATTAACTATTCAGAGAATGTATAAATTGTGCAGCACTTGACATTATCATGATCAATTATAGCAACATGCAATTAATTAATTAACTATACACGTGTTGACTGTTGACGCTTGTTAACGTCTAATTTTTATTATCAATTATCCTGGCATTATACATGAATACCTAGTAGAATAGGGTTATTACCAATAATTTTCACGAGTTTTGGTGAATTGTATATTTTTCAGGGAATTATCCAGAAAAGCTTAAAGAAGGGATTAAAGTGTTTAATTACCACGAAACTTGCACGCGAAGGAAACATATGTCATCGACAAGATAGAAGAGTGTAGAAGGCACCCGAAGCAACCGGGGCCCTACCTGGCAGGTGGTGGGGCCGGCCGGCCCCTAGGGGGGCCGGGCGGCGCCCCACTAGGGTTTCGTCTGCCGTCTTCTGGAGCCTTCTTCCACCGCCTATAAGTCGGTTTGATCCTACAGCACGCATTCATCCCACCGAGCTATAAATAGAGGGCCAAACCCCCCTGTAGGAGGGTAGATCAAGAGCTGAAGAGTCTGAAGCATTAGATAGATATTCATTAGATCTAGGCTAGCAATCAAGAAAGAGATTAGAGAGATAGAGTAGATGAGTAGAAATTCGGAGGAGTCCCGGCCTGTCGGAGCCTCTTCGTAGCCGTATTCGTCTGGATTCAATTCCCTCGCCCGGAGTTGCGTTCTGAGGTATTTTTGTATTCAACATTCTGATTCAAGCAAGCATTTGTTCTTATTCGTTCTTAAGTTTGCAATTTATATTGAGTGCTTTGATCTTGGTAGCTCCTATATTGAAGTAGTAGTTTGTAGTGTAGACGTGGTGTCTGGGCTATAATTACTTGTGAATGTCCCCTGATTGGCCGGATAGTGGTAGATCGCGTAGGTGACAGCTACGTTGAGTCCTATGTAGTCCACTTCCTGTTGATAGGATCGATAGATGTATAAGTGCTTGGTAGGAGAGAACTCTGATTTCTGCTCTTATTCAGGTCACTGCCCAGTTAGAACGGTATTATTCAAACCTTACCGGTTGTTGGAACTAGATAGTCACTAGCTATTTTCTTATTCTTGATATTGTCTGGATTGATTGTGTTATCGGATTAAGAATCAACAGACTTAGTCAGTATCACCTACTGTTCCTTTGGGTTCGATATTAAAACCGGTATTATCTGGTGAAGTGCTACATCGGTATTCTATCTGTGCGCTTGCGGATACTTTGATAATAATAATATTTAATAGAGTGCAGTTAATTTATACCAACAACACACATTTATATACTTCTAAGTTTTTACATCATATGCAATAATATATATACACTACTATAGAAATGATTTTAGATGGCGGTGCCAAAACATTATCTAAGGCTGGCACAAATCTAACACCTCTGAAAGTATTTACGGAGGCGGTCAGAAAATACCGGCCTCCAAAAATTTATTTACGGAGACGGTTGTCTTAAAAATAACCACCTAAAAAATAGATTATTTTCGGAAGCGACCGTTTTAAGACAACCGCCGCCAAAAATAGATTTACGGAGGCGGACGTATTACCAAGATGTACGCCTCCGTAAATATATTTTCGGAGGCGGGCATTCTATTTAGCCTGCCTCCAACAACATTGGCCCAGATGCGAGCCCCAACAGCCTACTACGACCCGGTATCTTGCTCATTCATATAAATACGGAGAGTTAGGGTTTCTGCCCATTCACACCTCCCTCTACCTCACTCCCACGCCACCTTCCTCCCTCACTGCCTCCTCTCTCTATCTCGCTCCCACGCCGACCGTCTCTCCTTTCTGGTAGCATCGGTGTGCGCCTTGTAGCGCCGCGCAGGCACGCAGGGGGGTGGCGCGCAGGCAGCAGGGCGGCGGTGCACGGGCCGACATGCATGGGGCTGCGGCACATGGGGCGGCGGGCACTCCCGACGGCAGCGGTGCATAGCCAGGGACCCTCCTCGACGCTCCTTGGGTTAGATCCAGCGTGAGCAGATGCAGTAGGAGCCCCCGACGGCAAATCCGGCGCTCACGCAGGCGAGACCCAGTGGTGTGCGATGGAACGCTAAGGGCGGGCCCACGGCGGTGGCGAGCTTCATGGCAGATCCTGTGGCCACAGCTTCCTCCTCCTGACAACGGCGATAGCGGCACTGTCCACTACAGCGGATCCGGCCCCGATGGCGGCGAGCTTCGTCGCGCCCCTCCTCCACACCGGCGGATCCGGCGGTGGCAAGCTCGGCGAGGCCGGATCCGTCCATGGCAATGTTGGATCCATCGACAACGAGCTCCGGGAGGGTGGATCCGTCCGCGTGAGGCTAGATTCGTCGACGGCGGTGGCTCCTAGTGGCGCACGACTCCCGGGCTCGGTGGGCTACTGGGCCACCGGGCCTTAGTGGGCTTTTTTAATTTTAGAAATTATTTACCTAGGCGGGCATTCTAAAGCTCCCGCCTCTGTTAATCCCATAATCGTGGTAGGCAAAGCAAGCGCTTTGGTTAATCCCTTATTATCTGAGGCATTCCATTGGAGGCTGTTGCAATGCCCACCTCCAGAAACCTATTTTGCTCGCCATGAATAAATATTTTGTAGTAGTGATATATATACACACACTATATAGATGTATATATACATGAAAGTTTTCACATCGTTTGTGCTCTAGTAACCTTCACGCCTAAGATTTACCCTACCAATATGTGTTCACATTCTAAACTCTCGCTTTGCTAAGGTGCCGGTAGCATCATGATATTTTCCGTCGAATGATCAGATGACTTCTTTCAAGAGGAAAGTGCATATGTCCTCAACGATGCCCAGCAAAGCTTCCTCTGACATATTGGTCACCCTTTTCCATCTTATACGCCTATATAAATATCATATTTTTTTTAAACTTGATTATACATTTGAACATTAATGACAGAACCACACACATGATATTTACTTATATTACCTTAGCAGGGTTGTTGACGTATTGTCCGTTCACTCTCATAAACTCTCACATGCAGTATCTGACCGATCCGAATGGTTGCTTGTGGCACTATATATATAACAGACAAAATTGTCAACATTGTCCTATGTATTACAAATGTATCTATATTAATATATTAAGATTTGATTAAAGTAAGCATACACATCTTGCAAGCATGAATGAGTGATAAACATATATCTTATGTTTACTAAAAAATCCTAACATTTCATATACTAATAGCACTAGCAAATTTATTTAAAACCATATTAGCAACCATGACATATAGTTTATATATGATGTTACTTTGCATGTGTTTATTTATTTTAACTAAATATTTGGCATGTCTATATTGACAATATAACCATAACTACACATCTAATTTCTTGATAGAAAAATTTAATCATCTTGAAAAGTATGAGAGACCACTAGTGGCTATAATTTCGTGGCTCTTTAAGATTAATTTAGAGTAAAAAGGTTGATTATTATTTGACATAAGTATTAAAATTCTTTTAAGTGTTAGCACTACTACATCATCCAAGGTCTCACTTTATGTTCTATGAATTATCTTAAGTAAAATAGTATAGGATTCAAATTGCCTATGCTATTGTAGTATTTAAGAACATACTCTATGGCCCAAAATATTTTTTAAAAAAATTCAATAAAAATGAGATGATAAAAAATACAATAATCAAAATTATTTCAACTTTAGGACAAATATCTATAGCAGTCTGTAAGCGTAATCAACCTCTAAAGTGGGTTTTGGTGATAATGACCATGTGATTAGAAGACTAATGAAATTTATCGACATGTTGAACAGGCAAAAGCATTAGGAGAATATATTTATATGCTGGTGGAACCTAACAACAAAAGGATGCGTCATCCAGCACAAAGGAAGTTTAATTCATTTTTATTTTGAATTTGAGTATAGGAAAAGCCGTACTATTAAGGGGGATTCAAAAGAAAGGTTTGAAAGTGATACCAAGTGCAATCTTTCCACTAAACATCTTTATTTCCTCTACCAAAGCCAGCCACAAAATTTCAGATCATTCCGACACACTTTGGCAGAGCGGCACTACCGGCCCTAGGCCTGGCACTGCCACTCTCAGCGCGGCACTGCCATTCTCAGCGTGGCACTGCCGCAACTTGTTCTGACCGTTAGACTTGAGGAGAGTATTTAATCCACCTCCTATCGCTCCCAACGGTCACCTGCGCCATTTGCTTTCTAGACCAGATAACACATCTCTCTTGCTCTCTCTCACTGCCAACAAGCTTCCCAACTACTCCATTGATTCCAAGTTTGAATCCTTGAGCATGTGAGCTGATTTTCAGCAAGGAGAATGTTCTCCATCTGCTCTTCATCTTCTTCAAGCACTTGGTTCGCATTGAAGCCAGTGGTTTGCATTTGTTACTCTTGGAACTTGTTCCTAGACGGCTAGAGCATCGCCTAGTGAGCTTGCCAATCTTCTGGCAGCCCGGGAGGTTTGTAATCACCCTCACAAACTAGTGAAATCACCCCTCTTGTCAAGAGTTATCTCTCTTTACTTGAGAATAAGATTGGGTTTTGTGAACCCAAATCCTTTGTTGAACCTCATCAATGTGGAGTAGGCAAGCCTTGGTGGCAAGCTGAACCACAGGATAAATCTTGTGTCACTTGTGTTGCTTCACTTGCTCTCTTTTTGTTGAGTTCCTTTGATTTCTAGGGTTTGGTCCCGATCTATGCTTTGGTGGTGTTCTAGATTCATGGAAGTGGTGCTCTAGGCTCTACACAACCCAAGGAACATCAGTAATTTACCAAATCTACTTTTCGTTGGCTAGTTTTTGAATTGTGTAGAATCTGTCCAGGAGAGAGCAGCACTGCCATTTTAGGAGCAGCAGTGTCGCGCCCCCAGCAATGCCATGCCCCAGTCCGGCACTGCTGTGTTGTGTGCTGACATTCATTTGCAAAGTGTTGACATCTACAAACGTCGCCAAAAAATAACTATATGACTTTTAAGGCGAAAGGCGAGATTAGAAGATGTATGGTATTTAATTAACTTGTCATTAGCAACTAGCCACTTTATCTATTACCAAAATTCTTTAGCATGAACTGGGTTGTCAATCCTATATGCTAAGAATAAATAAAGGTTTTATATTAATCTATGTGACTAGGCAGAAATAAATATAAATATAAACTAAGATCAATTTCTGCAAGCCGACAGATAATTATACCATTGTAGCATTTACCTAGAGAGTTCTACCAGGTTGTCGATTTATATTTATACCACTAGGAAGGACTAGGGATAAACTTTAATCTATTATATTGATAACAACTATATACAATGAATAAGTGGCATTAACGATATCATACTCTCTACTCATAACAGGTAGAGGTCACCAGATAAATAAGGATAAATGCAGGTGATAAGTATAATCAAGCATCATTAATAAAGATAATCATCAGAGCACTCTCTCTAGTCATAATAATAGCTAGCCAATGGATAAACTAAGGAATTAATATCTAAGGTAATTCTATGACTACTCAATGAATAACTCTAAATAGTGCAATTACATCTAGCAATCATTGTTAGACTAATCCTATATCATGATCACATGCAAAGGGCATCATCTAGGAAGGATGTGAAACAGAGTCATCACCCAACTTCGCGACCGTGCCTGCTGTCCTACATACGGGGGGTGGACTACAAAGGACTCAATGCAGCCGTCACCTACGCGATCTACCACATGACCCGGCACATCAGGGTGCACTCGCAGATAAACAGAATACTTAGACACCACGTCTATATATTGTTCATCATCTACCCACCGATCGATTGGATAAACGCTATACGAGCAATTACATGAATTCAATAAGATCAAACCAACTATACTAGACATATAATTAAATTATACAAAAATGAATGTAATCAAGAACATATGAACTATTAAGAACAATGTTTTCCTAATCATAATGAAGAATACAATAGTAGAGATAGAACTAGAACTATACCGAACTCTGTGCTCCAGACGATTGCCGGGGCTCCAGATCCCGCCGAAGATCTAGAACTCCTCTAATTCTAATCTAACTAGGCTAGAACTATGAACTAGGAGGCTCTAGATGAACTATGAGGCTCTTGATGGCTTGAGGACTTGTTGCCTTTGATGAATAATGATGGTGTGTCTCCAGGGGGTCTGCCCCTTTATTTATAGCCCGGTGGGATATACGTGTGCCGTAGGATCAAATCGACTTGAAACAAGGGCCGACATGACTCCTCAGAGGCGGTGGAAGAAGACTCCAGAAGCGGGGGTGAAACCCTTGTTGGGGGGTGCCGCCCGGCCCCCATTTGCTTCGAGTGCCTTATACACTCTTCCAGGGTCCTCGTGAAGATGTTTTCTTCACGGTTACGTTTCGTGGTAATTACGCTCTTTAATCCCTCTTTTATGCTTTTCTGGAATAGACCCTGGAAAATACAAGTCATGCAAAACTCATGGAAATTGTCAGTTAAAGCCCTAGACTAGTGTGTATTCATGTGTCCTTTGATGTCTAAGGTTCTAATAAAAGTTGACGTTATCGACCGTCAACAATACCCCCAGGCTTACCTGTTTGCAAGTCCCTTGGCAAACAAACTAAGCCTAATTACTACTGTAGTTGGATCAGGAGTTGCTACAATACTTTCATAATTCCCAGGTACACATGCTTCAAACATAGATCCTGCTCTAGATTAGACATTAATTGTTCTAACTTTCAAACTTACTCATTTTACCTTCAACTATGGAGCTTTACAGTCCTTGCATAAGTCTTGAGCAATTGAAAGACAGAACAATCAAGTCAAGTACTATGTCTCAAATTCTTCACAGTACCAATATTCCGGAGTTTTGCAAGTTTTCGAAATAAAACTCAGAGCTTAATTGTATGACACCCTCAAGTCTCATAATATGTGGTATTTATGGATCTCACTTAAGGCATTAATGTTATGCCTCCTACAGCTAAGAATTATTTAGTGGAGTTTGTAGGAGTGGCAAATAACAAGGATGAGCATACTTGCAATTCATATATTGTAAAGTCAAACAATGGATCCACAGAGAATCGAGGCATACAATCAAACTAAGATGTGCATATGTATGAAATATGGTGGATAGGTATATATATGTGGTATTTGGTGGCTAATCCTAATTCTACCTTTGCTCTTTGGAAAATAATTCACTCTCCTTTTTGGAACTTAGAACTTTCGCAGGAAACATTGGCTATCTTTATTCTTCTTTCTCTTTTTTTTCAATATAGGGAGGCGGGCATCTAGTACCCATTGTTTTAATTGCAGAGACACTTGTCCATCTTTTACTCCATTTTCTTTTTCAATGCTTTTTGCATAGCCACATGTGCCTTTTGAATATAAATGACTGGAGAGATAATGATAATAAAGACTTAGAGCAATTATAACAGGGCTTGTCCTACGAGGTTTATTTTTGGGTGTTTACTCCCAGTGCAGGAGAAAAACATTTTTATGATGAGCATTGATGAAAGTGGAAGTTGTTGCGTTTATTCCTAAGGTAGGAATAATGCATGAGTGACTAGAGTATGTACGTGATCCTGGTTTTAAAAGCATGACAAGACTCTCATGAGGTATACAACAAAGGTTGACTAAACTTAATGCAAAGTAAGCAGCATAAATGTGCAAAGGTTTTTTCTATCTCTAAATGTAATATATATAGCCTTGGTAGGAATTTATACTTTGTCGTACAAGAGCTCATCATGTAAATTTTAAATTTTTAAAATAAATCTCCAGAACATAGTAATGTTAGGAATAAGATAAATAGCAGCTCAGACTTTCATGTATCATCTCAATCAATTACCTAGACTTAGCTCAGACATCTGCCTCCACAAGTTTCAGGTTCAGAGTAAATTCTTAAGTCAAAATAGTAATATCTAAAACTCGGGAGAATTTAAGTTTGACAACTAGGTATTTGAAAAGTATTATGGCAGAGCAACTATTCATCATTTCCATCATAAAATCTTAATGTTTAGCATTTTTTTAATTGATTCTAGCCTAGACTGACTCTAAACATACTCTAATATATAGATAAATATTTATTTGATTTTCAAATTTTATTTTATTAGCTAACTGATGCGAAAGATAATATAATAATAATAATAATAATAATAATAATAATAATAATAATAATAATAATAATAAGATAGAAAACTTATACTTAGCTGGATTTTAAATGGAGGGTGCTCTCCCCCAATCTTGGATGCTTAACAGGGTCTTTGATGTTGCAAATTGAATGATCCTTCGGGGAGCAGGTGTACTGATAGCATAAGGGTGTCGGGTTGACTATCTCTTTGACCTTATATTTTCCTGTGAAACTCAATTGCCAACAAAAATACTGAATCTCATGGAGAGGGGTTAGGTTTAGTACCACTCCATGGTAAGTGATCAATTTTATATTTCCAGCAGAAGTTTAAGTTCCTTATCTAATATAGGAAATTTCTCGTAAGAGTGTGGACCTTCATGTGCCCACATATTTTTAGTTCTTTCTAGATTTTCTTATGATACTATGGTGAACCTTCATGTGTTCACATATTTTTGGTAATTTATGACTTTATAAAATAGGCTCAATAATCACATAGGTATAGTTACCAGATAACTAGGGGATGCTCCTCCCCCAAGCTTGATATTTGCAATATGTGGCGTTGATGATCTTCAGAGCGAGCTAATCAGCGGCAATCTGGGTGGATGCTACTAATAAACTTCCTCCTTCTTCATAATGTCATCCTGTATAGTTATACACTAACAAGAAAACCAAAACTCGAGGCTCGAATTTAACAAGAGGTTAGCGGTCAGCCAAGAAGTAATTGATTATTCTCTGAGTTGATTTTTAATTGACAGATTTTATCAGGATTCAACAAGATTCTCTTTTCAGGATTTTCCAAATTTTTTTAATGCAACAAAGTAAATGCAGATGCTACTAATATTTTTTATGCCACCACAATAAATATTCCTACAGGGTTTACCATAAGTTTATTTACATGGGGCTTAGTTTTTATGATGCAATAAATAAAGCAATAAATATTTTTGTTGTTTTATATTTAATGTGCAATAATGATTGTGCTAATGAATGTGCTTAAAGTAAAATTGCTAACAAATACTAACTTAATTAGATAACTAACATTCTAACCTTATGGCTAGGGTATGGAATTTAAAGTCTACCGACAGGAATTAGATAGAGGAGAGTACTTACTCAGTAGGTTCATTATCTGAGGTTACCTCAGTCAATTCCCCATTTTGCGGTGGTGTAGCAGGTGCTTCCTCTCTCTCCTTCCATCTCATTTCTGTCTCTTCTGCTTCTCTCTTTTCTAGCTCCAGCTCTTCCTCGTTGTACTCCCTTAGGTGTGCTTCTTTTGCTTCCTCATTTTTCTTCAGCCATTCTTCTAGTTGTGCGTGAATCTCTTCCTTCTCTGCCTTGGCAATCTGATCCATCCTTTCAGCTTCCGCTTCCCACTCACTCCAGCGTGGTGCTTGTACGGCTTCCTCTTGCTCCTTGTAGCAGTCTTCATACTTCACAATCTTGCCAGGAAATTGCTCCCATCCACAGTGAGGCTGGGTAGCCTGACGGTGGCCGTGGCGTTTTCTCCTGTTACGTTGCTTCTTGACCTGCTCATGGTTAAGTTGTGTTCTAAATTGACAGCGTACCTTTCTAGTGGGTAGGTTGAAGTGGATCTGTCCGGACCCGATGTAGATAATAGCGTTGGCAGTGTAGAAGAATGGTCTTCTCTAAAGAATAGGCGATTCATCATCTACCTGCATGTCAAGGACTAGGAAATCTGCGGGTAAGTATTTATCTTGAATTCTTACCATTATGTCCTTAACTATGTCTTCAGGGAATCTCAGTGATTGGCCTGCCATCTACAACTGAATATATGTTGGGTATAATGGTAAATCATCAAATAATCCATCATATACCTTTTTAGACATTATGTTGACGCCAAATCCAGTGTCGCAGACAGTGTCAGGTAAAGTGATGTCTCTGATTGTGTCAATGATTGGGACACCTGGGTCTCCTTTCTTTGATGGAAATGGTCTTGGGAGCATATGATCATTTTCTGTGTTGGTAGCATTGATTAGTTGAGCGGTTTATTCAGGTACATGTTAGGGCTTGTTTTTCCTCCATCTTCTGTTGTTCTTCTTCTTGGGTGCTGGTTGTTGTTGTTGCTCTTCTTGTTGATGCAATTGCTTCGGGGATGCAGGAGTCTTCAGGATGCGGTTCTTGAACGAGAATCTCTCCTTCTTGTCCTTGATGGAGAGGACAATCTTGGCATGTTCCGCATAGATGATGGCTTTAGTTGTGCACAAGAATGGTCGTCCCAAGATAATGGGTGCCTTCTCATCTCCTCCCGTGTCCATGATCACGAAGTCAACTGGGACATATGATTGCCCTACTCTGATAACAGCTTCTTCTGGTACTCCCTCGGGGTAGCAAATGGACTGATCTACAAGCTGCAAACACATATCTGTGTATAACAAAGGATCACCTAAAATTTTCTCATAGATTACCTTAGGCATTATGTTGACACTTGCGCCGAAATCGCAGATAGCCTTTGGAAAGCCGTGATATCCTATAGAGATAGAAATGACAGGTCTTTCAGGGTCTGCCATCTTCTCTGGTAGCGAGTGATCTATCCACTATATATCTGCAGGCTCAATACAATACTGGGTTGCATTGTGAATATCAACAAGATTAGCAGTTTCCAAATCTTCCGGCTGGCCTGGAATCTTACCTTTCTCAAATGGAGGGACAACAGCAGCTAGCTGAGCTAATTGTGATTCTAACATTTTATTAAAGCTGTGCTGATTCTTTATAGCAGAAGCAAAGGTATCCATTCTAGTATTAATGTTTTCTAAAGCTTTATCATTTGAGGCTACCTTTCTAAACATTTGATCTAACAATTTAGATTGACCAACAACTAAATCTCTTAAAAGGTGAAAGATTGTAATTATTGTAATTATTACCTTGGTTGTTACCTTGGTAATTACCTTGTCGAGGTTGCTGATTCCATCCTTGGTTTGGTTGGTTCCATCCTTGATTTTGCTGAGGACGATAGTAGGTGTTATTGTTGATGAAGTTCACATCCTCTTGCAGCGTAGGGCGGTTGGCAACTGAATGCCCGTAATCACCGCATTCTTCACAGGTCATGCGAGAATCATTGATGTGCATGACTGCCTTTTTCTCTATGTCGAGCTTCTTCATTATGAGGTCTAGCTTGGCAGTGACCATGTCAGTCTCCTTCAGATGATGGATGCCTCCTCCTCCCTTGCGAGGTGGAGTACGTTCTTCATTAAAGCCTGAATTTGAGCCCATCTTCTCCACAAGTCCTTGAGCTTCTAGAAGCTTAAGTGACAGGAAAGCTCCTCTAGCTACAGTATCTATGGACTCACGGGTGCTTGAGATAAGCCCGTGGTAGAAGGTCTGCAATAGTAGCCAATCCTCTATCCCATAATGAGGATAGTCTTCAATATAGTCTTGGAATATTTCCCATGCTTCAGTGAATATTCATCATGTTGCTGTTGAAAACTTGAGATTTTCGCACGCAGAGCATTTGTCTTGCCCGTAGGAAAGAACTTTACCAGGAAAGCAGTTGAGCATCGGTTCCATGTAGTGTTCTTCTCTTTGTTGGCGTAGAACCACTATTTAGCTTTCCCCAAAAGTGAAAATGGGAAAGGTGGAGTAAAATAGCATCTCTTGGTACTCCTCTGATCATGAAGGTGCTGCATATCTCTAAAAAGTGTTGTAAGTGTGCACTTGCATCTTCATGAGCTTTTCCATAGAACTGACTGGCTTGAACCATGGTGATAAGAGCAGGCTTGAGCTCGAATCCATTCTCCCCCATGTTGACTGCTGGTCCAGTCCGGATGTTCTCGGTTGTTGGGGCAGAGAACTCGCGCAGCGTCTTCACAGCCATGTCTTCAAACAAATCTTCTCCTAAATGTTCTCTTTCCAATGTTAGAGCTAGCTCCTTTGATAAACTAGTTCGAGAAACGATGGGTGTTTGTGATAGTGATTCGGGATCTTCCCTCGCCTCTACAAACTTCTTTCTTCTCTAGACTTTCTCTGGATCGTCAATATAAGTGTTTAGAAGGGAAAAACCATTCATTCATCACCCTGCATAAGATAAGCAAATGATAAAAATAGGGGTGTGCCTGTTTGAGTTAGAGATCAATCGGTAATGCAATCTTCTCCATAATGCATATATGTTATTAATATTTCCTAAGTTTATTGAGCCTTCCCCGGCAATGGCGCCAAAAATGCTTATTGACATCTACTAACGTCGCCAAAAAATAACTATATAACTTTTAAGGCGAAAGGCGAGATTAGAAGATGTATGGTATTTAATTAACTTGTCATTAGCAACTAGCCACTTTATCTATTACCAAAATTCTTTAGCATGAACTGGGTTGTCAATCCTATATGCTAAGAATAAATAAAGGTTTTATATTAATCTATGTGACTAGGCAGAAATAAATATAAATATAAAATAAGATCAGTTTCTGCAAGCCGACAGATAATTATACCATTGTAGAATTTTACCTAGGGAGTTCTACCAGGTTGTCGATTTATATTTATACCACTAGAAAGGACTAGGGATAAACTTTAATCTATTATATTGATAACAACTATATACAATGAATAAGTGGCATTACCGATATCATAGTCTCTACTCATAACAGGTAGAGGTCACAAGATAAATAAGGATAAATGCAGGTGATAAGTATAATGAAGCATCATTAATAAAGATAATCATCAGAGCACTCTCTCTAATCATAATAATAGCTAGCCAATGGATAAACTAAGGAATTAATATCTAAGGTAATTCTATGACTACTCAATGAATAACTCTAAATAGTGCAATTACATCTAGCAATCATTGTTAGACTAATCCTATATCATGATCACATGCAAAGGGCATCATCTAGGAAGGATGTGAAACAGAGCCATCACCCAACTTCGCGACCGTGCCTGCTGTCCTACATACGGGGGCTGGACTACAAAGGACTCAACGCAGCCGTCACCTACACGATCTACCACATGACCCGGCACATCAGGGTGCACTCGCAGATAAACAGAATACCTAGACAGAACGTCTACATATTGTTCATCATCTACCCACCGATCGATTGGATAAACGCTATACGAGCAATTACATGAATTCAATAAGATCAAACCAACTATACTAGACATATAATTAAAGTAGACAAAGATGAATGCAATCAAGAACATATGAACTATTAAGAACAATGTTTTCCTAATCATAATGAAGAATACAATAGTAGAGATAGAACTAGAACTATACCGAACTCTGCGCTCCAGACGATTGCCGGGGCTCCAGATCCCGCCGAAGATCTAGAACTCCTCTACTTCTAATCTAAATAGGCTAGAACTATGAACTAGGAGGCTCTTGATGAACTATGAGGCTCTTGCTGGCTTATGAGGCTCTTGATGGCTTGAGGACTTGTTGCCTTTGATGAATAATGATGGTGTGTCTCCAGGGGGGTCTACCCCTTTATTTATAGCCCGGTGGGATGTACGTGCGCCGTAGAATCAAACCGACTTGAAACAAGGGCCGAGATGACTCCTCAGATAGGCGGTGGAAGAAGACTCCATAAGCGGGGGCGAAACCCTAGCAAGGGGCGCCGCCCGGCCCCCCTGGCCAGGTCTCGGCCCCCGTTTGCTTCGGGTGCCTTCTACACTCTTCCAGGGTCCTCGTGAAGATGTTTCCTTCGCGGTTACGTTTCGTGGTAATTACGCTCTTTAATCCCTCTTTTATGCTTTTCTGGAATAGACCCTGGAAAATACAAATCATGCAGAACTCGTGGAAATTGTCAGTTAAAGCCCTAGACTAGTGTGTATTCATGTGTCCTTTGATGTCTAAAGTTCTAATAAAAGTTGACGTTATCGACCGTCAACACAAAGAAATTTTACAAGCCTATTCAACCCCTTTTTAGGCTAGTCTGTGATCCTACAATTGGTATCGGAGCCAGGTTACCTCTGATTTACGCTTAACCGCATGAGGTATGGCCAAAGAAGAAGCGAAGGCGAGTACGGCTCGTGCACTAGCTCATGATGTGGATCTCCACACCACCGACAGCAGAAGTGACAGCGTGTCGACTGCAAGTTTGTCCATGCTGCCACCAGCCGAGCTCACAGAAGTAGAAAGAGCTAGAAGAAAAGAAGAAATAAGATTGAGAAGAGAAGCAAAAGAGAAGAGAAGAGAAAAGAAGAAAGAAGAAAAGAGAAAGAAGATTTGAAGAAGAAAGAAGAGAAGCTGAAAAGAAGAGAACATAGAAGGCTGAGAAGAGAAGGGAAGAAGAGAAGAGAAGAAGAGAAGAACAAAAGAGAAGAAAAGGGCATGAAGCAAGCTTCAAGCGATGAAGACTCAAGTAGCATCGAAGACGGAGATGATGATAGCTCCTATCAAACTGAAAGATAATGAATCTTTATTATCTCCTTATTTTTGTTTTTATCCTTATGGATGCCGTTGAAACCACACCCATCTATAAATATGTTACATCCACGAGCACAAGCCATAGGGTTAGGCAATCGTCAAAGCCTATCTAAACCCCTACCTATGTGCTACACGTGTCTGATTGAAATGGTCCAAAGCCAATCCGTATACAGGGCATGTCCAATGAAACCTGAAAGTGGAAGCTTTTTCCTTTCTCTTTGAAGGGAAGAGCTAAAACCTGGTATGACCGAACCGTAGAGAAAGAGAAAGAAGATTGGGGAACACTTTGTTCTGACTTTTGTCTAGAATTCTACCCCTTTCCAAAATTATCATCCTCAGAACCAAGATCCTATCTTTCAAACAGAAAGATAATGAATTTTTGGCCACATCCTGAGAACATTTTAACTGTCTCATAAATTCTGGACCAAGCCTATCCATACCAGACCTTATTCTCATTCAACACGGCTCTGCGGGAGGATCTTTCGTGCATGTTTCAGATTCTGAACCACAAAAGATCCTAGATAAAATCCTAGATAACCAACCCAAGGAGAAGTTAGAAGAAGAGCTTAGGATAGCTGAACCTGAACCTTTACCATCAACATCTCAACCCTCAACTATCCCAATGTCCAACCCTATGGAAAAGGAGGATACTCCACTTTCAGATCTTACACTTGAATTTGAAGATGATCTTTTCTCCGAATTTGGAAACACCTCTAACTTCCATATAATTAAGAAGCCTCAGGAGTTCAAGAAACTATCTCTAGAACCTTTAGACCCTCCTGAAGTAGCCTTCTGTAGAAAGACCACAAGAGAGCTCATAGCCATAATCTGTAATAATTTGCTAGAAGAATCAGAGGTTTCCTCTAACGTGATCCGACAGGATTCACCTTCTATCTTAACCAAGTCTGAAATCCATAAAGGCCCTTTTGAAGACCAAAAGATCAATCAATCACAATGCAATAGAAAACCTCGGCAAGAGAGATGACACAATGATTTTTACCGAGGTTCACTTGCTTGCTGGCAAGCTACGTCCTCGTTGTAGCGATACACCCACTTAGAGGTTCACGTGCTAATTGGCATCACACGCCAAACCCTTCTCAAGGGTGCCGCACAACCAACACAAGATGGGGATCCACAAGCTACGCAGAATCCACTAGAGTAGCCTTTTGCGATCTCCCACGGGGATAGGCTCAAGAACCCCTCACAACTTCACCGATCGGAGGCGGAGATAATCACCAACTCCCCTCAACGATCCTCGCAGCTCCAAGCCATCTAGGAGTCAGCAAACTCCAAGAGTAACAAGAGAAACCGCTGCGAAATCCACTCACCAAGTGCCTCTAGATGATCACTATCAATGCAATGCACTTGATATTCTCCAAACTCACCAAAAGATGAACACAATCAAGTAGGATGAGTGAGAATGGAGTGGGAAGGCTCACAAGCAAGTAGGAGTGATTCGAGTGGCCGAGAGAGCGAGCACAAGCCGGCCAACCAACTACTTAAAGCCCCCACGCACTCAAAGAGTCGTTTGAGCCTTTCTGCGGGGCGTCGGACGGGACCGTCGGACGCCCACGCGCGCCACTGTTGGTAAAAGCTAACTCAAACAAATAAACACTAGGATTATCTGCAAGCGGACAGATACCGATGTAGCACTTCACCCGGGAGTATTCCATGTATCGTTATTTATATTTTACCACTGGAAAAACGAGATAACTAGAATCTAGACTTAACCCCTGAGCTGCTATCAAGGACGGACAAAATAGGTGATATAGGAGATTACTAAGGCTTCTAGTTCTAATCCTCACAAGATATGATATGATTGTTCTTCAAGGGAATTACTATAGGAATACACCACAAAGGGTAAATTCGTTAGTAATGGAACTCCTACGGTCTTACTGATGGGAGGTGGATTGTGTAAGACTCAACAAGGCTAGGTCACCCTCGCGATCTACCACCGATCCGGTACAGTATAGGGCATTTACGAGCAAATATAATCTAAGCACCACGCTTAAACTATAAATAGCTACTTCAATCAAGAGCAACCAAGTTAAAGCACTCAGAAGAATCGTAAACCTTAAGAACAATAATAGCAATGTTACTCACTTGGATTAGAAGTTGAACTCCGAAGAAATCTTCAGAAACAAGTCCCAAAGAAGGACTTGAATCCGTGGGTACAAGTTGTAGAGTAGTCACCGACAGGCCGGCAACTCCTCCAACTATCTCCAACTCTACTACCACACTACTTCTAGATAAGAATTAGTCTTAATCTAGAAAGACTACAAGACTAATCTTCTTCTTGATGCTTCGCTCTAGATCCTATCTTGGGTTTCTACTCTATCATAGATATTTCAGTGGAACTATGAAACCCTAGATTTCTCGGCGGATCATTGATATGAAACCCTGGGGGTCTAGGGCTGTATTTATAGACCGGTGGGATGAACCATAGCCCTTGGATCAAACCGACTTCGACGACCGGCTAGGATTGCAAGTTATTTCGGGATGTGGGCCCATGTCGAAGCAGAGGCCGATTAGGGTTTCTGACAGGTCGGCCGACCTCCCCTCTCTGCCAAGTGGGCCCAGCTTCTTCTGACGTGTCTCTGGTGTTCTCTAGAATGTTCCTGATCGACTACCGCGATGTATTTCGGTATTTTAATCTGACATGTGGGTCCTCTTTGGTTCTTTTCCTGTATAGTCCCTAAAAAACACAGATTCACCAAAACTAGTGGAATTCTGTCAGTTTAAACCCTATTCTAAGTGTTGGCTTTGATTTACATCCCTTTTCATGATTGGTTGATGGGTAAAATCATACAATAATTACCGTCAACAAGCTCCCTCACACTAGATCTTTGCTGGTCCCGAGTAAAGGATGAGTTTAAGCAATCTTAACTTTAGGACTAGACATTAACATTTCACTATTCCAAGTCATACCTGTACTGTGAGATTCATTGTGTCTACCATGAACTTTGCGCAGTTGAAGAATAGAACAGCTAGAAACTGATCATCTTCCTCTATCAATCAAGTAGTTGGAGGTTTTTGAATATTTTTGAAAATAAAGCATAGCTTACCTTCTCCTTCTTTGTAGTACTCTCATGTCACTCATATGTGGTGGTGCTGATCCTTACCATAGTATAGATGATGTTGCCTTCTCTGTTGTCTACTTCTAAAGCTTATGTAGAGCTGAGGTAGGGTAGAGTGAAAACATACTTGTATTGCATATATTGTAGGTCAAAACAAGGATCCAAGGAGAAAGGTGTCATACTCTTAGATCAAGATGTGCATGTGTGTGAATATAGTGGTTATCCTAGTTCTACTATGCTCCTTTTGAGGATTTTCTCTCTCTTTTGCTTCTACAGGACAACATGGGCTATCTTTCTTTTCTCATTTTTTTTTCAGGCGGGCATCAGAGTACCCATTGTTTTGGTATTTCAGACACTTGTCCATTTTTACCTCTCAGGCGGGCATCTTTGTACCCATTGTTTTCTCTCTTCTCACACTTTTGCATAGCCACATGCCTCTTCTCTGCATACTTTTGAGAGATGATAATAATAACTTGGAGCATTTATTCCTTACTTCTTTTTTTTTGTGCTTCTCCAATCGGAGTGAAACATTTTTGGGTGGAAAGGCATGTTGTTGCGTATCCCCAGTGTAGGAATAGCAGCAATATATGTGGAGTGTACGTGATCTTGATCATAGGAGCATGATAAATTTCTCAACAAGGGTCACTCGGCTTGACAAAACTCAAAGCAATAGTAAGTAGTAAATGCAGAAGGTTGATTCTATCCTATATTTGGCTCTGGTAGGTAATTGCTTTTACTACAAAGGAGAAGCATAACTATTGGTTTTAAGTTTTGCAAATAAAGTTCTCCAACAACTAGATATCAAGAATCAAGATCTCAATGTTCTTACTATCTCATATTCCACAACAACTTATGCAACATGGGGTCCCTATTTAAGTTCCCAACAGTAGCAAGACTTTTAGGAAAAGTGTTATACATGTCTATCCTTAAGTCAAGTCTACTTAAATTAATGCTTTCATGTTTTAAAGTTGTTTAATCATCAGATATTCAATTGAGTGCAAAATAGTAAGCGGCGTACAAGAAAATAGGAGGTACAGGGTACGTACCTGGCCATGGCCAAAGCTCATGGCGAGGCAGTGCTAGGCAGGGTTGGCCGACCAAGGGCAGGGATCAGCCGATCCCTCCTTGTGGCCGTTCGTGCCCTGTCTCGTCGTGCGTGATCTGTGCGTCGGTTGCTTCTGTTTTGATGTACTTTCGTCTTCGGTGTTCGTCGTTCTATCGCGTGCTCCTCCCTCACACTTGTTTCCTGTTTTCCTTACAACAAGTGGAGACAAGCACAAATATATCCAAGCGAGATAATATTAACTCAAAAACTGACTTTTATTAATAGGGCACTTTTATTACACAAGACTTTTAAATTTAAAACGAACTAAGCAAACTAAACCGAACTTAACTAAGCGAACTAAAGCAAACAAACTAAGGGGTGCCCTATGGATACAAAGCTCTAATACTTCCTAGAATTGGCCTGCGAGAAGAGCTCAAACTTGATCTCTAATTCCCTTTGCTTTCCATTCCTTAGATCAACTCTAAGATTAGTATTAGCTATGGATCTAGCAAGGAGCCTATCCTGGTTCTTCATGATCTCCATATCCTGCTTCATCTTATCCAGCTGTTTCTGAAGCTCTACCGTGGTAACCTTGGAACGCTTCCGTGGGGGCTTCTCTCCACGTGGTGCTTCCTTGGGTGGCACAAACTTGACCTTGGATGACTCGGCACGTACTCCATCGAAGGTGGGGCGAGTAGTGTACTTGGCACATGAGACATGGCCGTCCTTGTCTAGCTTTACTCCCGTTAGCGTCTCGTTCGGCTTCGGTGGCAAGAGCTTGACATCCTTCGGCAGCTTGACGATCGGTCCCTTCCGTGGCGCGTCCTTCAAATAGAGGGTCTCCGGTGGTGATGGAAGGGCTGGTCTAGCACAAGCACGAAAGGATTGCTCATGCTTGCGAGGCTGGTTTGGTGGAACAATGGCGAGGGGCCAGGGAGTTCTAGCAGGGATGATGGCTTGAGAGTCATCAGCGGGAACCTTGCTAGGATCCATCCCGTAGGGAATAATCTTTTTATCGACCATTTGGAGTCTCTAGAGAAGAGCTCATAGGCACGAAGATGAATTGATGAGATGAGAATGGAGGCTAGCAGGGGCTGGTTATATAGGCGTCTGGTGGCCTCTAGGGTTCTGGAACTTAACCTACGAACAACGGCGGCGACGGAAGGCTTACCAAAAGCGAAAGTTGGAAAATGTGCGAGAGGATACCCGAAGGATCGTGTCACGAAAAGGCGGCGGCGAATGGGATCAGGGGGGATCGACCGATCTGGGCAGGTGATCGGCCGATGCACCCTTTTGCCCATTTGTCTCTAGATTTTTCGTGTATTTCCCTCGCGATATTTAGTTTCCAAAATTCGAACTTTCCCGCGTGGGAAGTGAAGAGGAAGGCTTAGGCCCTAATATACTTGGTAGATTAATAAATTCAATAATATCTATTTCCTCTGGGCCTTTAATTGGTTCTAGAAAGAGTTTAAGGCGGTGACCATTTACCTTGAATAACGTACCTTCGTCGGTTTAAAGTGTGACCGCTCCATGGGACGACGTGTTGGTCACCTTGAATGGTCCTTCCCATTTGCTTCGTAGCTTTCCATGACCGAATAACTTTACCCTGGAATTAAAAAGTAATACCTGATCTCCGGGTGCGAAGTCCTTCTTCTTCAACCTTTTGTCGTGCCATCTCTTGGTTCTCTCTTTGTAGATCTTGGAGTTTGTTGGCGTTTCTTAGCGTCATTACTAAAGATAGACTAAAAGCCTATCCCCGGCAACGGCGCCAGAAATGCTTGTTGGCGTTTCTTAGCGTCATTACTAAAGATAGACTAAAAGCCTATACCTAGAAACGGCGTCAGAACTGCATGTTGACATTCCTAACTACCATTACTTCAGCATGGTAACCCTTGGCCCTTAAAGGTGCCGGCCTAGGTGATGCAGTCTGGTAATCATAGTTAGAAGTGCCAGATTGGCCCTCCTAACCATCATTACTTACGATATGCAAAACTGTGGCACGGCGCCGTGGGGTGCAACAAGAATTACAATCCTTAAGTAACGGTACTTAGGTACGCCAATCGATAGTTCAATATGGATAATCCGCAAGCGCACGGAACTATCATTGTAGCATTTCAACCCGTGGGGTGTCATATTTATAATTCCCGTAGGAGGGCAGGACGAATGCATCTAGCTTTGGTATAAACATGATCACTTATTGAATGCATAGATATACATAGTACAGGCAGGGGTAAATTGTAGTTTAAAGATAGTGGACACACATTAGAGCCAACCTCAAGGATAAAAGAGAAATAAAGAATAAAAGAATATATCTACAGAGCAGGCATTGGTCAGATATATAACTATGCAATGAACTATTAGTAAACATCTAATTAGTATGTCTAGCATCAGGACTAAGTCTGGGATGACAGGGAGATCCCCGCAGCTGGTCTGCAGCCAATAGAGACTTTACGAACTCCTACTCAATAACCGAACGTGGGGGACTGCAAGGGATGGACAGGGCTGTCACCACCTGCCCACCTACCCCTCTGCCCGTGGGCTACCGACATATCCACCGATCTCCGCATACCCGGGCACCACGCCCGTGTAATTGGAAACAACTCCTAACCCCCATGGACCCCACCCCTTCGGAGTGACAGGCTAGGCTAGGAGTAGCCATGACAGCACGACGAACCGTCACCTCATCCCTAGTTCTTACTCTATTCATACTAAGTCGATGAACGACGAAGAACAACGATGAACATGTCAAGAACATAACACATAAACTATATGCTAGTTCATATATCATGATCATAACATGAACAAGATCATACTCTAGTTCATATGCATTGCTATATAAAAAGATAAGAACTTGAACTTGGCAGAAGACTGAATTATATTCATGCCAAGATGATCCTTTTTCACCCATGGAGACAAGCTCTCCTTGCTAGCTCTTGCCTTGCTCTAATTCTGAAACTACTCTAAAGATACAAGTGAGAGAATGAGGTAGAGAGGCTCCAAATGGTGTGTTGAGAGAGGGCGGAGAGGCCCTCTATTTATAGGGGGGTTAGAGGGTATAATCCTAGGAATATTCCTTGATTCCCCCTTGATCTTGGGGCATTAAATGGTCCAAAACCGACCTACAAGGTCGGTTTGGGTGTCTTGGGTTGATTCCTTGTGCGTTCATGGGCTTCAGGTGCGTTTTCAGGCGTTTCTTGGGCCTCCCAGCCGGCTGGGCCGCGCACTGCTGTGCTCTGTGCCCCCTCCTAGGCCGCGCGTGGCCTGCTCTGTGTGCTGGGCCGCGGCGCCTCGCATGGGCCTTGCCCTGCTGCGCGTGGGCCGCCTGCGGTGCAGGCCTGCTTCGAGCTAGCCCGCATGGGCCATGGTCGCCTCCCACCTGGGCTGCGCGGTGGGGTCGCCTGGGCCGGCCACCTCCTGTGGGCCGCCCCCTGGCTGTGGCGCTGGGCCGCTGGGGCTCTGGCCTGTTCGCCTGGTGCGGTTGCAGTGGCCTGGCTGCTGGGTCCCGGTGGGGCCCATGTGGGTGGGACCACTTGGGTCCCACCTAAAAATATATATATATTATTTTTATTATCTTTTCGCCCAGAGCTCCAAAAATGTCGAATAATATATCCGCTTCGATCAGTGCGACGAGCCTGACGCAATGGTGTACTCCATTTCTTCTTTTGAGACACTTTTATTTGATGAAAAATTGAATATTCCTGCGAAGCACCGGAGAACACCACAACTCGTGGAACTTGTTAATTAAATAATATTTTCCTATGATGTTCCATGGAGTTTTATCATTATTGGCGGTATAAAATATGCAATAAGGACCGCCAACAACTCCCCCACACTTAGTCTTTACTCGTCCTCGAGTGAAGATATGAATTGAGAACCTCGGGTTGAGTAAGATCAAAGTGGCTTCTTGTAGGGAATCGGTTATATATGTATCCATGAAATATGACTTTTGAAAGATATGATGCAAGCATAAAAGTTATTCCATATCATTCTTCATACTTGTGGATTTTGAAGTGTCTAATATGTCGCCTTGAGAGGTTGAGGAGTGGAACAGCTGTGACACCAAGTCATCACTATCGCCCCATGAAAATATTCTTGGAGTTTTTGTCAACATTTTTGAAATAATAAAACATAGCTTATACTTCTCCTAGAATGGTACTCTCAAGTCGCTCAGTGGTGTATATATCCTTACCAAATGCTTCTCTTTCATCCTACTTCTAAAAATGGCTTATATGGAGCTTTGGGTAGGGATAGAAAGATAGGCATACTTGTATCATATATTGTTGCCAAGTCAAAAACCGAACCATAAGGAGATACAAGTCATATACTTTGATCAAGACATGCAAGTGTGTGGAAGCCTAAGTAGACAAAATACTCCTTTTGAATGAAAAGATGATCTCTCTTTTCTCGAACTCTTTACTTTTGAGACATGGCTACGTTTATTCTTCCATGAGCCTTTATGTGCTCATTATAATTTTCTTTTCTTTTGGAGAGAGGCGGGCATCAAAGTACCCATTGTTTTCTTTGGACACTTGTCCATTTTTTTCTCTCTTTCTCTTTTTTTTCTTTTTCTTTTTTTTCTTCTTTTTTTTAAATAGCCCATGTCTCATCTCCTAAACCAGGTATGTAGAGAGATCATCATATTTTTAAGTATGGAGTATTTTCCTATCAATTTTTTTGTCTACTCTTGGTATAAGAGTAGCATTTTTCGACAGATCTAAATGAAGGCATGTTTTGCGTAACTCTTAGTGCAAGAGTCAGCATTTTATATGTGGGTGTACGTGAATCTTGATCATGGGTGCATGACAAGTATCTCAACTTTGGTTACAACAATTTGACAAAGCTCAAAATGATGACAAGTAGCATATGATGGTGGGTTTTGCAATGTGTGACATCATATGGCTTCGGTAGGACATATCACCACTAAGGAGAAGTATAGCTATTCATTTTGAACTTCTATCAAAATATAAATTCTCCAAGAGTTTTCATAGTAGAGATAGGAATTCTTGAGTCTTTGCCATATCTCACTTCACAACAACTTAGTTGACATATTTTCCTATAATTATGTGTCCACAAGTATTAAGTGTATGAACTAGAAATAAAGTTTATGCAAGCCTATCTTTTTTTTCAAGTCAATTTCATAGTTTGGCAAAGGTCATATTTTAGTTTGATTAACATGGATGGTGATTTTGAACATAATCAAACTTTGGGTAGCAGGCCATGGATGAGAGTATGAGCAACAAGTTTTTGACCTTAAGTTTTATTCAATTTTAAACTTCAAAAACTTTTATGGAGAGGTGAGATCAGAGTTGCACATACCTCGGTTTGAAGATGAAGGAGTTTAGTGGTCGGCATTTGTCTTATCCTTCTTCATTGTGGATCACTTGGTGTTTGTGCAAAATGTTGGGGAAATCTTGAATTTGTTTTTAGTTTTGCACAAGAAATCTCCCCCACACTTGTACTTGAGCCTCTTTTTATTTAAATTTTAAAGACAAAGTAAATACAACAAGGGCTCTACCGGGAGCCAAAATTTTATTTTTATCAAGATCTATTTTATTATTTTTATTATGTAAATAATTTTTTTTATATTATGGTTAATGGTATAACTACTACTATCAATCTTGTTAACTATATATTGATAAAATTATTTTTGTTTTTGTTTTTATTTTGTTTTGATTGACTTAGCATCAAGGGGAAGAAATAATGAGAAGGTAAGGTAGATACACTTAAATAAATTCAAAGAACAAAGCTTGGCGTGAGGTTTTTAGAGGCATCCACCCCCACACTTGGATTTTGCAACATTTGGTAATGAGCAAGAACCAAGTATAGGTGATAGAATTCTCTCTTCAAAAATGCTTCTGTTATTTGAATGATATTTAATTGAATCTTACCTTATGTTTCCATCCATCGTTCTTTTCGCCCCAAACCTGTAATGGTTAGTGACAGAAAATACTCGAGGGAAGCCTTTCTCAATTATGCCTTAAGCTTGTTTGCACAGTCATTTTTTTATTATTATTAATTCATCAAAAAATTTTCAAATCTTTTTTTTATTTTATTTGTTCACCTTACTTCTTTAGCTCAAACAAGGCTAAGATAAAATTTGCAAATAATAAATTTGGCCTTCATTTGTCTCCACCATAAAATCACTTTCATTTGTTTATTCTAATACTCAAGTTCATTAACAAAAATTTTAACACCTTGTTAAAATTTGATTAAAGAAGGCTATTTTAACCTAACCACCATGCTTAATTTAAAAGAGCCTATAGGTATACTACATGCGCGCGCATGCAAAAATACCTAAACTAAAGCATAGGCCGTAAACAAACGAATCGTGAGTTTGCATGATCTTGCAGAGACAAGTATGAGTAAAGATATCAGTGAAAATTTATTTGCATACCTGAGTGTACTTACCTACAACACGTGAGGATGAAGTGTTGAGTGCTGTTGCAGTGGTAGCTTGAACGTCAACTCAGGTAGGCCACAAGGCTAGACCGTAGGGGTACAAGTTGGGGAACACCGAAGTCCGGCCTCCTGCCTAGCGTGGTGTCTAGACAGACTCCTTTGAAATCCGGTCTCGTTCCAATCTTTCTCCCCCTCGGCCTTCGATCTTGGGCCTTAAGAAGAAGGTCCTCCCTCTTTCTTCTTCTTTTTTTTCTATATATATTATCGTGTTTTTTTTTCTTTTTTTTATATATCCCTTGGTGTGATTGGAACTCACATTTCTCACTCACCGTCCTCCCCCACACTTGAACTTTTGTGTAAAAGTGAAGAGTAGAGTCAGGTTTTCCTTTTTAGTGTTGTTCCATCACCCAAGGTCATCGGGGTTCTGTTGTTGATGTCTTCAAATTTTGTAATGACCATTTGATCTTCTTAGTCTTCACCGGTAAAGGTTAGCGACAAGAATACCTGAAGGTGCATACAAACTTGAAACATGTCCTTGCTTCTTTTTTTTTCTTTTTGTAAGAGCATTAGGAGATATGCTAAGTTATATATATTTATTTTATTTTTTTAAGATAACTACCAATAACCTTCGGCAAGGGCTCAACATTTATAGTCTGTTGGCAAGACTTCCCCCTCTTCATTTCTTTGTAGCTGCATGAACAAATTTGGGAGAACTCTTGGGTTGCCCCGAGAATTTTCCCGAATTGTTGACAGGAATAGAAGCAGCAATTTGAGTAAATTGTTGTTCTACCATTTTATTGAAACTCAGTTGATGTTTAACAAAAGAAGATAGAGTTTTAAGTTTAATATTTATAGATTCAAACATTTTATCTTTTAAAGGAAAGCTTTCTAGAAAGATCTGCATTAAACTTAGCTTGCCTTAAAACTTTTGAGGAGGTTTGATTGAAATTCAACTTGATATTTAAATTGAGATTGGAAGAATTACCTTATGGGTGGTTATGGTTGTTTCACCCATCATTACCTGGTTGTTGATGTTGGCGAAACCCATTGTTGACGTAGGACATTTCTTCCTGGGTTTCGGGACAGTTGTTCCCCGAATGGCCAACATTACCACCGACTTCACATGTCATGTGTGAGTCTGTGGCTTGGACGGTGCCTGTGGTGGGTTTGGTGGCACGGTCGTCCAGGCAAGCAAATCCGTCTCCTTCACGGTATGCATGCCTTCTTGTATTTCTTTTCCTTCTCCCCAGCTTTGGGTTGCTACCATATTTTCAATGAGTGCAGTAGCATTCTTGATGGTGGGGGAGAGGAATGCTCCTCTAGCTGTGGCGTCAAGGTGTCCCTTTGACATGGCCGTCAGGCCCTTGTAAAAGTTTTTGGAACACTAGCCAATCTTCCATTCCATGGTGGGGACAGGCTCGGACATAGTCCTGCAGCCTCTCCCATACCAGAGAGATGGACTCGAGTGATGTTTGCTGGAAGTTGGATATCTTCTCCCTTAGAGCAATGGTTTTACTCATGGGGAAGAACTTGACGAGGAACGCCATGGAACATCTGTCCCATGTGTTGACAGCTTCCTTGTTTTGGTAGAACCACTGTTTCGCCTTTCCCGCAAGGGAAACAGGAAACAGGCGGAGCTTGATGCTAGTTGGTGCGACATCTTTGGTGACAATGGTGTCGCACAACTCAAGAAAGTGTTGCAGATGAGCATTTGCGTCCTCGTTTGGCAAGCCACAGAACTGACTTGCCTGCACCATCTTGATTAGGCAAGTACGGAGCTCGAAGTTTCCATTCCTGATATTGACAGCGGGCCCAACGGGCACGTTGGCAACAGCAGGGGTGGAGTAGTCGCGGAGTGTCTTGGCCATGATGATAGTAGCGGATGGTATGGGGGTGAATGGTTCGTCTGTCGATGGCATAGCAGAAGAAGTGGTACGGGACCTGTTCTTCCTTAGGAGTGCCTCCGGATTGTCGGTGAAGTTGTTCGACAGGTCGAAACCATTCATACACTATCCTGTTTTCTTTCCAATAAAAAGAGGAAGAAAACAAAGGAAGTTATCCTTCCTAAACTATGGCTACCTTTTGCTTATTTTGCAATCAATGCTTATGCCAGGCAAGATGTTTTTATTTCCTTTTGCCCTCCCCGGCAACGGCTCCAGAAATGCTTGTTGGCGTTTCTTAGCGTCATTACTAAAGATAGACTAAAAGCCTATACCTAGCAACGGCGCCAGAACTGCATGTTGACATTCCTAACTACCATTACTTCAGCAAGGTAACCCTTGGCCCTTAAAGGCGCCGGCCTAGGTGATGCAGTCTGGTAATCATAGTTAGAAGTGCCGGATTGGCCCTCCTAACCATCATTACTTACGATATGCAAAACTGTGGCACGGCGCCGTGGGGTGCAACAAGAATTACAATCCTTAAGTAACGGTACTTAGGTACGCCAATCGATAGTTCAATATGGATAAATCCGCAAGCGCACGGAACTATCATGGTAGCATTTCAACACGTGGGGTGTCATATTTATAAATCCCGTAGGAGGGCATGACGAATGCATCTAGCTTTGGTATAAACATGATCACTTATTGGATGCATAGATATACATAGTATAGGCAGGGTTAAATTATAGTTTAAAGATAGTGGACACACATTAGAGCCAACATCAAGGATAAAAGAGAAATAAAGAATAAAAGAATATATCTACAGAGTAGGCATTGGTCATATATATAACTATGCAATGAACTATTAGTAAACATCTAATTAGTATGTCTAGCATCAGGACTAAGTCTGGGATGACAGGGAGATCCCCGCAGCTGGTCTGCCAGCCGATAGAGACTTTACGAACTCCTACTCAATAGCCGAACGTGGGGGAATGCAAGGGATGGACCGGGCTGTCACAACCTGCCCACCTACCCCTCTGCCCGTGGGCTACCGACATATCCGCCGGTCTACGCATACCAGGGCACCACGCCCATGTAATTGGAAACAACTCCTAACCCCCATCGACCCCACCCCTTCGGAGTGACAGGCTAGGCTAGGAGTAGCCATGACAGCACGACGAACCGTCACCTCATCCCTAGTTCTTACTCTATTCATAATAAGTCGATGTATGACGAAGAACAACGATGAACATGTCAAGAACATAACACATAAACTATATGCTAGTTCATATATCATGATCATAACATGAACAAGATCATACTCTAGTTCATATGCATTGTTATATAAATAAGATAAGAACTTGAACTTGGAAGAAGACTGAATTATATTCATACCAAGATGATCCTTTTTCTCCCAAGGAGACAAGCTCTCCTTGCTAGCTCTTGCCTTGCTCTAATTCTGAAACTACTCTAAAGATACAAGTGGGAGAATGAGGTAGAGAGGCTCCAAATGGTGTGTTGAGAGAGGATGGAGAGACCCTCTATTTATAGGGGGATTAGAGGGTATAATCCTAGGAATATTCCTTGATTCCCCCTTGATCTTGGGGCATTAAATGGTCCAAAACCGACCTACAAGGTCGGTTTGGGTGTCTTGGGTTGATTCCTTGTGCGTTCGGGGCTTCAGATGCGTTTTCAGGAGTTTCTTGGGCCTCCCAGCCGGCTGGGCCACACCCTGCTGTGCTCTATGCCCCCTCCTGGGCCGCGCGTGGCCTTTTCTGCGCGCTGGGCCGTGGCGCCTCGGTTGGGCCTTGCCCTGCTGCGCGTGGGCCGCCTGCGGTGCAGGCCTGCTTCGAGCTAGCCCGCATGGGCCATGGTCGCCTCCCACCTGTACTGCGTGGTGGGGTCGCATGGGCCGGCCTCCTCTTGTGGGCCGCCCCCTGGCTGTGGCGCTGGGCCACTGGGGCTTTGGCCTGTTCGCCTGGTGCGGTTGCAGTGGCCTGGCTACTGGGTCCCGGTGGGGCCCACGTGGGTCCCACCTAAATATATATATATATTATTTTTATTATCTTTTCGCCCGGAGCTCCAAAAATGTCGAATAATACATCCGCTTCGATCAGCGCGACGAGCCCGACACAGTGGTGTAGTCCATTTCTTCTTTTGAGATACTTTTGTTTGATGAAAAATTGAATATTCCTGTGAAGCACCGGAGAACACCACAACTCGTGGAACTTGTTAATTAAATAATATTTTCCTATGATGTTCCATGGAGTTTTATCATTATTGGAGCTATAAAATATGCAATAAGGACCGCCAACAGAGTTCTGGTATGCTTTCTCACGCCATTCATCTAGTTTAGAGAGTTGCGTCTTTCTTTTTATTCCTGCAGCAACCAGATCCATATTCCATCTCTTGATTGCCCAGTGAGCCTTGAACTCAAGCTCTACTGGCAAGTGACAGGTCTTTCCATAGACAAGCTGGTATGGTGACATTCCAAGCGGTGTCTTGTAGGCTGTTCTGTAAGCCCACAGCGCTTCTGGTAGTCTGTCTTTCCATGCTGTTCCCATTTCGTTGACCGTCTTCTGCAGAATGTTCTTGATCTGCTTGTTTGATGTCTCTGCTTGCCCACTTGTCTGAGGATGATATGGAGTGGTACTGTTGTGGCGGACCCCTCTTTTTGCTAGATATAGTTGGAATCTTTTGTCGATGAAGTGGGATCCTCCGTCACTGATTACCATCCTTAGAGTACCAAATCTTGGAAATATTATTTCTTCAAACATCCTCTTTGAGCTTCTGGAATCTGTAGCTTTGCATGGCATAGCTTCTACCCATTTTGAGACATAGTCTACTGCCACCAAGATATACTCACACTGCTTTGACTTTGGAAACGGGCCCATGTAGTCGATTCCCCAGACATCGAAAAGCTCTACTTGGAGGTTGTTGACGAGGGGCATGGCATCTCTTGAATTGATGTTTCCATGTCGTTGACATGCCCCACATCTCCGGACGAAGTTTTTCGTGTCATCGTACATGGTGGGCCAAAAGAATCCACTTTGCCAAATCTTAGCATGTGTGCGAAATACACCATAGTGTCCTCCATATGGTGATGAGTGGCATCTTTTTATGATCTTGATACCCTCTTCTGCTGGTACGCATCTCCGGAGTAGTCCATCCAAACATATCCTGAAGAGGCATGGCGGGTCCCACATGTGTTGTCGACTCTCGTAGACGAGCTTTCTTTTGTCCTCCCCTAGTGGTACATATCCTGCAACCATAAAATTCACAATATTTGCGTACCAGGGGTCGGATCGGGTGATCCGATAGACCATGTCGTCCCTTATCGAGTCGTTGATGGGCATTTCCTGCATATTCTCAAAATGCATTCTAGACAAGTGATCTGCTATAGAGTTTTCTACTCCCTTTTTATCTTTTATTTCTAAATCAAATTCTTGGAGCAGCAAAATCCATCTTATTAATCTAGGTTTAGCATCTTTCTTAGTGAGCAAGTACTTCAAAGCAGCATGATCAGTGTAAACAATTACTTTAGCTCCAACTAAGTAAGATCTAAACTTGTCTATAGCAAAAACAACAGCCAGGAGTTCTTTTTCAGTTGTTGCATAATTAAGTTGTGCTCCTGTCAAAGTTTTACTAGCATAGGCAATTGCATGATGCTTCCTATCTTTAGTTTGACCCAAAACTGCCCCCACAGCATAATCACTAGCATCACACATAATTTCAAAAGGTAAAGACCAATCAGGGGGTTGAATGATTGGTGCAGAGATGAGTGCTTGCTTAAGGGTGTTAAAAGATTGCATACAAGCATCATCAAAATCAAAGGGAGCATCCTTGGCTAGCAAGTTTGTAAGAGGTCTATCAATATGTGAAAAGTTTTGAATAAAACGTCTATAAAAGCCAGCATGACCAAGGAAGCTTCTAATCCCTTTAACATTAATAGGGGGAGATAGTTGCTCAATTACTTCAATTTTAGCTCTGTCTACCTCTATCCCTCTTTCAGACACTAGGTGTCCTAGCACTATTCCTTCCCTAACCATAAAGTGACATTGTTCCCAATTAAGGACTAAGTGCTTTTCTTCACATCTTTGCATAACCATGTCTAAATTTTCAAGACAATCATCAAAAGTTTTTCCATAGACAGAAAAGTCATCCATGAAAACTTCCATGATTTCTTCAATCATATCAGAAAAAATAGACATCATGCATCTTTGAAAAGAAGTAGGTGCATTACATAATCCAAAGGACATCCTACGGTAGGCATAGGTTCCATAAGGACAGGTAAAGGTGGTTTTGCTTTGATCATCAGGGTGGATAGAAATTTGGTGATATCCAGAATATCCATCAAGGAAGCAAAAGAAAGAATGGTTTGCCAATCGCCCTAACATCTCATCGATGAAGGGCAAAGGGAAGTGGTTTTTCCTTGTTGCCTTGTTGAGTTTTCAGTAATCTATGCACATCCGCCATCCAGTGACGGTTCTCTGGGGGATTAACTCATTCTTGTCATTCTTGACAACCGTCATGCCTCCCTTTTTAGGCACAACTTGAACTGGGCTTACTCACTCACTATGTGGTACAGGATAAATAATCCCGGCGTGCAAAAGTTTCAAGACCTCTTTCTTTACAACCTCTCTCATCGCATTGTTGAGCCTACGCTGGGGCTCTCTAGATGGTATGATATTAGGATCAGTTGGAATGCGATGGGTGCAAAGAACAGGACTAATTCCTTTTAGATCTTGGAGTGAATAGCCAAAAGCTGATCGATGCTTTTCCAAGACAGTGATCAAGCGAATGGTCTCCACTTGTGAGAGTTTATCACTAATGATCACTGGAGATTGCATATCTCCATTTAGGAAAGCATATCTAAGACCGGCTGGCAATGGCTTGAGCTCAATAGGAGGTTTAGGTGGCACTAGGAATTCATCAAAGGGTAAAGGTTCTGGATTTTTGGCTTCTTCCTCAATGAAGAATTCCTCATCTTCTTCAAGATGGGATTCTCTCAAAAAATCAAGGGCTGCCACCGTGATCTCACTAATTGGGTTAGGCTCACGACATGGCTCTGTCTTAGCATTTAAGGAATGGGTGATGGACAAAGGAAATCTAAAGTTAGGTCCTAATTGAACATGGATTGTCCCTGTTTGTCCTTCTTGAATAAGTCTTCCAATTGGTTGGCCTATCAACAGGTCGAACTCCATGACATCAAAGATATAAAAACTAAGATGGAGCATGATGTCATTTACTCGGATAGGGAGCATATATAATATGCCTAAGCTTGGAATAATGTGCCCGAAAGAACTTTTCAAGAGTTTTGTTGTTGGGGTTAGTGGCATGTCTAAAGATAAGTCTTGAGCAAAAGATGCAGACATGATATTAACACCCACAACTGGATTATAGAAAGCTTCAAAAGGGCCTTTATGGATTTGGCATTTGATTAGGACAAAAGGTGAATCCAATCGGATCACATTAGAGGAAACCTCTGATTCTTCTAGCCAATCATTGCACATTATGCCTATAAACTCACTTGTGGTCTTTCTACAGAAGGCTACTTCAGGAGGCTCAAAAGGTTCTACAGGTGGTTTCTTGGGCTCCTGAGGCTTCTTAACTATATGGAAGTGGGAGGTGTTTCCAAAATCGGAGAAAAGATCATTTTCTAGTTCTGGTATAAAGTCCAAAAACGGAGTATCCTCCTGTTTACTCTAAATTTTGGACCGGGAGCCGATAACCGATGCCAGAGGAGAATAGCCGATCTTGAAGGCAGGAATCGTCCAGCGGAAGGAAGGAGATAGCCGATTGATTACCAAATCGGGTGTCGTGCCAAGACGGCAGGAAGCGCGGATGCGACAGTGTCGGGTGTTGATGACGTCAGCAAGGACTCGCGCCGCCAGATGCGATCACGATCAGAGTCCGTTATGGAAAGGGAAGATTGGACTCCAAGTTATCATAAAAATAGGATAGTTTGTTAGCTTCCATATCTATTGTAATTCGATTAGGACTCTATCTTTTTGCGCTCGGGGTATAAATATAAGCCCTCGGCCATTGTAATACAACAACACACATCAATACAACACACCTTTTGGCTCCGGCCAAAAAACCCTAGGAGAAGGAGTAGAGTAGATCTCGGCGAGTTTTTCAACCAGGCTGGGTGTCATCCGGTGGACACAAGTTTTCTTGTAAGTACCATCAACCCCTGCTAAACTATGTCGTTTTAGCATCATCCGGTGGACGTGGAAGCATGGCGGATCAGGGTCCTTGCTAAGCTTTGTCTCTTTGGCATCATCCGGTGGACACGGGAACACAGTGAGTCAAGGATGATTCATGCTAGTTTACTCGATCAATCTATGTTTACCGTCATCCGGTGGACGGGATGTAGATTAGGACAGTCTACGTGCATGGATTAGTTATCGATTTGTGTTTGTTTACTCGATTAATTTATGTTTAACGTCATCCGGTGGACGGGATGTAGATTAAGACGGTCGATATGCATGGATTAGTTATCGGCTCTAACTAAATTTGGCAATTTAGTTAGATTCATTAAGTTATCGATGTTGCTTGCGTTTATTGTTTATTACTTTAAGCAATCATCATCATGCCCAATCTTGATCCATATGCGTCGGCTTACATTTAATAGATCTATCGGTTCAATGAATTATGCTTGTCACATGTTTTACTTTGATAAGATGGAACGTTTTTGCATTAGCCGATTGTATTTGGATCTCGATTGTATACGAGTTGCACTCAAGTAATAAGATAACATTGTTTAGATCCGATGATTGATAGATTTAAGTCGTAGTTTACATCATGACTGCCTCGATCCGCTTGATCTCCACTGTTGTAAGACGACGGGTTAGATCTATTAACTTGAGAACCAAAGCATTGTTCATCTTATAGGCTTGTATGTTGCTCGTATGATTTGAATCGGCTAAGTAGCTGATTTCACCCTGTTTTACATCGAAATATCTTATGATTAGATTGACTTGTCATGCACGCGTTGTTTATAACACAATTTTGTCCCATGCAAGTTATTATCATTAATATCGCACATAAATCAGTTATAATGCAATGCTTATTCTTTAAAATTTGTTCATGACATGACGGAATCAGCTCTCTAGCCGGTATCCGATTACATCGGCTTTTCGAGCCATACAGTTGGAACTATCTGGACTCACCAGTTGGTTTCGCCTTATGTTACTGATTATCATCTGTTTCCTTGTCAATTGCAGGTCAAATTGACTGGCACGCTTGGGTGTTACCAACACTCTCGGACCGGGTTTGAAGCTAGCTGGATCTGCAAGAGCTCTATTGCTTTCAAGGGTCATTTTCGGCTTCACAGGTGTGTTGATCGCGAGGAACCACTTTTTGTGCCAACACACTTTTTGGCACGCTCGGTGGGACTAATCACTGAAGAGCATGGCAAAAGGGAAGACCGCGGCAGATGACTCCTCCAAGGAGGCCGGAGGCCCCAGAGATGATGGTGTCCTCAGGGTCAGGATCGAAGACCTCAGCGATGAGGATGCGGCAGTGCTGAACAAGATCGTCGAAGAATTCACTGATGCCTGCCTGCTGTCCTTCAGCAAAACCCGTGAAGACACTGTGATAAAGAAGAATCCGTTCCCAAGGTGGATCATGGCCGGCCATTTTGACACATCTGATGACGAGCTCAAAAGTGAGCTCAAGCAGTATCTGCACGACCTCATCTGGTAGACCTCCTACTCGGCGGTCGGGCACCATCACCGAGTCTTCTTGCAGACAGTCTACAACATCATGAAGACCATCCACAAGCGGCAGGATTGGGAGTCCCTAGGCCCGGCATATTTCAACATACCCGCGGAGGATGGAGATCCAAGTGCAGCGGCAGGGATGTCCAATTCCCCACCACAACAGCCAAATCAGCCCAAGCCACCGGCGCAAGGCGCTACGGTGACAGGTTCGGCTCAAAAAATAGCGGCTTCCCCCAGGCTATACGAGAACCACACCCCAGAGGATCTCGCCGCATACACGTGGGTGACGGGACACGCAGTGAACGCGATGAACAAGACAGCCGGGGGTGCACCAGCGGTGGTCGCGGCTGACCTGACGCCCGGATACCATGAAGGCCATTCGTTTCAAGATCATTTGGTAGCACCACACCCGGGGTACGCCCAGTCGTCCAACAATCCGCTGCTGGAGCAGATGGGTGCCATGCTCCGCGACACGTTTGGTCTGCAGCCAAAGGCAGGGACAGGGCTCAGATAGAGGCGCCCCTATCCTGAGTGGTATGATCGAGTGGCGCTTCCGCCCAGGTATCGTTTGCCTGATTTCGCCAAGTTCAGCGGCCATGATGAAGTCACCACCCTGGAGCACATAAATCGTTACTTGACCCAGCTTGGCGAGGCATCATATGAGGAGGCTCATAGGGTCCGTCTTTTCTCACTATCACTGACGGGTCCGGCTTTCAATTGGTTCACGTCTCTGGAACCGGGTTTGATTCAGGGCTCGGCTGATCTCGAGTCCAAGTTTCACAACTATTTCTTCTCCGGCACTGGCGAAAAGGACATCACCGACCTCACTAGCATGCGCCAGAAGCACAGTGAGACCGGGTCAGCCTTCACCAAGCGATTCAGAGAAACCCGAAACATGTGCTATTCTCTAAACCTGAATGACAAGCAGCTCGCCAAGATAGTGGTCAGTGGACTTCTCCCGCACTGTCGATGGAATACCGGCGATAGTCTACCGAGGGGTATGCCTGCGGTAGTAGATGAGACGGTGAAGGTGCGCCTGAGACGAACGAGGGAGCACAACTCGCGCGGAACAGAGATTTAGACAGGTTCAGGCCGCCACGAGGCGTAATACCCTACGTCCTGTATGTTGCTGTGTTGTATTACTAGTAGATTAGATGAATCAAGTAGACCCCCCTGCCCGCCTTATATAGTCCGGGGGGCAGGGTTACAAGTTGATCTTGCCATACATAACAGATTACAATCCTAGCCGATCTAGGAAACCAATCGGCTAGATCTTAGGAAAGCTATTTTCTTGCCCGCCAAGGACTCGGCGGATATACGCGATCTCCTGGAGATCGTATGGGCGACGCGTCCTTGGTAGTTCAGGCCTGTTCGATAAACTTGGGCCAAGTATGACTATGCGGGTATACGGGCTTATACCCCCACAGCTAGTCCCCGAGCACCTTGCATTCGTCGAGAGGTGCAGACCTTCAACATTGCTTGACCAGACGGATGTAAGGGGCTCAGAAAAAATTGAAAAATGTTTCCCTTTAGCAAAGTGTATCCACTTTTACCAGGACAGAGCCAATACCTTCACCGGCAGGTGAAGTGTATCCACTTAGTCCCCGAGCCTGATAGTAGGTGACGCAGTCACGTGGTGTCAAGGTCAAAATCTTTATCCTTGTTGATCTTGTGAAGTGTCAACGAAATCCCCGAGCAGCTTTAGTGCTCGAAAACACTTGATGAAGATGACGAAGTCCCCGAGCAACTTTGCTGCTCGGAAACGCTTGACAAGACGGCGAAATTCCCGAGCAACCTTGCTGCTCGGAAACACTTGACGAAGGCGACGAAATCCCCGAGCAGCCTTGCTGCTCGGAAACACTTGACGAAGACGACGAAGTCCCCGAGCAGTTTTGCTGCTCGGAAACACTTGATGAAAGCGACGGAGTCCCCGAGCAACCTTGCTGCTCGGAAACACTTGAAGAAAGCGAGGGAGTCCCCGAGCAGCCTTGCTGCTCGGAAACACTTGACGAAAGCGATGGAGTCCCCGAGCAGCCTTGCTGCTCGGAAACACTTGACGAAGGCGACGAAATCCCCGAGCAGCTTTGCTGGTTGGAAACACTTGACGAAAACGACGGAATCCCCGAGCAGTGCTTATTGCTCGGAGACGCTTGACGAAGACGACGGAGTCCCCGAGCAGTGCTTATTGCTCGTAGACGCTTGACGAAGACGACAGAGTCCTCGAGCAGCGCTTATTGCTCAGAGACGCTTGAAGAAAGCGACGAAATCCCCGAGTAGTGCTTATTGCTTGGAGACGCTTGACGAAGACGACGAAGTCCCCGAGCAGCTTTGCTGCTCGGAGACGCTTGACGAAGGCGATGAAATCCCCGAGCAGCTTTGCTGCTCGGAAACACTTGATGAAAGCGACAAAGTATCCGAGCGGTGCTTTTGTCTGCAACAAACGATTTGTAAACCGAAAATACCCCTGTGCCGTTTGACAGAGGAATAAATAGAAAAAGCAAATAGTCGGTTTATCTTCTTGCGCATTCAAATCCCAAAACACACATCCGTCTCCGCCTATTCCTCCACCGCTGTCTAGGGTTCCATTTTTTTCCGCCGCCGCCACAGAAAAACCATCGAATCCACCTCTCTCCCGCCCAGATCTGCCATGGCAGGGACCAGGAAGAGCACCCGCGAATCAAAAAAGTCGAAAGAGGCACAACCGGGGGAATTCCGCATGTCGAACGAATGGCAGCCGTCAGTATTGGGAAGATCACAGCTCGATGCGCTCGTGGCCTGGGGATTCCTTTTTGACCAGGCGACCGGAGGCTAGAGAATATCACCAGGTGAACCATATCCAATGCCTGATTCTGGAGAAATAGTAGTCTTTTCTGATTACTTTACCCGCGGATTTGGTTTGCCATGCCATCCGTTTCTTCGCAAGTTACTTGATTATTACAAAATTTCCCTGTGCCACTTGAATCCCAATTCTATCCTCTTGATTTCCATCTTTATCCACTTCTGCGAAGCATACCTTGGCATTCTCCTGCACTTCAATCTGTTCCGCCATCTCTTCGTTCTTGTGAAATCGAGCGGCACGGGTTCTCGAGTTGCTAGTGGAGTGTATCTGAAAATGCGTGACGGAATATCCGCACATTACCTCCAGATTCCTCTGAATACCAGTGTGCGTGACTGGAACAAGAGATGGTTCTATATCCCCAACCATGAACCCAGCGTCCAGTGCGCCGTGGATCAGATTCCAGAAAAACAGAATAGCTGGACGGAGAAACCGCATGTAGAGGAGCTAGGACAAGTAAACGAATTGCTGGAAATCATCAAGGGTTTAACCCTGAATGGAGTTGGGGTTGCTACCAATTTTGTATTTCGTCGCGTCCAACCTTGCAAGGATAGAGTTCATCCTGCCTTTGAATTTACCGGTCGGAAAGATCCGACCAGGTGCTCATCCGGAGATTTATCCGAAGCTCAAGTTAAAGAAGTCTTGGAAGAATATTTTGGAAAAGGCTCTCATATAGGCAACCGTGGCCAAAGTGCGGCTTTTAATCTGAAGAATCCCCCGCCAGAGGTAAGTTCCGAACTGCCCCGGCACTTCCATCGCTCATACTGTACTTATACCATAACTTCTGTTTGATCTCTTGAAGATAAATGGACAGGACCGAAAGTTATACTTCTCTAAAGTACCAACCGCTGACTGGCCAGGCCGAGTTGACGCGATGCACAGTTATCACCAGAGACGTGCCGAAGACGACTCTACTGAACTATCCGAAGAAGAAAGAGAGTCTATTGACAAAGAAGATGAGGAGACATTGGCCCAAAGAACCGCTCGGGAGAAACAGCCGGTGTCAGAAAAGGCTGGATCTTCTAGTGGCGTCCGAGCTGCGGAAGCTCCGGTAAAGATTTCCGAGGACCGTGCCCAAGCCACTGCCGACGCCCCTTGCACGAATCAGGATGAACCGAGCACAAAACGCCATAAGGGTGATGTTCCTGCCGCTGCCGCTGGTGCTTCCGGTCAAAGAAAGAAATTCGGCCGAAAGCGTCGTCGCTCAGAAATGTAAGTAGGATTTTCTCCATATTTCTCCCTTTTTGATCCGAACAGTGTTGAGATTTTGTCTTGGAAATGTAGGGACCCTTCTAATGAAGATGCTGAGAATCCCGGCGCTGAAAAGATGACAACTTCAGAGGCTGGTGTAGCAGAGGGCTTCTGCGCTGGCTAGACTTTAGAACATGAATCACCCCAGAGGTCGCCCGAGAGGCCCTCAACAGCTGATGCGCAAGGCTCACCATCTCCTCCCAAACAGCCACGCATGCCCACCCCGCCGCCTCCGGCTTCTCCTCCGGGGCCGAATGTCAAGGACCCGAGCCGTGAAGATGAAGCTCGGACGTCGCCGCCGAGGCACGGTAGCACCATTCCTCCTGGGAGTGCTGATCGTGGAACGGAGACCAGCTCGGAGGCGCGAATAGGGCCATGTCGTCAGCCCTCAACAAACGCTTCCCCAGAGGGTGCGGATATCGAAGAAATCGCCCGAACGGGGCCCGTGCCTTTGATTCGCACCTATCGGATAGTGGGGAGCACCTATGCTGTCGTCACGGAGGAAGATCTTGCTGACGCCGAGATAGATGGACTGAAGAATGACATCCGCGATACTCGCGCGGATTTGAGAAAACTTCTCGGACGTCTGGAAAACCTTTCGTCGCGTGTACAGGTGACACCTATCACATTTTATCCTGACGATATAATGACTTGATAATCTGTTGCTCCTTTGGTCTTCCAGACAGTGTATGAAACCGCCGAAGATCGCCGAAAAACCCTACACCGCCTTTGGGATGTAGCAGAGAAAAACAAGCAGCTGCAGACCGAGGTGACTCGCCTAGAGGGGGTGGTGGCAGGCATGCGCAAGGAGCGTGAAACCCTGGAGCTACACTGCTCGGACCTTACGAAATCCGAGAAGCGTCTATTGTAAGAGAACAAAGGTATGTTGGAATCTTGTGCTTCTTGACAGCTATTCGTCCCGCTTTTGCTCTCTGAACGCCAGTTTTGTGGCATGTAGGTCTTCAAGAGCTGCTGGATGGATCCACGAAGCGAAGTATGTACGACGTCTCGCCATTTGTGAAATGTCTTGGTTTGATGATCTGATTGTATTCTTTGTGACGTGCAGCCACTGAGCTGGAAGCTAAGGTGACATTGATGCGAGAGGCCGCCCGAAAGAACCTGGAAACGATGACAGGTTGCCTCTTTGTGTTCGGCTTTCCCCTTCCTCTCCTTTTTTTTTGTAGCGCGACTGACTTGCTTTGTTTGTCAGAGATGGGACGTAAGCATCGTGCACAGGTCGATGACCTTGCAGGTCGCCTTGAGGCTACCAACGGAAGATTTGACGCCTTGGCTGGTGGTGTTAAGCCTGTGCTTGACATCATTGAGTATGCGCCCACCGTTCCGCCTGCTGAAGGTCCCGGTGCCCTCGACATTGTACAACGTGGACGGGAAGCTCTTGGATTCTTTAAAGACTTCTGCGTGGATGCTGCTGAAAATGCGGCCGCCCATGTGCTTGGAGTCGTCTGATCGCACTTCCCGGGAGTGAAGAACGACCGAGTACAGACCGGGTATGCTCGGGGAACCACCAAAGAGCAGGAAGACCAGCTTGAAGAAGAGGCTAGGGAAGCCGCAAAAATGTTGACCGCTGATGTTCAACTTTTTCCCACCAAAGGGATTTAAATTCAGACGCCTGAACATGGTTGAGATCTTGTATGGTCGAAGAATAATCCTACACGCCCTGCGTGTCGCCCGTGCTTTTGCCGGGGCTTTTGGAGACGCTGCTAAACTGTCCAAGCGTCCTCGGGGCTTACGTGTTAGCGAAGACTTAACGGCCCAGGCGTCCCCGGGGCTTACGTGGTGGCGAAGCTGCTCGCGCTAGGCGGGGGTTACGCTTATCATGAGCGAAGGCTACCCGATATATCAGGGCGGTCGATCAAGTGTCATAGTTAGGCGGCCTATCATTTTTAAGGCTTACGCGGCGTCGAACCAGATGCTGCCCGGCGGGTGCGGGGGTTACACATTGGTGAAATCATGCTGCCCGAGCAGTGGCGGGGCCTACGCATAGGCGAAGACGTGCGGCCCGAGCAGTGGCGGGACTTACGCATAGGCGAAGACGCGCTGCCCAAGCAGTGGCGGGTCTTATGCGTAGGCGAAGACGTGCTGCCCGAGCAGTGGCGGGACTTACGCATAGGCGAAGACGCGCGGCCCGAACAGTGGCGGGACTTATGCGTAGGCGAAGACGTGCTGCCCGAGCTGTGGCGGGGCGTACGCATTGTTGAAGATGTTTAGCTGTACAAAATGTAATGGAGGCAAAAATATCGAGAATAACAATATATTTCCCTTGTTTATAATAGAATGAAAATACACATATCTGTTTTGAACCCTAGATCAGGGGTAGAAATGTCGCAGGTGCTCGATATTCCAGGAATTGGGGATGTCGACGCCGTCTAGGTCGGAGAGCCTATACGCACCTGGTCGAGTAATTGCCTTGACCATGTATGGCCCCTCCCAGGGAGATGATAGTTTATGCATCCCCTCCTTGCTCTGCTTTCGGCGGAGAACGAGGTCACCGATTGCAAAAGCTCTGCCGTTGACATTGCGATTGTAATATCGCCCGATCCCTTCTAGATATTTAGCTATTCGTACACAGGAGATCAGGCGCTCTTCCTCTAACTTGTCGACTTCGTCTGCTCTGGCCTCGTTGGAGTGGGCTTCTTCGTACACCTCAACCCTTGGAGATCGATAGATTACATCTGCAGGTAGTTCTGCCTCCGAGCGATACACCATAAATCCTGTGTTCCGGCTGGGTTGAGTCCAAAGTCCCCAGATCACCGCCGGTAATTCGTCAATCTAGTTGCCTGGGCTTCTCTCCATGACTGCGTGGAGACGCTTCTTGAGGGCGTCGAGGAGCATACCGTTTGCCCTCTCCACCTGGCCGTTGGCTCTAGGATGAGCCACGGACACATATTTGACGGATATGCATCTTTCTTCGCAGAAATCCCAAAAATCACTTCCAGTAAATGTTGATCCCAGGTCGGTGATGATGTTGTTCGGAAGCCCGAAGCGATAGGAGATGTCCTTGAAGAACTCTGCTGCTTTGGTTGCCGTAGCTTTGACTAACGGCTTGTACTCGATCCACTTGGAAAACTTATCGATAGCAACATAAATGGAGCGAAATCCCCCTCTTGCCGTTTTAAATGGACCAACCATGTCCAGTCCCCATGTAGCGAAAGGCCACGATGCAGGGATGGTCTGCAACTCTTGGGCTGGTACATGTGTCTGCTTGGCAAAGAATTGGCATGCCTCGCATTCTCTGACTATCTTCTCGGCGTCCTGGACTGCTCTTGGCCAATAGAAATCTGCTCGGAAAATCTTGCCGACCAGAGTACGTGAAGCCGCGTGATTGCCGCACATGCCACTATGAGCTTCATGAAGGATCCTGAGACCCTCTTCCCTTGGGACGCATTTTTGTGGGACTTCGCTCCTGGTATTCTTGCGCATGAGTTTGCTGTCGACCAGGACATAGCTTTTGTATCTTCGGACTAGGCGCTCGGCTTCTGTTCTATCTTCGGGGACCCTTGCTTCTAGTAGGTAATCAATGAACTGGGTTCTCCAGTCCTCTTCAGGGGTTGGGATATACGCCACTATCTGGTCGGTTGGGACCTGCTGGTATCGCCATCGGTCTGTATGGAGGGGTTGAACAGATCCTGGATAAAAACGCCTGCGGGACGTCAGACCGGGATGATCTGAGCTTTGACAATTCGTCGGCCGCTTGATTTTCACTTCGAGTTATATGATGGAATTCTATTCCGAGGAATTTCCCTTCGATTTTTCTGATTGCGATGACGTAAGAGTCCATTTTCTCATTGTTGCAGTCCCAGTCTTTGTTAACCTGGTTGATGACCAGGGCCGATGCCGAGCTCGGAGGCTATCTGGAGACCATGCAAGGCGGCCTCATATTCGGCCGCGTTGTTGGACGCCATGAAGTGAATTCTCAAGACGTAACGGAGGCGCTCACCGGAGGGCGATATAAGGAGTACTCCGGCTCTGGCGCCGCTGATACTGAGGGACCCGTCAAAGAACATTGTCCAATACTCTTCCTGTGCCGGATGCGAAGACTCTTGTATCTCTGTCCATTCAGCTATGAAGTCGGCGAGTACCTGCGACTTGACTGTTATTCGGCTGCGAAAATCAATGGAGTATGTTCCCAGCTCTACTGCCCATTTTAGGATCCAGCCGTTAGCGTCTTTGTTTTGGAGGATGCTACCCAGGGGGTATTCAGAGATTACTGCTATGGAATATCCTTCAAAATAGTGACGGAGCTTTCTTGAGGTGACGAGAACAGCGTATATCAATTTCTGCACCATTGGGTAACGGGTCTTGGACTCGTTGAGGACTTCACTGATGAAGTAAACTGGTCGCTGGACCGGATAGGCGTGACCGTCTTCTTCTCGTTCAACGACGATGGCAGTGCTGACGACGTTATTAGTCGCGGCGATGCAGATCAGCAATGTTTCGTCCTTTTTTGGAGCTGTGAGAAGCGGAGGACTTGTCAAGAAGCGTTTGAGTTCTCTGAAGGCCGTATCTGCCTCTTCCGACCAGTTGAACTTCTCGCCAGCTTTTAGTAACTTGAAGAATGGGAGGCCTTTCTCGCCCAGTCTAGAGATGAAACGGCTAAGGGCCGCCATGCACCCGGTGAGCTTTTGCACATCTTTGACATTGGTCGGAGGCTTCATCCTCATAACCGCGTTGATTTTTTCTGGGTTGGGTAGGATGCCTTGCTTGCTGACGATGTTACCGAGCAAGTTGCCGGATCGGACGCCGAATATACACTTGCCAGGATTAAGCTTCCATTGGAATTTGTCCAGTTTTTAGAAAACTGCTTCGAGGTTGGAGATGAGGTCTTCAGCCGTTCGAGTCTTGATGACAACGTCATCAACGTATGCTGCAGCGACGTCGGGGATAAGGTCGTCCAGGCAAGCTTGAATCGCCCGTTGGTAGGTTGCTCCAGCATTCTTCAATCCGAAAGACATGGTCTTGTAGCAATAAGCCCCGAAAGGGGTGATGAAAGACGTCTTCTCTTGGTCTTCTTCCTTCAAAGCGATCTAATGGTATCCAGAGTAGCAGTCGAGGAAGCTGAGTAGCTCGCAACCTGCTGTTGAGTCGACGACTTCGTCAATTCGTGGAAGACCGAAGGGGTCTTTAGGGCAGTGTTTGTTGAGATCGGTGTAATCAACGCACATTCTTCATTCATTATTCTTTTTTCTTACAAGCACCGGATTGGCTACCCAATCAGGGTGATACACCTCTCTGATGAAGTCAGTAGCTAAGAGCCGAGCTATCTCTACCCTAATGGCATCCTTCTTGTCTGGAGAGAATCGCCGGAGTTTCTGCTTGGTTGGCTTGGCGGTCTTCGAGACATTCAAGGAGTGCTCGATCAACTTCCTGGGAACGCCAGGCATATCCGCTGGTTTCCATGCTGAAGTGCTTACCTGCTCCCTTAGGAAGCTGACGAGCGTGTCTTCCTATTTGGGATCGAAGTCGGCCCCGATGCGAGTAGTCTTGTTTGGGTCGCCAGGGACCAAGACAACCTCCTTCGTTTCCTTGTTCTTGGTGGCTGATCTTGATGGGGTCTTCTCTGGGATGACTTGGTCTTCTGGAGCTATTTGCTTTGCATCCACAGCACAGATGTTCATGAGTATTGATTCTTTGACAGCTTCCGCCATGGCAATGGCCTCTCGCTCGCAAGCATATGCAACTTGGAGATCGGCGCGAATGGAAAGGACGCCGTTCTCCGCTAGCATCTTCATAACGAGGTAGGTGTAGTTGGGGATGGCCCCGAATTTCGCCAGAGCTGGTCGGCCGAGGATAGCATGATAAGCGGCGTCGAAGTCGACCACCAAGAAGTCAATATGCTCGATGCGGAAACACTGTGGGTGCCCGAACTGAACCGGGAGGCTTATCTGCCCTCGAGGATATGACGGCTGTCCCGGGACGATACCCCAGAAGGGAGCTGATGTGGGCCACAAGACTTATTCTTTTAGCCCGAGTTCCTTGGCAGCTCCGGAGAACAGGATGTTGAGGCCGCTGCCGCCGTCGATAAGCACCTTCCGGAAATGCGTCGTGCGTATGACCGGATCGACGAACAATGGAAAGCGACCCAAGTACGGAATCTGGGTCCATTGGTCGGCCCTGCTGAAGGTGATGTCTTGGTGGGACCAAGGAGGAAGCCTTGGATCAGCGATCGCGCTGTCGGAATTGGCAACGGAGTTGACACGTCTATTGACGAGTTTCTGCTCCCTCTTTGACTCGATGGCGGCGCGTCCACCGATGATGGTGGAAACGGTTCGGTGTGCGTCAGTGAAGCCTGGAGGCTTGTCGGTGTCGTCGCACCGGTCCCTATCAGACTCTACGCGAGCCTTCTTCTTCTCTTCTGCTTGGAACTTCCTGGAGAAACCCTCGCACTCCCTCATGGTGTGCTTGTGGTGCTTGTGGATGGGGTACTGGGCGTCGAGGAGCTTGGAGTAGGCCTCCTCGTAATTGCGCTTTGGGGCTGGTCGGGTGTTGTAAACTTGATAGTGGCGGCGCGTCTCTCTAGCCCTGGAGCGCTCGGGTTCGTCGTAGCGATGGTGTTCTGGGCGTCGTCGATGGTCGCGGTCATCGCGGCGGTAGTCTCTCCGAGGAGCTCGATCATCCTGGTGCCGATCAGTTCGGTGGCCCTCTTCTTGGTTCCGCGACTAGTCGGGGAAGCGAAGGTGACTGTGAATGGAGTGATGAGCTGCGTCGTTTCCATCGGCGTATTTGTTGGCGATGCGTAGCATCTCAGCAACGGTGGTTGGGCTGGTGCGGTATAATTTCTTCCGCAGTTCCTCGTCGGGCCTCAGGCCACGGATAAACGCGGAGATGGCTTCTGCATCTGTGATGTCGGGGATGTCGTTTCTGATTTCTGAGAAGTGCCGGATGTAGTCTCGCAGGGACTCTCGAGAGCCTTGCCGAAGTCTTTCAAGATCATACTTCGTGCCCGATTGCTTGCAGGTGGCGCGGTAGTTATTGACGAATTGCTCCTTCAACTGATCCCAAGTGTCGATGGAGTTCGGTTTCAAACTATGAAGCCAGTTGTTGGCGGAGGCGCTGAGCATGACCGGGAGGTAGTTGGCCATCACATCCCTGTTTCCACCGGCGGCTTGGACGGCGATCTCGTAGACGTTGAGCCATTTGTTGGGATCGGCTCTTCCGTCGTAAGTCTTGACGCCGACAACTTTGAAGTTAGGAGGCTAGACAACTGCTCGGAGTGCCGGCGTGAATGGCAGTTTCGGGGCGGTCTTGTCGTTGGGAAGCCGTGCGTCTGATCATACTCTCTTCATTGCTCGGCCTCTGCTGAGTGCCTAGCTTCTCTCCTGTTCTCGATAAGGCCGCGTAGGTCTTTGGTCTTCAGCTTTGCGCGGAGGTCGGATTGGTTCACCTCTTGGTCGCCGTCTCGCCGATGAGGTCTTCGACCACCGCGAGACATCTCACCATCTTCGCCGACGAGCTCTATAGCCGATGCCGTGCTATGAGATGGCGCTTGTCTTCCTTCGTTGATCTAGACCTGAGTTGCTTGGAGAAGAGCGGTGAGCCGTCTGAGCTCTGGAGTCTGGGGTAGCCTCTTGGCCTCGGCGATCGCGACGGTGACATTGGCGCTTGGAGTCGTGCAGACCTCATACTGCCCGAGCATGCAAAATTCGGGCTCCAGATTCTTCACCGCAGTCCTCCTCGCTTCAGCTTGCTGCTCGCAGCGTCGTCTGCGATCGGCGTTTTTTGCCTCGCGGGCTGCTCGGGCTTCTTCGGACTCATTGGGCGGCGGGTCGCTGTCGTTGCTGATGGCAAGGACCGGTCCCCCAAAAAATTGCTTGATGGGGGGCAGGTCGGCGGGAAGGCCACCCTCTTGATCATCATTGTCGGGGTGGACGTTGTCGGGGGTGATGAAGGAGCTGGCGCTGACGTGTCGAGGCAGCGCTTGAGCGAAGCTGGAAACTGCGTTTTGTAGCCCGAACAGCAAGTAGCCATTCGGAGGTCGGTCCCCTCAAGGTCGCTCCTCGACGATGCGCTCGAGAGGTGTGACGGTGACGACTAGTGTTGTGTCGTGGGACAGCGATGAGGGGCGGTGCGTCGTGGATGACACGGACTCTAGGATTTGGAGTCCCTCTGACAGCTTCTCAGTGACCCGATCTATAGATCCGATCAGGTCGTCGTTGTCGATGTTTTTCTGAACATAGCGTGGCAACCTTTTCATCGGAGGAGACACGGAGGGGATCCAGGCTGTGTCCAGAATCACCCCTTCGCCAATCGCGCCGACGACCCAGGTGATGGATACCACCGTGAAGATCTGGCCCGGCGTCGGGAGCTTGCTGGAGCTTGAAAAAATCACCTTGTTCGCCATGGAATCAGGTGGCACACCCCCTACCTGGTGCGCCAACTGTCGACGGAATACCGGCGATAGTCGACCGAGGGGTATGCCCGCGGTAGTAGATGAGACGGTGAAGGTGCGCCTGAGACGAACGAGGGAGCACAACTCGCGCGGAACAGAGATTTAGACAGGTTCAGGCCGCCACGAGGCGTAATACCCTACGTCCTGTATGTTGCTGTGTTGTATTACTAGTAGATTAGATGAATCAAGTAGACCCCCCTGCCCGCCTTATATAGTCCGGGAGGCAGGGTTACAAGTTGATCTTGCCATACATAACAGATTACAATCCTAGCCGATCTAGGAAACCAATCGGCTAGATCTTAGGAAAGCTATTTTCTTGCCCGCCAAGGACTCGGCGGATATACGCGATCTCCTGGAGATCATATGGGCGACTCGTCCTTGGTAGTTCAGGCCTGTTCGATAAACTTGGGCCAAGTATGACTATGCGGGTATACGGGCTTATACCCCCACACGCACGTCCAGGAAAAACTGATGGGCTCCAGCTTTAACAGCATCGCGACGTAATGCAGAGGGTGGCCGCATTAGAGCAGCAAGCCCAGAGCTTCAAGAAGGAATCAAAGTACAGGCAATCGGCTTACGTCTGCAATTCCGATTCGGAGGATGAGCAGGATGAAGAGGTGGCCGCCGTCGAGCTGAAGTGGGGCGCGAAGCCCATGGCCGTACCAAAGAACTGGAGCATGGAGGATCAGTATGACTTTGATACACGCAAGCTGGACAAGCTCTTCGACCTGCTAGTCAGCGCAGGCCACATCACTTTCCCAGCTGACTATGTGAAGCCACCTCCCGAAGACCTGAAAGGAAAACCATACTACCAGTACCACGGCCTCACCTCACACTCCACTAATAATTGCCACATATTCAGAGGTGTGATCCAGAAGGCAATCGCCCGTGGTCTGCTCAAATTCGACACTCCTCCCAAAGGGAAGATGAAGATTGACAAATTCCCATTTCCTAAGGGGCAGAACATGGTCCAGATCGCAAATCCCCCAGGCAAGGTGAGAGTTCTGACCTCCCAACAGGCCAAGAAAAATGCATCGGTTGATCCCGACACGCAGATCACGGCCGAGGAGCTGGCGATGATCAGGGAGAAGAGGGAGCAGAACAAGAGCCAGTGGGAGAGAGGAGAATCCAACGGCACCAAAGGCAGAAGAAGGCCAACACACCGTCACCTTTTGAACAAGTGGCGGCGACAGAAGCAAAAGGCTCATCAGAGAGAGCTGTAGCTAGAGGAGGAAGAATACTACAGGTGGGCCCGCGATGAGGAGGAAGCTCGCTACCAGGAGGAGCTGGCTCACCGCCGGGGAAACGAGGAAGACCACTGGCATTGTCCGTTCTTTCGGCATTGCTGGAACGAAGGCTTGAGGCTGCCAACGCTGCGCAACTGCCCGGAGTGTAGTGACCAGTACCGAGAGTACAGGCAGTCTCAAGTCAACCGCCAATCCGCACACGAGAGGCTGGGAAGCCCGCGTGACTTGCAGGATCGGCGTGAAAAAAGACACTTGCGTGATCGGCTCGACGCAGCGGTAGTCGAGCGCCAACAGCCGGTCTGGCAGGAAGGGCAGTGGTGCCCCGGAGATCTAACCAGGAGCCAGAGGCGCCGGGTACAGCGGCTCAGGAACAGGGAGCTCAAGGCAGAGGGGCAAACCAAGCGAGTATGGCGCGAAAAGCCCTCACAAGACGAGGGGAAGGCCGTGGCCGACGCCCAGATGGTGTTCGTGCTCCCCGCCGAGTTCAGAGCCAAGAGGTATGATACCGATTCTGAGTCAGACGAATCGGGATCGGAGGAAGGCGTGGCCAGGCTTGTCCTTGCACAGCAAGCTACATTCGACAAGCCAGCAAGGAACCGACACTTGAAAGCTCTTTACATCAGGGGCTACGTAGATGGCATGCCCATGACTAAGATGCTGGTGGATGGCGGCGCTACTGTCAACCTCATGCCTTACACCACGTTCCGTAAGTTGGGCAAGGGCCCCGATGATCTAATCGAGACCAAAATGATGCTGAAGGATTTCGGGGGCAATTCTTCCAACAATCGGGGGGCAATCAATGTCGAGCTAACGGTTGGGAAGAAGACGCTGCTCACCACCTTCTTCATAATCGATAGCAAGGGCTCCTACAGCTTGCTTCTTGGGCACGACTGGACCCATGCCAATTGCTGTGTGCCATCCACTATGCACCAGTGCGTCATCCAATGGCACGGTGATGAGGTCGAGCTGGTCCCGGCCGATGATTCAGTTAGCGTGGCGACCGCAGATGCCGCGTTCTGGGAAGCAGGAGATCACGACAGTTTCTCTGGCAAGACTTGGGATGAAGGCTCCATCAAGGTCAACGATGAGGGTCAATAGCCGATCAGGGCAATCGGCTCTGAGTCTTATTATTAAATGGAAAATCCAATCGATGGCACGGAAGGTAAGCTGGGGCAAGGTTTTACGTCGGCCGATAAACTCGAAGAGGTGGATATTGGACCTGGTGACAGACCAAGGCCGACGTTCGTTGCTGCCAACCTAGACCCAGAATTTAGGCGAGAACTGATCGAATTGTTAAAAGAATACAGAGATTGCTTCGCCTTGGAGTACTATGAGATGCCTGGATTAGACAAATCGATTGTTGAGCATAGACTGCCCATCAAGCCAGGATTTCGGCCGTTCAAGCAGCCGCCACGCCATTTCAATAGAGACGCGTTGCCCGATATCAAGGCCGAAATCGTACGGCTCCTGGAAGCCAGATTCATCCGAGCTTGCCGATACGCCGAGTGAGTATCGAATATCATCCCTGTATACAAGAAAAATGGCAAGCTACGAGTATGCATCGATTTTAGGGATTTGAACAGAGCTACGCCGATGGACGGCTACCCCATGCCAATAGCCGATATGTTAGTGGATTCGGCTGCGGGGCACTAGGTCATCAGCTTTATGGACGGTAATGCCGGTTATAATCAAATTTTTATGGCTGATGAAGATATCCCGAAGACTGCTTTCAGGTGTCCGGGGGAGATCGGCTTATTTGAATGGGTAGTGGTGACGTTTGGTTTGAAAAATGCCGGTGCGACCTATCAGAGAGCCATGAATTATATTTTTCACCAGTTGATCGGCAAAATTGTGAAAATTTATATTGATGATGTGGTGGTCAAATCCAAAAGTCACAAGGAACACCTGGCCGATCTATGAGCCACTCTGGAGTGTATGAGGAAGCATGGTCTGAAAATGAACCCCAACAAGTGTGCATTCGGGGTATCGGCTGGCAAGTTCCTGGGTTTCATGGTCCACCGCAAGGGGATCGAGATTGGCAGCAAGAGCAAGAAGGTGATTGATCAGCTTGTGCCCCCAGCCAACAAGAAGGAATTACAGTCCCTCCTCGGTAAGATTAATTTCATCAGAAGATTTATTTCCAACTTATCAGAGAAGGTGTTGCCATTCTCACTATTGCTTAAGCTCAAGAATGACCAAGAGTTCAAATGGGGTGATGTACATAAGAAGGCTTTCGATGAGATCAAAGAATACATGAAGTCCCCACCTATCTTAGTGCCACCTCAGGCAGGGAAGCCTTTCAAGTTGTACGTGACGGCCGAAAACCATACTATTGGATCGGCCCTTTTTCAAGAATTCGAGGGGAAGGAGAGAGCAGTTTTCTATTTGAGCAGACGACTCCTCGACCCCGAGACAAGGTATACACCCACCGATAAGCTGTGCTTATGCCTATTCTATTCATGTACCAAATTGAGGCACTACCTGCTTACGGCGGAGTGTGTAGTGGTGTCCAAGGAAGACGTTATCAAGCACATGCTGTCAATGCCGATTTTGAACGGGTGAATCGGTAAATGGATCCTGGCACTCTCAGAGTTTGAGTTGAAGTTTGAATCGGCTAAGGCAGTCAAAGGCCAAGCGATAGCCGATCTCATCACCCAGCACCATGGCGGGTCAATCAATGTGGCAGACGTGGCGCCATGGACCATGTTCTTCGATGGCTCCTCATACAAGCATGGCGGTGGTGCCGGAGTAGTGCTCATTTCCCCACGAGGAGTACGTTTCGAATATGCTTTCCAGATTGGACCGACTGTGACCAACAATCAAGCTGTGTATGAGGCAATCTGGAGGGGGTTTCAGCTTCTGCACGAAGCAAAGGCCGATGCGATTGAGGTGTTTGGAGATTCACAACTAGTCATCAACCAATTGCTCGGCCTATATGAATGTAAAGATGAAATACTCAGGGGCTATCATGATCAATGCCAGGCTCTAATTAGAAAGTTTATATCAGTCTCTCTCAGCCACATCCCCAGAGCTCAGAACCAAGAAGCAAACCGATTGGCGCAGAACGCATCAGGCTACCGGCCGATGCAGGAGATCTGTAACAGCGAGCAATCGGCTGATGACTGGAGGGGCGAGATAGCAGGATACCTGGAGAATCCTTTACAGCGGGTCAGCCGGAAGCTAAGGTACAAGGCCACCAAGTACGTGCTGCTAGATGGTCAACTATATTACAGGAACGTTGAAGGAGTATTGCTCAAGTGCCTGGGGGCAGAAGAATCAGCTGCACTGATGAGCGAAGTACACGAAGGAGTTTGTGGCGCTCACCAGTCTGCTCACAAGATGAAGTGGATCATTAGGAGGACTAGCTATTATTGGCCAACCATGCTCGAGGATTGTTTCAAATTTTACAAAGGGTGCCAAGAATGCCAGAAATTTAGGAACATACAGAAGTCTCCTGCCTCCGCCATGAATCCTATAATCAAACCATGGCTGTTCTGAGGATGGGGCATTGATCTGATCGGCCAAATCTATCCACCGTCTAGCAAAGGCCACAAATGGATCCTAGTGGCTACTGATTATTTCACCAAGTGGGTAGAAGCTATCCCTTTGAAGAATGCCACCTCAGCCGACGTGATCGAGTCCGTAAAGGAGCATATTATATACAGGTTTGGTATACCCCAGACAATCACAACCGATCAAGGGACAATGTTCACTTTAGAGGAGTTCATGACCTTTGCCGATGACATGGGCATCAAGATTTACAATTCATCACCGTACTATGCTCAAGCTAATGGTCAGGCAGAGGCGTCGAATCAAATCTTGATCAAGGTTATCAAGAAGAAGATTGAGCAGAATCCTAGAAGGTGGTACCTGACGCTGAGTGAGGCATTGTGGGCTTATCGCATGGCACAGCACGGATCGATTAAAGCCACACCTTATGAGCTTGTCTACGGGCACGCTGCTGTACTGCCGTGGGAAATTCAGTCTAAGACACGACGCGTCACGTTGCAGAACGAGCTAACAGCCGGTGAGTATAAGGAGATCATGATGGATAGTCTTGAAGATTTACATTGTCATCGGCTCAAAGCATTGGAGTGCATCGAAAAGAATAAGATACGGGTAGCCAAATACTACAACACCAAAGTGAGGAGCAAAAGCTTTGTCGAATCGGAGCTAGTTTGGAAGGTTATTCTACCGATTGGTACTAAAGATGGCCGATTCGGCAAGTGGTCGCCAAATTGGGAAGGCCCGTATCGAGTCGTTGAATGTGCACCTGGCAATGCCTATGTCCTCGAAGACTTGAAGGGGAGGAGATTTGCCAGAGCAATCAACGGGAAGCATCTAAAGAAATACCATCCTAGCTTCCCTGTTGGGAGTTGATAGCCGATCGTTTGGAGGTCTGGCTCTAATAGCCGATGCCCGGTTAGGGATCGCCTTCAGGATAAAAATGGCCGATATCGTGATGACGAATTGCCCTTGGCGTGAAAATTGTAACACCCTCGATGGGGAGTAACAGCCGATGCTACACGCATCACCTTTAGAGCAAAAATCAAAAATAAAAAAAATATAATATATGATCAGGGGTGTAAGATAAAAGGCTTGCGAAAGAGACCAAGGATGGATTGTTCTTGAAAAAACAAGAGTTCACCCTACTGATATTACTAAAATTTACATTGATACATTCCAGGCCTTCACTTGGTCGCATTATCGATGATCTTGTCGGCACGGAAGGCGGCGACTACTCCGTCGGCATGGGGGTTGAACAGCTGCATCTGATTATAGGCCTCCTCCATGTCCTGCCCTTCTGGGAACCCCGGGTTGACGGCCTCAAGGCCAATGTTGGAGCAGAGGCGTGCTGCAACAAGGGCCCCAGCGGCGCCATGGCGGACTCCGGACACGGCCACCTGGAGGACTTGGTGCGGAACGTCCTGGAGCCTCTACACCAGCGTATCCCCACGGGCATTGACGGCGTTGGTGGCAGCCTCCCCGGTGACTTGAAGGCCGTGCAGCTGCGCGGTCAGGACTGCAAGAACAGTCGGAATTAGTAAGGCGTCCTCTCCACCATCGGAAGCAAGGTGTCGGATCAACAGATCACCTGCCACCGCCATGTCCAACTCAGTGAGGCGGGCTCTCAGTGCCGCCACTTCGGCTTCAGCGGCCTCGCATGCGGCGGCCTGAGCCTTGGCGACGTCCTCCAGGTGGCCGTTCTCCTTCGTGGCCTCCGAGTACAGGTTACAGTACTGTACCGCCTCTTGATGAAAGCGGCGACCGTCGGCGGCGGTGTAGGAGCCTGCGGAGCGTGGAGATGTTCCGGAGCCGGTCTCCTCTCGAGAAGGCATGCTAGAGTACTCGTCTTCCGAGGGGATCGGCTAAGGCGCAGTACGGCGCACTCTGGTGTCGTCACCAATCGGCGCACCAGAGGGAAGATGAAGAGGGCGTTGCTGGCTGAAATAGGTAGTTCACAAGAAGCGACGTCAGGTGCGACAATGGAGACCCTACTGCATGAGAGTGGAATCAACTTACCTGCTGTAGGCGAGCAGCTGCCGACTGGTTGCAAAGCGCCGACGGCCAGAAGACGAGCCCGCCATACCATCAGTCGGCGGCGCGGTTCGCCCTGCCTCAGGATTGACCTGTGAAGGGCCGGCGGCGGCAGTTTCCCTATTGCTGCAACAAAACGATCCGATTGAGGTTTCGTAGGTGGAAGGCGTCAGAGAAAAGGGTGGAGCCGGATACCTCAGGAAGGAGTCGATCAGGTAAGCATGAGGCCTGAGACTGCGAATGGCTCGAGAAAGCCCGTCGCCCTCCGCCGGTTCCGCGGCGGGACGTTTACCGCGATCTCCATTGCCGGCCATGGAGGTGGTGGTGTTCGTTCAGAGTCGCCTCGTTTCAATTTGAGGAGACGACGAGATGAACAGGAATCTGGTGGCGTGTTCGGTTGCTCGTTTGGGCCTGACGAGTATTTATGGGACGGAGACACCCAGGGTGGTTCCTCGAAAGACGAGACGGCACGGCGGATTTTAGGCTACGGTTAATCCGTGTTTCTTGAATTCGGAACAGTTACCAAATCGGGAGAAGAAGCGCCGCCATCGGTTGCCGCGTGGCCGTTTGTACCGATCGGGTATTTGAGATCTGCCTGTTTAGCCGATTTCTAAGATATGTGCCTGGAAGCCAATTCGCGCGTACAGTGGATCAGCCTGAATAATCGATAAGAAGAGAGAAAAACAGACCAAAGCCGATTCACGGCTGCAGGTTATCAGAGGTACATGAGGAGGTGTATCCAATGTTTTACAAGGCCAGCAGTGACCGGATTGACGCAACAATTTTGGCATGGAGAGTCTGGCCAGCCTGCAGCAGCTTTTGGTCTCGGTCTGCAGAGGATTGCAATACGATCAGGCGTTGATGCACCTGTTTACCTTGAGCAACCAGGGCGCCGATCTGTTTCTTCTTATGAGTAAGGTCTATTGAACCGGTTGAGACGGTGCTCTCATGTTGACTAATGGCTAACTCCACTGCCTCAAGTTCTTTCTTCAGCTGATCATGCTTCAATTTCAGCGACTCCAGTTCTGATTCAGCTGTGCCGATTGAAGATTTGAGAATCTTTGCTTGATCAGCAAGACCAGTGGCTTCCTACTTGTTAGACAACTTGGTGCTTTTCAGCTTCTCAAGCTCTGACAGGTTCGCATGCGCCATGATGATTCCAGACGCTGCAATCTTAAGGTCAGTAAGCTGCTGCAGGAATTGTAGTGCTGCTGGGCCAGTTTGTTGCTGAACCAGTTGGATGGCCTGGTCAAGCGGTTCAAGATAAGAAGCCAGTCCAATCAGGTCTCCTTCTAGCTGGGGCAAGAGTGCAGATAGCCGATTTCTGAAATCTGGCTCCAACAGCTCATCAGTCTTGGAAGTGAATTCATCCCCATCGCAATATTCTTCCAGATCAAAAGAGTAGCTGGGAGAGGAAGGCTTCAAAACCTGTATTTCTTTGGTTAGACAGAGCATCATGGCGAATTAAGCCCACCTATTTAAAGGTGAAAGTACATGGCTAGAGCCTGAAGCAGACAGGATTGGCGTGGCTATTGACTGCTCGGTCAGGGCAATTTCTTTCCCCGCGGCATGCGAGGACTTAGCTTGCGCTGCTTCAATTTGGTGGGGCCCTGCGAACCAAAAGTTAGAAGCAAGATGGAAGCACAGTTGGTGCTAACAGCCGAACAACATTACCTGAGATTCTTGCAGGAGAGGCCCTCTCTTGTTCCAGTTGTTCCCAAGCCTCAGTAGAAGGGCTGTTCGGCTATATTTTTGACAGGCAATTCAGTTAACCGGTGTGCATGAGCCAGGAAAGTAGTTAATCTGACGAGGGATACCTGGGAGCGAGTTGTTTCTTCCTGAGCAGTCGTCTCTTCACAACCGGCAGGTTTTGCTGAGCCTCCGGTTTCATCTTTTCCTGACGCACCCTGAATCGGCTGGTTTTTCACCTAATAATGGCCGATTTAGTGGTTGAAGCGCATGGCAGCAGAAAGAGTTGATGACAGTTTCTAGTTACCTGGGTGGTCCTCTTTGTCCGAGTTCTCTTAGTCGTCACTTTCTGGAGTTGGGACGAAGCCGCTCTTTTCGAGGCCGAAGCAGGTGCTAACATGGCGGGAGCTTTCATCATCTTGTTCAGCGTGGGGGCTTGAGAACCTAGTCTCGCCACTGGGCAGGAGGCATAGTATTCCACCAGCTCGGGTGGGTTGGATGATGCATCCTGCGAAACATAGTGGTCAGGGGATAGTTTTACTAAAGCCGTTTTGGCAGAATCGGCTAAAGGTACTTACCGCTCGGGAGGAGGCGAAGTCATTGTCTAGAGCTTTGCATTTGTCATGAACAGTTTGGCAGAAAAGGTAAGCATGCCAGCATTGCCACCAGTCTTCGAAGCTTTGGTGAGTGACGAAAATTTGGTTGCATCGCTCCAATGAGTAAGTGGGCAGTTTTGTTCCGAGTTGGAAGACTCTGCCAGCCTGAAGGTGCTCTGTGATGCTCTCTCTGGGTTTCAAAGTACATAGGAATGGAAGCTGAGGGGGCAGTTGGCCAAAGCCTAGTTGTTTTACTGCCAAAATTCGGATGATAAAATTCATAAGAAGGGTAACTGGTTGCCTTCCCGCTCGCGCTTCGAAGATGCTTGAAATCCACCGGTAAGACGCAGGGTTTCATAATGGCGTTCAGGATTGCAGTGGCTTCATCATCAGAGCACCCGGTGTTGAACTTGAAGCTGGAAGGTGCTGGGAAATCATCTTCGTCTTCATAAGGGAATCAGGTAGTAACCTTTGGTCCCAGGCCCCTGTATAGCATCTCCAGCATGTTGCCCCGTGTAGTGTCAATTGTGATGGCGGAGGCAGCCTCACCAAAGCTCTGACAGCCCCTGGTGACCTTCTCTTTATCTTCTTCTGCGTATTCAGTTGATGGGAAACCATGGTCCCAGAGGTCTTGCCTCACCAATTTGTGCAAATATAGATTCAGCCACAGTTGAATCAGCCACCAAGGGCCTGCTATGCACTGCACTTCATCACCAGTGATCAGGGAGACGGCTATTCGGTTCATTAACCTATATGCTACCCCAAGGAGGAGTTTGCCTAAAGGGATGGAGTTTTCCTATGCCAGTTTTTCTACTAGGACTCTGAAGGGATATGCTGGTCCCAGGGCAGCACCACAGAATACAAACCTTTCAAGCCACATGATTAGGAATGCAGTGTGTTCTTTGTCACTGACAGAGGAGGTGGTCTTGTGATGATGCTGAATGTAGCCGCTCCAGCCTGTGTACATCTCCAGCTTCGGGAAGTCCTTGTCCTTCTTGCCACTAGCGCATAGGTCCCAGAAGTTGTATGATTCGGTAACCAGAAGCCCAGTCAGCATACGAATGTCACCCAGAGTAATAGTTTTGGGGCCATCTCCAAACACAAAGGAGTTCAGTGAGTTAGACCAGAAATGACTAGCGGCTATCAGGAGGGGCTCATTCTTCTTCATTTCTGACAGTGACAGGTCAAGACATTGGCTTAGATGATGCAGTTCCCAATCCGTGCGCTTCTTCGCCGCAACCCGACGGAACCAGTTTCTCCATCCAGCAGGTATGCTTGCCCAGTTTCTAAAGGATTTGGCCCAGGAAGAAGCGCCTATCATGGAGCTCCGAAAGGGGACTTGATTGGTTTCTTGAATGATGAATTCTTTGGGGTTTGAGTCGCCCATCGGACCCAGATAGTAGGCGTCAGGGACATCACTCAGCGGGATCAAAATGTCGTTCCGCAACGCCTGGATTTGTAGATGGAATTCAGAAGAGATTGGGTAGGAATTCCTGGATTGAAAATCAAATTGATGGAATTGGTACCTCGGGGATTTCGGACGGAGTCGCCATTTGCTCAAAGGTGGCTTGACGGCGATGAGTCGGAGCTGGCGACGGCGAATCGGAGCTTGCGGCGGAGCTGTGATGGCTAGGGTTTTGGCTTGGTGCGAAAAGTTTGAAGTGCCGAGAGGGAAGCTGCGGTTTGACTAGGTTTTGGGTGAAGACTCAAGGGCTAATTTTGGAACAAACCAGTTTATTTCAAAATTGAGGGGCATGTGTTTACACCAAATTTTGGACCGGGAGCCGATAACCGAAGCCAGAGGAGAATAGCCGATCTTGAAGGCAGGAATCGTCCAGCGGAAGGAAGGAGATAGCCGATTTATTACCAAATCGGGTGTCGGGCCAAGACTGCAGGAAGCGCGGATGCGACAGTGTCAGGTGTTGATGACGTCAGCAAGGACTCGTGCCGCCAGATGCGATCACGATCGGAGTCCATTATGGAAAGGGAAGATTGGACTCCAAGTTATCATAAAAATAGGATAGTTTGTTAGCTTCCATATCTATTGTAATTCGATTAGGACTCTATGTTTTTGCGCTCAGGGTATAAATATAAGCCCTCGGCCATTGTAATACAACAACACACATCAATGCAACACACCTTTTGGCTCCGGCCAAAAAACCCTAGGAGTAGGAGTAGAGTAGATCTCGGCGAGTTTTTCAACCAGGCTGGGTGTCATCCGGTAGACACAACTTTGCTTGTAAGTACCGTCAACCCCCTACTAAACTATGTCTTTTTAGCATCATCCGGTGGACGTGGAAGCATGGCGGATCAGGGTCCTTGCTAAGCTTTGTCTCTTTGGCGTCATCCGGTGGACGCGGAACACAGTGAGTCAAGGATGATTCATGCTAGTTTACTCGATCAATCTATGTTTACCGTCATCCGGTGGACGTGATGTAGATTAGGACGGTCTACTTGCATGGATTAGTTATCGATTTGTGTTTGTTTACTCGATTAATCTATGTTTAACGTCATTCGGTGGACGGCATGTAGATTAAATATGCATGGATTAGTTATCGGCTCTAACTAAATTTGGCAATTTAGTTAGATTCATTAAGTTATCGATGTTGCTTGTGTTTATTGTTTATTACTTTAAGCAATCATCATCATGCCCAATCTTGATCCATATGCGTCGGCTTACATTTAATAAATCTATCGGTTCAATGAGTTATGCTTGTCACATGTTTTACTTTGATAAGATGGAACGTTTTTGCATTAGCCGATTGTATTTGGATCTCGATTGTATACGAGTTGCACTCAAGTAATAAGATAACATTGTTTAGATCCGATGATTGATAGATTTAAGTCGTAGTTTACATCATGACTGCCTCAATCCGCTCGATCTCCACTGTTGTAAGACGACGGGTTAGATCTATTAAATTGAGAACCAAAGCATTGTTCATCTTATAGGCTTGTATGTTGCTCGTATGATTTGAATCGGCTAAGTAGCTGATTTCACCCTGTTTTACATCGAAATATCTTATGATTAGATTGACTTGTCATGCACGCGTTGTTTATAACACAATTTTGTCCCATGCAAGTTATTATCATTAATATCGCACATAAATCAGTTATAATACAATGCTTATTCTTTAAAATTGGTTCATGACATGAGGGAATCGGCTCTCTAGCCGGTATCCGATTACATCGGCTTTTCGAGCCATACAGTTGAAACTATCTGGACTCATCAGTTGGTTCCGCCTTATGTTACTGATTATCGTCTGTTTCCTTGTCAATTGCAGATCAAATTGACTGGCACGATTGGGTGTTACCAACACTCTCGGACCGGGTTTGAAGCTAGCTGGATCTGCGAGAGCTCCATTGCTTTCAAGGGTCGTTTCCGGCTTCGCTGGTATGTTGAGCGCGAGGAACCACTTTTTGTGCCAACACCTCCTTTTCCATAGGGTTGGAAATCAGGATAGCTGAGGTTGGGGGTATTGATAATGAAGGTTCAGGCTCAGCTATACTAATCTCTCCTTCTAACTTCTCTTCGGGTTGGTTAGCTAAGATGTTGTCTAGGATCTTACATGCTTCAGAGTCTGAAACATGCGCAAAAGATTCTCCCGCAGAGTAGTTGAGATATCTCCTGGATTTTCTTCTCAGACCCACAAAAAAGTGTTGAATGAGAACTGGGTCTAGAATGGATAGGTCTGGTCCAGAGTTTAAAAGATCGGTAAGACGCTCTCAGGATGTGGCCAAAGATTCATTATCTTTCTGTTAGAAAGATAGGATCTCGATTCTGAGGTTGACAACTTTGTAAAGGGGGTAGAATTCGAGACAAAAGTCTAAGCGAAGCTTTCCCCAATCTCCTCCTTCTTTCTCTACGGTTCGGTCATACCAGATTTTAGCTCTCCCTCTCAAAGAGAAAGGAAAAAGCTTCCACCTTAATGTTTCATCAGACATGCCCTTTATATGAAGGCAGTCACAAGTTTGATCGAAATCTCGTAGGTGAAGATGAGAATTATCATCTTCCTCTCCTAAAAAGGATTTGCTTTGGACCATCTCTATTAAACACGGGCATAGCTCATAGGTAGGGGTTTGGATAGGTTTTGAGGATTGCCTACGGCAATGGCTTGTGCTCATGGATGTGACAAACTTATAGATGGGTGTGGTTTCAATGGTATCCATAAGGATAAAAACAAAAATAAGGAGATAATAAAAGAAAAGTATGAATACAAGGTTAAGATAGACTCTAGATGTTTCAACCGTTTTCCCCGGCAACAGTGCCAGAAATGCTTGTTGGTATAAGATAACTCAAACAAATAAACACTAGGATTATCTGCAAGCGGACAGATACCGATGTAGCACTTCACCTGGGAGTATTCGAGGTATCGTTATTTATATTTTACCACTGGGAAAACGGGATAACTAGAATCTAGACTTAACCCCTGAGCTGCTATCAAAGACGGAGAAAATAGGTGATATAGGAGATTACTAAGGTTTCTAGTTCTAATCCTCACAAGATATGATATGATTGTTCTTCAGGGGAATTACTATAGGAATACGCCACAAAGGGTAAATTCCTTAGTAATGGAACTCCTACGATCTTACTGACTGGAGGTGGACTGTGTAAGACTCAACAAGGCTAGGTCACCCTCGCGATCTACCACCGATCCGGTACAGTATAGGGCATTTACGAGCAAATATAATCTAAGCACCACTCTTAAACTATAAATAGCTACTTCAATCAAGAGAAACCAAGATTAAAGCACTCAGAAGAATCGTAAACCTTAAGAACAATAATAGCAACGTTACTCACTTGGATTAGAAGTTGAACTCCGAAGAAATCTTCAGAAACATGTCCCAAAGAAGGACTTTAATCCGCGGGTACAAGTTGTAGAGTAGTCACCGACAGGCCGGCAACTCCTCCAACTATCTCCAACTCTACTACCACACTACTTCTAGATAAGAATTCGTCTTAATCTAGAAAGACTACAAGACTAATCTTCTTCTTGATGCTTCGCTCTAGATCCTATCTTGGGTTTCTACTCTATCATAGATATTTCAGTGGAACTATGAAACCCTAGATTTCTCGGCGGATCGTTGATATGAAACCCTGGGGGGTCTGGGGCTGTATTTATAGACCGGTGGGATGAACCGTAGCCCTTAGATCAAACCGACTTCGACGACCGGCTAGGATTGCAAGTTATTTCGGATGTGGGCCCACGTCGAAGCAAAGGCCGATTAGGGTTTCTGACAGGTCAGCCGACCTGGCAGTGAGGTCGTCCGACCTTACCTCTCTGCCAAGTGGGCCCAGCTTCTTCTGACGTGTCTCTGGTGTTCTCTAGAATGTTCCTGATCGACTACCGCGATGTATTTCGGTATTTTAATCTGACATGTGGGTCCTCTTTGGTTCTTTTCCTGTATAGTCCCTGAAAAACACAGATTCACCAAAACTAGTGGAATTCTGTCAGTTTAAACCTTATTCTAAGTGTTGGCTTTGATTTGCATCCCTTTTCATGATTGGTTGACGGGTAAAATCATACAATAATTACCGTCAACAGCCACCATCGGACCAATGCCCATGGTCTGACGCTCTGGATGGCCGCCACATGTCAGTAGCCGTTTGAAGTCAAATGTTGGATCACAACGGCTAACTCTCGCGCCAAAACAACCGTTGGACGGAGCACCGTCGGACTAAACACCTTGGTCCGACGCACCCAGCGAAACCACCGTCGGACGCTCAGAGCACCAGCCGTCGGACTAAAGAAAACAGGAGTCCGACGCTTCTAGAGAGGTTCCAGAACACTCAAAATGCGTCGGACGGAGGAAGATTAGTCCGACACTCCCCAAACCAGCGTTCGACGCCCGCAAACAGAGCAGGACTAGGGTTAGGTGTCGGACGCAAGACAATGGTCCGACGCAACCAAGTTAGCACGGTCCGATGCACTGGAAAACAAGTTTTTCACACAACCTTCGCACCCTTTGTTCCCAAGAGCTAACACCAAGAGTTCTTCACCTTGTGCACGTGTGTTAGCCTTTTCAAAGAAGTTTTCCCAGGGTTTGTTAGTTTCACTAGCATCAACATGCATATGCAATGATCATGAACACCTAGTGGCACTTGATAACCGCATTTGATCAACGATTTCGCCCCTCTTGATAGTACGGCTATCTATCCTAAATGTGATCACTCCCTCTATGGAGTCTTGATCACCAAAAGCAAAGAGCTCCTATTGGTTATACCTTTGCCTTGAGCTCCGAGCTTTCTCCATCTTCTATCTCATCACTTGATGAAGCTTGTGGATATCTTTGATGATGGACTTATACCATTTACATGGATGCCGTCAATAGGGCTTTCTCCTTTGTTGATGGACTTACACCATTTGCATGGACATCGTCATTGCCAACACTTGTGGCCTCCACCGACCCGGTCCTTTGCTCCATCTTGTTGCTTGCTAATAGTTCTCATGAAACACTTAGAGCAAACATTAGCAAACTAGGTTTCATCAATTACCCAAAACCAAACAAGGGCTTTCACGGGATTATCTATCCTGTGCCGCATAGTGAGTAGGTAAACTCTGTCCAAGTTGTTCCTAAAACGGGAGGCATGATGGTTGTCAAGAATGACAAGATTGAGTTAATCCCCTAGAGGACCGTCACTGGATGGCGGATGTGCATGGATTATAGAAAACTCAATAAGGCAACAAGGAAAGATCACTTCCCTTTGCCCTTCATTGATGAGATGTTAGAGTGATTGGCAAACCACCCTTTCTTCTATTTCCTTTATGGATATTCTGGATATCATCAAATTCCTATCCACCCAGACGATCAGAGCAAAACCACCTTTACATGTCCTTATAGAACCTATTCCTATCGTAGGATATCCTTTGGATTATGTAAAGCACCAGCTTCTTTTCAAAGATGCATGATGCCTATATTTTTTGATATGATTGAAGAAATCATGCAAGTTTTCGTGGATGACTTTTCTGTTTATGGAAAAACCTTTGATGATTGTCTTGAAAATTTAGACAAGGTTTTACAGAGATGTGAAGAAAAGCACTTAGTCCTTAATTAGAAAAAATGTCATTCTGTGGTTAGAGAAGGAATGGTGTTAGGACACCTAGTGTCTGAAAGAGGGATAGAGGTAGACAGAGCTAAAATTGAAGTAATTGAATAACTACCTCCATCTGTGAATGTTAGAGGGATTAGAAGTTTCTTTAGTCATGCTGGCTTTTATAGACGCTTTATACAAAACTTTTCACACATTGGTAGACCTCTTACAAACATGTTAGCCAAGGATGCTCTCTTTGATTTTGATGATGGTTGTATAAAATCTTTTAACACCCATAAGTAAGCACTCATCTTTGCACCAATCATTCAACCCCCACTACTACAGAAATTTTAATGGTGGCGGGCAAAATAGATTTTTGGAGGCGGGCATTGCAACTGCCTCCAATGAAATGCCTGCATTAATCATCGATTAACCAAGGAGGGCATCTTAAGTTGTCCGCCTCCATTAATCGGATTAACCGAGGCGGGCATCTTAATGTGCCCGCCTCGGTTAATACTCTCCAGAAAACCCAAAAAGTAAAAATTTGTGACTCTGGGGACTCGAACCCACGACCTAACTCTTAACAGCTAACGCCTCTACCACTGCACCACAAACTTGTTCGTGTCCATATATAACATGCTATCTATTTATGCTAATAATGTCGTAATCTTATATTGGATATTTGGGCTACTAAACGTTTTTAAATAAAAAAATTTTGAACTACAAAGTTGTAGATTCTATCGAAAGCTATAACTTTCATATAGGCCGTGTCAACATGCGAGATCATTTGGTAATTTTAAATTTTAAATTTCAAAATCTATGCACCTATGACTTATTTTAGGGCCCTAAACAGTTTCAATTCAAAAACTTTTCAACTACAAAGTTGTAGATCTCGCCGAGTGCTATAATTTTGGAATAAAGTTTGTCTTCATTTGAGTTCATATGAAAAATTTATGAATTTTTTTTGTTGCAGTCATTAATGGAGGCTAAATAATTAATTAACCGAGGCGGACGTTTACAATGACCGCCTCCGAAAATAGTTCATTAACCGAGGCGGTTGACTTAAGGTGCCCGCCTCGGTTAATCGATTAATGGAGGCGGATAGCATAACGCATCCGCCTCGTTAATCCATGATTAACCGAGACGGACGCGTTATGCTGCCCGCCTCCATTAATCGATTTACGGACGCGGTTATTTTCTGACCGTCTCCGTAAATATTTTTGGAGACGGTTATTTTTGTGCCCGCCTCGGATAATGTTTTTGCACCGCCACCTAAAATTATTTTTGTAGTAGTGCCCTTGATTAGTCTTTACCTTTTCAAATTATGTGTGATGCTAATGATTATGTTGTGGGGGCAGTTTTGGGACAAACTAAAGATAAAAAAGCATCATGTCATTTCTTATGCTAGCAAAACTGACCGGACCACAACTTAATTATGCAACAACTGAAAAAGAACTCTTGGCTGTTGTTTTTGCTATTAATAAATTTAGATCTTACTTAGTTGGAGCTAAGATGATTGTTTACACTAATCATGCTGTTTTCAAATACTTGCTCACTAAGAAAGATGCTAAATCTAGATTGATAAAATGGATTTTGCTACTCTAAGAATTTGACTTAGAAATAAAAGATAAAAAGTGAGTAGAAAACTCTGTAGCAGATCACTTGTCTAAAATGCATTTTGAGAATATGCAGGAAATGCCCATTAACGACTCGATGAGTTGGATCACCCGATCTGACCCCTGATATACAAATATTGTGAATTTTATGGTTGCAGGATATGTACCACCAGGGAAGGACAAAAGGAAACTCATCTACGAGAGTCGACACCACATGTGGGACCCGTCATACCTCTTCAGGATATGTTCAGATGGACTACTCAAGAGATGTGTGCCAGCGAAAGAGGGGATCAAGATCATTGAAAGATGCCCCTCATCACCATATGGAGGTCACTATCGCGCATCTCACACACATGTAAAGATTTGGCAAAGTGGATTCTTTTGGCCCACCATGTATGATGACACAAAAAGTTTTATTTGGAGGTGTGGGGCATGCCAACGATATGGAAATATCAACTCAAGAGATGTCATGCCACTCACCAACAACCTCCAAGTAGAGCTCTTCGATGTATGGGGAATTGACTACATGGGGCTATTGCCAAATTCAATGCAGTGTGAGTACATTTTGGTGGCAGTAGACTACGTCTCAAAATGGGTAAAAGCTATACCAAGCAAATCTGCAGATTCCAGAAGCTCAAAGAGGATGTTTGAAGAAATAATATTTTTAAGATTTAGTACTCCAAGGATGGTAACTAGTGATGGAGGATCCCACTTCATCGACAAGAGATTCGAACTATATTTGCCAAGACAAGAGGTCCGTCACAACATTGCCACTTCATACCATCCTCAGACAAGTGGGCAAGCAGAGACATCAAACAAGCTCAAGAACATTCTGCAGAAGACGGTCAATGAAATGGTAACAGCATGGAAGGAAAGGCTACGAGAAGCACTATGGGCATACATAACAGCCTACAAGACACCAATTAGAATGTCACCATACCAGGTTGTTTATGGAAAGACCTGTCACTTGCTAGTAGAGCTTGAGTTCAAGGCTCACTGGGGAATCAAGAGATGGAATATGGATCTAGACGCTGTAGGAATAAAAAGAAAGATGTAACTCTCTGACCTAGATGAATGGCATGAGAAAGCATATCACAATTCCAAGATCTACAAAGAGAGAACCAATAGATGGCATAACAAGAGGATAAAGAAGAAGGACTTAGCACCCGAAGATCAGGTATTGCTTTTTAATTCTAGGGTGAAGTTATTCGGTCACGGAAAGCTACGAATAAAATGGGAAGGACCATTCAAGGTGATCGACACTTCGTCCCATGGAGCTGTCACACTTCAAACTGACGAAGGTACGTTATTCAAGGTAAATAGTCACCGCCTCAAACTTTTTCTAGAACCGATTAAGGGCCCAGAAAAATTATATATTATCGAATTTATTAATTTACCAAGTGTATTAGGGCTTAAACCTTCTTTTTGCCTTCCCGTAAGGGAAAGTGTACTTTTTAGCAACTAAATATCGCGAGAAAGGCGCACGAAAAGACCGAAGGCCATCGGGCACCAGGGGAGGTCGCCCGACCACCCCCTTGGGTCGATCGACCCCCTGTAACACCCTAATTTTGGAGTAAATTAGAATCTGAAAATTATGATAATATTATTAAGCTCTTATATATATTTATTTGCTATTTTTTTAATGTAGGGGAAACAATAATTTTTGGAGTGAAAATAAATTATGGCAAATTGAAATATATGTTTTTGTGCATTCATGCTATTGCATAGCTCTTCTTCTATATGCTTGGCTTTGATTTTTGTTTTGCTATTACCTCAATATATATATTTTTGAAACCTATTTATGAAAGCTAAAAAGGAAATCTCCTTTTTCCTTCTGCTGTGCCGGGAGCTTGCTCCCCCTCTCTGTTCCTGGCCGATGGCAGTTCTCTGTTTCTGTTTGGCCGAGAGCTCCCAACTCCCTGCCGATTTCCTTTTCCCTGCTGCTTGAACCGCAGCCCAGCAGGCCAAGCACCCAGGTACAGGCCAGCGAGTGCCCCTCTGCTCTGTCTACCTGTTAGCGCTGGATTGAGACCGAGAGGAAGCCGCCTGCCCCTTTCTGGCCGAGCCCAACCAGGACGTGGGTAACCCGACCCGTGGCCGTACCAGTGCACTTCCTCGCGTCCGTGCAGGAGTCCACGCCGAGCTCTCTCTGTCACGACGGCCCTTAGCACCAGAGTTTCTATCTCTCGGTCATGTTCGAGCCAGACGCTGACAATATCTGTCGACCCTCGATTTTGACTCGGAACCCAGCATTGCATCTCACATCTTTCCTATAAAGGCCCTTAAGGTCGCGCCGCCTCTCTTTTTCCCATCTGCTATCGCTCTGCGCCGCCATAGACAAGCCCTAGCTCCATTGCTCTGCTCAGAGCGTTGCCGCGGGCAAGGGAAGCCGCTGCCACCGCCGGCCTTCACCGCTTGTCCTTCGACCCATCTAAGAGCACGGTAAGCATCATCGTGCCTACGGGAAGCCGTATGACCCTCCAAATTTCCAAGGGAAGCCGTATGACCCTCCAAATTTCCAGCCCCTCCCGCTGCTAACCGTCAGCCGCGATCACAGGAAGCCACCGACCGCTGTCACCATCGAGCTTGGTATTTGGGGCGTTCCCGTCTTCGATTGAGACTTCCAGAAGCTTCGTCGTAAGGTGAGGAAACAGGTAGCCTGTCCAATTTCGTGTTTTTGACCTCCCTGCGATGCCCGCGACTTCACCGGTGATTGGAAGCTGCCACAGATCGTGCTGCTCCCTCTCTAGGCCTCTGCAACCCCAACCGATCCCGTAGCTGAGTTCGCAATGAGCTCCTCGATCTCCTGAACTTTTTCCCACGTGATTTTGTGAACAGTAGCGCGAGAACGATATTCCCGGCCATCTACCGGCTATGGCGCCACCGTGCTGGCTTGCTGTTCCGGCGAGCAGAGCCCTAGCATTCACCCTTCTCAATCTCAACCGTGAGCCTCCCCTTTGTTATATGTTGAACCATCAACAGCCGTCCATCGCGAGATCAAGACTCCATAATAGAACTTACCCTTTCGTGGGCTAAATTGTTAAAGAGTCCCTTAGTGTTCGAGTATTAGAACCCGCAGTCCAAAACGCCTCCGCTGTCCTATGCTTTGGAACCTAAAAGGCGTATTTCTACCGACTGCAATCCAAATACGTTTTCAGTTTTTAACAGCTTTGCCACCAGTTTAGTCCATAATTTACTCATTTTAAATCCGTTTGAGTTGATTCAAATTGCGTTAGTTTCGTATTTTCGAACTCTACGTAGTCATGCTACTGAGCAGCAGGTTTTACAGTTTTTGAATTTTGAGTTAATATTATATTAATTATTTTTGTATAATAAATCTTCATAACTTCCACGTTTTAAATCCGTTTTTCGTGATCTATATATCGATGTGATCGTTGGAACGAGTAGAATAGTTTTATATCATTTTAAAACTGTTTTTATTCTGTTGGTGTACTGTTCTAATTATTTTCCCTCGTTTGTTTCATGTATGATTGCCCGATGCTTGTGTGGTGATGTGATGATCGTGTGAGTAGACGGTGAGCATTACGTGGAAGATCAAGAGTATTTCTACGAGCAGGACTAGCAAGAGTTCTTTGATCAAGGCAAGTATAACATGGACCATCCTTGATGTCCTATTCACGAAAATTACAATTCATATATCCATGTGTCCACCTTGACAACCTTAGAGATCATAATCTAAATTTGCTATCTTGATTCCTTGTTCACCTATTGGGATGTGCATTTGGTAGCTATTGCTAGTGCTTGATTAATGCCAATGATCTTGTGATATGATTAATGGATTATGCAATGAACAATTTAATATGATTTTATTCCTGTTCAAAGGGGGCTAGAGCCTTGGGTTGGATGGTTTGGCTCTAGTTTCTCTCCATAGGATTTCTGTAAGTGTTTAATCCGGGACATACGTACAACTATGAGGGCTATATGGCTCTGGCTCTAATTGTTTAGAAGACCTTTTCTAACTTGTTAGAGGTTACCCGAAATGGCGCAAAAGGGGTTTGCCACCTTGGATGTAGTACTGCTCCTAGTCTTATGAGTATAGCCTTGAAGGAATGTGCCATATTGGAAAGGGGGGATTCTACATCTGGCTGCCATTGAAACCTAGCGGCCCTAACTTGTTAGACGAACTTTTAAATGACTTTATATGATTAGCTAGTGTTTGGGCATAATTAAACCATGCATTAGAAAATTATGATTCACAGGTAAAGTGTACACCTCTACGCAGAGTTTAGTAATCTATCATTATAGCCGTGCTCACGGTCACGAGCGGCCTTAGAACTTTTACAGCTAGATGGTTACTGTTAAATTCATGATATGCTTATTATTGCTGTTAATATCTTTGCTATTTATTAGCCTTATTACAATTGATCATTGGATTAATTATGGGTTTGGAATACTTGATGCTACTCAATTGCTATAAAATGAACATAATTATAAAAGCTAATGCAGCCAAACAATGTCTAGCCATTTGTGCCTCATGAACCCGTGTTGTATTTGCTGATTACGAAATGTGCTCACTCTTGCTATTACCACCACAACAGATAAAGATTGGAATGATGACTATCGAAATGAGTATAAGGCTTGGTGTCTCCCATTCGACATGTCCCTGTGTAGGAGCTTCCGCCAACGTTTCGATGTAGTTATTATTTATTTATTTGACCTATATTTGTTCAAAACTATGTAATAAATGTTTATTCGTATTGTAAGCACTGTGATGATACTATTTACGATTTGTCAGCTTATATGTGTGACTATTCCTGAGGCACATATAAGTTATTTATGCATCATATTTTATTCTTAAAATATGGGTGTGACACCCCCTTACGCCTCAAAACTCCGCCACCTTTTCGTGACATGAACCTTCAAGTCTTTTCTCGTATATTTTCCAACTTTCGCATCTGTTAGGCCATCCGCCGCCACTGTAAGCTCATAGGGTCAATTCTGAACCCTTGCGCCCACCAGAAACCTATATAAACAGCCCCTGCTAGCCTCCCATCTCATCTCATCCAAGCCATTTGCTTGTTTCTGAAGACCTATTTGGTTTCAATCACATTATATTTCTTTGGTCTTTCCACTAGCTTCCAAACTTGATTTCTTGTGAAATTATTTAGCTCTACATGCATGGCATTAACCCAATCAACATCTTCTAATGCTTCCTCAATCTTGGTTGGCTCTATGTATGACACAAATGAGAAATGTTCACAAATTTGAGCTAGCATTGCTCTTGTTTGAACTCCACTTTGAATACCACCAATGATTTGATCCAAAGGATGATCCCTTACAATAGAAACCGGTTGGAGAATAGGAACTTAATCATTGGATTGAGATGAAGTAGCTTGTTGATCTTGCACTTGAGATTGATCTTGTGAGTCACTTGCACTTGCTTCATTATCAACTTGCACACTAGTATGAATAGCACCATCATCTTCATCATCATTGACTTGTCTCGGCCTTATATCACCAATATCCATATCCTTCATTGCATTTGCCAAGTCATTGCCTCTCACATCATTAAGATTTTCAACTTCATCTTGAGAGCCTTGAGTTTCATCAAATTCAACATCATCCACCTCCTCAAGAGTACCACTAGCCAAATTCCAAACTCTATATGCCTTGCTTGTGGTTGAATAGCCAAGTAAGAAACCTTCATCACATTTCTTTTCAAACTTGCTCAATCTTGTGCCTTTCTTGAGAATGTAGCATTTGCAACCAATAACCCAAAAATATGCAATGTTGGGCTTTCTACCATTCAATATCTCATATGGAGTCTTTGCAAGCATACCATGACAATATAATCGGTTGATATTGTAGCATGCGGTGTTGATAACCTCAGCCCAAAAAGAATGACTAACATTGTATTCACTTAGCATTGACCTAGCCATATCAATCAAAGTTCTATTCTTCCTTTCAACAATGCTATTTGATTGTGATGTGTACTTGGGTGAGAATTGATGTCCAATGCCATACTCATCACATAACTCATCAATTTTGGTGTTCTGGAACTCACTACCATTGTCACTTCTCACTTTCTTGATGATTGTTTCAAACTCATTTTGGCTTCTCTTGACAAAAGACTTGAATAGATCATAAACTTCAGTCTTGTCAACTAGAAAGAATACACATGTGTATCTAGTGGAATCATCCACAATCACAAATCCAGACTTATTTCCACCAATGCTACTATATGTGGTTGGTCCAAACAAGTCTATATGCAAGAGCTCAAATGCTTAACTTGTACTCATCATCCTCTTCTTAGGATGTGTATTTGCAACTTGTATCCCGGCTTGACATGAACAATAAAGCTTATCTTTCTCAAATGTGACATCTTTCAAGACTCTAACTAGATCATGCTTCACTATTTTGTTCAATTGTTTCATTCCAACGTGACCAAGCCTTCTATGCCATAATCAACCCAAACTTCACTTTGAGATCAAACATGTTGACAATTGAGTTTCACTAGCATTGAAATCCACAAGATATAGGTTGTCATATCTAAAGCCTTTGAATATCAAATTTGAGCCATCAACACTAATAATTTCAACATCATCAATCCCAAATATGCACTTGAAACCGAGATCACAAAGTTGTGCAACCGAAGCATACAAAGCCCGATTAGAGAACAGGGAGTTACATGAGCTTAAGGGGCTGTGATAGATTGACCCTCGTACACCTCCACCAGAGTTTAGCGAGATGTCAAGCCTGACATTGATGATGTTGACTAGGAACAACTTGCACAGGAGAAGGAGGAGGATCATCCTAGATTTTCGACTCATGGCACACGCTTCACCGCTTTCACATGCCGTCAGGGCCGTGCCGTTGTCGAGTCGGACAACGCTGAGGAGGAGGAAGAAGAAGAAGGCAATGACGAGGACGACGACGCGGTGGAGGAGACTAGTGAGGATGACGATGAGTAGTTGTCCTTTCTTTCTTCTCTTTCTTTTTTTTTTTGTGCTTGTTGCCAAAGGGAGAGAAGGGGATTAGAAAGGGGTACAAAAAAAATTTCATCTTTTTCACTAGTTTGTGAGCTTAGTGTTTATCCTTTGAGAGTTTTAGTTGTGAGAGTAGAGTTGAGAGTGCATCTCAAACTCATTTGATTATGTAATAAGTACTTTATCGTACTCTATTTTTATTTGGATGTGAACCCTGTACTTTATTACTTTGTCACCCTGTGTTTGTGCATAAACTAGATTTACTTTATATATGCTCTATGTAGGTGCTTTGCTTCCGTGCAGTTGCTGTCTGCAGGACGAGCGGCAGTGTCGTGCCCTGGAGCGGTAGTGCTGCGCCCGCAGCAATGCCGGCCCCAAAGCGGCAGTGCTGCCCTACCCTGTTGCAGCAACTAACTCTGTTTGTCTCACATATCATTCGCATCACGTTTATATTCTTGACACTGTGTTTAGCAACCCTCACAGAACAGTGGATGTAGGGGGAGACCCATTTCACTCAAATGTGTGAGACTTTGCCTTTTATGCTAAGATTGGAAATTCAAATTCCATTCACACATTTAGGGGGAGATCCCACACCCACAAGCTCATTTAAATCTCAGTTGTACCTTATATTCTAATGCTCTAACCGTGTTGTCATCAATCACCAAAAAGGGAGGGATTGTAAGTGCAATCAAGCCCTAAAGTGGGTTTTGGTGATAATGACCACATGGTTAGAAGACAAATGAGATTTATCGAGATGTTGAATAGGCAAAAGCATTAGGAGGGTGTGTTTATATACAGGCGGAACCCTAACGACAACTAAAGGATGCGGCATTAGGCTCAAAGGAAGTTTAATTCGTTATTATTTTGAATTTGAGTATAGGACAGCCCGTACTATTAAGGGGGATGCAAAAGACAGGTTTGAACGTGATACCAAGTGCAATCTTTCTACTAAACATCCTTATTTCCTCTGACAAAGCCAGCCACAAAATCTCAGATCATTCAGACACACTTTGGTAGAGCGGCACTATCGGTCTTAGGCCCGACACTGCCGGCCGAGCCGTACTACCACTCTCAGCGGGGCACTGCCGCGATTTGTTTTGACCTTTAGACTCGAGGGGAGTACTTACTCCACCTCATGTTGCCCCAAAGGTCACCTGCGCCATTTGCACATTTCCAGACCAGAGAACACATCTCTCTTGCTCTCTCTGACTCCCAACAAGCTTCCCTACCACTCCATTTGCTGATTTTTAGTAAAGAGAAGGTTCTCCATTTGCTCTTCATCTTCTTCAAGCACTTAGTTCGCGTTCAAGCCGGCTAGAGCGTTGCCTGGTGAGCTTGTCAATCTTGTGGCAGCCCCAGGAGGTTGTAATCACCCTCACAAGCTAGTGAAATCACCCCTCTTGTCAAGAGTTAGCTCTCTTCACTTGAGAAAAAGGTTGGGCTTTGTGAACCAAAATCCTTTGTAGAACCTCAACAATGTGGAGTAGGCAAGCCTGGTGGCGAGCTGAACCACGGGGGATAAATCTTGTGTCACTTGTGTAACTTCATTTGCTCTCTATTTGTTGAGTTCCTTGATTTCTAGGGTTTGGTCCCGATCTACGTTTTGGTGGTGTTCTAGTTTCAAGGAAGTTGTTCTCTAGGCTCTACATAATCCAAGGAACATCATTAGTTTACCTGATCTACTTTTTGTTTGCTAATTTTTGAATTGTGTAGTCTGTCCTGGAGGGAGCAGCAATGCCGCACCCTAGCCCGGCAATGCCACGCTGTGTGCTGAATTCGTTTGCGAAGAAATTTTACGGGCCTATTTAACCCTCCCCTCTAGGCCAGTCTGTGATCCTACACAGTCAACAACAATATTTTTAGAAAAAAAAACTAGTCCCTGATTTTATAAGATATGTGATGAAACAGGTGTGGCCCTATGCTACAATATTTGGTATATATATATATATATATATATATATATATATATATATATATATATATATATATACCTCTATTCAAATTCAAATTTACATTCACTCAACGTAGTACGTCAAAAAAAACTGTAACTATTGTATTTCTCCTCTATATATATATATATATATATATATATATATATATATATATGATGTATAGGGTGTCGTCCCATGCCGCTCCGATTGCTTGCTCTTCTCTGAAGTACTCCGTTCGCATCGGAATTAGATGACGTTTAGAACAATGACACGGTCTCCGAAGCATAACTTTGAATTTATATTTCTATAAAAATATTTATTGAAAAGTGATATATGCATACTTTTATGAAAATATATTCGAAGACAAATCTATTCATTATTTCCAAACTCAATAATATAAAAGTTATTCAAGATTTATATTTCTAATGTTTGACCAAAACCCTTTTCAAATCGTCATTTTTTTCCGATAGGAGGGGAGTAACAACGAGGAAAAACCAATGGGTTCCGAGATAGAAGTGTTAGAGTCGTCTTTCGTATCGCCGAGCACGCAAACACCGAGGGGTGGCCTGTGGGCCTCTTCCACGGATGTGCGAGCAAAAGGAGGCCACACGCCACTGGTGTACTTCTACCGCAGCCCAAATTAACAACGGTGCCGACGACTTCTTTGATCTGAGTAGGCTCAAGGAGTCTATGGCCAAAGCCTTGTCGCCCTGGTCTACCCCTCGCTGGACGCGTCGGCTTGGACGACGATGGCAGGATGGAGATCAGACTGCAACAGCGAGGGTGTCCTCTTTGTTGTCGCTCGCTCCCAATTTCCATCGATGACTTGATGCCGTATACAGAGCAAAGGAGATGGATATGATATTTGTTCATCGCGTCGAGCCTTCCTTCATCTTGTCACCCGGCCGTCCGTCCGTCCGTTTCAGAATACATCAAATACAACTTGATTAAGTTCCGTTCTTTTTTTTGGTTCCCTGATGCATGATTACAAAGTCGTACGTCATGCATGCTTCCCTCCAATCATATGCTCCGTATATAGGATTCGACTTCGCTGTAACTATGTAATTGTAATTCATAAATTCCAGTGACTTTTACGGAAGTGTGGAGGGGTGGTGTTGGCGACCGCCATCCACAAATTGGCCAACGATGCCACGAGTTATTGCCGTTTCATGCAAACGTGGTCAACCTTCTGCCGGAGCGACCGTGATGGCGCTGCCATGGAGCTCCCCTGCCACGACCGCACCCTCCTCCGCGCGCGGTCCCCTCCCGTCAGTGGACACAGGAACACGTCACCGGCCGCATCAGGGCTACGATCAACCATGTGGATGATGAGCTGGTGCGGTCAGCGATCGACCATCACCATGAGCTAGTGGAGAGCGGCTATGAGCTCAAACTACCCATCGTGGGAGATGCGGAGATGCGGGTGGTGAACTGGCTTGGAATGCCTATGTAGGACGCGGACTTTGGATGGGGGAAGCCGTGGAGGGTGTCCCGCCCTCGGGCAGGATCGGACCACCGCGGGTACGTGCACCTCGTCAGGGATGGGCCAGAGGCAGATCCAGATGGCCCCATCCGCGTCATGGCGTGCTTGGAGGCTGCTCACGTGAAGGAATTCGAGCGCTTAATTTCGACAAAGCTCCAAGGTGGGCTCTAGCCAATCGGCTCTTTTCTAATAAGTAAAAATAAACTCGATCCTGGAGTCGTGATAATCTATCGTTTTTATGTTAAAATCAGCCTTGTTTGTAACTGTATCGAAGAATAATGCATATGGTATCTAAGAATATGCCATGGTAAATCTAAATCATGCAAAAGGTTTACCTTTGTTAAAAAAATTCACCCTTAATTATGTATTCTTTGTTTCAGATAATGTCAAGTGCTGCATCATTTATACGTTCTCTGAATAGATAATTTCTTTACTATCCATACCTGATTTAGCCAAAATAAAATTGTCTAGACATTGTACAGAATGGCCAAAGGATACGGAATGACTTTCTAATCAAGTGGTTGGCATTTGAAGGAATTTTTAATTCCTAAAGGATTGTATGAATTAGGTTATTATGGTACGAACTTGATATTTTAGCTAACATTAAAACTTCAAGTTATATTTTAATTGACTATCTTTATTGTAGAGTTGTATAATATTGATGTTCTAAACACCATATGATTGTAGTATCTTTTCGAGCAATAGTAATCACACACTATTTTCACTGGCGTTTTATGGAACCACCAGTGCTAGAGGCCAGTAAAAATCGCCTATTTGGACAGGAGGTTGTATGTGAACCACCAGTACAAATCGATTTATACTGACGATTCACTTAAGAAACCGCCAGTACTAATCTTTTTGCAAAAATCGGGTTTTCAAAATAGCAAAACAAAAAAAAATCCAGGAAGGGACGACCCACCGGCCAGCGCCAGCCCATCTCCGTCGAAGTTGCAAGTCACGGCATTTTTCTCGCGTAACCTCCTCTAACCACTCCACCCAACACTCACTCGTGTCTTAGTTGAATTAGCTTCGCCACATGTTGTTACAAACCGATAGAAAATTAACTGTTTGAATTCCTAAACAAAGTCAAATGAAAAGGTTGTCAACTACAAAGTTGCATAACTTTTTAAGATCAACAACTTTTATATTGGAAGTTTCTCCAACCGAAGTCGTTTATAAAATTTCAATTTCAAATTTGACAAATTCAAACGTATTTTTCGCTGGCAAGATGATTTTAAATGAAAAAGTTGTCAACTATAAAGTTTCATAACTTTGAGATCTACAATTTTTATTTAGACAGTTTTTTTATACAAGATCATTTGAAAAACTCAAAAAATTAAATTTCAGATCATGCAGGTTCCTTAAGTGACCCGCCTGCACAAATGACCCATTTTTACACGCGATTTTCTTAAGGAACCACCTGTAAAAATACGACTGATTTCTAGTGGCGGCCGTCAAGCGAGACCGCCTGTAATAAATATACCAGCGTCAAGACAAATGATTTTTGTACTAGTGACATGTTCATATATGTTATCATGGTATTGTTTTTCCCATTGCAACTGAAGCATCTAGGCCCTAGTGGTTTCGGTGATTAATGACAACAAGACCGTTATTATGACTAACGTGTGTTTTGCAGGATAATTTAGAGGTTAGGTCATAATAACATGCAGATTCAAGCCCCTAACGATGGAATTTGTTTCGGTTTTCAAAGGACGGAAGATAAAACGGAGATAGGCTAGTTCTAAGTGCCGTTTGGTGTTGGGAGGCACTTAGAGTAGTTTAGGTCTTATTTTTGACTTTGGCCGTACTATTAAGGGGGGTTTGAATGGGTAGCTTGAGGTAGACTTGGCTAGGAGATGGTAGTGTGGTGCACACTTGTCAAACCTAGGTCTAGTGAGTGCAGAGAGGTCTGGTGAACTATTTTGAACAAACTTCATTTTGGAAAGTTTTCGATTCGGCGAAGTTTTGGGACAAATAGGAGCACCGGACGCGGGTCAGAGCGTCCAGTGTAGTTACAAAGAGTAGCGGACACTGTTTTGGAACGACCGGACACGCAGGAGTTACTGTGCGAGTGTCCGGTGCTATAACTTAGGTGAGGGCTTAGCACCGGATAACCACCGGACGCTGCACCGGACAAAGTCGGGAGCGTCCGGTGACTGTCCAGAGAGGTTCCAGAGAGGTATTTTGGCCACCGGACGTGTCTTGCGCTACCCCACCGGACAACCCGTCCGGTGCGTTCAAAATACAGCAGGTACAGTAGCCGTTGGAGGAAGCACCGGACAACCACCGGATGCGTCCGGTGTGAACTTGAGAGCGTCCGGTGCACCCGAAAACAGAAGGCTTTGTGTCTAACAGCCATGGACTTGTGTGGGGAGTATTTATACTCCTTGTGCTCGTCCATGGGAGGTCTCTTGCCACTTCTAGCAGCTGAACACACCTTGAGACCTTGTGAGATTGGAAGAGCTCTAGGGAGGTTGAGTGTTTTTCCAAATTCTTGTGTGAATTCTTTCCTAGAGTGATCGAGAGTGACTTGTGTGCATCCATCCATCTCTTTAGCCTTGTTTGGGTCAAGTGAGAGTTCGAGCTTGTTACTCTTGGTGATCGGCATCACCTAGATGGCTTGGTGGCGATCGGACGCTTGGTGACCGCTTGGAGAGCTTGTGGGCGGTCCAAGCCAAGCTTGTGAGCGGTTGTGGGCGATCCACCGCGTCAGAGAGGCAAAGGATCAGCCCGTAGAGAGCACTTGGTCCTTGCGAGGATCAAAGGGGAGCTACGCCCTTGCGTGGGTGCTCCAACAAGGACTAGTGGGGAGTGCCGACTCTCCGATACCTCAGGAAAAACCGGCTTTGTCATTCTATCCCAACTGTCCCCCATTTACTTTGTGCTCTTTACTTTCCAAGAGTAGAATTACATGTTTAGGACTTGACTCTAGGTTGCTCAACTTGTTTTAGGCTTAGAAGTTCACACAAAAACAAGTGGGTGATATTGGGCAAAATGGCGATAGGTTGAATTGATTTGCGAAAAATTATTAGTTACCCAATTCACCCCCCCCCCCTTTTGGGCATCCTCGATCCTTTCAATTGGTATCAGAGCCTTGTGCTCACTAATTTGTCTTAACCGCTAAGAGAAGGATGTCCGGGGGTCACGATGGTCCCCCTCCCGTCTTTGACGGTAACGATTTTCCTTATTGAAAAATTCGTGTGGAGGCATACCTTGAGGCGGTGGACCTTGGTGTTCACAAAGCCGCCACACAATGGTACCCCACTCCCAAAGTCGGCGCTACCCTCACACCCGTTGAGGAAGAACATGAGAAATGGAATGGTAAGGCTCGAAACATCATCTTTAGAGGCCTTAGCAAAGAGATGTTTAACCGTGTGAGGAACCACAAAAACGCCCATGCACTATGGTCAGATATTTATGCGCTCCATGAGGGAACAAAGAATGAGCGTGAGGAACGATATTACCTTATCATTGATAAGCTCAATTCTTTCAAAATGCTTCCTAATGAAAATGCTAATGACATGTATTCACGTTTGAATATCATTGTAGAGGAAGTCAATGGCCTTGGGCTCGCTCAAATCACCCTGGCCAAAGTTGCACGGAGGATCCTCAATGCTCTCCCTATTGACAAGTATGGTCACATTGCGACCGTGTTTCATCAAGGGGATCTCACCAATGCAACTCCCACTCAAATATTGGGAAAAGTCAATGCCCATGAGATTTACATGAAGATCACTCCCCAAGATGGCTCATCATCCAAGAAAGAAGAGAAGAAGAACTTAGCTCTCAAGGCCGACAAGAAAGGCAAATCTCAAGTCAAGTACTCTTCTTATGATTCAACAAGTGATAGTGATGATGATGATGTGGAGATTGCTCTCATGGTGAGAAAGACCACCAACATGCTCAAGAAGCTCAACAATAAGGGAATCAAGTTTGATTCCAACAAGAAGAAGTTCTTTACTAATAGCAAAAGAAAGCCCATTTCCGAGATGGATTGCTACAATTGTGGAGAGCTTGGCCATCTTGCTCATCAATGCCCGAAGCCCAAGAAAGATAAGTTCAAGAACAAGAACAAGGGCAAAAGGCAAGACTCAAATAATGAGAGTGATGATGAGAAGAAGAAGGCCAAGCCATTCAAGAAGAAGAAATTCAAAAAGAAGCAATTTCACAAGAACAAGAAGAATGGCAAGGCTTACATTGTTGGTGATTGGCTCACCGACATTGAATCTTCTAGTGGATCTTCCGATGAAGATAGTGATTATGAAAAAGTGAAGGTGGCCGCTCTTGTTATTGGGACTTCTATTCCTCCACCGCCATCACCGCCCTCATCTCCAACACACCTTTGCCTCATGGCTAAGGACAAGAAGGTACAAAGTGATGATGAGAGTAGTGATAGTGACAATGAGTATGATTCACCCACCTATGATGAACTTATTAGCTTGCTAAATGATTACACCAAAGTGATAAGAAAGCTAATAAGTAAAAATGAAAAGCTAAAACTTGAGAACGGCAACATCTTAGCTCAAAATGAACAATTCACTAAAGCTAGTGATGAGCTTAAAGTTGAGAATCAAAATGTGACATCAAACCTCAAGGAGCTCAAAGCTAACATAAAGAAGCTCAAAGAAAAATATGATAAACTTGAAAAGATGCACATTGAGCTCACCACTAGTTACAACAGCTAAAAGATGACTACACTCAAGTAAAAGTGAATCATGACAACCTTGTTATGGCTTATGACTTGCTTTCCAATGAAACACATGATGCTCCTAACCTTATTGTTAAGTGTGACATGGTTACATCATGTGATGACTTGATTGATGAGATCATTGAGCAAGGGGCTAGTAGCAAAGGCAAGGAAGTGGTGGTGGCCGATTGCCATGATGACTACTTGAAGCACAAGATGTAGAATGACAACTTGAAGAAAGAGCTAGAAAAGCAATCAACCACCAACACCATTCTCATTGAGACGGTGCAACAAGATGATGAAGTTGAAGTGCTAAGAGAAGAAAACAAGATTCTCAAGAGTGAGAAGTGTCAACTTGCATCTTTGTTGGAAGAGAATAAGAAGTTGAAGCAAGAGAAGAGTCACCTCACCGTGGGATTGCAAAGATTCACAAGAGGCCAATACCTTCAAAGTGATCTTCTCATGAACACCGTCATGAAGTTTGATAGAAGTGGGATTGGCTACATGGGTGAGAAGGTCCAAAACATTAGAGCTCAAAATCGCCTCAACAAAGCAAAGAACAAGCCCAAGCCCAAGCCGAAGAGGTGCTTTGAATGTGGTTAAGAAGGTCACTTTGCTCATGAGTGCAAGACACCACCACCACAACCTTTGCCCAAGAATGCTAGGCCCTTTACATTTGATTCTCACTACATGCTTAGAAAGGATTCTAAGGGCAAGGTCAAAGTGATGTTCCTAGGTCCCCCTAACAAGAATAGGCCTAGCCAATTGTGGGTGGCAAAAGCTTTGGTTGAGAAAGTCCGGAGCCCTTCTCAAGTATGGGTTCCTAAAAATAAAGCTTGATTTGTTGTGTGTAGGTGAACTACAAGACCGGTGGATCACATTGGGTAATTGATAGTGGATGCACTCAACACATGACCGGTGATACTCGTATGTTCACCTCACTAGAAGAAAATGTAGAAGACCAAGGAAAGATAACATTTGGTGACAATTCCAAGAGCAAAGTGCAAGGGCTTGGCAAAGTTGCTATTTCAAATGATCACTCCATTTCCAATGTACTTCTTGTTGCCTCATTGAGCTTCAACTTGTTATCCGTGGGTCAATTGTGTGATCTTGGCTTCCAATTCCTCTTTACAAGTGAAGAAGTGGTTGTGTCCAAGAAAGATGACAATCAAGTGATATTCAAGGGCTTTCAGTACAATCACCTCTATTTAATGGACTTCAACTCGGAAGATGCTAATTTGAAGACTTGCCTGTTCACCAAGCAATCTCTTGGGTGGCTTTGGCATAGAAGGCTTGCACATGTTGGGATGAGCACACTCAAGAAGTTATTGAAGAAGGAGATGGTGAGAGGATTGAAAGATGTTGTATTTGAGAAGGACAAATTGTGTAGTGCTTGTCAAGCCGGCAAGCAAGTGGCAAATACACATCCAACCAAGTCATTTGTATCAACTTCAAGACCATTAGAGCTACTTCATATCGATCTATATGGGCCAACAACTTATGAGAATATTGGTGGCAAGCTCTATTGTCTAGTGATTATTGATGATTTTTTAAGATATACTTGGGTTTTCTTTCTTCATGACAAAACCAAAGTTACCGCATCTTTCAAGAAGTTTGCCAAGAGAGCACAAAATGAATTTGAAGTGAAGATCAAGAAAATAAGAAGTGACAATGGAACAGAATTTGACAACAGAAACATTGAAGTCTATTGTGATGAAGTTGGGATCCAGCATGAAGTCTCATCCACCTATACCCCTCAACAAAATGGAGTTGTTGAAAGAAAGAACCGGACATTAATCACCCTTGTAAGGACTATGCTTGATGAGTACAACACACCGGAGAGGTTTTGGGCGGAAGCAATCAACACCGCATGCTATGCTTCCAACCGCCTATTCCCTCACCAGTTGCTAAAGAAGACCCCTTATGAGCTTATCAATGGCAAGAAGCCCGATGTCTCCTACTTCCGGGTGTTTGGTTGCAAATGCTACATCTACAAGAAGCAGCAACACCTAGGGAAGTTTTAAAGACGTTGTGATATTGGTTTTCTTGTTGGTTACTCATTGAAGTCCAAAGCATATAGAGTATTCAACAATGCCACCAGCCTTGTTGAAGAAACATATGATGTGGAGTTCGATGAATCTAACGGCTCTCAAGGAGAGCATGAGAATCTTGATCATGTAGGCGATGAACCATTGAGGAAGGCCATGAAGGACATGCCAACCGGAGACATCAAGCCTAAAGATGATGAAGATGATGGTGATGATGTACAAGTGATCAATCAACCATCTTCATCAAATGTGCCCCAAGATAATGAAGATAAAGATGGGGTGGATCCACATGAAGATACCCGCATCACACAAGAAGAAGTTGAGGCACAAGCACAAGATGTTGATGCTCCATAACCTCCACCTAAAGTTGTTGATAGAAGAACTACTCCACTCCTACAAGCTCATCCTGAAGATCTCATAATAGGGAGTCCTTCAAGGGGGGTAATGACTCACTCACAAAGGCATGCTCAATTCATTGAACATCACTCTTTTGTCTCTTGCATTGAGCCTACTAGCATAGAAGAAGCTCTTCAAGATCCGGATTGGGTGAATGTCATGCATGAAGAACTCAACAACTTCACCCGCAATCAAGTTTGGACACTTGAAGAGAAGCCAAAAGGAGCAAGAGTCATTGGCACCAAGTGGGTGTTCCGCAACAAGCAAGATGACAAGGGCAACATTGTGAGAAACAAGGCAAGACTCGTGGCAAAAGGGTTCTCCCAGGTTGAAGGCTTGGATTTTGAGGAGACTTTTGCCCCGGTTACAAGATTGGAGGCTATTCATATCCTACTAGCATATGCATCTAATCACAACCTAAAACTATTTCAAATGGATGTGAAAAGTGCATTTTTGAATGGCTTCATAAATGAACTTGTCTATGTTTCGCAACCACCGGGTTTTGAAGACCCTAAATATCCAAACTATGTTTATAGGTTATCCAAGGCGCTATATGGCTTAAAGCAAGCCCCACGGGCTTGATATGAGCGCCTCCGCGACTTCCTCCTCAACAAGGGCTTCAAAATCGGCTTAGTTGATACCACACTATTCACCAACAAGCACAAAGGGCATATCTTCATTTGTCAAGTTTATGTTGATGATATTATCTTTGGTTCGACTAATGAAGATTTTTGCAAGGAATTTGGTGATATGATGTCCAAGGAGTTTGAGATGTCCACGATCGGTGAGCTCACATTCTTCCTCGGCTTTCAAGTCAAGCAATTGAGGGAGGGGACGTTCGTGTCGCAAGAGAAGTACACGAAGGACCTCCTCAAGCGCTTCAAGATGGAAGAGTGCAAGCCCATCAAGACCCCCATGCCTACCAATGGGCATCTCGACCTTGATGAGGGAGGTAAATCGGTTGACCAAACTCTATCGTTCTATGATCGGTAGTTTGTTGTACTTGACCGCATCTAGGCCCGACATCATGTTTAGTGTGTGTATGTGTGCACATTTTCAAGCTAACCCTAAGGAACCTCACCTAGTTGCGGTGAAAAGAATCCTTAGGTACCTAAAGCACACCCTAAGCATTGGCCTTTGGTATCCCAAAGGAGCTAACTTTACTCTTGTCGGCTATTCCGATTCGGATTATGCCAATTGCAAGATTGACCGAAAAAGCACATCCGGAGGGTGCCATTTTCTTGGAAGATCACTAGTTTCTTGGTCCTCCAAGAAACAAAATAGTGTTGCCTTGTCAACAACTGAAGCGGAATACATTGCCGCGGGTGCTTGTTGTGCACAAATTCTTTACATGAAACAAACCCTACTTGATTATGAAATTAACTTAAAAAAGGGTGCCTTTGTTGTGTGACAACGAGAGTGCGGTAAAACTTGCAAACAACCCGATTCAACACTCCCGCACAAAGCACATTGACATCCGCCATCACTTCCATAGAGATCACGTTGCCAAGGGCCAGAGCCGACTACAGAGCCACCCAGTGACGTTCCTCCCGTTCTAGACTCTCAGGGACAGCAGACACAGTTTGAGGAGCTCGTTGAGCCACAGACCCAGCAGCAGACAGTTGAGGACCCTCCGACTCAGACCGCTCCACCTCCAGCTCAGCAGACAGAGGGTCAGGAGGCCTCCAGCCCAGAGTCAGACACAGATACTACTGCATTCCAGATTGCTCACCGTGACCCGACTGCACCCTCCGACCCTTAGGTTTTGGTGCTTGACGCCAAAGAGGAAGAGAGAGCCATAGATTTAGGGGGAGCGCTTGAGATTTGGGATTTGGCTCTTATTTTGTTGTGATGTACACTCATACATCATGTTTATCATTTTTATGCATTGTGATATATGCTTGTGTATGACTTGAATTGTGAGACATGTTTGCTTAATTTCATTTCTATATCATGTCTCTTGCTTTGTGTAGCTCACTTGTGTTGCTTCCGTGTTTTTACTCTGATTCTTGTGAGCTATACTTGTTGGTACTTGTGCTTAACTCCTAAATACTTATGTACCTTGTGACTTGGTTCGTATAAGCATGCCTAACCCCTTTGCTCTTATTGTCTCATGCTTATATGAATCAAGATTTGAAAAACCTCACTCTTTCTAAATCTATTTAAGGTTGTTTTCGTCAATAACCAAAAAGGGGGAGATTGAAGCATCTAAGCCCTAGTGGTTTCGGTGATTAATGACAACAAGACCGTTATTATGACTAACATATGTTTTGCAGGATAACCTAGAGGTTAGGTCATAATAACATGCAGGTTCAAGCCCCTAACGATGGAATTCGTTTCAGTTTTCAAAGGACGGAAGACAAGACGGAGATAGGCTAGTTCTAAGTGTTGTTTGGTGTTGGGAGGTACTTAGAGTAGTTTAGGTCTTGTTTTTGACTTTGGCCGTACTATTAAGGGGGTTTGAATGGGTAACTTGAGCTAGACTTGGCTAGGAGATGGTAGTGTGATGCATACTTGTCAAACCTAGGTCTAGTGAAAGCAAGGAGTGTTGCTTTACATGACGATCGCTTTGGTCATAAACAGTCAAAAATACATCACGGTTAACTTGCCATGACGATCGAAATATCCGTTATGTATCTCACGTCATACATTTGCTGGACCAACATGAGCCGTCATAGATTGCTGTTTCATTTTATCATCGATCGGATGATCAGCAACAATAGACAAAGCCTATAGTGATGAACTAAAAGGTCATAGATTTGATCCACGTCAGCATTTGCCACATCATTCGGTGATGATGAAATTGACGTGGCAGTTGCCTTGCCAAGTCAGCACTAGCCCTATGCAGCCCATTATGGAGGAGGCCCATTAGTTTTTCAGCCCACTAATTAACCCCACGTTTTCTATAGCTTTTTTTCTGTAATTAGGCCCATACTACTGGGCTAGCCCATGTGCAAAGAAGAATTGGCCCATTATTCAAATTTAATTTTTTTCCAGATATATGCAAATTTAAATTTAAATTTTTGCACGAAATATTCAAATTCAAATTTAAATTGGCGCCGCATCCAAATCGTCGCAGATGGCACCACATCCAAATGGTCACAGGCAATCACTGGCTGTCATAAATAATCACTGAACAGCACAAATACATTGAAATATAGCATCCAAATCATTTAACATCACACATACATTAAAATATAGCGTCACATATCGCCATTACAGATCATAGATCTTCACAGATCGGTTACATTTAAGGTCACATCATCACAGATCAAGATCGCCACACCAAATGACACAAGTTCAAACAAAAGCATTGAAAGTCAAGCTGCAGCACTACTTGACTAAAGTTCAGACACCACACAGACCGGTTCACAGACCAATCCACAAACATTACAAATCAATTAACCCAAAAGCACCACTTGCCAAAATGCATTGACCCTCAGACGACAAACCACCAGCCTTGGTGCTACAGCTAGAAAGCCAAACACAGCCTTACATTGTTGGCTGATTTGTTGGAATCATTGACATCAGACTCCTAATCAGTGCGTCTGTCTCAGCTTGCTTTTTCTCCCTTGCTGCTTCAGCTTCTTTGAAGTTCTTCATCATGTCATCCATCTGCAGCTGTTGAGTCTTCACAAGCTCCCTAAGATCACTTGATGTCTGCTTCTCCACCACCAGTTCAGCTTCCAATTCACGCTGACTTTCAGCATTGTACTCAGTAGCTGATGAGCTTTTTATCCCCGCATTTACCAGAAAGCTATTCTTCTTAGACTTCTGAACTAGAACCTTAGAGACAGCATCAGCCACGTCCACAGGTTCCTCACCATCATTTAAAGGAGCAGCTATCTTGTCCTCAATTTCAACCTAGCAGTGGATGGGATACATAGATAAATGATCATGACATATATGAACCTAATGTACCATTTGATTATGCAGTAATTTTGACTTTACTTACAATAACAGATTGAACTTCAGGAGTGAACCCTTTCTTTTTCCTGTAGTGTAAGTCTTTGAATATTTCCAGTGCATTTGGTGGTTCATCTTCATACTTGCTTGCCTGACAATGAATTGAAAACAAGGACAATTTAAAAAAAAAACTAATGTTGAATCTTTTTATTTGTAACATAGGTAACAAGCAGTAAATTAAACTAATTGACATGGGATGCAGCTGCTGCAAAAATTTCTAGCAGATTGTTTAGAAGCAATCAAGTTTGCTGCACAAGCTGTGAGAACCAATTTGTAACAGACCAGTCAAGCAGTATGACCAAGCCAAGTGCCAGTTATTTGTACTCACCAAATTTATAAGCTGCATTTCATAGCTGCGAGAACCAGTTGTCTGGTGAAACTGCACTTTGCTTCTGTTGGTTTTGTTTTTCTCACAAGTAATCTACATCAACAAAGTTGTAATGTTAGGCACATATGAGATCAACTGAAACATGGGATATGCATACATGTCAGAAGTTGAAGTTCAAACATTTATAGATATATATACCGACAGAAGTTGCCAGGAAGTGCAGTTCAGCCATTTATAGATAGGGGAATTATAGATATAATGACAAAAGTTGCAAGGAAGTGCAGATCAGCCATGAGATAAAAACAACAGCATGTCAATTCTTTTGCAATCTGGCACTCCATAAGAATATGAAACAAACTAGCCTATTCCAGAATGCAACTGTTCATTCTTTTCAGCTAAATGGAAATATTTGGTTGGGTCTTAGTTGGAGGCAGCATGCATGCACCATGTCTGGAAAGTTAAAAAAACAATGCATGTAACATATTTGGGTGAGATCAATATCAGATTTTGCTCAATGCCATGAACTTACCATTTTTTTCTCACATTTCCAGTGTTTGACAAGTTTATCCTATTCGCCATCAGTCATCGATAACACAGGAGATTTCTTGGCCACCTAAAGTAGTGGAAAAGCATCAAAATACATCTTTTTTAGCTTATAGCGCTGCTGGCGAACATCTTTCTTCATCATAGCCACACATGCTCTTTTCACATGGGGTGAATTTTTATCCGTATCAAACTTGGACTGCAATTAACAACATTATCAGTAATTGATATTGAATAGAAAATGTAATGGTTGACAACAAACGTTGTAAAGAGGAACTTTGAACACTTACACAAACTATGTCTCTAAAAGCACTGATGAAATGTTTATTCTTTTCGGCTCGGAACTCTGGGAAAGCTTCTGACAATATACTTAAAAATACAGAAAATGCTGAGTTAGTGATCCTGTAGTACGACTTCACATGAAGCAGCTTGATCACAAATGACAGCCTTGAAAAATTGGTGCAGCCAGGATATAGGTCACGCTTCGCCTCTTCAATCAAATGTTTGAAACGTGATGCAGCTTCATTGGATGGGTTTCCAAGGTCATGTCCATCATCATTTACATGTTCCGAGCCAACGAGGTCCCTTAACATCCCATCCAATCCATCATCATGTACTGGTTCCTCCAAAGAATCATCATTTCCATCCTCAAGTACTGGCTCCTCGAAAACATGAACATCGCTGCCCTCTCCATGGTTTATCCACCTTGTATATGTACTGGACATGCCATTGAGTAGTAGGTGTCTCTCCACATCATTTTGGTGCAGATGTTTATGGTTTAAACAACCAGTACATGGGCACAGAATTTGTTCATCCTTATTAAACCTCTCTCTGACGAAGCTCATGAAAGATTTCACACCAGCAATATAAGGCGTAAATAGCACACCATGCACCCAACGTCTATCCATCTACAACAAAAATTATAGGAAATGCATGTCAGCTCAGTTACAACCACTACATCAACGGTCAAAGAACATCACTGAATTAAATTGCATGACTTACAAATTATAGTAATAAAAGAGGAGAGTGAGTATCCATTTATGCTATATATATCTTCTACAAGACCAAATCTGTACCAGACTACCTCACATGTCTGAAACGCCTTACATGGCTAAATGTCTTTGTTAAAATGCACACAAGGAGCATCCACCACTGTGCCATGACAGTATTTGGCAAAGGTCAAATTAAGATGATTACACCTTTCACTTAGCTTTGTATTCTAACCAGTGCTCAAGCTCTACTCCTACCTTATTGCCACACTTACACTCATATGCATGGCAAGCTAGCTAATCATTGTGCTACAGCCATGTGCTGCATGCAAGTCCAACCATAGTGTCACCTATTATCTGAACTCGCTTATTCTGTTATTCCATCACCAATCACCTAATCTCCAGTGTTAAATTTTTATAAAAACAAGATGGACAGAGCTATGATGCTGGAATGAATTTGGTTATAATTTATGACCTATGGTTGTGGCCTTGATGCAGCTTTGTTAAACTTAAATCTTTGCTTACAAAGCTGCAGCTCAAAATATTAGCATGTAGTGCATACATGTCAGATTCTAAATCAACAAAATTCATTTCACAATAAGGACCATCGGAACATGTTATAATCACCATAGAGGAGGGCAGAGGGTGCACCCAAATATTCAATCATGGCAATTGGCATTCAAAAAGATAAAGCATTTGTCAACAGCAATATTCCATACCAATCGAACTCAGGTGGACAGTGGACTCAAATCTGCAGTTGCTTTTCAGAGCAGAGCTCAGGTGACCGGCAATGGAGCCGTGGGAGGGAAAGCCTTCACGGAGCCGTGGAGTCCACAGATCGACTTACCCTCAACGACGCCTACCGCGAATACCACTGCCGTCGCCGCACCCTACGCCGCCTGTGCCGCCGCCAACAACTCCGCCATGGCCTCCTACACTACCGCCACCGCCTCAGCTATGGCCTCCGACGCTGGCCACTCTGCTGCACGGAGATGGGGCGGGCGCCAAGGTGTGCTCTGCTAGGCGACAGGGACGGTGGCGCGGATAAGAGTGGTGTCTCCGTGAACGAAGTCAGATGAGTCCTTAATCTGAAATCACTTAATAAATTAGTTAAAATAATTAATGGATCGTCATTGTTCAAAGACAGCATTGTAACTCAGTGGTAGGCTTTTTGCCTTTGCAGCCGAGAGGTCCGGGGTTCAATCCCTAGAGCTGCATTTTTTTGGCCGTTTTGGCCTATTAAACCTCACACCATGTCAGCGTTATGTTTTTGGCCTACGCCATGTCAGCGCCATTTGGACGATTCATCTATGACCAAACGAAATTATCGTCATAGATAAACCACTCAAATCAACCTCATGCCTGAATCGTCATAAACAATAGATATCTATGATGCTCTCATAAATCATCATAAAGAAACGTCATGTAAAGCACCATTTCTTGTAGAGTGCAGAGAGGTTTGGTGAACTATTTTGAACAAACTTCGTTTTGGAAAGTTTTCGATTCGGTGAAGTTTGGGACAAATAGGAGCACCGGACGCGGGTCAGATGTCCGGTGTAGTTACAGAGAGTAGCGGACACTGTTTTGGAACCACCGGACACGTAGGAGTTACTGCGCGAGTGTCCGGTGCTATAACCTGGGTGAGGGCTTAGCACCGGACTACCACCGGACGCTGCACCGGACAAAGTCGGGAGCGTCCGGTGACTGTCCAGATAGGGTCCAGAGAGGTATTTTTGCCACCGGACGTGTCCGGTGCTACCCCACCGGACAACGCCAGTGTCCGGTGTGTTCAAAATACAACAGGTACAGTAGCCGTTGGAGGGAGCACCGGACAACCACCGGACGCGTCCGGTGTGAACTTGAGAGCGTCCGGTGCACCTGAAAACAGAAGGCTTTGTGCCTAACTGCCATGGACTTGTGTGGGGGTATTTATACTCCTTGTGCTCGTCCATGGGAGGTCTCTTGCCACTTCTAACAGCTGAACACACCTTGAGACCTTGTGAGATTGCAAGAGCCCTAGGGAGGTTGACTGTTTTTCCAAATTCTTGTGAGAATTCCTCCCTAGAGTGATCGAGAGTGACTTGTGTGCATCCATCCATCTCTTTGGCCTTATTTGGGTCAAGTGAGAGTTCGAGCTTGTTACTCTTGGTGATCTGCATCACCTAGACGGCTTGGTGGCGATCGGAGGCTTGGTGTCCGCTTGGAGACCTTGTGGGCGGCCCAAGCCAAGCTTGTGAGCGGTTGTGGGCGATCCACCGCGCCGGAGAGTCAAAAGATCAGCCCGTAGAGAGCACTTGGTCCTTGCGAGGATCAAGGGAGAGCTACACCCTTGCGTGGGTGCTCTAACGAGGATTAGTGGGGAGTGCCGACTCTCCAATACCTCGGGAAAAACCGGCTTTATCATTCTATCCCATTTACTTTCCCGCATTTACTTTGTGCTCTTTACTTTCTTAGAGTAGAATTGCATGTTTAGGACTTGCCTCTAGGTTGCTCAACTTGTTTTAGGCTTAGAAGTTGACACAAGTACAAGTGGGTGATATTGGGTAAAATGGCGATAGGTTGAATTGATTTGCGAAAAATTATTAGTTGCACAATTCACCCCCCTCTTGGACATTCTCGATCCTTTCAGCAATGCATGAGCATTTACCTTTTTTTTAGAAAAGGGAATTTACCTAGTTATCTTGAATCTATGTAACAATTGTGGTATAAAAACCGAGCAATTAACGAAACACACAGGTGACTGCAAACACACCTAAAGTTATATGTGTACGCTTATATCTTGTATAGTTTATTTTCGTAGCCTCGTATATTAGTTTGTTGAATGCTATTACAAACATATTATTACTACAAAAAATAGTGATTAATGAATTGGGTACTTCAGAGGCTATAAAATGTTCACCGAGAGCACATGCTCTTGTCAATATCATGTTGTCTCTCCTCCACCATGCGTGGTTTCCATTGTGATCGCGTATCATCCAATATAATCTGCATTAGGGACGGACAATTTAATCGAGACGATCGAGTCAAACAATGCGGTTGGTCTACACGCTTGACGCCTGAAACTCATCCTGTTCGGTGAGAACTGGTCAGGTCGTACTTACGGGTTGTCCGGGCAGTCAATCGTAATATGCATGACTGCATGTGAGAGTATATAATATAAGCATCCATGAATAATACTCCTTTCATTTTAAATTTTAAATCATTTTAAGAATCTTGAATGGTCAAAACATCACAACTTTAACCAAATTTATATAATAAAATAATGGTACTTATAATATCAACTAAATATAATTAATTTTTTCCTCAAATATATTTTTATAATATTTTTATTTGGTATTATAAATCTTTGTTTTATTCTCTATTAAGTTTGATCAAAGTTGAAATGTTTTTTATTCTCTAAGATTTTTAAAATAACTTAAATTTAGGACGAAGAGAGTAGTACATATATGATATCTTGATAACCTCGATCGTGCCATGGTCCCGGTGTTGATCGGCAGTGCAAGCGGAAGCTTTAGGTTAAAAACATCGACGACTTACACAAGGATGGCCCCTGGCCACGTGATGGATGTAATAAGTAACCTGCATGCGTGTACCGTGTACCGTGCACGTGCGTGCAATGCATGGACTGTACCTGTGATGGATCATGGATGGGAGTAACAATTTTCTTTTCTACAGCACAGTGCACCCAGTGCACGCATGTCAATGTCATCGTCGTTCCTGTTCTCTCCTCCGCCTGTGAACCCGCGCCGACCCCGTGCCGTCTGCGCCCTGCTCCCCACGTGCTGCTGCCTCGATGCTCGCCGACCCGCCGTGGCAAGCCGATCGACCGGATGGCATAGCCCGCCCAAGTCTGACACACCGCCAGAGTTTAGGCCCCGTTGATCGTAGGATTTTCAAAGGAAAAAGTGCACGAATCAAGATTCCTCTATTTTCTGCCCTGTTCATGCCTATATGTTGATCCTTAGCTTCAATCCTTTTATCCTTAATTTTATACTCAGAATATTATAGATTCAAACATTTTCCATGCACACGCGTTCTTGATCATGACCTATATCACACATGTTCTTGATCATCACAACAACTTCATAGTTGCATATTTAAGTTATTACTACGACGAGCGGTCAGAGGGTCGAGTCTCCTTAACCGAGGAGCAACGACGATTCGAATCGATTAATTAGATCCATGTCCACACGGTATATGTTGCACAGAAGCTAGCATATCACTACTACACAAAATCTTTTGGGAGGCACTTAGAAAATCTTAACTTAGGCGGGCAGCCTAGCAAACCACCTCGATTAAGAGAGGTCGGCCAAAGGCTGGACTGCCTGCCTCCAACCGCCTCAGTTAATGGGTTTTCCGAGGCGGTTACCCTAACTCCATAGCCATGGTTAATAGGCATTTAACCATGACGGTTTCGTTAGGTTAACCGCCTCGGTTAACTCTGGCACTATATAATAATAGCCAACCCCCTTCTTCCCCACACGGCTCCTCGTCCATTTTTTAAAATTAACCATTTCAAGGAGGAGGTTTTGCCCTTGGATTTTGTGAAGGTTGGCACCGCAAGAGATTGATTCTTACTTCTCAAATCTTCTTTTCCTCTCTTTTTCATGATTTAGGTGCTTTTCCAAATGGTTTAGATCTTGATCTAAATAGATGAGAGAGAATAACAAATCTAGACTTGGATTGGGTGAAGGGTGACACAACAACGTATTGATTCTTACTCTCTTCAATCTCCTTTTCCACTCTTTTTCATGATTTAGATGCTTATTCGATAGTTTTAGATCTAGATCTAAATATATAGAGGAGAGAGAATAACAGATATAGAGGTATTCTGTTTTTCTTATACCGCTCGACTAATTTGACTTTCTAATTCGGGGCGTTTTCAAGGACACAGTCATGGATAGGGAGAATTGGATGCACAAGACATCAAGGCTGGATCTGTCTTTAGTAGAAAATGTGAGGAAGAAGTTTATTCCCTTTGTGCAGAAACATCGTCTAAGTCTGGGTCGAGATCGCATGATGTGTCCATACAATGACTGCAAGAATTTTCTTGCCCAGGAAGATAACATTGTGCAATCACACTTGATATGGTATGGGTTCATCAAGGACCCAAAGTACATTGTGTGGAAGTATCACGACGAAAAAGATTCGAGTGTTGCGATACACCTGCAGAAAGCTCCTTGCCGGTGAATGACGGAACACAACAACCCTCAGCAGGGACAACATCTGCCGCCGATGATGATATGCGAGATGTCAGTGCATCACGTTGAGTGATCTGCTCCAAGACATGGGAGACGACGACGCTTGCGATGGGGAAGGTGACCATGTTGATGCGTTGCTACCAAAGGATGCAGAGTTTATTGAGGAGGTAGCTAACCGTCAGGACCACGATGATATTCTGAGAGACGGTACCGACTTTGAAGAAGATAAAATGGTTTTTATAAATAAAAGTCTTATAATGTTGCTACCACATCTAGCTTGTATAAATGTTATTGTCATGTTAAATGCTAACACATGTATTTAAATAAGGGAAATAAATATTTATTTTCTCGCGGTTCTAACTCCTTATTCTTTTATCATAAGATAAAACGGTTCCACATAGACTCTCGTGCTATACCGTTTGATAGAGCTACTCATGAGGAGCTCGAGACAAGTCTAACCAAATGCAAATTTGGGCTTAGCACGTCGCTAATAAATAGCGCACGTCAAATCGTCCTGACACGACGCTAATGAGTGTTCTGTAGTGGCATCATCTTATCTCGTCTCTGTCCACATAAAACTCGATCACACCGTATTACTCCCTTCATCGAAACGAATATATAATTCTTGCAATCCGAATAGTAAACTATCGTAAATTTTGACTAAAATTATACGAAAAAAATACTAACTCTTATAGGACAAATTTGTACCATTAGATCGGCTATTAAATATATTTTCATAATAAATTTATTTTGAGATATAAATACTAATACTTTTTTATAAACTTAATCAAAATTGATGTACACGCTTTTCATAATTGCATACTTAATGTCACTAGGCTGGAGGGAGTAACTTGTCCAGTCATATCCACAGATATTTTGGCATTCACAAGCCAGCACGTACGTAGTACCATGATCCATATGGCATCCATGTAACAGTCAGCATGTACTTACTTGTATGGACTGTAGCACCATTTATTTTGCATGGACTGTAGCATGCCTAGTCAGCACCATGTGCTAGCATGCGATCCATGTGCTCCCAACCTCCAACCAGCGGCGAACGCAGGAATTTTAAATTGGGGTGTACATGCTACTTATATACAGATAATAAAGAACCAACCCATTGTGGCATATGTAGAGATAAGGGACTTATTTGTTAAAGCTCACAACAGCTTAACCAACTAATGTGCTATTATGAGCTATTTTTATTTTTGACAAACATTTTTTTCTAAAGCATCTTCTTAGGTGAAGTTTTTTCTTCTCACACGAAAGGATGAGTTGGGATGAAGTTGAAAAATAGCTTATCCTAACTCTTTGGCTCATTTCTCTCTTTCATTTATGCATGAAGAAGCTATTGGTGAAATTATTTTTCGAAATATTTTTTTTAAATAGCTCAACTTCAACTAGAAATTTGATCATATAATATATTTTTTCAAAAAAAAAATATCACTGACGAAGCTAAATGTACACCGAGGCGTGCTGTCAAGGACGGGCAGAGATCGCTCTGGCTGGCTGGTTCACCAGTTTGCTTCTTTGGCTAGCAGGCCGGCCCAGCTGGATGCGGATGGACTTTAAACTCTGGATCAAATATACAAAGTTTTCTCTCCTTTTTCACGTATACTACATGTGTATCATAGTACCTGTAATTTTTTTCTCAAAATTATTGGGTGTACATCTGTACACCCATGTCCACGTACTACGTCCGCCAGTGCCTCCAACTCCCAAGTCCCAACCGTCCGCCAGTGCCTCCAACTCCCAAGTCCCAACCGTCGAGGCCGATCAAGGTCTGCGGCGCGCCTGAGCCCACCGTCAGTCCGCCCGCCCGCCCCACGAATGCTGCTGCTGCCTCTGCTCTGCCTCGGGACGGCGGCGACGACCAACCACCAGCCAGCCAATTGATGAGGACATCTCAACGGTACATGCTAGTTCAAGTATCAATAACTCATAATCTAACATGAAAGACACAAATCATGGTCTACTTACAAGAAGCCGTGCCAAAAAACTATAAGAGCAGGTGAATTTGTTCTTAACTAATTTTAATTTCAACACAAATCAAGGTCCTATTTTGATTGTACTTAGGTATATCCAAAAAACGAAGCTGAATCGGGCCACCAAGATCAAGCCGCTGAAGTGAAAAACGGACCAGTAGAAAAACGGACCAGTTCGCTCAAAAATGGACCAGTTGAAGAAACAGTTATAACTCTTGTTTTCTTGAAGCTTTAGAGGTCCATAAGGACTTGTTGGAAAGCTGGTGAAGTCTACTTTCAAATGCAACCGGTCTCACCTCATTTGGATGTTTCAATCAGCAGTTATGCTCAGATTAGTCAAGACTGCTCAGAAGTTCAACAGTCAGCATGATGCTCAAGTTGACGTGCAAAACTGTACCAATCTATAATATTTCATAGTGCATGGCGTACATGGTTCGAAAGCACGTCGAGTCTACTTTCAAACCCAACAAACCGTTCGTCATTTTGGACTTCCCAATAAAGAGTTATTACAAGATTAGTGGAGACTGCTCCAGAAAACTGCCAGCCGCGAGAAGACTCTTGAAAAACCATTTCGTGGAAGCCTTTTCACATTCTTAGTCTTTTCATTTCCATCTTACTTTCATACCTAAACGGGAGGGTTGTTCCTATTATAAATATTCATCTACTCTTAAGCATTAGAAGACTTTTGATAATATGAATACAAACCCCTTTATTCAGCTGTGTGCTAACAAATATTGAGAGAGATCTCTACCCCTTTGCTCTTGTGTTTTCCTTCGCGGAGATTACAGAAGTAGCCGCGTCATCGGCACCCAATCCATGCTCCTGGTCCATTGATTCCAGGTTGCGTAAATTGGTTCTTTGAGAGTGTGATTAGGCGAATCCTTGGTTCAGGCTGCCGTATAGAGACGGTGGTTGGCTCCTTGTGCGTGTCGTCAGGTTGCACTAGTTATCCTCGCTGCTTGCAGCAAGTTATCCGCTATTTTTCAGCAAGTTATCAAGATCAAGATCCTATGCCGTGAAGATCGGGACCAAGAACCTTATCATCTGGTATCGGAGCTTTCGTTGCCACGGTAGGATTCATTATCCCTAGCTACATATATATTTGTGTTTGTCCTATCCACCAAAAGCCACAAAAATATTTTTGCCATAGCCCTTTGTTACAATCTGTTATTCTTGTGAGTTTTGTTAAGTTTCAATCCATTAGAATCTTTGTTATAGTTGCTAATCATTGTCCTGTGTGTGTCCTTTGTGCCTCTTTTATATATCTGAAAATCCCTATTAAAAAAATTGAAACCGGTATCATCCTTCACGTTAACTTTAATCCTATCAAGTTATAGCCGACGGTTGTGTCTTGTTTCAACCAAAAATTGTGCAAGTGTTATATCTGATCTTTGTGTTTAGTCATATAAAAAAAGTGTGTCAAAAAAAGAGAAGAAAGAAAAGTTGCTGAAAAAAATTTGAGAAGAGTTGAGAAAGAAGAGTTGAAAGATCAGTTTGTGTATGTGCACAATTGCTGAAAGTTTTCATGTCAAGTTGAGCAAGCAGTTTGCTATTTGTGTTTGGTGCAAAATTTTGGTTGGGTCTGATCGCAACACTTGCATCCCAATCATATTCCTTGTTTGCATCAATTCTGAAATTTCTTTGTGTGTGTGTGATCATTTACATCTCATTCATATCTTGTGATCAGCACTAGACAGAGAACATCTAGTTTGGATTGTTATTTAACTTTACAACAACTAAAATTCAGATTGCATTCCTTGTTAATTTTTCCCCACCAAGCTCCACTGAAAACCCACCGTCATACGAACGCTGATCTCGTATTCGCTTAACCATCACTTTCTTGTTACCACCTCGTTTTGGCCCTCTGGAATCCACAGGAATTCATAAGAGCTTCAGTTGCTAAGAGAGGTGAGATTGTGAGATTTCCAAATAATATCCTATACCACATATAAGCTTGCTGTTTTGTATATGTAATAACCATGGCAGGTCGAAGATACACCAATCTTCCATTCTATGGAAGTACCGATCTAGAGGAATTTCTTGATTGGCAAGAGCAAATGGAGATTGAACTTGAAGTCCAAGATTTTTCAGAATTCAAGAAGATATCATGAGCTGTACTTGAGTTTGAAGATTATGCTCTTGATTGGTGGAAGCAATATCCACATAAGTGTCTCATCAAGAATTGGGAAGGTTTGAAGAAGGCCATGAGAAAAGAATTTGTTCCAAGAAAATATGGGCTGATTTTGCTTCGTCGTTTGGAGAATGTCAAGCAAGGTAATAAATCTGTCCATGCATATTATGATAAGCTATCTTTTTCTTTACATCGAGAAAATGTTGTTGATGAAATGGATGCAATGGCATATTTCAAGAGAGCTCTTAATCCTAATATTGCTGCTGCAATTGAGGGAAGATATTTTAGAAGTATGCAAGGTCTGTTCAGTTGTGCTATCAGAGAGGAAAAGAGAATTATAAAGGTGCAGCAAGACAAGACCACATGGTGCATTAATTTGTGCCAAGACTTATGTGCTAAACTGCAGCCCACTATATATTCTGTTGTTGGTGAGAAGCAGGCATCAAGTTCATGCAAGAAGAGAGGACATGCTGTCCCAAAAGTCTCTGCTGTTGATTCTAGTGCTAAAAGAGATGAAGATTAACAATTCAACACCAAAAAGAACTTTATTGTCCAGCAAGAAGATAACTCTATGTCCCTAGTTGATAAGAAAAATTATGAGTTATGTGATATTGCCTTGAATCATAGTGTTACACCAACTCTTGATATTGCTGCTATTCCAAAGTGCCATCTACAATCTGAAATTGTGAAGGAAGAAGTTATGAAATCTCCCCATCACTAGTTGTCTCAATTTGAGGCAAGAACAAGAAGGAAAATCTGCTGCACATGCCACACAAGTTGAGCCAGAAGAAGCCACTATGCAAGTTGTGAAAGATCAATAACCGAGTTGTCAAATTGGAGAACATCTTTCTCTATTGGAGGGTGAATTTTTGAGTAAAGAGTTGAAGGGACAAGGTGCGGTTCCACACCATGTAAATCTGAATTTTGATAACAAAGAGGATGTCATTCCTACTGCCCTGTCTTGTGAAAATGTTCACTTTATTGGACAGGAGGACCCATTGCAAAGCATGAACACAAGCAGTATAGATCTTACAAGTTTTGTGCCTTGTTCTAGTGTTGTTCATGGTAAAGATACATGTCCCAAAACTGTCCAAAATCTTGCTATGCAATATTGTGAAGAAGCAGCGCCAAAATGTGATCAAGAGGTTGAGAATACTTCATATTTTGAAGGTGCATCCAATCTAAATTTGAAGGCTTCCCATAGTTTCAATTTGCGAGCTGAATGTGAGAAGGACGATGCTATTGTTGTGTCACACAGTTCAAGTGACAAATCTGTCCAAGGAGAAGTTCCTCATGCTTCAGCACATCAGAAGCTTCAAACCGATGTTACTTCAAGCTTGAATGTGATGCCATGGCGTGATGTACCATCAGCTGCAATACATGATAAATTATTGGACAGTGGTGTTGAAAGTTTGTGCTGTAGCATGGCACCGATAGCTCAGGTTGAAAGTGATATTAGTGAAGATGATTCCACCTCAACCAATGCAAGTTTAGAGCCTTTGGAGAAAGTCAAAGATGATTATTTGCCTGTAGTTATTGCTGTCCCAATGCCATTGGAGCAGACCATGAATGAAACGACCTCGATTTCCGCGAAGGGAAATCCACAGGCTCGAATTGTAATTCAACAGATTGCTTGGGACAATCAATGAAATTACCCATATCTCAGTTGACACCAGGATCCATACAACGGTAATTAAGTCTTACATAAACATTCATTACATCGCCACACTGGCGGAATCAACATTCAGAGAAGCTTTAGAAGATGCGGAAACGATTCATCCTTCACGGCCAACTTGAGTGTAGCACGTGACCCTATTCCTCGCCATCGTCTTCCTCGAAGTCGTTCTCATTCTCGTCACCTGACAGCAAATTTATCAGTACGATATGTACTGGCCACGGAGCCCACCTATGCAGCATTTGCTTTGTGGAAAGTGGATGCAAGGTTATTCAAGCAGACCTATAGGCTGAGGTTTCCTATGCAGCTGTAAACAATGTTTAATTAGTCAGGTTTTATCTCTAGTTAACACCATCATCCCTTTTCCCATCACCACATCTCACATACCCACACCTCACTCTCATTCGACAGGCCCAACTCCCTCTCGGGTCTATCTCAGCGGCACACTACCACAGCGGGTACACTGCCGGAAAATGTCATCCAGGGAGAGAAGAGAACACTCACTACACTAGTAGAAGCTTCACAGGAAAGGTCCATAGCCAACAAGTTGGCATATGTATCGATCGATCAACCGTACACTCTGCAGAGGTTTCACTACCCACAAGATTAGCCATCATAGGTGTTGCGCAAACACCTAGGCAGAATTTCGGGTGCTTGCTTGCCTAGGTCGATGCCACCCTACCACTCAGCCCTGGGATATTCCGGATCCTACACCGTTATGCTGAGACTGGGAGACACAGTACCAGGTCCATCCAGTGGTACTGCGCATCTAGAACGGAACGGGAACCCATCGACCGTCTCCGCCCACCCTTATCACCTCTCAACCTAGCAGTAGTGGCACCGTCCTACCAAGTAGTCCAGCCGTCTCCCGCCCATCAGAAGAGAGTGAGTAGAAAAGGATTCCCATGAACCTAAAACTAGTCCATCCTAGGTTTGACCAAGCAGGCATCTTCACTTAGGGGATACTCTCCCCATGCCATCACAGCACCTCCATCCACGGGCTTCAAACCACCAAGGCTATCCCACCCGAAACCTCCTCAACAACTTTACCCGCCACAGGTATCTCGCTTGGGGATGCCCAGGTTGCACCCCCGGCACGACTTGCCCCATGGGCTTGTCTCACATCCCACTTGATCGACATCAACCCTTACCACGCACCCAGGACGCACGCAGCACTCTCTCCCAGTGGTTATAATCAGATATTCACCGTCCCAATTCCACCACATAGCATATAGCAAGTAGAAAGTAGTGGAAGAGTAACAGTAAATTAAGCGGCAGCTAACCTATCAGCGGACAGCAGGGTAAAGTCTTATCAAGGCAGGGAATTCAAATACACTATCATGCAACCAATCCATACATAATCGTAAAGCAATAGCAACAATGTCATTTGCAATGCGTAAATAGGATCTAAGGATTTGGCGGGACGTGGCACCTTCGTAGTCGTCTCCTAGCTCCTGAAAGTACTCGTGGTCGTCTTCCTTAGTCAGATCCTCCTCCAGCTCTGAAATCGAACACGAAATAGTCGCGTCAGCGACTCCTATAGAGTATATCAGAAAAATTCAATAAAATAAAGAGCCAAATGCACACAAACATAGTCTTAGATTGTAGATCTCATTTTTCTGAGAATTTTGATATATGGTGCGCAATTTTTGGACATCGTATGAATAAGTTATGAATTTCCGAAAATTATCCTATTTTCTGAAAATGGAAATTGGCCGATTAATCAGGGGATGACAGCTCGGGATTGGTCCACGTGGTGCGCGGGTCCAGTAGTGCGGCATGTGGCACCTCAACAGAACACAGACCCGATGGTCACCCACCAGGTGTTTGATGCTGGTTCCCAGAGAGTCGCCGGCGTCGGCGTAGCTCGGCGTAGCTCGGGGGTGGTCGGGAGAGCTCGACAGTGGTCGGGGGTGGTTCTCAGTGGTCGGGGGTGGTTCTCAGAGGTCGGGGGTGGTTCTCAGAGTCAGCCGTCGGGCTAGTGGTGTGTTCTAGAGTCCAAAAGGTGTCAGTTTTTGTTCCTGGTCGCGGTATTGAGAAGCTCCGGTCGCCGGCGGTGAGGCCGTTGCGCCGGCAGGGCTCCGGCGAGGCGCGACAAGGTCTGAGGAGTGGTGAATCCGCCACCCCGAGCTCTGTTGACAGGGATCCGACGTTCAATTTGGTGCTAGCAGGGTTCCAGGGCGTCTGTTCAAGGTGGCGGTGTCTCTCCAGTGCGGCGGACGATGACAGGGCGGCGATGACCATATTTCGGCAAGATAGGACTTGGCTTTCCCCAATTGGCGTGCTCAAGCAGTCGTCCGACCAGATGGTGGTGGGTTAGAGTCGTGGTATATCCTCCTTCTCTCCCACGGCATATGGCGGTTCTCCGACGAGGTCGCGACGCACACGAGCAGGGCGGACGATGCTTCCCCTAGCGCTTAGATCCGCGTAGGTAGCTCGGGGGGGTCGTGGCGGTGCTCCACGACGCTCTAACCTATCCGGGTGCTAGTCGGAATGCTCGGAACGGGTGATTCGGCGTTGGAACGCGTCGGTGGTGAGCGCGCTCTGCCGAGACTGCGTCGTGCTGCGTTCTCGGTCTAGCAAAGCTTGTAGTCCGGGGGTTTCGGCCGGTCGCATGAGTGCATGGTGCAGGTGATCTTCCTGAGCCAGTAAAGGCTCATGCCTACGCGTTCCATGGGCGGAACGCCATGGCAAAAGCAGGGCGAGGTTCGGACATGGCGTGCGGTGGCTCACCGTGGTGTCGGTGAAGCTAGGATGGCGGTGCAATGGCGAGTCAGAGCCGTGCAGAGCGATCGCAGTGCCGTGCCGCTCCTCGTCCGCAGCTCGGGCTTCTCCTCCGTGTCCGGCTTCGGCGTGCTCCGCGGCGGCAGCGCTTCGGCGGTGCTCCCCTCTCTCTGCTCCGCCCTTCTTCCTTCTCCCTCTCTCACACGGTGTGGTGTTGTGGCGTGGTTGGTGCCACCAGTGGAGGCGGCGAGTGGAACGAGGCTAGGGCGCCGTGAGGTGCTCCAATTTATAGCGGAGCTCGGGTGGCTACCTATGGCGGGCGGCTCTGATCTGCTCGGGCCGATCGGAGGGCTGTGGCTTGCGCGAGCTAGGGTTCCGGTGGTGCGCGCGGGCTTTTTGGCGAGCAAGGCAGGGGACAGCAGGGTCAGGGCTCTGCCATGCGTGGCGCTGTCGGTCACGCCATTTGCATGACTCTATCGGCCACCGTCTTTCGCGAGGTGAGAAGAAGAACAGTAGCGAGAGGAAAAACGCTGACGGGTGGGGTCGTTGCGGCAGTGACTCAACGCGCGCGCGTGAGAGCGTCGAGGGCGGTCACGGATGTTGGGCTGGCCCAGTGTGGTTGGTGCGAGTGCGTGCGAGAGATGGGCCGCGGCGGCGTTTGGGCTGGTTTAGCAGGCCGGCTGGGCCGAATGGCTAGCCTTGCTCTCTCTCCCTTTTCATTTTCTTTTTCTTTTTCTATTTTCACTTTAGTGTATTAATACATATATTACCCATTTTAAATATTGAGTAAATACAAACATAAATTGCAATAAATCCCAAATGTGATGCATAAGTTATTATTCTATGTGAATGGAATTAAAATGCAAGCTATACTCCTTTATTACCAAATTCATAATGAAACCTATATGCTTGCACAAGAAAATTGGGTTTTCATAATAAATAAATGAAAAATTTTAATTGGTTGGGATTTTAGGTTGTGTGGATTTTTAGGGTTGTTACAATGAATGATGAAACATATTCATATCTTGCTACCCAAGATGTTGAAGTGATTATGCATCAATACCCATGTGAGAATGAGAACCACAAAGCCAAATTGAGTGAGAGAGAAAATAAAAGTGAGTTGTGTGATTCCACTCAATGTGGGGTTGAGAGCATGAACAATATGAGTGTGAGAGATACACCACACAAAAAGAGAGAGTTACATTGCAAACCATGTGAGGATGGTTTTTGCGCTAACCCCATAATCTCTACTTCTAGTATTATCGTTTCAAATGTGTAGGTATGTGTTGACGGTAATTATTGTATGATTTTACCCATCAACTAAACATGAAAAGGGTATAAAAGCAAACAACAACATAGGTTTAGGGGTTGAACTGACAGAATTCCACGAGTTTTGGTGAATCTGTGTTTCGCAGGGTGTTATCAGGAAAAAAACCAAAGGAGACCCACATGTCGAACTAAAACATCGAATTCGACCGCGAAAGGAAATCAAGAAGAATCTAGAAGACACCAGAGACTCACCAGAGAAGACGGGACGCATTTGGACTCCGACGTGGATCGGCCGATCTCCCTCCTAGATCGGCCGACCTGTCAGTGTCACGGAACCGCCTCCGCTTCGACGTGGCCCCACATCCTCAAATTTCACGCAATCCTAGCCGCCCGTCGAAGTCGGTTTGATCCAAGGTCTATGATTTATTCCACCAGTCTATATAAAGACCCCCAGATCCCCAAGGTTTCAGACCAATTCATTCAATCATATGTAAACCCTAATCGAGAGGTGTCCCATGAAAGGATAACCTCTCTTAGGGATCTAGGAACTAGATAGTAGAGAGATGGAGAGCGAGGAAAGAGTTAGGAGGAGTTGCCGGCCTGTCGGTGATCCCTCTACGGCTTGTACTTCGGTAGAATCTAGCTCTATTTGAGCTAGCTCTTAAGATGTCTCCGGCAACCAACTTCGGATTAAAGTAAGTTTATGTTTATATTGTTCTTCTGGTTTATGAGTCTCTTTTGAGTGCTTTAATCTATCCGGCTTAGGTTAAAGTAATATTCGTAGTGTAAGCGTGGTGCTTAGACTCGGTATCTCGTAAATACACCCTACTGTTCCGGATCGGTGCTAGATCGCGGTAGACTTAGTCCTTGACGCTACCGTTGAGTCCTTTGTAGTCCACCTCCCGTCAGTAGTACCATGTAGGACTTGTGCTAAGGAATAGCATCATCTTTTGATGTCTACTCCTTATGTTCATCCCAGATGAATCAATAGAAGACTTAAGCTCGCCCAAGTAAGAAGTAGAAACCCCCTAGTTATCCTCTCTACACTCATATTATCTACAACCTAGATCACCATCGCCATATTATCTACACCCTTGATTACTTTAGCCATAACCATAGTTGCAACACCACCATTCTTGATTCCATCACCACCATCATTGATTACCACCTTTTGACTTAGTTTTTACCTTTACTTATTGACTACCCCTAGTTAAGTTAGATCGTAGTTAACCAAGCCCGTTTCCCTGTGGATACGATATTTAAAACCCTCCGGGTGAAAGCTACAACGGTATCCGTGCGCTTGCGGATTTATCTGTGTGCACTTAAAAAATACCAACAGTATGTAAGGAAAAGAAGGAAGATATTAATACTCTTGACAACACTACACATCATGAGGGAGATAATAAGAAGGTAGCCATTCTTGAGAACCAACTCGGTGGTGTCCAAAACATGAATCATGAAAAGGACAAAGGTATGTTTTCAGAGATGCCAACCATGGTACTTGTACCATCACAAAATCTGAAAGGTAATGCAAATAATTTAGATCTGAATTTACTGATGAGCCATTGTGATGACAAATTTGTTTCAATTAAAATTGAGCATAGACAAAATCTTTGTGTTGATTTGATAGATTTATATGTTCATGAAAGAGCTGGAATTTTGAAAGTTGAAAACCATCTTTTAACCAAGAATGATCCTTATTACGCTTTGTCTAATAATACTTTACATGGTACTAATGTTGATAATGTGAAATTGATTACTCATGCTGAATTTTTCACAAGAATGTCTTCTGCTGAATGTGTGAGCTATGTCGTGCTTAATAAATTTGTTCATAATGACAAAATGATTGAAAAACTTATTGACATATCATCTATGAAATCTTTGAATAGTACATATGGCTGCAAATTTACATTTAACTTAATTGGAAATTTTGCTATAAATAAATTCTATCTTTGTGCCCTTTGTATAACATGTGATAAGATTCCTGAATTAAAACTGAATAAAACGAGTAACTTATTTTGTGAACCATACTTTTCTAAATTTGATATGAATAGATTGTTTAGTGCTTGTTGTTCAGAACCATCAATGTTATTTTCTTGTCCATACTTCTCACTGAAAGACAGAAATGTTGCACAAACATGTCATACTCATTCACCAAAAGTTGTCCCATCGACATTTACATCCATGGAGTTTGAAAGGTAGATCTCTAAACCTTTGAATCAATTCTGCAGTAAGAATATTTATAATGTCATGAGTGTTTCATTCCCATCTTTTGATATAATTGATCCTGCTAAGATGAAACAAGATAACATGGATCACATGTGTGGACTAAAGGAAATTCTTGTGCTGCCATCTTATAACTTATTTTCATGTTCACCAAAACTGAGAAAAAATTTTCTTCAGAGGAATGTAAAAGTTGAAAATATTAATTTGGATCATAAATTAAGAAATGAGCAAGGTAAATTAGTTGTTGATAACAATTGGCATGTACATCCACCCTCTATTTTGTTTAGACTGTTTTCAGGAGGACAAAAGCCAAGGACGGCTTTTCTTGAAGGGAGGGAGGATGATATGACCATACCAAGGACATCACCATTCACTCCAAACTCCAAACATCCATTCAAGGTGAAAGCTAAACTTGATTCTAAACTGTTTAGGTTTCCACCTTTAAGACTACTACTTGGTTTATATGATTACAGATTCAAACACCTTGCTATGATGGAAGAAAGAGATTATCAAAGAAACCAAACACGCGGTTCTATTGGCCTGGCACAAATCTTGAGGTTCGACGAATTAGAGTCGAGGACGACTCCTTTTCAAGAGGAGGAGGATGATGAGGACATCTCAACGGTACATGCTAGTTCAAGTATCAATAACTCACAATCCAACATGAAAGACACAAATCATGGTCCACTTACAAGAAGCCGTGCCAAGAAACTATAAGAGCAGGTGAATTCGTTCTTAACTAATTTTAATTTCAACACTTCTAAGAATGTTATACTGCCTAAGTGTTCTATTTTGATTGTACTTAGATATATCCACAAAGAGGAAGCTGAATCGGGCCACGAAGATCAAGCCGCTGAAGTGAAAAATGGACCAGTAGAAAAACGGACCAGTCCGGTCAAAAACAGAACAGTTAAAAAAACACCTATAACTCTTGTTTTCTTGAAGCATTAGAGGTCCATGAGGACATGTTAGAAAGCTGGTGAAGTGTACCTTCAAATGCAACCGGTCTCACCTTATTTGGATGTTTCAATCAGCAGTTATGCTCAAATTAGTCAAGACTGCTCAGAAGTTCAACAGTCAGCACGATGCTCAAGTTGACGTACAAAACTGTGCCAATCTACAATATTTCATAGTGCATGGCATACATGGTTAGAAAGCCCGTCGAGTCTACTTTCAAACCCAACAAACCGTTCATCATTCGGACTTACCAATAAAGAGTTATTGCAAGATTAGTGGAGACTGCTCCAGAAAACTATCGGCCGCGAGAAGACTCTTGGAAAGCCATTTCGTGGAAGCCTTTTCACATTCTTAGTCTTTTCATTTCCAACTTATTTTTATACCAACACAGGAGGGTTGTTCCTATTATAAATATCCATATACTCTTAAGTATTAGAAGACTTTTGATAATATGAATACAAACCCCTTTGTTCAGCTGTGTGCTAACAAATATTGAGAGAGATCTCTACCCCTTTGCTCTTGTGTTTTCCTTCGCAGAGATTACAGAAGCGGCCGTGTCATCGGCACCCAATCCGTGCTCCTGGTCCATTGATTCCAGGTTATGTAGGTTGGTTCTTTAAGAGTGTGATTGGGCGAATCCTTGGTTCAGGCTACCGTATAGAGACGGTGGTTGGCTCCTTGTGCGTGTCGTCAGGTTGCACTAGTTGTCCTCGCTGCTTGCAGCAAGTTATCCGCTGTTTTTCAGCGAGTTATCAAGATCAAGATCCTACGCCGTGAAGATCGGGACCAAGAACCTCATCACCAACCCAGGCGAGAGGCTCAGGCTGTGGCGCGGACTCGGAGGCGTGTCCATGTGCACTGCCCCTCTGCCCAACCCCGTGACATGGTCCTTGGAGCTAGGTATGAAAATGGTATGGATATTTATTTGACCGTCCGTTCGACCGAATCCGTTTAGAGGTGTTCAGATCTGTCCGTATACGAGTTCGGACATTCAATATCCGATACCATATCCGTATCCGAATACTCAAATTGTATATTTATGATGTCGACATCCAATCGTATCCTATCCGGCATGGTTGATACAATCCGTATTCAAATCCCAATCTGACCAGAAATATGAAAACAAATATGATATAGTGATATCCACTCGTATCCGATCCGTTTTCATCCCCACTTGGAGCCGAGCCAGTGAGGCCGCGACCGCGCGCGGACACAGGGGTTTTGATTTTGACCAAAAAAAGCCTCACGCCCGCACGCACTGGTTGCGGTTGGGGCACATCGCCAGCACACGCGGCCGCACCCACACCCACCCACCCAAAAGGCGACCGCCCCGCTCTACGCATGTGGGCGCTGCGTGCGTCGCGCACGGTCGCAGGACGGTGCCCCGTCTCCGACCTTCCGTCCATTTCCATTACACTCCTGTGACAGAACCGCCTAAATCATCGGGCCCACGTGCACTATCATCGTCCCTAAGGACCTCCGATTACTATTCACGAGTTCCCTTCAACTTAGGTGGCCTGCCGGGTTTCCACGAAACCCTGATTTCCCCGAGGATCTCATTGTAAAGACCTTGCAAGTATTACAGCAGTTTACACAAATAATAAGAATCAGAGTAGAGAGGGCGGAAGTATTACATAACCATAGATTTACAAATATAAATTACATTATTCCCGAACTAGAGTTTCGTAGTGCATTAGCAGTATACGACTAGACACCCTGCCCAAGGATTGTATCAAATACACCTCTTCATTCATGCACGATCCGTTGACCAGCACGGTCCCACGCAAAACTTTACACTTACTTCACCTGCAACAGGGGTTAACAAACCCTGAGTACATGGGGTACTCCGCAAGACTTATCCGACTAAGAAAAAGATGAGACTCAGGAATGCAGGCTGAGGGGAGTCAAGGTAAGGCTTTAGCAAGAGTCAAAGTAGTTTTGCGGAAAAACAATACTAATCCTACTTTTAGTATTTTACTCAATATTATTTTACTTCATATCAATAGTTCTCAGTTCTTACACATATATCTTTCATTTCCAATTATTTAATCATTCTCAAAAATATCCTAGTTCCGAATCACTCTTCGTTGTAAGTGTGAGGATCAAGTCTCCATAACCGAGGAGCAACGACGATTCGAATCGATTAAGTACCCAGCTGCGGATCCCTATCCACACTGCATATGTAGCACCTAAGCTTACATATGCCAACCCCGCCTACCACGGCTTTTCTACCCCTGAACCGGTCCTGCGCCACCCGAGAGCACAGTACTCCTCTCGTCTCCAGGCACGACGGCCATGAGGGTACACGCTACTCTCGCCATCTCTCCACTCCCAGTGCGTGGTTGTCTGTCCAAACAGTAGAGCCACCGGAGTCAGAGGCTTTCCGTAGTATGTTGCTAGTTGCAAAGTCTTGATCACAGCAGGCCGACAACGAACGGTCCCTAATTCTTTTTCGTTGGAAACCATGCATTGGGACTCTAACCCAAGTACACTGGTGACCACCTGATTTTCACATCCTTTTTCTGATGGCGACGATAGTTGGGACTCTAACCCAAACAGATGGCCAACCAAACAGAAAACACATCCCCGTTAATGACAATGGACTGGCCAAGTGCACTGCCAACGAACGAGGACAATACCATCCCCTTTCAATGATTCATTCTTTGCATATCATCATAGTTTAAAATAGCATTTTTGCAAATCTACTTATTAAGCATGACTAAGCATTTTTCAATACTTCAAATAAATCAGATTCTCAGGTGATGATAAGTGGTCAAGGATGGTAATGCATCAATTGGTTATCACTCAACTCCTATTAACCTAATGCAAAAGATTAACTCAAGTGATAAACATTTATAAAACAAGGAGGGGCTGAAAATGCATCGGGGCTTGCCTATTGCTTGGAGCAGATACAACCCTGAAGCCAATTACCGAGGAAATTCCACGTCCAGGGAGTGAAGACCAACTCGGGACTTGCTTCAGACAATAATATCCCGCGTTCACTACACGTAATGAAATGATACATGCTTTAACATAATGAAATACATGCCATGATGTATGAAATAAAAACTCATAAGTGTATTAATATAAAGTAAATATAGATCGGAAAGTTCAGTACAATTTTCTTTCACAAAAGAACTAAGGTTTTGATTATGAAACATATTCTTTTATTTAATTATTAAGTTAATTAATTATAAACCAAAAGACTATATCAATCAATACCCTAACATGAAAATACTTAAGCATTTTACCCATGTGGTTGCATACAAGAGAGGCAATCGCAACTATATACATGCATCCATCCATTAATGAAATATTTCATAATTCACTTTAATTTTTAACCAACAATAAATCACTTTAATTATTAATTAATATATGTTAACTATGTTAATCTTTGTTAATAAGCTTTTATTAACCACTTTAACAATCGTTGACAACAAAGTTAACCCTTCTTTAACATTAGTAAGTCATTAACCATTAATGATATGTGTCAATTACATATATCACTATTAATAATTCCTAACTAACAATTTAACAATGAACTCAAACAACTAATAAAATATCAAGGATCATCTTAGACTAATGATCCAGGGTCAACACACGATCCAAAAATCACATGTAAACTGTCACACCCCAAAATTTCTATTTTGGGTTGTGCATAGAAATAACTAAACAAAATAAATAATTTTAGAATTTTCCTAAAATTTCTCAAGGTTTAATAATGATGTTTGTAATTTGAATAGTGAAATAAATGATTTTATCAAAAAAATTGAGAAAATTCAAATTGAGCACTTAATTTGTTTTTCCTTGCATTTAACCTAGGGCAAATAATAATTTTGAGTAAATAAAATCAAATTTAAGTTATAGAAACATGTTTGTTGCACTCATGCTGGGGCATCTAATTTTATTTGATTGTTGGGCTAGTGGGGTGAAAAAAATTTCAAAACTTTGTTTAAATTTGACTTGGTTCGGTTTTGAAAAGAAAGTAAAAAGGATTTTCCTTTTATCCCTTTTCCCTCCTCTGCCTTCTAGCCCGGTCCAGCAGGCCCTCTCCTTTCTCTCCCTCTTTTCCTTGCACGTGGGCCAAACCCAGCCAGCCCGAGCCGGCCCACTCCACTCCCCTTCATCCCCCGCGCGCGCAAGCAGGCCGCGGCCCAAGTCGCCCGGCCCATTTTCCCCTCGCGCGTGCCCTGCTCTCTCTCTCTCTCGCCGACCGCTGGGGCCCACCCGTCAGTGGCTCACACCTCTTCCCCTACCTCCAGCCGGAAGGGCGCTGTAACAACCCGGGTTTTCCGACAACCAAAAATTCGAGCTTTTTAAAATTTTTCATGCAAATGTGTGCAACATATAGCTTCTTAGCTTAACCGCGACTAACACGCTAACAACCGTTGCACGCATATAGAGTTGCTTATAGGATTTTGTCAGAGTTCTTTATTCGGATTAGGGTTTTTGCGTTGGAGAAGCACAAGTCCATAGCAACTGCCCTTCGTCCCTTGCGGGACTATCTTGAATTCCCCCTTGCCTTTCTCTCAAATCAATATTATTTCCGTCACAATGTTTAACTTCCTATAAATGAAAATGGGGAAAAGAAATACCTTTTCTCCCTATTCCATTCGAATTCCTTTCTCGAATTCAAACCCTTTTGAACACCACAAATTTTATCTCAAATAATCAAAGTGGAATTCATCTCTTCCCCTCCATCCCTGACCGCAGCAGCCCAACCAAGCGAAAACCGCGCGGCCCAGCTGCACCCATGCACGGCCCGACGCCACCACAGCCCAGCCTGCTCGCGCCCTCCCTTCCTCCACTCCGTGGCCCATGCGCACGCAGCAGCTACGTGGCCCAGTCGGCCCACTTGGCCCATGCAGCCGCCACCTTGGAAAACCCTAGGAAGCAGGGTATCGCTCCCTCTGGGAGCCGCCGCCGCCGCCGCCGCCACATTGGGAGGGAGCACGCGCACCCCTGCGCTCTCGGCGTCCGTGCCCCGCGATGCTGACGTGTGTCCCCTGGCACAGAAGCCGAAGATCGACACCGTTCATCTCCTCGGGAACCCTAGCTCGCCCGGTATAAAACGAGGAGCCGCCGCACCTGTTCATCATCTCCGCGAAGCTGCCGCCGCCCTCTGCTCTCTTCCCCAACGCGGCGCACCCTGCTCGCCTTTTCCGCGCCACCACTCCGCTAACACAGCCACAGCGGCCATGCCCGCAGGAACTGTAGCCGGTCAACACATCCGTCGAGCTAGACGACGAGCTCGCCTCTACCGCGACGTCGTCTTCTTCGACCAACGGACAGGAGCACCACGTCACCTCTCCGAGCTGGACACTGGTGACACCTCAGACTGCGAACCACAGCTCCGACCTCGGCCATCGCGGAGCTACGGCAAGCACCGCACGGCGCTACCATGACCGCGACCGGCGGCGTCCTCGTCTTCTCTGCGTGAACGCCAAGCTTCCTCGAACTAGCACACCCCTGCGACGCCCTCCTCACCGCGTCGTCGTGCTCTCCGTCCACGGCCGTCCGTCCCCAACACCGACCGCGCAGAGCCGAGCTCGCTCCGACGTCGAGCACCTCGCCGTCACTCTCTGCTCCACCACCGAAGCCGTCTCCATCTCATCTGGCCGCGCAGCGTCCCCACCGACTTCTCACCACCAAGCTGGCCACGATCGCAGCGGTGCTGCCACCTCGCTGGAGGCCCGATTTCCCATCGGTGAGCATCTAGTGGCCAAAGACTCCTTCTCCTTTCACCTTGTTGCAACCTGTACGGAGACCGGCCTTCATGCCGTTTGTTCCACTACGCAAGAAAGTGACAAGCCACACCAACGGGTCATGACCCCATCCGCAAGCCACGACAACGTCCCTGTCCATGGTGACCATGAACCTGATGCCGCCCAGACCCTGCTCCTCGTCACGATGAGCAGATCCGCCACCAAGCGGAGCCGGTGTCACCGTCGCGGATCGGCACGGCACGGCGATCACCCTGCACGGCATCAACACCTCGCTGCACCACCATCCTATCTTCGTCAACACCACGGTGAGCACCACGGCCTTCTCGGACCCGCCATGTACGCCACCGCGTCCCACCCCAGGGAACGCACCGGCAGAGCCACCACCGGCTCAGGAAGAACACAATGCACTCACGCACACCGGACTAAACCTAGCCAACCGGACGACACATCATGAACACTTACGACGGGCATCGCCGTCGCGTGCACCTTGCCACTTGACATCGACCTTCGTGCTGTGATTCCATGCCTTGATGAGTACCCGCACACATCCCGACACCTCCCAGACACTTGCAGCCACCATCGGCTAGCCTCTGGCCACTCCAGCCAGCCTTGGCCAGTCACCAACCCTGCCCGGCCAGCCGCGGCCAGCCACGACCAGCCTGCAGCGGGCCACAGCCAGCCACGGCCAGCCACAGCCGGCCAAGCTAGCCGCAGCTAGCCAATAGCAAGCCATAGCCGGCCAGAAGCTTCCAGCAGCTGGCTGAGAGAAGCCGGAACATGTAACAACAAGCCTCACCACTTCCCTTGGACACCGACCCGGTTCGACCTTCATGTCGTAGCTCCGTTGTCAGATCTTGAGGCCCCATAGATGATGCTGGACTGTTGGAAAGACCAATCGATAGATGATGTTGGACTATTGGAGAGCCCAAGTGATAGATGATGCAGGACTATTAGAGAGCCCAATTGATAGATGATGCTAAACTGTTGGAAAGCCCAAGTGATAGATGATGCTGGACTGTTGGAAAGCCCAATTGATAGATAATGACGGACGGTTGGAAAGCCAAAGTGATATACGACGCTGGACTATTGAAGAGCCTTTTTCCCTTACTTCCTGTACACCTGTCCTCCATATTGTACCCTATCCTTATGATCTATCTATTCATATATCTGTTGTACCCTAACCTTACGATCTGTCTGTACATGTATCTGTTGCACCCTATCCTCATGATCTACCTGTATCTGTATTTGTAATACAGGATCCATCCATCATAATGCTATGGAAATTGTGCTACTCCACTATTTTGTCGAGTCATTTTGTCTTATGGTCGTGTCATTGGATCTTATTGTTGGTTGTTCGTCTGTGCGCCTCGCCATGACCATGGAGTTATACCCCATTTTGTCGTTCTTTGCTTCTTCGTGCCCAAGCCCTTGTGTGCTTGTACCCTATGCGACCGCCGCATCTCTTCGATTCTGCGGTGACAACCGCACCGCTACAAAACAGAGGGATGACTTAGTGCCAGTGCACCCAGGTTGTGGTACCCTACAAGTGGTTTGCGTACTTGTTTTCTTCTGTGTGTCTCACCTTTCTGACGCCCCGTCTATGTCATGGCGCGTGCGTTGGAAGATGTAGACGACCGCCCTTTTGTGTCTCTCACTCTTCGATCCTGTTTAGCCCGCTCTGTTCGATCCCGTCTCATCCATGGTGATTGGATCAAAGATCGGACTAACTCCTTTTAGTTAGCAAAGCTATGGTCTTTATCAAGATTTCGGATCTATGCGAGTTGACCCGATCGACTACTTAACTATCTTCACTAAAGATGCGACCGAGAATATGATATGGGCGTGCCTAGCTAGCTCCTCTCTCTTCCCCTCTTGAATCTTGGTGTTTAGGCACTTGTATGTTTGTACCCGTTTGAATCACAGCCTTGGTACCCTACAAGTGGATCAAACACTCGCACTATCTTGTGTAACATTTATTGTCGGCAATTCCTTGTTCTTCCCTTCTGATCGGCCGCCCTCCGATCCCCGTCTTCTCTATGGCGTTCGGATCGGAAGATCGTGAGCCGTGGTGTTTGCTATGGACAAGCTCTAGCCTAAACCGTTTATCATAAAGCCATACTGGCTTGGCTACGACTTCAGCACGTGCTTAGCAAATCACCACTTTGGTTCTTTGGCCCGATGAAATCGGACATACGCCGAGAGGGCCAAGTCATGTACCTTTTATTATTTCTCCAGTGTTAATGAATCTTCCCATGTCACGTCGTCTTCTGGTGTAATGGGTGTTTTTCTTGCCTTGTATTGCTTCGCGGAGTAGCCGATTTTGGATTAGCAGCGAACGGATTGAGACCCGCTGGAGGAGGAGAACATGGACGACGCCGGAACAGTGGAGTGAAGTCGCCCTAGGAGGAAGCGACCCAGCAGAACGACTACACTAACTGAGGAGTGCTCATACCACTACTTCCTCGACAACGCAGGTGTCATGGCAGCACCTTCTTTTAGAGAATCCTATTAGACATTGCATACTTAGAATTGCTAGCGCTTTATATTTACTCCTTTGCTAGTATATGATGCATGCTACTACCTAAGCCATTTTTTACCCTGCTTGCAACCACTCTACTATGATACCCAGCTTCGCGCTCATGCTCTTTTATATATATATTTCTATCTACCTACTTGCTTGCATGTTACATCACCATAGTTATTAAATCCACTCGCATTGTATCTGAGATGTGATGCTGGTGGTGAACCTATGGGAATGGTTTGGCCTGGGATGCTGGACTGGTGGAATGTGAGCATGCTGCGTGTGTCTTGGGTGTGTGGTGAGGGTTGAGTCAACCAAGTGGGATACACGATGAGCTGTGTAAGCAAGTCTTGCCAGGAGTTGCATCTGGGCATTCCCACGATAGATACCTGTGGCGGGTAAACTTATATGAGGTGGTTCTGGGATGTGCATTGAAGTCCCGTGAATGGAGGTGCCGTGATGGCACGGGGAGAGTATCCCCTAAGAGAAGATGCCTGCTTGGTCAACCTAGGATCTACTGGTACTCAGGCTCATAGGAATCCTTTACTACTCACTCGTCTTCAATGGGCGGGGAACGGCTGGACTACTTGGTAGGACGGTGCCACTACTGCTAGGTTGTAAGGTGATAGGGTGGGCGGTGGCAGATGTCAGAAGTTCCCACACTGTCCTAGTATGACAGTACCACTGATTGGGCCCGGTACTCTCTCTCTCCCAGTCTCAGCGTTTCGGTTTATGGCCGAAGTTACCCAGGGCTAAGTGGTAGGATGGCATCGACCTAGGCAAGCAAGCACCCGGAATTCTGCCTAGATGATTGTACAGCATCGATGATGGCTAATCTTGTGAGTGGTAAAACCTCTGCAGAGTGTATGGTTGATCGATCGATACATATGCCGACTCGTTGGCTATGGACCATTCCTGTGGTCTTCTACTCGTGTAGTGAGTGGTATTCTTTTCTCCCTCTGGATGATGATTATCCGGCAGTGTGCCCGGTGTGGCAGTATGCCGTTGAGACAGGACCCGAGAGGGAGTTGGGCCTGTCGACTGAGCGCGAGGTGTGTGTGTGAGGTGGTGTATGGGTGGGATGATGGAATTGGGATGGACTGATAGATGGTGTGATATGGGTTAAAACTTGACAAACTATTATAATATTTACTACTGAATACTACTTGCATGTGCTTAGGTTGCAAACCACGGCAAAATATTAGGATCACCAGATCCTTTGTTTTCTCTTTTCCAGTAAAGCTCATCGGTGCTGACCATGGCCTGCACATATCTGGCGGTGTGCAGATCACCTGACTAACAGAGATACTGAGATAAGAAGAATTAGAAGGTCTCGTGCCTACGCTCAAGTTTGGTTCAGGAGATGAAGACTATGCTGCGCCAAGAATAACTCTGATGATGCCGTCAAGGAGGAGCCTTCACCCGACGACATGTTCCACCAACTCTGATGACGTCTAGATACACTCCCGATAGAATAACCCTGTAATAGGTGTGCTCTCAGTTGATATAATATAATGTAACTATTTGCGATGCATGGCTGTAATATCAACTGATATATGATAATGTGATGAGATACATCTCTTGTTTTATCACATTATAGCTCATTCTGTGGATTTTTCCTTCGTGGAAAATCGAGGATGTTTCAGGCGCCGCCGCCGCCGCTTCCCCTCCAGAAACCGCCGCCGCGGTGGCATTGATGGCCACCCAGCCGCCCACTCCGGGCGGTAGAAACTGCCCGTGCCCCTAGGCCGACCTCACCCGGGCCTATAAAGGCGAACCCGAGGCCCGAGCCCTTTCTTTTCCGTCCACCTCTCTCTCTGTTCACCGTTGCCGCCGCGCCGCCACCGCCTTTCCCTGCCACGATGAGCTCTCCGGTGGTACCGAGCCCTCCATCGTATTCGCCGTTGCCACCTCTTCGTCCCGGTGTTTTCCCCATCCCGTTTTGGTGGCCGGTGACCCATCCGTGCATGCGCCGACGAGTTCAGTGGGCTCTGTCCATGGCGTCACCGTGCTCCGAGCCATCGAAGGCCGCCACGGCCTTTACCTCCGAGCTCGCCACCTTCCCCGCGTTGTGCCGGTGCCCTCTATGCCACCTCCCGAGCCCTGCAGCACCGCCTCGCCGTTTGCCGGCGAGCTCCGCAGCGCCGCCCATGGCGCCACCGTGCCGGAGCGCCTCGGGAGCATGTCCCGACTCCACCACCGGACTCGCCTTCGCCCACTCATCACCCTGGTGTTCTTCGCGCAGTGAGCCGAGCACCAACTCGCCCCGACCTCCCTCGCCGGTGAGCTCAGGCTCGCCGTCAATGGTGTGCCGCCGCGCCGGAGGCGCCCCGGCGGCCGCACCCCTCCTCCCCCCCCCCCCCACACCCCCCCTCGCGCGGCGCCCCGTCTGGACGCTCAGTCCACCGTGGACCGAGGGAGACAACCCGCGCACCCGGTCCACGCGGTGCCATGGACCCGGCCAACCCAAGCCAGCCACCTGGCGTCCAGTCAGCTCCAGTACGGTCAAGCTCGGTCAACCGAGCGTATTTTGCGCTTTAGCCCTTCTGTTTTATCCAAATCAACCCGCAGTCCATTCCTATTCAAAAGTATTTCTTTTTAGTCCTGTTTTCTTTTGCTTTAGCCCCTGCAGTTTTCAAAAATAGGACGCGCCGTCCAACAGGTGGGAGGATTTTGTTTTTATTCAAATTAATTCAAAATTTAATTCAGTTTATTCAAAAAATGCCATTTTGATCTTATTTTGAGTATAACTTTCACGTTTTAAACCCGATTAGAGTGATTTTTGCGCTCACGTGTTCGTAGCAATACGCAGAATACATTTATAATATTTTCAACTTCTATTTTTATGGATTGGTGTATTGTTCTAATTTAGCTCTATTTGCATGTCATGTCTGTATGTGGATGCTTGTGTGGAGCTTTATGATCATGCCCAGTCGGTGAGAATTACGAGGATGATTTGAGGAGCTATCAATGGAACATTTGGACTAGAGCAAGGGTCTCAAGTTTATGGCAAGTATAGTTTGGGTTGTCTTTCTTTGATCATGATCTTTTGACTTAATTAATGTTTTAACATTAAACGATAAGAAGTCATTTTTACCATCTTGAGAAATTATCTGTAAGAGAACCTCCGGGATTGACAGTACAACTGTGAGGGCTACATGGCTCTGGTTTTAGCTCAGTATGAGGACCTTTTCTATCTTGTTAGAGGTTACCCTTGTGGCGCTAATGGGGTAAGGCAGACTGTGGATCCCTAGAGTGGTTGTATCACACAGACTAACTATTGAAACCTAGCGGCCCTAACTTGTTAGACAAACCTTTGAAAGGCTTCATAGTGAACCCTGTCGGCCTTCCTTGGTAGTGGGCTAAGAGGCTGATCACCTCGGACGAAAGGGAAAATCACGGCTCACAGTGAAAGTGTACACCTCTGCGCAAAGTTTATTAAACTGGTATACTAGCCTTGCTCAACGACACGAGCGGCCTTGGAATCCTTAAATTTAAGATGGTTACTTTTGATCGCTAACATGCTCATTTTTATCGTTTTATGCTCTACATTATTTATGTTACATTGATCATGAGTTTATGGGATCACTATCTTGTTGCTATACTTGCGGAGTTCGACATGGATTCACCCTTGCTATCTCCCCACACCTCAGGTGGTTATCAGATTGCTAGAGTTTGGAGGTGTTAGGCTTGTGATCAACTAGTCAGCTGTGTCCCTGTGGAGTTGGCGTCTACACCTGAAGATCGGAGTGTCTTTCCGCTGTTGTTATTTAAGGTTTTATTCTCTATGTTATTACGTTATGTATTTTAGCATTGTCTTTTGATATTACCACATATTTGTAGCCATATGTGTGATTTAACTTCCTGGGCTCACATATGGTGTGCATCTGGTTTTATCCTTAAAACCGGGTGTGACATAAACCCAAGTCATCAAGGTTAAATAGGATTCTTCTAATCAATTAATTTAATTATAATTTAGGAAATAATTTTATTTTATTCAATGGACCTACAAATTTTTGTAGAGATAGTATACAGTACAAAACAGTGACACGAGAAACTTCATAATTTTGGGGCTAATATTATTGGCTACAAAAATTATAGAATTTGCCATTTATGAATTAAAATGCACATTTTTATCATATATATAAAATGTTCAAAATGAACATTTCATATGTTTATAATAAACTTCATCGTACAGGGAAGTTACTCAAATATGTTCACAATTTTTGGAGCAATAATTATTGTCCTACAGAAATAACAAATTGAAGCACTATTTATATTTCGAGAAAAATAGAAAAGCCAGTACACTGACTGACCCAGCGCTGCTGGGCCGGCCCAAAACGAACCCAGCGCGGCCCAACTAGGCCTAGCCGGCCTCTCCTTCTTCCCCACTGCTCCACTCGAGCAGAGCAGGGGCAGGCGCGCGTGCGGCGGCTACAGCCGCGAGGCTCGCCGGCGGCGGCAACTACGGCGAGGGCAAGGGCACCAACGAGTTCCTCTCTTTCCCGTGCACCCTCCTAGGTTCTCTAATCACTGGCTAGGGTTCTGGGCTGCTCGCAACGCCGCCCATGGCGGGCTGGAGGCGCCGCGCTCGACGGCGAGCAACGTTCCGGTCGATTTGGTCCAGTAGGGTTTAAAAAGACAGGTCTCTGAGCATAAGGGCCTTACCAAGAACCTTGTGCTCGTCCTATATTCGACGGACATGCAGTAGAGACCGGTCGTCAACGTTTGCCACGGCCTCGACGTCGCGCTCTGGTGGCGAAGGCCCCATTCCGATGGTCTATGTGGTCCAAAGACGAAAATGTCGAGTCGGTAAGATTCTCTAGATCATTAGGAACCTAGAACGCTTACCGAAACGGATTTATCTCACCGCGAAGCGCCGGACACGGAAGAACCAAACGTGGCGGCGCACCGGCCGGCCGCGGAGAAGAAAACGGTCGCACGGCGGATGCCGACAGCGAGGGGTAACGCGAACTAGCTCAATGGATGCGCAAAGGAGTGTATCTTCTATCCTTGAGATGGAGTGGATAATGGTGGAGCAGCGGCGAGGAATTTGGCCGGGAACCGTGGAGCTCGTCGGTGACGGGAGCAAAGGAAAAGAGGAAGAACGGCTCTGCCCGAGAGCAGAGTAGGACCGAAACCCCCCCCCCCCTAAGAAGATTACTGTAGCAGACCTACTTTCAAAATTACTTTTTATTTTTCATATGAAGTCAAAAAATTTCCAAAATAAGAATTGTAGAAAAATTCAAACTGAACAACTTTGGTTTTGGAAGAAGTTTGAAATTTTGAATAATGTTTGAATAATTTGAAAGGGGGTAAAAGATCAATTTGAATTTCATTTCAAATCCAATCAAATTCCCAAGATTTTTCTTAATAAGTTGAAAATCTACAAAAATAAAGGTTGTTCTAATTGACAAGCCCTACAACTTTCATTTAAAGAGTTTTGTCAGATTCTTGATAATTTTTGAAATAGCATTTCAAATTTAAATTTCAAAGTATTGATTTGAGGTTAATTTGAATTTTCAATGCATAACTTTAAAATCTCCAAAAATAAAGTTGTTCCATTTTAAAATTACTAAACTTTTATTAAAGGACCATCATCAGATTCTTGCTAGTTTTTTAATATAAATTTTAAATTTAAATCTTCAAGCATAGATTAGGGTTTTATTTGAAATTATTTTTAATAACTTCAAAATTTCAAAAAATAGAAGTTGCTTAAATTTTCAAGATGTACAACTTTCATTTAAGGCCTAACAGCTCATTCTTGTTGGTTTTTGAATTAGGGTTTTGGGTCCATCTTAGGGTTTATAAATGATTTTCTTTTTATTTTTCAATTGGATTTAGGTAATTATACACCAATACACACATTTACATAATAAATCACTCTAAATCTTCTATACACAATCAGATGCAAGAATACAACTTATTTTAGTTGATGCATCTTAACATAGTTAAATATGGGATGATTTGCATGTGATCACGATGACATGACAGGTTTTAGTTAATGTAACACCAGGGGTGTTAGAACTCCCTCCATCTCAAATTGTAAGTCATTTTAAGAATCTTGGAGAGTCAAAACATTCTAAGTTTGGCCAAAATTATAAAGAAAAATACAAATATTTATGACACCAATAATATATATTATGAAAATATATTAATGAAAGAATTTTGTAAGTCATTCCAAGAATCTTGGAGAGTCAAAACATTTTAAGTTTGACCAAAATTATAGAGAAAAATATAAATATTTATCACACCAATAATATATATTATGAAAATATATTAATGGAAGAATTTAATGATACTTAGTTCATATTGTAAATGTTATTATCTTATTATATAAATTTGGTCAAAGTTGAGAAAGTTTGACTCTTCAAGATTCTTGAAATGACTTACAATTTGGTACAGAGGGAGTATTATTAACCATGGTAATAATAATATATTGAAAATAAATAATAAAGAGAAGAGCTGGCGCAGCAGGAACTGACGGGCCGGCCGGCCGTCGTTGGCGTGACCACGCCTGCACTGCATGCGCTGCTCTGTTCTGTTCCCTAGGGATGGCCATAGAGGGGGACGGGGAAACCCTTAGGCGCATGAGGGAAGTGCAGGAACGTACCTGATTGCGCAGATCTGGGAACCCTCGGCCTGTGCTGGCGTAGATCCACGGATCCGACTTGCAGTACCAGATTAGGCGGCCGGTGACTGATTGGGGCCCGGATCCGTGGCAAACGGACCGCAACCATGCATCAAAGATGAAGCAATCAATCAGCACGCGATGGATCGGGAAACCGTGCGGGCCAAAACCACAAAGGCGTATTCGACCGGAGGAGGGGAGGCAGAGCTCAAAGACACGAAAGTCGTGACGGCGTTGGAGTAATACCTGGTTGGACGGCGGGGTCGTGGACGCGTGCTCCGGGAACGTCGATGTGGAGGGGGCGCTAGGGCGGGGGAAGTCCACGCTCGGGGAAGTAGCGGATCCGGTGGCCGGTGACAGACAGGGGAACGGATCCGCGGCAAACGCCCCGATACCTGCATGAACGACGATCAAAACAATCGGCTGCAACGGGAAAACGAGGGGAGGAAAAGAAAAATAGAAGTCTTCGGGCGGAGGAGGGGAGGCAGAGGGCAAAGAACCGGGGGGCGGACATCGACGACAACCTGGGTGTCCAGCGGGGTCGTCGAAGCTCCAAGAACCAGGCCTTCGATGGGGATCCGGCGCCGGCGACCTCCAAGATCGAGAACAAGCAGATCCGCCGGTGCGGTGGGGGGCTGAGAGGGCGCCGGATGTGCGGCGACCGGAGGCGGGAGGACGGGCGCCGCCGCCAGTCACCCGCTCGCTCCCTCTCAGGAAACCCTAAGCGCGCAGCGGAAGCTAGGAAGTGAGCGACCAAGGGCTGCGGGAGCTGTGGCGGATAAGCGGTGTTGTACTTCAGGCCTTCAGCTAGGCTGGAGCGCCGAACGCCTGAAGGCGCACATTGAAATCAGCCCATTTCAGGGGCCGGCGTTTCAGCGGATTTCAGCCCATCCGAACGAAGCCTTAATATCAATGAGATGGAGGGAGTACCTTGTCCAGTCATATCGATAGATATTTTGGCATTCACAAGCCAGCATGTATGTAGTACCATGCTCCATATGGCATCCATGTAACAGTCAGCATGTACTACTAGCATGGACTGTAGCACCATTTATTTTGCATGGACTGTAGCATGCCTAGTCAGCAGCATGTGCTAGCATGCGATCCACGTGCTCAGCCAGTAGTACATACTGGTCACTCACGGGTCACAGGTCACGGGTCACGGTGATCGGTCCGCCCGTACCATTGCTGTCTACCGTTCTTCCTCTAGTCGTACATACTGTACGCTGCTGCACCATGCGTATTATTCCGCTCCAAGCGCATTATGTGTCGTCGTGAAGACGACGCGCGCGAATCTTGTGAAGATGAATAGCCGCCATCTTGGAAAAATGGAGAAATATGGAGACTATAAGAAAATGACGAATAATCCCGCAGCACAAAATGGGTCTCGTAGTCTTATTAGACATGAACGGCTCCATTGTAAGCGCCTGCGCCACCTCCAGGCCGTCGTCTCGGCGCCCTCCTCTGCATGCCCGTCCAAGAAGACCGCCAGCGCCAGATTCCGGCGCCGGCGCCGCACGGTGTCCTGCAGGGCCACCGGTGGCCTCTCATAAATTTATTTGAAGACAAAGAAGTGATAATTTTCTACTTAATTCGTCTTAAATTATAGGTCGTTTGACTTTTTCAACCCTAAGTTTGACCAATCGTCTTATTAAAAAAATTTACATAAAAAGAATTAAATTTAACATATTCTTAAGAACTTTTGTTAATAAAGCAAGTAATAACAAAAAATATCATGTTTTGCATAAATTTTTGAATAAGATGAGTGGTCAAACTTGACGCTAAAAAAGTCAAACGGCTTATAAATTGAAACGGGGGAGTATCTAAATAACTAGTTCAATTTAATAAAGTGAGATGTAGGATGTGCGCTTATTTTATGACTGAGGGAGTACGTAATTGAGTTTGAAATGGCCATGAGCTTTGAATCAGTTCCTTTTGGACGCATTTGAACGATGCCCCCATGGGATGCATGCATACCGCACGCACATCCATCGCCGCGCGCTCCGATCCATGTCGGGGCTTGAGGTTTGAGCCACGGTACCGTGGAACACGTGCGCGGGGCCCTCGTGATAAGTGTAGCGAGCAGAGAGGGCCCACGCGGTGTTGGCGGTGAGTGACTTGGGTCCTGTTTACAGCCTGTTCTTTTCTTTTGGTTGAAAATAAGCGCTGATTTTGAATCGTGCTAATTTGTTGTGAGAAAAAAATACTGTTTCGTGGCTGAAAATAAACGCTGATTGGTAAAAAATCAAGCTGATAGTTTAAAAAATTTCCAGATTCCTCGTCACATCAAATATTTAGACGCATGTATAGACCATTAAATATAGTAGTAGTTGTTGCCTGTTTACACAGTTTATCTATTTTTTTCGAGACAATTATTTTAAATCTACTTGGCACATGATTGGACACTTATTTAAAAAAACTCTCTATGGTATAGTAACGTTTCACCTCTACTTTTCGCGAACTAAAACCAGCTCACGAGGCATGCACAAGCAACACAGGACCCGTATGAGGCATGCACAGGGACTGAAACAGTATGATATTGACAATAATAATCTGACTCCAGAGCATGCAGAGCCCACGGCATTGTTTATTGTCATGTTACCAAACACATACTTACAGTCTGTTTTTTTTACTGAAAAATAAGCGTTGATTTCATCTCGTGCTAATTTGTTGTGAGAGAAAAATACTGTTTCGTGACTGAAAATAAGCGCTGATTCAGCCAAAAGAACAGGCTGTTAAGCACATCTCATTTTGAAATGGAGCCAGCAACCAATTCTTAATGAATTGGCTCATGTATGCCCACGCGCAGTCCACTTGCAGAGTTCCACTACTATATATACCCGCCGCTGCCGAATGCCGATGGATATGTGCGTGCCTGGCATCAACAACCTCCCAATCCAGCAGACATGACCAACGGCTCCATGGTGCGCGCCGCCTGCGCCACCTCCATCCCCGTCGTCTCGACGCACTCTGCATGCCCGTCCAGGAAGGCCTCCGCCGCCACGTTCCGGCGCCGCACGTTGTCGTGCAGGGCCACCGCCACCGACGGCCGGGGCGACGACAATAATGATGGCCTCCTGTGGGTGCCCCGGCGGGACATGATGCTGAGCGGCCTGTCCGGTGTCGCCGCCGGGCTCGCCTGGTACCCGGGCGTCGCGTCCGGCGCGGCCGATGCGCCGCCCAAGTGCGCCATTGCCGACAAGGTGAGCGACAAGAGCGTGAAGTGCACGGACCCGGCGGAAGGGTCGCCCCCGTGCCCTTGGGAGCCGTCGACGCCGACGGAACCCATCGACTTCACGCCGGCAAGCAAGGTGACGCGCGTCCGGCAGCCGGTGCATCGCCTCAGCCGGGAAAACAGGGAGAAGTACAAGGAGGCCGTCGCGAAGATGAAGGCGCTGGAAGTGAGCGAGCCGACGAACCCGCTGCGGTTCGCGGCGCAGGCGGCCATCCACGAGGCCTACTGCGACGCGCACTACAGGTACGAGGCGACGGGCGGGGAGCGCCCCTTCGACGTGCACTCCTCATGGATCTTCGCGCCGTGGCACCGCATGTACATCTACTTCTACGAGCGCGCGCTCGGCGACCTCATCGGCGACGACACCTTCGCGCTGCCCTACTGGAGCTGGGACGACCCCGCCGGCATGGTGGTGCCGCCTCTCTTCAAGGACTCCGTGGGCAACCCGCTGTACGACGCCAACCGGAACCCGGACAACCTCGACGCGCTGGTCGACCTAGAGTACCTCAGCCACAGGGGGGACGCGAGAATCCCTTTCAAGGGCCCCCAGAACCAAGACTACAAGGCACTTGTTAACAGGAACCTGTGCACCGTATACAGACAGGTATATATACATAGACATAGTCCATATATATATATATATATAACCTCCATATTATTCCACTCCACCAGCAAGTCGGCTTGAGCCCCGAATCGTTCTTGGGCGGGAAGTTCTGCACCGAGGGCAGCAAGACCGCGGGTACGCTGGAGCAGATGGCGCACATCGCCATGCACGTCTGGGTCGGCAAGGCGGGCCCCCCGACGGGGACGGATTGCAACGCCGAGACCGGCGTCCCGAGCCACATCGACCCTAAGACGCCGTTCAACTGCAGCAACGACATGGGGTTCCTGGGGGCGGCGGGGCGCGACCCGCTCTTCTACTCGCACCACTCCAACGTGGACCGCATGTGGCACCTCTGGTCCACCAGGCTCGGCGGCGGGCAGGGCTTCGCCGACGACGCCGACTGGCTCGGCACCAGCTTCGTCTTCTACGACGACGTCAAGAGCCCCCGGAAGGTGCGCATCAAGTTCTCCGACGTGCTGGACACCCGCAACCTCGGCTACACGTACGACGCCGAGTTCGACAGGGACCTGCAGTGGCTGCGCCCCAAGATCGTGTCGCTTGTGCCCCACGGCAAGGACGCCCCGCCGAAGGCCAAGACGAGGGCGCTTCTCAAGTCGGCGGCGCCGCCGGTGTTCCCGCTGGCGCTGACCAAGGGCCAGGTGGTGGAGCTGACGGACCTGGCGGTGCCGGCGAAGCAGCCGGGGAAGGAGCTGCTGCTGGTGATCGACGGCGTGGAGTACGACCCGCAGGCTCCGAACAAGTTCGACGTCGCCATCAACGTGCCCAAGGACAAGGCGCTCGAGGTGGGGCCGCAGTACAAGGAGTACGCCGGAAGCTTCGCCGTCGTGCCGGGCACGGGCGCCGGGAAGACGCAGCAGACCAAGGTCTCCCTCTGCATCACCCAGGTGCTGTTCGACATCGACGCTGAGGACGACAAGACCGTCGACGTCGTTATCGTGCCGCGGACGGATGCCAAGGTCACGCTCAACGCTAGCCCCACCATCCAGTATCGGAACTAGGAGCTAGTACTAGTAGTAGTGCTCATCAAGCACCGTATGTCCTACGTCGTACGTCGTATGTACTCATCGTTTGTCGACAATCATCGTTTCATCCAGTCACGCGTTCGCAAGAATAAACGCATTGTACCAGCTGTTTGCAGTCTGTGTTTTATTTGGAAATCCAAGGAATAAATAATGTTGGAGAAATGCTAAAGGATGTCCGGTTGTTTTTTTTGTTGTTGGGAACAACCGGTTGTTTGTGTGTCCGCGTGTGTACGAGCGGTGTGTCCGCGCGTGTGTGTGTTTGTGTGTCTCGTGTGTGTGTCACGTGTGTGTGTCAAGTGTGTGTCTCGTGTGTGTATCGTGTGTGTTTCTATTTATATTTTATTATTTCTATTTATGTTTTATTATTTCTAATTTCTATAAAATTTTTAAAAGTTAGAAGACGTCAGATCAAAATTTGAAGGTGCAAAAATCGTATGCTGACAGCTGTCTAAACTTTCGATTATTTGGTAGGTACGGCGTCGTTTTTCATCCACTGTTAACCTCCGGTTGTCGGCAAGACTACTAAACAACCGAACGTCCTGTGGACAGTCTCTTACCAAGGGCAGCTCGGGTATAATATAGAGTATTTTTGTTTGCAAAGAGTGATTATTTTGTACTACTCCGTCCTGAATTTGGTGACGTTTTTGATTTTTTTGTCAAAATTTGATTCAATTTAGAAAAACTACGTGCTCGTGCTTGTCTTGCCATCGCCGTCTAGCTAGCTCTAGCACTAGCAGGTAGCAGCTCGGAGGCCGGTGTGCGCAGTAGGGTACTAATAGTACGTGGAGTCTGATAGATCGTGCTAGTTTTTGTTTTTGTTTTTATTTTTGTTTTTTTGTTTGTTTTTGTGGCTGGGGTGCGGCGTGCTCTTCAATTTTTTAACTCTCCCTCGTGAGATTCTTCCACCCTGAAGTGTTGGTTCTCGGTGAATAGTTGATAGTTGGGTTTTAGGCTTATTTTTCTTTGTTACCTGTTTGTCAATTTATGGGCCTATTTTGCTCTTTTTTCCTTGGGCCTTATGTTTCTAAATTTTTGTGCCTACAAACGATTGGGCCCTATTAAAAACTGAACTATGGCTGGCAGATAAAATACAACAGCAGTTTCTCAAAAAAAAAAATGCAAACGACAACAGTGCGTCAGATTTTGATCGTGTGGTCTGTAATTCGGTTGTTGCAGCCTTTAGAAATACACGTTCTTTTTTCTGTTATTCTCTGTATGTTTTGATTCCTGGTGGCATTCGGTTGTTAGCAGCCATCAAAACAACCGAATGCCAGGTAGACACTACCTAATGTTGTTACGAGATACTTATTCCCTAGGATTTAGAGATGATTGTGGGCTTATATCAAAACTTACACCGAAGGTGGGGGGGCGAGTCAACTATCATCTCCTCCGTGTCTAATCTGTTGTTAGGTGGGCTGTTGATGAAGCCGATTAGTCGAAGCAACCAGCACACACGTCAAGTACTCGGAACCTATCCTTTCAAGTACTCGGAATCCGTCCCCCGCTGGTACGGTGCATCAGGTGGGAGTAATCGAGCGTCAGTAATGGAAGATCATCTCGGCGTTAGAGAGCTTTGTCATAACTAGATGGGATGAATAGCATTCAGCTACAGGACTTGCGCTTGGTCGAAAATATAGATGAGCAGTAGTAAATCTGTACGTGAACGTGGTTCATTCATATGCGCGAATACACGTACGGATCTTGGTCGCTTGCAAGGTCTTCCAAAAATCAGCTTACACACAGTGTGTTAGAGTTGATCTCGGCTTAAGTCACCAAATGACCGAGTCTTAAGGCCATGTAGCCCACCTCAAGTCATCTAATGACCGAGTCTTAAGGCATGCAGCCCACCAGCTCTAACTTCCGCATGTTGATCGGACGTGCGGACTGGTTTTCCACCACTGGCTTGGTCCTAATCGACGCTGTGCTATAAGAGAGGATTCCCCGTGGTCATTGGTGTGCACTGGACCCTCACGATTAGAAATCAACGTATCCCTATCCTACCGATCTGAGGAGGCACGAAAGTCGGTTGAAGATCAATGCTCTCTACTGCTCAACCAAGAGAAGGAGGCCGATCCAGCAGGCTTAGGTGAACCTCCTAAAGCAGACCGCACTAAGTTTTTTTTTAGGGGAAACCAGAGCTTCATATATTACTCATGAACCATAATACAATCAGAGTTCAACATGTCCGCCAAATCAGGTGGGGTTATAAGCCACTCCTCCACTTGATTATTCTGGGACACTCTACGAGCACAAGCATGAGCTACTTTATTACAATTATGATTAGTAAAACTCAAACGAAAATCTACAAAACTCTGGTTTAGAACATCCATCCTCTGTGAAAGAGAGGAGAATCCACGAGTTTTCCATTAACAGTGATGGTGTACATATACAGGAGTGCCGAAGCACTACAGCCGATCGTGACTAACTAACTCCTACACGATCGGATCACCTGAAGACTAGGGAGCACTAGCTGCCCGTTGGACTGAAAGACTGGTTCAGTTATTCCTATCCCTATCTATCAGGTAATTGGAGAGATTGTCGCTGACACCCCCCCACAGTTGAAGCTTCGGATGAACGTATGCACAAACTGTCTCGGAACTCATTGAACAATGGAGTTGGCAAACCTTTGGTCATGATATCCGCAAATTGCCTGCGAGTAGGAATCTGCAGAACCTTGAATTGCCCGAGCGCCACCTTCTCCCTCACGAAATGAATGTCAAGCTCCACATGTTTAGTGCGCCGATGATGAACGGGGTTTTCTGTCAGGTACACTGCGGAGACATTATCACAGTATATCACCGTGGCCTTGTCAATGGTGACGTGAAGCTCTTGAAGCAGGTTCCGCAGCCAGCAACATTCAGCGGCTACATTTGCAACTGCTCGATATTCTGCTTCGGCGCTTGATCGGGAGACAGTCATCTGCCGTTTTGAAGACCAAGAGATCAAGGAGTCGCCGAGGAACACACAGTAGCCCGACGTCGATTGCCGAGTATCGGGGCACCCAGCCCAGTCTGCATCAGAGTATGCCCGGAGGTCCATGGATGGTGCTGCCGAGATCATGATGCCATGATGGATGGAGCCGCGGAGGTAGCACAGAATCCTCTTGACAAGATTCCAATGAGAATCGCGTGGAGCATGCATGTGAAGGCAAGCTTGATTCACTGCATATGCGATGTCCGGTCGCGTAAGAGTGAGGTACTGGAGGGCACCTGTGATGCTGCGATAGAATGACCCATCGGCCGCAGGCTCTCCCTCGGTTGCGGACAACTTTGGCTTGGCCTCCAATGGAGTTGTCGCAGGGTTGCAATTGGCCATACCAGCGCGCTCTAATATGTCCTCAGTATACTGCGCTTGATTGAGTAAGAACCCTGCTGCATCGCGACGAACCTGAACACCCAGAAAGAAATGGAGATCACCAAGATCTTTGATGGCGAAGGCTTGACGAAGCTGGTCGATGACGCGCTGGACTAGTGCGGTGGATGACCCCGTGAGTATAAGATCATCCACGTACACCAGCAGGTAGGCGATCTCGGGGCCGTGCTTGAAGACGAACAAAGAGCTGTCCGAGCCCGTGGCGACGAAGCCCATGCCGCGCAAATGTCCGCCAAGCCGCTGGAACCAGGCACGAGGCGCCTGCTTGAGCCCATAGAGGGACTTAATATGCAAGCACACGTGGTCCGGATGATCAGGGTCGACGAAGCCAGCCGGTTGATGGCAGTACACCCGCTCGGCCAGGTCACCATGCAGGAACGCGTTCTTCACGTCAAGTTGACGAACGGGCCACCGTCGAGTTGCAGCGAGATGCAGTACTGTGCGGATCGTGGCAGGTTTCACCACCGGCGAGAAGGTCTGATGAAAATCAACGCCGGGGTGCTGAGAAAATCCACGAACGACCCACCGGGCTTTCCGGCGCTCGAGCGAACCATCAGGGTTGAGCTTGTTCTTGAATAGCCATTTGCCTGTGATGATGTTGGCATTGCCCGGTCGTGGAACGAGCGTCCAGGTTCCATTCGCCAGGAGCGCATTGTACTCGTCTTGCATGGCCGCGCGCCATCCAGGGTCCCGGAGGGCACCACAGACAGAGGACGGTGGCGGTTCTGGTGCAGTAGTCGTGGCCACATGTGCATATTTGGGATTTGGCATGTGGATGCCAGCCCGCGCACGAGTGACCATGGGGTGTCAAGGTGGAGCAGCATCGGTTGCAGAAGGCGAGGCCGGGTCCGTCGGTGTCGAGGAGGGCACAGTCGCAGATGTCGACCGCGATCCAGACGTCGTGGGAGTGCCGGTCGCTGGTGGTGACCGCGCACGGAGCGGCGAGGCTGCAGGCTCCGGCATGGCGCCGGGTGATGCCGGGTTCTGTGAAGTGCTCGGTTGCCTCGTTGGTGGCGGAGCAGTCGGGGCCGAAGCACCTGTGGTGGGTGCACGACCATGTCGCCGAGGATGACGCCGTCCAGTTGGCACCGGGACGACATCAGGCCCATCGAGGCATGCTGGCGGCGTGGCTGCTGCCGGAGACGGAGAGACCTGCGCAAATGGAAAGACAGTCTCGTCGAAGTACACGTGACGGGAGATTAGCACCCGTTTAGTATCTGGATTGTAGCACTTGTAGCCGCGCTGATCGAGTGGGTACCCAAGGAATATGCACCGAGCCGAGCGGGGCGCTAGTTTGTGCGGAGCAGCGGCTGTCATGTTTGGATAGCATAAACACCCAAAAACGCGTAGATGGCTGTAATCCGGAGGTGTGCCAAAGAGGAGTTGGAATGGTGTGCTATTGGCACGTGGACGGCAGGGTCGCCGGTTCAGGAGGTAAGTGGACGCCGCGAGAGCATCAGGCCAGAAGGTGACTGGCACCGAGGCCTAGAAGAGCAGGGAGCGAAGGCCGTCATTGAGGGTCCGAAGGATCCGTTCAGCGCGACCATTCTGCTGTGAAGTGTAGGGACAGGTCAAGCGAAGAGCAATGCCATGAGTGGCAAAGAAAGCACGCGATGCCGAATTATCAAATTCTTTCCCGTTGTCAGTTTGAATGCACATGATGGACAGCTGAAATTGCGTACGCACAAAAGCATGGAACGATATCAGTGTGGGTAAAACATCAGATTTATGGCGCAAAGGAAATGTCCAAGCATAGTGCGAGAAATCATCCAAGACGACAAGATAGAATTTATAACCAGAATTGCTCATAATTGGTGACGTCCATACATCACAGTGAAGTAATTGAAAGGGAAATTGGGAAACATTATTGGACTCTGAAAATGGTAATCGGACATGCTTGCCGAGGCGACAGGCATGGCAGGTATGACTGCTAGACTTGGAAAGTGAAAAACCAATGACGCCCAACAGGAATTTCATAGCCTGCAGGCGTTGTTCTTCCTGCAACAGATAAGACCTCGTGTAGAGGAAGGTTGGCGACGGGGACATGGTGGAGAGAACAGCAATGGCCTGACTGAACTTATTGTTCAGGCCACGGAGGGTGTTGATCACCAGCGCCGGATGGGACACGGCGGCGCCGCAGTCATAGAGAGTGTCGGCGAGACGCTTGAGGCGGCCGCAGTACTCCGTGACCGTCATGTCACCCTGAAACAGGCTATGAAATTCCTGTTGGGCGTAGACAGCGCGCTGGAGACTGTTGTCGAGGAACTGCCCGGTGATCGCCTTCTAGATCTCGTACGCAGAGGCGCGCGGCCGGTTGACGTCGTTCCAAATCTCCTTGGACACCGTGGTGTAAAGCCAGGAGACGATGCACGAGTCGATCCGGAGCCAGTCGGGATCGTTGAACATGGCGGCGGCGTCGACACTGCCGTCAATGTGGCTGACGAGGCCGAGTTTCTGGATCGTGAGCTCAAAGAACGAGCGCCACTGCCGGAAGTTGCCATCGTCGGCGGACAGGGTGACGGGTACATGGCTGCGGATGTTCAGCAGAACGAGGGTGGAGACTGGGGGTGGATCAAGAGCAGACTCAGCAAATGGGTTGGAGACCGTGGAGTGGGTGGGACTCGACATGGCGATGGGTAGCGGAAGCAGTAGATTGGATCGGAGAGGAAGCTGATACCATGAAAGAGAGGAGAATCCACGAGTTTTCCATTAACAGTGATGGTGTACATATACAGGAGTGCCGAAGCACTACAGCCGATCGTGACTAACTAACTCCTACACGATCGGATCACCTGAAGACTAGGGAGCACTAGCTGCCCGTTGGACTGAAAGACTGGTTCAGTTATTCCTATCCCTATCTATCAGGTAATTGGAGAGATTGTCGCTGACACTCTGCAGCATTGGAGAAATCTCGGACTTTTGCTTCATGCGATTCGTTCACAGGTTAACTAGACCTGATAATCAGTCTCCAAATGCAGGCGTTGGATCCCTTGGCTCTTTGCAAATATCATACCATCACAACACGCCATTGCATCAGCGGTTAAAGGACTCAGGCAGCACTCATACCAGATAGCTTTCCCCCCGCAGAATTTCCCTTCCTGATCTCTAAGAATCACACCAGAACATGCAGTACTATCCCCAGCAAAGAAAGAGGCATCAACATTGGCTTTCACCCATCCTGGTTCTGGTCGTTGCCACTTGCTCTGAATCCTCCTTTCTCCCTGGCTATTTTTGTGCTCCTGCCATAGATCATAGGCTATATCAACCACTCATCGAGTTGAAATCTTCACTGGCACTGTATTCTCTCCATGGTTTCGGCTGTTTCTCGCCATCCACAAGGCCCACGCACCACATAGGATCACTGCAGCATCCTTAGTTGGAATAACCTCAGGATTAATTATATCACTTGCCCATGTGAGAGGGTGCAAGGCAGGCATTTTCACACCTGTCAACAGCTTGACCTCTTCCCAGAAATATTTGGCAACTGTGCAGTCAACTAAAGAATGTTTAATCGATTCTTCATCTGCTCCGCACACTTCACAGTTCGGTAATGGTTCAATGTGCCTTCTATGCAGGATCGCTTTTGTTGGCAAGAAACCATTCAGTACTCGCCACCAGAACACCTTAACCTTTGGTGGTACGCAGAGTCTCCAGCACCTCGCCCAGATTGGGTTTCCTGACGTCGATGCTTGGTTTTCATTCATTGCTCGACCTCGGTCCTCATGGAGACATCTATACGCTGAACGTACCGTGTACAAACCATGTCTTTCAAGTTCCGAAGCCCAAATATCATCTCCCATTCCCCTCACCGGCGTGCAAAGAATGGCTTGCACATCAACCGGTATAAAGGTTTGTTTGATCAGCTCTATGTTCCATCCTCCGCTTGGTGTTAACAAATCAGCAACCCAAGTGACTTGCGGATCCTCAATTCTGGTGATCGGCCTCCCTCTAAAATGGTTTGGGATCCACCGATCCTCCCAGATATTAGTTGAAGTTCCATCTCCAATCCTTCGAATTAGTCCCTTCTCCAACACATCCCTTCCTGCCAGAATCGCCCTCCAGGTGTGGCTCGCACGCCTCTTCCTGGTTGCTGTCAGGAAGTTGGAGTCGTGAAAGTAACAACATTTGAGTACCATTGCACATAATGAGTTTGGATTTTCTAGCAAGCGCCAACCTTGCTTACCCAACATTGCAATATTGAACATCTTTAAATCTCTGAAGCCCATCCTGTTAGAATTACAGAGGCTTAACCACAGGATCACTAATCTAATTAGATGAACAAGTTAGTGGATTGGAGACAAACCGTGGTCATTAGGGTAGTCCGCCATCGGTTGTCGCAGTATAGATCCTCGAAGGAGTCCACCTTATCTGTCGGTGAGGAGAGGAAAATGGCGATGGCCTCCAACGTGACTGGCCGAAGACCTTCACCGGTGCTGGGGTCGGAGAAGAGAGGCGGCGGCCTTCAAGTTGATCCAGCGCCTTCTAAGGATCAGAATTAGAGTTGTCGGGTGGCTATGAGCCTCAGTCTCACGTTCAACACTAGAGAGAGACCGGGTACCTAGTTTATATGGCGCTGCTCAACTCGGGGCCGCAACCATTGGTTGGTTGAAGCGCAGCCGATCGTTGCGCATGCGTGGGTGTGCCCACGTTTGTCCTCAGGACTCAATCAGGGAGGTAACAACCTTTGACCGAGCCTGAGATAAATCCAACATTCTCCCCTTTGATCGAATGGCATTATCATGAGTCCACACTCAGTAGAATAATGTACCGAAACAACGTGATACAGCAGTCAAGTGAAACTGCCACTGTAACACAATTATCCACAGTACACCAAACTACCTCGATATGATAAAACTTAAACATACTAGGAGATGATTGCGTTATGGCCCTCATACCCAGAATCAAAGGCTTTCCACTAAATCCATGTGCATAACATTAAGTAATATATTGGATGGTAAGCCTTAGACGATCCATGACATTAACTTAATACGTGATTCTAATTGTCTGATCCTGGGTTCTATCTTTCACAAATTTATACTTTATGTCAATGTGTTTGGCAGATCCACTTGACATGTTGTTACTCGCATAGGAAAACTGTATTTCGATGAACACAGTATAGTGGTATGGATAAGCTGTTCACCACTCTAAATTGGGAATAAAGTTCTTATGTTTTACGGCTTTGCCTATAGCTTTAGCATGCTATCATCAATATTCATTATGAGCCCTTAAAATAAACAGCTCAGCTTGCAAGTGTGATGAAATAAAACTTAATGTCGACATCTTAGTATCAACACACCATACAAAAATTAGCGTCTGATTCAATTAATTGCTCCAAGTTCTCAGACTCTTATGTGCGAGCATGCAATGCTTAGTCTCTTATACATCATAAGCATTCTTAATAGTCACCAGGGGTCCAATCCTGAGTTTGACTCATTTCTGCCAAATATCCCAAGTCATAAGGTACAATAGGGCGAGTGCAGGCATAATGCTTCGAACAGCTAAAGCGTAAGCACTTAGCTTTAACTGATCAGTTTTATTTAACTTATGGGACCTTGGAGTGACCCAAATTTATCGCCCTTCAACATAAATGATAGCCGTAGGATAATAATTAACTTATGTCATATCTCTCAAGTACTTTATCATTTATGACCTTTGAGATAGACTTGAACATAATTTGGACCAAGACAGGTGTACCAATGCCCAAGCATAATAGGCATCACCTTGATCTTTTATGTCAAATTGATTGAGAGGAATCATTCATCAAAACGTAGCATGTAAATATTTCTATTTGCTAGTAAAATTACCATCCAAGTAAAGTAATAGGATGACACACTAGCTCCCCTTGATCTTAGCGTGTATACAGCTATAAACTTTGGATTCACTAAACCACATCATCAATCTTAGAGTACCATGTCAAAATGCTTACTTATACTCGTAAATAGGTCTTTTTAGTTTATACTCCATGTTACTTGCCTTCATGACTAACCTCACGGTAGAGCCATGTAAGTATTCTTACACAAGTTATTATATCATGGAATACTTATAACCATATATATTGCAACTTTAAATCATAATAAGAAGCAAACAAGCATTATGATAATATTTCTTAGATACAAAAGAGGGAGAACTCATAGGAAACCTTACTACAAGTCTTGCCTTAAACCTTTCCATCTTCCTTTTGGAATCACTTAGAATATTGTAGACTCATCTATAGTCCACTGTATTGATCCCATCAGAAATTTGTACTAAGTTCATAATTAATGCACTTAAAACTTTATACATATGTAGTCATTATGGCTCCTTAATCAGTACCAGAACATCTACCTTTTCATACAATAAATGTCTAACTAATGTAAATGGCATGATCATCATTAACGGTAGACTTTTATACCACTGTAATTACTTCAAAAGCATTAATTATCACAGGGGTTCATATAGGCTATGGAGATTAGACAATGATAAATGCCTCACATAAACACTATAAGATCGATCCAATACTCATGATGAGTATCTAACTTTATAACTTTAGTTAGCAGTTGTTACTCCAATTTTCTTAGTCGAAGAGCAGAGTTTCTTTCGATTTCTAGCAATAGTTCATAAGTCTAGATTTCCTCAAGATCAAAATCTCAACTACTAAATCTCCCACTTATGCAGCTTAATGCAAACTTATGGTACAAACTTATTGGCTTGGTGCTTAATGTGAATTAGATAACTTAATGTTGTCTAGTCAGCATTTAATGCATAAATATAAAAGTGATTGAATAAATATACATATTCCATTCCTCAGCTTTAGATTATGCTGAGATTTACCATCATTTATACATTGAGTAATAGGACCAGGGGATTATTCTTTTCTCATAATGCTCCCCTTATTAATCTGAAACTTATGCACTCATACAAATGTGCTTCAGATTGTATATATATTTATTGGAGAGACATATACATAATGAGAGTTATTATTAACTAAGGTAATAAATAATAAGCATATCATTAACTAAGGCAGCGAATAAACAATAAGCCTAATAATAAAACCATAGAATCGAAGCTTTTGATTTCTAGAGTTCCATATTCTCTCAACTATTTGACACAATTTTCCCTTGATACAAGATAGGAGTGAGAGAAGTTATCACTATGAAGCATCTCTGCTCATTAATTATCTCAGCTCTAATGAGACGCTCTATTTCTCCCCTTCGAAATGTGGCTTAATAGACGAATGCCAAAATTTCGATGAGAGTCTCATTGAACAAACTTCTCTCAATAATCACAAATAATCATCACAGAATATTGACTCAAAGGCAATTGTAAATAATGACTAACTTAATCAATAAAGAATAATATTATAATTATATCAAAACATCAATTGTTCCAAACATGACCAACTAACAAAGAATCTCAACTAATGTTCCTTTCATGAATCGACAAAGATTACAATTATTTGTGAGAACATAAACTAATGGCATGGCAGTGGAGAGTCTAATGGCTTTATCTTATGCCATTCAATACTTTAGTATTGTGCTCCCCATTGCCAGCCTCTGAAATACATGTGAAGAATTAATATTGTGCACATAGCACCTAAGTCAATCCTTCAAGTATCATAATAGGGATTCATAATTAAAATCATTCATAACTAATGATTACCCTTTTGAGTGAGCCATTCCTTAAAGCCTTCACAGTTCTTCTGTAGATGGTCGTTAGTCTTGCAGAAGGAACATTTTGGACTCTCAAAATTATGTTCAGCTTCAGCTCTAGATCTTTTGAGCTTTTCCTTCTCTAAATCGAGCTTATGCTTTATGGCAATAAACTTTTCATTATTTTGCCGATTTTTAAGCAGATCTTCTAACGAAGTTAAAAACTCTTTTGCATTGTCACTGTCAAGGATTACTCCCCTTATATTACTTCTAATGCGCTTCTTCATGCATGATCATGAGCGATAGCCTATTTGAGCGCTCCCACAAATATGTATCGGACTCAAATTGCTTAACCCTCCAATAGAAAGTGCTATCATAATCACCTTCTGTTGATGGGAGAGTGGGAGCACTCAGGCGTATAGCATGATCACAATCTAGAATTAAGAGAGCCAAATGCACTTCATTTTCCCATAATGCGAAGTTGAGCCAGTCCAGAAGAGGAATTCTATTGATTCTATCCATAACCTCCGAAGGACACAAATCTGACTCAAAATAAATTAAACAGTATTAAGGGTATATCCACATTATGTCGTGCAAGTATTAAACCCTACGTTGGTCTGATTCAATACATGCTAATGACATTTCATATTCGCATCACCGTTGGGCAGAAACGAAAAAGAAAGCAGACATAAACTTAAACTTATGAGCCTATGCATATAAATTAATGTTGGTCAAAGATATATGCATAAGCCACAACATAACATTCTAATTAGAACTTCCCGTTGGTTCCATTCTAACAAGAAAACATTATTATTTAGCAGCGGAAATAATCATTATGTGGGCAAAATTAAACATCATACACAGTGCCATAATTCTATTAGCAATAATGAGATGCACCGAAAATAATAAGCTTCAACTTAGCTGAAATTTGACCCATTAAAATCATAAGGGGAACCCTCATTAAAATTGCCTAGAAATTAAAGTAAGAAATAATCATAATTTTCTTAGGCAAAATTAAACATTAGTGCCACACCACCATTAAATTATGCCCCATAAATAGCCATTATCTTGGAAATTAGATGTTGCCTGATTTTCTGATGGACTTAAAAGTTCCAAAAACAATAAAATTATGGCTTGGATGAGCTTAATTAACATCCTCATCAGTGAACTTAAATTTGTGACATGTGCATATAAAATCAACGTTGGTCAGAAATTATACGCACAAGCCACACTTTAAATTAAATTCCTCAATTAAAATTTACCGTTTTAATCAGAGATGCTAAACATGATTCGCAGCCAAAAATAATCATCATTATGGGCATAATAATTAGCGGTGAAAATAACATTAATCATAATCAATAATGCAATAAATTATGCAGTGAGAAAATTACTGAGAAATTATTAAGGCCCAAAGCATGATAAAATCAGCCCATAAAAATTACTGGCCTGGGGAAAAGTCATAAATTCAGTAAATGAAAGGGCAGCCCAAAGCGGAGCGCACTCGGCCCGACCCATCATAGCACGCGCACGCACCCGCAGGGGTTGTCCGAACCCTAACCTGGGCCTGGGCCGCAAAAGTGCCCTGCAGCCGCATGCCCCCGCAGGCCTGCTAATGGCCCGAGCATCCTTAGCCCTCCATCACGATCGGACGGTCCAAAACAGGGGCAGCTGGAACAAAACCGGAAAGGGTCGAAACCATAGCTCATTTCCTCTTCCCCCACCGTTTTTCTCGCGAAAACCAGCCGCCGGCTTAGGCTTAGGGTTCAGATTGGCGGCGAGCATGGAAGTCGACAGCGGCGGGGGTGTGGGTCCCGAGTCGGCGGCGGCGGCACGGGCCCCCTTGTCGGAGGGAGCGTGCGGCCCAACCTGCGCGCCTCTCTGCCGAGGGGCTCCTCGCCTCCGCTAGTGAAGACGACGCGCGGCCGACGGCGGCGAGGCTGCAGCAGTCATGGCAGCATCAAAGACACGCGCGACGTGATGCGTGCGACGGTGGCTGCGGAGCCCCTATGCGTGGCGCGGCTCGGCGGTTGCAGCGTCGCGAGCACGCGGCTGCGTCAACGCGGCAGCCTGCGGCACCGAGCGGACTTCCGCACGCGAACGCTGATGCGGCGGCGGCTGCTCGAGTTCCTGCGATGCCGCGACCCTGAGGCGGAAACACGGTGACCCGGCGGCAGCCGGTTCGATCCGTGGTTCACGGTGGCAGCGGCAGATGAGCAGCAACAGCAAAAGGCCAATGTATGCCATTACTGAGCTCAAATTAGTGAAGTTAGGGTTCTTGTTCATGCTAAATTTTGGGGAATTTGTGATTTAGGGTTTTGGAATTTGGGGATTTCTTCGCATTTGAAAATTATTCGCTCATCCCCTCCTTCTATGTGCTGATCGAACTCTTAGCTCTTAGTTCACATCATCTCAGCATGATTTATTACGGCCAGAGACATAATTGGCCCATAAAACATGATTAATCCGAGAGTAATTAGGCATTAGAATTAGGACACATCATTAATCCGTGATTAACTCGTAATGATTAACTAGATCTAGGCCCTAAACTGGCACAAAATCAATCTGATCCGTAAAACCAGGGAGCACAAAAGTCTTAGGCATGATTAATTAGGGTCGTGGACATGATGATCTATGTTAATTAATGGCTAACAGCGAGCATTAGGGTACTAATTAAATTAAAACGACCTCATAATTAACATAAACCACGGCTTAACCCACACATTAGGGTTTCACAAACTAGATTAGCTGGCTCTGATACCACAATGTTAGAATTACAGAGGCTTAACCACAGGATCACTAATCTAATTAGATGAACACGTTAGTGGATTGGAGACAAACCGTGGTCATTAGGGTAGTCTGCCATCGGTGGTCGCAGTATAGATCCTCGAAGGAGTCCACCTTATCTGTCGGTGAGGAGAGGAAAATGGCGATGGCCTCCAACGTGACTGGCCGAAGACCTTCACCGGTGCTGGGGTCGGAGAAGAGAGGTGGCGGCCTTCGAGTTGATCCAGCGCCTTCTAAGGATCGGAATTAGAGTTGTCGGGTGGCTATGAGCCTCAGTCTCACGTTCACCATTAGAGAGAGACCGGGTACCCAGTTTATATGGCGCTGCGCAACTCGGGGCCGCAACCATTGGTTGGTTGAAGCGCAGCCGATCGTTGCGCATGCGTGGGTGTGCCCACGTTTGTCCTCAGGACTCGTTCAGGGAGGTAACAACCTTTGACCGAGCCTGAGATTAATCCAACACATCCCACCTGCAATTTTTGGATTAGTGAGTAGCTCCCATCGTTGCCAGTGAATTCGCCGGCTGTCTGCATGGCTACCCCACCAGTAGTTCGATATAACTGATTGCATCTTCCGACATGTATCATTTGGAATCAAGAAGCAGCTCATCGGATAAGTAGGCACCGCCTGTGCGACTGATTTTAGCAGCACCTCCCTACCTGCACAACTTGCTTCTCGACCACTCCAAGTTCCAGTCATTCCTCTCAGCCTGTTTGGCATGTACTCAAAAGCTTCCTTGGTAGCCCGGCCCAACGCTGTAGGCAGTCCCAAATATCGTTCAGCTAGTGCCTCAGTATTGATCTGCAAAGCTGATCTGACCTCTAGTTTGGCATCTGAACTGCAGTTGCTACTAAAGAAAATAGCAGATTTCTCCTTAATAACCCGCTGGCCCGAACCCAAACTGTAGATATTTAAAATTTCCTAATAGGGAAGTGCCATTTTTGTCTAATCTAAGGTATGTGCTAATTAATCATGGAATCGGTGTGTTCATTTGATTAGGCTACAGATCCTAATGGGCTCGTCAAGTTTAAGTCATAACATTTTGGTATCAAAGCCGGACTAGTCTAATCATTAATCCTAATGCCTTGGTTAATCACGAATTAGCACTGGTTATGTCCTAATTGCTTACTACAAATGTGATCTACCCCTAATTAAGCATGATTAGTCTCTAATTACTCTACGATCATAAGTTAAGTGCCTCTATTTTTGGTGAATCGTCCTCGGGTAGATGTAATTAGGTTCTAATTTCATGTCTAAGCCAAAGATTAATGTTTTTCGTGGCGAATTGCTCTCGGGATTAGTCATGTTCATGACCAATTAGCCTCTGGTTATGATGAACCATGCCGAGTTCATGTGCAATAGGGCCCAAAATTTTGGATCATGGAATTAGAAGGAGGGGATGTGCAAATGAATTTGATTGCGATGAACAACCCCAAAATTCTGAAACCCTAGATCGCGATTCCCCCCAAAATCCATGATGAATCGAAACCTTAACTTGACTGGTTTTGGGATCTGTGATGGCGTACCTCGGCCTCATGTCACTACTGTTGTGCGAGTTCCCCACGGCTGCCACCGCAAGCCGCGGATCAGAGAGCCGCCACCGCCGATGCCTGATGTTTACTTCGGAGGAGCGGGTCGCCGCCTTTCCGCTTCTGGGGTGCGACGCCGCAGAAGCTCGAGTCGTTGCCGCCACATCAAGCCTCCACGCATGGATATGTGCTCGTGTTTTTGCAGGCCACCGTCGCCGCCGCCGCCATAGCGCCTTGCGCGCGTTGCCTCCTTATTACCCGCCTCTGCATGCGTCACCGTGAAGGAGCCGGCTGGGAGCCGCTCGACGGCGCCGCGTGCAGCCATGGCCTTAGAAGGCTCGCTACTGTCTTATCATGGTTTCTAGCTTTTTCCATACTAACTATGTGAAGGCGGAAAATGGTGGAGGTCTAAGCAACACCCTGAGGCCGAGTCTCGATGTGTGGGGGCTTAGTGTCCAAGTTTGGACGAGGACCGGTACCCCTTGACTGGAGTGGAGCGGTTTGGTCTTGCTTGTGTTTCGAGGTACACAGTTGGGACACATTGATTCGTGAATCGCCATTTTTGAGAGACGGTACTAACTTGGCTATGGTCTAGCACCATAGTAAGAACAGGAACTCAGAAGAAGATAAAATGATTCTGATTGCTTACGACCTACTTGAAAGTATTATATAGGTACTTACCTATAACGGTTAGCTAACAATGAACTAAGGTGACTGTTAATAATACTAGAATATAAGGACACACATTTAGTAAGGCTTCCCGCAGCTGCAAATAACTCATAATCCAGATAGCCTTGCATATCCTTGGAGTCTTTTATTTTTCCTCTTGTCTAGGTCTTGTGGAGTACAATTAAGTACTCAGGGTTTATTCTACCCTGTTGCAGGTAACTGGTGCGGATAGAGCTGACATTGTGTGTGAAAACCTCTTGGTGAATTTAGCGAGGATTCCTTTTTACGTTGCGATCATAGTTCTAGTTTATAACCTTCACCAAATCTTATGTACTCCCTCCGTCTCACAAAAGATGGAAATCTGGGATGCAAAACAAGTCTCAAAAAACATGTAAACTTACTTGTACGTCATCAGCTTTTTACTGTGTGGGACCCATTCATCTAGAAAAAGCACCGCATGCAGCCATGCACCACCACACAATGTCTGTGTCCATCCATCCCATGATCATTCTCAGCCACACGTTACAGGCTACTGCCTCTCGCACTTCCTAGAAACAGCGAAACACTTGCTCTGACACGTTACAGGCTCTGACATTTACACTGGACTGAAGGGTGCAGGAAGGGCAAAAATGTAATTTCACGTCTCTGCTAAACTGGCCTGGAAAACCGAGATTCACATGTTTTGTGAAACGGAGGGAGTAGGTTGTATAAATGTTATCATATTAAATGCTGACACATGTAAATAAATAAATATTTATTTCCTCACGGTTCAAACTTCTTCTTTTTAAGATAAAACGGCTCCACATAGACTCTCGTGCTATACCATTTGATAGAGGTATGGTACTCACGAGGAGCCCGAGACAAGTCTAACCAAACGCAAATGGGGGCTTAGCACGTCGCTAATAAATAGCGTACAAGTCAAATCGTCTTGACACGACGCTAAATGATTGTTCTGTATAGCATCATCTTATCGTCTCTGTCCACATAAAACTCGATCACACCGTACTACCTTGTCCAGTCATATCGATAGAGAGATACTATTTTGGCATTCACAAGCCAGCACGTACATAGTACTATGATCCATGGCGCATCCATGTACTGTAACAATCAGCATGTACTAGTAGTATGGACTGTAGCGCCATTATTTTGCATGGACTGTAGCATGCCTAGCCAGCATGTCAGCTAGCATGCGATCCACGTGCTTTGCTAGTACATACTCGTCACTCACGGGCCACGGCGACCGGTCCGCGCGTATCATCACTGTCAACTCCGTTCCTCTAGTCGTACGTATGCAGATATGCTGCTGCACCATGCATTACTCCGCTCCAAGCGGAAGATGTGTCGTCGTGAAGACGACGCGCGCGAATCCTGTGAAGATGAATAGCCGCCATCTTGGAGAAATGGAAAAACGTGGAGAGCCGCCGGCTATAAGATGATGACGAATCTGCAGGGGAAAAAATGGGTACGTGTATTGTATGGAGAATATATAGATCTCGATCGTAGTCGTAGACATGAACGGCTCCATAGCGAGCACCTGCGCCACCTCCAGGCCCGTCGGCTCGGCGCCGCCCTCTGCATGCCCGTCCAAGAAGACCGCCGGCGCCGCACGGTGTCGTGCAGGGCCACCGGCGGCCGGGGAGACAATCACAATTAATGACGACGGCCACCTGTGGCTGCCCCGGCGGGACGTGATGCTGAACGGCCTGAACGGTGTCGCCGCCGGGCTCGCCTGGCACCCGGCCGGCCTCGCGTCCGGCGCGGATTCGTCGACGACGACGTCGCCGTGCAAGACGGCGGACAAGGTGAACGACAAGATCTTGCTGTGCACGGACGCGACGACGGAGCAGAAGCCCTGCCCGCTGCCGTCGGCGGCGGCCCCCGTGGACTTCACGCCGGCGAGCAAGGTGACGCGCGTCCGGCAGCCGGTGCACCTCCTGAGCCGCGAGAACCAGGAGAGGTACAAGGAGGCCGTCCGGAGGATGAAGACGCTGCCGCCGTCGAACCCGCTGAGCTTCGCGGCGCAGGCGGTCATCCACCAGGCCTACTGCGACAGCTACTACAAGTACGACAAGCCAGCGGTTGTTAGATGAGCCCTGAGCATGCTAATAATAGTAAGTAGAGGCGGCTAGCGCCATTAGCTATTTCTTCCATAGATTGCGGCATGACCCAGAAGGTTGGGATGGCAACCATCGATCACGATTATGCCGGGATTGAATCGGTCCTAGTGACCTTGTAAAGATGCATGTAATTCCTTTATATAGAGATAGCAACAACAGAAAACGCTGCCGCTTGCAGCACCAAAACACTTTGTGTTTGCATCTCATTGTTCATCCTCTTCGGAGTTCTGACAATTGGCATCGGAGCCGGTTTCCGTCGTCGCCATGTCATCCCAGTCGCCCTCCAAGAAGAAGCCAACTGATGATGGCGACGGTGAGAAGAAGGTCAAGCCCTCACGATCGCCGCCGCGACGCCGTGGCCGCTCCAACAGCCGCCACCGCTCCGGCTCGCGAGTCGTCGAGCGTGTCATCGAGCGCCCGTCCGCGAACGTCGCGTGACCGATGCTCACGCGGACGAATTATCCAGAGTGGGCGCTGGTGATGGAGGTCAACTTCCAGACTCTTCGGGTCTGGGACGCCGTCGAGCTCGGGATCGATGAAGACCCTGAAGAAGATGAGTATCAGCAAGACCACCAGCCATGGCAGGTCTCCTGCGCTCGGTTCCTTCCGAGATGTGGGTGACGCTCGGTCGCAAGCGGACCGTGAAGAAGGCGTGGGACGCTGTCAAGGTGCTCCGGATCGGCGACGATCGCGCGCGCGACGCCAGCGCGCAGCAGCTTCGCCGCGAATTCAGCGCGCTCGTCTTCAAGGAGGGCGAGACCGTCTCCGAGTTCGGCATCCGCATCACGACGCTTGCCACTAACCTCCGCATCCTCGGCGACAACATCACGGATGCCGAGGTGGTAAAGAAACTCCTGCAGGTGGTCCCAGATCGGCTATCCCAGGCCGCCGTCTCCCTCGAGATGTTCCTCGATCTGAACAAGGTCTCGATCGAGGAAGTCATCGGGCGGCTGTGCGTGTTCGAGGAACGCGGTAAGCCGAAGGAGGTCACGGATGGCCTGGGGCGCCTGATGTTCTGCGAGGAAGACTGGGAAGCCCGTCGGAAAGCCCGTCGCGAGCAGGAGAGCTCCGGTAGCGGCACGGGCTCCAGCAGCCGTGGCAAGCCACGGGGACACGGACGTGGGCGCGGCGGCTCAGGATCCGGGCAGCGCGATGGCCGTGACAGCCAGAACGCGAGATCCGGGAACTCTGGCGGCGGCAAGCCGCCGCGCGGTGACCGCTGCGACAATTGCGGGAAGACGGGCCATTGGGCCAAGGACTGCTGCGGCAAGAAGAAAAAGGCCGCGGCCCATGTGGCCCAGGCCGAGGAGGAAGAGGAACGGGCCCTCATGAACATCTCCGCTGAGTCTGAGGTAATTGCGTCGCCCGCATTTGTTCCCCATTCCACGCCGCGCGCCATCGATCCGCAGCCGCGCGTCCATCTCGTCGAGCAGAAGGTCCTCCTCCATCACAGTGATGAAGGGAAGAAGGATGTGGGGCCCCGCCGCTGGGTCCTCGACACCGGCGCGACGAACCACATGTCGGGGTCGCGCGCCGTCTTCGCCGAGCTGAACACGAGCGTCACCAGCACCGTCAGATTCGGCGACGGGTCGGTGGTCGACATCGAGGGGAAGGGGACCGTCCTCTTCGCCTGCAAGACCGGCGAACACCGCCGGCTGGAAGGCGTCTACTACATTCCGCAGCTCACCACCAACATCGTCAGCCTCGGGCAGATGGACGAGGACGGCTTCAAGGTGGACATCGAGTCCGGCATCCTGCGCCTCTTCGACCTGCAGCGGCGCCTACTTGCCAAGGTGCATCGCTCCCCAAGTCGGCTCTACTACCTTGACATGACCATCGCCGCCCCGGTGTGCCTCACCGCGCGCGTTGGCGACGTCGCCTGGCGGTGGCACGAGAGGTTCGGGCACTTGAACTTCCAGTCGCTGCGGAAGCTGAGCCGCGGTGAGATAGTGAAGGGCCTGCCGATGATCGACCACATCGAGCAAGTCTGCGAGGACTGCGTTCTCGCCAAGCAGAAGCGAACGCCGTTCCCGCAGGCCGCTAGGTACCGTGCGATGGAGGAGCTCGAGCTGGTCCACGGTGATCTCTGCGGTCCGATCTCGCCAACGACGCCAGCCGGGAACGCCTACTTCCTGTTGCTCGTCGACGACATGAGCCGGTACATGTGGCTCGCCCTGCTGCGCTCAAAGGCGGACGCACCGGCGGCCATCATGACCTTCCAGGCGAAGGTGGAGCGGGAGACCAGCAAGAAGTTGAAGGTCCTCCGCACTGACAACGGAGGTGAATTCACCTCGGTACAATTTGGTGAGTACTGTGCAGGCGAGGGCATCCATCGGCAACACTCCGCACCGCACTCACCACAACAAAACGGTGTTGTGGAACGGCGGAATCAGATGGTCGTGAACACGGCGCGGAGCATGCTGCGTGCACGGAGCATGCCGGGTTTCTTCTGGGTGGAGGCCGTGCACACCGCGGTGTACCTCCTCAACCGTTCGCCAACGGCCGCCCTCGACGGCATGACGCCGTACCAGGCGTGGTACGGGAAGAGGCCGCCTGTACACTTCCTGCGAGTGTTCGGGTGCATCGCCTACATCAAGCGCCTCCGACCGCACCCGAGCAAGCTCGAAGACCGTGGGCAGAAGGTGGTCTTCATCGGCTACGAGGAAGGAGCGAAGGCGTACCGCTTCTACGACCCCGCCACGGAGCGTGTCCGGGTCGCGCACGACGTCATGTTCGATGAGAACGCGCGTTGAGACTGGGGGAGCGCCGCGTCGGGTGACAGCTCGGTGCCGTTCGCCATCGAGGAGGAGTACGAGCTGCGTCGTCAAGCACCGGCATCTGCGACGTCGCCCGCGCCTGGGTCTCCATCACACGCCGCGAGCCCGACACCGCCCGTGTCTGGCTCTCCGCTGCGCACTGAGAGCCTGACGTCACCTACTCCTGGATCGGGCACGCCTGCTCTAGGCTCGACATCAAGAGCGGCGCCCTCACCAACAACCGCAGCGCCGAATACTACCAAGGTGGCGCAGGTGGAGTTCGCGACACCGCTGAGCGCCGATCCGAACCTCGACGCAGACGACGACGAGGACCTGGAGCACCGGTACAGGACACTCGAGAACGTCCTTGGCACGAACACCGTGCCCGGGCGGGCTCACCGCAACGTCGAGGAAGCGGAGCTGCACAACGTCAGCGTGGAAGAGCCTAAGTCCTTCAAGGATGCCGACGGTGATCCAAACTGGAACGCCGCAACGGAGGAGGAGCTCAAGTCGATCCGCGACAACAACACCTGGTCACTGGCTGAACTTCCACGTGACCAGCACGCCATCGGCCTCAAGTGGGTTTATAAGGTGAAGCGCAACGAGAACGGCGCCATCATCAAGTACAAGGTGCGTCTGGTGGCAAAGGGGTACGTGCAGCGCCCCGGCATCGACTTTGAAGAGGTGTTCGCCCCGTCGCACGGCGAGAGTCTGTACGGCTGCTCCTCACCATTGCTGCGCACTTCGGCTGGGGCGTCCATCACATGGACGTCAAATCGACGTTCTTGAACGGCGAGCTCCAGGAGGTCTACGTCCAGCAACCTCCCGGCTTCATCGACAGCAAGAACAAGCACAAGGTGCTTCGTCTCCATAAGGCTCTGTACGGACTTCGTCAAGCTCCTCGGGCCTGGAACCAGAAGCTTGACGCCTCACTGCTCGGTCTCGGCTTCACCCGCTGCGTCGACGAGCACGGTATGTATGTCCGTGGCAAGGGCACAGGGCGCCTGATCGTGGGCGTCTACGTTGATGATCTAATCATCACCGGAGGTGATGCGGGAGCTGTCAACAAGTTCAAGGCCCAGATGATGAGCACATTCCGCATGAGTGACCTCGGGCTCCTTTCCTACTACCTCGGTCTGGAGGTGTCGTAGAGAGCAGACGGGATCACGCTCCGTCAGACGGCGTACGCTTCCAAGATCCTCGACAGGGCTGGTATGGCGGGCTGCAATGCCAGCGCCACGCCTATGGAGCCCAAGCTGAAGCTGCTCAAGGAGGGAACGACGCCAAGTGTGGATGCCACAGAATACCGCAGCGTCATAGGAAGTCTCAGGTATCTGTGCAACTCCAGGCCGGACTTGGCATACTCTGTCGGCTATCTAAGCCGGTTCATGGAGGCACCACGCCAAGAACACTTCGCTGCAGTCAAGCGTGTTCTTCGGTACGTTGCTGGCACGCAACAGTGGGGGTTGCACTATCACCCAGGCAAGAAGAACGCTGGCGTCCCCAAGCTGCTGGGCTACTCGGACAGCGACCTGGCAGGTGACGTGAATGACCGGAAGAGCACCAGCGGGCTAATCTTCTTCCTGGCCGGAGGCCCAATTGCTTGGCAGTCGGCGAAACAGAGGGTGGTTGCTCTGTCTTCTTGCGAAGCAGAGTATATCGCTGCTGCAGGAGCTGCGTGTGAGGCGGTCTGGCTGGCACGACTGCTGGCTGAGCTCGTCGGAGGAGCGGTCCTCGCGCCCAAGCTCAAGGTGGACAACAAGTCCGCCATCGCTTTGATGAAGAATCCTGTGCACCATGACCGGAGCAAGCACATATATGTCAAGTTCCATTTCATCCGGGAATGTTGTGACAGGAAGCTGATCGACGTCGAGTTCGTCGGGACCGAGTTCCAGCTGGGTGACATCCTCACGAAGGCACTCGGATGCAGCCAGTTTCAAGAGCTCCGTGACGAGATCGGCATGAAGAAGTTAGAGTAGATGCTCTAGGACTCGGGAGGAGATTGTTAGATGAGCCCTGAGCATGCTAATAATAGTATGTAGAGGCGGCTAGCGCCATTAGCTATTTCTTCCATAGATTGCGGCATGACCCAGAAGGTTGGGATGGCAACCATCGGTCACGATTATGCCGGGATTGAATCGGTCCTAGTGACCTTGTAAAGATGCATGTAATTCCTTTATATAGAGATAGCAACAACAGAAAACGCTGCCGCTTGCAGCACCAAAACACTTTGTGTTTGCATCTCATTGTTCATCCTCTTCGGAGTTCTGACAGCGGTGGCCATGGACGACGACCCGACGTTCGACGTGCACTTCTCGTGGATCTTCGCGCCGTGGCACCGCATGTACATCTACTTCTACTAGCGCGCGCTCGGCGACCTCATCGGCGACGACACCTTCGTGCTGCCCTACTGGAGCTGGGACGTCCCCGCCGGCATGGTCGTGCCGCCGCTCGATCTTCAAGGACTCCCAGGCCAACCCGTTGTACGACGCCAACCGGAACCCGGACAACCTCGACGCGCTGGTCGACCTAGACTACCTCAAGAACACGAAGGCTGCGCCCCACGACGCTGGTGCCACACGGCGGCGGCGGCGGCGGCGCGGCGGCGAGGTCGTCGTCGAAGGCGGCGGCGCCGGTGGTGTTATTTCCGGTCGCGCTGACCAAGGGGCAGGTGGTGGAGGTGCCGGGCGTGGCTGTGCCGGCCAGGGAGCCCGGGAAGGAGCAGGTGCTGGTGATCGACGGCATCGAGTTCGACCCGCAGGCGAACAGCAAGTTCGACGTCGCCATCAACGTGCCCAGGGACAAGGCGCTGCGGGTGGGGCCGCAGTACAAGGAGTACGCCGGGAGCTTCACCGTCGTGCCGGGCTCCGGCTCCGGCGCCGGCGCGACGCGCAGGGGGAAGGTCTCCCTCTGCATCACCGACGTGCTGTACGACATCGACGCGGAGGACGATGCTACCGTCGACGTCGTCATCGTGCCGCGCACACCTGCCAAGGTCACGCTCAATGCTCGCCCCACCATCAAGAATCGCAAGTAGCGCTCAAGCTGCGTACGTACGTATTATGTACTCGATCGTGTGGTCCTTCGTTCATCGACCATTGTTTTATGATGAAGTCATCATGCACTGCGCGCAGCACCAGTAGGGTGGTGTCCGTAAGAATAAATTGTATTGTACCAGGTGATTGGATTGAGAGTGGTTTATTATTAGGAAGGAGCCCATGGTAGAATCTACGGAATAAAATTGTTAGAGAGTTTTTATGGTGCTTGGCCGGAACCTGGGGTTCCTCCCGAGCGGCAGGTGCTGATTAATTAAGTTAATTAATTATTCTTAAGGGTAGTCTAGGAATTTTACTCCATCCTAACTTCTCACCCAGATTCACGGATGCGCCTCTGGCTGCGATTCGCGAGTCGCCGGTTGCCTCGCCGCTCCGCCCGGGGCTTCTGCCCATCCCCTGCGTCTAGGGATGAAAATGGTACGGATATTTATTCGACCGTCCGTTCAACCGAATCCGTTTAGAGGTGTTCAGATCTGTCCGTATCCGAGTCCGGATATTCAATATCCGATACCGTATTCGTATCCGAATACTTAAATTGTATATTTATGATGTCGACATCCAATCGTATCTTATCCGGCATAATTGACACTATCCGTATTCAAATCCGAATCCGACCAGAAATATGAAAACAAATATGATATCAGTGATATCCGTTCGTATCCGATTCGTTTTCATCCCTACCTGCGTCGCAGACTCCCTCGATCTCAGCCCGCTCGTCCGTCGCCGGTTGGATCAGCGCCTCTCATCTGATTCGCACGACCTTCGTCCTGCGTCGCGCCTCTCGTCGCCGCCTGCGTCTACTAGTTGATTTTACCATAGAACTTCCAGATGAGATTGGCAACTTGCAATCGTTACGCATGCTGTCACATGCTTATTCGTATTGCTCTGTGAATTTTTTGGAGCACCTCAGGCGTTTGACTAACTTAAGGGTCCTTCACATTAAGACTGCATGGCAGCAGTGAACTTGGCGATCATGGCATGCAGAAGTATCAAGAAGCTTTGGAGTTCTCTCTCACTGTACTGGGTAAACATGGTCTTCAGTTACTAGATTGACACTAATAATGATTACTCGACATGTAGACTGATGGATCTATTGTGCTATAATGCTACATCTCTGCGAAAGCTGTGCAACCAGAGTTACCTTGGTAGGATTCCACAGGGAATGCAGTGTCAGTGAATCTTGCCCATCTTGATATCCATGTTACCTGTATTAAACAGGAAGATCTCTGCATCCTTGGCGGCATTCCAGCACTGCTCTATGCCATGCTGACTTCACTGGAAGCACCTACTGAAAGGCTTAGTATCGGCAGCCAACAGGCAACAGTTCTGTTGCCTTAAGGAGTTTATTTTCAGGTCCTTTGGTGAAGGTGAGCTGAGCATGGTGGCTGAAAAGGAGGCTATGCCAAATCTTCGAAGTTTGTGGCTTCATTTTAGAGCAATGGAAAAACAATCCAGGACAGGTTTTGAGTTCAGCTTTGTACACCTTGCAAACCTGGAGCATATCACCGCCACAATTGACTGTTACATGGCCAGCCGAACGCCGGTGTCGGTGCTGTCCACACCACTCTGTGAGCAATCACCCGAGCCAGAGCCCGCCCAATCCGAGTGCAAGGGGCCGCTGTCTCCGCCGTATCCTGCTCTCCATCGCAAGCCGTGGAACCGGCTGCCAGTAAGCACCAAGCCGCCGCCGTCTCCCTGCTCGTCGTCGACTGCCGAGCAAAGGCACTCGTCAAGCTCCTTCCTTCCTCCTTTCTCTGGCGAGCCAAGTAGCACCACGCCTCCCCCATGGACTCATCAATCTGTGACCATGGAGCGCCATCTCTCCGGCCGATCCTAACGCCGCATCAGCTCGGCCGCATGGCACCACCGAGCGGATCGCGTCGAGGAAGAAGCCCAAGTGTTGTGTTCGCGTCGCTTTAATGGTGGTGGAGGGGGGAAAGGTGAGGGGCGGCGGCGACAGAGCCGGCGAAGGGGAGCGGCATAGGAGGGACGCTCCAGGGAGAACCGGATGAACAGGAGGTGCGCGTTAGGGACGAGCAGCAGATGTGGCAGCGGGCACAAGTGCATGAGAAGAGGCGGCAGCGCAGGTGGCGGCGTCCACGACCCTCGCGGTGAGAAGGGGCTGCGCGATCGGGCGGATCGATCGGAGAATCTGCTCTTTTCTTTCATTCAGAAGCAACTCGATTATTTAAAGAAGCTCATTTTTTAGTGATTCAGAGAAGCGGTTTCTGACACGTTAAAATACTATAATACCCTTCTATGTTAATTAGAAACCAGTTCTGGGTCCATAGTTTTTCTGGTTCCGGCCCACAACTTAAGTTCCTCCCATGTGGTTCCTCTAATTTTTAAACCATCCGATCTATCGAAATGGACGGCCCACATTAACCTCAAGCGCTGTAAAATTTCTCAAATTGTTATGATATCGTCGTCCCTACTAGGTTTTAGAGACGATTGTGGGCTTATATCCAAACTTTACCCTGAAGGGTTGGCACTCTATTGACACTAGTTACGTAGTACGGATACTACTAATTCAGTAACTACACCAGCAAGGAGTTATATACATCACATGGTAAAGGCAGGCAAAAGGTCAGACTAGGCGACTAGCCGACTTTTAACCCGGTTGACACCTGCAACGTGGCACCGCATCTACAGCTAATTCTAGGATCGAGCGCGCGCGCCCTCGAGCTCGGCGATCTCATCGGCTACGACACCTTCGCGCTGCCGTACTGGAACTGGGACGCACCCGCCGGCAAGGGGATCCCGGCCATTTTCAAGCAGGGCGCGGCGCCCGTGCGTTCCTCGGCGAGAAGCTCTGCATTGAGGCGAGCTCCATAATAATGGTAGTAGTGTCATTTTAGCAACATAAAACTCAAGAAAGATCAGATAAGGAAGATTAAAGTTTAGGTTCTAATTTGGGAACAACGACATTTTTTTTTGGTCAAATAAGAAATTTCCTATAAAAGAAAGACTCACGAACATGCTCCTACAGGCCTACACTCGACTCTGGCCATACAACGCAACTACACACCTTATCCGATCCGTACGAGAATGGCCAGAGAGATGACCGAACCAATAGATTTTACTCATTTTAGTACGACCGAATAAGATGTCCCCCCCCCCCCCCCAGCCCCCCACCCCCCCCCCCCCCCCCAAAAAAAAAAAAAAAAAAAACCCCGCATCATTGTGTGCTGTAGGCACACATATCACATGTCACTGCTTGCTAAAACTTCAATTCAATCACAAGAACTCAATCTAAACCATCGAGGATATGTAGAGGTTAAAGCCTCTATTCGTCATCTATGGTTTAACCACAAGCCAAGAGACAAGTTGTGTAACACCCATTGACAATCACTCATCATAAAGCAGAACCACAAGGGCACATATCAACCTTCTATTCACAATAACACAAGTGAATTCCAAAATACATGTGCCTAAACACACAGGTGAACTGAACATTTTCCAATAGTAGTAGAGACCAATGTCCCAAACACAAGCGCGCGCGCGCACACACGCACGCACACACACACGCGCGCGCACACACTCTGTGTTGCTCAAACGTATGCAAATCAACGTTCATCTTTTCAAACTTCTCATTACTTGTCAGAACAAGAGTTTCCTTGAGAATTAGCTACGTAGATGAATAGCCCAAGTGCAAGTGTTGATCATTAAATGTTAAGTTAAATATGCTTTCAGCGTTTTAAATAATAAGTACTCCCTCCGTATCGGATTTAGTAGTCGTTTAGGACATCGACACGGTCTCTAAAGCATAACTTTGACCTCATATTTCTATAAAAAAATATTTACTAAAAAGTGATATATGTATACTTTTATGAAAGTATATTTGAAGACAAATCTATTGATATAGTTTTCATATTTTCAAACTCAATGATTTAAAACTTATTCATGATTTATATTCCCAATGTTTGACCAAGACCTTTTCTAAAACGACTTCTAATTACGATACGGAGGGAGTATTAGCTTATCAACACCTAAGTCTAAAATTAATTGGAAATAAAATGAACTAATAATATAAAATCAGAATAAATTTCCAAAGGATTGGCAATCTTGCATAATAACCTATCATGTCTTCTATAGGGTTTTGAAAGTTCTGTTGGCACATTATGCCTATGGAAATGTGTCATAAATTCTTAGTTTTGGCCACAATCCTTAAAGCATCTGCAATTGGTGGGTTATAACTTACCTTCTTGTTCCTCAAAAATGTGTTGCTCATTATTTAGAGCATTTTGTTTGATCTCAACACTAACATTATCGAAAAGATTGGCTTGTTGACAAACAACATGTTCCTATAATCATTTCTCCAGGCCATACGGTAAGAAGACACAATTGTGTAGGCATGAACAAGGAACATTTTGTCAAAGAAGCACCACAAAAATATATATTAGATATTAATAGCATGGGTGAATTACAAGATATTATTCCGAAACACACAAGTAAGTTATATTTTCTTATAGCTGGAGAGACCAATGGCCCAAACACAAGTACAAAATTTAGTATAAAACACACACACAATCAAGAATACCAATCCACATATGAGTATTCAGTATACTACCATGCATGTGTCCCTGCTCAATTGTATGCAAATCAATATTCAATCTTCTCAAACTTCTCATTAGTGGTCAGAACAAGAGAGTTTCCTTAAGGAATAGCTATGTAGACGACTAGTCTAGGTGCAAGTGTTGATCATTAAATGTTACGTTAAATATGTTTTCGTTGTTTGCAAAAGAAGAAATATTTTCTTGTCAACACCTAAGTCTAAAACAAATTGAAAAATAAAATAAAATAAAATAATATCAGAACAAATTATCAAAGGAGTGGAAATTTTACATAATAGCCTGCCATGATTTTTTCGATAGCATTTTGAATGTTTTGATAGCACATTATGCCTATGAAAATTAATGTGACATCATAAATTTATCAAAGCAGTGGCAATCTTGCATATTAGCATGTCATAATTTCCTCTATAGCATTTTGAATGTCTTGATGGCGCATTATGCATATGGAAATGTGATGTCATAAATTCTTAATGTTGCAACACAATCTTTGAAGGATCTGCAATTGGTGTATTATAACTTAGCTTTTTATTCATCAAGAATGTGTTGCTCATCCTTCAGAACATTTTGTGTGTTCTCGACACCAACATTGCCGAAAAGATTAGTTTCTTGAGAAACAACATGTTCCTATAATCATGTCTGCATGCCATATAGTAAGAGGTTCAAAGACACAATTATGTAAGAATGAAAAAGTAACACTTTGTCAAGGATGGACCACAAAAATATATCTTGTATTAATAACGTATATGTGAATTACAAAATACGTGTGTCTAAACATATAGGGAAACTGGACATTTTCCTATAGCCAGAGAGACCAATGGCCTAAACACAAGTACCAAATTTAGTATAGAAATAAGACACACACAATCAAGAATAACAACACACATAGAAGTGCTCAGCACACTACCATGTGTGCCCTTGCTCAAATATATGTAAATCAACAAATCATCTTCTCAAACTTCTGATTAGTAATTAGAACAAAAAAGTTTAACTAAAGATTTGCTCTGTGACGATTAGTCTAGGTGCAAGTGTTGATCATTGAAGGTTAAGTTAAATATAATTTCAATGATTGAAAAATAAATGTTAGAATATCAACACCTGAGTCCAAAATGAATTAGAAATAAAATGAAATAATATAAAATCAGAATAAATTATCAAAGGAATCACAATCTTGCATAATAATATGTCATTGCTTCTATTGCATTTTGAATGTTTTGTTCTTGCATTATGCCATGCAAATGTTATGTCATAATAAAGTCTTTGTTTTGCATCGCAATCTTTGAAGGATCTTTAATTGGTGGGTTTTAACTTTGTATGGCCCTTGCTCAAACGTATGCAAATAAGCATTCATCTTTTCAAATTTCTAATTAGTGGTCAGAGTAAGAGAGTTTCCTAAGTATTTGCTACATAGACAATTACTCAAGGTGCATGTGTTGATCACTAAATGTTATGTGAAATATGTTTATGTTTGAAAATAAATAAATATTAGCTTATCAACACCTGAGTAACAAACAAATTGGAAATGAAATGAACTAATATAAAATTAGAATAAATTTCCAAATGATTGACAATCTTGCATAATTACCTGTCTAACAACATGTTCCTATATTAATACTTCATGTCATACAATAATAGATTTGAAGACATAATAGTGTAAGCATGAACAAGGAACATTTTTAGATTGTGTCATGGTTGTAATATTCGACTCACCACTATGCATGCCCTTATAAACACCTCGGACTAGGTTCTAATACAGTAACTCCAGGTTTAGTTGTGTGTTACTAACACTTGAGCCCCATAGCCCAAGTACCACCTGAGCCCCATAGCTCGCAGGTGCACATGGCAGTGGCACAAGTGGATGTGCTGAGCATACATCGGGGGTGGTGTTGAATTTCAGAACTGAGAGGCAAAATGATTCCAACTAGGGCTAATAAGACCTAACATGCATATGGTTGTCCTAGTCTGGGTCATGGAGATGAGAAATTTGTACCATTCTCATATGGGAATGCCCAAAGTGTATATAGGCACAGCCGAATACTTTTCTGCATTTAGTGACATGTTATAAGGTGAATGTCATGAAAACCTAGATGGGTTCAATATAGCAATGTTAGGCCTTTCACAATGTGCTAGTGGTGCCACAAATAAAAAGCAATCTATCCTGGAGAATGGGCATCGCTCCTCTTGAGCTGCAGTGGTAGGCATCACTCTCCTAGGTGCAGCAGTACAAGTGAAACTAATAAGCAATAATGATGGCTTGAGCAGGAGCAAAGGACATGGACATGCATATTTTCTCATTTGTTTAATCAATGGGCATCGGTGCCTGTAGGTTCATCGCTCCCAAAATTTTTGGTTTGAGCATCGACAGTTGTAGAGTATAGAGTGATGCTTAAATCCTCTTTTGTCTTTTGGAGCACCACTTCAAGCCAACACTGCGAAGGGCCTTAGTTCTTCTGACCCCTCGGACCAAGTGGGCCACAGTAGCATGTCAAATCAATATAACAGGGTTTTGAGCCCTGTTGAGGCTATCCTCTATGTACAATGTATTTTGTGATCTTAGCCATCGACGTTTTACAAAAGATGCTTTTTATGTCATATTTCTTATATTAATCAATATGCATAGAAATACAAGACATATATATACTCAAAAACATATTTAGCATGCATTTGATTGGAACTTTTGTTACGTAATTTGATTCCACTATTAATCATTTTTGCACTATTTTCTAATGGTTTAAGGGGGTGCAGCAATCAGTTATGGAGTTATTAGCACTATTACTGCAATCCTTTATGTAGATGTACAGTCAACAACAATTAATGGAGGCGGCCAAGCTCCGCCTCGAACTCAATGATTGCAAAAAATCAAAATTCAAAGGTGGACATATGTCCATCTCAGAAAATAACAAAAAACCAATGAGCCCATGGATGGAGCCAACTGAGCCCATCCATGAGGCCCGCAGAGCCCATCGCTGCGACGTCACTCGTCGGATTCTGGGACCGTCGCCACTTCTCGCTGAATGCAAGCCAATGCAACCTTGATCGCCATGATCTGGCCCTCCTCCCCATGCCTTGCCGGATCCGAGCCCCAGTCGCCGTCGTGAGCCCTAATCGTCACGGATCCGAGGATTGCTGCGAGGGGGCAGGAGAAACCATTATGAGGCCGCACCACTGTCTTCATCTACCCAGAGATCATGCTACTACTCGAGGTCCACACGCTGCTATGAGGGAGGTCGTGCCTCGCCGCACTGTCGTGCCACGCGAGGGAGGCTACGCCCCGTCGCGCCACCACACCACTCAAGGGATGTCACACCCTGGCGCGATGAACCATAAGTCCCTTTCTACATGTAAGCCCAGCCGATAAGGTTGGATGAGACACGATTTTCATGGGTGTTGGTGTGGCCCAATATTTTTAGAGACGGGCCTCTTAATAGATCGATTTGGGGCAAGGATCAATTTTTGTTGTCTCCATAAATAAAATGGCCGCCTCGAAAACATGTTAGGTATTTTAGGAGACACATACATTTTATGCTCAAGTCCATTAATAAAGTTAACTTTTTCTTATATTTTTGGTAGTGGTGTGGATATCAACACAAATACGATGAGCTATCTGTTAACGCTATCGCTCATTCCATTTCCGTCACTGAACTAAACAAAACCAGGAATTATTGGTCTTATGTTCCCATTTACATTTCTGAACCAAATGGCACCTTAATGTCAGATACCAATTAAGTGGCATGTCACATAAGGCATGAATGATCAATTAAGCCATTAAAACATATATAGCAAAACACGCGGCTTAGAAGCGTATGTAACTAGGTCTTAAAAAAATATATATATCTAAACTGTGGGTTAGATGCCTTGAGCAATCGGAGAAGCTTTTGATAAACTGACACCAGTACACAGGAGCTCTACAGTGGCGTTCTGCTTTTTTTTACAGGCGGTTTCGTTCAACGGCCGCAAATGTAAATAAAAAGGTGGGTCCGAGTTATAAACCGCCTATAAAAATCTACTAACACTGGTGGTTGGTTTAGGGCAACCGCCAGTGTAAATGGTATTTACACTGGCAGTGTTTGTTTACACTGGCGGTTGGCCAGTGTTAAGTTTCGATTTTCACTGGTTAGTTTATTTTCACTGGCGGTTACTTAGCCCAACCGCTAGTGTTAGGTCTGCTATAAATGCAGCTTCTTCCCCACCCCGACCGAACAGTCACTCGCAGCCAGCCACCATTGAGAGCATTTATAGACGTTCAGATCTACCAAAATATAAGGGGGAGGCTTTCTTCTTCATTTTTTTGGGGAGGTTGCTAAGAAAAATTAGTTTATGTATCTAATACCTCTATTTACTCAACTTTAATCAATTTAAGCCACTTTTTGGATCTAGGGTTGTTTGCCATGAGGTAGAGAGAATGATTGGTAGGTTATTGCCTTTATTTATTCAAATTAGGTTGTATATGATGGTTAGATAGTGTATTTCCTCTCTCCCTTTTCATAATTACTTCTCAATTTAGCTTATATTAGTTGTTTCCATGAATGGTGTGTGTTGTTGTGTATTCATGTAGGGAGAGCTAGATTTTTTTAGTTTTTTCTATTTTTTAATTATGTTAATTGGGTGTCTATATTCAATCCTTTCTTAGCACACATTATTCTTTAATTTTTTTAATTATATTAATAGGTTGTTAATTAGTTTTCTATTTTGTTTTTTATAAATTATGTTTACTAATTGCAAAATATTCAATTTTTGACACTGAGAATGAGTCTTAACACAGATTTTATTTTCTAAACTTTAGTGAACTAAGGTTCGAAAGGTCTACAAATTGAAAAGTACTTAAGTGAATGGTTTTCATCTGTATTTTTTCGAACAAGGTTGCTGAAAAAAAGGTCCGTTAATTATTTAATACCTATAAACAATCATATTTGTTTTGCATTGGTAATAATAAATTCATTATATTTTTACAGTTAATGATGGAGAGGTCATTCTATATGTATAATTTATCACAAGTTGATCCATCATAGATACCTGAGGTGCAGAGGTCTATCGATGCCGCTAATATTCATGCTTGGAGGTCAAATACGAAGCACATATATTGTCCATACATAGACTGCAAGAATGTTATCGTATTTGATGACACGAAAGCAATATTTTCTCATCTCGTGTGCCAAGGATTTATAGAGAATTACTTGATTTGGACAAAGCATGGAGAGAGTAGCTCTGCAGCTTACACAACTGGGACTTCTGTGAAAATCGGTATCGAAGGTGCAGATATACTTGGTGACGGATGTCATTTCATACATGAGAGACAAACACCTTGTCCTTAGAGTGAACATGTGGTGCCTAATGCTAATGATCATGGTTTCGTTGGAGGAAATGAGGGCATCGGAACTGATGGTCCGCCAAATGTTAGTGCTGAGGAAGATGCAGACTTCTTAGATGCTATATTGCGTAGTCATCTGGATCCATCTATCTTCTTCATGAAAGGTACGGAGGAAATGAGAAAGGCAGCACAAGAGCCTTTTTTCGATGAGTCTAAGGGCTACACGAAAGATTTCACGACGTTGCGGTCAGTGCTAGAGCTATTGATGGTAAAAGCCCGGTATGGTTTGTGCGATGCTGGCTTCGATGCGTTCTTGAGTATTCTCGCAGACATGCTTATAAAGGAGAATAGAGTTCCTGCTAACACATACTACGCAAAGAAGCTAATCAATCCGCTTACAATGGGTGTCAAAAAGATCCACGCATGTAGAAACCATTGTATCCTATATCGAGGTGATGAATACAAAGATTTAGATAGTTGTCCTAACTGCGGTGCAAGTAGATACAAGACGAATAAAGACTATTGAGAGGAAGATTATGCCACCTCCGTGACTACGCGGAAGAAACGAAAGAAGACCCAACCCACCAGTAAAGATAAAGAAGAAGTGGACTACTACGCGCAGAAGAAGATTCCTGCTCTGGTGATGTGGTACCTTCCCGTGATTGATCGATTGAGGTGTTTGTTCGCAAACGCTGAGGATGCCCAACTTATGAGTTGGCATGCTTCTGATGAGCACAAAATTGATGGAAAGTTACGACATCCAGCCGATGGCAAGCAATAGCAAGATTTCAATGCCAACCATCCAGAATTTGCTAAGGAGCCAAGAAATGTTAGGTTCGCTCTGGGTACGGACGGAATGAATCCATTTGCCGAGAGGAGCAGCAAGCACAGCACATGGTCGGTGATCCTCACCATCTACAACCTTCCGCCATGGTTGATACATAAGCGTAAATACCTTATGCTAACAATTCTTATTTCTAGACCTAAGCAATCCGGCGTTGACATGGATGTATTTTTGGAGCCGTTAATGCAGGACATGAAAGTATTGTGGGAAACAGGAGTCGAAGTATTGGACGAGTATCGCCAAGAAACTTTCACACTCTATGCAATTATTTTTGTGACCATCAACGATTACCCTGCTCTCTTTACATTATCAGGGCAGTTCAAGGGAAAGCTTGGTTGTGTAATCTGCATAGACGGAACCGCCTACGTGTTCCTTGATGCATCAAAGAAGATAGTATACATGAGACACAGACGGTTCTTATCGAAAGGGCACAGGTACCACTTGCGAAAGATGGATAAGTACTTCGACAATAATGATGAACTGCATTCTACTGCTCCATCACGTAACAGTAAAGGTCAAAGAGGTAATAGTAAAGGTCAAAGAGTTTTCAGAATAGTCAGCAACATCAAATTTATTTTTGGGAAGAAGACCAAAGACGGAAAACCAAGAAAGGATGTGAAACCAACTTCAGGGGCTACATTCAAGAAGATGTCTATTTTCTTCAAGTATTTGCCATACTGAAAAGAGTTAGACGTACGGCACGCGATCGACGGTATGCACGTTCAGAAGAACGTCTTTGAAAGCGTAATTGGCACGTTGTTTGACATAAAGAGCAAGACTAAGGATAGACTCAACTCACGTATGGATATGGTAAATTTGGGCATAAAAAAGGAACTGCACCCCACTCTTCTAGAAAATGGGAAGTACCACCTCCCGGCAGTAAGCTACAACATCAACATAGAGGAGAAACATGCGATGTGTATGTGATGAAAAAATTTGAAAGTTCCATCTGGATTCTGCTCTAGCATAAGGAGTATTGTGTCAATGAAAGACCTTACACTGACAAACTACAACTCACATGATTGTCATGTCATGCTGACTACTTTCCTCCCTGTTGCCATCAGGGCTATAAATCCAGTGTTCTTAAAGATGGCAATCACCAGGTTGTGCTACTTTTTCAACAAGGTCTCACAAAAGGTTATTGACCGCGATGAGCTGCCGTCTCTTCAAGAATTCACGGTGGAGACTCTGGCACAGCTTGAAATGTGTTTCCCCCCATCATTCTTTGATATAATGGTTCACCTTGTGACGCACTTGGTGCCACAAATAGAGGCATTGGGGCCCATGTATTTGTATGAGATGTGAACTTATGAGCGTTTTATGTCAGTACTGAATGGCTATGTATCAACACGTGCTCGTCCTGATTCATCCATGATAGAAGGGTACTGTACCGAAGAGGCCATTGTTTACGGTGGCCCATTCTGCAATAGTGTCCTGAAAGACCAGATTGCAATAGGTTTGCCCCCGTCACGACATGAGGGTAGGCTGCATGGAAGTGGGAGGATTGGACGGAAATCTTTTATCCCGTCAGAGTACAAGGTAGTCCTCGAGGCACATTATAGCATCCTACATCAGCTCTCGATAATGGAGCCTTGATCGCGCGACACATGAATGATCTTCACCAACATAATAGTGGGCACACAGACGATTGGGTCATGTAGGAACAAAAGCGTCGGTTTACCGCATGGCTAAGAGAGCAGGACATTCTAGATGGGGAAACGTTTGAGAAACAAACCATCAAGAAATTGTCATGTGGACCATCACGCCAGGTCACGACATGGCAAACCTATGACATCAGTGGCTTCACGTTTTGTACCAAGTCCAAGGACAAAAAGAGCATGGCACAAAACAGTGGTGTTCGATGTGAGGCCATAGATGATGCAACTGGTGAGATTAGTACATACTTTGGCTTCGTTGAGGACATATAAGAACTAGACTATGGTACGTTTCAGATACCTGTGTTTCGATGCCAATGGGTTGAAGACAAACATGTCATAGTGGACAACTATGGGCATTGTAAGTGTCGCTCAGACTCACTTGATTATTATTTTGATGTATCACGTTTCGGTCTCTGAGATTTACTTGCACATGTGCTTTGCAGGCTACAACATGACCAGCAGGAAGAGAGATTTGGTCTCGATCATTATTCACATGTAGCAGAGAGGATTGCCTATCTCGACCCAACCGAAATTTGTGAGGAGCGGCACACATTCAGGATCGGAAAGGATAATGAGAAATTGAAGGACAAGACAGAGGAAGAAGTTCAGCAGACTACTACTAAGCTAAAAAATGAAATGGAGGACAAATACTACCTATACTTAGGAAATTCAATGCTTCAGTTTCAAGATAGGCAAGTCATAATGGCCCCATACAACTTTAGGTACACTCGAGTTTCTTTTAGCAATGTTATTGTCTAATCCATTTATAGTGTGGCCCCGCCCCATGCGTCACGAACTTGATTCGTGCAGGGACCATTGGATTTGTTTTTATATTTATCCAAGGCAGGGAAGGGTGATTGTCTTTGACTCCGCAGATTATGATCCCACTACGTATGCGCCATTCTTGACCTTCTTAGAGAGATAAACCGAGAAATGCTTGCATTCTTTCCTCGATAAGTGTTTGAGAGAATATATAACTTGATGATTCTATTGAAATCAGGGCATATAGGTGGTATAAAATACAAGGCGGAAAGCATGACGAGAAGAAAAAAGGGCCATTAACAATAAATTACAAGTGGCCGGTACGTTAGTTATTTATATATATCACATACATGTACAACACATAAGACGATGTTGCAACTAATTAAATATTCACTCTTACCTGTTTTATATATATATATATATATATATATATATATATATATATATATATATTCCAAGCAACGAGAATTATCATGACAAGGACGACGCTCTAGGAAGAGAAGAGCTCAGAGAGCTAACAGAAGTCTCCAGGCTAGGACTTAACCGAGAGAGTTATTAATTAATTAGATGTGTAAATTTGAGATGGTTCATGTAACTTTGAGATGAACATATATGTGTATATATTATGAGCACAATCCTTTGATGTATATAAATATATTATATAATAACTAATTTTCATTTTGCTATATTTGATCATGATCTAATACAGCTTAATATATACAATATATAAATAAATATATATATATATATGGGGGGTTGAAATTGCCTAAACAGGGCGGCAATCTCTACTGGCGGTTGCTTAAGTAAACCGCCAATGGAAACATGATTTACAGTGGCAGTTCACTTAAGCAACCGTCAGTAAAAATGTATTTCCTCGCCAATGGAAAGATTTATTTTCACTGGCCTCTCCCACTGGCAGCCCTGTGAAACGCCAGGGAAGATGGCTTATCAACCGTCACTATAAAGCTTCTGTGTATTAGTGTGATTTGATCATTACCGACTTAGGTACAAACTTGTAGAATTTAGGGTATACCTTAAGCACAATGTTGGGAGCGTCTTTCCCTGCAGATCGAGTTATAGAGCAACTCTAAGAGAGGGAAGAAAAACTCTACCCGGCAACATAGCCTGCCTAAAATGCTCAGTTAGAGGCCCTTTTGCGGGAAAAAAAAACGCTCCAACACCTTCTCTAAATGAATATCTAAACATGCATATCCTCTCGTTGGTCAAAGATAGACAACGAGACTGAATCTCCCGAGTGCACATAAGAAAAAGAAAAATTGTTGAAGCGTGAAAATATGTCAAAAGCAATTTTTATTCAAATAGCTCTCCAAATGACAAATTAGAGAATGAGTTTTAAAATATTACTCTTGGAGATGCTCGTATAATAAATCAAAATGCATTGCATGCTTGTTCCGCATGCATGTTGTCACTTGAAGAAGCTTTCTTTGTCTAAGCTTATGATTCTCAAAAATGGAGAACCCTATGTTTTTTTTGGTGATTTTAACTCCAGCTCTAAAACGGCTTCGGCATTTTTTAAAGTCAATCTCACTTAGTTGTTAGGGCTTTTAAATGAGCAAGTAGAGAAGCCGGCACATTAACCGAGGCGGTATTTTTATAATGTGCGGCTCCGTTAATACATTGACCGAGGAGGTTATGTTATAGTGCTCGTCTCGGTTAATACTTATTAACCAAGGTGGTTATTTTGCAATGCCTGTCTTGATTAATGTATTAACTGAGGCAGTTATGTTATAATGACTGCCTCGGTTAATTACTACTTATTAACCGAGACGATTATCTTATAATGCCGCCTCAATTAATGTATTAACCGAGACGGTTGTTAGCCGCCTCCCCTACCTCAAATAATCAAGATGGGCAAATAGGCCGCCCGCCTCGGATGCCATTTTGGAAACGCTATACAAAATAGTTTATGTAGTAGTGTTAGATTTAAAGTTTGAGGTGTATTTACTATTTAGTTTATTTGGCATAGGAGAATTTAAATACGGAAACAATGAGCTAGTTGCTTTAGAATTGTCTATCATAATCCCTCGACAAAAGAATTGTCTCTCATAACAATAGTGAACAGAGGTGGTAGTTTAGATCTAAATTTAAGGGGTAATTAGATTGTCTTTCATAATGGCAAAAATGACTAACTGAAATGCCACTTCTATTGTATTTTAGGTGATGAATTTTAAAATAATTTTAGGAAACACTCTTATCACCAATTAGTACAAGTAAATTGTTACTTTTGTGATTTGTTATTTGTCTACATGTCATAAGATATCAAATATTGTTATGGTCTAACTATACAGACAATTACAGATTGTTAATTGCCTTTGCCAACACAAATCAAGTTTTGTCGGATTTGTGGTTTTGTGGTTTTGTATAACGGGTTTTTTATTCTCAGAATAAAAAATCGCAAATTGTGCCTAGATAAATTGCAAAGAACTAAAGCTGCAATATTAATATAAAAATATATATAATAACATTCACATGGAAAAAAATAAATTCAGTCATGTGAATTTTAGCAAGTCCCTTATAATACAAATTTAGTTGATTGTACCTTATTTAGCAAGTCCCTTAAAATATAGATTTTTTAAAAAATAAAATGGTTCAGATGGATAATTTACAAGAAAAGTCAGTATGATAATTAGATTTCTTTAGATAATCTATGTTTTTCATCTATTTTCTAGCACATTTCTGGATATAACTACTATGAGGGGCCTTCAAATTAGTAACGGTATAAGATATCGGGAATGTGCTTCTCTTTTTAATTTTGTTCTGGTGCGACAGCAATACAGCATGTTGGACTGCTGCATGTGGAAGGTTTTTCACGTACTGCTATATCGAAAAATATACCAGTGAGTTGTTACATTTTCATTTTGACCGAAATTTCAACTGATTGATAAGCACGTGATGATGAATGGAAATAAAAAAAAACATAGAAAAAGCGAATCCTCCCTCTATGTAAACTTCGATCTTGGCTCCTGGGCCTGAACTGATATGTGCCCTCGTTCGCTTGTTGGTAACCCGCCTTCTCTAGTTGGGCCGGAGGCCCACGGCCAGCTTAGGCCGGCGGCCCAGCCACACCCTGCTCCCCTCCTCTTTCCTCCGTCTGACCGTCTCTCTCCGCTAGGATAGGAAAGAGCTGCTGCTGCTCCGTCTGGTCCCTCCATCCTCAAGAGTCAAGAGAGGCAAACCCTAGTCCCTAAGCTCGCCGCTCGCCGCTCGCCGGATGGACCCTCAGCAGCCGGAACCCGTCAGCTACCTGTGCGGAGGTGATCCCTCGCTCTCCCTCTTTATCTCCCTCCTCAATCTCTATTCGTCGCCGCGGTTCCTGACCGGGACGCCTCGCCACGACTGATTGTTTTGCGTGTAGCAGGCAGCAAACGTATATGAAAAAAATATTTTAGGGGGAATTCTCTGAGATTACATGTAGATGTTGTGCAAAAACACTAACAAAGTGGTCCTGGAATTTGAAATTTTGAACCCGTGGACATTGACAGCTTCTTGAAGAACAAAGGGGTTTTCAGTCCGGGAAATTAGAAATACGGGTCAATATTACAAGTTTTAGCGACTTCCTGACTTGTGTGGATGTTTGGTTTCATCTCCAGTAGTTTCCTCGAAGTCCCCCGAATAATCAAGTACTGAATCCCTTGTCCATTTCTGACTGGAACGAAACTGCTTTTTATTTCAGATTGTGGAGCTGAGAACACGCTGAAGCCAGGAGATGTGATCCAGTGCCGGGAGTGCGGCTACCGCATCCTCTACAAGAAGCGGACCCGCCGAAGTATGGCCACTTTTACCCCTTCTCCAATTTCTATATGTCTCAAGTGATTGCTTACCTGTGAGATTCTTTCTACTTTCTGATTGGTATATGTATATAACTGGATGGCTACATATCCTATACATCCTCTGATGACTGGTTTGCACTGTTACGTTTTCCTTGGTATAGCTTGAACTTGTACCATGTTCTTTTGGAAATCATGTATAGCCGTGTAAAATCTCTTAGCCTGTTATAAGAACTATGGGTGTTAAGTTATTGCTTCCTTTGATCACAAATACAAGTCTATCTAGTTTTTTTCGTAAGTCAAACTTTTGGCTAGCAATATATGTATTGTCTTAAATGACAATAACTATACTGTACTGTAAAATACTTTACATAGTGAATATAATAATGTCAATCTTATACCTTCAATTTATCTGAAATTGTAGACATTGATAAGCAATTTTTTTTTAAAAAAAGTGTGGTTTAGGACATACCTAGATGTACTTATATTTGTGATTGGAGGAAGTATACCTTTACAACCACTCTCAAGTAGCTCAAGCACAGTGTCACCGAATTGGCCTGTGGTTACCTATCCTAACTAAGGCTAGAATTCTTCCCCCTTTGTATCTCTTTGTGCTCTACAAAGGAGATATTGCATATTGAACATGGAATGGATTATTTTAGAAAATTGGTTAAAAATGTTTAGAAAAATGCTTGTTTGTATAATTCATCGAATCATCGTTGGTTTTTAACGAAGATCCAGTTTGTTAGTCCACAAGTGACCGCTTCTTTTCAATTTTTTGAACTTGTATAGAAAAAACACGTAGCTTTGCTGAAATTCTCTGTGTACAAATGAATTGTTTCATGTGGCCGTTTTTATACCACTGTTGGGAGTATTGCTGTATGCACTATGTATTTGTTGACTGAACAACCTAACCATGGAAACTCTTGACATGTTGCACTTTATTAAATTCTCAGGGGAAACATGTTTCCACAAGTTAAACTAGCTTTGTCATCCCAATTTCTTTAATTATTTAATCTTGAAGTAGATCCATTCCTATGTCTGTACTGTTAGGTAGTTATTGTACCTTTATAAATATATGGTTATATTTTTTGTTCATTAGCCGTCGATCATGGTGCTCTCAAATCAGTCTTCTGTAAAGCACTTTGGTTCTAGATTATTCATGAATCATAATTCGTTTTAATGATTCATACTTGACTGGCAATCAGTCTTGAATGGCTATATGCTCTTACATATACTGTATTTTTTTGGTATTACATGATCACGATATGTATGCTTCTTTCCTAGAGGATGGTCAACACTCCTGGGACAGGATCATAGGTCGTAAATTGATGCTGATGCAAAAGAGCTCCTTTTTTTTTCTTTTCTTTTTTTTCTTAGAGTGGTTCCGTAAGTATGGTCCTGTAAATATGTTTAGTTGCATTGCTGTTGCTCCAGCTCCACCTTCGTATATCTGTTGGATGTGTTTTTTTTATCTTTTCTCTCTCTTGAAGTTATTGTTATATATAAGATTGAGAGTAGATAATATGTTTAAGGTGAATACACATGCCTCCAAATAACCTTAATGACCATGATAATGTATGGAAATCTTTGGCATTTATGATTGAGCTGCCCAGTGACACTTGCTTCCACCCTCATAATCCAGAAGACTTGTTTCCACTATAAAAGTTGCCCAACTGGACATTTGTCTTAAGAGGATTATGTTGTGATGTAAGGGATTGTGCTGTCTTTAAAGGAGAAAGGGATGGGGTATGTAGAGGTATGCAAGTTGTTTTTTAAGTTGGGTGGTGAGGGTAGGCATAACAGGGGGCCTTGAAGTCGACTCGATGATGTGATTGAGGACCAGGAAGGTTAGGCTTGCTACCACAGGACTTTGTTGGGGTATATTAGTTTTTGTCGATGGCGTTTGATTTGCAATCCTTTGCCTTTTTGTTACAGAAAAGGTATTGTTTATTGTGAGCTTACTACATTTTAGCCTATCAAATTGGATTCCTTTGTGCATGTCACTGACTCACTGTTGCTATCATCATGAGAAGGCAACAATCAGATGGTTCCAGGCATTTACATGTGTCTTTTCATAGAATGAAGGCATATTTTTCATGCATAACACTGAAGCCGTTTCACACTGAAAATTGTAGCTAAACAATACTAGGATCTCACTATGTACTGTAATCAACAAAGCATTTATGCATGGTCCTTTGTGATATTAGATACTATTTTCCCCGGTTCCAGTTTAAACTGAATAAGCCACCCTTTTCTTTATAATATCATTGTAATCACTAATCACTTGCCAGTTCCCACTGAAAATGGTTAGTAGCCAAAGTAGAGAATAAGCTCTAGTAGTTGCTCTAACATACAAGGTGTGATTGCATGATACTACTTGATGCTAGATCTTGCATCATCTTGGCAGATTAAAGTCATTTTTCTTTTTTGTTCTGATACATTGTACCTGTCCTGATGAATACCGCTCCTCTGTTCTGGCAGTTGTTCAGTATGAGGCACGCTGAAGACAAGGGAACAACACCTATAGTATCTTATGCTGTTGGTCGTGCGTCTAGCAGTGGAACAAGTCTCTTGGGGAGAATGACACTTGGGAAATCACAATTACAAATGTGTGTAACCCATGCACTGAACTTCGTATGGAAGTGTTTGAAACGATCGAACTGCTGCTAGTAGATTTCAGAAACTGTGTTGAAGTCACATGATTGATCCGTCTCGATTTGTGGGGTCCAAGGACTAATTAAGGCAATATTTTCAGTGCTTTCGCTGTTGATCTGCTGGCCTTGCCATACATACAGCAGCAGTACGGCATCTATTTGATCTCAACGTTATGTTGGCATGCCTTTTTTGTGTGGTCCATGTAGGAGGTAGCAACACGCGTCCAGGTTCCAGACCAAATTGCATTGCAATTGCATAGCATATCCCTGGAAGTCTGGAACTGGTTGATGAGCTCGTTGAAAATTCACGTGATTCTACATCCGCTGCAGGGATTAACAAACTTGGAATATGCACGAATAGAATACGGAGCGTTGGAAACTGTAAACTCAAACCTGTGGCGGTACGCCCTTCAGTTGCTCCATCAATTTTCCAAAACCTGCGTGCAAATTTGAAGATTTTTATGTCATATTTGTTTTTCTAAAAAAAAAATGCTTTGGTGACCTGGTGAGAGTGACATGTGGGACACGCAAAGCCAATCCCCAGCGAACTTATCCGTGCAATCCAATCCAACTGCAGCAAGTCTCCTCCCGTCCTGGTCAATCCCCCACCACAAACAAACACACCTCGGCGTACGTTAGCGTTTGCGTGCGCGTAGCATTTAACCAAGCAAGCAACTCCCCCTATCCCCACTCCTCCCCCCACCCCACCCCACCATTTCTTCTTCCCCTCCGCCGGCAACCCCCCAATCCAATCAGCCGCCGCACTCCAGCCTTCAATCCATCCATCAATCCATCCCGTGAGCGCCCGCCCGCCTCCCTCGATCGATTCGATTCGATTCGCGTCCTCGTCTTCCTGACCCGATTTGTTCTATTCTGTTCCAGGCCGCTGCTCTGTGCCCCGCCGCGCCGCGTGCGATCGAGGAGACCAGGAGGCGAAGAGAGGAGCCATGGCGAGGAGCTCGTTCAAGCTGGAGCACCCCCTCGGTTCGTCCCTCCGGTCCCCGATTCCCCCTCCTCACCTGCGCTTCACCTGCTGCTGCTCGTGTTAGGTTATCGGTCGTTTGTCTGGTACTGGTATTCGCTGCCGCGCCGCGTGCGGACCCACCCATCAATCGATCCGTTGGATTTTGTAGCTTGTTTTTGGGGCTGTTCGTCCGTGCTACCGTTTCGCGATCCTCTGGTGATTGGATAGATGTTTTGTTTTTCGGGGGTTTCGTGGTGGGATAGGTAGCCTAGATAGAATCAGCACGCAGCTTTGCCGGAGCGCTTGTAGTAATCTCTACCCTGGATTGTTGAAACCTGACGACGGTAGCGGATAAATTTTCTCTGGGCGATTCACAGGCTGTGCAACAGTTTTGCCCCCATCAAATCTCTGCTTGTAGCAGCAGCCTAACATGATTCGACCTACCCCAGCAGATAGTAAACTCAAATAAACCTCTCCATCTGCTTCTCTTAATTGCTATAAATTCTCTGAACGCCTTCTCAAGCCGTAACTCTCCAGGTTCCATGTATCTGTAATTTTATCATCAGGTTTAGTAGGTTGTGTACCTGCCTACAATACATCCACGGAATGGTTGGTCTGTTTCTTGTGCATGCCTTAACCATTGCCTCGTTCTTATTATTCACCGCCTGACAGTCTCATGTCGATTTTTTTTTTCGGTTTTTCTTAGAATGACTGGATTCTCATTGTACATGTGTTTTATGTTGCAGAAAGGAGGCAAGCTGAGGCTAACCGCATCAGGGAGAAGTACCCTGATAGAATCCCCGTAAGCCCTCGGTATCTTTTCCCATGTTCTTTGCTTTATTTCCATGATAGCTTTTGTTCTCATTCAAATCGGCTTTGTTGTAATGTTAGGTCATTGTTGAGAAGGCCGAGAGGAGTGACATCCCAGACATTGACAAGAAAAAGTCAGTTCTTATCCATTTCGATAGTATTTTGATTGCGTTGCTTTTCTGTTTTCTCGAATAGTTTTTCCTGACTTGCAGTTTTTTCCTATACTTTTGAAAGTTGTCTTGGCAATATTTATCATTGATTTTGTCAAACTCTTCATAATGCAATACTGTTGGGTGTGGGCATTAACCTTGTGCCAATCCGTGCCTTCAAAGTTGTTTGTTATCTCTGCAAGTAGTAAGTTCAGGACAATTAACGACGTCCCAATCAAGAGTCTGTTTCTTCTACAAGTTGCCATCTGGAAATTGGTCGCTTATACCCCATTAGCATATTGTTTGCTTGTACCATCTTTCAGCATTAATTAATTCAGAAGAAAGTCTTGTTTATCGGTACAAGCCAAGACCAGCTGCAATATTTGTGTGGCTCCTGAATCCTGATATGTGATTCCTTGCAGGTACCTTGTTCCTGCCGACCTCACAGTTGGACAGTTTGTGTATGTGGTACGGAAGCGCATCAAGCTCAGCGCGGAGAAGGCAATCTTCATCTTCGTGAAGAACACCCTCCCACCAACAGGTGCCCAAAAGTGTTCCCCTCTGTTGTCATACCATTATTGGGGGAAACAATATACCAATACCACGGTGCCTGCACTAACATTGCTGTCGCCTTTGGTCCTTGCAGCTGCTCTGATGTCTGCTATCTACGAGGAGAACAAGGACGAGGACGGCTTCCTCTACATGACCTACAGCGGGGAGAACACCTTCGGGCTGTTCTGACTGGCGCCGCTACGATGGATCGACATTGGTTAATGCCTCCTGTAAATACTAAACTGGCACCTCAAGAATCTGTGTACATAACATAATCTGGTCTGCCTTACTACATCAAGCAACTCGTTGCGCCCACTGTCTGTCTGAAACCATCGAAAACATATGATGCTAAGCACATCTAAGTAATATACGCAGCTCTGGGATGCACCAGAAATTCTGTTACCTGCTGTGTACTCCTACTTGAACTTGTCGGTGTGACAATATAACATTAGGGGAGTTCCTGTTGCTGTTACTTTTTTTGTTAATTTGACATTAACTGGCCCTCGTGCCGGTGGCACCGACTGGGGAGACGGTGGTTTGACGCACCGGCGTGCTGACTACACTGATCGGCCGACGGTGGGCATGGCGGCATGCATGCAGCCGGTGGCGATGGAACCGCACAGCAGGCCGGAGAACCTGGACTCTGGCAGGACGATAAACCCCTGTGCTGACTGCAGCACAGCAACGCAGGCACAGGGGGCATTGTAGGTAGAATGCTGGAATTTGAATCTAGTGCCAATCTTTCGAAACCATGCAATGGTGTTATGTGCCGGACAAGAGAAAATCTTTGGTTCTGCCTGCGACCGTACAAATTGTTGAAGTGTCCATGCTTGTTTGAAGATCATACCCGCGCATTGCTGCGGGAATTTAGGGGCCGTTTGGTTATGTCGCCTGCATCGCCTGGCCTTGCCTCAACGTGCTGGCTCGAGCACCGAGGTGCTCACCCAGACCGAGGTTATAAGTAGCATTCATCATGACAGCATAGAGTAGTGGCGGCATTGAGGGAAAATTTTAGATAAACAATGAATAATAACGTGAAATCGAATGAAATAATCTTATTGGTTCACTGTTTCAGAAAATAATTGTAGAAACTACATTCCAGTTCGATTACAAAACAAAATGTGTTGTTCGAATATTTGGCTCATATGGCTGTGAGGTCACACATTGTTGCATTAACAAACAGTACACTTAATAGTGACAATTTATGAGGTACTCTGTACATACTAACCATTTGGAAATTAAAATGTTTGTGCTGCCAGCACTAAAATATTGAAGTTGGGGCAATGATAATTTGTAGTGGCATATTCATTAAGTTATGGCTATTCCTGATTTAGTCTTGAAATAATCTCCAATCATGGAAGACGATTATCCATCTTCACTAATTGAGGAACCTGACAAAACATCTATAATTAAAAGTATTTATCTATTGGTAGAAAAAGATGTATGGGACACATGATAAATACATCCAAATACCTCAAGGAAGCTATAATTCCTGTATCAATCCATTATGAATATTGAATAATTAATGAAGCAATACAAATCATTCTTTCTGAAAGTAAGAGGTGAGGAAAAAGTAGTGTACTTCAAATTATTTTCTTTGTTCAGCATCACCGTACCTGCTGGAGCTTACCTAGTAGCAAGAAGCAGAATAACCGGCATCACCTGCACTGCTTGAGCTTATCTGGTAGCCAGAAGCAAAAGTGATCGCACAAGAGTATTGTAAGTTTAACATCTAAATAATATAAGAATATGTTGTGAACTTCTTTTGAGGAACCATTGAGGTCATCACGAACTGACCTGATAACCGGAAAGGGCACAATGAGAAGAAAAATTTTATACTACATATTTAGAAGCAAGAATTATAGAATTCTAAACTACTAAATACTAATCCGATTAAGCTAATGGCAACTATGTAAACCTGCTAGGAACTTTGTTCCTTCATCCAAAAAATGTAAACCTGCTAGCCGAGAAGATCCACCCCTTCTGAAGAAGCACGGTAGCATCACAATTTATTGTGAAGAATAATTGATGATTCTTGTTCGTCCACATACAGCGCTAGCTGGAGGATGCAATAAAAATAAACTACGGTGAGTGGATAGTGTAGACAACAATGGAGCTGATCTTTCTAATGAAAAAAAAATTAGATCATGCTCGGTATTATTGAACAAAAGAATTAAAAAATAAACAACTAAAGCCATACAAAATTGAAAAGAACAAATAAAAAGAGACCCACTTACCTGATGATCGTGCTCAAGGCTGAGGTGCTGCCGTGCATGTAGACTGATGATGAAAAGAATAACAAACAGATAATTAAGAGACCTGCTTACCTGATGGTGCTCAGCACGTAGCAGCAGGTAGATGATGGTGTGCTCGGCTTCTCTTTGTTGTGTGCGCGGCGGGTAGCTCGGGCGGCAAGGATGTCAGTTTACTTCGAAGGTTATTGGTTCATGTCGCAGGTCACGATCACAGAGAGCTAGGGCGGCAGTCGAGCATTAGGCCACCAAGGTCGTCGGTATATATATGGATGGCAGAATCCTTCGTATTCCCACTGGCACACATTGCATCAAACTGAATGCTTACTTGGTGGAGATAAATCCGCATGTTCAGAGCAAAGTATATTTATGGGCTGCATGGAAACGGAAGTCTACTCAAAATTCCTCCACTAAATCAAAGAAGGGGTGGCTACGTAATGGATGCATGAAGTTATGCAGACCACAGAAGGTGAATAGGTTTCGGTGGCACAAGCGCTCGTGAGTCGGCAGACACAGGTGTCCTAGCTGACGCTACTTATGGTGGTGGGACCCCTTGATGACGTGGCTTCACAAAATTGCAGGAAAATAGGCTAGTAGGTTCCTCCTATTTAGGTATAGTAGATTGATTAGTGTTGTATGTGTCTTGGTGACACTGCACACGGTGAAAGTTGCGATGGTGAATCAATGCACAAAATGTTGTGCTTAAGGGCAGCGTTTTTTTTTTTTTTGGAGGGGGGGGGGGGGGGGTGGGGTTCTGAGACATTTCCATGCTATAGATGAGACGATGCATCGTATATTCATCTCGCCAGAACGTCTGTTTGATATGATAAGATGACTCAGTTCCTCCTACTTAGAGGATCAACTTATATTCCATCTGCCGAAACAAACGGCTTTTGCTATTTCTCCTGAAAACCGATAGTTGTGAGCCTTTAGTGAAGATCCAAAGATGCCAGATTATGGTCTCCAGATTGTGTTTTTTCCGTGGGCAGAAGCAGGCTCTGTAAAGTTTCTTTTTATTTTTCATTTTTTTATCATCTAATAAACTTGTGATGAAGCTTTTGCCATCCTTTCTAAAAATAATTCTAAATTCACACAAGAACAGTTAACAATACAATTCGAAGGCAGTTTAACAACAACAGTTTTTTTTTCTTTAGTATACAAGACAATTACAAATTGACATAAAAAACAATTAACAAGTTACAAGTAACACACTCAATAGAGTGAGAAATAAATGTTGCAGTAAGATTGACGACCAGTCAACTACACACATGTCAGCACGAACAAAACCTAACTTAGGCCCTGTTTGGATCCTCTTTAGATCAATTTAACTCTTGAGACTCTAAACGAAGGTCTAAAATTGTGCATAAAGTTTAGACCATCGGACAAAACTTCAAACCACACAATTGAAAATGGTCTAAAATCTTAACCGCCAACTTTAGCCATGGCTTCGAACAGGCGATCGTTGCTTAGAAAAAGTGTTCCAGCTTTCTCGTTTGGTAACCAACGCACGGGGGTGCATCTATTTCCATTCGCTTGAACTACTTTCAACTTATTTTTGGCCATGAAATAAAATTTTCTTCTCACAACAAATCAGTCGTAGAAATCAGCCGAAGCCAAAAATAAATCCTGCCGAACAGGGTATGTTTTTCCCGCACCAGGACAGGAGGCGGGAGCAGGACAAGATGTGAGAAATAGCAGAGAGCCACCCTACATCTCTCACAAAGCTCAGCGGCGGCAAACACCCGCCATGCTGTGCCTGCCCCACCCTACATCTCTCACAAAGCTCGCTCGAGACATGGCATAGCAGTCCATCTCTCTATTCATTGATGCCCTCCTTCAATGTTGCCAATAAATACCCCCAACCTCCCCGTCGCCTACTCGCTGCCTCGTTCATTGATGCCATCATCGCCGTCACCGTCGCTCGGTTGTGACTGCTTTCTTCTTCTCCAGCGTGCTGCAAGCAAAGGAAAGGAGCATTATGCAGTGCAATCGATCAGAGGTGGGTTGCCAACTAATCCTCGTGCATGCAGCGTGCAGTGCAGTGCAAATGTGCAAATGCAATGGCCGCGATCGACGGGGTATTGGCGCGGTTCAATCCGAGAGCTCGAGCCCTAGAGGCCACCTATATAAGGGGGCTCTGCTCTCTGATTGAGCCGTGCCAATATCACGTCTCGCTCGCACTCGCGGCTGCTATATCTGCAGTATCATATCTGTATCCCTATCCATATATCCATTCTTCGCGTTGATGCACTCTGCGTAAATAACTGTATGTATGTGTGTCCATCAGTGAAGATGCCATGTCATTACAGGCTGCAGGGAGCTAAGCTACTCCGTGTCATTTGCTTCATTCCAAGACACTTTTGCTCCTGTCCATATATAAGATGTACGTACGTATGTACCAGATTATATACTACTCTTCAAATCGTCTCTGAATAAGCTATACTCTGTATTGTTCTTTAATCTATGCCCTCCTCACCTATTTTTCTCTTTTTTTATAATGAGCTGTTACAATCAATATGAATATATGAATGGATGTGTTTACTGATGATAGAGCTGACAAGGTACTATCTTCCCATGATTGAATCTGCTATACTACATGATATAGCTTTACATTCACACGGCTGCGCCTCCACAACTGACCAGCTTATAATTTAGCGACCAGTTTAGGAGTGCTGCATTTCATCACACTATAACTAATTAACCTCAAGACCTTCTATATTCTCAGTGATAAATGTCATCAGTAGGAATTGTTTATTTGCCAGTACCAGCTTAGGAAAAAAAAAAAGGTCTACTCGGTCACCACTTTTCTAAATGATTCCTGTACAAATGTAGGACCATTTATTGCCTCCTCCAAAGATTGCAATGGAGTCCTCGTTCAGGTACAGCAGAGAGCTAGAAGAGAGAAAGTTGAAAGGGATCCAAGTCAAGATCTGTGAAGCTTTTTTTTTGCTCGTACAGAAAAATAGCCCGTGATGTGCCACGCTATCTATGCCCGCGTCAAGGTAGCTAGGTCAATCATCAGGGAACTTTTTAGTAGAAACAAATGAATGGTCACGATGCCATGTCTGAAAGAAAACAAACAAAGAAGAGCTCATCATTAAACGTGCGTGCGGGGGCAACTGATGGACATTGCAAAGCTTTGTGTGTGTGCGTGTGTAATTGGAGTTATCACAGAGAGAGCATCCAACTAAAAGGACAATTGTGAAAAGCTCGATCCCACGCATGTCCCTCCTTTTCCATGACCTCACATTTCAATCTTGTGCTAATAATGATCAATGCAAATTCCTTGTACATGATCATGAGCATGTTTGGATCAGATGGACTAGTTGTAGCCTAACTAAAGCATACTTCCTCCGTCCAAAAAAAATTATCTTTTTTACTTTCAAACATCGTGTTTGACCGTTCATTTTATTCAAAAATTTTGTACAAATTATAGAATAAATAAATTATTATTAAAATTTCTTTAATAATAAAATAAGTTATAACAAGATAAATAATATTTATTAAAATTAATAAGACAAATAGTCAAACAACACGTCTAAAATTCTAAAATGATACTCTTTTTGGGACGGAGAGTGTGATGACTAAAATATAGTCTGTACTGTTTGGATACATGGACTACTGAAAGGGAGTAACAACTCGTTAGACTAGAAACCCAAAAATTAGTCTGCCTGTTTCTGTGGTCTAAGGCTAAAACGTTAGGTGAAAGTTGTTGTTGCTAATTGTATGCTTTCTTCCTCTACTTCGATACTTGCAATGAACTACATATTCCCTTCCCCCACCCCCCACCCCCATCCTCTAACCCTGAGTCCCTGACTTTGAAATATATAACAGCACTGGATGCCTCCATAAATTTTTCACGTACTGCACCACGTGACATGTGTGAATATTTCCTTCCTTTTGGTGGGTCAAGAGTATCGTCTGTCATCTAGAAAGTCTGGGCGTCACCAAGATGCAAATTCTTTGCATGGTTAGTCATCTAAAAAAGAATCTAGACAACCGATAGACTGCAAGCACGATGATGGACAAACAATGGAGTGTGCGGTGTGCCCCCAATGTAAACATGATCAAGAATCGGGTGTCCATCTTTTCTAAGACTGTCGATACTAGATGTATTTGGGATGGCATTGCAACTTGGTTGCACAATGAGCAGCTGTGACCTTCCGCCTGGATGCCAGGAGACTCAGTACAAGCTTGATGAGAAACATGGATCGCACAACTTTAATGGCAAGACGAGATATTCGATCAATCATCATTCTTGATTGTTGGGGAATATGGAAGGGAAGAAACACAATAATCTTCAAGCATAAAAAATCCACGACAAATATGGCTCCTCCAAAAAAAAATTAAGGACGAGACGGATCTGTGGGCAATGACAGAAGTAGAAACACATTTCTAACTTATCTGTGTATGTCTGGCTTTGACGTTTTTGGCTCCTATATACATTTATGTATATGTTTATACAATGACTTTCTATGCTCCCTTCCTTTTAATACGTGGATCTCCTGCCATTTTTCTCTAAAAAGGAGAGTATCGTTTGTCAGAAAGTATCGTCTTTTAGTTTTCTCCGTTGTAATGTAAACAACCCCTCACAGCTCGGCCCAAAGTGAGGTGGTGGTGTTTGTAAAGGGCCGATCCTTTTCTTTCTTTAATACAATGATACACAACTCTTCTACATCTTCGAGGAAAAAAAAAGAAAGTACAGGCACACCGGCCCTTGGCGACCATGGAATGATGCAGAATCTTGCAGAAAAAGTGGAGCCAAACAAAAGCAACAACAGCTTAACAGTTAACAACATGCATAATCAAAAGCGCTTGCACAACAGCAACATCTCTCTTGTTACCATTCATTCCAGGCTTTCAGTGATCACTCACTTGGGAGGCTATCAGCATAGTAACCGACAACAGCGATCGCACCATCTGTTCCTGTTGCTTTTGAAGCGTCCACAGTAACATCCATCCATCAGAGAACCCACATAGCCTGAAGGGAGAATCAACTGCTTGCGGATGAAATTCCTCTGTATCGATTCAATCATGCCTGAACGATAAGACTTGCGGTGGTCGTCAGGCATCCGACAGCGCGTTGGAGGGCCAGGGGGGTTGAGCTGTTGGCTCCGACGACGAACAGCAACGCGCCAACTGGGACGACGGCAGCATCCAACTTTGTGCATGATCGGCACAAGCTGCCAGATATTGGGTGGTAGGGATGCTGAGGCGTTGTCGTCAGCCGTCACCTCGGGCGGGCTAGCAGGCTTGCCAGGGAATCAACGTGATCCTACAGAACCTGCGATGTGAAGGACAAGTGTGAGCTGAACTGAACCCGGTCACTTCAAAAAGTAGTAAGCCATGGATCACAGGAAATGCTCTCCGGCCAATCTCTGTGAACAAGTAAAATTCTGCCACAGCTATGTCAACTGATAGTTTAAATCTATTTTCCTACCCCTTCAAAATCGGTGTTAAAACATTTAACAGTCTCAATCCCATTTCTCAAAAGAATAAATTCGGTGAAGAACCTACTGAAATGCCACTACACTAATCTGTTTCTGTTCCATTAACCACTAGTGATAATTGTTTGCAAATGGTAGTTCTCTTTTTCTCAATCGTGCCACGAGGCACGTATTTCATACTTACTTTCAGGGGCATGTCATTTTTTATCTAGATTTGTAGCTATTAATCAAGCATATAACATATTGAAGGGAGATTTATCATCAGAGAATTTAGCTATAATCCAGGAACATATACGGTGGCAAATAATGTAGGAGAATGGACTTGTGAGATCCACCGTTAAAATCACAGAAAGGATATTTCATCCATAGCCCTCTATAGGCCGGTTTCCATTTTTCACAGGAGCTTTATTTTCTTGCTCCTGGTGCATGTTTGGACGTCTGGCAACAGAGAACAGTTGGTGTTGGTCTAATATCAATGAACCTTAAACTGGCTAGTGTTTTCTGAAACAACACCCTACCCCCATCCACTGCAGCCTGGGTAACAAACTCATGACCGACCCATCAATTTTTTTTTCCCCAGCACCGTCCACAAATCATAGAGAATTGTTTGGGTTTCATCGTTCAGTGGATGGCACACATGCTGTGATATGAAAAAAGTTTGCAGATTGTGCTGTTCAAAAGTTACTGCAGTTTTTCGACAGCATAACATAAAACATGCATCAGTGAGAACTAGGAAGCATATTTAGAGAAGTATATAGATAGAAGCTAAATGCGTGTTCCAGATCATCAGACAAACGCAACTCAATGCAGCAAGAACATAATTCCTTTGCTTTCTTCTGTATGCAAATGTGAATGCGTGTCACAACAGAAAAGAGACTTTGAATGCGTAGCACAAGCACAACAGAAAAGAGACTTTCTACTATCATCATGATGCCTAGATTTATTTCAGTAACAATTTGCAAAACTATAGCTACAAAATTGCAGTATTGAGCCTGCTGCTCAACATTGATTGCTGCAAAACAGGCAAACTTACAGCGAGCTGCGAATTATAGTCCCGTGGTGCCCAAGCCCAATCAATGAAAATTGATGATTTGACAATCCATAGCTCGTCATTCAGTTCAGCTGGCGGTAGGGATGCAAACAGACGGACATATGTTAGGAATACGAAGATGTGTCCGATATATCTATCTATATCTGTATCCGACATCCGACTGAGTATCTGAATCCCTTTGGTGAGATCAATTAGAAAATAACAGTAGCATTTCCAGCCCTGACTGGCAGAAAAATGGGTGCAAGAAACACCCTAGCTTCCATTATGGAGAGCATCCTAATTGCATTTCTTGATATCCGAACTGCCATTCAGAACTTTAGAATCGCCTTGTTCAGTACCAATAAGCTGGTGATGGATAGGACTGCCAACTCCAATAAAATTGGGATGTAACAGATGACAAAAAAGAAAAAAAATCGAAAACACAATTCCACCGCGTTGACAGATGGCTCAAGCATAGTTGTATGATATGCCATCTAAGAGTTAGTTAGGACCTATGAATAACCACAAGATCAGAAGTGCATGCTAGCAAATGAACAACAGTAGTAGTAGTAGTAGCAGCAGCAGCAGCAACAACAACAACAACAACAAAGCCTTTTATCCCAAGCAAGTTGGGGTAGGCTAGAGTTGAAACCCAACATGAGCCCCAAGTCATGATTCAGGCACGTTTATAGCTGATTTCCAAGCAGAAAATGAACAACAGCAGGTAATAAAAATAGGTCCAGGGAGAACCAACACTGTTCAACCACTAAATGACTAAACCACACCATCTGATCCATCGAAATAGACATGGTGCTACAGGTAGCAATTGCATAGTAGTAGCAGGCACAACCACATAGCAAATACCAAACCTCACTAGCAGAAGCACAACCTGTAGCTAGCAACATTTATTTTTGGTTCATGCAACATGGTAGAAACAAACAACCCGCCTTTTATTTATTTATTACATCACAGACGAGCAGGGACAGGACCTGAGCGTCCCGGCCTTCACTGGAGTTCCTTGAGGAAGTCAGCATGGTCAACCAGAACCTACAATGCGAACGATGGAAGGTCATGTTTCCTGGGCAACTACATTCTTTCAAAAGAAGAAGAAATTGGGCTGAGGGTGCAGTGTCAATTTAAATATAGGAATTATAGGTATAGCAAACTAGTTCTAAATGTTAGAGACAAAGTAGCTACCATTTCTGTTAATTTTAACAAATGATTCACGTTTTTCTATATTAGAGGGGCTAAGTTAAGTCACACAGATATATCCGAGAGTCAATGGATGACATGACGATGGTGATACAAATGTTGGCTGTAACTTGAGCTTTCCAGTAATAAATCCTGTTTATAATGGCTTGGCTCCACAGGTGCATCCAGTTTAAGCTTTGTAACTATGGATAAGTTCATTTAAAACAGTAATCATTTCATTATCACTAGCCCTACAACAATAACAAAGCCTTTTAGTCCCAAGCAAATTGGTGTAGGATAGAGTTGAAACCCAAGATGAGATCGAAGTCACAATTCAAACACGTCAATAGCTGATTTCCAAGCATTCCTACCAAACAAAGATTTCTAGGTATATGCCAACATTTCAAATCTCTTTTTATTGCCTCCCCCATGTCAGCTTCGGTCTTCCTCTCCCTCTCCTCAAATAGATATCTCGACTTAGGACTCCACAATGCACTGGTGCTTCAGAAGGTCTCCTCTGGACATGATCAAACCACCTCAACCGATGTTGGATAACCTTTTCTTTGATTGTTGCTACCCCTAGATGATCACGTATATCATCATTCCGAAACCGGTCCATCCTTGTGTGACCACAAATCCAGCGCAACATACGCATTTCCGTGATACTCAGTTGTTAGACATGTCGTCTTTTTTAGGCCAACATTCTGCTCCATACAACATAGCGGGTCTAATTGCCGTTCTATAAAAGAGGATCCCATACGACATCACTAGCCGTAGATTTGAAGAAAGTAGTAGTCAATTTAACAGCCAACAGTACAAAAGGATGGAAAGGCATACCACTTTCCAGCCATCTGGGTCAACAAAAGAGGCGATCTTAGTGTTGATCCCAGGCAGCGGTCCTGGCTGCCGCAAAATCTTGCCACCAAGTTCTTTGGTTGCCAAATCAACCGCCTTGGCACTCTTGTACACATCGTTGGTGCCAATGGCAACCTGCACTTACATAAATCAAACAATTAAGAAACACCAAAATATTATTAGGAAAATGCTGCTGATAAAAGATTAAAGACCTGAGCATATGCATTGCCCTTGCTATATTCTGTGACCCCATAGTTGTATATCAACTCCAGAATAGTTGTCTTGTCCTCTTCAGCATAGCCCAATTTGGCAATGGAATACTGTATATATAATTCCGAAACTATTCAATCTACTAAGCTAAAAGAACACTACATCTAAAAAATTGCTTGGAACAGCAGGTACCTTATAATCAGGTACGTCCTTCTTCACTAGCAGCTTCATCCCAAGGGCCTGCATGGAAACAAACAACATATCATCATGTAAGAATGGGACTGCTCCTCTAGAGATACAGAAATATTTAACGTCTCCAACTTTTGGAATAGTCCAGGCTTACAAGGGAAAAAAAATACCTTCTCATAGAACTTGATAGAACGCTCAAGATCACCAACACGAAGCATGACTTGGCAAAGAGGTTCACGTATCTCAGCCCTCTGGATAAGGGCAAACTTGTAGCCATCAGGGTCCTGTGCAAAGGCAATAACAGTGGATCCTCCCTTGACAGGACCAGGTTCACGAGGGATATTGCCACCCTTGGATTTAATATGCTCGGCCAACTTGTACACCTGCATTCGGATCCATGATCTCAATTAAAAAAAATGCATCGATCATATCATATGAAGATAATTTCGCAGCATCGACATAGGATACTGCAAATTGATAATACTTGCATCCTCATTAGCGATTCCGAAATGCCCAAAGCCCTCTCCAATGTCATACTTGTCAACACCATAGTCTGTTGAACACGGGTGAACTTTTTAGCACAGTACAAGTTACAGAAAATTCAAATGCTTTACCAGAAAAAGAGTTGGTCAGTTCATATGAAGAGATCAGTGTGTCTTCCTTATCGGGTTGATACATATTACACAACTGCAAACATAGGTGGCATATTGAACCAACTATGCCACAAAACTTTTGGCAGCTCAGTGAACATACTGTATGTCAATTCAAGTGCGAAGTTGGTGTCCTCTGGTCCAAAGCCAAGGAAGGCGTTGGTGTACTTCTCATCAGGAACATCTCTTTTCCTCAACAGTTTCATCCCAAAGCATTCTGTGTAGTACCTACCACAATGACAAACATCACATCAGAACGATGATATTACTTGCAGATGATGCAAATGGCACTTAGGATATAGCAACATACTTGATCGTGCGGTCAAGATCCCCGACACGGTAAACCGCGTGGAGCATCCTCTTGCTGTCCTGTTCATGCCACTCAAACACATCCTCAGCTGGCTTCGTGGCTTCACTACCGGTTGCCATCCCTGATGCAAGAGTAGTACATTTGATAAAAACAGGAGTGAGAGAGAGAGGGGGGAGGTGGCTGTAATTTTAAAAAACTCGACTTGTGGGGCAGGACAGCCGCAACTGCATTAAGAAGAAGACCTTCTCACGCAGGTCGAGAAAACCCCCTGAACACCTGCCCGCCCATACATGGCGGCACCGTAGCCCATGTGAGAACGACCACGACCGGAGCCGGGCCTTAGGGGCCTGTAATCTTGATTAAAATGTTGAGGTTTCAGATCCCAGATTATGACTGTTATGTCATTGTGCACAATTCTGGCAAAAATTCATATTTTGCTTGAAAACCTTTTATCATTACATGGAACATCCAACTAGTCAATGATTTTCTCTTCTCTGAAAATTAGATATACCACTCTCTCCTACATCTCTTGTTCATACAAAAGGACACCTGACAGAACTCAAGGTGAATACATCTCCTTTTTTCACTTTCCCCTTTCACTCCCAATCCCAAAGTACATCTACATTGTAAAGTCAGCAGCAAAAGTCGCAGCTCAACCAAATCAAGATGCAAGTCTCCCCATTGGAGAACTTTGATGATGCATTAGCCATAACCCCAAAAAAAAAAAGATGATGTAGATGGGTGGGGCCTCCTTGCTCTTACAAAGATCCTTTTGATGCTGAGGATGAAGGCCCAAATTTGGCCTTTAAAAGTAAACTCTGAAATAAGAGGATAAGCATCTGTTTGAAAATTTGCAGCTTTCAGATGTGGAAACTCGAAACTGATATAATTAAACATGTGCTGTGCTGCTATCTTGTGGAGCATTTGGAAACCGAGAAATCCATTCTGTTTTCAGGAAGCAATCTGGACTGAAGCTGATTGTGGCCAAGGCGATGAGGATGTTACGGCGATGGAAGGTTCTTTGCAGGGTACAGGGCTTGTCAGATTTGAATCACTGCATCCTTTGGCAGGTACGAGACATCACACTGAAAGCTGCTTGGCGCTTGCTTAAGGATTCGCCAGCAAAATTTTGGCATCGGCATCTTTGATAGCCAAACTCTGGTCAGCTCCAGTTGTGTTGACAGCTTTAAAGCTGATTGTGTACTGAGTACTGTGTTGAATACGCTTGCGCTTACATACTCTGATTGTGACACTTCAAGAATGCTCGCACCTCGTGAGATAATAAAGCGGAGGAGCAAGAGATTTGCCGAATTATATTAGAAGAACTAAAGAAAAAGGGGGGACATTTTCCTTAAATTAAAAATGAAAATGGAAGCCCTAGCAAGATAGGCCCTGTATAAAGAATAATCTTTACAGAACGGCAAAGTGCAAACCCTCCCGTTCTATTTCCCATTTCAGCATTTGGGAAAAAGGGTACACAAAGGCCAAATCAATAGAACAGTGACCAAAAACAAAAGTACGGAGATGTTCCTTCTTCAAAAGAAAAATGTAGCAGAAAATCTGCAGGGTGTCCTCATCCGACAAAGAGCCCAAGAACCGCGGAATCAGGAGAGCATGCTGAGGGGTACGGCCGAGATGGTGGGTTTGGAGGTAGACGTTCACCTTGGGTTGGATTCCGACGGCGACGGCTCTGCACAGCAGTGTCGTCCACTCCCCTGTTGGCTTTGGCTTTCTCCTTATCCTCGGAATAATCGTGAGATGAGGTCATGAGGAAGCCGCGCCTAGTGGAGTCCGTCATCAATATGTTTGAGTTGTGTTATCGAAGTCGCTAAACTACTAAATCCATCCGTTGAGGTCCTTAAATTTGTAATTTGTTTGGTTTGGTTTGGTTGTGTTATCTCCATACTTAAACTTAGAAATCATCTACATATATCCTTAAACTTTTCAGCTGTGTCATGTAAGTCCCTAAATTTAGTTTCAAGTCTTATTTAAATCAAAACAAGACGATCTAAAACTCTATATAAAAAAATAATTTAAAACTTTTTTATATGAATTCAAATGAAGAACAAATTTATGTCCAAATTGTAACCCTCAACGTGTTTTATAACTTTGTAGTTGAAAAGTTTTAAATTAAAATCATGAGTTCCAAAATATTGTTATAAGTATATATATTTTTAAATTTAAAATTTAAAATTAAATTTTGGGGCAGTAATAACTTTAAATAAAAAAGCTTTTCAAACACAAAGTTGTAGCTATGTATCATCATCGGATGGTGGAGGCTGGAACATTATTTTCATTATAAAAAAAAAGTTGTATTGAGAACTATAACTTATATATAGACATATCTAAATTTATTGATAATTTTAAATTTCAAAATCTATAAATTTACAACAATATTTTAGGATCTTAAACAGCTTTTATTTAAAAACTTTTTGAATACAATGTTGTAGATTGTGTCGAGGGCGATAATTATGATATGAGTTCATATAAAAAATATGGATTATTTTTTATATAAAGTTTTTAAATCACCCTATTTGACACATATGCAATTCAAAACCAAGTTTAGGACTGAAAAGATATAACTGAATAAGTTTGAGAACTTAAATTGATGATTTTCAAATTTAGGGACCTATATGACACAATTGAAGTTTAGGGACCGAGAAGACACAGATGAACAAGTTTAAGGACCTAAACGATCGATTAATGAGTTTAGGGACTAGAATGACATAGCAGTACCAAGTTAGAGACCAGTGACAGACTGTATACCACAGTCCACACTTTTTTGTCAAATTAACCATGTTTACTGAGTCCGTAGGCGTGCCACTTAGGGTGGTGGTACACTAGCCGTCGAAGCTTGCATGCCTGATAAAATGGATTTATGGAGATAGCCTTTTAAGAGGGTTGCCTCCTAAAGATAATAGGTCCAGATCCCAATAGCAGCAGTAATGGGTTCATATACATATATGGAACTTAGGGTTCCGTCTCTTTCTCTCTCTCAATCGTGTCTTTCCTCCATTCTGGTTCTCTGTATGTCTCAATCGGTTCTCTCCTCTCTCGCGGGGACTCCGGTGGTGGCCCGCGGAGCGGGTGGCAGCGCCCCCGACGTGTGAGGCCATGCACAAGGCGATGGATGGTTACACCTCTGCACCGCCTCTTGGTTTGCCTTTCTCGAGGGGTCGGCGTTGCACAGAGAGAGGTCTCCACCCTGACCGTGGTTGTAGGGGATGAAGCATCTAGGCCCTAGTGGTTTCGGTGATTAATGACAACAAGACGCTTATTATGACTAACGTGTGTTTTGCAGGATAACCTAGAGGTTAAGTCATAATAATATGTAGGTTCAAGCCCCTAGCGATGGAAATCGATTCGATTTTCAAAGGATGGAAGATAAGACGGTGATAGGCTAGTGCTAAGTGTCGTTTGGGGTTGAGAGACACTTGCCGTAGTCTTAGGTTCTGTTTTTCTCTTTGACCGTACTATTAAGAGGGGTTTGGATGGGTAGCTTGACTTAGAGCAAGATTAGAGAGTGTAGATGTGATGCACACTTGTCCAACATAGCTCTAGACAGCCCAGGGAGACTCTTGAGAGGGAGAGGATCAAACTTCGTTTTGGAAAGTTTTCGATTCGCCAAAGTTTTGATCAAATTAAAGGCGTCGGACTCTACCTAGTATGGACGTCAGACCAATAGTTAGAGTCCGACGACACGTGGCAGCCCCTGAATGTTTCTCAGCGTGCCAGGGAGCGTCGGACCCTGGCTGGATGGTTGTCGGACCATTGGCCAGAGTCCGACGGTGCCTCTGGGTTTTGAGCGAGCGTCGGACCGTCGCGAGTAGGAGCGTCGGACTAATGTCTATTAGCGTCCGACGCTTTCAGAGAGGTTCCCAGAGCGGAATAGAGCGTCAGACTTGGTCCGAAGGTGTGCGTCGGACCATTGATCCACGTTATAGCCGTTGAAAAGCGCTGTGCCCACTGTTCAAATGCGTCGGACGGTGGAGCGTCGGACCATCGAGTTCGGTCCGATGCCCCTCTGGCACAGTTCTGAGCACAGTGCGTCTGTGAGAGTCGGACCGTGGTGTTTGGTCCGACGGTCGAGCCTCGGCAGAGTCCGACGGTTCGCAGAAAAGTGAGAAACGGCTAGTTTTGGAGAGGGTGAGTATTTATACTCCACCAAAGTCTCCATTCTATCTCTCTTGCCACTTCTAACTGCTGAAGGAACCCTTGTTGATCTTGTGAGAGAGCAAGAGCCCTAGGGAGATTAGTGTGAACTCCATTGCTTGTGAGCTTCTTCCCTAGAGAGATCAAGAGTGACTTGTGTGCATCCATCACCCTCTTTGGCCTTGTTCTTGGTCAAGTGAGAGTCTAGGCTTGTTACTCTTGGTGATCGGCATCAACTAAACGGTTTGGTAGCGATCGATGGCTTGGTGACCGCTTGGAGAGCTTGTGGGCGGCCCAAGTCGAAGTTGTGAGCGGTTGTGGGCGATCCACCGCGCCGGAGAGGCAAAGGATCAGCCCGTAGAGAGCACTTGGTCTTTGTGAAGATCAAGGGGACCTACGCCCTTGCGTGGGTGCTCCAACGAGAACTAGTAGGGAGTGCCGACTCTCCGATACCTCGGGAAAAACCGGATTTGTCTTTCTAACCTTTTACATTCCCGTATTTGCTTTGTGTTCTCTACTTTCCTAGAGTAGTATACTTGTGGTAGGACTTGGCTCTAGGTTGCATAACTTGTTTTAAGAATAGAATTGACACAAGCACTTGTGGGGTGACATTGGGCAAATTGCGATAGGTTGAATTGTGTTTCGAAAAATTTATTAGTTGCCCAATTCACCCCCCCTCTTGGGCATCCTTGATCTTTTCAATTGGTATCAGAGCCTTGTTGCTCATTAATTTGGCTTAACCGCCAAGAGAAAGGATGTCCGGTGGTCATGATGGTCCCCCTCCCGTCTTTGACGGTAACGATTTTCCTTATTGGAAGATTCGTATGGAGGCATACCTTGAGGCGGTGGACCTTGGTGTTCACAAAGCCGCCACACAAGGGTACCCCACTCCCAAACCCGGTGCAACCCTCACACCCGTTGAGGAAGAGCACGAGAAGTGGAATGCTAAGGCTCGAAACATCATCTTTAGAGGCCTTAACAAAGAGGTGTTCAACCGTGTGAGGAACCACAAAAACGCCCATCCACTATGGTCGTACATTTGTGCGCTCCATGAGGGAACTAAGAATGAGCGAGAGGAACGATATTATCTTATCATTGACAAGCTCAATTCTTTCAAAATGCTCTCTAATGAAAGTGCTAATGACATGTATTCTCGCTTGAATATCATTGTAGAGGAAGTAAATGGCCTTGGACTCACTCAAATCTCACCGGCCGAGGTTGCAAGGAGAATCCTTAATGCTCTTCCGATTGAGAAGTATGGTCACATTGTAACCGTACTTCATCAAACGGATCTCTCCAATGCAACCCCCACTCAAATATTGGGGAAGATCAATGCTCATGAGATGTACATGAAGATCACTCCTCAGGATGGATCATCATCCAAGAAAGAAGAGAAGAAAGACTTGGCACTCAAGGCCGACAAGAAAGGCAAAGCTCAAGTCAAGTACACTTCTCTTGAATCCACAAGTGAAGATGATGATGAAGATGTGGAGATTGCTCTCATGGTGAGGAAGACCACCAAGATGCTCAAGAAGCTCAACAACAAGGGAATCAAGTTTGATTCCAACAAGAAGAAGTTCTTCACTAGTAGCAGCCCATCTCCGAGATGGATTGCTACAATTGTGGAGAGCTTGGGCATCTTGCTCATCAATGCCCAAAGCCCAAGAAAGATAAGTTCAAGAACAAGAACAAGGACAAAAGGCAAGATTCAAGTGATGAAAGTGAAGATGAGAAGAAGAAGGCCAAGCCATGAAAGAAAAAAGAATTCAAGAAGAAGCAATTTCACAAAAGCAAGAAGAGTGGCAAGGCTTACATTGTTGGTGATTGGCTCACCGACATTGAATCTTCTAGTGGCTCCTCCGGTGAAGAAAGTGATGATGAAAAGGAGAAGGTGGCCGCTCTTGTGATTGGGACTTCACTTCCTCCACCGCCCTCATCTCCAACACACCTTTGCCTTATGGCTAAGGACAAGAAGGTACAAAGTGATGATGAGAGTAGTGATAGTGACAATGAATATGATTCACCCACTTATGATGAACTTGCTAGCTTGCTTAATGACTATACCAAAGTTATAAGAAAGCTAACAAGGAAAAATGAAAATCTAAAACTTGAGAATCGCAACCTCTTAGTTCAAAATGAGCAATTCACTAAAGCTAGTGATGAGCTTAGAGTTAAAAATCAAAATGTGTCATCCAAGCTCAAGGAGATCAAAGCCAACATAAAAGAGCTCAAAGAAAAATATGATAAACTTGAGAGGATACACATTGAGCTCACCACTAGCTACAACAAGCTAAAAGAGGACTATACTCAAGTAAAAGTGAATCATGACAACCTTGCTATGGCTTATGATTTGCTTTCCAATGAAACATATGATGCTCCTAACCATGTTGTTAAGTGTGACATAGCTACATCATGTGATGACTTGATTGATGAGATCATTGAGCAAGGTGCTAGTAGCAAAGGCAAGGAAGTGGTGGTGGCCGATTGCCATGATGATTATTTGAAGCTCAAGATTGAAAATGAGAACTTGAAGAAAGAGCTTGAGAAGCAATCAACCATAAACACCATTGTCATTGAAGCGGTGCAACAAGATGCTGAAGTTGAGGTGCTTAGAAAAGAAAACAAGATCCTCAAGAATGAGAAGTGTTACCTTGCAAGCTTATTGGAAGAGAACAAGAAGTTGAAGCAAGAAAAGAGTCATCTCAGAGTGGGCTTGCAAAAATTCACAAGAGGCCAATATCTCCAAAGTGATATCCTCATGAATACCGTGATGAAGTTTGATAGAAGTGGGATTGGCTACATGGGTGAGAAGGTGCAAAACATTAGAGCTCAAAATCGCCTCAACAAAGCAAAGAACAAGCCCAAGCCCAAGCCTAAGAGATGTTTTGAATGTGGACAAGAAGCTCATGAGTGCAAGACACCGCCACCACAACCTTTGCCCAAGCATGCTAGGCCCTTTGCTTTTGATGCTCACTACATGCTTAGAAAAGATTCAAAAGGCAAAGTGAAAGTCATGTTTCTACGTCCTCCCAACAAGAATAGGGCTAGGCAACTATGGGTGGCAAAAGCTTTGGTTGAGAAAGTCCGGAGCCCTTCTCAAGTATGGGTTCCTAAACATCAAGCTTGATTTGTTGTGTGTAGGTGAACTACAAGACCGGTGGCTCTCATTGGGTAATTGATAGTGGATGCACTCAACATATGACTGGTGATACTCGTATGTTCACCTCTCTTGAAGAGAATGTAGAAGATCAAGGAAAGATAACATTTGGTGATAATTCGAAGAGCAAAGTGCAAGGGCTTGGCAAAGTGGCTATATCTAATGATTATTCCATATCAAATGTGCTTCTAGTTGCTTCTTTGAGCTTCAACTTGCTATCCGTTGGTAAATTATGTGATCTTGGCTTCTAATGCCTATTTACAAGTGAAGAAGTGGTTGTCTCCAAGAAAGATGACAATAAAGTGATATTCAAGGGCTTTCGGTACAATCATCTCTATCTAGTGGACTTCAACTCGGAAGATGCAAATTTGAAGACTTGTCTATTCACCAAACAATCTCTTGGGTGGCTTTGGCATAGAAGGCTTGCACATGTTGGGATGAGCACACTCAAGAAGCTATAGAAGAAGGAGATGGTGAGAGGATTGAAAGATGTTGTATTTGAGAAGGACAAATTATGTAGTGCTTGCCAAGCCGGGAAGCAAGTGGCAAATACACATCCATCCAAGGCATTTGTGTCAACTTCAAGACCATTAGAGCTACTTCACATGGACTTATTTGGGCCAACAACTTATGCAAGCATTGGTGGCAAGCTCTATTGCTTAGTGATTGTTGATGACTTTTCAAGATATACTTGGGTGTTCTTTCTTCATGACAAGACCGAAGTTGCCCAATCCTTCACAAAGTTTGGCAAGAGAGCACAAAATGAATTTGAAGTGAAGATCAAAAAGGTTAGAAGTGACAATGGGAAAGAGTTTGACAACACAAACATTGAAGTATATTGTGATGAAGTTGGGATCAAGCATGAAGTTTCATCCACCTATACCCCTCAACAAAATGGTGTAGTTGAAAGGAAGAACCGGACTTTGATCACCCTTGCAAGGACTATGCTTGATGAGTACAACACACCGGAGAGGTTTTGGGTGGAGACAATCAACACCGCATGCTATGCATCCAACCGCCTATTCCTCACCGGTTGCTAAAGAAGACCCCCTATGAGCTACTCATTGGCAAGAAACCGGACGTCTCCTACTTCCGGGTGTTTGGTTGCAAATGCTACATCTACAAGAAGCGGCAACACTTAGGGAAGTTTCAAAGACGTTGTGATATTGGTTTTCTTATTGGTTACTCATTGAAGTCCAAAGCATATAGAGTATTCAACAATGCCACAGACCTTGTTGAAGAAACATATGATGTGGAGTTCGATGAATCTAACGGCTCTCAAGGAGAGCATGAGAATCTTGATGATGTAGGTGATGAACCTTTGAGGAAGGCCATGAAGAACATGCCAACCGGAAACATCAAGCCAAAAGATGATGAAGATGATGGTGATGATATGCAAGTGATCGATCAATCACCTTCATCAAATGTGCCTCAAGATGATGAAGATAAAGACGGGGTCGATCCACATGAAGACACCCACATCACACAAGAAGAAATTGAGGCACAAGCACAAAATGTTGATGCTCCACAATCTCCTCCTCAAGTGGTTGATAGAAGAACTACTCCACTCCTACAAGCAAATCCTCAAGATCTCATAATAGGGAGTCCTTCAAGAGGGGTAATGACTCGCTCACAAAGGCATGTTCAATTCATTGAACATCACTCGTTTGTTTCTTGCATTGAGCCTACTAGCATAGAAGAATCTCTTCAAGATCCGGATTGGGTGAATGCCATGCATGAAGAACTCAACAACTTCACCCGCAATCAAGTGTGGACACTTGAAGAGAAGCCAAAAGGAGCAAGAGTCATAGGCACCAAGTGGGTGTTCCGCAACAAGAAAGATGACAAGAGCAACATTGTGAGAAACAAGGCAAGGCTCGTGGCAAAAGGGTTCTCCTAAGTTGAAGGCTTGGATTTTGGGGAGACTTTTGCCCCGTTGCAAGACTTGAGGCCATCCGTATCCTACTTGCATATGCATCTAATCACAATCTAAAACTCTTTCAAATGGATGTGAAAAGTGCTTTTTTAAATGGCTTCATAAATGAACTTGTCTATGTTTCGCAACCACCGGGTTTTGAAGACCCTAGATATCCAAACTATATTTATAGGTTGTCCAATGCGCTATATGGCTTAAAGCAAGCCCCACGGGCTTGGTATGAGCACCTCCACGACTTCCTCATCAACAAGGGCTTCAAAATCGGCTTGGTTGATACCACACTATTCACCAAGAAGCACAAAGGGCATATCTTCATTTGTCAAGTTTATGTTGATGATATTATCTTTGGTTCTACTAATGAAGATTTTTGCAGGAATTTGGTGATATGATGTCCAAAGAGTTTGAGATGTCCATGATTGGTGAGCTCACATTCTTCCTCGGGTTTCAAGTCAAGCAAATGAGGGAAGGGACGTTCGTGTCGCAAGAGAAGTACACGAAGGACCTCCTCAAGCGCTTCAAGATGGAAGAATGCAAGCCCATCAAGACCCCCATGCCTACCAATGGACACCTCGACCTTGATGAGGGAGGTAAATCGGTTGACCAAACTCTCTATCATTCTATGATCGGTAGTTTGTTGTACTTGACCGCATCTAGGCCCGACATCATGTTTAGTGTGTATATGTGTGCGCGCTTTCAAGCTAACCCTAAGGAACCTCACTTAGTTGCGGTAAAAAGAATCCTTAGGTACATAAAGCACACCCCAAACATTGGCCTATGGTTCCCAAAGGAACTAACTTTACTCTTGTCAGCTATTCCGATTCGGATTATGCCGGTTGCAAGATTGACCGGAAAAGCACATCCGGAGGGTGCCATTTGCTTGGAAGATCACTAGTTTCTTGGTCCTCCAAGAAACAAAATAGTGTTGCCTTGTCAACAACCGAAGCGGAATACATTGCCGCGGGTGCTTGTTGTGCACAAATTCTTTACATGAAACAAACCCTACTTGATTATGGAATCAACTTAAAAAGGGTGCCTTTGTTGTGTGACACCGAGAGTGCGGTAAAACTTGCTAATAACCCGGTTCAACACTCCCGCACAAAGCACATTGACATCCGTCATCACTTCTTTAGAGATCACGTTGCCAAGGTTGACATTTCCTTTGAGGGAGTGAGAATGGATGATAACTTGGCGGACATTTTCACTAAACCATTGTATGAGGCATGTTTTTGTACTCTAAGGAATGAATTTAATTGTCTTGATCTAAGCAACTTCACTAAAAGATGATCTTGTGTTGTCATGTGCATTGCATTGTAACATAAAACATGTCTAACTTTGAGATGCACGTAGGGCTTGTCTAACTCGGTTAAGATAACCGCCCAAAAGCGTGTGAAGAAGCTTACCCGAGGACAAATTTGACAGGCAACTAGTTTAATTTACGTGAATTTGCATTGCATATTGCATGGTTGTTGTTTTGTCGTTTCGTTCTTGGATTTCATTGCCTATTTTCATAAAAATTCACATATGCCTAAGGCAAAATATTTGAAAAATTGAGGGTTTGATAGAGGACATCTCATACTAGTTCCAACTGGTGTTTATTTGACTCTTATTGGGGTTGGAACTTAGTTGGGTAAAATCGGCGCGAAGAAATTTGGAAGAAAACGGGTTTTAGGGCGTCGGACCGAGGTGTCGGACTCTGGTTTTCCCAACGGCGGACCAATTGCCCCAGTCCGACGGTCCCTGGCCCTATTGAAGGAGGCGTCGGACGCTGGTTTTCACAGCGTCGGACTATCTGCCTCAGTCCGACGGCCGCTGGCAAAGCCGAAGGAAGCGTCGGACGCAGCGTCGAACCGAGAATTTTTGGCCGTTGGACTATTGGGTAAGAGAGTTCACGCCGTGTCACGCCGCGTCCACGTCGCGCTCACGGTGTTGGACCGGGAATATTAGTACGACGGGGAGCTTCGGACCAAGTCCGACGGGCACAGAAACTTACAGGAAGCGTCAGACCCTGCTGATCTTTGGTCCGACACCTGCAACTGTTAGGGTCCGACGGTCGGTTCGATTGCGGGATTCGGCCCTTTTCATTCTCTGTCGCGTGGGGCCCCGCTGTCAGTCCTCGTTCTGCTTCGTCCCAAGCCGTTCGCAGCCGAGCACCGCCGCCCGTACGAGCCCTAACCTTACCAGCCGCCGCCGCTCCGCGCCCTTGCATTCCGCCGCTAGCTCACCCGCGCCCTCGCCGCCGGCAGCCGGACTTTCCCCCGCGCGTGCGCGCCTCCTAAATGGCTAGAGGGGGGTGAATAGCCTATAAAAAATTCTACAAACAACACTTAAGACTAAGTGATTAGACAATTAAGTGGCGAAGCGAATTCTTGCGCTAGCCTACTAAACAATGCAAGCCACCTAACCGTTCTAAGCTATAATCTCTATTACACACACAAGAAGTTAAGTTGCTACTTCTACTCTACTCCTAGCTGAGCAACTAAGCTATCAAGCTACACAAGAGTAAATGCGAGAGTGTAAAGAGTAGAGAGAGCGAATCTTATACCGCCGGTGAAGAGTAGAGAATACCAAAAGAATAATCAATCACAATACAATAGAAGTCCTCGGTAGAGAGATGACTCAAGATTTTTTACCGAGGTTCACTTGCTTGCCGGCAAGCTAGTCCTCGTTGTAGCGATACACCCACTTGGAGGTTCACGCGCTAATTGGCATCACACGCCAAACCCTTCTCAAAGGTGCCGCACAACAAACACAAGATGGGGATCCACAAGCTACGAGCAATCCACTAGAGTAGCCTTTTGCGATCTCCCGCGGGGATAGGCTCAAGAACCCCTCACAACTTCACCGATCGCAGGCGGAGACAATCACCAACTCCCCTCAACGATCCTCGTAGCTTCAAGCCGTCTAGGAGTCGGCAAACTCCAAGAGTAACAAGAGAAACCGCTGCGAAAGACAACTACCAAGTGCCTCTAGATGATCTCAAGCAATGCAATGCACTTGATGCTCTCTAATCTCACCAAATGATGAACACAATCAAGTAGGATGAGTGAGAATAGAGTGGGAAGGCTCACAAGTATGTTATGATGTTTAGGAATGCCAAGAGATGCTTTCCAGACCGGCCAAGTGACTATTTATAAGTCACACATAAAGAACTAGCCGTTTGGTTCAATCTGCGTACCGTCGGACTGTCCGACGGCCAAACCGTCGGACTAACAACACCGGTCCGACGCCTCGGATGGACGCCACATGTCCTCTGCCATTTGAAGTCGACCGTTGAAACACAACGGCTATTTTCTCGCGCCAAAACTCACCGTCGGACAGAGCACCGTCGGACCAAAAGCCTCGGTCCGACGCCCTCAGCAGACCACCGTCGGACTGAATCGCAGAGGGTCATTGTAACACCCCTGGTGTTACGGTTAATTAAAACCTGCCATGTCATCATCCTTAGTTGCAAATCATCCCGCATCAAACCTGATCACTGTGCATCACTAAGACAATTTTTATTTTCACATAAGAATGTGCTTAGGTACCTTTGAGTGACTTTATGATTTAAATATTTGTTTGTGTGTATGCCTTTAAATCCAAAAAGAAAATTTAAAAGGAATCATTTAAAAACCCTAATCGGACCCGAAACCCTAAATCAAAAACTAAATAGGATCAAGTGTTGGGCCTTAAATAAAAGTTGTAAATCTTTAAAAATTGAGCAACTTCTGTTTTGGGCAATTTTGAAGTTATTAAAAATAATTTTAAATAAAATTTTAATTAGGTTTTAAAGTTTAAACTTAAAATACGAATTCAAAAACTAGTAGGAATCTGATGATTGTCTTTTAATGAAAGTTTTAGCCCTTTCAAAATGGAACAACTTTCATGTTTGGAGATTTTGAAGTTTACCACTAGAAATTTAAATTAAACCCCAATTGGTGTTTGGTTATTCAAATTTAAAATGACCTTTCAAAAACTAAGAATTTGGGCAAGATCCTTTCATGAAAGTTGTTAGGCTTTTCAAGTTGAACAACTTTTGTATTTGGATATTTCGAACTTATGCATTGATATTTCAAATTAAAACCTAATAAGTGTTTTAGAATTTAAATTTGAAATGCTATTTCAAATATTATGAAGAATCTGATAAAACTCATTTAATGAAGGTTGTATGCCTTGTCAAGTGGAACAACTTTTATTTTGGCAGATTTTCAAGTGGTTAAGACAATTTTTGAGTAATTGACTAAATTGGAAATAATATTCAAAACCCACTTTTGCCCCATTTTGAATCATTCAAAATCCACTCAAAATTTGAATATGGTTCCAAAACTAAAGTTGTTCAGCACAAGATTTTCTATAACTCGTATTTGGGAAATTTTTCAGGTTCTTACACAAAACAAAAAGTAATTTTGCAAAAACCAAAAGGGAAAGCTTATGCTGCTACAGTAACTCGCAGGGGGGTCAGTACTTGCTCTGCCCGCGCTGGCACACGCGTGCCGCGCCGCGCACCGGCGGTGTCCGGGGCCGGCCAGCCGCGTGTCGCTGGTGACGCCGGGCTCGTGGGGGTCCGCCCCACGCCACACCGCCTCCACTGTCCTCCTATAAGAACCCACATCGACGCCGTCTCCTTCTTCCTCCCGACAACCGATGGCTCCACCCCGTTCTTGGCCGAATTGGCGCCACTCCGAGCCTCGTCGTTCGATTCCCTTCACCTTCAAGCTCGCTACTCCCTTGCATCCCTACCCAGTCCGTAGGAGCCGGAGGTAGACCGTCGAAGGCGCCGGAACGGCCTCGTCTTTCCCGCGGGCGGTCAAAGCGCCACCACGAGGCTCAACGTCGTGGCAAGCTCGTTGCGGTGCAGCTCTCTCCCTCTAGTCTTTTGTTCTATGTTTTCCTTGATTTTGTGGAGCTGATGCGCTCGATGGATTTTCTTGTGGTGCCCTGGGATCGCTGGAACGACGACCGCGTCACTAGGGTACGCCGCCGAGACCTCGGTTGCCGTCAATAAGCTTTCTCCGACCGCCATTCGACCCGTCTAGCGAGTGCTCTAGCTTGAGGTGAGCTCACTGGTCTCCTTAGTCTAGTTGGTGATGTCTCATGGCCCTCGGAGAGGCCGGAATGCAATGGTGCCGCCATGTCTCCTCCGCCGAGCCGCCATGGCTGTCGAGGGCCGTGCTCTGGAGTTCGGGATGCGGAGTAGAGTCCTGGGAGGGTATGTGTGCTGGGGCAATGCTCGGGTTGAGTTTTTCCTTCGCCGATAAATCTACTGTCGGCAAGCCGCTGCGCCGGCAGCCGCCGTGTACTCGCGCGGGCGCGGTCTGTGTCTGTTTGAGGAAGGAGAGGGAGCTGTCAAGTGGGGCCCTGTGTCATCCACTCAGAGAGAGAGCGCGTCTTGCTGGGCCGCGCAGTGGCTAGCTAGGCTGGCCCAGTGGCGCGGCGGAGCGGCCGGGAAGGAGAGAGGGCGCGTGGGCCGGCCTGCGGTTTTGGGCCGGTTCGGGCCAAATGGCCGTTTTCAGTTATTGGAGAATTAAATTGTATTTTCCAAATTTCTGATAATAAGGATAGTAGAGCACTTTGTTATTTTTGTAGGGAATTAATTGTTGCTCCAAAAATGATGAAATAAACTGTGGAGGTTCTCTGTGTTAAGGCTCATACATGAAAAATAGGAAATAAATGTTTTGGTCACTTTATGTTTATGGTAAAAATGCCTAATTTAATTCACGAATGGAACTTTTAAGATTTTTGTAGGCTAGAATAATTATCCAAAAATCAGGAAATTTAACTAGAAACTATTTTGGGATAAGATATATCGGTAGAAAAAGTTTAGGCTAAATTTGGAATAGTTTGTGTAATTATTATTTTATGCTCTATAAACTGTTTAATAAAAAAAAGAAGGGGATTGTTAGCATTGACTGTTTATGATTTGATTAATATGCAAGTTTTGATCAAATACATTGGAACATATGAACCTTGCTGTTCAGAGTGGTGGATCATTTACTATGTAAGTATAAAATGAATTATTCTATGTAGTAATTAAATGCCAAAACAAAAATCCTAATTGATGAATGGGTTAATAAAAATGAGTAGAAATCCTAATTCACTTTTGTGGGGTAGGACATTTGGATTGAGTGATATCCCTGAGTCATTAACTTGAGATGATCCTTGGCACCTTAATTAGTGTTTGGGTTCTTAATTAAGTTGTTAATTTGGAACACTAAAAATTTAGGTTAGTCACATATGATGATAGGGTTTAATAACTTGCTTAGGCAAAGGGTTGACAGTGTTCTAGGGGAAGAACCAGTCTGACTCTCAACGACTGTTAAAATGGTCAATAAACCAAAGTAGTTAATACTCGATAGTAATTAGTTTGTTGACTTACAACTTTATCGTGAAGGAAAGTTGTACTCAACTTTCAAATTGAGTTGATTTTTCTATTGATCAATGAATTGGTGCATCTCCTGCATCATGGCATACATATCATCATGTTAAGTGTTGCACTATTATTTCGTATAGTGAACGCACGGGGATTATGATCTAAAGCGTGTCCCGAGTAAGGTTTTCACTCGGTGGACATGGACCCTTCTCGGTGATTGACTTCAGGGTTCTATCTGCTCCAAGCAACAGGCAAGCCCCGGTGCATTCAGCCCCTCCTTGTTATTTAAAAATATTTATCACTTGAGTTAATCTACTGCATTAGGTTAATAGGAGTTGAGTGATAACCCATTGATGCATTACCTTTCCTTGACCACATATTATACCTGAGACCCTGATTTATTTAAAAGTATTGAAAAATGCTTAGTCATGCTTAATGAAAGAGTTGCAAAAATGCTATTTTGAAAACTGTGATGATATGAAACAAATGAATCAGTTTATGGGATTGGTATTGTCCTTGTTTGGTGATGGTGTTCTTGGCCAGTCCATTATCATCAACGTGGATGGATTTTCCGTTTGGTTGACCATCTGTTTGGGTTAGAGTCCCAACGATCCTCGCCATCAGAAAAGGGATGCGAAAACCGGGTGGTCTGCAGTGTACTTGGGTTAGAGTCCCAATGCATGGTGTCCAACGGAAAAATATTTAGGGACCATTCGTTGTCGACCTGCTGTGATCATGACTTTGCAACTAGCCACATACTACGGAAAGCCTCTGACTCCGGTGGCTCTACTGCTGGAACCGACAACCACGCACTGGGAGTGGAGAGATGGCGAGAGTAGCGTGTACCCTCGTGGCCGGCGTGCCTGGAGACTAGAGGGGTACTGTGCTCTCGGGTGGCGCAGGACCGGTTCCGGGGTATGAAAAGCCGTGGTAGGCGGGGTTGGCATATGCAAGCTTAAGTGCTACATATGCAGTGTGGATAGGGATCCCCAACTGGGTACTTCTGGGTTCGAATCGACGTTGCTCCTCGGTTAATGGAGACATGATCCTCGCCCCTACAGCAAAGAGTGGTTCGGAACTAGGTGTTTTTGAGAATGAATATGAACTTGAAAGTACATAATATACGAGAATTGATATTGGAATTATGTATATGAATAAAATAATATTGAGATCAAATAATGAAATAGGATAGAAATGCTTTTCTGTAAAATACTTTGACTCTTGCTCAAGCCTTACCTTGACTTCCCTCAGCCTGCATTCCTTAGTCTAATTTTACACCTTTAGTCGGGTAAGTCTTGCGGAGTACCCCATGTACTCAGGGTTTGTTAACCCTCGTTGCAGGTAAGTTGAATGAACAGTTCTACGAGGGATCGTGCCGGTAAACGGATCGTACATGGATGAAGATGTGTTTAAATGAAACCCTTGGGCAGGGTGTTTAGTTGTATACAGCTACTCCATTGCGAAACTCTGGTTTGGGATAATGTAATTTATATTTTAATCTATGTTTAAGTAATACTTCCGCACTCTTTACTTTGATTCAAATTATTTGTGTAAACTGTTGTAATACTTGCAAGGTCTTTACAATGAGATCCTCGGGGAAATTAGGATTTCTTAGGAGACCCGGCAGGCCACCTAAGTCAAGGGGAACTCGTGCAGGCAAGTCAAAGGTCCTTAGGGACAATGACGGGGCACGTGGGCCCTATGATTAAGGTGGTTCTGTCATAGTCATCGGACTAACGATCGTGACAGTCCGACGCTTCCAGAGAGCTCCCCGAGCGCTGAAATCCATCGGACGATAGTCCGACGCGCACCGTCGGACTAAACAGAACGGTCCGACGCCCTCTGAGTTCTCCACGTGTCGATTCCTCGTTGCTCTGCACCGTCGGACGCTCGAACAATAGTCCGACGCTCACAAACTGAGCGTCCGACGCCCTCTGAAGGGTTAGCCGTCGGACCGAAGACAATGGTCCGACGCTCAGGCAAACGTTTCCAAACCCTCTCTAACCCTCAAACTTCACACTGTTTCCAAAGGCGCTAACACTCCAAAGTGTCTCTCACTTAGGTGCACGTGTGTTAGCCTTTTCAAAGAGTTTTCCACGGGTCAAGTTAGTGTCACTAGCATCTATATGCATATGCAATGATCATGAACACCTAGTAGCACTTGATAACCACATTTCATCAACGATTTTTCCCCTCTTGATAGTACGGCTATCTATCCTAAATGTGATCACTCCCTCTATGGAGTCTTGATCACCAAAACCAAAAGAGCTCCTATTGGTTATACCTTTGCCTTGAGCTCCCAGTTTCTTATCAATTTTTTTCTCATCTCTTGATGGACCTTGTGGACACCTTTGATGATGGACTTATACCATTTGCATGGATGCCGTCATTACCCTTCACTTGTGGCCTCCACGAACCCGGTCCTTTGCTCCATCTTGTTTACTAATGATTCTCATGAAGCACTTAGAGCAAAACATTAGCAAACTAGGTTTCATCAATTACCCAAAACCAAACATGGGCTTTCACTTCCTCCTGCGCGCGGGCGCCCGCTGCCGTGCCTGCACCGCCGCCGTGCCAAGCTTCACCGCCGTCGTGCCCTTCACCGCGACCCTAGGTGCCCTTCGTCGACAAGTTCTCCATCCCCTTTCTCGACTGCTTCAGCCCTTCCACAGAGGTGGAGTGAGATTCAATATCCATTCTTCAAAACCCTCTTTTCCCTCCTTGCACTTAACCTGTTCGACGAAATGCCCTAACCAAAATACTTCGCGTTCCTCGCAGTTCTATCAGGCTTGGCTCTGCTCTCGGCTATTCTAGGGTTTGTGGAGGTGATTTTCACCTTGCGGTAATCCTCTTTTGCCTCCACACCTTAATTTCTTCCTCGGCATTGCATTTGCCAGTCATAGTCATCGCTTATGACTTGCACCCCTCTACATGCAGTGATTCTCCTTGACCCTGTGGTGCCCCGTTCGACAGAGATTCTCACCTCTTCGCAGGTCTTCCCTCAGGTTGCTTTGCTTCTCCTCTCTTATCCAATATGCTTGCTTCTATAGGCTATCTCATCTCTAGCTTATACATGCTTATGTATATCTTGTCTATCTCTCTATTGCAGCTGTCGTGGTCAGAGTATTTGGTAGTGGGTCAGTGAATCCGGGGCCAAGCCCGCGGATACGGAACGAGGCCAAGCCTCTGAGTGTCAGCAGCAGTTGTCAGCTTCTGAGAGCAGTGACAGTTGGCAGAGATGGTTCGGTGCAAGCAGGTCAGCCGCAGTGAGGGAGGTACAGGTGGAGACGAGAGGCCTCCTCCTCTTCCACCCTTGGACAAGGGGAAGGCCCCTCTCGTCGAGAGCAGCAAGAAAAGGAAGAGGCTTTCAGCAGAGCAGAGGCAGGCCATCAGGGTAGCACAGGCTGCAGAGGAGGCAGAGCGTGGCAGAGGTATACATATTGGAGGTATCTCTGTCAGCTTGACAGGCAGGGATGAGACCGAGGAGCAGCCACAGCCTCAGAGATAGCTGGAGACTGAGTTAGCACAGCCAGAGACAGAGCCGAGGCAGCCAGAGCAGCAGGAGGCAGCTACTCAGGGGGAGCAGGCCCAGGCTCCACCTCTTCGTCGCTCGGGCCGCACTCGTCCTTCGGTGCCACCCCGGCCCACTGGTCAGAGGCACGGAGACCGAGTCCCCAGGGTGCCTGCTCCCTCCGAGCCTCAGCCGGAGCCTGAGCCGGACGTTCACTTGGACCTGCAGAGGATATCTGCAGCCCGAGTCAGAGAGCTCCGACTGACGTCGCTTGCCAGTTGGTTTCCGGATCAGAGAGATCCCAGAGCTTCTGAGGGCTGGTACACTACTCTTCACGAGGACTTCTTCACCGCCCTCATGGCCACAGGAGTTGGACTGCGATAGCACAGGGTGTGTCCCCTAGAGGAGATAGTCCAGGCAGCAGGAGAGGAGATCAGGCCATATTTGACATACCTACCTGGACTTGCAGAGCTTCTTGGCCGTTCAGGCCGGTACGTGGAGTCGTGGGTCCGAGAGTTCTATGCTTCACTATGGATAGACCCCGACCACGAGTACTTGCAGTACACCTTCGGCGGAGAGCCATACCGGCTCTACGCGAAGGCTCTGCGAGAGCTGCTTGGAGTGCCAGAGTCAGCGACCAGGTTGCATAGTATTTGCTATGCCACAACAGACCCACCGAGGAGGGCTCACGGAGGACTGGCACCAGATTGTGTCAAGGGCGATAATTATGATATGAGTTCATATAAAAAAATATGGATTATTTTTTATATAAAGTTTTTAAATCACCCTATTTGACACATATGCAATTCAAAACCAAGTTTAGGACTGAAAAGACATAACTGAATAAGTTTGAGAACTTAAATTGATGATTTTCAAATTTAGGGACCTATATGACACGATTGAAGTTTAGGGACCGAGATGACACAGATGAACAAGTTTAAGGACCTAAACGATCGATTAATGAGTTTAGGGACTAGAATGACATAGCAGTACCAAGTTAGAGACCAGTGACAGACTGTATAACAGAACCGCCTAAATCACGTGGCTCACAGGCACCTGTCAACGTCACTAATGACATCTGACAGCCGGACCCGTGTTCCATATGACCTAAGCGGGCTCTGCCGGGCTACATAAGCACCCGTGATCTCCGACAGGATCCCATTGCGAAGTCATTACAGAGTTACAACATTTTATAACAAAATACATCAGAGTAGAATTTGCGGAAGAATAAATAGTACTTAATATTACAGACCAGTATTCGAATAAAATTAAGTGCAGTTATTACAGACCATAAATTTAAAAGAGTAGCAGTAGAGTTTGGAACGACAATACGACAGATAGTTAAATATTTCACGAACCCTGCCCAAGGGTTTAACTTAGTCTTCTTCACTCTCCTGGACGATAGTGACGCAGCACGGGGCGAGACAAACTTCGGTCTCCTGCTGCCCTCCTGCAACGGGGTTAACAAACCCTGAGTACATGGGGTACTCCGCAAGACTTACCCGACTAAAAGTGTATAATTAGACTCAGGAATGCAGGCTAAGGGGAGTCAAGGTAAGGTTTAGCAAGAGTTCAAAAGTTTTGTGGAAAAAGCACTACTAATCCTATCTCAATATTTTATTTTAATAACATTATCCATCATTATCCATTTCTCCAAGTTCTTTCTCATATATCAACATTCTTTCCTTTACTTAATCTATGTCAAAACAATCCTAGTTCCGAACCACTTTTCACTGTAGGTGTGAGGATCAAGTCTCCATATCCGAGGAGCAACGACGATTCGAATCGATTAATACCCAGCTGGGGATCCCTATCCACACTGTGTATGTAGCACTTAAGCTTGCATACGCCAACCCCGCCTACCACGGCATTTCATACCCCGGAACCGGTCCTGCGCCACCCGAGAGCACAGTACTCCTCTCGTCTCCAGGCACGACGGCCACGAGGGTACACGCTACTCTCGCCATCTCTCCACTCCCAGTGCGTGGTTGTCGGTTCCAGCAGTAGAGCCACCGGAGTCAGAGGCTTTCCGTAGTATGTGGCTAGTTGCAAAGTCTTGATCACAGCAGGCCTGACAACGAACGGTCCCTAATATTTTTTCCGTTAGAAACCATGCATTGGGACTCTAACCCAAGTACACTGGTAACTACCCGGTTTTCACATCCCTTTCCCGATGGCGACGAAAGTTGGGACTCTAACCCAAGCAATTGGCCAACCAAGCGGGAAAAACCATCCCTGTTGATGACAATGAACTAGCTAGGAACACTGCCAACAACAAGGACATAACCAGTCCCATAAAGTGATTCATTGCATTTGTATCATCATAGTTTGAAATAGCATTTTTGCAAATCTAACCGTCAAGCATGACTAAGCATTTTTCAATACTTTTAATCAAATCAGGTTATCAGTTATTGGTAATTGGTCAAGGATGGTCATGCATCAAGTGGTTGTCAATCAACTCCTAGTAACCTAATGCAATAGATTAACTCAAGTGATAAATATTTTTAAATAACAAGGAGGGGTTGAATGCACCGGGGCTTGCCTTGAATTGCGTAGAGTGTCGGATCCAGGTCAGTTCCACAAATGTCAAACCCTTGTATGACTTCCTGAGTAGTCTCCTCAGATGGACCCTCAGACTTATCCTCTGGATTCTCGGTCACTACACGTTTGCAATGAATGAATGTATGAATGTGATGCACATGAAATGACAGACGAAATTTAATAACCAATAAATAAACCACACATGAGTACATGACCCTACCTTAGCTAGACATGAATAATCTAATCCATACTGCCCTAGGTCATATAGGTGATTGACCTAGAATTTCAATCAATCTAAAAATCCACATCAAACCCTAATCACCAAAATTTCCTATTTATTTTATTAATCAATTAACCAAGCATATAATTAACAATTAATTAAATTATTTCTATTTGACCTCAAACTTCACAAACAGATAGATCTTGACTTATAATAGTGGCACATAAAATTTCATGATTTTTGGAATTACAGGGAATTAATTAAAAATGCCTAAAGTTGCATTTTTTTTATTTAATATACTAATTCTTAACTACTACAGAAAGTGTTCAAAATCTATATTTAATATTTTTATAAAATACTACACACTATAGAGAGTACTCACAAAAATTTCCATAATTTTTGGGGCAGTATATTAATTCTCACAAAAAGATTAAAACACAGAACTATTCATTTCAATTATTAAAAGAAAACCCTTTGGAAATTCCCGAAAAAAAAAGAAAAACCAAACTGGCCCGGGTCGGCCCAACAGCACGCAGGCCAGCCCAGCGCGGCCTCTCTCTGCCCCGCGCCGCTGACGAACGGGCCCCGCCCGTCAGTCTCTTCTTCCCTCCCTCCTTTCTTCTTCCTCTCGCCGTCTCCCTCGCACGCGCGCGCGGCGGCTCTGCGCCACCGGCGCGGCCGTGCCGGCGGAATCGCCACCGGAGGTCGACACCCGACGAGTTCCCACTGACGACCGCACCCCAGCTACGGACTCCGCATCGCCCCCCGGCCTACCGAGCACGACCGAGAGCGGCCATGGCGGCTCACCGCGGCAGCGGCTCGACTCCCGCGACCTACGGACCATCACAAGCTAAACCGACGACATCGAGGGTACCACAGAGCTCACCGGGGTCAAGAATCACAGGTGGTTGAGACGGAGAAGGCTCGGAACGACGAGCTTGACGGTGACGGTCGGAAACAGCAAGGCGGACTCGACGGCGATCTCCCGTTCCGGCGAACCCTGAGCTCCAAACAAGAAACCGTCGCGCACATGAGCACCACGGCGAGACACGGAACGTAGAACACACGCGTTAACGGAGAGAGGCTCACCGAGGCGAGCTATCCGCGTCGCGAAGACCCACGGCGGCGCTCGGTCGGCGCGGAGGACGAAGCAGCAGCTGCGCGGGATTCCGGCAACGGCAAACCTCAACAAGGGGCTCAGGAGGTGCGCAAGGAAGTTGGCTAGCTGGCTGTGGAATTGAGAGGGTGGAGTTGGTCGGGACACGACCAATTCCCGCCGATCGGTAGTAACGGTCGCCGCCGATCGGTAGTACCGGTTGCCGGTGAACCGAGGAGAAGAAGGCGATGGACGAGCTCGTCGCCATTTAAAGCCGCGGACGGGGAAGAGATAAGGGCGAGGCGGCCCGGGGCCCCCCCCTGCGGCGCACCACGCGGCGGTGCCCCGGCCCCGGCGGCCGGACGACGGCCGGCGCGCGGCGCGGCACGCGCGTACGGCGCGCTCGCGAACAGGGGACCCCCCCTCGGCTACTGTAGCACAGGGAGAGGTCAAAAGCTATTTTCTCCAATTAAACCCTACCCAAGCTGAATCAGTGAGTGGTCCCAAAATAAAAGTTATGGAGAATTTTGTGTAGAATACTTTTGCTTTTTGAAGTATGTTCAGATTCGGTCAAATTTTCAAACTACAGAAAAGGGGGTAAAAAGGGTTTTGAATTTCAAATTGAATTTTCAAAATTACTTTTTATTCTTCTTAACAACTTGAAAATTGGTAAACATGAAAGCTGTTCTTCTCAGAGAGATTGACAACTTCTATGAAGGAAGTTTTTGAAGATTCTTGATATTTTTGAAATTAAAGTTTCAAATATAAATTTCAATATAGTAATTTGAGTTAAATTTGAATTTTTATAATATAACTTCAAAATCTCCAAAAATAAAAGTTGTTCCATTTTTAAAACTCTACAACTTTTATTTAGACACTTTTCCCATATTTCATTTAGATTTTGAAATGGGGTTTTTAGATCAACATTAGGGTTTAATTCAATTTCTATTTAATTTCATTTTTGATTTTTTTTTTTGATTAAGGGCTCAAGTACACAATCAATACTTAGCTGAAATCAAATCACTCTAGGCCCTAAGCTCAATCATATGCAGATGCTTAAATTTAAATATGATGACATGGCAGATTAATTGAATTCTAATACCAAAGGTATTACACCACAGTCCACACTTTTTTGTCAAATTAACCATGTTTACTGAGTCCGTAGGCGTGCCACTTAGGGTGGTGGTACACTAGCCGTCGAAGCTTGCATGCCTGATAAAATGGATTTATGGAGATAGCCTTTTAAGAGGGTTTCCTCCTAAAGATAATAGGTCCAGATCCCAATAGGAGCAGTAATGGGTTCATATACATATATGGAACTTAGGGTTCCGTCTCTTTCTCTCTCTCTCTCTCTCTCAATCGTGTCTCTCCTCCATTCTGATTCTCTATATGTCTCAATCGGTTCTCTCCTCTCTCGCGGGGACTCCGGTGGTGGCCCGCGGAGCGGGTGGCAGCGCACCCGACGTGTGAGGCCATGCACAAGGCGATGGATGGTTACACCCCTGCACCGCCTCTTGGTTTGCCTTTCTCGGGGGGTCGGCGTTGCACAGAGAGAGGTCTCCACCCCGACCGTGGTTGTAGGGGATGAAGCATCTAGGCCCTAGTGGTTTTGGTGATTAATGACAACAAGGCGGTTATTATGACTAACGTGTGTTTTGCAGGATAACCTAGAGGTTAGGTCATAATAATATATAGGTTCAAGCCCCTAGCGATGGAAATCGATTCGGTTTTCAAAGGATGGAAGACAAGACGGTGATAGGCTAGTGCTAAGTGTCGTTTGGGGTTGAGAGACACTTGGCGTAGTCTTAGGTTTTGTTTTTCTCTTTGACCGTACTATTAAGAGGGGTTTGGATGGGTAGCTTGACTTAGAGCAAGATTAGAGAGTGTAGATGTGATGCACACTTGTCCAACATAGCTCTAGACAGCCCAGGGAGACTCTTGAGAGAGAGAGGATCAAACTTCGTTTTGGAAAGTTTTCGATTCGGCGAAGTTTTGATCAAATTAAAGGCGTCGGACTCTACCTAGTATGGGCGTCGAACCAATAGTTAGAGTCTGACGACACATGGCAGCCCCTGGACGTTTCTCAGCGTGCCAGGGAGCGTCAGACCCTGGCTGGATGGTCGTTGGACCATTGGCCAGAGTCCGACGGTGCCTCTGGGTTTTGAGCGAGCGTCGGACCGTCGCGAGTGGGAGCGTCGGACTAATGTCTATTAGCGTCCGACGCTTCCAGAGAGGTTCCCAGAGCGGAATAGAGCGTCGGACCATGTGCGTCGGACCATTGATCCGCGTTATAGCCGTCGAGAAGCGCTGTGCCCACTGTTCAAATGCGTCGGACGGTGGAGCGTCGGACCATCGAGTTCGGTCCGACGCCCCTCTGGCACAGTTCTGAGCACAGTGCGTCTGTGAGAGTCGGACCGTGGTGTTTGGTCCGACGGTCGAGCCTCGGCAGAGTCCGACGGTTCGTAGGAAAGTGAGAAACGGCTAGTTTTGGAGAGGGTGAGTATTTATACTCCACCAAAGTCTCCATTCTATCTCTCTTGCCACTTCTAACTACTGAAGGAACCCTTGTTGATCTTGTGAGAGAGCAAGAGCCCTAGGGAGATTAGTGTGAACTCCATTGCTTGTGAGCTTCTTCCCTAGAGAGATCAAGAGTGACTTGTGTGCATCCATCACCCTCTTTGGCCTTGTTCTTGGTCAAGTGAGAGTCTAGGCTTGTTACTCTTGGTGATCGGCATCACCTAGACGGTTTGATGGCGATCGATGGCTTGGTGACCGCTTGGAGAGCTTGTGGGCGGCCCAAGTCGAAGTTGTGAGCGGTTGTGGGCGATCCACCGCGCCGGAGAGGCAAAGGATCAGCCCGTAGAGAGCACTTGGTCTTTGCGAAGATCAAGGGGGAGCTACGCCCTTGCGTGGGTGCTCCAACGAGGACTAGTGGGGAGTGCCGACTCTCCGATACCTCGGGAAAAACCGGATTTGTCTTTCTAACCTTTTACATTCCCGTATTTCCTTTGTGTTCTCTACTTTCCTAGAGTAGTATACTTGTGGTAGGACTTGGCTCTAGGTTGCATAACTTGTTTTAGGAATAGAATTGACACAAGCACTTGTGGGGTGACCTTGGGCAAATTGCGATAGGTTGAATTGTGTTTCAAAAAATTTATTAGTTGCCCAATTCACCCCCCCCCCCTCTTGGGCATCTTTGATCCTTTCAGAGGAGACGCTCTTCACCATGGCGATGGCACGAGACACATGGAGGATCCAGTGGCTAGCGACTGTGTAGGGTGGTGCAACGCCCTTCTTGGGGCTAGATCCAACGAAGGGTGGTTGGATTCGGTGGATGGCGGTGCAGGGGAGGCAGCCTTCACCTTAGTGGTGCGCATAGGGGCCACCACCTCCCTAGCGGCGATGCGTAGAGTATCCGATGGCAGGCAATTGTGGAGGACAGTGCCACCTATTCCTGGAGGCTATCCGCACCGCGGATCGCCAAACCGGCCTGCACACGAGGTTTACCGATGAAACAGCTGCACTGCTGCACGGTAAAGGGACCTCTACCCTACAGGTCGCTACAGGGTTACGCCAAATTCCCCGTTTTCTCTCTCATCACGCTATCGCAGACGAGCAAGGAAGGGGGCGAGGGAGATGCTGACGTGGATGGTGCAAGGGAGCCTCCGGGGAGGCCTCGCCGCGCCGGGGACTCGTAAGCGTTGGAGGAGCCGCCGGAGGAACGCTGCACCGGGGAGCCGCGTGCTGGAGGAGCCGCACCGGGGAGTCCGCGCCGCCGCTGATGGAGTAGTGCCCCGAAGCCGTGCAGAGGAGGAGCTTCGGAGGGGAGGGCCGGAGGGAGGAGGCGGGAGCTGCACCGGCGAGGCTGTGCTGCACCGCGCCGGGGGGGTAGGGCGTGCTGGAGGAGCCGCCGGAGGGATGCCTCGCCGGGGAGCCGCGCTCTGGAGGAGTAGCGCCGGGGAGCCTCACGGAGGAGGAGCGTCGGAGGGAGGAGGCCGCCGCCGCACTTGGGCCTGCCGCGCCGGATAGCGCCACCGGGTCACCGCGCTCGAGGGAGGCGGAGGCGGAGGGAGCGAGGATGGATACAGGCGACGATATAGGTGCGTGCGGTGCGGGTGTTCTCGTCTCTACCGTCTATTCAAAGGGGGCCCCACACCTTTACCGTGTCGGTTGCAGAACCAAGCGGTGCGCATAGCCAGGACAGGTCCGGTAGAGGGTGACCACATGCAGTTGAGGACAATGGCACAGATGCGTCTCCAAGCGTGGCGGCGTGGAGGCAACGATGGCAACCTCCATTGAGCTCGCTAGGGCTTTTAAAAAAATATTTATATACATGCGGGCATTGAGCACCTTATCGCGATTAACATAGACTTTTGTTCTCATGCACACATTAGCACCCCACTAGCATATACGATTATGCAATCTATTCATGCAACATATCCACATCAATGAGACAAGCGTCATCCACTACCATGTATTTATTTGTCCACCTAGCATACCACGCGGTCCACTAAAATTTATCCGTGATTCCAGTAACAACACGTGGAGTCTGTTTCTAGTTTTGAAAATTTGGAGGCTATGATGAAGGGGGGTGCATGTCATCATTGCCGAGCCTGCCAAGATGAATTGCCACAAAACCAGCAATATCAGAGCGATCTCGCAATCCCAATGCGCTCCATCGAATGATTCATTGGTTGATTTCCCGTGGAGCACAATCAATGGAAATCATAAATTTGGCAATCTGTAGATTCTAATAATTCAGTTCAGAAGGCAGAAAAGGGTGCAAGAAACACCCCAATCACGAGAGCCCCAAATTATGCTTCATGGCATCTGAACTGGCTTTCAGATCTTCAAAATCACCTTGTTTAGCATCGATAAGCAGACAATGGATAAGTTTGCTACCTCCTATAGAATGCGGATGCTTGGTGACACGGAAAAAAACGCATCGTAGGCCAACCTTATATCGCTACATGTAGTAAATGCATTAGTAGCAGGCAGAGTCACATAGCAATCCCAAACCTCACTGGCAGAAGCTATCAGTTCATCAAGGTGGAAACAAACCACCCACATCTTATTACATCACAGACAGGCAATACTACATCCTCGCACAGCACCTGGGTATCCAGGTCTTCACTGGAATTCCTTGAGGAAGTCGGTGTTGTCAACCAGAACCTACAATGTTAAAGGATAAAATGTCACATTTCTTAGGCACCTACTTCAAGAATTTAGGGTGGGGAAGTGGGGGGGAGTTAAGTGTCTAGACAAGTACAGGTATAGCAATCACGCGATTTTTAGTCACACCACACAAACACAATAGTCACGACTCACAATATGACATGATAGTGCAGACAAAGATATGGATACTGGACCTATATCTTTAACTTCCCAGTGGACACCCATGAAACACAATCCTGTTTTCAGAATGACTTGGCTTCACAGGTGCATCAAGTTTAAGCTTTCAAACTATGGTAGTGCCAAAGTTCATGCAAAACATCAATCATTTCATTGCCACTGGTTCTAGATTTGAAGAAAGCACTAGTCAGTTAACTGATAGAACAGAAGGAAGCATACCACTTTCCAGCCATCTGGATCAACAAAAGAGGCGATCTTAGTGTTGATCCCAGGTAGCGGCCCTGGCTGCCGCAAAATCTTGCCACCTAGTTCTTTGGTCGCCAAATCAACCGCCTCAGCACTCTTGTACACATCATTGGTGCCAATGGCAACCTGCACTTCCATAAGCCAAAACAATTAAGGAATGCCAAAATACAATTAGACAAATTCTTCAGATAATGATTTCATAAAGACCTGAGCATATGCATTGCCCTTGCTGTATTCTGTGACTCCATAGTTGTACGTCAACTCCAGAACAGTTGTCTTGTCCTCATCAGCATAGCCCAACATGGCAATGGTATACTGTATAAGGGTGAAAACGTTCAGTCCACTAAGCTGAGAGAACACTACATCTAAGGGGGGAAATTGCATGGCATTTCTCTCAACACTAAGAAACGTCATTCTTTCAGTGCCAAATAACTGCAAGTACCTTGTAATCAGGTACATCCTTCTTCCTTAGGAGCTTCATCCCTAAGGCCTGCATGGAAACAAACAAACAATACATCATCATCATGTATGAAAACGAGACCGCTCCTTTGTCTAGATATAAAAAGAAGAAATACATATCTAACTTTTGGAATTAGCCCGGCTTTACAAAAGGAAAGAAAATACCTTCTCATAAAACTTGATAGAACGCTCAAGGTCACCAACACGAAGCATGACCTGGCAAAGAGGCTCAGGTGTCTCAGCCCTCTGGATAAGCTCAAACAAGTAGCCATCAGGGTCCTGTGCGAAGGCAATAACAGTGGATCCTCCCTTGACAGGACCAGGTTCACGGGTGATCTTGCCACCCTTGGATTTAATATTCTCAGCCAACTTGTACACCTGCATTTGCATCCACGATATCATATATAAAACATAATTCTGCAGCATCTACAATAAGCTATTGCAAATCGACAATACTTACATCCTCATTAGCAATTGCAAAATGCCCAAAGCCCGTTCCAATGTCATACTTGTCAACACCATAGTCTGTTAAACAATAGTGAAATTGTTACCATATTAGAAGTTAAAGGAAACGAAAATAATTTCCCAACAAAAGAATTAGATCAATTCATATGAAGAGAGAAAAATATCCATTGCTAACTTTCTTAACGGGTTGGCACACAAATTGTGCAACTGCAAACATGAGCAGCGTAGCTATACAACTGTGCCATAAACAAAATTTTAGCAGGTCACTGGACATACTGTATGTCAATTCAAGTGCAAAGTTGGTGTGCTCTGGTCCAAAGCCAAGGAAGGCATTGGTGTACTTCTCTTCAGGAATATCCCTTTTCCTCAGCAGTTTCATCCCAAAGCATTCCGTGTAGTATCTACCAGAATCACAAGGTCACATATTAAAAAAAGCATGGTCCTAGCTGCAGATGTTGCAAAAGTCATTTACAAAACACAGCAGCATACTTGATTGTGCGGTCCAGATCCCCGACACGGTAAACCGCGTGGAGCATCCTCTTGTTGTCCTGTTTATGCCAGTCAACTATAGCCTCAGCTGGCTTCGAGGCTTCACTACCGGTTGCCGCCATCCCTGATGAAAGAGTTGCACATTCGATAAGAATAAGGAAGGAAAGTAATCATAAACAAAAACAAAGAATGAAAGCATCAGGCGTTCATATTGCTTGAAAAGCTTTTTTTTTTCAGTAGCGGAACGTCTGTCCAATTACTCAAAGCTTTTCTCTGAAAAGCAGAAATTATCAGAAATATCACCCTCTCCTATTATACACTAAAGGATCAGTCGGGAAACGTCCGTCCACTTTTCATCCCAATCCCAAACTGCATCTAAATTTTTTTATATTTATTGGAAAGAATAGCAGCATGGGCTGCAGCTCAACCAAATCAAACACATAATTTGAGGATGTATTTTTTTTTTTTTACAACAATTTGAGGATGTATTAGTCATGTATTCCATGGACACACAACAAAATGAACGAAGATGGGAGTCCTAGTCCTAGCGAGATGGGAACCCAAATCTAGGCCGCGGCATCGCAGGTAATGTAGAATCTTCACAGGGCTGCTAACCCTCCCGTTCGGTTTCCTGTTTCAGCATGTGGGACAAGGGGACGGACACCCAAAAAAAAAAAAAAAAAATCCTTGGGGAAGTGAAAGACCTCAGCAGAGGGTTCCTTTTCAATCTGGGAGGGGGCGCCCGACCCCGACCCCAAAATCACCAATCGCGATCGGCCAAAGGCTAGCGAGCAGACGAGCAGGAGGAGCGGAGCGGCCGCGCGGCTAGCCATCCATTTGGGCGGCGGCCAGGCGCCACGTCCCACGACGGCGCCCGGCGGAGTGGGGTGGGGGTCAGCGGCCAGCGGACAGCGCGCTGCGGCCAGGTCAAGCGGCCGGCCGAGTCGGCCAGGACCAGAGCCCAGCACGGCTAGGTGCTAGGGCAGCGGAGGGGTTGATGGATTCGGAGGTAGACGCTCACCTTGGCTTGGATTCGGACAGGTCCTGATTCGAATTCGGTGAAGCAGAGCAGCACGCGCAGGCACAGCGGTGATCCCTCGGCCGGTCACTCCCTTCTCGCCGTTGTGACTTTGGCTTCCTCCGGTGGAGAGTGGAGAGTGGAGACGAAGGCGCCGCTCATAAATAAACACGTTACACACTCCACAGGACTGCCGTGCCAACTGCCGCACGCGAGAAGGTTCTCAGCCTTTTTTTTCAATTATTATTTTCTTGATGCTTTTACTTTATATAAAATAAATAAATAATTCTGCTAGATAGACCCATAAATAATAAAACTAATATAAATGGAGAGAGCCAAATGGATAGCCCCTCTTCGACTAGATTAGGTACCATTTTACAGTACGCTGATGACAAGGCACTGTTTATGGAAGATGATTTAGAGGAGGCCAAAAATCTAAAATTGGTGTTGGTAGCTTTTGGGTGTGTAGAGCAATAGTTTGGAGTATAAGAGGATTTTTGGGTGTGTAGAAGGAAGATTTCCCTTTAGATATTTAGGAATTTCAATGCTCTAAGCACTATCGAAAGCTTTCAAATAAACACCGGTGCGCGATTGAAGAGCGTTTTCAGAAAAAAGCTAAGTAGTTAGAAAGGGAAGCTTCTATCATCGGGAGGCAGACTAGTGTTGATCAACACGGTTCTGTCAAGTCTGCCGATGTTCATGTTGTCTTCCTTTGCCATCCCTAAAGTGGTAAGGAAAAGGTTGGATTATTGATCCAGGTTTTTTTGGCAATGTGACGAACACGAAAAGAAATACAGGCTGGCAAAATGGAGGATCTTGTGTAAACCGAGATGTATGAGGGGAATGGGGATTTTGGATTTGGAAACTCAAAACCAATCTTTACTTAGTAAATGGTTATTCAAACTTTTTAATGAGGAGGGGCTGCGGCAAGAAGTTCTTAAAAGGAAATACATCAAGGGCAGATGTCTCTCACAATTAGTAAAGCATCCAGGGGATTCCCATTTTTGGTCTGGGCTAATGGGGGTAAAAGGGTTGTTGCTACAACATGGTAAGTTCAAAGTTAACAATGGCTAACAAACTAGATTCTAGGAGGATGTGTGGATCGAGCAACAACCGTTAATGCAAAGATTCCCTACGCTGTACAGAATTGTGAGGAAAAAGGGAGGTTTCAGTTGCAAGTGTTTTAAATTCAACACTGCTGAATGTCTCTTTTAGACGAGGATTAGTGGGGGATAGACTAAGTGATTGGCTAAAGCTAGTTTCTTTAGTTCTTCCGGTGAATCTAAATAATGACAAGGATAGTTTCATTTGGCAAATAAAAAAGAATGGAGCTTTTTCCGTACAGTCATTGTATAGGGAATTCATGAAAAAAGAAAATATTTCAAAGAATGAGGAGTTCTGGAAAGCAAAGTTACCTTTAAAAATCAAAATTTTCCATTGGTATTTAAAAAAGGGGTGATTTTAACGAAGGACAACTTGGCGAAGAGAAGATGGAAGGGAGATACTAAGTGTAGCCTCTGTGGATTAGAAGAAAATATCCAACATCTTTTTTTTATTGTCGAATAGCTAGATCGGTTTGGAATACTTTGTTAATCACTTTTAACTTTCAACCACCGAAGAGCATTAATCACATGTTTGGATCTTGGATAAGGAGATTTACTCCTAGACAAAGAAACCAAATAATAGTGGGGATTGCAGCCATATGTTGGGGACATGGTTGAATAGAAATGATGCAGTATTCCAAAACCGAGCTAATAACTCTTGCTTGTAGGTACTTTTCAGGAGGACTTTTTGGATCAGGCAATGGTCCATGTTGTCTAAAGAGGAAGAGGGAAGAAAGTTGAAGGAGGGATGTAGGCGTCTGGAAAGCTTGGCGCTGTAATTTTTTGGTTCAAGTTGGCGGAGGAATCAAAAGAGATTAGAGCAATGATTTTCTGGGGGGGGGGGTGTTTGGAGCCGGCAATGAACCTTGTAGGCTAAAGAGGAAGAGGGAAGAATGAAGCACGATGGCTACTGAACATTGGAAGGAGGACCTCACTGATGTTTTGATGCTGCTTGCTCCCAGTCATTGTCTTCTTTGTTTTCTTATCGGTTTTTTGGATGTTAAAAGAATACAGGCTTCAGTCTTGTTCATTGTCAGGTTTTGGTTTAGGTTGCCTACTGCTTTGAACTTGGGGCTATGTCTCCTTCTTGATGTGGTCGTGAGACTTCACATTTGTTAGTGGTTGTCTGCTTAGTGGACTCCGGGCTGTATCCCATTCTTGTATGGTTTGGCTCCAAGATACCACTTGTGATTGTGAAGACCGGAATGTTTTTTATTCATGAATCTAAAAAATTAAATGGAGAAGGTGTTGGCCTGATTTAGTAAAATTTATTATACAAGATATTATTTTCTTAATAAAATAATTTGAACAAGATCTCTACTTATTTATGTACTATATCTCCGTTCTAAACTATAAGATATTTTAGTTTTTTTTCTTAGATTCATGACTGTTATGCACTCTAGATATACTTTGTGTCTAAACAATATATCTAGAGAAACCAAAACATCGTATAATTTATTTTTTTTATTTTTTTCTATTTTTTTTTGTTGTTTCTAAGGTACTTAGATATACATTGTGACTAGATATATTTTAAAAATAATTTATCTAGAAGAGCCAATGTCTTTAATTTGGATGTTTCTTTTTTTTTTATTCATTGCTTTGTTATGTACTTAGACATACATGATATCTACATGTATTTTAAAAGAAATATATCTAGAAGAGCCAAATGTCTTCAATTTGGAAGTTTCATTTTTTAGATTCATTACTTTTGTTATGCACTTAGACACACATTATGTCTAGATAGATTTTAAAAGCAATATATCTAGAAGAGCCAAATGTCTTTAGTTTGGAAGTTTTATTTTTTTTTTTCTAAATTCACTTTTGCTATGTACTTAGACATACTGGATGTCTAGATACGTTGCAGCCAAAATATCTTATAGTTTGGAGTGTGAAAGGGGATGTCTACAAAGCACACACCATTTCTTCACCGAGGAGTTTAGTTTAAAAGCATACTTATTAGGATCGGACAAGTGGTCCAGGCAAAAAAAAAAAAAAAAAAAAAAAACCCTACTCCATTCGTTTTAAATTATAGTTTGTTTGGTCTTTTTTACCTCAAGTTTGACCACTCGTCTTATTTGAATATTTATGCAAAATATTACTTTTTTATCGTGGCTTGCTTTAGTAATGAAAGATCTTGAATAATGACTTTAATTTAACTACATTTGCATAAATTTTGAATAAGACAGGTGATCAAACTTGGACTAAAAAAGGTTAAACAAATTATAATTTAAAACAGAGCGGGTAAAATCGGAGCCCCCATCGACCCTGTCGGATTTATAGATATATCTGTCCGGCGTGCCATGGCGCGAGTATCCTGTTGTGCGAGGCTCCTCGGTCATTCTCTTCTCTGTCCCGTGGAGTCCACGGCGATTGGGTGATTGGGTCCCAGCCCCATGGAGAACCGAATATGACATCTCCATGGATTACCTCACTCTAAAAAATCAGGGATCCAAGGTGTTTTGAGTTTCCAAACTAGCCCAATGGAAACTGTAAATGGCAATCTATGGCTTCTTGAAATTCAGTTCAGACGGTAGAAAAGGTTGCAAGAAACACCCCACCTTCCAATCAGGAGAGCACCCAAATTATGCTCCATTCATCTGAACTGGCTTTAAGATCTTCAAATCACCTTGTTATTATACAACCCATTAAAAGGCAAGAAAACATGAATTCACGCTGCATTTATATTAAAAATGAGGGGAGCGATAAAAAAAATAAGACAGATTGCAAGTTAAGGGTAAATTGTTAGAAGAAGCATTGCATTAACTGCTAACTAGAGGGACAAGTTATTATAAAACCCATGATATAAGCCTATAAATATGACTAGCTGATAATTGGAGGGACATTTATTAAAAAGACAAGAAAAACAACCAAAAATAAGATAAGTTGCATCTTGAGGGGCAAATTATAAGCCTATAAATATGACTAGCTGATAATTGGAGGGACATTAATTAAAAAGACAAGAGTAGCAACCAAAAATAAGATAAGTTGCATCTTGCGGGGCAAATTATTAGAAAAATATAGCATAAGATGATATATTTTAATAGAATTAATATGTAGGATTTAGAAATCCATTCTAATCTAAAAAAGCGACTGAAAACTAAAACTTCAAGAACATAAAAAAGAAAAAGACCGATAACTAAAAGTATAATCGAAAACTAAAACTTAAAAAACGTACAAAAACAAAGACCAAAAACTAAAACTAAAAAAAGAAAAGAAACATGAGGAAAAACCGAAAATGAAAAGCGTTGAAAAAAAATTAACTAAAACTAAAAGAAACAATGAAAAATGAAAAATAATACTGAAAAAACTATACGCGTCAGGAAAAAAAACTTGACTGGAAACTGAAATAAAAAAATTGGGAAATCATTTAATTAAAAATAAAATAAAATAATGAAAAAATGAAGCAATGAAACCGAAAAAAGTATACATAATGAAAAAAATACAGAAATTGAAATTACTGGATAAAATGTTAATGAAACTAAAATTAGCAGATACTTAAAACTTAAATTGACAACTAGAAAATAAAACTAAAATAGGCAAAAGCTAAAAACAAATGTAGACACAAGGAAAAAATGAAAATGAAATTACCAAAATCAAATTAAAGTTTGCATGTTCTTGTTAATGCTAGTTAAAACAGTGAACTAAAATAGCTTGCCAAGTACTACAAAACACACAGAGCACACTGCCTGTATCTTGTGGCCTTATCCGTCCTGAGCAAGCGTGCAGCGTGCTGAGCAGAGCGGACGCCTGTGACTGGCGAACAAGGCTCAAATTTCAGCAGCGCCGCGGGTCGAGGCAGGCCAGCCCATGAAAGCTTTTCCTTTAATTTTTGTTTATTTATTTGGGCTGCCGCTACAGGCTGCGTTCGGTTGAGGGTATAAGCGCTTATTTTTCAGCACTTCAGCAGTATTTTTCTCTCACAAGATTTCAGCACTTCTACAGCACTTCAGCGCTTATCTACAGCACTTCAGCTTCACCGAACACAGCCACAGCCTGCCCGCATGTGCATTGCATGCGACGGGTGATTAGCGCGACCGTTAGCGCTTTAAACTTTGCGGGAAAAATTATAAACCAAAACGGGCCGGTCTGGGTTGTTGGGGGATCGCATGGCTTGGGCCTTATGGGCTTTAATTCCCAGACAGTCTGGGAATGGTAGACGGACCCCACCTGTGGCAGCCCATGCTTATCCTCCTGCTGCATCGTCATCCCAACGCACGCAGCAGATGCAAAATGGGGTGCAAAATGGGGAGAGACGACGGGGTTTAAGCGAGCAAATACTAGAAAGGAAGGAGAGGTTCTCCTCACTTCACCTCGGCTCGCTGTCGCTGGAGCCGATAAGGCAGTGGCAGGGCAGGCTGCCGCGCCCTCCCTCCCTCCCTCCCTCTCTCCTGCGGGCGGGCAGGGGGTCCTGCTTGCTCCCCCATGGAGTCCGCGGCGGCGATTGGGTCGCAGTCCCCGCTCTCCTTCCCCTTCAGCCTCTGGTGCGTGTCTCGTCGCTCCCTTCCCTTGCGTGCTTAATTCCTTCCGAACCCACGCGCGCCCGCTCTCAGCGGGTGAGATGAGGAACAGTGGGGATGCGAGGCTACCTCGCGCTCTTCTCTGTCCACGAGTATGCGCCCCCCGTAGCTTTAAGGTGAAGAAGAAGAAGTTGTTTTACAACATTAGCAGCTAGCGCACGTCTCGTCTGCAGGCTAAATATGTGCCGCACGCAAATTTCGTGCAATCTGTGTTTCTGTGTGCGGGCTATGTACACCTATAACTGTTCTAGGCTTAGATACATTTCATTATTTGCAGCAGTCATTGATTTTTCAGTCTCTTCAGCCATGGCGGTTACGTTTCCAGTGTTAAAACCCACTCTTCCTAGATATCTGCTCATGCCATATTTATGGGTAAAAAAAAAACTCCGGTACCCACCATCCAGGTTGCCATTCCACATGCTGAAAGAATCATTTCTTGTTCTCTTTTGTGGGTGGTGTGTGTGTTGGGGGGTCTATTATTCACGGTTCACATGGATCTGTCAAAATCATGTTATGTCCACTTCCAGATAAGAGGAGAACAGTTTCGTCATGTAATTATGTGTATTCGATAAAATTAAAATGCCTTTGAATGTGTTACATTGTGCTTTTCCTGTGATGAGATGATACTTGCCCCCTTGCTTAACTCTGCCTGGAACGTGTTTGACTGTTTCAGCAAAGCAAAAGTATCCTCTGGTTTACCAATGTGCAATGTGAAAATCAAGAGCAATCGTAGGCTTGAGGTGGTTTGCCGTGGGATGTTAGCTACAAGAAAGTTTATGCAAAGGAAAAAGAAAGAAGAAGTTTTCAAGGATGCTGCTGATGAGGCTGAGCAGATGAATTGGAGGAGGATGATGAGAGAGATAGAGGAGGCGGGATCAGCTGTACCCATTCTGAAGACCCAGCGAAGCGGGAAAGAGCCACTCCCAAGGGATGTTATTCTTGGGACTCTTGTGCGATTCAAACAATTGAAAAAATGGAATATTGTCCGTGAGGTATATTCACTCACCAGATGACCCATATAGAAACTGGCTCGGTGGCTAAACAGCTAGCTGTGATTATTGAATATTAAAATAATCCACTTTTCAGTATTCCATAGTAATTTCTATACCCTTTCTTTTCAGATTCTCGAATGGCTCAGAACACAGCATTGGTGGGACTTCACTGAGTTGGACTTCTTGATGCTTGTGACAGCTTATGGAAAATTGGGGGATTTTAGCAGGGCAGAAAGAGTCCTAAAGTACATGAACAAGAAAGGTTACCAGCCTAGCGTCATATCACAGACTGGTCTGATGGAGGCGTATGGAAGAGGCAAGCAGTACCGTAAGGCTGAAGCAGTATTCCGTAGGATGCAAACATCAGGCCCTGACCCATCACCTGTGACATATCAAATCATTTTGAAATCTTTAGTTGAGGTCAGTAACTCAGTATATAGCCGTCATATGTTATCTGTACACTATACCCAATTGATTTGGTCACTAAAAGTAGATGAAAACAGGCCCAATATTTAACCACCTCTTTGTCAATTCCAACTAGAATGACAACCATTCTGCTACTTTGATTCTGCTTTTAACCACCTCTTTGTTAATTCCAACTAGAACAAACAACCCAAGTGCCTGTTCGTTTGACCTATCAGAGCTTATTTTCTGTCACAAAACAGTATTTTTCTCTCACAACAAATCAGCATCAGCCAAAATCAGCGCTTATTTTTAGCCCAAACAAATTGCAGTCTCACAACTTGCACAGGGCATATAGGCTGCAAAATTGGAATTTAAACTAAAGTTAGCTTACACAAAGCATACTCAAATTGAAACCAAACCAATATTTCATTTTGGTAATATGAAATTACTGGGAATTTCCTTACAATTTAGCTCACCTAGCACCATCGGAGACCCTAACCGTACCACCAACTCAAGAAATCACCGAACAGGGTTCAACTGATCTGCAAGCCATAGCTACATTCTCTTCCATCAAATACCTCCAGGTGTTCATCTGAAACAAGAGAAGAGTTGTGGACTGTTATATGTAACTATTTAACTTGTAGTGGTATATTTGCAACCACTGGTGACTTTTACTAGGGTATTTGAATTTTTCTTTATAATTAATCCCTTCACAAATGACAAAACTAGTTATGATGATTTCCAATTTCCTGAACTCATACCTTTGGCCATACAAATTTATTTGTAATTGATGGCAGGGTGACAAATATAAGGAAGCTGAAGCTATATTTGAGGACCTTCTTAACGAAAAAAGAACTTCTTTTAAGCCAGACCAGAAGATGTTTCATATGATGATTTATATGTACAAGAAAGCTGGTGACTATGCCCAGGCTCGTAAGCTATTCGCACAGATGTCAGAGAGAGGAATTCCACTATCCACAGTCACTTTTAATAGTTTGATGTCATTTGAGACAGACTACAAGGAAGTTTCAAGTATTTATGATCAGGTACTTTCTTGCTTAATTGCACAATCAGATTATCAGTATTTAGTTGTGAAATCGTTATGATACAGAATGAAGATATATAGGGTGTATCAGTATTTTTTTTTTGCCTAATAATTCCCCAAATTTTAGATGCAAAGAGCTGGGCTGAAACCAGATGTTGTGAGCTATTCCCTGCTTATCAAAGCTTATGGAAAAGCCAGAAGGGAAGAAGAAGCATTGGCAGTTTTTGAAGAGATGCTTGATGCTGGAATCAGGTCTTTCTCTGTCACTATTTTTATTGTCTTAATACAGCTTAAGGCTTGATCATCATGCTGCGCTACATGAAAAATGCAGACATAGTTTTGTAGTGCAGTTAAGGGTATATCGGCTTTGGAGATTGTCCCCAATCCTTGTTATGGACTTGTTCTAGCCCCAATTATTGGAAAACTTGAGAGACTTCAGAGTTTGGAATTGAGTATAGAGCCCAAAATGTTTGATCTACTGAAACTTTTACTACTAATTTTCTGAAAAAATTGTTCTATTTAGTTGAATACGTGCAATTCTTAAGCATATTGAAGAGTTGACCCATGAACATGTAGTATGTCTATTACTCTATTAGGCTTGATAATGTTCATTTTGAGTTGTGGAAGTCAATTGGAGGCCTTCTTTCATGATTTCAAGCCTATTGCATGGATAAGCTGAAAACTATGCGTGTAGTTAAAAGAAAATTTCAGTGCAGAATAGTTGCTTGAGATTGAAATGTTCCAGTGAGTACTATTCTGAAGTATGTTATTTTGCAGACCAACATGCAAATCGTATAACATTTTGCTTGATGCATTTGCAATATCTGGATTGGTAGAGGAGGCTAATACAGTTTTCAAGGCAATGAGAAGACATAGGTATAAGCCATGTCATTGTACCTGACTTCTAGAAATACATTGAACTGTTGATTTCCTCACCTTGTCACACCATTTGCCTTTTCAGGGTTGAGCCTGATCTTTGCTCGTATACAACTATGGTCTTAGCTTATGTAAATGCATCTGACATGAATGGAGCTGAGAAATTCTTTCGTAGGATTAAAGATGATGGTCTGAAACCCAATGTTGTGGTTTATGGTACTCTGATGAAAGGCTATTCAAAGTTAAATAATGTTGAGAAAGTTATGCGGGTGTATGAGAGAATGCGGATCCAGGGTGTTGAACCCAACCAGACTATATATACTACTATCATGGATACACATGGCAGGAACTCAGATTTTGGAAACGCTGTCATTTGGTTTAAAGAAATGGAATCTCGTGGATACCCGCCAGACCAGAAAGCAAAAAATATCCTACTTTCACTTGCCAACACACCAGAAGAACAACAAGAAGCGAATGATTTGGTAGGGAATGTTACAGTTCAGCTGGAACTGAAACCTGATAATGAAGATGTGGATGGTGATGATGGGCATGAAGTTGTACAAACTGATGCTGGAAATAACCGTTTGCTAGATGACACGCAAAAAAGAAACCATGTAAATGGTAGGATCAGAGCTGGTAATTATACTTTTGATGAGGATGATGACGACGACGACGATGATTATGAGGAAGAGGATGATGAAGAGTTCAATTTTGTTTCTTTCAAAGATAAGAGAGAACTAAATTTTGCAAGTTGATGTCATAAATCTTGTATATTTTTTCCACAAACTCATGATAGCCTTTCCTATGCAAACAGACTAACTTGTAATGCTAATAGAGTTCAGCTTGAACCATGAACGATATTTTGTGTCTAGCCTTGTCTTTCAAAGGAAAGTAATTTAAGGCAGGAGGACAATAGTGGATCCCTGTGGCGCTGATAGTTTATCCCTGTATCTTGGTGTTTTCAGATTGATTGCAGGACCACTGGATGCAGACCAAACACGCCTCCTCAACTGGTCAGTTTCACTTGCTATGTAAGAATTACTGCAGTTTATATTTCTCAGCACTGCCACAGTTGAGTGTACTAAACTTCTTGACTCTTCATACCTGTTTCTTATGCACTTTTGGTACGTGAAATTGAAATTATGCTGTCTAGGAAATACAGCTTCACATGCTGGAACTTTGAAAGACGTTTATAAGATAACTGTAAGCATAGGACCAATTTGTGCCAGCAGAAGTGAAGAATCTTTCTGAAATGAATGTAGACAGTAGCACCTTGTGACTGGCAATCCTTGATGCGTCAGTAGCTGTTACATGCTACAACTGAGCTACTATGAAATTTTATTTATCTTTGCATATCTTATCACAAGGGAGAGAAAACATTTTTTTCTCTAATGAGCATAAAATAGAATGTTTCAAACTTTGAGTAACTCAAAGCTGACTAAAAAACTTAGAGTGATCCGCTCATTTTTTCTTCAAAGTGAGCTTCTTTGGTATAAACTAGAATGTTTCCAACTTTGAGTAACTCAAAGCTGACTAGAATCATTGGTTTTGTACCTCTCTGGGTATTGGTAACCTTTTTTTTTACCTGAGGACATGGTGCCACTTACTGTACTTATTTTTGACAGCTTCTGTAGCCTTTCTTGTTCATAAAATGGTGCTATGGCCCGGCCCTGCTCACTTGTCTAGTTTTTGGTTTCATTTCAGACATAGAACAGTGTTTTTCGCTCACAGCAAATCAGCATCAGACGAAATCAGCGCTTCCCTGCAGATTTTTGTTCCACTTCCATGCGTCTGTGTGGTGATCAATACGATCATCTTGATATGTTCTGGGATTTGCTCCACTGTTCATGAATTGAGATGTAGTGTTACTGTTGTGGGAACTATTCACTGCGTATTTTATACGGCGAGTCTAAATAGCCATAGCTGAAAGGACCGGAAGTCCAATAGTCCAATGGCGACAGCTGGGTTTTTTTGCAGTCCTATTTGGAGCTCCTTCCAGATTTTCGTCTTCCTTGCCGTGTGAAAATAAACTGTTAGGATTTTATTAGCTGCACCAGTATTCACTCTGATTCATATATGTAAATGTATCGCAGTGGATTGAGGTGGATACGAGTACAGCCAAACACAAATGATCTTATATAGTGACGCTTTTGTAACCTAAACCCTTGATTTTTCAAACTTGATGGTAACCCTGCTCTAATTCTCACATTCAGCTGGAACTCTCTTCTCTGATCCTCGGGTAACCTGCCAGATCTCATGCGATCTTGCTAATCTGACTGACAGCAACGTGCAGCGTGTGGCTCTTGGTCTTGGATCCTGGTTGCGGTTAGGGCAAGAGTGACATGATCCGGCTGCTTCCATATCAAATTCTCGCCACTCCTGGCCCTGATTATAATCATTGATTTGACACAAAAGCGGTGTTTTGGCAATTGGCAGTCCGCCCCCTTGTGTTGTGACCGACCAGTCGCTGTACCATTTCTCTGAGGTCACATGTCTTTCTTTTTTGTGACGATGGTCATTCAATGCCAAAAGGCGCGTGAAAGCCACCGTCGCCGCTGCCCTCGCCGCCAGGATACCAACCCTCTGATCTGCACGCGGCGAGGCGGCGAGGCATGCACTTCCGTGTAGTATGCCTCTACTACCCACGTTGAAAATCATATAGTATTGTTAATGACGATTTACTGAGGAAGAACACAGCTCCAGGGAACTAACGCCTCTATCTATCTATCATGAAAAGACTGCAATTCTAGTTTCCTCTCTGTCATGAAAACACTGTAATTCTAGTTCCCTCCCCGGTAAGAATATTTTAAATCCGACCAAATTTATAAAATAAATAAATAAATATCAATAGCTGTGACTTCAAATAGGGGGTATGCTATATAAATATGTTTAATGGAGAATCTAATAATGCTTATGTGGTAATATAAACATTAACACTTTTTTATATAAATTGATGTTTTCACTCGGCACTGATCCCTCGTCTCAACATTTTATCTGTGCTGGTCAAACATTGTTAAGTTTGACTAGATTCAACGATCTATATGATAATATTAATTATGTATTATAAACATGAATAACTTTTTATATATGTTTGGTCAAAATTAAAGGCTTGACTCCTTGAAAAGTAAGAACAACACTTATTCTGAAAATGAGAGAATACTATTTTAAAATATTTTTTGCACTCCTATATTTTAGGTGCCTAAATTTTAGCGTAATTTCAGGTAACACTCTTGTAGAACACCGACTATGACTAGTACACGTGCATGTTTAGTTTTATGATTTGTTATTTATCGTTGTGTCATAGGATTCTCAATACTAACAATTACAAATTGCTCCTTAAAAAACTGCAATGAACATAATCTGCAATTTTAATATGAAATATATGCAATAACCATCGTTTGAAAAGAAACTTAATTTCAAGCACCTAAATTTTAGCAAACCCTGACCTTTTTTATAGAGAAAAAGGTATTGAAAGCAATCAGCACTTATTTCCAGCCACGAAACAGTATTTTTCTCTCAGAATAAATCAGCATCAGCCAAAATCAGCGCTTGTTTCCAGCCAAAAGAACAGGGATCACTGGGTCGGCGGTTTAAAAAAGTTCTTTAAGTATGTTTGTCTGTTTGCTGATCTATTTGCACAGGTATTTATATATCAAAAAAAAGACAAAGGCAAATCTAACCGGAACGACAAAAATAAGTTGAACATTAAACAATTGCTCAAGCTTAGACATGAATATTTTGTTACAGAATTATATATATAATGTCAACGTGACCCTGATAAAATAGGTTAAATTGGCATTTAAAAAAGGACGTAGTCAGACGAATTGGAAAGAAAAGACAATGGTCGTACATCTCAAAACAAAGAAAGTATACTTATGGTCATATTGCTAAGAATGATGAAGTATTCGTTGATTAAAAAAATATTAATGGTCATATTGCTAAGTAAATATTCATCTTATTGCTTGTTATTGAAAGGGACACTAAAAAGATCGGATTCCATTTTTTCCTTGCTCGTACTCTTGCACGGCTCCAATAGCTCACATCATATCACTATGCACGGTGACAACAGTACGGATGACATGATTATATATAACCACTGAAATTTTTTATTGACTCGCTTTCAGCTCATTCATTCTCCACCAATTAAAGACCCCGTGCGCCTTTATTTAGAGATTACTGTCCTCTTTTCTCCAATGATGTATTCAACACATGCATCAATTTGTTTCAACTTGTATATGTGAGATTTCCATGGAGCTAAGGGCTATATAAACCCCCAAAGACAACCTCTTGGAAGCCACACTCACACAATCAAGCAACCCACATAAGCAACACCCAAATGCCCCCTTGAGCACACACACACTCTCTCTCTTTTTCAACCCTCTTCACCCTCCCCTCTCTCTCTCTCCTCTGAATTCTTAGGCTTACGTAGCATACATGGCTCAGCAGCTTGTCGGCCAAATCACAATGGAGGTGGCGCCATGGAAGCTGACATCGATGATGGCCAGGCATGCTAAGCTCCCAAGGAACCTCGACACGATCGCGGAGGACGATGACAAGGAGGCAGCCATGGAGTCACCACCACCAAGGGCACCGCCACCTCTGCGCAGTGCGAGCCGCGGCGTGGAAGGTCATTGTTGACGCCCCTATGCACTGCACCGACAAGCTGGCCTTCCTCACCCCCATGGCGAAGACCGACTGCCTGAAGATCAAAGCCTAAGTTTGTTAAGGAGAGATCGAGATGAGGGTGAGGCAATCATGGAGCTAGATAGTCTTGATCTCTTGTTTTAGTCTGAGCATAAGGCGATCCGGCCCATCAACAAAGTCTGTTTTAGTACGTACGCTACAGTAGCTGCCAGTATTTTGCTCGGTGTACCTGATGCGTTGGGGCACAAGTGTTGTGACCACGAATAAAAAATTATACTAATAACTTGGTTTTTTGTTTGTACCCTTCAATGTGAAGAGAATATGAAGATCGACACTACTAAATGTAGCTTTTTCCAGACTTGATTAGTATTTTGTTTAATACCACAGATATATTTCCTAAGTTTCATCAGGGAAATTAAAACCAGTTTCTCATGTTAGTTATCTTTTATTACATTAGCTTTTTTAATTACTCACCAGCTCCAAGTGGTTAACTTTGGACATGGATGGATCAGAACCCATCCAAAATCGAATACTATTCAGCTTCATGTGCTAACTGCTCCCCATGGAAGTTTAAAAGAGTTAGTTGACAGCAAAGGACCAACATTCCTAGTATTCCCTCCGTTCTAAATCTAATTAAGGTGTTTTTGCTTTATTGCAAGTTAATTTCCTCTAACTTTGCTCGAGTTTTGATAGAAAAACAACATACAAGCATCTACAACATCAAACAAGATTTCAGTGGATACATATTGCATTATTTGATATCTTATATGCTAATATGTTTTCCTATAAATTTGATCAGAGTTTATCTCTATAAATTTGGTTAAAGTTAGACAAGTTTTACTTAGGTAAACAAATTACAATTTAAATAGAAGGAATAGATAGAAATCAAATAAATATATTTCATCTTAGAATTAGAAGATAATAGATGATCGGAACTATCTTAAGAGTCTGTTTGGATGGTGGCTGGCCAAACCTGCCTGGCCTAGGCATCCATCCCAGGTGTCTGATGTTGGATTCCTGATACTACGATTCGTTTGCCTAACAGGACTACATCCAAACAGGCCATAAGGGCTCAGAATTATTTTAGAGGATTGGAGCAAAACGATTATAAAAACTTTCTTCTTCTTCATGAAATATTTTAAAAATCCACACTACTAGTGGTATGTCATATGTGGCTTCTCGGTCTCGCTCGTGGGCTTTTGTCCAATGTTGTTGGTGAGCTACTCAGCCGTGGTCTTGAAGCTCAGGATCTTTGGTAATGGCAAGGCATCATCTACTAGGTTATTACATCATTCAAAAAAACAAAATTCCTAAAGTCGAAATAGTCGATTCACGTTTTAGCAAATTTCTTGACAACTCATATATAATCCTACACATATCAGGAGTCGTGTGTTAGCTGCATTGGGTTAGTACTTGAATCAGATCATCAAAGCATGCTGACGTTTTTCCCTCTTCTTCTTCTATCAAATATATATAAGGCTGAAACAAGGCCCATGGGCCTCTTTCCATGCATAGGCACCACCTTGACGAATTGGGCCTCTAGAGTGTGCTGTACTAAGTATATTTTGGGCATTTCCATGTCTGATCACTCTGAGTGTAACAGGTAGGGCACCAACATATTCTGATGAACAGTTTAACTTTAAACACATCAGCACGTAATAAACCCATCCAAAGAAATGTTTTCGGAAAGAATCCATTATTCCAACTCCTGCACGAACCACCTGATCTGTCAACGGGGATTAGGTTCATCATATTATTCAGTGTAGCCTAGGCGTCATGATTTCTCCACTCCTGCAAGCTTCCATCCCACCAGGCCATCTCCAATCTCCAAGTCAGAAGATGCAATATGCTACACTATGCAAAAAGAAAAGATACAGCTAGGGCTCAGCTTTTGGTGGCTCTTGGAATAAGGCATTTCAGCATTTGGCATCAGCTGGTAATAGATGCATCAGAATGGAGTAGCAGCAGCTAACTGTAATCACTGTGACAGTCCCTGATTGATTCTAAATTAGTGTGTAAATATGTACTGCTAGCTTGTAACCATTGGCAAGGCAACATGAGATAGTCCGTCAGGACAGCATGTCTCTTTCTGCTGACAAATGTTGCCTTTTCATTAATTCCTCAAACCCTGAAACAATTGGATAAAACGTTAATTAGGTGAACGTACCCTTTTTTCGCGTTCAGTTCCGGCGTTCCGCAAAGGAACTATAGCATGAGTAGTCTTTCTGATGCTTTTCGGTTCTCCCAGCAGAACAGATACGGATTATGAGGGCATAAATTGCGCTACCCGGCTGTGGGCTGTGGCTCTGAATCTGAAAAGGAATCAGTCGCTGTTCTCATCAATTGCACGTGAATCCTTTGTAACAAAGCAGTTGGTTGATGTGCATGTTTTTCAGCACCAGTTATTTTACAATATATGCATAAACGATCTTATTTTTCTGAATCTGAAACAGCATCATTCACTGTTGTTACTGCGAGCACCATGTTCTCTTAAAATTAGTTAATTTAGCTCAATGTTTTGCATGCATTACCAAATACTCCTACCTACCTACCAAACATGCATTATGCATTATGTCTGCAGGTTGCTGAGAAGCTGAAGCTCCGCGGTCAGGACCGCTCAGTTCACTGGTCGACGATTCAGGAGGCGCAGCAGCGGATGGAGGAACTGAGCTGGGTGAAGATTAGCAAGATTAGTCGTGATCAAAATTTTGTTGCGCACCATCTTGCACATGTTGCTATTAAGTCGACTGGTAGTCAGGTCTTTTTTGATTCTTTTCCAGAGTCTGTATTGTCTCTCGTCTGTAATGATACTCCTTAAGTTTTAATAAAGTTATCTGTTCAAAAAAAAAAAAACAAGAAGCAATAATGGTGCACAGCATATGAATGTGAGATTGTATACTCTTCTTGCCCTGCGCTTGCAACGGATTTGAATCAAGCGCCTACATGTGTAGGCCCTCTAGTGTAGAGCATGACTGCTTTTTTGCAGATGGACAATAGCCTGTTCGGCTCAACTGAAAATAAACATCGATTTTGTCTCGGTGTTGATTTATCGTGAGAGAAGAAAATGATATGGCCCACGGCCTGGCCCAGCAGCCAGCAGCCAGCAGCAGAAAGAAAGCAGGCACATGCTGTTGTCCTTGACGTGTGTTGTGTCATCATCGCCCGTCCTCCTCTCCTTGGGAGCAAAGCAACACCACGAAGGATTGGATTGGATTGGACATTTGGATGATGGCAGCGCGGCCACGTCTTGGATACATTCCCATTCCCAATCAATTCCCAACAATCTCTCGGTGCGCCCCTAACAACCATTGCCTGCCCAAATGCAGCAGCTAGTTGCCAATGGAGAAAGTCCATTGTCATGAAGAAGCGAATAGACACTTGTAGAGTAGATAGAAGATGATGTTTACGAACAATGTTCCATTTTTACCATTTTTATTTACTTGATTACTAGTGTAGTATTTCTTTACCGGCATGGTGGGTGGATCCAGTAAGGCCCTGTTTGGCAGGGCTTCTGCAGCGGCTTCAGGAGCCGTTTCGAGCTATTTTCTGCCAAACGGGGTAAAATAAAATGGCTCCACCAATGAAGCCCCTAAAAACATGCTCTCACAGAGCTATTAGATGCAAAGGAGCCAAAAATAGTGGCTTCTCCCAGCTTCACCTTATCCCTATGAGAGCACATTTTGGAGAACCCTATACGTTGAGCTGTTTTGCCAAACGATTTACCAAAATAGCTCCAGCTCCACCGATAGAGCTGTTTATGAAGCCGGAGCAAAAAATAATGGCTTCACTAGTGAAGTGAAGCCGTGCCAAACGGAGCCTAAATCATGGTTGTTACCGGGTAATGCGTACCTACCAGGCATTTAATTTAATTATCTGACTTTTAGTTTGGAAATGGTAGTGTGGAAAATGTTGTTTACACTGTCTCGAGTTGTTTTCTAGAAAGAGTACCGATCGTTTGGAGGAAACCAATCTTTATTTCCCGTTGACCGCGTCAACGAGGGAGGGTGGTCTGGTAGACAGTGGACCATCACGAACTGCATTTGCAAATGAAGCTCCTAATTAGTGTGGCATGTACTGTAGCCTGATGGCGCTGTGAAATGTCACGAAGAAAAAAAACTGCTCTTGCTGTAGCATGCCTACCCGTAGGAATACACGTAGGAGTAAAGTGACTGAAGCCAATACCTCCCCGTCGGAAATCGGGGTGAAAATACATATTAATTGTGGGGGTCAGGATATAAATAGTGTGGAAATCCTATTTTCACATCAAATATCCAATTAAGCTATCGGCACCGCGGCCTTGTAAAATGAGCGCTATGCCAAATTTACCGTGTGAACTCACGCACCCGTGAACGCTTTCCCAACCTTCACCGCTCCGTTCGCTATAGGAATACTGGATGCCCAGAGGCGCACTGTAGAGACGCTATCCTTTGCGGGCCCCACGCCATCGGCCGTCGGGAAGAGCGAGGGGGGCTATCCTTTGCGGCCGCCGCGAAGGATAGCCGCGAAGGATAGCGTCTCTACAGTGCGCTTCTGGGCATCCAGTATTCCTATAGCCTGCTAGGGAGGGAGGTAGCGCAGGCTGGGGAGGGAGGCCGCAACGCTCGAGCCCACCGGGTGGCCGCCACCGAGGTAGCCCTCGCCGGACCTCGACCGGAGCCGCGCTCTCCCTCCCTGTCTTGTTCGTAGGTTTGTTATTTTTTAGATTCTTTCGTTGCTACCGAGTAGCAAATACAGGTCGGACGCGGCACTTCTTCTCCCTGTATCATTGCTGTCACATGGGGCCCATCCCCTTTTACCGAGTGGTTTGAAGACTGGCGCGGTGCGATCAGTCTTAGAGCATTTGGATTGGGACACGGTATAAGTAATATTAAGTTTCCGAAGAAGAATTACCGACTATAGTATATGAAGTCTTTGAAATAAATGGATAGTCAGGAGCACTGTTTGAATAAAACAGTTTACACATCGTTTATATGCAGCGATACATCAATTTTCATTACTACTTAATTAAATTGTTTTGTATGTTTAAACGGCTGTTTTTTTACTGATTACACGTCTGTTTTGTCCAAATAATAGCTAAACACAGCAAATAACTAGTAGTTTGCCGCTTAGCGTTTAGTTTAATATTGCTCAGTATAACACATAAATAAATAAAAAAAGTCCCGTTTGGTAGCTTTGGTGGTTTCATGTATTTGAAAATATTGTCGCTAACGTGTTGTATTTTATATAAAATACATGTGCAACAGGTTTAAGTTGAAGGTTTCTTCTTCGAGACATTTTTCTGGATCTGAAATATTTGTTTGAGCTAGTTTTACCTTATTTTTAGCTATAAAACAATATTTTTGTCTCACATCAATTCAGCCATAGAATTTAGCCGCGGCTAAAATCAGCTCTAGTTTCAATAAAGAAAAGTTATACGATTTTTTTATATATAAGGTTCCTGGTTTCAAATTTCAAAACCAAGCGGCCGTATGAAATTTATTTAGATGAACTCAGGAGTCAGGAGCAGCAGGAGGGAGAAAGAAGGGAAGAGGCAGCGGGCGCGCACGGTCACCGACACGCTGCTGGTCCTGTCCCTTTCGCTGCCAAGTGCCGATCCCGCAACTCCCTCGCGGAACCTGTGATGTGTGATCCCATCACGTGCTGCCCTTCGTTCCCCCGGGCCCACTAGCACAAGACCACACCGCACGAAAGAAAAAAAAAAGAAAAGAAAATAAAAGAGAAAAGCCAAAAGGCAGGGAGGCGGGCGGGTGCAGGGTTTTTTTTACCGACTGGTTACCGCGGTAACCGGCCGGTTACCGGTCATACCGGTCCGGGCCGGTACCGGTACCGGTCGGTTTAAAAAAACCAAAATTTTAAATTTAAAATCGGTGAAAAAAATGGTAAAAAAATTCCTAAAAATACTTCATGATTTATAGATTCCAATGGTGTCAAAATTTTTCAAATTTGACTACATTTAGAATTTTTTTCGAAGTCCCAAAGTAAAAAAAAAAAAAGGCCCATTAAGTCCCGTTAGGCCCATTAAATCATGAAGGTCGAAAAATATACTAAACGCACTCAAATTTGAAAAACTTTGACATCATTGGATTCTATAAATCATGAACTATTTTTAGAAATTTTTTTAGCATTTTTTTTTTAAAAAAATAAATCTGAAATTTGAAAATGCGACCGGTTATCACCAAACCGGTCGGTAAACCGCTCAAACCGGCCGGTAACCGGTCAAACCGGTCGGTATACCGGTCCGGAACCGATTGAACTGGGGTTCAAACTCAAAATTTGAATTCGACCGGTTTCTACCGGTAACCGGTCAAACCGGACCGGTATACCGGTACCGCCGGCCGGCGGTTACCGGCTACCGGTCGGTAATAAAAACCCTGGGCGGGTGGACGCGCCAAGCCCAAGCGAGAATAATATGGCGGGAGCGGAAGAGAGGAGGCGCGCGCCAAAGCCCCGCAAGTCGCCAAGCCAACCCCGGGCCCGCACTGGCGTCACACCGTGGAGTATGTTGGGAAATGACGGCACCAGCACGCGCGCGTGTGTGTGTGCAAATTTTCTCACACGTCGGCACGTCGCGAATGGAAAATGCTTGTGTGCGTGCTACCAGGCCTTACCATCGGGCTTTTTTAAAATAGTTTTATAAGTAATTTTTTTTGGAGCTAAACAGTTTTGAGAATGCTGTTTGCTACACTAACAACTTCATGGATGATTATGAGAGATAAATGACAGTGATTTGCCTCGTGGGGATTTGGGCTTGGCTCTTTTGGAGATCAGGTGGCTTTGCATTTAAATGGGGTACTTCTATTTTAGATACCCGACAAATTTACATTTTTAACTACTAAGAGAATCGTGTCATATAAAATAAAAAATATGGATGAAACATCTAATCTCAGCGAAAGGTTTCATTCTATAATTTCATACATATTTAATTTCATGAGTTACTGAGAGGATTGGTAATTGTACCAAGAGAGTTTTATCCTCGTAAAACTACTTATTCTCTCTTCTAAAAACGTTGTCACATCATAAAAAATGCTTATGCTGCAACTTCTTAAATGCAAATAAAACTCCGATGAAACTCCTATGGACGCTGGCACGTCAACAAGACCGCTCTATAAACACTCCGGAACATTATTTATATTATTGTTAATACTTTAAATCACAAGAAATATGATATTTTGATGAACACCAATAGTTAAGAAGTTACTTTGAACCTTTTTTGAGTGTGCTCCCCCGTGTCTGCTGGACAGTAGTGCAGTGCATATACATTACTTTTGTGCTCCTTCCGTTTGAAATTATAAGATGTTTTGTTTTTTTTATATTTATAGCTTTTACTACATACCTAAATATATACCTAGATATATGGTTAAAAACTGAATTTTGAAATGCTAAAACTTCTTGCAATCTTGGGCTAGTAATAATTAGGGGGGGAGCCTGAATTAATTTTGGTCTTATTTAGGCTAGTCTCGTTGAAAAGTTTCATTGCATTGTTAATAAAATGAAACACCAACTTTTAATGAAAAGTTTCATTTTATGATTTCATAAACATTTAATTTATGACTCATAAAAAGTTGACAATAGTATCAAAAGAGTTCATTACTTATTCTATTTTTAAAAATATTTCCCATCATAAAAACATGCGTGTGACAATTTAGTAAAGCTCGAATAAAATATACTCGCCAAATTTCAGGGCTGTGTACACCAAAAAAAAAAGAATAAATGATCGCGGAAGCCGGAGTGCTCGTGAGACGCACACAATTCGTGCGGTCCAAACTCACGCGGGAAACCCATCCCCAAAACTCTCACGCGCACCCAGCACACCCACCCCTTTTTCTGCATCCACTTCCACTGCAACCCGGGCCCCACGGCTTCCCTGACGCACACGTCATCGGCTCCGTCCCAAAATCCCAACGACCACACAAACCGCTTGCGTCCTCGTAGCATTTCTCCCACCTCGACCATGGTGGGGCCAGTCCTCAGATGGCTTCCACGTGGCAGGCTCCGGCATCCCCGCCCTCCACGCCCCGCTGCCCGCGGTCACGGGGACCGCCACCGCTGACCGTCCGATCCTGCCCGCGTACGCCAATGAACGGCCCAGATCCTGCCCGCCCCGGCTCGGGCAGCCCCCGCCCTGCTATTAAAGCACCCCCCCCATCCGGCCATTTCCCTCCTCACCTCCTCGTCCCCCAACCAACATCGCCGAACGGGCCGGGCCCCGCCCAAAGCCCGATAAGCCCGCGAAGCCCAGGCCCAGCCAGAACCCACGAACCGATGCGACGGAGATCGTGAGATCGCGCGCCGCTTCCGCAGCCGCCGCCGGCGATGACCTCCGCCGTCCTCGCCGGCCGGAATGAGGTCCACCACGCGCACCCGCACCACCACCGCCACTGGGGCGGCGCCCGCGCCCCCCTCATGCCCAAGCCGTCCTCCAACCCTAACCCTAGGCGCCACCGCCCGGGCCCAAACCCTCCCATCCCCAGCGGCTCGCCGCCGCCGGCCCCGGCGCCGCGGGCCGTGCCGGCGGTCGCGGAGCCCTTGCCGTCGCCTTCGGGGCACGTGAAGTTCAGGCCGTCGGAAATGACCCCCGCCGAGGCCCGGCTTCTCCGCGCGCGGCTCACCGGCGAGCTCAGCCGCGTCCGCGCGTTCCTCTCCCGCATCGACTCGTGGCAGGACGGCCAGCGCCGGCGCCGTGGCCCGGACCCCGAGCCCGACCTGCTGCCCCCCGCGCGCCGCCGCTCGTCCCCGCCTCCGCCGGCGCTGGTGGAGGCGATGCGGAAGCGCTGCGCCGACATCCTGATGCGGCTGCGGAGGTCGAAGAAGAGCGTGTGGTTCAATTCCCCCGTCGACGTGGAGGGCCTCAAGCTGCACGATTACCGCGCCATCATACGGAGCCCCATGGATCTCGGCACCGTCAAGCAGAACCTCACCGCTGGCCGGTACCCCTCGCACGAGGCGTTCGCTGGCGACGTCCGGCTCACATTCAACAACGCGCTGCGGTACAACCCTCCCGACCACCACGTGCACAAGTACGCCGGCAACCTCCTCGCCTCGTTTGAGGGGATGTACAAGGAGGCCGTCTCGTGGTTCGAGCAGCAGCGCCAGCAACTCGAGCCACCAATGCAGCTTGATCTGCCGCCTCCGCCGCCACCGCCGCAGCTCCCAGTTTCTGTGCCAGTGCAAGCGCCCCTGAGGATGGGCGGTGGGAGGAGGCCCAAGCCCAAGGCGAGGGAGCCAAACAAGAGGGAGATGGATGAGGACGAGAAGCAGAAGCTGAGGGTGGAGATTGAGAACCTGCCTGAGGAGAAGATGCTGAATGTGCTGCAGATTGTGCAGAAGAGGAACAACGATCCGGCATTGACGGGGGAGGTTGTGGAGCTTGATTTTGATGAGCTGGATATCGAGACCCTGTGGGAGCTTGATCGATTTGTTGTCAATTGGAGGAAGGCGCTAAAGAAGAGCCAGCGGAATTCTATGATGAATGGTGATGCTGCTGTGATGAATGGAGACGCCATTGATGTGACGATTGTTCCGGATGATGACGACATGGTCGAGGTTGCTGTCAATCCGTCTGTGGTGGTTGAAATTGGAGAGTCGGTATGGCATTCTCAAGCGGCCTAGCTGTTTTTTTTTAAGTTTTCTTGAACTGGTGATGTTCTGAATGTGTTCTAATGTTGACCCTGTTTTTGTTGCCTATTTTAGGAGACTGACATTCCAGAGAAGAGGGAAATGGAGGCTGAGATGGTCGATGAGTATGTGGATATCGGTGATGAGATGCCAACAGTGAATTACCAGTCAGTGGAGATTGAGAGGGATTCCCCGGCGGCTAGCAGCTCAAGCGGATCAGGAAGTGGCTCATCTTCATCCAGTGGTACGGTGGAGCAAATCAGTATTGTTACCACATGCTGAGTTATCGATTGAGTAGCTCGTTAACTTATTATAAAATTCCTTGCAGATTCTGGCTCGGACTCTGAATCAGATGGGGATGATGCAAGCGCCCCGCACTAGGTGGTTGCTCTTTTATCTGACTGTAGGATTAGCGACGAGTAGGTGACTGAGGTTCCTTTCGGCAAGACATTTTGAAGGATGGTATAGCAAATTGGAAGGGGGGGCTCTTGTTGATGCAAGCCGTTGTCAGGTGTGTTCGTTTGTGTATGTGGGTGCAGCTTAGGGTGTCGGTATTTGGTAGTGAATAGGTAGATGCTTGGGTAGATTGGGAGACTGGTGTAAAGAAGGGAATATAATCTGGAATGGAACAAAGAGGAAAAGTAGCAATGCCTTGGCATTTCATGATGTCTGTTGCTTTCTTTTGTGTATGTTTATTACTGCAGTAGCCGATCTATTGTGCCCATATGTTATATTAATGTTCATTTGGCATAGCAAACTAGATCAAAAAGAGTTTGCTGGAGTGCCTTAATTTGGTGCCATAACACTGAGACAGACCATGGGTACATGGATCCTGGTGCAAATTGTTGTCATGCTAGTGCTTTTTGCCTGATTGCAGAAGTATGTATATGCTTTCAATCTGATTACTATTTTATAAATTTACTAAATATTGTAATCCTTTATGCCTGATCGTCAACTAGTATACTTAAGGTCTGCTGGAAGTGTTCCCTTCAGGCTTCCTTGTCAAACGAGTCGTTTATCACACCTCAGAGAAGCGTGAATATACAGATGTTCTATTTTGTAACCCCAAAGCACCGTATGACACTGTTTCGGGCTCGGCCTTGTTGGCTTAGCGTTTTGGCGTTTATTTTCAGCAGAGCAGTATTTTTTAGAACAGTATTTTTTTCTCAGCACCAATCCGAATCATGGCCTTTTTTTTTTTCCTTGGCATTTCTACCCTCGTTTTTAGGTGAAACGGTGATTTTACCATTGTTTTTTTAACTCTGTGATTTTACCCCTGCTATTTCAAAATGAAGGGAGAGTCTACTCTTGATCCGTTAAGTCTATCTAATGGTGTTAGAAAGGATAATTTTGCCCATGTGTTATTACCCTTATTTTATTATGATATTTGTATTTTTACCCCTATTTTAGATCATCAAAATGATATTTTGTGTACAAATTTTTTTTTAGAAAATTATTTCGGCTTACATCCATGTAGTCATAATTTAATATCACATAACATATAAATTACACGCATATTAAATTAACAGCAACAAACCATCTAAACCTGCTAATGGGGCTTCAAGTGTTCGTGGAGTCAACAAGTAGTTCAACACGTCACACAAGCGACAGTGCAGGCTGAGTACACACATGGTGGAAGTTTGATGTATTTTATTACTAGTTCAGACTCTAATAAGCTTGAATAGACGCCCAAATCTGATTAAGCCTTCGCCGGCAATTTGTCATCACGGGGCTTATCTTATTCTCAGGGATGCCCCTTTGAGGATCAATCTTATATGTGTCAAAGAAGTCTAATATTTCCATAGAGATATTCTTATGGTTTGTTCTTTTAACCAATCAGCGCTTATTTTCAGCCACGAAACAGTATTTTTCTCTTACAACAAATCAGCACGAGCGAAATCAACGTTTATTTTTCAGCCCAAAAGAACATGCTGTTAACCTGGGAATTGCAAGTTAGAAAGTTGGGTGAAGAAAACAATACACGCGAGAAAGAAAGAACAACGACGCTACTGCAGGCAGAAGGGCAGTGCAGTCTTTGGTCCAACTTTTTTTTTCTTTTTTCTTTTTCTTTGGCCATTTAATCCGGTTTTTTTTCTAACGGTGTTAACAAACAGGGGTAGATGGCTCCTTCGTTACAAAATAACGAGGGTAAAATCGCAGAGTTAAAAAAGTAGGGACAAAGTCACCATTGAGGTTTGAAATAAGGGTAGAAATACCAAATTTCCTTTTTTTTCTTGTTCAACCTGCACCATCTTTGCTGCCAAGTCTCAGAATCATCACACTGTTCGAAAAAAAATACAATTCCATTATATAGATAAAAATACATTAATATTTATAATATTAAATAAATAGTATTAGATTAACTATAAAATAAATATGAACTACTTTTGACATCACGTAATTCTTTTCTGGACAGAAAATAACCCGTCCGTAGTCTTTTTTAGAGGAAGTAATTGTTAGACTAGTCTCAATGATATTTCATAGAGTTTCATGGCTATTAAATATGTAGATGTAGAGAGATAATAAAAGTTCCATGGGAATAAAGATAGTTTTATAGAGATAAAACAAGAGTTTTGTAGAGATAAAACTCTTCTACACTGTTTTCAAAATAAGATGTCTGAGAACACTTTCTCCAAGCGTCAGATTACTCTCGACACCAAACCGCTTGTACGCTTTGGTTTATGAGATTTTTGTGTAGATACGATCTTTGCCAGAGCCGATTTGGTATTTCTGCTATTCAAATCCGGAGCCAATTTAGAGATCATACGTTTAATTTGAACTCGGTATTAGCCTTCCCCATTGCAACAGTTGCTACCAGCTAGTCTGTTCAGCTTCAAACAATCGACAGGGAAAGAGGAAAACCGAAGTAGGCAAAACGAGACCGGCAAGGGAAATCGAGAAATCAATGGGGCAACACAACGGTCACAGTATTTTAGTTGACAAAAGATACCAACAATCCAGTACCCGTATCACAATGCAACATTAAAACACAAAATTTAATTGGATCTGCAGATCATCCCTGCTCTTGCAGCATCCTCGCAGAACCCTCCCTCGTTCATCTTCAGTCATCACCAAAAGTGAACACAATTTCATTGGATCTGCAGATCATCCCTTCTCTTGCAGCATCCTCGCAGAACCCTCCCTCGTTCATCTTCAGTCATCACCAAAAGTGGTCTTCTTTCCTGTGAAAATAAGAGGATGTACAGTAATGAGTTCAAAGCAGCTTTAGCAGTTAGAAAATTGCCAGTCATGGCCAAATAGGTATGGCAGCACAGCCCAATGTTGGCTCAAACTAAAATGCAGTTAGCTTTACAAGTACGGGATGAATCCTACCTGCACTAGGAGTGCCAGCGCTCTGCCTGTTACCAAAGCCGCGGCCGCCACGTCCGCGGCCACCATCCCTACCACCACGTCCACGGCCACCAAATCTGCCACCGCCATCCCTGCCCCCAGATCGGTCACCAAATCTGCCACCGCCACCATGCCGGCCACCAGAACCGAATCTACCACCAGAACCGAATCGGCCACCAGAACGGTCACCAAATCTGCCACCACCACGCTGGCCATCGCCTTTTGGCTTGGCTTCATCAACATAAAGCTCATGGCCACCACCAATGTCTGAGCCACTGAGTTCAATGGCTTTGGACACTGAATCCTGATCCTCGAAGTCCATGTAAGCAATTCTGCAGAGTTGAGGATCAACACATTTGTCACTAGATTAGTAATTAAGCCTAAATTTCACATATGGATAGTTACTGGAATGGTGTTTTTTTAGCGAAACCCACCCTTTGACGGCACCAGAATCACGATCAGTCGGGATTGAGACCCTTGTTATATCACCACATTCACCAAAATGTTGTTCCAGAGCGCTTCGGATCTATATTCAGTGTCAAACATTAGCACAACATTTTTTGCGAAAAAAATAGTTAAACAAAAAAGAAATTACCTCATCCTCTCCAAGATTTTTATCAAAACCCCGGATAAATATCGAGTTGCTAGTACCCCGAGCTGGCTTCTGGAAAGATCCATCATTGCTGTTACAGTTCACCATCGAATACACAGTTAATAACAATGGCTCAGGCACCAGAAAGTGCACAATAATGCTCTTCAGAAACATTAAGATCATCTTACCCGCTGCGAGGAGTTTGTGTATTTTTTCCCTTAGCGAAGTCAAGTCTTACTTCACGACCCTTCAACTCTTTTGATTGCTTCTCTTTAAATGCCTGCTAGAAAACAATCCATTAGACATCTTGTTTAATTGCATATTTGCAGCTATATCTCACTTAGAAGACATAATTTTAACCAGAACACAAAATTGCATAACAGCTTAGCTTCAAAGATAATCTCAAAATGACAAAATATAAGAAATGTAGTAAATAACATTACCTTTGCAGCAGCCTCAGCTGAAACAAATTCAACATAGCAAAATCCTTTACGATTGCCATCTTCATGTGTAGGAAAACGAACATCAATAACCTCACCAGCATCAGCGAAAAATTCTTTCCTGCAAACATTAGTATTAGAACACCTGCTGCATAAAAGGTTCACTAATATGTGTGCCCTGAAGCCAAACTTACACATCATCAAATTCAGCTCTCCAGGGAACGTTTCCCATAAAAAGTGTATTCCCCTCCGTTGGTTCGTTTTGGGAGTCCATAGGCGTTTTAGGCTGCCATAGTATCAAATTATATATGTTATATCTATGAATCTACGAAACTTTATTAAAAGAACAAAAGCTCAAAATCACAGATTCATACTTGTTTAGAAGCAGTTTGCTTTTCAGATGCGCGCACAGTAGTATCCTGTGTTGTTTCAATGCAAAAAAAATGTCATAAATGCAAATTAGAACACATATTGAAACATGTGTCCATTCAAATAACACAAGTCATAACTCAATTTGTGTAATAACAAGTGAGAAAATACCTTCTTTGGAGTATTAGCAGGCTCTTCACTGTCATCGTCACTCTCGCCTTCAGAAGATTCATCCTCAGATCCACTGTCATCCTCATCCTCACTGCTGCTTCCATTCTTTGCAGCTGAAGGTGCTTCCTATTAACAGAAGAGAAACAATATGAATACATCGGGAAAAGAATGGTGAAAATATGCAGGGAAAAATAAACAAGTTGAGTATTTGCAGCACCTTCTGTTTCTTTTGGGGAGGTTTTTCATCCTCATCAGTGTCTGAGTCATCGCTTGATTCATCTTTCATTGTTGAAGCAGCTCTCTTGGCAGGCTGAGTTTTACTTGCATCCTAGTGAGTTCAGAAATAAGGTGAATGAAATAACATAATGCATAACATGCAAATGTTTACAACAAAAGTTGTTTTACACATACCTCAACCTCAGAATCACTCTCTGACTCACTTCCACTGGAATCCTCCTTTTTGGCAGTCGCTGGAGGAGCCTTAGACTTAGGAGGCATTTCCTGAGTATAAACATGTTACAACTCAAATAATGCTTAACCATGAAAATATTGGCACAAGCTATGGTGAAGGATTAACCAAACTACATGTGAATAAACAAACCCAATGCACACACCTCATCTGAGTCATCATCAGAGTCACTCTCAGAAGAATCCTCCTTTTTCTTTTGTGCATCAATCACAGATGGTTTCTTCAGAGGGGCAGCAGGTTTCTGAAAAAATGCACACAGAACAGAAACTATACCATCAACTGGCTAAGCTAAATAAGCATCTCAGGGCACACAACATAATACAAGTCGGGAAGGATACAATGACAACTCAGTAAATACATATCTACATGTTATATTAGAGATTGGCATTGCAAATGAAAATGTAATCATTAATCTTACAGTAAAATAGAATTAAAGGCAAACAAACATGAATGTTCCACTCACATCATCATCTGACTCATCATCAGAACTGCCCTCATAGCTGCTGCCTTCTTGCTTGTCTTTCTTCAAACCATTTTTGGCAACGGCATCCAAGGGTTTAGCAGAAGCCTTCTTTGCAGGTTCCTGAATCAAAAGAACATGAATTGGTAGCTCAACATCTGAAAACCACATTCAAATAATCAATTCGTTTGCTGGCAGTTTATCATAGATTAATGACAACTAAACATTAGTCGGTTCTGTCATGGTGATAAAATGAAATTAACTGTGCTCAAGACATAAGACAAACAGGAAACTTGAACTCACATCGTCGTCGTCTGACTCATCAGAGCTGCCCTCATCGCTGCTGCTCTCTTGCTTGCCTGTCTTCGAACCCTTTTTCGCAGCAGCAGTCAAGGGTTTAGCAGCAGGCTTCTTTGCAGGTTCCTTAATGAAAAATGAATTAGCATCTAAACATCCGCTGAAAACTACATTTAATTATTCAATTTGCTGGCTGCTAATTTTTTTTTCAGCATCAAAACCAGCAATCGATGTCATACCTCATCAGATTCAGAGGTCATGTCAGCGCTGTCATCATCACTAGACTCTTGTTTAGCATTCTTGGCAGCAGGCGCCTTCTTTGCTGCTACCTTAACCTGCAGAGAGAGAAGTTAACCATGTTACAGAAGAAGAAAATTCAATCAATTTATCATGTCTACAAGCCATACTCAGACTCAGATTCTGCAAGGTACCAGAACATCGACTGCAGCAGCTATTTCTGTCTACCCTCCCCACCTCAATCAAATCATTAAAAATTCGAAAAATAAAAAACGCGTCACCGCATACCTCCACTTCGGACTCAGAGTCCTCTTCGGAGCCACTGCTGCTGCTCTCAGCCTTCTTAGGGGGCGGCTGCTTCTTGGACTTCTTGGCGTCCTTCTTGGACGGCGGCACGGCCTTCGCCGGTGGCGCCGCCTTCTGCTTCTTCGCGCTGACGGCCTTCTCGATCGGTGGAGCCGCCTTCTGCTTCTTCGCGCTCACGGCCTTCTCGACCTCGTCCTCCGCATCCCGCTTCTTCTTACCCTTGGGCACCGGCGCCGGCGCGGGCGCAGCGGCAACGGCGGCCGCCTTCTTGCTAGACTTGCCCATCTGAGGAGAGGGAGAGGAGGCGGGGTGGGAGCGGAGAAACCCTAGTGGCTGCTAGGGTTTTAGGGGAGGTGGGGTTTCGATGGGGAGGCCACGGATGGTTGGTTATAGGCCGCGGTGGTCGGGTTCCATGGGCCTTGGTGGGCTTAGTTGTCGATGCACACTACGCGGGTCACGGTCTTGGTGGTAAGAGTAGAGCCCAGACAAAAAGATTATAGTTTCATAAAAAAATCCACTTTACCTCCTTAATCTTCTGTTAAAGTCTGCTTTATCTCCTTCAACTATAAAACCGGACAAACCATCTCTCCTAACTTTTCAAATCGTGCACTTCATCTTCCTAGAGCGGTTTTCAAGGCGGTTTTGCTACAGTGATGGTGGTTTTGTTTTTTTTCTTTTTTAATTATTTCGGCTGAATTTTTAATAAATCACAGAAAAATTATAAAAATGAAAATATAGTTTTTTTGACTCTACATGACTAGATCTACGTAGTGAACATATATTATGGTATGCTTTAGTATAAATTTTTTGCTATAAAGGTTTTGTCTTTTTCTTTTTTATTTATTTGGCTGAATATTTAAAAAATCATAATAAATCATAGAAAAAATCATAAAATAGAAAATCTAAATTTTTTGGTCTCCACATGAGTAGATATACACAGTGAAACATATAATACGCATGTTGTAATCCAACAAAATAATTATAGAAGCTACAGCTATTGATTATTTCAATTAATTACGAAAAAGCATCGATCTAAAACTACAACAAAAATTTTATACTAAAGCATACCATATTACATGTTCACGTGTAGACATGCTCATGTGGAGTCTAAAGAAATTAGATTTTTCATTTTATGATTTTTCTATAATTTACTATGATTTATCAAAAATTTAGCCGAAATAAATAAAAACGAAAAAGACAAAACCTTCATAGAAAAACTGTGTACTAAAACATACCATACTATATGTTCACTGCGTAGATCTACTCATGTGGAATCCAACAAAACTAGATTTTTCATTTTATGATTTTTCTGTAATTTACTGTGAATTTTTAAAAATTCAGCCAAAATAAATAAAAAAGAAAAAGACAAAACCACTGTCACTGTAGCAAAACTATAAGGACCGTGATGTCGTCAATAGGGGCCTAGAGGGGGTGAATAGACCTGTAAAATTTTAGCTCAAACCGATGTCAGAACACAGAGCGGCAGTGCTGCTCCTTAGAGCGGCACTGCTGCCCGCCCGGCACTGCTGCTCCCCAGAGCGGCACTGCTGCTCTGGCGGACTTCCGAAACTTACAGTTCAAAATTTGCCCAACGAAAAATGGATTGGGTAAATTTGTGAGCTTTCTGGGGTTATGCAGAACCTATTTCACCACCCGGATAGTTGCGGAAGCTTGCAGACAAGTAGATCGGGACCAATCCCTAAAATCACCATAAAACAAGTGAAGCAATGCAAATCACAAGAATACAAGTGAGACACCGATTTATCCCGTGGTTCAGCTCGCCACCAAGGCTTGTCTATGTCCACGTTGTTGAGGTAGCCACAAAAGTTTTGGTCTCTTTCAACCTTGACCTCGTTCTCAAGTCAAGAGAGTAAACTCTTGAGATGAGGGTGTTTCACTAGATGTAGAGGGTGATAACAAACGTCCCAGGGCTGCCACAATCGAGTTGGAAGCTCCCGGGCGACGCCTACCTGGCTAAGAGCCTTGCTCTAAGAGTAATGAACACAATCCACCGGCTTGAACGCGAACCAAGTGCTGTAGGAGATGAAGAACAGTTGGGGCAGCTCTTTAATGTGGTTTGGAGGCTCAAACTCTCAGAGATTTGGAGAGGAATCAAAGGGAGAAGCTTGAGGGGCTCCAATGGAGTTAGAGAGAGGAAGAGAGAGCTTCTCTGGTCGCACTTGGGATGGGAATGGCCGAACTAGCCGTTGTGGGCGACGAGAGGTGAAAGAAATACCTCTCTGTGCCAACGGTCAGATTTTAAGGTGCGGCACTGCTGCTCTCAACCCGGTGCTGCTGCTCTGTCAAAACAGCTCTGAATGCAAAACTGTTTGGCAGGCTGATTTGTTTAGGTAAAAGATGATGTTTGGTGGAAAGATTTGTACTTGGTAGCACATTTAAGCTTGCGCATTGTATCCCCCTTTATAGTATAGCTTTTTCTAAACTCAATTTCAAGACATAGAAGAATTTAAACTCCTTTGAGCTTGTTGCCGCTGCACTTTACAATTTAGAGATTCCACCATCAAATGTATTGTCCTCTTTGTGAATCTCACTTCATAATAGTTTGCAATCATCCTTGTCTCATCTCTTTGAGCCAACCCATCTTAAGAATGTGACTTGAACCATTTAACACATATGAATCCAATTCATGGCTTCAAGTCACTTCCACTAATGATTTGATCCTCAACACAATATGACTCCTCATAGCTTGATTAGTTCCTCGACTCAATGCAAGTACTCTCTTCTTCACCTTAGCCATGGTACCTCGGTCCAAGCCATTACTTACCCTTCACCTCCGCTTAGTACCTCGAAGCCCTTTCCTTGCTATCTTCACCCTATCAAACCATACTCAAGTCATATCATATTAAGCATCCTTTGAAAACCTTTCTTCAATATTGTGATCCTTACTTGAATATCTTGTAGATATGAATGTTGAGATCAATCAAGCTTCACATAGAGTGATATACACATGAATCATCATTGTAGTCAAGTCAATTCACGATTACTTATATTCTCTTCATTTTGGCTTGACTTTCCAAACACTCGCTTCTATCTTCATACTTGTAGCTTGATCAAATCAATGTAAAGTGAGTTTCTAAATCTTTATCCATACAAGCAAACCAATGTAGAGACCGACTTATATCCAATGTGCATTGTCTCCTTTGTCATTTACCAAATATGCTTGCTCTCTCATAATGCTATGATATGCCACCATATAAGCCATCTCATCAATTTCATTTGCATTGTTGTCTTTCACTTGAACTAGATTGTATCAATGATCTTCCAGCACAACAATACACAATATTGGCATTCTTTTGAACACTTTGTGGAATACCACCAAGTTTGCCTTCTTGTTAAACTTTTGATACACTTAGCAAACTTGTTAGACCTTTAATTATCTTGTCATTCAATTCACCAAAATCCACTAAAGGGTTAGATGCACTTACAAAAACCGCCTTCGAGACCGCTCCAGGGATGTAAAATGCACGGTTTGAAAAGTTGGGGGAGGTGGTTTGTCCGGTTTTGGGTTGAAGGAGGCAAAACAGACTTTGGCAAAAGATGGGGAAGGTAAAGTGGACTTTTTCCTAGTTTCAAACCCCACAAAAAAAATCTCTCTCCAATATTTATATTTTCTATACCCAAATAAACAAAACATCGCACAAATCAAGTCGTCCTGATGCCGAGTACCAAAGTACCTGATGGGGAGTATCACAGTACCAACGATGGCCTTGTGCTCATGGTGCTGCACCCTTCCAACCGGATCGACATGGCGCCCAGTCGCCCAGCCTTCCATGCCGGCCATCTGCTACTCCCAGGCGGCCAGGCCTCAATCAACTGGATCTGCACCTCTTAACCAGGCTATGCGCACCGGGGCACGCTAAACCCACCGCTACGCAAGGATAACGTTGGACACCCCCGCACCACGGCACGCCAAAAGCTACGCTACCGTAGCGTTCGGCATAGTGAAACGCCACAGGTAGATGTGGAAACTTAGATCGGTATCCTCCCCACGCGGGCCCTACACCGCCGACCACCCTCGCGCCTCCCGCCCCGCCACGCGCCGCCGAGCCGAGGGTGGAGCGCCAGAGCCGGAGGGAAGGTGGAGGAGGGAGGTAGCTGCCGTCGGTGGAGAGAAAGAGAGAGGGAGGGAGCGGCCACCGGCGAGAAAGGGGAAGGGGCGCGCCGCCGCCGCCGAGTCGCGCGCCGAGGAGCCGCTGGTCGCCGTCGCCGCCGTGCCTACGCACGGGAAGGAGGAGGAGGGAGGGAGGTCGTGCCGCCGGAGGACGGCGCGCAGCCGAAGGAGGCCGCGCCCACGCCGCACCACCGGAATTGCCCGCGCCGCCCCCTCGCCGCCGTGCCTGCGCACAGGAAGGAGGAGGAAGGAGGGAGGTCGCGGCGCCGGAGAAGCCCGCGCCGGGAAGGGAGCCCACGCCGTCCTGCACCAGATCCGCTGCGCACCTCCGGAGGAGCCCGCGCTGCCGCCGCCGGAGCCCGCATCAGAGAAGAAAGGCGCACCGAGGACTCGACGAGATGGAGGCGGAGGGAGCGAGGAGAGATAGAGATTTGGATAGAGTTGCGAGCGGTGCAGCCCGCTCACCTGTATTGCTTCTGGCAAGTGGACCCCCACACCATTTAGCGTGAGGGATGCAGGCGGGGTGGTGCGGTCAGCCTTACCTGCCAACCGGATTTGCTACTCTTGGATCCGCCGGTCCCTGCTCCTGCTGGTTGGAGAGTTTTGTTTGAGCTCGTCGATTGGAGAGTTGAGAGAGAGAGAGAGAGTGTGTGTGTGTAGTTGAAGGAGGCCCCTGGTAGCCTGGTATGAAAGGTGTTGCTGTTGTTGGTGATAAGGCTCACGCCATGGGGCCCACCATGGTGATAAAAAAACATTCTTGGTTAATCGTGTGGTCAATATGGAGGCAGCCAGTTGAGTGAACAAATGTTTACATTCTTATCTTTTTTAACATATACAACGCCCAATTTATTTGATCTGAAAATAAGCGTTGATTCTGTCTGATGTTAAATTGTTGTGAAAGAAAAATATTACTCTGTGACTGAAAATAAGTGTTGTATGGTCATGCGACACATTACCTCTTCTTTTGTCAAAGCCCAAACTACCTCACTTGCTAGCTTTCGGCCCATCTACGAAACAGATTATGAGCACGGCGTGGCGAGGAGCGTAGACGGGTGAGGAAGCCGACACGGGGAGGGGAGAGATTAGGCAAGGAGGCCGGCATGAGAAAAAGCGCGGAGGCCCTAACCAGCAGCGGAGCTTGACTAAACAATTAGGGGGGCAGTATGTGTAATTGATGTATATACATCTATGAACAGTAGCAAATTTACTATACAATCAGTGGAGGTTATGTTGGGCAAGGGGAGCCATGGCCCACCTTGGACTTAACTAACTCTCCGCCCCTAGCGCTGACGGCGAGGTTGCTTGGGTGCCAATGACAATGTAGACCGCGAGTGCGCCTTGGTGAGTTGTACAGTCGGGCGGGGAAGCCGATGCGGGGAGAGGTGATACATCGTTCGAATCTAATACGGATTGGGTTGTTCTGTATCTCGTATTAGCTGGACTTATGACCCACGATAAAAACTTGCATCAAAGACGAACAACAGCTCATATATTCGCACACTAAACAAAATTTGAGCTTGGACATAACAGATAATAATGTCTTTCCAACAAAAACCTTTAGTCAAATAAAATTGTATGTATTTTTATTAATCATGACAAATTTACTATTGACATGAGTAATGGAAAATAAATTGTACGTCCCGGTGCAACGCATGGGCATGTTTCCTAGTTTTTGCTAAAAAGGAAAAGGTAAAGGTGCACTAGTGGTTCTCAAACTTGTTTTTTTTACTATATCATTGAAAGGTCCTAGTATGGCTAGAGGGGGGATGAATAGCCTAAATAAAAATTCTATAAACCACTAAATAAGATATTAGAACCTCAAGAGGCTATTAATGCAATGCTAAGGCAACCACTAACCTAAGCAAGCCACCTACACAATTCTAGTTAAACCTTAGTTCCAAACCACACAAGAAGCTAGCAAGAGCTAAACAACTACACAACTACTCAAGACAAAAGAACAAGCTACTTTGCACAAGAATAAGAAAGAGATGATCGTCGAATAAACCTTTGCCTTGTGAAGAAGCCAATCACCGGGACAATCAATAAGTCACTCACTCGAAGGTGAGGAAATCAATAGAGACACCAAGATTTATCCCCGAGGTTCACGTGCTTGCCGGCACGCTACGTCCTCGTTGTGTCGACTTCAACCGGTGGTTCGGTGGCTAATCGGTATCACACACCGAGCTTACACTAGGCGCCACAAGAACCTACCACGGAGGAAGTAACTCAAAGACACGAGCAATTCACTAGAGATACCTTTGAGCATTCCGCTCGGGGAAGGCACAAGAACCCCTCACAATCACCGGGTGTGAGCAAGCACAATCACCAAGCTCCTTCACACCTTCTTCTCCTCCAAGCCGTCTAGGGACATGGTAATGTCCCAAGAGAATGAGAACTAATCCAAGGCTTGCTCTCAAGTGCTCTAGAAAGCAAAACACAAGCAATGATGCACTTGAGGTTCACTCAATCTCACAAGAATGATCAATATGATGAATTAGTGAGAAAGTGGGAGGCTAGAATGCAACAAAGTGTATGACAATGATCCAAGTGTGCAAGTGTATCACCAAGTGACCAGGGAGGGAGTATAAATACCCCCAAGCCAACTTCTAGCCGTTACACTCTCTGAAACAGCCGTTAACCCCGTTTTTATACCGTCGGACCGACCGTCGGACCGACTGCGTCGGACCAAACGGTGGTGTCCGACGCTCGGATGAACGCCACATGTCAACAGATTTAAACGCCGTTCGTCTGATCTCAACGGTAACTGATTTCGCGCGTTTGAATACCGTCGGACTGAGGACGTCGGACTAAACCGCAGAGTCCGACGCCCTCTCTCAGCTCACTTCTCGCGTATCGTCGGACGATCGCGCGAGCACCGTCGGACTAAAGATTTCACCCGTCCGACGCTTCCAGAGAGGGTTGAAAACGCTAAATCATCGTCGGACTTCGTCCGACGCTTGCCGTCGGACTTTCCTTCAAGCGTCCGACGCTCCTCAGCGTGCCACGCGTCATTCTTCGTTGCTCGGCACCGTCGGACTGAAGGCCACAGTGGTCCGACGCTCGGTAAACGAGCGTCCGACGCTCACAGACAGCACAGGCGTCGGACCGAATCAATGGTCCGACGCTACGCCCACTAACAGTCCGACGCTCTGTAAATAGCCCTTTTCAAGTCTATTTCTCACCCCTTGCTTCTATGTGCTAACACTCAAGGTCTTCTACACCTGTGCACAGTGTGTTAGCATTTTGCAAACATTTTTCAAGGGTTTTCAAAGGGATTCTCTAGATTGGTTAGATCAATGCATATGAGATGCAACCTAGAGCACTTGTAAGTAATCCAATAGCTTAGTTCTCCCCTTGATAGTCGGCTATCTATCCTAAATGTGATCACTCCCACTTGGAGTCTTGATCACTAAAAGAAAAGCCCTATATTAATATACCTTAGCCTCTAGCTTTCCTTCTTTAAGTCCTTTTCTTTCTCCTTGATCATTTCATCTTGATCTTCACTTGAGCTTATGTCATCTTTCTCCTTATCACTAGTCTACTCTTGGCTACACACACTTAGCACTTAGATTAGTAACTTGGTTTCATCAATTACCAAAACCAAACTAGGGTCTTTCAATCATTCAAGCCAAAAAATTAGCAAATCAATCATTTAGCTCTTCAAGCTAGTTTTATTGTCTCTTTTCGGTCTCTAAACTTGCACAACACAATCGTTTTGTCCTCAATCTTGTTTTGTGCCATTCTGATGCCTAAACTCGCAAATCACCCGGGGCATGTTCGTTTCTCCCCCAATCCATATGGATTGGAGGGGATTGGGAGGGATTTAATCCTCTACAAGTCAAAATCCTCTTTGATCCCCTCCAAACCACTTGGATTGGAGGTAAACGAACAAGCCCCCATTTAGATCGAGTTTAGATCCATTTAAATGGGTCTAGCCCCGTGGTCATATGTCTTGTTATGGCATGCTCAAATATGGACTCATGTCAGCTCTGTTTCTGTCCTTCCCTCTTCTCTGAGCTCCCTCTCTGCCATCTCATCTCTGGAGAGGTCTCGACTCAAGAGGAACATGGCTTGGGAGGCACGACGGGGGTGGGGCGACATAATCTGGTCTTGGCATGCTCTTGGACAGCCAAGGTGGCGCCCTACCATAGGTGCTTGCTCCTGCCAGGGGGCTTGGCACGATGAGAGGTGTAGGCCATGAGGACTTGAGATGGCACAACCGCCGCTATTGTACAGCTCATGGCCTCAAGTGTGGTAGAACCATCCATTTTAACCTAGTTTCAAGTGTACTTGTCAGCCATTTGACACTAAGTACACGAGAATCAAGTCAAACTCAGTAGTCTGCCGAGCACACCCACAGAAAGAACTCAAAAATCCACGTTTTCATCAAGACCATAAAAAGTGAAAAAAGTTTACAACATTTTTAACCATTCATACATCACAAAAAAATAAAGTTATTACAAAACACATGTTTCATAAAAGCAGCGAAAAAAGGTCATTTTACACAATATCGAAATTTTTTGATAGTTTTGAATATTTAAAGTAGAGGTAGAGACGTTAGAATAAAACTTCTATGATCACCGTGATAAAGGAAGCATTGTTGAGCCCACTAAGAGGTTTGTACATGTACCATTAGTAGTTCCCGCATCCACCTGCTGCCTACAATAGGGGAATAAAACTTTGAGTACACAACAATATACTCAGCAAGATTTACCCGACGAGGTGGAAGTAGTCTCGACTCAAGGACATATAGTGGGGTATTTAGCTAGTTGTTTAGTTTTGTTTCTTCAGGGAAACTCACTATTAGTGCATCCTCATGTTCAAAGTTTAAGCAGTTAAGGTTAGGTTCATTATCGAACCATTCCAGGGTAAGCACTTCTACTTTCAAGTTTATGGTAAGCAATCAGAGTATCCCATACAATAGCAGTGGCACGACAAAGTGGTATCCATATCTGAGGAGGGCGGCAGTTACAATTGATGTACATACAGATGGAGAATCCCAAACGCAGACGTGTACTTCTCCAAAGAGACCTAACCATATCGGGGTTCACACTCTAAGGGGACATCCCGGGCAGATTTTCCCCTATAAGTTTTACCATGGACATTCCACGCGTCCAACAATGTCTCGAATGACTAGTAAAACACGCCAATATAACCGTTTAGGACCCTCGGCCATACATAAGTATTCGGCTTCACGATCAACTGTACATCAAGCCCTTGTTATGTGTTTGGTGCATTCAAACTTGCCATATTGCTACCAACAGTACGGTCCTCTGTTGCACCCACCAAGCCTCCAAATGAAATCCAAATCCAACCTATTATGGGCAACAAAGGATCTAATTCTAATCGATGTAGGATCTATCGATTGGAACAATCCCATCTTCATACAATGCAGGCATTCTATCAACTATTTGGATGATGCAGTTTATAGAACTACAGTATCACAAACTGTGTTTTTATACGCTAAAAAGACACAAACTTATGTTTATAAAAAAAGAGGTCGTAATTGAAATATCTGAAACTCTAAAATGGGTTACAATTTTAATCAAATCATGGTTTTATTTTATCTTTTTATCTCAAATCATGGTTTTGGAGACTACAAGATTTGTTATATCTAATCTAAACATCCAATGGCTTTTGAAAGCCAAAATATTTTCTAAAACCACAATATTTATTCGATGCTTCAAAAATATTTTCACGTACAAAACAGTGCCTGAGTATGAGCATGTATAAACTTTACTACAACCATCTACAATAAAACCTTTAGTTAATGGAATCCTTCATGGCGATCTGATATGCCTAGGTATGATCCAGTGCGGCTGGCCCCACATTCGCTCAACCTCGCCGGCGATTAGCTTCATCCACTCCCTGCGCTCCGGCCTCGCAAGGTCGAAGATGCCGACGTGGTACGCGACGGCCACGCGCCCGCACGGGTGCGTCACCTGTTGGGCGAGGATCGCGTGCACGCGGTTCGCCTTGGCCCCGGCCGGGTCGGCGGTGACCGTGAACGCGTGCGCGCCGTCGACGAACACCGCGCGGTCGCCGATGTCGGCCACCGGCCTCCACCGCGGCGGCCTCGGGCTCCGGCTGCCCCTGTGCCGCGCGCGGTACGCCTCGGTGAAGAGCACGTCGTCACGGCTATCTCCGGCTCGGCGGCGGCGGCGCACCAGGAGGATCGCGTCGTCGGCCGAGGGCGCCAGGCAGGCGCCGTCGACGACGTCGCCCGCGCCCAGCGGCGGCGCGGGGATCCTCGCGCGGGCCCGCAGCGTGCCGGCGTCGATCACCGTGGTCTCCAGCGTGCGCAGCTCGAAGAGGAAGAAGCGCCCGGCGCGGTAGTTGACGGTCATGGGCGAGCCTCGCCGCGACTGGTGCACCGGCGCCCACCGCCCGCCACCGCCGTGCTCGCAGAAGAAGGCCGTGTCGCCGCGCGCCACCACGACGCCATGCGGGGACCAGTCCCACGCCAGCCCGTCGTCGGTGGCGCGTGCCGTGCCGCGGCGAGGCTCGTCGCGGAGGCAGTGCTGCACCGGCACCGGCTCCTTCTCCGAGAACGGGATGGGCAGGTCCGGCAGCGGCGCCGAGCGCGCGCCGGTGAAGGGGTCGACGAGGTGGCACGGGTGCCGGTAGCACACGTCCGTGGCCAGCACCGTGCCGCCGTGCGGGGACGGCACGAGGCGGCGCCCCGGCACCGGAGGCATCGGCTGCACGCCGTCGGCGGCGCCGAGCACGCGCATGTGGGCGAGGGAGAAGACCCGGTACCCGTGCTCCGACGCGAACGCGAGGCACGGGAGTGTCGCCGCCGCCGACGAGGTCTCCTCCTCTTGGCCGCCGCCATGCTCCGTGCTCACGACGTCGGGTGGTAGAGGCGCCGCCGTGACGCCGCCGCCATCGACGTCGACGTCACCGTGCCCCGGCGGCGCCTCGGGGGAGAGCAGGAGAGAAGAACGGAGCTCAGCCTTGTGGCTCCAGCGGTCGTCATCGTCGTCTGGCGACGTCGTCGTCGGAGACGAAACTCCGCAGACATACTTGGAGAGCTTGCCGGCTAGCTGGGAGAAGATGCCGGCGGCAGCGGCGGCGGCGGCCATTGTGTTCGAGACTAGAGGCCAGCAGGACATTTCATTGGTGTAACAAAACGAGATCTGGCCATAATATACTGCTACGTATATATGTTTTGATAGTACGTAACTTCAAAAAGGATTAGAGATGGTCGACGTTGTAATCCAACTCGTAACAAACACGTCGCACTAGTTGGTTATCGGCAAGATACTGCTTTTGTATGCACTGCTTCCCAGATGTGTTAAAAAAAAAAAAACCCCCACTACTACTTCACAGATGCGAGTCCGACCAGACCTAAATTAACCTGAAAAAGGCCCCTGTGCTGGCCCAAAATCCTGAAAGTTTCAGCTAATTGCACGAACACTAGCAGATTTTTTTAAAGAACATATTTGTATTACTGGATAAGGATACGGTACAAAGACACGTACAAATACGGATACGTACTAAAAGGATACATGGACAGTTGTCCCACCCATCTTGCATACAGGCTCCCAACAAAATAAAAAAATTAAAACGAAATCCTAGTAACCAGAGCATCCCGAACACGCCAGAAGACTCCGCCGCTCGCCGCCGACGAACCATCGCCGGCCGCTACCAACGAAGAAGACTCCATGGCTACCCCAGATCTGGAGAAACCCCATCGCTTGAAAGTTTTGAGAGAGCCGCATCAGACACCCGACAAGAAGACCGGGGTGAAGACGGTTATAGACCATCAGCCGGGGACACGCCCCGGGCTACTCCGACCAAAAATTGAACCTCGCCGCTGACTCAGGATGTAGGAAGAACGGGCTCAATCCACTCTCTAACTCACCAAAACGCCCACAACTGCCGACGTACCTTGGACAAAGGAAGACAAACAGCTTCATCACCTGGAAGGGATGACGAAGCGCCGGCATCGGACTCCTAAGCAGAGACTCCACACCGGAATCCCTTCTCCACGCCCTCGTTGATGGCACCAGAGAAAAGCACCGCCAAGATGGGGAAGAGAGTGAGAGACTCTTATTCCATGCCGTCGCCGCCACCACCACCTCGCCGTTGCCGCCGGACACCAAACCCTAGACAACCTAGGACCTAATCTATGCCGCCAGACGGATAGCCACTGTTCCCCCACACATCCGAGGGCCAGAAGGCCGCCGGATGCGGAGGAGAACGGTGACCTCGCCGGCGGGAGCACAAAACGCCCCTCTTTCGCCCTTCTCAACTGTAGCCCTAGCGTGGGTTGGGGAAGGCTAGAACCATGTCCGGACGAACACTAGCAGATTTGCCATTGAGGATGATGCATTGGTTTTTCTTTTACATTTGGCTTATATTACTATTAGATAGCAAGGCCGCAAGGAGCTAACACATGTGATTCTCATCATTGAATATAATTGTATCAATTACCAAACAATTGAATACAATTTCCTAAATGCTACTTTCAGAGAGCGCGCGCTTGCGACGCTCGGCGCGCACACCTGCATGGGTGCCCGATGCTTAGCTAGCCGTCCGATGCGCTCTCGCTGCCGAAGCCCGCGCTCGCACCAGCCCATGCTTGCACCAGCCCGCGCTCGACACCGCCGCCGGAGAAGACGCGCCGCCAGAGAAGAAGCACCGCCGGCGAGCCAAGCCACTCCTCTTCCCCAACTCCAACGGGGCATGGAAGGTCCGGCCGGGGAAGGAAGGCCGGCCAGGCGGTGGGGAGGAGGACGGGTGGCCATTAGGGTCCTGGGGGTGGGGGAGACGACCGGGAAGGTCAGAGGCGGGGGAGCTCGTCCCCGGAGTTGGTGAAGAGGACGGCGAGCTCGGTTGCCGAAAGGAGGGTGGGGGTATGGGAAGGGGGAAGGGAAAGAGGAAGGCCGCCGTGGCGCGGTAGGGCCGGGCCTAGGTCGCCGAAGCTCCGGCAAGGCCCTACCGCCACGGAAGCGGGCAGTGGGAGGTGTTCGAGGTGGGGGACTCACCAGAGCCGAGCTCGACAAGCCGGTGGGTGACGCGCCGGAGACGGGAAGAATGAGCTCGACGAGGCGATGGGTGACACGCCGGAGATGGGGAGGAAGAGCGTGCATGCATGAGAGGCGGCGTGCAGGCGGAACGGCTTCTGCCTGCGCGCGCAACCGTTAGCGTGGTCCATACAATTTGGTCGCTCTCCCTCTCTTTCTCTTAGCTCCAATGATTGACCTTTGTTTTTTAAATATAACTTACCTATTCACTCCATCCTAAATTGTAAGTCATACCAAGAATCTTGAGATCTTAGAGAGTCAAATCATTTTAACTTTGACCAAATTTGTATGATAGTATAATAATAGCTACAGCATTGAAAGGATCAAGAATGCCCAAAAGGGGGGTGAATTGGGCAACTAATAAATTTTTTGAAATACAATTCAACCTATCACAATTTGCCCAATGTCACCTCACAAGTGCTTGTGTCAATTCTATTCCTAAAACAAGTTATGCAACCTAGAGCCAAGTCCTATCACAAGTATACTACTCTAGGAAAGTAGAGAACACAAAGGAAATGCGGGAATGTAAAGAGTTAGAATGACAAATTCGGTTTTTCCTGAGGTATCGGAGAGTCGGCAGTCCCCACTAGTCCTCGTTGGAGAACCCACGCAAGGGTGTAGCTTCCCCTCGATCTTCGCAAAGACCAAGTGCTCTCTACGGGCTGATCCTTTGCCTCTCCGGCGCGGTGGATCGCCCACAACCGCTCACAACTTTGACTTGGGCTGCCCACAAGCTCTTCAAACGGTCACCAAGCCACCGATCGCCACCAAACCGCTAGGTGATGCCGATCACCAAGAGTAACAAGCATAGACTCTCACTTGACCAAGAACAAGGCCAAAGAGGGTGATAGATGCACACAAGTCACTCTTAATCTCTCTAGGAAAGAAGCTCATAAGCAATGGAGTTCACACTAATCTCCCTAAGGCTCTTGCTTTCTCACAAGATCAACAAAGGTTCCTTCAGCTGTTAGAAATGACAAGAGTTATAGAATGGAGGCTATGGTGGAGTATAAATACTCACCCTCTCCAAAACTAGCCGTTCCTCACTTTCATGCGAACCGTCGGACGCTGCCGAGGCTCGACCGTCGGACCATTTGCCACGGTCCGACTCTCACAGTCGCACTGTGCTCAGTCTTGTGTCAGAGGGGCGTCAGACCAAACTCGATGGTCCGACGCTCCACCGTCCGACGCTCTGGATCAGCTGGCACAGTGCCTCTCAACGGCTATAACGCGGAGCAATGGTCCGACGCACAACGTAGGACCAAGTCCGACGCTCTTTTTCACTGTTGGAACCTCTCTGGAAACGTCGGACGCTAAGAAACCTTAGTCCGACGCTCGCTCTCACAACGGTCCGACGCTCGCTTGAACACCCCGAGGCACCGTCGGACTCTGGCCAATGGTCCGACAGCCAGGGTCCGACGCTCCCTGGCACGCTGAGAATCGTCCAGGGGCTGCCACGTGTCGTCGGACTCTCACTATTGGTCCAACACCCATACTAGGTAGAGTCCGACGCCTCTATTTTGATCAAAACTTCACCGAATCGAAAACTTTCTAAAACGAAGTTTGATCCTCTCTCTCTTAAGAGTCTTCCTGGGCTGTCTAGAGCTATGTTGGACAAGTGTGCATCACATCTACACTCTCTAATCTTGCTCTAAGTCAAGCTACCCATCCAAACCCCTCTTAATAGTACGGTCAAAGAGAAAAACAAAACCTAAGACTACTCCAAGTGTCTCTCAACTCCAAACGACACTTGGCACTAGCCTATCACCGTCTTGTCTTACATCCTTTGAAAACCGAATCGAATTCCATTGCTAGGGGCTTGAACCTGCATGTTATTATGACCTAACCTCTAGGTTATCCTGTAAAACACACGTTAGTTATAATAACCGTTCTGTTGTTATTAATCACCGAAACCACTAGGGCCTAGATGCTTCAATCTCCCCCTTTTTGGTGATTAATGACAACAACCTCAAATAGATTTAGAAAGAGTGAGGTTTTTAAAGGCTTGATTCATATAAGCATGTGACAATAAGAGCAAAGGGATTAGGCATGCTTATACAAATCAAGACCACAAAGTACATATAAGATATGAAATAAGCACAAGTACCAATTGTTATGCTCAAGATCGAAGTGAAGTGCGGAAGCAAAGATAATGAGCATAACCAAAAGAGAATCAAGTGACATGATATATATATAAAATGAAGCTCAATCCACATGTCACACAAGTCAAGTCTCAAGCACACATATACACAAATTACATGAAAAAAACATCCATGATATGCATGAGAATGTCACAATCAAAATAAGAGCGAAACCCTCTCACATCGCTCCCCCTAAATCTATACTCTCTCTCTCTCTCCCTTTGGCATCAAGCACCAAAGGACCTAGGACTCTGGAGGAGGAGAAGGAGCAGAGTCATGGTCGGAGGAACGAGGAAGCATCTCAAACTGAGTCGGGTCTCCCTCTGACTCTGAGCTCTGAACGGCCTGACCCTCTGTCTGAGCACGTGAAGGTGAAGCGGCCTGGGTCGGCTCGACTGTCTCTGTAGCTGCTGCTGTGACAACTACGGTCTCAGTCCCTGCGGAAGTCGGGAGTGGCTCTGAGGAGGCGACTGAAGACGGTAGTGTCTCTGTAGTCCCAGTGGCAGGTGGAGCTGTGGTGGTGGTAACAGGCTGTCTGAACTCAGGAGGTGTGGGCAAGCCTGTGATCTCGCTGAAGGTAGCACCCAAGCTCCTGGTCATTGAGGGGCCACCTAGGTCAGGTGTGAAACCGGTGTGAATCGGTGTGAACCCCTGAGTGCCGGGCGTGGCAAACCACTGCTGAGTCTACTGAGTCGGCGTGACGAACTGACTCTGGAGTGACGCTGTGCCCTGACTCTGAAGTCCACTGGACTGTATCGCTGGAGTCACTTGGGCTGCAGTGGCTGCCGGTCCAACCTGCTGGACTGGAGAGGCAGTGGCTAGGTACGGTATGGCTCCGGTGTGCCTGATGATGTGCTTCATGAACCCAAAGGTCTGTAGTTGTATCTACTGGCTCTGGAGCTACATCTGGAGCATCTGCTGCTAGAACTGATCCTGCCTGAGCTGAATCTGAGTGAGAGCTGTAGCCTGCTCCCTGGCAAACCGGGCCTGCTCATCTTCCTGTCTCTGCTGTGTCTCCTGTAAGCTCTGAAGGATAGCAAGCAGTGCAGGTGTAGGATCACTGGAAGCCTAGAGGGGGGTGAATAGGCCTGCAAAAACTCAACTCGAACAGATATCAAAATCTAGGGCGGCACTGCTGCACTCCCAGAGCAGCACTGCCACACTTTGAAAACTAAACCAAACTGCGCAAGTGATATATGGATAGAAAGAGTATACTCCCTACAGTTTGTTTCTAGAATTTCACTAAAGTTCGCAGTTCGAAGACTGGATACCATAGAAATCCTCTAAATTACCAAATCAAAGCAAACCCTAGAACAAATCAACAACATAAGAATAAAGTGGAGACAACAGCACACGGTGATTTATCCCGTGGTTCAGCTCACCATTTAAGCTTGCCTACGTCCACGTTGTTGAGGCTTGCCACAAAAGGCTAGGGTTACCACAAAGGTTGCCCTATTCCTTGTTCTCAAATCAAGAGAGTGAACTCTTGAAGAGTGGGATGATTTCTTAGCTGCACACAAGATTACAAACCTCCTTAGGCTGCCACAATGAGGTTGGCAAGCTCTAGGGCGACGCCTAGCCGGCTAGGAGCAAAGCTCCAAGGAGTAGACCTTAAGAACGCCAGCCAAACGTGAAACAAGTGCTCTCAAACTTTGGGAATCAGTAGATCTGCTCTGAACTCGCAGGTTGCTGCCCTTTTTTCTCAAGTTTCTATGGTGGAAAGTGGAGATCTAACTTTGAGCTCAAGGTCAACAATGGAGGAGAGAGGGGAGCTGCTTTTTCTGTCTATAACGGGCAGAAAGTCAGGAGCTGGAAGAAGAGACCGTTGAGAGGAGGAAAAGTAGTATTTATATGCTGTCGTCCAACGGTCGGTTAAAGTGCGGCACTAACGCCCTTTAAGTGCGGCACTGCCGCACTGGCAAATCTCAGCAGAAAGATGCAAATTAGGTATTGCTGGAATTGTCTAGGTGTGAGGATATTGTTTATGGGATATGAGCACTTGATTCAACAGATTGGCTGACATCCCTTAGGAACTCCTTAATAGTACGGCATTCCTAAACACAAACTCAAAAGTAAAATGAAATTAAACCTCCGTTTGAGTTGGTCACCGCCGCTGCAAGTTAGCATTGAGTTCTTTGAAACACATATCATCATCTCACATTGATTCCCTGCTCATCATCTTGATAGAAATCATTAGTTCTCTAGTTCGGTGGTCATCAATATCAAAACCCACATTAGGGAGTGATTGCACTTTCAGCAGGGTCTGTCTGTGAAGTCTGTGGAGCGGAGCTAGACCCACCGACCTCCGAGTCGTGAGCTCGTGGACGCGAAGGGATGGGCCGGTAGTCCCTGTCAGAGCTGGACGAGGAGGTGTCGACGGGGTCGTCGTCTGCAAGTAACTGCTCAAGCTCTCTATGGGCAACATGCCTCATAGCCTCGTCCTGCTGCTATACCTCTGCCATGTCTGCCCCTGAAGTCTGACGGCGCTGAACTCTGTGTAAGGCTCCGCTACCACGGCATCCGTCAATCAGAGAGGTCATCCTGTACACTAGAAACTGAGTCTCAGTTTGGCGCAACTCTCTGGAGATCCTTGTCCAAATCCTGTGCAACCTACGCTCAAGGATGTGAGAGATCCAGTGAGCGTAGGGGAGCTGTCGCCTAGACCTGATGCCCTCTGCAATGGTGTCCTCCATCTCACTCATGATCAAGTCTGCAACGTCAAACTCTGACTGCTGGACCAGGGCACTAAGGAGCCACAGCTGTAAGTGAGTAAGTCCCTCCTTGTACCCCTCCCGCGATAAAAGTGTACGCCTCATCACATCGTTCAAGAGACAAACGACGGGACGAAGCTCCGAAGGTGTCCTGCGGGAGCCGTCTCTGAACGGCAATCGAAAGCACGCTGCTATATGAGCAGTACCAGGTGCCAGTCCTCCGTGAGCCCTCCTCGGCGGGTCTGTCGTGGCATAGCAAATGCTGTGCAACCTGGTAGCTGACTCTGGCACTCCAAGCAGCTCTCGCAGAGCCTTTGCGTAGAGCCGGTATGGCTCTCCGCCAAAGGTGTACTGCAGGTACTGGTGGTCGGGGTCTATCCATAGTGAAGCATAGAACTCTTTCATCCACGACTCCATGTACCGGCCTGAACGGCCAAGAAGCTCTGCTAGTCCAGGCAAGTAAGTCAAGTATGGCCTGATCTCTTCTCTTGCTGCCTGGACTATGTCCTCTAGGGGATATACCCTGTGCTATCGTAGCCCAACTCCTGTGGCCATGAGGGCGGTGAAGAAGTCCTCGTGAGGAGTGGTGTACCAGCCCTTAGAAGCTCTGGGATCTCTCTGATCCGGAAACCAACTAGCAAGCGAAGTCAGTCGGAGTTCTCTGACTCGGGCTACAGAGATCCTCCGCAGGTCTAAGTGAACTTCCGGCTCAGGCTCCGGCTGAGGCTCAGAGGGAGCAGGCGCCCTGGGGACTCGGTCGCCGCGCCTCTGACCAGCGGGCCGGGGTGGCACCGAAGGTCGAGTGCGGCCCGAGCGACGAGGAGGTGGAGCCTGGGCCTGCTCCCCCTGAGTAGCTACCTCCTGCTGCTCTGGCTGCCTCGGCTCTGTCTCTGGCTGCTCCTTAGACTCATCTCTGCCTGATATGATGACAGAAATACCTCCAATATGTATACATCTGCCACGCTCTGCCTCCTCTGCAGCCTATGCTACCCTGATAGCCTGCCTCTGCTCAGCTGTAAGTCTCTTCCTTTTCTTGCTGCTCTCGACAAGAGGGGCCTTCCCCTTGTCCAAAGATGGACGAGGAGGAGGCCTCTCGTCGCCACCTGTGCCTCCCTTACTATGGCTGGTCTGCTTGCACCTCACCATCTCTACCAACTGTCACTGTCTCTCAGAAACTGACAACTGCCACTGACACTCAGAGGCTTGGCCACGTTCCGTATCCACGGGCTTGGCCCCGAATTCACTGATCCACTGCCAAACACTCTGACCACGACCGTTGCAAGAGAGAGATAGACAGGGATACATAAGCATATATAATCTAGAGATGAGTAAACTTAGGAAGCAAGCGTATGGGATAAGAGAGGTGTAGCAAAGCAACCTGAGGGAAGACCTATGAAAAGGCAAGATCTCTGTCGACGCGGGGCACCACAAGCAAGGGAAGTCACTGCATGGACATAGGGCACAGGTCACAACTGAGATTTATGACAAGTGTATGCAATGACATAGGAAATCTAGGGTGGAGATGGCAAGGGGAGTACCACGGGGTGAAGATCACCTCCACAAACCCTAGAAGGTCAAGAACAGGGGTTAACCTGCACAAGTGCTGAGAGGACATGACGAAAAAACTGGTTAAGGCATTTCATCGAGCACCTTAAGCGCGAGGTGGAGAGAAGGATGTGATGCACGAGATTTGAAGCTCACCACCACAATGTGGGAGGAGCTGGAGTAGACGGGGAGGAAGAACTCATCGACGACGAGCACCTTGGGCGGCAGTGAAAGGCACGACGGCGGTGAGGGGCATGGCGGCGACTCTTGACACGGCGGCGGTGCTGCTCGGCTGCAGCACGCGACCGCGTGCAGGAGAGGGCGCGCACACGCGGGAAGGTGCTGGCGGCCGGCGGCGAGGGCACGGACTGCTCTAGCGGAGGAGCAGGGCGGTGGTGCTAGGGTTAGGGTTTGGGTGTACGGGCGGCGGCGCGGTTAGGGCACGGTAGGATCGACGCCCTGCAGTGCCGAATGAAAGGGATGACAAGCGGGTCCCACGCGACAGAGAAAGAAAAGAAAACGCATCTTGCTTTCGAACCGACCGTCGGACGATTACTGTAGCAAGCATCGGACCAATGCTCTGCAGGGTCCGACGCTTCCAGTAAGCTCCAGCACCCGTCGGACTATAAACTTTGGTCCGACGCCGTGAACGCGGCGCGACGCGGCGTGAACTCCTTTTTCAATAGTCCGACGCCTCGAAAATCTCAGTCCGACACCTTCGTCTGACGCCTTCATGAACAGGGCTAGGGACCGTCGGACTGTATTCAATGGTCCGACGCTGGGAAAACTAGCGTCCGACGCTACAGTCCGACGCCCTAAAACCTGTTTTCTTCCAAGAATCTTCGCGCCGATTTTTCCCAACTAAGTTCCAACCCCAATAAGAGTCAAATAAACACCTGTTGGAACTAGTATGAGATGTCCTCTCTCAAACGTTCAATTTTTTAAATATTTTGCCTTAGGCATACGTGAATTTTATGAAAATAGGCAATAAGCTCCAAGAACGAACCGACAAAATAACAACCATGCATATGCAATGCAGATTCACGTGAAGTAAACTAGTTGCTTGTCAAGTTTGTCCTCAGATAAGCTTCTTCACATGCTTTTGGGCGGTTATCTTAGCCGAGTTAGACAAGCCCTACGTGCAATTCAATGTTAGACAAGTTTTATGTTACAATGCAATGCATATGACAACACAAGATCATCTTTTAGTGAAGTTGCTTAGATCAAGGCAATTAAGTTCATTCCATAGTGAGCAAAATTGTGCCTCATCCAATGGCTTAGTGAAAATGTCCGCCAAGTTATCATCCGTTCTCACTCCCTCAAAGGAAATGTCACCCTTGGCAACGTGATCTCTAAGGAAGTGATGACGGATGTTAATGTGCTTTGTGCGGTAGTGTTGAACCGGGTTGTTGGCAAGTTTTACCGCACTCTCGTTGTCACACAACAAAGGCACCCTGTTTAAATTGATTCCATAATCAAGTAGGGTTTGTTTCATGTAAAGAATTTGTGCACAACAAGCGCCCGCGGCAATGTATTCCGCTTCGGTTGTTGACAAGGCAACACTATTTTGTTTCTTGGAGGACCAAGAAACTAGTGATCTTCCAAGCAAATGGCACCCTCCGGATGTGCTTTTCTGGTCAATCTTGCAAGCGGCATAATCCGAATCGGAATATTCGACAAGAGTAAAGTTAGCTCCTTTGCGATACCAAAGGCCAATGCTTGAGGTGTGCTTTATGTACCTAAGGATTCTTTTTACCACAACTAAGTGAGGTTCTTTAGGGTTAGCTTGAAAGCACGCACACATACACACACTAAACATGATATCGGGCCTAGATGCGGTCAAGTACAACAAACTACCGATCATAGAACGATAAAGAGTTTGGTCAACCGATTTACCTCCCTCATCAAGGTCGAGATGTCCATTGGTAGGCATGGGGGTCTTGATGGGCTTGCATTCTTCCATCTTGAAGCGCTTGAGGAGGTCCTTCGTGTACTTCTCTTGCGACACGAACGTCCCCTCCCTCATTTGCTTGACTTGAAAGCCGAGGAAGAATGTGAGCTCACCAATCATGGACATCTCAAACTCCTTGGACATCATTTCACCAAATTCCTTGCAAAAATCTTCATTAGTCGAACCAAAAATGATATCATCAACATAAACTTGACAAATGAAGATATGCCCTTTGTGTTTCTTGGTGAATAGTGTGGTATCAACCAAGCTGATTTTGAAACCCTTGTTGATGAGGAAGTCGCGGAGGCGCTCATACCAAGCCCTGCATCAAACCATATAGCGCCTTGGACAACCTATAAACATAGTTTGGATATCTAGGGTCTTCAAAACCCGGCGGTTGGGAAACATAGACAAGTTCATTTATGAAGCCATTTAAAAATGCACTTTTCACATTCATTTGAAAAAGTTTTAGGTTGTGATTAGATGCATATGCAAGTAGGATACGAATGGCCTCTAATCCTGCCACCGGGGCAAAAGTCTCAGCAAAATCCAAGCCTTCAACTTGAGAGAATCCTTTTGCCACGAGGCTTGCCTTGTTTCTCACAATGTTGCCCTTGTCGTCTTGCTTGTTGCGGAACACCCACTTGGTGCCTATGACTCTTGCTTCTTTTGGCTTTTCTTCAAGTGTCCATACTTGATTGTGGGTGAAGTTGTTAAGTTCTTCATGCATGGCATTCACCCAATCCGGATCTTGAAGAGCTTCTTCTATGTTTTTCTTTGATCTCTTTTATGTTAGTTTTGAGCTCCTTGAGGTTGGATGACACATTTAGGTTCTCAAATCTAGGCTCATCACTAGCTTTAGTGAATTGTTCATTCTTAACTAAGAGGTTGTCATTCTCAAGTTTTAGCTTTTCATTTTTATTTGTAAGCTTTCTTATAACTTTGGTGTAGTCATTAAGTAAGCTAGCAAGTTCATCATATGTAGGTGAATCGTACTCATTGTCACTATCACTACTCTCATCATCACTTTGTACCTTCTTGTCCTTAGCCATGAGGCAAAGGTGTGTTGGAGATGAGGGCGGTGATGGCGGTGGAGGAATAGAAGTCCCAATGACAAGAGCGGTCACCTTCTCATTCTCATCATCGCTTTCTTCTCCGGAAGAGCCACTAGAAGATTCAATGTCGGTGAGCCAATCACCAACAATGTATGCCTTGTCATTCTTTTTGTTCTTGTGAAATTGTTTCTTCTTGAATTCTTTCTTGTTGAATGGCTTGGCCTTCTTCTTCTCATCATCACTCTCATCACTAGAGTCTTTCCTTTTGCCTTTATTCTTGTTCTTGAACTTGTCTTTCTTGGGCTTTGGGCATTGATGAGCAAGATGCCCAAGCTCTCCATAATTGTAGCAATTCACCTCAGAGATGGGCTTTCTTTTGCTACTAGTGAAGAACTTCTTCTTGTTGGAATCAAATTTGATTCCCTTGTTGTTGAGCTTCTTGAGCATCTTGGTGGTCTTCCTCACCATAAGAGCAATTTCCACATCTTCATCATCATCTTCACTTGTGGAGTCAAGGGAAGTGTACTTAACTTGAGCTTTGCCTTTCTTGTCGGCCTTGAGTGCCAAGTCTTTCTTCTCTTCTTTCTTGGATGATGATCCATCTTGAGGAGTGATCTTCATGTACATCTCATGATCATTGATCTTCCCCAATATTTGAGTGGGGGTTGCATTGGAGAGATCCGTTTGATGAAGTACGGTTACAATGTGACCATACTTCTCAATTGAAAGAGCATTGAGAATTCTCCTTGCAACCTCGGCCGGTGAGATTTGAGTAAGTCTAAGGCCATTTACTTCCTCTACAATGATATTCAAGCGAGAATACATGTCATTAGCACTTTCATTAGAAAGCATTTTAAAAGAATTGAGCTTGTCAATGATAAGATAGTATCGTTCCTCTCGCTCATTCTTAGTTCCCTCATGGAGCGCACAAATATCCGACCATAGAGCATGGGCGTTTTTGTGGTTCCTCGTACGGTTGAACACCTCTTTGTTAAGGCCTCTAAAGATGATGTTTCGAGTCTTACCATTTCACTTCTCGTGCTCTTCCTCAACGGGTGTGAGGGTTGCGCCGGGTTTGGGAGTGGGGTACCCTTGTGTGGCGGCTTTGTGAACACCAAGGTTCACCGCCTCAAGGTATGCCTCCATACGATCTTTCAATAAGGAAAATCGTTACCGTCAAAGACGGGAGGGGGACCATCGTGACCACTAGACATCCTCTCTCTTGGCGGTTAAGCCAAATTAAAGAGCAACAAGGCTCCGATACCAATTGAAAGGATCAATGATGCCCAAGAGGGGGATGAATTGGACAACTAATATATTTTTCGAAATACAATTCAACCTATCGCAATTTGCCCAATGTCACCCCACAAGTGGTTGTGTCAATTCTATTCCTAAAACAAGTTATGCAAGCTAGAGCCAAGTCCTATCACAAGTAGACTACTCTAGGAAAGTAGATAACACAAAGGAAATGCGGGAATGTAAAGGATTAGAAGGATAAATCCGATTTTTCCCGAGGTATCGGAGAGTCGGCACTCCCCACTAGTCCTCGTTGGAGAACCCACGCAAGGGTGTAGCTCCCCCTCGATCTTCGCAAAGACCAAGTGCTCTCTACGGGCTGATCCTTTGCCTCTCCGGCGCGGTGGATCGCCCACAACCGCTCACAACTTTGACTTGGGCTGCCCACAAGCTCTTCAAACGGTCACCAAGCCACAGATCGCCACCAAACCGCTAGGTGATGCCGATCACCAAGAGTAACAAGCATAGACTCTCACTTGACCAAGAACAAGGCCAAAGAGGGTGATAGATGCACACAAGTCACTCTTAATCTCTCTAGGAAAGAAGCTCACAAGCAATGGAGTTCACACTAATCTCCCTAAGGCTCTTGCTCTCTCACAAGATCAACAAAGGTTCCTTCAGCTGTTAGAAATGACAAGAGTTATAGAATGGAGGCTATGGTGGAGTATAAATACTCACCCTCTCCAAAACTAGCCGTTCCTCACTTTCATGCGAACCGTCGGACGCTGCCGAGGCTCGACCGTCGGACCATTTGCCACGGTCCGACTCTCACAGTCGCACTGTGCTCAGTCTTGTGTCAGAGGGGCGTCAGACCAAACTCGATGGTCCGACGCTCCACCGTCCGACGCTCTGGATCAGCTGGCACAGTGCCTCTCAACGGCTATAACGCGGAGCAATGGTCCGACGCACACCGTCGGACCAAGTCCGACGCTCTTTTTCACTGTTGGAACCTCTCTGGAAACGTCGGACGCTAAGAAACCTTAGTCCGACGCTCGCTCTCACAACGGTCCGACCCTCGCTTGAACACCCCGAGGCACCGTCGGACTCTGGCCAATGGTCCGACAGCCAGGGTCCGACGCTCCCTGGCACGCTGAGAATCGTCCAGGGGCTGCCACGTGTCGTCGGACTCTCACTATTGGTCCAACGCCCATACTAGGTAGAGTCCGACGCCTCTATTTTGATCAAAACTTCGCCGAATCGAAAACTTTCTAAAACGAAGTTTGATCCTCTCTCTCTTAAGAGTCTCCCTGTGCTGTCTAGAGCTATGTTGGACAAGTGTGCATCACATCTACACTCTCTAATCTTGCTCTAAGTCAAGCTACCCATCCAAACCCCTCTTAATAGTACGGTCAAAGAGAAAAACAAAACCTAAGACTACTCCAAGTGTCTCTCAACTTCAAACGACACTTGGCACTAGCCTATCACCGTCTTGTCTTACATCCTTTGAAAACCGAATCGAATTCCATTGCTAGGGGCTTGAACCTGCATGTTATTATGACCTAACCTCTAGGTTATCTTGTAAAACACACGTTAGTCATAATAACCGTCTTGTTGTCATTAATCACCGAAACCATTAGGGCCTAGATGCTTCAAGCATGAACTAAGTATCATTAGATTCTTCACCAAATGTATTTTCATAGTACGCTTATTTGGTATTATAAATCTATCTCTATAATTTTAGTCAAATTTGAGATGCTTTGATCCTCCAAGATTATTGTAATGACTCATAATTTGGGATGAAGAGAGTAACTTTGATTTCATATATATTAGAGTACGCTTGGCAGGCTTCGGTTTCTCGCAGAAATATTTCATATCAAATTCTCTCTAGGAATATTTTTTTACGATGAGTTTGAATCATTTAATTAATTAATTTTGTCTACGGTTGAAGAATTTTTGTTTTCCACCTTCACCATCACCATCACCATTTCATACCATCCTTTCCACAACTACCATTTCAAACAAACGTTTTACAATGACATCTTACAAAATGGTTTTATACCTCTTACCTTATATTATTAAAAAGAATCTTGAGTAATCTAGATATCGAATGGTTTACATGTTCGCTTTAGCTTATCATCTAGGTCATAAAATAACGATAAATTAATCCTATAAATAGCTTGTAGTCCTAATAAATCCTGTCGAAGAGAGCCAAACTCAGGCTATACTACTTGTGTCCACTTTTTAATACTCATACTCCACACTGTTTATTTATATATAAAAGAAAGTATATGAAATCCTAATCAGTTCAAGATAACGGCGTCATAACTCATGAGAGGGACCACAGTAGAAAAAGAGGTGCGGTTGAGGCTGGGGGCGCTGCGGTGTGGCTGCGCAACACGTCTCGGTGGCAACGGTGTTCAGGCGGCCTCCCCGGCGAGCGGCGATTGCGGCTGGCCGTGATGCTCCCAGGGCGCATCCTCCTCGCTGGGCTCCGGCGCTCAGCCTCTGCCACTTCTTCCGTTGCTCAGTCGCCAAAGGTGCGAGTTTGAGACCTTTATAGTCGCCGCATCTGAGACCACCTTTTGTGCATGCTCTTCCTTCTTCAAGTCTCTGCTATCTGGCCAAGTTTTTTTTTTCTGGATCACGTCGATTTGCTGCTGTCGAATTACAGATGAGGAAATCCATTCCCACATGCGGCACAGCCATACTATAGAAAGTGGTTGTGTCTAGTGTCTACATGTGGTTATTTCAAATTAAACCACATGTATGCACGCAAATACGATGTTTCCCTCATCACAGATTCACTATATATGATGCTTCGACATTATCTTCTTGGCTTCTTGCCTCACAGAATATATGGAGTGCACGTTATTTTCACAGGACAAGTGACAATACTTTCAGTGAAGGGGGCTCAACAGCGAAGGTAGAGATGAACTCTTCTCTCACTGTCTCACAGTGCCATGTTGACTGTTTTTATTCTTCTTGAGCTTGAATTATAGATATTGATCCTATTGAGCTCGTATTCAACTATTCATTATCAAGAAACAACTTGATATGTATTATGCTTATGCCTACATATTGATGTCGCACTTGTTTCAATCATGTAAAGTTTGAAAACCACAAAAAGGCAATTAGTTAATATTCATCATAATTCTGATTTATTAATGTATCATTCCTTTTTTTTTTCTGTGTAGTAGGAGCTGCCAGACCCCTTTGCACTGATTAAAGGCGAAGTGTCTGAAGTCACAAATCGATTACGCTCGATGGTGGTTGCTGAGGTGCATAATCCAATTGCAATCTTCTCCTAAAACCTATGATGCCATTACCATTTTTTTAATCTTGAAATACTTTTAAGTACAATGCTCTCCTTTTCTCAAAATTTTAAGCTTTTGTGTGAGCTTATCAACGCATGGAATTTCATAGATTCACTGTGACTACAGGTACCCGAATTGACATCAGCAGCTGGATACTTCTTCAGAGCTGGAGCTGAAGGGAAACGAACATGCCCTACTGTAAGACCAGGCTTTGGAGCGTTATTATTGAATATTTTGCCATTATACTATGGAATCACATAATATTTTCTAGTTTAAGCGAATATATGTAATTACTCATTTCTTTTTGTTCTTGTAAGTTCTTCATGATTTATGTTTCAGGTTCTGCTATTGATGGCTTCAGCTATAAGAACAGACATGGATGACCCAATTGTTGGCTTAGAGAATAAGCCTCGTGCAAGGCATATGCTTGTTTCTGAGATAACTGAAATGATTCATGTACACATCTGAGCCTCCTTGCATTTGACACTCTAATCAGAATTATTTATCCCAATGATTCATCTTCTATCTTGCATCTTAGATATCAAGCCTTATCCATGACGATGTTTTGGATAATGCTGATACTAGGCGCGGCATGAACTCACTGAACTTCACAGTGGGAAACAAGGTAATGTAATAATTTCTGTAATAGCTAACTTGTCTATTTAAAACCGGCAAATGCAGAGTAGTTTGGTAATTGTTCTGTAAAAAGTGAAAATATGAAGGATTACCATTTTGTAGGTAGCTGTTTTATTTAACATGTACAAATTAATTAATTGCTTTTTAGTAGTTGGTAATTTCTGTAATAGCTAACTTGTCTATTTAAAACCGGCAAATGCAGAGTAGTTTGGTAATTGTTCTGTAAAAAGTGAAAATATGAAGGATTACCATTTTGTAGGTAGCTGTTTTATTTAACATATACAAATTAATTAATTGCTTTTTAGTAGTAGCTCCAACTAAGGTACTTTATTTTATCTTTCTTTATACTTAATTAAAAACTAAAATGTCAACAATCTCTTATTTAATGCACAATCCCAGTTTTCAGTTTCATGCCTGTTAAAGTAAACAATGGTTATATTTGTTTTTCAGCATATCTTCAGTAAAATATTGTGTCCAAGCTATGCTGTAAACTTTGCAAAATGTAAATCAAGTATATATTTTTTCCATATCTGCCAGACCACTTAAAAACTAGTAAACCAGATGCTTTTTTGCAGCTTGCAGTTTTGGCTGGTGATTTTCTACTTTTCAGGGCATTTTCTGCTGCCGTGGCTCTTGACAATACTGAGGTGTGATGTTTATTCTTTATTTTTTATGCCAAAAAACTATTCTTGTTCAAATTTATTGACAATGTTGCTAATAAAGCATTTATGAGTGGGGATTCTCATGAATTGCTGCACAGAGAAAAGAAAACACAATCAGTTTTTATTAGTATGTGATATGCCATGACACTGCATCTTTATCCATCTCTAGGACGTCAGATTTTGTCAGTTACTCTCCGCTCTGTATCTTCACAGGTTCATAACGTCTAGACACCTACTTTTTCCCACTGCAGGTTGTATCATTACTAGCAACTGCTGTAAATAATCTTGTAACTGGTGAGCTTATGCAATTAACAATAAGCCCAGCACAACGCTGCAGGTAGATGTCTAATTCATTTCTCACTTCCTAGTATCAAGTTATTCTCGAGTGCAGTTTTTACTAATGAAATACAGTGCTCATCAACTTTGATAAGGCTGTGGTGTGATGTGGGGTGCGGGTGTGAAGGTGTCAGCATATCAGATTAGTTCTGTAGAATACTAGATATGTTGCTACGGTCAATCAGTTATAAAATCTTCATCCTTTTTTGTTTCTGATCTGTGTGTAAGTAGCCATTTACTTGTGTGTATTGGATATTTATTGATATTACTTTTCCATTAAGACAAAGATCTTGACTAATAATTATACCCTCGCCATAATAGATCACCTAGTACCTGAGGCCCGAGAATCAACTTAAAATTAAACTAGTTCTGGATTGATGGAATTGCAAAAAGGAAAGTAAGAATGGTCGATGGATTCACCAAACTATAATAATCAAATATATGACAACCCAACACTTCTAATCTTTTGTTACTTAATTTGACACATGTTCATGAATGCTTGTACAGCATGGATTATTATTTGCAAAAAACATACTACAAGACAGCTGCATTGATTTCAAACAGCTGCAAAGCTATTGCAGTTCTTTCTGGGCAAACAACAGAAGTACAGGCTCTTGCTTATCAGTATGGAAGGCACTTGGTATGTTGTATTTTTCCTTACCCAGAATCTGTTGCTTTCTTGCTTACCATGAACCGCTAGGATGACCCACGCTCTATAAATCTCTGCCAGGGTATAGCATATCAGTTGATCGATGACATCCTCGATTTCACAGGCACATCAGCTTCACTAGGCAAAGCTTCATTTTCTGATATCAATCAAGTAATACAATTAATTGCTCCAGTATCTCTTGATAGTATTTTACTTTTTCATATATTAACATGCAAGGGATTATGTATTATGTATGGACAGGGAATTGTGACGGCTCCAGTACTGTTTGCGATGGAAGAGTTCCCCCAACTCCGTGAGATTGTTGAAAAGGGATTTGATGACCCTTCAAATGTTGATGTGGTTTGTATTGAAAGTTTACCTTTTTCCTTCTTTCTGGTAAAAATGCACCAACAATTTGGGTTGTGAAATGTTCATATCCTGGGCTCCTGGCTTACTGGCTAGTGTGGTCTCAGACGACTTGCTCATGTTTTACACTTATAGGTCCTCAAATACCTACAGAAGAGCCAAGGAATCGAGAGGACGAGGTTACTTGCTGCTGAACATGCAAAACTGGCAGCGGCAGCTATCGATGATCTTCCTGTGAGCGAGGACTCAGTTGTGCTTAGCTCGAGGCAAGCGCTCAAAGATCTTACTCAAAAGTTCTTGAGGAGAACAAAGTGAACTGGTGGCGGATGTAGAACTGGCTAAACATGCCTGAGGCAGTAGAATCCATAGCAATGCATCATGCTGGTACCTCTCTTCCCCTCCATTTTCAAAGCAGCAGAATTGTACGACCTCAATGAAACCGTGCATCTTGGTTCTTGTATTGTCAAGACAAAATGAATGGACAGCCATTTTATCTTTTTATTTAAAAGAATTTGCACCAACGCCACCACCTACATGCTGCACATCACACGTCGACAGGTTGAGCCAAAGCTAAATGGCACCACCCTTTTTTATTTATGTTTTTTTGTTAGGGAACATTGCAGTAACTATTTTTCCCATTTTTGTTTTTTATATTTGCTGTTTTCTGTTATTTGGATTCACACACGTTTTATGTAGGCCTTTTAATATTATATATCGATTTTATAGCAATTATACATATATATTAAGGTAAATTAATTTTCAAAGTACATGTACCCCTAAATCATTTTTTTTAAAAAATAAATTCGCTTATAGTAAAAATAAACATGATGGACGGCAGTTTCGCTTAGTTAAAATGAACACGATGGACGGAGTACACGATATTTTTTTTACGGCAACGGAGAGTACACGATATTGGTTGCGGGGTTGGAGTATATACTCTTTTCAAAGTATTTTTTCACCGTATTACAATTACATTGATTGGAAAATCAAATTGAAACACCAAATGTATTGTGACATCCAAAATAACACTTGTTAGCTACATGTCCATACATGCGACATGTCTCCCATTTTCAGATAACTGATGTAGAGGCGGGAACGTTGCCCAACTACATACTCAAACAGCAGGCAGCCACCAAAGACCAAACCAGAACGCTACTAGGTTGTTAAGCAACACTAGCAAGCTTGCATTGTTGGTAAATGGTACTACACCAAAAGTACTGCAGTGTTCATATGACAGCTGAACTAGGCAACCTAATTAACCACTACACTCCTTACCAGTTCAAAGCAGTAGCTTGGGATGATCACAGAGAGTAGTATTCATGGATGTAAGTATAGTATCTTGGGTCATCACAGGTCACATTGCGCAAGTCCGGGCTGGGGGGCTCATCTGGGGACCAAGGGGGCGAATAGTCATCCCAGTAGTAGTCGGCGTAGGGATCATCATCATCATCGTTGGCTGTCGTCGGAGGCGGCAACCCCGAGCCGTTCCCCTTTGGCTTCTTGTCCGCTGAACCATTGGCCACCAGGAAATCAAAGACTTCGGTGCTAGCTAGCGCCGCAGTGACATGCTTCTTTTGCAGTGTCCTCCTCTTGTCCTCCTCAGCGTGAAGCCACGTGCGCAATGTCAGCTCCTGGATGAACATCTCACAAGCCTTGGCGAACAGCAGCGGTGGCTCACCTGCGACCCTTGGGACGTCGGAGTCAGCCTTCATGATCTTCTTGATCCTTGCTAGGGGAAGGCTGTGGGTCTTGAACTCAGTTGTCTGCTTGATCTCGGCCATCTGGCCAGACCAGAAGGCCTGGAGCGGTTGCTGGCAGCAATCGTTGACTTGCTGGGACACAACCTGGTGGTGATCTGGGAGTGCAGGAGCAGGTTGGATGACTGAGGCATTCTGGAAGTCTGAAGGAATGGCATCACCACCGTTTGTCACACCTTCATTCACCGCAGTCTCAGAGGGTTGGTCTTCCATGTTTTCAGAGTGCAGCTGCAGCTGCTGCTGGACATGTCAATCAATCACAGAAAATTACTCTGTTAAATTTGTATAAGCATTACATGGAGTCACTAGAAGTTAACATTATCGGAAGGAACCAAACCCCATTTTCATTTAGAGTATTCAGCATGAAAAAAATTCCTTGAAATGACAAAACATCCAGCAAGAAAAAAAAAAGGTAACAAAATATTTCAAAATAGAAAGACATATAAGACTTTCCACTTTCTTCATCTATTATATAATAGAGTTATATAACTCAGGAAATATTTGTAAATGCCAGAAAAAAAAACAAATTTTGACGTCCCCATTCTTCCATCACGCACACCAGCCTAAAATGTTTTATGACAAAATTGTTCAATGGCACAAGTATAGAATAGAACTGACAGCCTCAGTCCCTCATCAGGCTCACCAGCCTAAATGATTTTACCTATAATCAATTTTGGGAATCATTCTAGAAATATTGTGTTAGGCTACATGACACACAATACATGCAAATATATGTTGATATTTTTATTTTCAAGATTTCCTATTTGAAGATAAAATAAATCTACAAACAAGCAAACTTAAACCACAAAATGTAACCCTCACAATTGTACCGAAAAAATTGTCTTACACATAAACTACCACCTTACAGATTCTAATCTAATCATACCAAAAAAATACTGCTAAAAAATAACATCACAGTCAGTAAACTGCACAAGGGACAGTATTCATCAAGTATTGTTCCAGGCTTCGAGCTACTAACTGATTCCTTTGTAGAAACCTCTATTTTTTTTCCTTTTCTTGATTACATGACAATTCAAAGTCTCGTCATTGTCACCCTATTATAAAATGTGTGATCCTTAGAGATCTACACGACTGGCCATGTTAAATCATCCACCACGTAGCACCCCCCCCCCCCCCCCCCCCCCCCCCCCCCCCCCCCTCCTCCTCTGTAATTTAGATAGTAACAGATAAAGAAACTTTGCTTCTGGTGTGGTATTCCCTCAGGTTGGCACCACATCAACTTGGATAACCCCGTATTCGAAGTAACAAATGGACAGACAACATGAGAAACGCAATAGCTCCATATTTAAAATGGGGAACATTGCAACATCTCACAAGATGGCATCCATTGGCATGGCTGCATGAACCTACTTATTAGTTATTACTGTGTCTGTCCACTCCCTCCATTAACATAATCACAACAAAGACGATTTCAGCTATCATAGTTTCTTCGCATTACATGCAAAAGTTCAGAAATTTAGGTGCCGAATTGAATCCAAAGAAAAAAGGTGCTGATTTTTTTTCCCCCCATTTTGCTTTGACCCGAAGCAATACTATTTTCTTGCCCCTGTTCCACTTTTTATCTGTCGCCTCGTTTGGCTAATCGGCCAGAAATTCAGAATACTCCACCAAGATCAGACACGCAAATACAAACATCCTACGCGCAATGAATCTAAGCGTTAAATCGTCTGAAGGCACCGCCGAACGCAGCTACTGTTGAAACGGCCACCGTCAACTAAAAAAAGAAAAAGAAAAAGAAAAAAAAAAGAACCACCACCGTCAAGACTGCCAAGAAAACCCAAATTAAAATCCGACAGGACCCGGGTCCCCGGTCGGCAAGCGCAACAACAATGTCGCAAAAGTCGGATCACATCCAGAACCCAACGAACGCAAATTCGCCATGTATGTACACAAACAATAAACAAAAGGGCTGCCAAGAAACGAAGAACCGCCCCAACCGCCGCCAATAAAACGAAAACCCCGGTTCGGAAAGAAGAAGAAGAAAAAAAATCTGGGTTTAACAACGGTGCCAAGTTGAAAGAGACGGCAAATGACGGGCACTGTACTGTACCGCGGAGGAAGCGGCCCCGTGGCGGCGAGGAGTTGCGCGGTGAACAGCAACCGTCCGTCCAATCGGAAGACCACGCGGAGACGACGACGGCGACGAGGCGGACCGGGCGTGAACGATGGGGGAGACGGACGTAGGGCCACGGCCCACGGGGTAACTCGAGGCTTCTTGTAGCGATTACTGCTCAGGACTCTTGCGTGTGGGCCCTGAAGGGCGGAGTTAACCAAAGCGACGTGTAAAGTGCAATTGTTCTTTTACTACGTCTAGAAAAAAAAAACTTGACATTCCAACTTTATTCTATCTATATAATAATGCAAACTATATCTTGAAATTGAAAAAATATTATCAAACATATTTTTTATAGTATATAGACAATATTTGGTGTTATAAGCGTTTACAATTTCTCGATAGACTTATTCTATGAAATAAAATCTATGGGACGGATGGAGGCGATTCCTAGTCGATTTGCTTCTGTCGGGGTGGATCGTACCTATGGGCCGACAGGCCCAGAATGTGGTTGGGCCCGATTTGTTTTCTGTCTGCTGTGTATGTAGTACGAGACGGAAAAAGTCTAGGTGACCCTGAGGTGGACTACTTTAGCCCATAAACTATAAAACTAGATTTTCTATACCCTAAATTTTTTAAAACCGGTCAAATAACCCTCTAGACGGTTTTGGATAGTGGTTTAGCTACACTGATGGTGGTTTTGTATTCTTTATTTATTTTCGTTGAATCTTTGAAAAATCATATTAAATCATTAAAAAAAAATCATAAAATAGAAAATCTAATTTTGTTAGACTCGGCATGAATAGATCTACACAGTGAACATATGATATAGTATGTCGCAGTTATGAATTATTCCAATTAATTAAAAAAAGCATAGATCTAAAGGTACAGAAAAAACTTTGTACTAAAACCCACCATATTATATGTTCACTGTGTAGATCTATTCATATGGAGTCCAACAAAATTAGATTTTCTATTTTATATATTTTTTAATTTACTATGATTTTCAAAGATTTGGTGGAAAAAAAACGATACAAAAATACAAAACCACCCTTCAAAACCGTCTAGGGAGTTATTTGGCCGATTTTGGAAAGTTCAGGGGGTAGAAAATCCAGTTTCATAGTTTGGGGTGTGAAGTAGTGCACCCTCAATAGTTGAGGGGGGTTATATAGACTTTTCTAGTACAAGACATATTGGATGTTCAAAAATTTAGGCTAGTTACTATGTATAGCTTAGGATAGCTTCTTTGTATATGAGATAGCTTTTTATACATATACCTTTCATATATGGAGTCAATTAGATATATATGGAAGGTATATATGAAAGGCTATATCATATATAAGGAAGCTATTCTAAGCTATATATAGCAACTAGCCTATTTAGGAATTCTAATTGATCCTGATATATATATATATATCCTAATAGGTGGTTTATGGGCAGCATATATAATATAGAGTAAAATGCACCCTGAGTACTTAAACTATTGAGGTATTACCATATGGGTACTCGAACTGAGAAAACTACCACCTACATACTTAAACTATTGGGACATTACCATCGGGATACTTGAACTAAAAAAACCTCTCACCTGGGTACTTAAACTATTGCACATCATTATCTGGATACACGAGTGGGCCGTCGCCACCGCCAAGCGCAGCAAAATAAATTTTGATTCTTTTTCTTTTTTTTTTGAAAATTGATGAATAGTGCTGAATTATTTTTGTAAAAAAGTAATAGAGCTCTAAAAATTCTAAAATTTGTTTGTGTAGCCTCTTCGTGATGTACTCTACCTAGAACAAATATAAAAATTGGAAAATGAATAGTTTTTATATGTTTAAAAATTACCTCTTTTAAGTAATAAATAAACTTTCATGAATTTTAATAATTAAAATAAATGTCCAAAAATCATGAAATTTATCTATAATACTTCCGCATATTAAACTCTGATGTAATATATTTTTATATCAACTAGTGTAATACTGCAATGTCTTCTGTAATATCCTGTGAAAAGTTGAAAACGTGGATGATTCGGGTTTCCGAGGTCCGAGGACACTCGATAGACTACCAGGATTATATGGTTAGCAGACATACAGGTCAAAGATTGTTACGATAATTAGTGTATCTGGACCATATGATTTAGGCACATGCGCGAGGCCCCATCGCCGTGGCCACATGAGCAACCTATGGAGCACGGGCGAGCCGCCGCCGGCACTGCGACACGTGGGCGCGCGAGCAGGTGAGCACAGGTAGGCCGCCTCTTTTGGGACATTTATTTATTTTAATTATTAAAATTCATGGAAGTCCATTTATTAATTAAAAGAGGTAATTTTTAAACATAAAAAAACTATTCATTTGCCAAGTTTCATATTTTTTCTAGGTAGAGTACATCATGGTGAGGCTACATAAAAAATTTCAAAATTTTTGGAAGCCCAATTATTTTTTTACAAAAATAACAAATTTCAGCGTTATTCATCAATTTTTTTAAAAAAGAAAAAGAATCAAAGTTCATTTTCACACGCACCTGGCGGCAGCGACGGCCCACTCGCGTACCCAGATAGTAATGCCCAGTAGTTTAAGTACCTAGGTGAGAGCTTTTTTAGTTTGAGTAACGCCCCAATAATTTAAGTATTCAGGTGGTAGCTTTTTTTAGTTCGAGTATCTAGATGGTAATGTCCTAATAGGTTAAGTACCCAGAGTGCATTTTACTCTATAATATAACTATGAAATGTACATGGAAAAAAATAAGAGTATTTCTTTTTGTTCTCAAAAAGATATCCCAGGTAAGCAAATCGATCAGTGAGGATAATTACTAAATAGTAAAAAACAATCTCTCACAGCAGCACAATTTAATCCAAGTTCTTAAATGCAGGGACAGATTTAACAAGGCAAGAAACAATACCTCCTTGCAATGTAATCCAAGAGTTCGTCAGTAACAAACTTCTGGGCCCAAAATGACATCAGAGCGATCTATAGCCACTTTTGCCATGTCACACATCGTATTTTGAGAAAACCAACTTGTGGCGCGTCATGTCCACAAAGCGCCAAAGTTCAGTTGCTTTTGCAGCTGCCAACCATGAGTGGCACACAAACCCTGCGACCATTAGGATCTCAATGGTCCCCAGCTTCATGAAAATTGAAGAGAGAGCATCGAATGGAAGCTCAGACCAATCCCTCATGTCTGCTGCTAGCCTGCTAGTAAGGGGCTTGAGTAGGCATCCATTGTGCAAAGTAGCACCTAAGAATGAGGGCCTCATAAGTGGAAAATAAACTTTCTGAGTAAAAACTCAAAAATTGGTTGCCACCTGGAGTGCATGTGACGAGATGTATTCAAGGAGCGATGCAATCTCAAATTCACCAAAAATGGTGATGCTTGAAGCTTACCTGATTGTGATAAGTCGTTCCAGGACTTGAACCCATGAAGTTCTGCACAGGCTTGAAATTCTCCAGGTATATGTTTGGCATGTTGTTGGTGGTGGTGCTAGTGGCAGGGCGGCAGCATTTCCCTGCAGGACAATAGGCTGCACAGAATTCGTCCTCAGTAACCCCATGCCATTGCCCTTAAGCTCAACCTTAAGGCGGGGGCAGTAAAGGGTCAGCTGGCAAATCTGTGCCTTCTGGCTCCATCTTGTTCAACGGACTGATATCCACCAGGAAATCAAAGACATCAGTTGTAGCCAATGCCAGAGATATCCTTCCTTTCCAATATCCTCCTTTTTTTTGTGTGTGTGTGTGTGTGTGTGATGCCATGCTCGCAGTGTTAGTTCCTGGATGAACATCTCACAAGCTTGGCCAAAAAAACTGGTGCATCATCGGAGATCCTCTGAACGCCTGGATCAGTCTTCATGATCTCTTCAATCCTTTTGAGGGGAAAACCGTTGAGATTGAACTTGGTTGTCTGATTGATCTCGGAGAGTTTGTCAGACCAGAAGGCCTGGAGCTGTTGCTGCAGGTTAGCATGCTGGACTCCCCGGAGTGCAATTTGGTGCTGATCAGGTTGCGGAACAATGATTGGAGGAGCCAGCTGGAAGGCGAGACAGAACACCACTCGCTGATGGTAATACAGATCCCAATGCTGCAGGTTGGCATGTTGGTGCAGCATATGCTGCAGGGGTTTCACCATCCATCACACCTTCATCCATGGAACCCTGTGAGGGTTGCTCCTCCATGATGTCGCAGCACTACAGTGTGCAGCTTGTGCAAGATCTATAATTTACAAAAAATTTTTTTTGACACGCTTAGCTCAATAACATCAAGACTTCAACATTGTACAAGCAATGCTTGAAAGCAGGTAAACCCCATTTGTCTTCATAATATCCAGAAAAAGTGCATCAGGAAAACAAAGTTAATCTTTGCCAAAGACATAGACCTATAGCAGCTTGTCACTAACACAACTGCACAACCCAAAGGCTCAGTGTTACCTCAGAGGCTTAGATGCACTGATGCACCGATCTAAATGGCTGTACGGGGAATTGGAGCAAGAGTATAAATCACAAAGTTTGTCATTTAGCACAAGTACAGAGAGACACTTATGTAGTTTTATTCTTGACTAACACATGCAATGAATTAATAACCACAAAGACAGAAATCCATTTTCCTAATAAGGAGGAATCCCAAAAGAAATACAAAAAGAAAAAAGGTTGAGCAACAAAGTTCGACATTTTTGTAACACGTTCCAGGAATTGCAACTAGAAAAACTTTCCACTTTCACTTCAGTTAAAATTCAGTTATTATTAACACATAAAAGACAAAAAAAAAGGTTTGTTCTTCCTTAACTTCATTTTGTCCGCATCTCCTAATTTGACTCAGTTTAAATACCAACTTAGTACTCCCTACGTATGAACTAATAATGAGTTAAAACATTTTTTACCTATATATCTGTAAGCCTACCCGCGCAGGCTACTAATCGCCATCCGTCACCGTCAGGACCACGAATTAAAAACTAAATCCGGCAGGACCAAAACCCGATCCGGCAAGCCCGATGTCGGTATCACACCGGCCACCGGAAAAGACCAAAGAAAAGGGTCAAGTAATCAACGTCAGCATCACCTAATCGACGCCGCCACTAACAAAGAACAGCTACCGCCCAGCCGCCGCCAAGAAATCCAAGACACGGAAAGAAAAATGTTAGATTTTGCACGGACGTTCCAGGTAGGTAGAGACGAGGAATAGCAGCCGTCGTTCGCCGTACCTCGGAGGTCGCGGTGGTGCCGGAACGCGAACGCGACAGCGACGAGCAACAACAGCCTAATCGCAGACCTAAAAGGCGTAGATAGGGGGCCACTTCGTTTGGGCTTCCTTCTCTCTGTTTACTTTCTTTTTAGAAAAAAAAAAAGAAGGTTAGTGAGGTCAGACCAGCACGTAGAATGGCGAATGGGAGTATCAAGTATTGGTACTATCTTCCAGCTCCGTCGGTTGTCATGTCACATGCTCAATAACACCATCCCAAAATGGCAAAATCAAATACAAATTTATCATCAAGAGAGACAATTTTCCTACAACTTTGCCAATGTCATTTTAGTATGCGTGGCTTGCCAGGTTAGCTTGTAGACAGACATTGAAAAAAAAAAGCACATATCGTCTTCTCCTTGACTCACTCATCTCCTTCCTCTCCATCCATCCAATGGTGGCTCGACTTCGACAACACCACATGTCTGACCCCATGCTCTCGCTCCTCTCCGCCAACCTCGCTCCCCTCCATCGAGATAGAGGGGGCGGATGGGTAGAGGAGTTTTTATCTATCTGTATCTGAATTAAGATATTTGGCATTCGATAACGTATCCGTATCTGAATGCTCAAATCGCATATTTATTTTTTTTAAAAAAAATCGCATATTTATGATGTTAATATCCAACTATATTCTATCCGAATCCAAATCCGAGTAGACATATGAAAACAAATGTAATGTAATATCAGTGATATCCTCGATCCGTTTTCATCCCTAGTCGAAGGAGGAAGCAGGGGCAAAATTGTATTTTCATAACGCCTATCTGAACTAGCATCTGTACCTAACAAAGGTGAGAGAAAATTTCTCTCTCCAATAGCAAATACATTTGAGATGGTGTTATGAATGTGTGTCAACTGAGAGAATATTATTAAAAGTGCCAGACTACATGCCAATTCCAAGTGCGGAAGAAGCATCTCAGGTGAAGCACTGAAAAACTACTGCCAGCTCCACAAGTTCACATGAATTACTCAATAAGCACAGAAAAAAGAACAAAATGATGATAAGGCTGCCAAGCAATGTCACAGCAAAAATGTTTCAGATCCTAAGCTCCAGCAATACCTTTTTTTTTAGAGAAAGGAAATTTTATTCCGGCCTCTGCAAGAGTTTTGCACACAATCATTCATTATTCCAGACTCAACCTCGGTCTAAATAAAAACTCACAAAAAAAGTTTTTGAGAACTCAAACTCGAAGAAGTACTCAGCACTAAGCCTATTAGAAGATAACCAGCCATTCTTTGCGAAGATCTCCATTGCCGCAGTCTCAAGCAAACGACAAGCTTCCTTCAATATTGTTTTGTTGTGCTCCTTATGAAGGATGGACCAGAAACGCGTCCAATAAGTGGCTCTGAAGATAACCTGTAAGTAGGAGAATAATCTTTTTTTTGTCAAAAACCGCATCATTTCTGGCCAACCAAATAGACCAGCAAATAGCAATTGCTCCCACCAAAATTAGATTGCGTAATTTAGAATGCGCTTGTTGAGCCCAAGACCCCAAAAAATCTGATATATCCTTTGGAGGCTGTAAACCAAATGCAACTTGAACAACCCTCCAAACAAATCTTGCAACATGACAATCGAAAAACAGGTGTTGTATAGTTTCTTTGCTGCTACAAAAACAACAATTATCATCACCTTGCCAATTTCTCTTTAGAAGATTGTCTTTTGTTAAGATAACACCCTTAAGTAAGAACCACCAAAAGATCTTAATTTTAAGAGGTAACTTCAACTTCCATAAAAACTTGTTAGGAGGTACATTTATTGCAGGAACATGAGGTCCAACGAAGAACATCACATCTTCAAGGAGTCCACATAGACACCATCAAAGGTTGCCGTAGTAAGGACCACAATGGCTCAGTAGTCATCATCGTCATCATCTCTCATTAGCACGCGCATACCCTTGAGGAACATCCGATCTTCTGGGCCAAGCTCGGACTCATAGACACCATCAAGGTAGCGCAACGGATCACAGTAATCATCATACTCATCTGAGTCCAGAATATAGTCATAGACACAATCATCATCGTCGGTGTCAAAGTCAATACCAAGCCCGGAAGGTGACCAGATTGGTCCCTCAAAATGTAAATTATAGTCATCCATTGAATCAGAGGGAAGCTTCAGAGTCTTGATTGCAGCACATTTTGCCCGGAGGGCATTGTCCATCTGGATGTTGAAGCAGTGACGGATGTCGAGGAACTCCAGGTGGGGGCAATTGTCAAGGATGGCTGTCAGTCCTTCATTGGTGAAGTCATTGCCAAAGAGCTGCAGAGAGCGCAGCCCATGCATACTTGCAATCCCCAGGGCATTGTCATCCTTCTTGTACTTGAACTCACTATCATCATCATCCTCAAAGTACTCATTGTCTCCCAAGTTGTAGAAACGGTACTTATTAAATCTGAAATGCTTCAGCTCCGGGCATGCTTTGCCAACCTCCTCAAACACATGCCTCCCACCTATATTTGTAAAGAGTGAAATCTCGAGCTCCTCAAGCACAGGAAACTTCTTTATCTCCTCTTCAAATTCAATGATGTCTTGACAAGCAATGAGGCGGAGACTCTTTAGGGCTGGTGCCCTGCAAAGGTAGTATTTGTTCATTAGTAACTACTAACCAATAAATACACCTTTGCTGTACAAAAAACTCTGTATAACAAATAGCCATTCTTGTTGTGATAAAGTTGCAGTTATTTGCTATGAAACAGCAGTTGGAATAACTGTAGTGAAGTACAAGATTAAACAATAACAGAGCCTTCAAAAAGAGAAGCAGAAGTATGATGTACAAAACAATAACTAGCTACCATCCTTGTCCTGATACAAAAAAGCATTAAAAAATGAGTGTAAACAGGGTTAAGTCATAATCACATTTTTTTTTTTTTTACGGAGGTAAACCCTGCTTTTATAGAAAGCACATTCAGAGGATAATCACATATAATGACAATTCATAATTTGGAAGAGTTTACTGGTACCAGACTCTTTTATATTTGGCATGAGAACCAGCACAAACACACTGGGCTGAAAATGCAGTTACAAGTTAAGAAAGCAGCATCACTGCACCAGTTCATTGAGTTTGTTCCACTTGTTTCACATCATCACATGCATGGTCATCACTGGAAACATTAGAACCCAACTACAGTTGGTTTCAAATTAAAGAGACTGTTCTATTGTATCAAAATTGTATCAAAAAGTTGATGTAAACCTACAAAATTGTTAGACCAAAGATCCTTCAGGAAACCTAGGACCATTCCACATATAAGATGATAACACTATAAGTTTCTTCATTAATTGTAAGTATAGCGCATACTTATTGAAAGTTACAGTTGATCTGAGATTAGTTAAATGTTAGGCTGCGGAACATCCAATGGAGTAAAATATCAATACAATGATGTATAGTCAGTATTAGACTAAAATTGTGACAGAAAACATTCCATGCTAAAACGCAGAAATGGGATGCTAAAAATCTGTACAGGAAGAGCATTGGCATCATTTACAAAGTCAGTACATATTTCCTAAACCTAGTAATCAATCTGTAGCTTTACCAAAAGTCTGCTCATGATGAGAAATGGGTGAAAATTGTGGGTGCAGCTTAATATTGATTAATGATTATTCGAACCGTTCATGTCCAGAAGTGGATGAATCGTGGTTTCAGCTTAATATTGATTGCTACAACTGCATACCGAAAGGTACAACTTGGTGGGCCAAATCAAGAACAGGGGCATACCACAACACAAGTTTAACTGAACCAATTAGCACGAAACAAAATTTCTAAGATAGAATTTGGAGCGGGGGGAACGAAATCTCACTGATCGCCGAGAAGGTGGAGCACATCGTCATCGGCCGCGTACTCGGCCCAGAACGACACGCACTGGCCCTTGGCGCGGCGGATGGCGGCCTGCGCCATCGCATAGAGGTTGACACGGCGGTCGAGGTCCGGGTGCCCGAGCATGTTGATGCGGCGCCACAGCGCGGGCTCGTCGCGCGCGGCGCGGCGCCAGGAGCTGCACACCTTCCCGGCGCCCAGGAGGATCTCGACGTGGTCGAGCTTGCTGAAGATGGCCGATATCGCGTCCAGCGGCAGCGCCGCCCAGTCCCTCGTCTCCTCCTCCTGGGACGCCTCGTCCTCCTCCTTCCGGCCGCGGCCGCGGCCGCGGCCGCCACGGCTAGAGGAGGAGGACAACGAGGGCGGCGGCATTGTGGCACGAGCCTGGGGTTCGAGTGGGTTAGGGTTTGGTGGTGGAACCAGGCGCGGCGGCGCGGGGTCGGGCTTGCGTGCTACGAGGGCGGGCGGAGAGCCGCTGCGGCAACGGTGCGGGGCCCCTCGGCCGCTCGATCGATGCTGCATCCGGGGCGGGGTGGAGCCTGCGTGCGAAGGCGGCGGGCGGAGGAAGCCGCGGCACCCATGAAGACGAAGGGCCCCCCGCGGGCTCTACCGCCTCCTGGTGCAGCGCGGGCGCTGAAGGTTTGTTGCGGCGGCGGCGCCGGCGGCGAGAGGTGGAAGGCATCATTGGATGCGGAGTTTGGGACGAGAGGGGGAAGAAGGGGTTTAGGCTCGGTGACGAGGAAGAAATGGGGGATATTTAACTTTTCTTTGCGATAGTTATTAGGATTATTACGAACGACACCTGTCCGTTTGCCTGCACTATATCTACGAATTTGCCATTATAGACAGTAAAACAACTATGTTTTTGCCACTTTTTATGATGAGCATGCCACAACACAGCAGCAACCCTAGAAGCCTTCCCTACCACATCAAAAGACTACTTTGATCCTGCCTCCTTCTGTCTTGTGGCCCCCAGCGGCCAGCGCCGGTCTTCGTCGTCTCCGTCCTGCACTTGTGTCCTCACGCCGCTCCCCGCCGTTGACTCGCTCGCCGTGGTGTCCCCCACCATCGCCTTCACTGGCACAGGGGCTGGCGCCCGCGAATTGCTGGCGTGGAGGTATGCAAGCCGACGCGCAGCTGGGCCACCTACTCCAGATTCAGCGTGTGCCGACATGACGGAATTGAAGAGTGTCTGGTCCAGGGAGCCCTGGTTCATATACTCATGCACCAGTAGCCGCCGCCCTACGCCCCACAGAGCTTCACCAGGTTCACGTGATGAGCGGTGCTGATCACAGAGATGTTCGGTCAAGAACTCGAACTGGCCCTGCGTGCCTGCCCGTTCATCCGCTTCACCACCACGGTGCTCCTGCCGGTCTGCAACTTGAAGTCATCCGTTGCGGCGTCCATATTGGCGTACGTGAGTCGGGTCGGCAGCCGAGATGAGCATGTCCTCGTCGAGGACCTCGCGGTCGGACAAGGCGGAGGACGTCACCCCCGCCGACAATAGCATGCATCTCTGGTAGCTTGAAGCAGCTATTGCTGCTCTTCTTGACATGCTGCATTGTAACACCCCTGGTGTTACTGTAACTAAAATCTGCCCCTATGTTTGAATATGTAAATTTGAAATGCAAATTTCAAATCTATCAATAATTTGACCAAACACCTTTAATAAAAGTTGTAAAGCTTTTCAAATGGAACAACTTTTGTATTGGAGGATTTTCAAGTTATTGAATTAAAGTTTAAATAAAGCTCAAATCGGTGTTTAAGAATCAAAATTTAAAATGTCAATTCAAAAAGTATCAAGAATCTGATAAAGCTTATTTAATGAAAGTTGTAGGGCTTGTCAATTAGAACAACTTTTATTTTTGGAGAAATCCAACTTATTTAGAAAATTTTTGAGAATTTGAATGAATTTGAAATGAAATTCAAAACTCACTTTTACCCCCTTTTGGATTATTCAAAATTTATTCCAAATTTGAATTCGGCTCAAAAAGAAAAGTTTTTCACCTTGAAATACTCTACAAGTTTTATTTTGGAAATTTTTCAACTTCATATAAGAACTAAAAAGTAATTGCATGAAATAGAGAAAGGGGGCAAAGGACTCTACAGTACCGGACCCCTACCTTGCTTCTGCATGCATTGGCGCGCGTGCTCCGTGCCGCCCGCCGGCGCCGTCCGGGGACCGGCCAGGACCTGTCACCGTTGGGGCGAGCTCGTGGGGGCCCCGGCCGAGTACTGAGCACGCCGTAGCCCGATAAACATTGTCAAGCTTACCATTTCTCCTCCTCTCCTCCATTTCCTCACCGCCGACAAGCTCTCGGTTGGAGGTGAAATCTGTCGTCTCTGCTCAACCTCCACCCTCTCCACCTCACTGATAGCCTCTACTCATCCTTGTGCACCAATTGAACCCGGTTGCTCAACCTCTACCGGTCTGAGTCGCCCGTGCCACTGTTTTTCTTTCCGCGGGCGAGCAGAGAGCCGCCGCGGCACCTCGCCGTGGTCAGTGCTCTACGGTGATCTCTTCCCTCCCTTTTTTTCGTGTCCTAGTTTCTTGGAAACATCCGGAACCTTATGCGCTAGATGGTTCTTGGTATGGTGCTCAGGACGCCGCGGAACACCACTCGCTGCTGTGCTCGCGCCGCTGTGAGCACGACGAACACCGATGGGTTATCTCCGAGCCTTCTCTACCCCAACAATCGCGAGCAGCGTGCCTAGGTGAGCTCCCTTAAGCTCCGGGGGTAGTTGGTTGGGTTCGGGAAGCTTTGTCATCACCGGAACGCGGCTGCGCCGCCGTCTTCGCTCAGCCGAGCCGCCATGGGTGAGTTCAAGCTCGCTGGGGGCGTCATTCTCCTCAAAAGTGCTCACAGGTAGGTCTGTAGGCTAGCGGAGAGGTTGGGGATGGGTTTGCCGTCGCCGGAGACCCGCTCCCGGCGAGCCGCCGCGGCTTGTGCTGTCGTGCGCTCGTGCGTGGCGCGTCTGGAGAGGGGACGGGAGGTAGAAGAGAAGGGAGTGGCCAGGATGGGCCTTACTGGGACGTGTTGGGGTCGGACCAGTGGCTCAGTCTGGGCCAGAGAGTGGAGGAGGGCACGCGCCGGTCGGCTGGGCCGGCGGCTCCTGCGTGGGCCGTACCTGGCCAAAATGAATTTTCCATTTTTCGTTTAAATGGTATTTTCTATTTCCTGAAGAGTTGAATAGTGCTGGTAGTTGTGAATTTTGTAGGAATTAATTTACATTTCCAAAACTTATGAAATAAATTCTGAAGCTTCCCTATATTGTGAAGTATTTATTAAAAATATGAAATTTGCATTTTGGGCACTTTCTGTACATAGTAAAAATGTATATTTTAATTCATAAATGCCATTTCTATGATTTTTGTAGCCCAAAGTATTAATTCAAAAATCATGAAAATTATTTTGTCACTGTTTTGTACTGCAAGATACCCCCACAAAAAAATTAAGATTCATTTGATGATATTTAATTATACCCTTAATTGTATGTTTTAAATTATTAGTTAATAATTATAAAAAATTGTTAGCACAAGTAGTGACATAACCCTTGGGTGGAATTTCGGGGTTGAGTGAAGATCATGGAACGCTTCCACCACTGTTGGTCCATGGCACCTTAGTTACTTGGGTGATGTGCTCATGTTCCACTTATTATAATAAAAAATGCTTTTAGTCAAATAAGCCTCTCACGACTATATGCATGTCTGTATGTATGTATGTATGTGATATTGATAGCTTTTTGGGTGCAACTTCATGGGTGAAAAGGAGTAGTTAAGTATGTTTCTCATATTAGGATGCTATTAGTCCTGTTATATGTAAACGTAGGATGACTTGCCCGATAAAACAACTAAATGTTAAAGTGAAATCCTAACTGTTAAGCATCAAGTTGGTTTTGTTGGCTTGCAACTTTATCGTGAAGAAAAGTTATACTCAACTCTCTAAATTAAGTTTACTTTTATTTAATTCACACTTCAGTACATTTCATGCACCATGGCATACATATCATCATGTTAAGCACTGCATTATTACTATTTCATGTAGTGAACGCGCGGTAATTATTATCGGAAGTAAGTCCGGAGCAAGGTCTTTACTCGGTGGACGTGGATATTCCCGGTGATTGACTTCAGGGTATTATCTACTCCAAGCAACAGGCAAGCCCCGGTGCATTCAGCTCTTTCCTTGTGTTTTGAAAACTTTATCACCTTAAGTTAAATTATTGCATTAGGTTGATAGGAGTTGATTGTCACCTAACTTGCTGCATTATTGAAAGCCCTAGTTTGGTTTTGATAATTAATGACATCCATGCCTCGGAGACTATATTGATCAAGATGGCTCTACCATGGATCAAGTGAACAAGAAGTGGGGTGATCAAGTGTTAAGCAAAAGCATGAAGGCAAAGGTATAATCCAAATAGGTTTTCCTTTTGGTGAACAAGACACCTAGTGGGTGTGTTCACATTTAGGATAGATAGCCGACTATTAAGGGGAGAACGAGTGTTGGATTACCTTCAAGTGCTTTAGGTTGCATTTCATTTGCATTGAACTAACACAATCTAGAGATCAAAGTTAGAAACCCTTAGAAAATGTTTGCAAAATGCTAACACATTGTGCACAAGTGTTGAAGACCTTGAGTGTTAGCACATCGAAGCAAGGGGTGAGAAATAGACTTGAAAAAACGCTGAGAAATGAGCGTCGGACTGTTAGCAGGGGCAGCGTCGGACTATCGTCCAGAGTCCGATGCCTAACCCTAGTTCTGGCCAATGGCGAGCGTCGGACGCTCGGTTAACGAGCGTCAGACCATTGCCCACTTCAGTCCGACGGTGCCGAGCAGTGTCGGCGTGACACGTGGCGTTCGGGAGAGCGTCGGACGCTAGAGCTTCGTTCGACGGCGAGCGTCGGACTGGAGTCCGACGGTTTTGAGCGAGTTGCAACCTCTCTGGAAGCGTCGGACCGTGGTGATCTTTGGTCCGACGGCTAACCTCGCGAGAGTCCGACGGTGGCCGAGCTGTGTCTCATCCGTGAGAGTCGAACGGTCCGACACCTGGAGCAGTGCGCGCGTCGGACCATCGGCTTGAGTGTCCGACGGTTGGGAAAACGGCGCGAGAAGTAGCCGTTGAGATCCAGCGGTTGAGGTTGAACGAGAATTGACACATGGCAGCCATCCGAGTGTCGGACGCGAAGGATTGGTCCGACGGAACCGGTCCGACGGTCGGTCCGGCGCCCCGAAAAGTGTGTTAACGGCTGTTTTTTAGTGGGTAACGGCTAGGATTGCACTTAGGGATATTTATACTCCTTCTCTGGTCACTTGGTGACAACTCTTGCACACTTGAATCATTTGCATAATCTTTGTGAGCATCCTAAGCCTCCCACTCACTCATTTGATCATCTCTTGTTCATCTATTTGAGTTGAATGATCCTCAAGTGCATCATTGCTTAGTGAATTGCATTCTAGAGCACTTGAGAGCAAGCCAAGGCTGAGTTCTTATTCTCTTGGGGCATTGCTGTGTCCCTAGCGGCTTGAAGGTGATTCCGGTGTGAGGTTGATTGGAGATTGTTCAAGCCCACACCGAGGTGATTGATTGTGAAAGGTTTTGTGGTTATCCTCGGCGGAGTGCCAAAACCAACTCTAGTGGATTGCTCGTGGTTGATAGCCACTTCTCTTGTGTCGGTGAGCGGCACCCGGTGAGGGATTGGCGTATGAAGCCTAGCTCGCAATCCACCAAGGAAGACCGGTGCCACAACGAGGAGTAGCGCGACGGCGATCACGTGAACCTCGGTAAAAAATCGAGTGTTCCTTGTCTTCTCCACTTTCGAGTGGACTTTTATCTTTCCGGTATTCTATTGGGTTTGATCTCTTGGTTTTCATATTGGATATCTCCCGGTGATTGGTCTTCACGGCGTGCGGACTTCACTTCATCAAGTCCATTGATATAATCCACTCGATCTTTCTTCCTTGCGCTTACTACTTGTTTAGGTGCCATCTCCATAGGAACAGAGGAGTTGGTTTCTTGCGTGTTGAGTGCTTATATTTGTGAGTAGCATATCGTGTTAGGTGTGTTGCATAGAATAGTCTAGAGCTAGCGCTTTGTCTCGCTTTCTTATCTACCAACGTGTAGTCTACTATCTTTGCTAGAATTTTTAATAGGCTATTCACCCCCCTCTAGCCTATACGGTCCTTTCAAGTGGTATCGGAGCCGACGTCACCATCGTTTGAGGCTTAACATCCTTGTGGTGAAAAATGGCTCAAATCAATGTGTTGGGGAAGCCGCCAAAGTTTGATGGCACAAGCTATGATCATTGGAAGAGAAAGATGATAGTGCATTTCATGACCATGCATATCGATGTGTGGAAGGTGACGGAGACAAAAATTGAGTATGAGAATGCTCAAGCTCCCACCGATGTTGACAAAAGAAAGATGGAGTGCAATGCCCATGCAATCAATGCACTCTACACCGCTCTTGAGTCTCATGTGTTTGAGCAAATCAAAGATCTTGATTTGACTCATGACATTTGGAAGCGGTTGGAGAAGACATATGAGGGCACACAAGAGGTCAAGAATGTCAAGGTATACATGTTGAGAGAGAAGTTTGGTACTTTCAAGATGAATGAAGATGAAAGTGTACCGGAGATGTTGAACCGGCTACAAGTGATAGTGAATGACTTGAAGAGCTTGGGTGAGGACATCAAGGACAAGGACTTCTCTCATAAGTTCTTGAGGTGCTTGCCCGTAAGATTTGCAATCATCATGACCTTGCTTGCAAGAGAAGACTTGAGCACTAAGAAGCCTAACCAAATCCTCGGTGAGATCATCACCCAAGACATGAACAATGAAGAGGTGGTTGAGGAGAAGAAGAAAAAGAGTGTGGCTCTCAAAGCTACACCCTCCAAGAGGAAAGGCAAGGCCAAGATGGTTGAGCTAGAAGAAGAATCTACCTCTAGTGATGATGAAGATGATGAGGCCATGGCTCTTCTAGTACGCAAGTTTGGTCGTTTCATGAAGCGAAAGGGCTATGGTCAAGGCAAGAAGAAGTTCATCTCCAAAAACAAGCAAGAGCCAAGGAGATGCTTCAAGTGCAAGAGCTTGGATCACTTCATTGTTGATTGTCCTCTAAATAGTGACAATGACAATGAGAGTGATGATGATAAGAAGAAGAGCAAGAAGAAGGACAAGAAAGAAAAGAAGAACAAGAACGTGACTATCAAGAAGAAGAAGAAGGGGCAATCATATTGTGTCACTTGGGATGATAGTGATGCCTCTACCGATGATGATGATAGTGATGATGAGAGCAAGACTATCAAGAAGAAGGCTATGGCAAGCATTGCTCTCAACAATAAGCTATCTCTCTTCGATACTCCATCTACATGCTTGATGGCCAAGCCATCCAAAGTACAATCCGATGATGAGAGTGATGAGGAGGAGCTATCATGTGACGAGCTTATGTCCATGCTTGATGATGCCAATACTTACATTGAGGCCAAGAGAAAGAAGTGCAAAGAATTGCGCAAAGGCAAGATAGCCATTGAGCAATCCTTTGATGAGCTCTTGAAGTCTCATGAGAGGCTAATGGAAGCCCATGAGAACCTCAAAGTGGCTCACTCTAAGCTTGAGAAAGCTCATTCCTCTCTAGTGGCCGAAAATGAGAAGAGGGCATCCATAAAGACATGTGACATGGGTTCATCATGTGATATCCTTAGTGACATGTCAATTGCTTCTCCTACTATTGTTGTCACTAACCCTTCTTGCAGCTCCACCACTCCTATTTCACCCAAAGTTGATGACTCTAAATCCTCACTTGTGGTAGAAAACAAAAACCTCAACGAGGAGGTCAACAAGGTCACCCGTGCCTTAGGCAATGCCTATGGTGGGGATGCCCGCTTGCTAAAGTGCTTGGCTAGCCAAAGATTTGGTCACTCTAACGAGGGACTAGGCTATACCCCCAAGAAAGGCACGACCGCTTTTGTGACTCCGAAAGCTAGCTTTGTGAGGAGCAATGGTAGGTATTGCCAAAGATGCAAGCAAGTAGGGCATAATGAGCAACATTGCATGGCCAACACGATCAAGCAAGTCAAATTTGCTAGTGCGACTTCAACTCGCCTTGATTCTTGTTACATGCTCACCAAGGGAGTGAAGGGTGTTAAAGCCAAGTATATTGGTACACCAAGAGGCAACCCACGGATGAGATCCATTTGGGTGCCTAAGTCTTTGGTCACTAACCTCCAAGGACCCAAGAACGCTTGGGTACCTAAAATCAATTGATCTATTCTTTGTAGGTCAATTATAAAGCCGGAGGAAGACATTGGGTGCTTGATAGTGGATGCACTCAACACATGACCGGAGAGTCTAGTATGTTCAATTCTATCAACACAAATGGTAGTCAAGAGTTTGATTCTATCACATTTGGTGACAATGGAAAAGGCAAGGTGAAAGGATTAGGCAAGATTGCTATCTCAAATGATATGAGCATATCAAATGTGTTGCTAGTTGAATCTCTCAATTTCAACCTATTATCGGTTGCACAACTATGTGATCTTGGTTTCAAGTGCATCTTTAGTATTGATGATGTTGAGATTGTCAGTGTGGATGGTTCCAACTTGATCTTCAAGGGCTTTAGATATGGGAATCTATATTTGGTGGATTTCAATGATAGTGAAGCAAAGCTTTCTTCATGTTTGATCTCAAAGTCAAGTCTTGGTTGGTTGTGGCATAGAAGACTTGGACATGTTGGGATGAAGCAACTTGGTAGATTGGTCAAGCACGATATGGTTAGGGCTTGAAGGATGTACACTTTGAGAAGGATAGGTTGTGTAGTTCTTGTTAATTTGGAAAGTAAGTTGGGAACACACACCCTAAGAAAGGCATGATGAGTACATCTAGTCCACTTGAGCTATTGCATATGGATTTGTTTGGTCCAACCACTTATGCAAGTATTGGAGGAAGAAAATATGGCTTTGTGATAGTTGATGACTTCTCAAGATACACTTGGGTCTTCTTTCTAGTTGACAAAAGTGAAGTATATGGAATCTTTAAGTCTTTCATCAAGAGAAGTGAAAATGAGTTTGATACAAGGGTGAAGCAAGTTAGGAGTGATAATGGAAGTGAATTCAAGAATACAAGAGTTGATGAGTTTTGTGATGATCTAGGAATCAAGCATCAATTCTCGGTAAAGTACATTCCTCAATCAAATGGTCTTGTAGAAAGAAAGAATAGAACTCTCATTGATATGGTAAGAACCATGCTAAGTGAATACAATGTTAGTGATGAATTTTGGGCGGAAGCTATCAATATGGCTTGCTACACTAGCAACCGTCTATATTGTCATCCAATATTGAAGAAGACACCCTATGAGCTCTTGAATGGAAGAAAACTCAACATTGCATATTTTAGAGTGTTTGGTTGCAAATGCTATATCTTAAAGAAGGGCACTCGTTTGGGTAAATTTGAGAAGAAGTGTGATGAAGGATTTCTTCTTGGGTATTCAACTTCAAGCAAAGCATATAGAGTATGGAATTTGGCACATGGGATAGTCGAAGAAGTCCATGATGTTGAGTTTGATGAAACCAATGGGTCTCAAGAAGAGAAGGATAATCTAAATGATGTAAGAGGATCTCATTTAGTTGATGCTATGAAGAACATGGACATTGGTGACATTAGACCAAGACAAATTGAAGATAATGATGATGAAGTCATTCCTCCTATTGTACAAGTGGAAGATGAAGCAAATCAAGCAAGCTCAAGTGAATCTCAAACTCAAGCTCATGATCAAGATCAAGACCTAGTTCAATATGCTAGTTCATCTCATATTCTCCAACCAACTCACATTGCAAGAGATCATCCTCTAGATCAAATTGTTGGTGATATTAGTAGAGGTGTACAAACAAGGTCAAGAGTGGCTTCAATTTGTGAGCACGATTCATTTGTCTCACAAGAGGAGCCTACCAACATTGAGAAGGCACTCAAAGATGAGGATTGGATCAATACTATGCATGAAGAGCTCAACAATTTTGAGAGAAATCAAGTATGGAAATTAGTTCCAAGGCCAAGTAAATACAATGTGATTGGCACCAAGTGGGTCTTCCGGAACAAGCAAGATCAAGATGGGATTGTTGTGAGGAACAAAGCTAGATTGGTTGCACAAGATTACACTCAAATTGAAGGCTTAGATTTTGGAGAAAGCTATGCACCGGTGGCAAGATTGGAAGCAATCCGGATCTTATTGGCATATGCATGTGCTCATGATATCAAGCTCTATCAAATGGATGTCAAAAGTACATTCTTGAATGGATACATCAATGAGTTAGTCTATGTTGAGCAACCTCCCGGTTTTGAAGATGATAAGAAACCCGGCCATGTATATAAGCTCAAGAAGGCTCTCTATGGCTTGAAACAAGCACCAAGAGCATGGTATGAGAGGTTGAGGGACTTCCTACTCTCTAAAGGGTTCAAGATGGGAAAGGTTGACACCACACTCTTCACTAAGAAAATCGGGAATGACTTGTTCATCATGCAAATCTATGTTGATGATATCATTTTTGGATCAACAAGTCAAGCATTTTGTGAGGAGTTTGGAGAAATGATGGCCAAAGAGTTTGAAATGTCCATGGTTGGTGAACTTAGCTACTTTCTTGGACTCCAAATCAAGCAATTAAAGAATAGCACATTTGTGAGTCAAAGCAAGTATATCAAGGACATGGTGAAGAAGTTTAGATTGCAAAATGTAAAAGCAATCTCAACACCAATGGGCACTAGTAGAAGCTTGGAACCGGATGAAAAAGGAGAATTGGTTGATCAAAAGCAATATCGGTCAATGATTGGTAGTTTACTCTATGTGACCGCTTCTAGACCGGATGTGATGTTTAGTGTGTGCATATGCGCAAGATATCAAGTCTCTCCAAGAGAAAGCCATTTGAAGTCAACTAAAAGAATAGTGATGTACTTAAAGAGCACACCTAACATTGGTTTGTGGTATCCCAAGGGCTCCAACTTCACATTGATAGGATATGCGATGCGGACTATGCCGATTGCAAAATTGATAGAAAGAGCACTTTCGGTACATGTCAACTCTTGGGAAGGTCACTAGTTTCATGGTCATCCAAAAAGCAAAATAGTGTTGCACTTTCTACCGCCGAAGCGGAATACGTTAGTGCGGGAAGTTGTTGTGCACAATTGCTTTGGATGAGGCAAACCTTGAAGGACTACGGATTGAAATTCAACAAGGTTCCATTGCTATGTGACAATGAGAGTGCGGTAAAGATCACAACCAATCCGGTGCAACATTCAAGAACCAAACACATAGACGTGAGGCACCATTTCATAAGAGATCACCAAGTAAAAAGAGATATTACAATCACAAGTGTAGGTACCGAAGATCAACTAGCCGACATATTTACCAAGTCACTTGATGAAGCTAGATTTTGCAAGCTAAGGAATGAGTTGAACATACTTGACTACTCCAACATGTGTTGATGCACTTCATGAATATCTTATAACATGTCTATTCTCCAAGCAAGGCAAAGGTATCGTTATTTGACATGTGCATTTATACTTTGCTAGGACTTGCTAGATCATATAGACATGATTTTGTTCTCTCTTGGTCATTCATTGAAAGCTAAAATGGTTTTGAAGTCTATATGGCATCACTATTGCTTGGTTGATTGCTTGATCTAGTGATGGCATATAACTTGTTCATGGGGATGCAAACCTAGTGTTGAATCTAGATTAAATGAGTAACTAAGTGCTTAACTCAACATAGGCAAGATAACCCCGGGTGGCGTGAAGAAGCTTGTTTTTGGTTCAAACCGAGTTAAGACGCTTATACAAATTTGCTAGATTGAACCAAAATTTGACTAACCAAGGTCTCTCATTCCATTAACTTGACCCTTTTTGTGGTACTTGATGCCAAGGGGGAGAAAGAACAAAGATAAAATGACAAAGGGGGAGAGAACTTGAACTTCGCGATGAACCATCATTGGGCCGATGATGGAAGAGCAATAGGCCAAAGTAAAGGGATCAAAAATTTAAATCATAACCTTTACTTTAAGATAAGCTCACCTTAAGGGGGAGCAAACTCATGAACTTGGTTGTTTGCATTTGGAATGTGCACTCACATATGTTTGATGCACTTGCATATGTTTTTACATTCTATTGCCATGTTCTTGAGTGGAGTATGCTAGTATAGAATTGTTTGATAACTTGATAACTAGCATGCTTAGGTGGTAGCTAGATGATCTTGTACATTACAAGTGGTCTTACAAGTGGTTCTTGAGCATTGCATATAATGTTGATCTCACGGTATGTTCAAGTTTTGTGATCATCTAGTTATCAAAAGTGCTAAGGATGGAGATTTCCGCAACTTCGATATGAAATTTTCAATCGGTATCACGCTTCAAAGGTTTATCCTAACCATCCTAACACATCTTGGTGGAAATTTACTCTCTATATATGCATATGTGCAAGCTTTCAAATCCAAACTCATGCACATATGTAGGGGGAGCTAAATAGCCACCAAACCGAATTTGTGTTGTTTGTCCTTTCCAAAAACTTGACAATCTTGTTCGGACAAGCTCACAAGTTCAAAAACAAACTTAACTCTTTTCTTTGTAAGGGATGTCATCAATTACCAAAAAGAGGGAGATTGAAAGCCCTAGTTTGGTTTTGATAATTAATGACATCCAAATGACTAACCTAAGTTGCTAAGTGATGGCAAGGTTTAGGTTGGTCAAACCATGGAGTGTGGAGCCTAGGAGACTATATTGATCAAGATGGCTCTACCATGGATCAAGTGAATAAGAAGTGAGGTGATCAAGTGTTAAGCAAAGGCATGAAGGCAAAGGTATAATCCAAATAGGTTTTCCTTTTGGTGAACAAGACACCTAGTGGGTGTGTTCATATTTAGGATAGATAGCCGACTATTAAGGGGAGAACGAGTGTTGGATTACCTTCAAGTGCTCTAGGTTGCATTTCATTTGCATTGAACTAACACAATCTAGAGATCAAAGTTAGAAACCTTTGGAAAATGTTTGCAAAATGCTAACACACTGTGCACAAGTGTTAAAGACCTTGAGTGTTAGCACATAGAAGCAAGGGGTTGAGAAATAGACTTGAAAAAACGTTGAGAAATGAGCGTCGGACTGTTAGCAGGGGCAGCGTCGGACTATCATCCAGAGTCCGACGCCTAACCCTAGTTCTGACCAATGGCGAGCGTCGGACGCTCGGTTAACGAGCGTCGGACCATTGCCCACTTCAGTCCGATGGTGCCAAACAGTGTCGGCGTGACGCGTGGCGTTCGGGAGAGCGTCGGACGCTAGAGCTTCGTCCGACGGCGAGTGTCGGACCGGAGTCCGACGGTTTTGAGCGAGTTGCAACCTCTCTGGAAGCGTCAAACCGTGGTGATCTTTGGTCCGACGGCTAACCTCGCAAGAGTCCGATGGTGGCCGAGCTGTCTCTCGTCTGTGAGAGTCGGACGGTCCGACGCCTGGAGCAGTGCGCGCGTCGGACCATCGGCTTGAGCGTCCGACGGTTGGGAAAATGGCGCGAGAAGTAGCCGTTGAGATCCAACAGCTGAGGTTGAACGAAAGTTGACACGTGGCAGCCATCCGAGCGTTGGACGTGAAGGATTGGTCCGACGGTCGGTCCGACTCCCCGAAAAGTGTGTTAACGGCTGTTTTTCAGTGGGTAACGGCTAGGATTGCACTTAGGGGTATTTATACTCCTTCTCTGGTCACTTGGTGACAACTCTTGCACACTTGAATCATTTGCATACTCTTTGTGAGCATCCTAAGCCTCCCACTCACTCATTTGATCATCTCTTGTTCATCTATTTGAGTTGAATGATCCTCAAGTGCATCATTGCTTAGTGAATTGCATTCTAGAGCACTTGAGAGCAAACCAAGGCTGAGTTCTTATTCTCTTGGGGCATTGCCGTGTCCCTAGCGGCTTGGAGGTGATTCCGGTGTGAGGTTGATTGGAGATTGTTCAAGCCCACACCGAGGTGATTGATTGTGAGAGGTTTTGTGGTTATTCTCGGCGGAGTGCCAAAGCCAACTCTAGTAGATTGCTCATGGTTGATAGCCACTTCTCTTGTGTTGGTGAGTGGCTCCTGGTGAGGGATTGGCGTGTGAAGCCTAGCTCGCAATCCACCAAGGAAGACCGGTGCTACAACGAGGAGTAGCGCGACGGCGATCACGTGAACCTCGGTAAAAAATCGAGTGTTCCTTGTCTTCTCCACCTTCGAGTGGACTTTTGTCTTTCCGGTATTCTATTGGGTTTAATCTCTTGGTTTTCATATTGGATATCTCCCGGTGATTGGTCTTCACGGCGTGCGGACTTCACTTCAATCAAGCCCATTGGTATAATCCACTCGATCTTTCTTCCTTGCGCTTACTACTTGTTTAGGTGCCATCTCCATAGAAACGGAGGAGTTGGTTTCTTGCGTGTTGAGTGCTTATATTTGTGAGTAGCATATCGTGTTAGGTGGCTTGCATAGAATAGTCTAGAGCTAGCGCTTTGTCTTGCTTGCTTATCTACTAACGTGTAGTCTAGTATTTTTGCTAGAATTTTTAATAGGCTATTCACCCTCCTCTAGCCTATACGGTCCTTTCAATTATCTGCCTTGATATATCATCCCTGAACCTGATTTAAAATAAAAAGGTTTGAAAGCCGCTTAGCCCTGCTTAATTAATTTTAGATTTTTCACAAAATGCTATTTTATGTGCTATGATTATATATATTGTGAATGAAGTATGAGAATTGGTGAAGAACTTGTTATCCGTCGGTCGACTTGCATTTGGGTTAGAGTCCCAATGTATTGTCGCCATCGGAATAGTTTGGAACCGGTTGATAAGAAAATGTGTTCCGTTCGGTGAAGTGCACATGGGACGGCCCCCCATGTCTTATCACTGGCGAGCATGGATTTGGAATCCGTTGGGTAACTTTGTACTTGGGCTAGAGTCCCAATGCATGGTTGCCGGCGGGAAAGAAATTAGGGACCGTTCGTTGTTGGCCTGCTGGATCGAGACTTTGCAACTAGCCACATACTACGGAAAGCCCTATCTCCTGTGGCTCCACTGCTTGAACCGACAACCACGCACTGGGAGTGAAGAGATGGCGAGAGTAGCGTGTACCCTCATGGCCGTCGTGCCTGGACACGAGAGGAGTACTGTGCTCTCGGGTGGCGCAGGACCGGTTCAGGGGTTGAAAAAGCTGTGGTAGACGGGGTTGGTATATGCAAGCTTAGGTGCTACATATGCAGTGTGGATAGGGATCCCCAGCTGGTTATTAATCGATTCGAATCGTCGTTGCTCCTCGGTTAATGGAGACTTGATCCACTGACTTACCCCGAAAAGTGGTTCGGAACTAGGATGTTTTGAGAATGAAGAAGAAGTTGAAAATGAAGGATACATGTGAAAGAATTGAGAACTATTGATATTGATTATAATAATGTTGACCAAAATACTAAAAATAGGATTAGTATTGCTTTTCCGCAAAATGTTTTGACTCTCGCTAAAGCCTTACCTTGACTCCCCTTAGCCTGCATTCCTGAGTCTCATTCCTTTTTCTTAGTCGGGTAAGTCTTGCGAAATACCCCAGTACTCAGGGTTTGTTAACCCCTGTTGCAGGTGAGCCGAGAGTACAGTTTTGCTTGAGACCGTGCCGGTTGGCGGATCGGGCATGGATGATGAGCTGTATGATATAACCCTTGGGCAGGGTGTCTAGTTGTATGATGCTACTCCACTACGAAACTTTGGTCTGGAATAATGTCATTTATATTTGAAAATCTATGTTTATATAAAACTTCCGCACTCTTCACTCTGATTTATATTATTTGTGCAAACTGTTGTAATACTTGCAAGGTATTTACAATGAGATCCTCAGGTGAATTAGGGTTTTCAAGGAAACCTGGCAGGCCACCTAGGTCAAGGGAACTCGTGCAGACTGATCGTGGGTCCTTAAGGACGATGACGGTGCACGTGGGCCCTATGATTAAGACGGTTCTGTCACATGCATCCGGCGTCTCCTGACCTGAGCCGCTGTGTGGCTATGGCTTAGAGCAGGAAGAACCGAAGGAGATGATCGACTGCTGTTGCTGCTGCTACGGTGACGAGAGTGTCAATCAGGCATTCAGAGGCTGAGCGACGGGCACGACAACAGGAGGGCGCAGTCGTAGGCCGGTGCACCCACCAGACGGTAGGAGCGGCAGCAATGGCATCGGTACATATGGTGGTGGCGCACCTGACGCCCGTCGCGGTCGTGTCTGGCGAGGATCAACGTGACGACGATGGCTTGTCTGTTTCCAACTTAATTTTGATGTGTGGCTTTGCCAAATGTATTCATCAATAAACAATCCAATTGTTGGTCGATCATATTCGAAACATCTATTTGATGAGCGAGCAATTAATCCGATTGATTGTAACACCTCTGATGTTACGGTTAATTTAAAACCTGCCATGTCATCATGTTTAATTTAATTGCCTATATATGATTGTGCTTAGGGATTTTAGAATGGCTTAATTATGAATGATGATGATTGTATAGTTAACTCCATAATTGAAATTCCAAAATAAATTCAAATTAAAAATAAAAAATAAGCCCTAATCGTACCTCAAAACCCTAATTCAAAAACTAGAAGGATTTTGATGTTGGTCCCTTAATATAAGTTGTATATCTTTTAAAATGGAACAACTTTTATTTTGGGCAAATTTGAAGTTATTAAATAATAATTTTAATTAAACCCTAATTACTAGTTTGAAATTTAAATTTGAAGTACCAATTTCAAAACCATCAAGAATCTAACCAAACTTCCTTAATAAACGTTGTATACCTTAGCAAGTTGAACAACTTTTATTTTTACAAATTTTCAAGTTATTGAGAAAAATTAGGATAATTTAATCAAATTCCAAATCAAATTCAAATTTGAGTTTTACCCCCTTTTATTTAAATTCAAATCTATGCAGAATTTGAACCTACTTCAGAAAGCAAAAGTGTTCTTCATGAAATTTTGCACAACTTTTATTTTTGGGGATTTTCAAGTTGCTACAGATAAATGGGAGATAATGATCACAATAGGGTTTGACTTTGGCATTAGCTACTGTAGGGGGCCCTACAGTAATGGTGCGCCGTGCGCGCGTGCCCGTGCTGCGCGCCGGCCGCCGTCCGGTCGGCCGGGGCCCGGGTGCCGCCGCGCGAGGGTCGCAGGGGGACCCCGGACAGCCGCTCGCCCTTATCCACTCATCCCAACGGCATAAAGACGACGGCCGCCCTTCTTTTCTTCGCCTCTCCTCTCGGCTCGCCGGAAGCCGCCCACCCTGCCCTGGTCAAATTGGCCGTCATTCCTCCACCACTTCTCAATTGCCCGAGCAGCTAAGTCTCTCACTCCCTTGTGCACCAAGTTCCCCACCCTGTGCAAGCGTTCGTGCTCCGAAGGTCCCGGAACGCCCATCATCATCCCCGGTTCCGGTCAGAGGGCCGCCGCGTGCATCTTCCACGTGACTAGGTTGCTGCTGTGAGCTTGTCCCCTCTAGCTCTCACGTTTTAGATTCCCTGGTCCTCACTGATGTTCGTGTGTGCGGTGGTTTTCCAGTCGGTGCACTAGGGTCGCCGGAACAGGACGCCGCCGTCTGGACCAAGCCGTCGGGATCGCCGCAGTCGTCGAGCTCGCGTCTCTACGGCGCCTCCGCCCCAACTGTCTATCCAAACAAAGTGTCGGTGAGCCCCTGGTTCTGTTGCGCCCTTCTGCTTGAACGCTACCGCCTTGTACTCGCCGGCGTGCGTCGCGCTGTCGCGGCCGAGCCGCCGCGAACTCGGCCAAGTGCCGACCAAACCCTAAACCGCTCTGCCAGGTAGCTCTTTTGATTCGCCTGGGTCTCGGGATCGTGTCGGTGTCCTCGCAGCGTCCGGAGGAGCCGCGGAGCGGCGGGGAACCACCGGTCAAACCTCACCAGCGTAGTTGGTCAGCCAGGGAGGTTGCAGGGACGTGCGGGTTTAAATTACGGATAGGTCGGGGGGTTATGTGCAAACGTAAGACTCATGTGAATAGTGTCAAAAGGACTGCGGGTTTAGACCTGTTTCTTTCGGGGGCTCTTCTGCAAAAGCGCCCGAGCCATGTGCGTGTGGGCCGGGTGGTCCGGACTGCTCCTTCGTGGGCCGTCTCGGACCGAAAGCGTTTTTGCATTTTTCCGGATGAATTAAAATGGCTTTTCTATTTTGAATTAATATGAATAGTACCGCGGTTTCTTCTTTTCATAGGAATTAATGTGCTGCTCCAAAAATCATGAAAATATTTGTGTAGACTCTCTGTTATGTTTAATATTTAATAAAAATATTAAGTACATGTTTTGAGCAATTTTTGCAGTAACTAAAAATCAGTGATTTAATTGACAAATGCAACTTTGAACAATTTTAATAAAATCCCAATTAATCAAAAAATCATGAAATTTATTTTGGTACTGTGTTAGGACAAAAGCTATCCGTTGGTAAAGTTTGGGCTCATTTGGAAATAATTTAAATAATTATCCTTGTATTGTTGGTTTATTTAATTGATAAAATAAATAGAAAACCTTAATCACTTAGGTTTGATGTGATTTTTGGATTGATTGTGATCTTGGGTCAACTCCCCATATGACCTAGGATATCTTAAGAGTAATTTATCATGGTCGGATTGTGAAGGGAAGTCGTACTCAAATCCATATTTGTTTGATTATTGAATATGGTATCGCATGTCATTTTCATCATATTAAGGATGCATCATTGCATACGTGTAGTGCCCATGAACGAAGAAGTGAAAACTGAGGTGACTGCTGAGGATACTGCTCCTGAGGTGGTTCAGGGGCTTGACATTTGCGGCACCGATCCCGATCCGACTCTCTTCGCGCTTCAAGGCAAGCCCCGGTGCATTCAGCCTCTTCCTTGTGATTTATAAAATATTTATAACTTGAGTTAATTATTGCATTAGGTTGCTAGGAGTTGATTGTCACCTATCTTGTTGCATTACCTGCCTTGATATATTACCCTTGAAACCTGTTTAAAAATGAAAATGTTTGAAAAATGCTTAGCCCTGCTTAATTAATTTAGATTTGCATAAAATGCTATTTTTGACTTATGGGGATATACTAATAATGAATCATGAGAAATGAAAAGGGACCTGTATCCGTTCGGTGATTGTGCACTTGGGTAGCAGCCCCAATGTATCGTCACCGATGGAAAAAGGAATTTTCTGTTCGATGGTTGTGAATTTGGGTTAGAATCCCAATGCTTGACCACCGGCGGAAAGGGATTTGAAAACCATGCGGTCACCTGTACTTGGGTTGGAGTCCCAATGCAATGTCTCCGACGGAAAAAGGAAATAGGGAACGTTCGTTATAGGCCTGCTGTTGGTATTTTTAACATCACTTCACGTTAAGTTGTCATTCCTAACATGATGCCAAAAACCAAAGGTAAAATAATCTTTACTTGCCTCCTAAAAATAATACTATAGAATATATCCGCAAGCGCACAGATAATTCTTCCATTGTAGCACTTCACCCGGTAAGTATTCCGAGTATCGTTGATTTGTTTTATGCCAAAAGGATAAAGGTGGCATTCTACTCATTAGGATAATCTACTATAATAATTGGAAAGATAAATGTGCGGACCTATGATAACCCATAACTCTAGTGCTTTAGCGATAAATAAGTCAATGATAAATGGTAAATGATAACTGAGTAAATGAGGTAAATGGTATTCCAGAGATAGAATATAGAGACTCACTAATGTAGAAAAGACAATCTCGTGATTCGGCTAAAGTAAAGGAAACCTATGTAATTACTAAATACAAAGTCTACAACCTATGCCACATTACACATCTTCATCTATAGCATAATCAACTCAGAAAACATCATAAGGAGCATCATCTAATGAGAATATTAAGACACAAGAGTCACCTCCTTCGCGACCGCGCTCTGCTAGTCCTACGTACGGGGGGTGGACTACAGAGGAACCAACGCAGGTGTCACCTACGCGGACTACCACACGACCCGGCACGTCAGGGTGCCACCGTAGGTACACAATATATCTAGACACCACGTCTACATAATGCATACCACCTAACTCACTCGAGTACTGAATTAGGCGCTTCACGATCATACGACAATAATCATCACCAATCACAACTATATCGAATATGCAACTAGAATAAACTAAGAACTGAATAAGTAGCAATATATTAAAATGAAGCAAAGTCATAATGAAATACAAGATAATATTACCGATCTCCAGACGAACGGATCTGGAATCCCGAGCGTAGCGCCCAACTCTACTTGAACCTTGCTAGACGCCTAAACTATGAACTTGAAGAACTAGAGCCCTATTTCTAATCTCCGAAAACCCTAACTTCTGTCTACGCTTGACGAATGAAGTAGGAGGAATGAATTGGTGTTCTGGGAGGGGGGTCTGCCCCTTTATTTATAGCCCGGTGGGATGAACGTGCGCCATGGGATCAAACCGACTTGAACAAAGGGCCCAGATGACTCCAGAGAGGCGGTGGAAGAAGACTCCAGAAGGTGGGCCGAAACCCTAGCAGGGGGGCGTCGGCCGGCCCCACCTTGGCGCCGGCCGGCCCCACCCTGGTGGGTCTCCGGCCCCGGTGCTTCGGGTGTGTTCTGGATCCTTCTAACTTGCTGATGAAGTATGTTTCCGTCGTGATCAAGTTTCGTGGTAATTATGTTCTTTAATCCTTCTTTTAAGCTTTTCTAAAATAGTCCCTGGAAAATACACAATTCACCAAAACTCGTGGAATTCGTCAGTAATAACCCCTATGCTTCTATATTTGATCTTTCCTTGGCATTAGTTGACGGTATAAAATTGGTACTTAACGATCGTCAACAATACCCCCAAGCTAAGTCTTTGCTAGTCCCTTAGCAAAGTTGACTTGAAATAATTTATTCAGGGTTCCATAAAATATATAACTCCCAACAAATACTTAAATATTTAAACAGAAACTCTTCTCCGGATTGAAATTCATTAATCCACCTTTCAAACTTATTCTTATTCTTTTCAATCGTAGGGCTTTTAAACTAAGTCTTGGGCAATTGAGAGACAGAATAATCAAGCAAGCACTAAGTCTTTCATCCTTTGTTTCAACCATTGCTCCAGATTTTTTTGTTTGAATATGTACATAGTTTTTATTTAGAAAATAATGAGAGCCTACTAATAAGATTGCAGAGGACTACTAGGCTATACATCATGATTGAATGTGTGAATGTTATTAAATTTTATTTTTGAACTCCTATGCATTATCCTCTCTTTTCTGTCTTCTGAAGAGTGTGGGTTATCTCTCAGCGGATACTTTTTTTACCCATTTTTTCTCTCAGGCGAGTGTCTTTGCACCCATTGTTTTACTCTCTTTTTTTTGCACACACCCTTCTGAAATGGCATCTTTCAGGCTCATACTTCTTTGGTATGGCATCTTTTAACTTTATAACCCACACTCTCTGTTAGACTTCTAAGAGAGAGACTTGTGCATAGAGTGAAAATTGTGAATTCAATCATGAATGCATAACAGAATAGTCTAATTAAATCATATTAGCAGAACAAATTATTATATTTATTTTGATTTTGATTTCTGAAATATCTGGAGCTTAGGTATCACTTAGAATGAAATAAATAGTGACTCAAACCTTCTTATCTCATATCCATCGATTACTTAGAAAAGCTTCTGCTACCCACTGATATCAAGTTTCAGAATAAATTTTCATGGCAGATAAACTTCATGCAATTCGTAGGAGAATTTAAATTTAAATACTAAATAATTGCAGAAAATTATATTTAAATAATTTAAATATCTTTTTGATTTTTCTCTAGCTTCAAGTTCTAATTATTCTAAAGACAAATTGAATGCTGAATTTAAAGGAAACTTAATTATACAGTCTACTTTATTTTTCTTGGATTTTCATTTTTAAGCAAGAAGAAATTTAATGCAATAACTAAAGAAAACGATAAATAAATTTTTATTTGGTTTTATTGTTATTTTTAGCCATATTAAAATTAACAGAATTAAAGACTGAATTAAATACTAAAATAAAAAACATATATAAAGGTGAGAGGCACTCACCTAGCGGGGATCTCCCCCAAGCTGGATGTTGCTCAGTAATGTGGTGGAGGTGGCGGCGGGTATCCCATCTGATGTATTAAATACTCTAATCCGCTCCGCGTCTGCTGCTGTCCCTGATATATCTGATCCAGTCGTTGGTCCGTGTTGTGCTGCCATTGTTCATGCTGGTAGAACCTGTCGTCGGCCTGCTGCTGCCACTGCTCGTGCTGCTGCAGCGTGTCGCTTATTGTGTTCTGCCCCTGTTCAATGTTAGTGAGACGCATAGATAAAACTGAAAAATCATCAGCGGTAGTAGAAAAGTGCTGCTCAGACGGCCGATAGTAATCATCTTCTGGTGGTGCATGAAACGGATATGGTCAACCAGCGGTGAAATCCGTGTTCCTGCGTGTGAAAAAAGATGCTCGTCCTCTCTGAAAATCAGTTGCTCCCCAACCCGCTGTAGCTGCTGCCGATGAAGATTCTCCTTACTGAAATGTTGGCTGTTCTTCCCACCCTGTATGTGCAGTCCATTGCTGGCGTGGCCCGTGCGTCGATACCTGTTCATCAAAATTGACATAGTGGGAATAAGCTGGCCCAGATGGTGCTGGGTCAGCTCCAGTGAAATTAGCTCTTGGCGCCATGCTGATGCGCGCGGACAGACACCTGCCAATATTAGCTCTAACAGCTGGAAAAACAAAATTCTGCACAGAATAAATTCCTAACTCCCTGTCTTGCGTTTGAGCATGTGAGCACGAAAGAAAAAATCATAACCAATAATTCTGCGGGCATCAGAAATATAAACAAGTGAAGCATTCGATAATAATCCTAGCCCTGCAGCTAAATGAATAATCCAGGAAGTAAAAGAAATGAACTTCTTTAGTAGTATATTTTTTTTGTTTTCTCTCAGGTTTCTTTGCAGTGATACTCTCCCAAAAATCATCTTTATCAAAGTCTTAGAGATGTTCAGAAATATTGATCACACAATGATTATTAAATCCCAATGCTAAACTAAGAGTTTTTCAAGAGAGGGTGAAAGGTTTATTAAACATTTTAAAATTAACCTCATTATTATCAAAGTTTAGGGTGCTAATAAATTCTATAGTAAGTAACTTGCTACCCTGCTCATTAATTTACCATGCATTTTTCCATCCAACATTTCTAAAAATAAGCTCAAACTCGGAATCCATTCCGGTTTCATGGAGCAAAGTGGCATAAAAAATTAGAGTATGCGTAAATTCCTTGTTTTTAACCACATTTAATATCTCCCTCTGCGGTCTAGTTGATAATGAAATTTGAGTTATGCTTGTGAGTTCATACCTCTCTTCCAGTTGGGAAGAGGATGATGGGTTGTCATACGTGAAGGTTGACGGAGGATCGATATTCATGTCGGAGCCGACGAACGATGGTACTTGTGATGATGATTGACTTCTTGTTGTGCGGCATGAGAGGGCTCTTCCAAGGGATCGAATGGCACCTTTCATTCTATTGCTCATCTTGCCTGTAAAATGAAGAACACAAAGAACACGGCAAGAACGAACAAGAACACAAGAACGAAATAAGAACAAGCAAGAACAAGTGAAGAGAAGGAATCAAAGTGGTGATCTCTCTTCTAAGTCTTCTTGCTAATTTTCTTCTCTACTCTTTTCTTTGCTTAAACTTGAATCAAATGATAGGATTATGGAAGTTTGGAGTCACGAGCTGTAAAACAACTTGGTTACGTGCTCTCTGGAGTGTGTGTGAATGAATGAATGAGTGAGAGGAAGGAGAGGCAGAGAAGAGGCAGAGGGGCGCCGGCTGGCGTGGCCTTGGAGCCGGCTGGCCCCACCTAGTCACCTTTGGCTCTCTCCTTTAGCTAGTGTCGACACCACCTTCATCTACTTCCAAATGCATGTGGGTTGATGCTCTCTGGTGAAATGGCTGAATGGATGGATGGTGTGTAGTGCATGTGTGAATAATGAAATTTGGATGGTAGTGAAAGGTGGTGGTTGATGATAATGCATGATGTGACTTGATGTGATGATGGTGGGTCCCAAATGTTTTCCGTATTTATACCGTATAATGACACAAAAATGAAAAACTAAATTACTTTTATGAATCTATGAAAAATAAGAATTCTAATGATGGTCTTTTTATAATTTTCTGCCACCACGGTAAATTTCACTGACGGGGGTTTAACACTCCGTTAGTAATAATCACATGGGGCTTAAGCTTTAATCATGCTATGCTTATTTTTAGTTCTTTTTAATAATGCAATTTATGAGAAAGTAAATATGCAAATTTAAATGCAAGAAATAAATTACCGATAACTACCGAGTTACCTCCCGGCGATGGTTCGGGGTTTTTGAGTCCGCCGATCCGGACCTCTCCAGTTGAATTATCCTTCATGATTCATCTCCGGTGTTGGAGATGTTGTTGCATCTTGTTCTCCATGACACTTCAGCGTTTGGCGCTGTTCCAGTCTTGGCTTGAATGCGAATCGCTCTTCTTGACCATTGATGGTGAATGTGATCTCTCCAGCTCCGACGTTGATGGTTGCATTTGCAATGTTTAGGAATGGTTGCCCGAGGATGAGGGGTATCTTCCTCTCTTCCTGCATGTCAAGTACTACAAAATCTACAGGAATGAAAAAGTTGCGGATTTTTACCGGAATATTTTCTGCGATTCCTGCGGGATAGCGAACCGATTGGTCAGCTAATTGCAAACACATCGTGGTTGGTGTGAGCGTAGTGAGTTTGTCGAAGACGGTCTTGGGCATGACGCTGACACTTGCTCCAAGATCACATAAAGCATTCTCGAACATCTGGTGTCCTATTGAACAATCAATAGTAGGACACCCTGGATCCTTTTTCTTAGTAGGAAAAGAACTCAGAATTGCCTCACTACACTCCTCCGTTAGCTTCACAACTTCAGTAGAAGGTAATGGTCCTTTGTTGTTGAGGATGGTTCGATATACTTCGCGTATGTAGGTACCTGCATGGCATCTAACAACGGGATATTGACATATAACTTCTGAATTACCTCTACAAACTTACCAAATTGATCATCTGTTTTAGCTCTTCTTCTTCTGCGTGGAAATGGTAGGAGGGTTGTGTCATGAAAATCTTGAGTTAATTCTTGATATTGTGGTTCAACTGGTGGTGAAGGTGGTATAACTTCTTCTTCTCTGTTGTCCTTCTCAATTTCTTCTTCTACCTGCACTAAATGTGATGGTCTACGTGCCCCTTTTGGGTAAGGTGGATCACGTGTAGACTTACCTCCTCTAGTAGATATTCCTTTTATTTGCTCATGGTTAGTGGTAAACAAAGTAGAAGATAATTGTGAAATTTGTAATTCTATCTTTTTATTAAATAATATTTAATCTTTAACAGCAGAAGAGAAATTATCCAACTTAGAATTAATTCCTTCTAAAAGTTTATCATTAAAAGCAAGCTTCTTATAAATACTTTCATTAATTCTAACTTGTTCTAATATTAATTCTCTCAAGGGTGGTTGTTTATGATTTGAAAAATTAGAATTGCCTTGCTACTTACCTTGATTGGTTGATCGAAGTTGATTCCATCCTTGTTTCTGAGAAGTAGTCTTGATGACTGTACTAATATCTTCTGGGAGATTTGCAAACTCAATTTCTAAAGATCCTTCATATTGATTCTGGGAATTGAATGCATCTTGAATGGCTTGACGATCTCTTTTATGATTGGCTTGTTGCTCTAACCAGTTCAACAGTACATCCATCTTGGTTGACAGTGCATACACTTCCTCTGAAACTTCTTCACTCTTATGGCATGTCTGAGTATTGTTTATCCAATTCTGATTTTCTGCTATCTTTGCCATAATATCTTCAGCTCTTTCAGGGGTGAGTGACATAAATGATCCTTCAGCAGTGGTATCTAGCTGCTCACGTGACCTTTGAGTTAGTTCGTGATAAAATGTTTGCATGAGCAACCACTTCTCCCTTCCATGATAGGAACAATCTGATATGTAATCTTGAAAACGTTCCCAGGCTTCTGAAATGGATTTACCTTTCTGCTGACAAAATTCTGAAATTTTTCCGCGTAGAGCATTGGTTTTGCTTACTGGGAAAAACTTTTTTAGGAAAGCTTTTGAACATTCTACCCATGTCTTGACTCGATCTTTATTCTGATAAAACCACTGCTTCGCCTTTCCCTCCAATGAGAACGGAAACAAACGAAATAGCACGATGTCTTGAGGAATGCCTTTGATGTTGATGGTGTTGCCAATCTCCAGGAAATTCTGCAGATGGACACTTGCATCTTCATCTTTCTTTCCAGTAAATGTGATAGCTTGCACCATTTTCATGAGGCTTGGCTTGATCTCATAATCTTGATTTCCAATGTTGAAAGTTGCCCAACGCGAATATTCTCAGTGCTTGGGGCAGAGAATTCACGTAGAGTCTTCTCAGCCATGGTTTCACAAAATAATGTAAGACCCACACAACCAATCCTGCACTTACCCTATATAAGATATTTAAATATAAACGAAACACGGGTAAGTCTGCTAAAGAAAAAGGTTATGGTTATCTCTAAGTATTTATGTTTATAGTTATTTTTATATTTTCCTATTAATATTATCTATGAAGAACTCTCCTATATGAAATTCTAGAATAAATTATCCTGGCGAATAAAATCAACGAACTCAATAAATTATCCTAATGAATACAATTGCCATCCCCGGCAACGGCGCCAGAAATGCTTGTTGGTATTTTTAACATCACTTCACGTTAAGTTGTCATCCCTAACATGATGTCAAAAACCAAAGGTAAAATAATCTTCACTTGCCTCCTAAAAAAATACTATAGAATATATCCGCAAGCGCACAGATAATTCTCCCATTGTAGCACTTCACCCGGTAAGTATTCCGAGTATCGTTGATTTGTTTTATGCCAAAAGGATAAATGTGGCATTCTACTCATTAGGATAATCTACTATAATAATTGGAAAGATAAATGTGCAGACCTATGATAACCCATAACTCTAGTGCTTTAGCGATAAATAAGTCAATAATAAATGGTAAATGATAAATGAGTAAATAAGGTAAATGGTATTCCAGAGACAGAATATAGAGACTCACAAATATAGAAAAGACAATCTCGAGATTCGGCTAAAGTAAAGGAAACTTATGTAATTACTAAATACAAAGTCTACAGCCTATGCCACATTACACATCTTCATCTATAGTATAATCAACTCAGAAAACATCATAAGGAGCATCATCTAATGAGGATATTAAGACACAAGGGTCACCTCCTTCGCGACCGCGCTCTGCTAGTCCTACGTACGGGGGGTGGACTACAGAGCAACCAACGCAGCTGTCACCTACGTGGTCTACCACATGACCCAGCACGTCAGGGTGCCACCGTAGGTACACAATATATCTAGACACCACGTCTACATAATGCATACCACCTAACTCACTCGAGTACTGAATTAGGTGCTTTACGATCATACGACAATAATCATCACCAATCACAACTATATCGAATATGCAACAAGAATAAACTAAGAACTGAATAAGTAGCTATCACACCCAATTTTAAGGATAAAATGGGATGCATAAACTTATGTGCACCCAGAGATCAGTCACACACATAATCCAACAAATTGCATAAATTGTACCATAACCAATGTTTATTACATAGCGAATAATATCAAAGTCATTACACAGCGGAAAATAAAGATAACTCTCGTGGTAGCTCCATAGCACAGGGACGTCGACTGGTGAAGCACAAATCTAGAAGTCCTCTGGGTAGTCCTCATCATTATCACCATCTGTTATCCATCCGGGATTTTTAACCAAGTAATGAAAAATAAACAAGTGTAAGTACATATCGTACTCAACAAGACTAGCATGGGTTCATGAGGCTCAAGAGGTTGACCCGGGTTTGATAGCAGGTTGCTTTTAGTTAATCACCTTTTATGCAGTTGGATAGCAACAAGTGAATAAGCCCATTCTCATGATCATAGTAAACATAATTAATGAGTAGCAATAAATAGATTAGCAACAAGTAAACATCATCCAGAAGATAACTACTCCGTGAGTTTTCCGGGCCACTCGTGACCGTGAGCACGGCTAGTATACCAGTTTTACACTCTACAGAGGTTGTGCACTTTCACTATGAGCCGTGATTCCCATTTGCTCGGGTTAATTACTCCCATAACACTACCAAGGTGAGAGAGTAGGGTTTCACTATGAAGTCTTTCAAAGTACTCCGCCTAACAGGTTAGGGCCGCTAGGGACCCGGCAAGCAGATGTAGAGCCCTCCTTCGTCGTGGCACAAGGTCACGCAGGTTATACACACTCGGACAGGAGCCGCACTATACCCGAGTCGGCAGGCCCCATCACGCCTTTCAATAACCTCTAACAAGCTAGAAAAAGTGCTCATACTTGACTAAAACCAGAGCCATGTAGCCCTCATAGTTGCACTGTAAGTCCCAGCTTTTGCTGACAGATCATTACCAAGGGTGAAGGATGTAGAGCATCACAAAAACTATGCTCCAATCCCCTAGTTCCATGCTGCTAAAAAGGCATCTTTTAATCTTTATTGCATATTCAATTAATCAAGTTTACATGATCATGATTCCAATAGTGCGCTAGCATCAATTACCCAATGCATAAACCCATAGGTGACAAGGAACAAGATAGCAATACTAGGGACCATCTATGGTTAACAAGGTAGACACATGCATATGTATTTAATTATGTGGTGAATAGGACAATAAGGATGATCCATGCTAATACTTGCCTTGATCAGCAAACTCCTAGTGATTCGGGTCGTCGTAGTACTGATCTTGCTCACCAACGTAGGGCTCACCGTCTATACTCGATCATACATCAACACACACACATCCAGAGGCAATCATGCATAGCAAACAAGACATTTGATTAGAGCAGTACAGCAACAGTGAGAAAACAAATTAAAAAGTTTATAAAACTAATCTACACGTCTCTACGATCACATCGATATAAAGTTTGCACAAATCGGACTTAAAACGAGAGAGTTATGAATTAAACAAGATTTGCAATAGAATAATAATTAGTTAAATATAAACTTGAATTTTAAAATTTGAAAATATATTAAATAGTGGTACCATCAGATAGATCTCTAAATTACGAACCTAACAAAATTTGAATCACTCGAATCGGAGCTAAAACGTGGGAATTATAATCAAAAGAAGTTGAGTGGCAAAACTATAAATACCAGAAAACAACTTTTCATTTAAACCGAACAAAAATACGCTTTCTAAACTGGATAGCGTAAACAGTGGAATACGCCAAGGGTCGTGGGTATATACTTTAAAAACCGAAGTGGCCTTTTCGCAAAACTGCCCGCCGAAAGGGTATCGGGCCACCCCGGCCGTCCGATTTAAAATCGGTGGCCCAGATTAAAAGGGGAGGGGATGAGGGCGGCGGCCGGCCGGAAACAGAGCCGGTCGCGGCGGCGCCATGGCTGGCGGCTCGCCGGAGAAGGTGAACTCGGCCTTCGGTGCATGAAATCGATCAGGAAGGGTACCTGGAGAAAGAGCAGGCATCGCGAGCTCACCTGGGGTGATGGGAAGGTCGGAAATCGACTTGGAGATGGCTCGCGGCGTGACCCGGCGGACGGTGGCTCTCTGCAACGGCGGCGGAGGCGTGTCAATGCACAAATCGAAGGGGGAAAGGGCTCGGGGACTTCACAAGATCACGGCGAAGCTCCTCAAAGGCTTACCGGGAGGAAATTGGCGGTGAATGGAGCTAATTGCTCGCGGCGGCGGCTGCTCGGTTCTTGTGGGAGCTCGGCAATGGCGGCAAGAAGAGGCGTCTAGGGTTGCGTGGCGGCTGCGAGGTGCGGCCTCGGCTTAAATAGTTCCGGGGCAAGGCTAGATTGTAGGAGATCGAATCAGAGACGAATCCTCCGACGAACTCGGCTCGGTTTGTTTTCTTTCCTTGGCGGACTCTGCGCAGCCACGGGGAAACAGGGGAGGGGAGGCCGTCCGGTGGGGCTAGCACGGCAGCGACACTGGCGTGGGGTCGGGCTGTCAGCCTAGGGAGAACCCCCTGCGCGCACGTGCTCAGAGTGCGGCGGTGCTCTGCCTCTCATCCATGGAATAAACAGAGGGGGAGGGGGAAGGGACTACCCGGTGGGGCCTGGCCGTCAGCTGCAGAGAGGAGAGGGGAGCACTGCGCCGCTGTCCAGTTGGGCCGGCCTGGGCATCGGCCCAAGACAGAGAAGGGAAGGGGGAGGGAGCAGGCCGAGGAGAGAGGGAGTTGGGCCCTCGGGCCAGAAACAGTAGGGGAGGTTTTCCCTTTTTCCAGTTTCCATTTCTATTTTTCAACAAAATTTTCCAACACAATTTTGAAATGGGGTTTGGAATGTTTGAAAATTCCAATAAACTTCCAAACAGTACAATAAAAATGTGCTCCAGCATGAATGCATCATACATGTGTATGACCTACTATGATTTTATTATCCCAATTAAATGTTATTTCCCCTACATGAAATAATGAAATCTCTACTTAAGTAAATCAATTTTCCCTATTTGAAATTGATGCAAATTTTGGGTGCTACAGTAGAAATATATTAAAATGAAGCAAAGTCATAATGAGGTACAAGACAATATTACCGATCTCCAGACGAACGGATCTGAAATCCCGAGCATAGCGTCCAACTCTACTTGAACCTTGCTAGACGCCTAAACTATGAACTTGAAGAACTAGAGCCCTATTTCTAATCTCTGGAAACCCTAACTTCTGTCTACTCTTGACGAATGAAACAGGAGGAATGAATTGGTGTTCTGGGAGGGAGGTCTGCCCCTTTATTTATAGCCCGGTGGGATGAACGTGCGCCGTGGGATCAAACCGATTTGAACAAAGGGCCCAGATGACTCCAGAGAGGTGGTGGAAGAAGACTCCAGAAGTGGGCCGAAACCCTAGCAGGGGGCGCCGGCCGGCCCCACCCTAGTGGGTCTCAGGCCCCGGTGCTTCGAGTATGTTCTGGATCCTTCTAGCTTGCTGATGAAGTATGTTTCCGTCGTGATCAAGTTTTGTTGTAATTATGCTCTTTAATCCTTCTTTTAAGCTTTTCTGGAATAATCCCTGTAAAATACACAATTCACCAAAACTCGTGGAATTCGTCAGTAATAACCCCTATGCTTCTATATTTGATCTTTCCTTGGCATTAGTTGAATTTATAAAACTGGTACTTAACGACCGTCAACACCGGCAGTGATCGAGACTTTGCAACTAGCCACATACTACGGGAAGCCCTGACTCCGGTGGCTCTACTACTTGAACCGACAACCACGCACTGGGAGTGGAGAGATGGCGAGAGTAGCGTGTACCCTCGTGGCCGGCGTGCCTGGATAGGAGAGGAGTACTGTCCTCTCGGGTGGCGCAGGACCGGTTCAGGTTTTGGAAAAGCCGTGGTAGACGGGGTTGGCATATGCTAGCTTAGGTGCTACATATGCAGTGTGGATAGGGATCCCTAGCTGAGTACTAATCGATTCGAATCGTCGTTGCTCCTTGGATATGGAGACTTGATCCTTTGACCTACAATTAAAAAGTGGTTCGGAAGTAGGATGTTTTTGAGAATGAATAAGTAATTGGAATTGAAGGATATATGTGAAAGAATTGAGAACTATTGATATTGACTATAATAATGTTGACTAAAATACTGAAAATAGGATTAGTATTGCTTTTCCGCATACTTTGACTCTTGCTAAAGCCTTACCTTGACTCCCCTTAGCCTGCATTTCTGAGTCTCATTCCTTTTTTTCTTTAGTCGGGTAAGTCTTGCGGAGTACCCCAGTACTCAGGGTTTGTTAACCCCTGTTGCAGGAAATCAGCAGCCGGAGGTTTGTCTCGCTCCCTGCTGTGTGACCATTGTTCAGGAAGGGAGTAAGGAAGAGTGAGGTTGGACCCGTGGGCAGGGTTCTGGTATCATTTATCTAAGTATGTTGTATCCTTGTTCCACTGCTTCTGCTACTTATATATGGTTTGTAATAACTGCACTTAAATTCTATTTGGACAACCAGTTTGTAATATAAGTACCATGCAACCTTTTCGCACTTTTACTCTGATGTATTTTATTATGAAATGTTGTAATTCTGTAATGGCTTCGCAATGGGATCTTGTCGGAGAAAAACGGGTGCTGATGTAGCCCGGTAGGACCTTCTAGATCATCTGGGACACGGGCCCGGTTGTCAGAGATCATTAGTGACAATGACAGGAGCCTGTGGGCCATGTGATTTAGGCGGTTCTGTTACATTGATGAATGAGAATGCATTTGGGGTCAATGTGTGGAATTTACATGTTGTGTGATATTATATTCTGATTACATTGATGTAATTAAGTTAAAATCCTTCCGAAATTTTCTAAAAAAATCTGTACACAAAATATCATCTTGCTGATCTAAAACAAGGGTAAAAACACAAATATCATAATCAAATATCATAATAAACGAGGGTAAGAACGCATGGGCAAAATCGTCCTCTCTAACACCGTTAGATGGACTTAGCAGACCAGGGGTAGACTCTCTCTTTGTTTCAAAATAATAAGAGTGAAATCACAAAGTTAAAAAAAGTAAGGTTAAAATCATCATTTCGCTTAAAAGCAAGGGAAGAAACGCCAAAACCCCTTGCATATTTATTTATAAAAGTTATACATATGTCTTGATCTATAAACCGAGAATACCGCAAAACTCTGTTGATATATACATCGGAGGTAGATGAGACAGCCTGTATGATTTGCCTAACTGAATCGATGTGCCGTGCTATGACATAAGATCCGTGCTAGGCACGACATCATATCCGTGCTAGGCACAACACAGGATGGCCCACAGGCTTAAGACTGGCTCCAAAAACACTACCCAAATACAAAACACATAATACACATATAGGTAGCCCACAGTAAAAGAGTCCATGACCCATAAACTCCCCTCTCCAACGGGCCAGAACGCAAACCTCCCCTTCCCTTTTCCTCTTGCGAGCCGCCACCACCGCGTCTTCTCGAAACGTCGCGAGCCGCCGCCACCGTGTCTTCCGGTCTTCCCGAGACCTCGCGCGGCCGCCACCTCCTCTTCCCTCCTCCTCCCATCGCAGTTCTCCTCCCTTGCGGCTCAAAGGCGTGCTCGCCTGCATGGCGGCAGGCCGCGACTTGCCTGCGTGGCGGCGGCAGTGGGGGGCTCGGCCGTGCGTTCGCCCACGAGATGGCACGGCGCGGCTCGGCCGCGCGCTCGTCCGGCGGGGCTCGGCGGTGAGACGGAGGCGCACGAGGACAGGGCGGAGCTCGGCGACGAGGCACGGCGGCATCTTGGCGGCACGGCGGTGCTTAGCGGCGAGACGGGGCGCGGCGGCGGCGGTCGAACTCGCCTGGAAGCGCCGGCGGGCTCGCCTTCCCGAGCCGGCCACACCGGGCCCACCACTTTCGGCCGAGCCGGCCACACCGGGCCCACCACTTTCGGTTTGCGTTCTCTTCTCTCGATGACGCACTTCTACGTCTCCTTCCGGTGCGTGCCCAAAATGGGTCATCAATTTGGGTCAGCTGTTGGAGTGTATTTTGGATAGCCAAATGTACTGTGAAAAACTCATTTTGGGTATGGGTAGTAGTGTTGGACAGTCTTACCGGGTCGTGCCGCCCTAGTGCTTCGTGCTTGGCTGGCGGCCCAAGCACGCCAGGTCAGCCCGAAAAAGCATGAGAAGCACTGCGAGTTGCATGGTCATCTATATACTCGTACCCACCTTGTAGAGACAGAACCAAAGCGCAGAGAGGACGGAAGAGAGATTAGACGAGACGAGACGAGACAGAGATCCGACGGAGAAAAAAAAATCGAGCGCCGGGCAGAAGAAACACGCGAGTGCCACATATATTATCTGTCTTTTCTTATATCGACTTGCGTGGATCTTGCCATGGCCACGTTGCAGCTGCACAAGCTAAGCACGCCACGCCACGCCACACTACTGATCGACCTCATCTACCAACTGCCCCACTCCACTCGCAGCAGCTACCATAATATAAGAATGCCTAGACTCCCTGTGATGATGATCCCATCCCCAACCCCAACCAATCATGGCCTCCACCGCCAGCAACGACCGCCTGGCTCAGCTCAAGGCCTTCGACGACACCAAGGCCGGCGTCAAGGGCCTCGTCGACGCGGGCGTAACCGCCGTCCCGCCCATCTTCCATCACCCGCCCGACCCCCACGACGCCGCCGCCTCCTCCAACGCCCACGCCGCCACCACCACCACCATCCCGGTCATCGATCTCGCCGCCTTTTCAGCAACCAACAACAACGACGACGACGCCGCCGCCGCCGCCGCCCACCAGCACCAGCAGCAGCTGGTCGCCCAGGTGAAGGCGGCCGCGGAGACCGTGGGCTTCTTCCAGGTGGTCAACCATGGCGTCCCCGATTCGCTCCTCGCCCGCATGCTCGCGTCCGTGCGAGCCTTCAACGAGGAGCCCGCCGAGGCGCGGCGACGCTACTACACCCGGGACCCGGCGAGGCGCGTGAGGTACCAGAGCAACTTCGACCTCTTCTACTCGCCCGCCGCCAACTGGCGCGACACCATCTTCTTCGAGGCGGAGGCGGCGGCGGCGCCCGAGGAGATGCCGCCGGCGTTCAGAGACACCGTGCCGGAGTTCACGACGCAGGTGCGGGCGCTCGGCGCGCGCCTGCTGGCGCTGCTGTGGGAGGCGCTGGGCCTGCAGACGCAGCACGCGGGCGACCTGCAGCGCGACGCCGGCTGCCTGCAGGACGGCGGCGGCGGCGGGGGCGTGCTCGGGTGCCACTACTACCCCCCGTGCCCGGAGCCGCGGCGCACGCTGGGTACCACCAGGCACTCCGACCCCAGCTTCCTCACCGTGCTGCTGCAGGACGCCGTGGGCGGCCTGCAGGCGCTCCTCGGCGGGTCATGGGCGGACGTGCCTCCGGTGCCGGGCGCGCTCGTGGTCAACGTTGGCGACTTCCTCCAGCTCGTGTCCAACGACAGGTTCAAGAGCGTCGAGCACCGGGTGGTGGCCGTGCCCGGCGCCGCCGCCGCGCGGGTCTCGGCGGCCTGCTTCTTCAGGCCCAGTGCCGCCTCCACCAGGGCGTACGGCCCCTTGCCGGAGCTCGTCACCCCGCCGGAGGAGCCGCGGTACAGGAGCGTCACCGCCGGTGAGTTCCTCGGCTACTACAGGCAGAAGGGTCTCGACGGACGATCTGCCCTCGACCACTTCAGGTTGCTGCCTTGAGCAGACTAATACTAAGGCTGTGTTTAGATGAGAAAAAATGGGGAAAAAGTATACTTTCGTTTGTATTTGACAACTTTTGTTCAATCATGATCTAAGTAGACTTAAAAGATTCATCTCGAGATAGATAGGCAAAAAGTACAAACATGCAATAGGTGCTACTTCATTTAGTGCTTCATACAGATAGAAAGTACAATCGATACCATAGTAAGATAAGGAAAATTTTCAAACGGAGCCTAACGCTCAAATCGTAATAATTCCTCCAGTAACATTATGGGCAAACTCTTGCAGAAGTCAGAACAAAAGTTTTCTTAGGCTCCGTTTAGTTTAGTTTAAAAATTTCTCTCTATCCATCACATCGATTGTATTTTTTGTCTGTATGACGCACTAAATGAAGTAGCATCTGTTGTATGTTTGTACTTTTTGTCTGTCTATCTCGAGATGAATCTTTTAAGTCTACTTGGGCCATAATTAAACAAAAGTTATCAAATACAAACGAAAGTGCTATAGTGCATTTTTTTCCTAACTTTTTCTCAACTAAACACTGCCTTAAAAAAAAGATTTAGTGGATGGTGATTCCAATGCTTCATACTCCTATGAGACAACAAATTAGGAGGTGTTTAGATTCTAAAATTTTTAGGATTTTAGCACTGTAGCAGCGAGGAATCTTTTACAATAAGTGTCTAATTATAGCATAAGTAGACTCAAAAGATTCGTCTCGTGATTTACAGGCAAACTGTGCAAACATGCAAAAGTTTCGTCTACATTTAATGTTTCATACATGTGCCGTAAAATTGATATGACAGAAATTTTAAGATTTTGGAGAGGAATTAAACACCCCCTATGTCGTGGTAGTTTGGTTGTAGGAATAGATTTTTCTGCAGGATCACGTGGTGGTGGTACAGAGCATCGTAATTGGCATTACGTGGTATGCTTCAAAGCGCTGAGCTGCCATTGTTGTTGGCTTTGCTCTCACAAGTTATTGTAGAAACAGCCAAAACAGTTGCAGCCAAAATTAGATTAATTGTTTCTACAACTTCAAGAGGCGATTCAATTAATTTGAGAGACAAAATTACCATGGCAACAACATGCATGTCTAGTTCATCTCAGGAATGCACAAACTTGTCATAGCCCAGTCACACACGCATAAAGGCTGCGTTCGGTTGATGTGAAAAGCGCTTATAAGCGCTTATTTTTCAGCACTTCAGCAGTATTTTTCTCTCACAAGATTTCAGCACTTCTACAGCACTTCAGCGCGTGTCATAGCCCTAAGGATTATTAACAACAGATCTTCGTGTGTATATATATATATATATATATATATATATATATATATATATATATATATATATATGAGGGTGTTTAGTTCCTCTCCAAAATCCTAAAACTTCCGTCACATCAATTTTACGGTACATGCATGAAACATTAAATGTAGACGAAACTTTTGCATATTTGCACAGTTTGCCTGTAAATCGCGAGACGAATCTTTTGGGTCTACTTGGGCTATAATTAGATACTTATTGTAAAAGATTTTTCGTTGGTACAGTGCCAAAATCCCAAAAATTTTGAGATCCAAATACCCCCTATGTCCAATCTTAGCTAGATTCACCAAAGATGGTATAGCAGTCATCCTGGTCCATGTCAGAGTTCACACGGTGCAATAGCTAGTAACTATGAATTAAGATAAGCAGCAAAGTCTTGTTTGCACTGTAGCCATATATTGATTGCCACACTTACCAAAATAGTTCCGACACTAATGTGAACATTCATAAGGTCACAAAAAAAAAAAATAACAAGAGTACGCATAACTTCGATAGAATAGCTAGCAATATTTGAGCGAAATTAAAGGTGATACATAAAGCAGCACTTTGATCCATTCCACCACCGACGGCACTGAAGGATGGACCATGCCCAGTGAACACAGATTTGCAGGAACTTGAGCAAAATAGAAACATTCATCTGGGCACTTCCATCAAGCATCAAGATACACACGCACCTTTTTTCATTTCATCATCGCCCACAAACCCCTGAGGATCATCCTAGCCTCTTCATCATTTGGATCCATACCATGAACGTAGTTGGAAGGATCATAGATATCAGCATCACTATCGAGCTCAGAGTCCAGGTCGTAGTAAACACCATACCCCTCGCCATCGAACTCATCCTCACTCTGGGCCTGGGAGCCATTGTCCCAAACAGGATCTGAAACTATGAATTCATAGTCATCAGTTGAGTCATTGGGGAGCCTCAGTGTCTTGATACCAGCACACTTTGCTCGGAGGGTGTTGTCCATTTCGACGTTGAAGCAATGGCGTATGTCCAGGGACTCCAGATGACAGCAGTTGTCCAGGATAGCTGTCAGCCCTTCATTGGTGAGGTTATTGCCAAAGATCTGCAGGGAACGTAGTTCAGTCATTGTTGCTATGCCCAGGGCTTCCCCATTCTTGTTGTAGTCAACATCTTCAAAACTGTAGAACCTGTGTTTGCTGAGCCTGAAGCGTTTGAGGTGTGGACAAGACTTGCCAACAGTCTCGAAAACTTCCTGCCCAAATACATTTTTTGAAAGTGAAAGCTCAAGCTCTTCAAGCAAAGGGAGCTTCTTTATTGCCTCTGCAAACCCTTCATTTGAGACATCATAGCAAGAGATCAGGCGAAGACTCTTCAGTGATGGTGCCCTGCAAAGACAGCATTTTATCTTAATAAACAACTGACGAACTATGATGCTAAAAGAAGAAATATTACATTATACTGAATCCAAATAAAACATGCAAGGACAGATCCATTCTTATTACAACATATTTGCACAGAAGCAATCACCAATATGTAACAAAACGTTTAGAGGTGAAATTCTAATAATCGAGGAAGTTTAGAGGATGCTAAAATACCATCACCATCTCAGCATTTAGAAGGCTAACTGGAAAATGATTTAACTGTCAGATTTCAAATGAGGAAAATGTCAGTTAGCCTCTAGCCACTACTTGTAGCATAAATGCTGTACTTTGGCACCTAAAATTCACCTGAATTCTGTTGCAAAGTTACTCCCTCCGTCCCAATGAATATGCAATTCTCACATCCCGAGAAGTCAACATTAGCAAATTTTGACTAAAGTTATATGAAAAAATACTAACTCTTATGAGACAAAATAAGTACCGTTAGATCGGTTATGAAATATATTTTCATAATAAATTTATTTCGAGACATAAATCGTAATATTTTTTGCTATAAACTTAGTCAAAGTTGATATAGTTTGACTGGCACGTTCCCCACAATTGCATAATCAATGGGACGGAGGGAGTAATATGTAATTTATTATAGGAAGTTCCATCATTTCACCTAATACTGCACTACTGCTAATGCTTCTAGTCACTGATGTCTATCTTTTGAACATGAATGCAAATCTGTCTTGAAGTAGCTTTTGTTTTAGACCAAACCAAAGAAGAATGTTCTTACGTTCGAAGAAGCTAATATTGCCAAATTAATACATAAGCTGACACTATTGTAAGTTATGTTGGGAAAAGAACATAATTTTTTCTATGGGGCTATGTGTGATTGTGCGCACTTAAGTCGGCAAATGATGAGAATTCAACTGTGTAAACTGTTAAGTTGAAGCAATCTGACAGATAACCCCATAGAGACATATATGATGTCACCCTACGACCTATGACACTGTTTGATTTATCATTTCTAATTTGTTATCCACATGTTGCCAATCCCAATGCTATGATATATGATGATGATAAGTTTCCCAGATCCATGATCAGACATTTTCAGTGTTACACCAACATATTATTGGTAGTTATTTTCATCAAATGTGACATAACAGTAGGAGCGACCCCTGTACTTGGTAGTCTTTTCTGTTCTTAATACATTTTCAGTAGGGGGCAACCCCTCCTGTTTCTTAAAAAGAAGTATGCATAACACTAACAGTGATCACCCCCCTTATATTCACTCTGCCAGGAAGAACTAATAGACACAAGTATGCTTATTAAAGGTGTCAACAAAATATAATCGATAGCAGAAAAAAAGAAGGTAAAATGGTACTGAAGACTAATGCTCAGCAGCACGAGTTTATGCCTCTAGTCTAGTTGTTATTAGTACAAGCTAGGAAATTAGGAGGAATTACTCCTTTTACCATTTGAGAAAAATAAAACTCCGATTAGATGAAAGTAACCGCCCATCCACAACCATATAGTACGATCAGAATTCAGAAGCACCCGTGATACAAGACGATCCAAAATCTTACAATATTATTGTAGGCCAACAACGAATCCATCCAGAGTCTTTTTTTTTGTGTGTGTGTGTGGATTAAACACGAGCGGGATTAAAACCCTAGCTAGGAATTGGAGACCCAGAGCAGAGGAACGAATTTCTTACTGCTCCCCAAGGAAGAGGAGGAAGGAGTCGTCTCCGGCGTACTCGCCCCAGAAGGCCTCGCACTGGCCCCTGGCGCGGCGCACGGCGGCCTGCGCCATCCCGTGGAGGTCGACCTGGTTGAAGAGGTCGGCGTGGCCGCGCATGTCGATGCGGCGCCACAGCAAGGGGTCGTCCCGCGCGGCGCGGCGCCAGGAGCCGCACGCCTGGCCGGCGCCCATCAGGATCTCGACGTGGTCGAGCTTGCGGAGGACGGCCGTGATCGCGTCCAGCGGCAGGTCAGACCAGTTCCTCTTGCTCTTCCGGCCGCTCCTGCTCCTACGGCCCCGCCCGTGCCCGCGGCCGCCACGGCGGCCCGAGGAGGAGGAGGGCATTGTTGGCGGTTGCCGGTGGGGGTGAGGAGAGGTTGGGTTTCGCAGAGGGAATACGCGGGATTATGGAAATGTGCAATGGAACCGCCGTGTGGTTTCTCGTGTTTATGTGGGCGATTTTTTTGTTCAAAGGAGAAAATCACGGAAAGGAGAAAATCGGAATGAATGATATTTATTTGTGATTGTTTTCCGTTTTTGAAGATCCGTGTTTAATTTGAGATGATGATTGATTAATTAAAAAAATAAAAGATATCAAAGGGTTAGATGGCTCCCTTTTAGTGCCCAACTATATTGAACTGATTCAGTATTTTTATGTAAAATATCATTCATTAATAAAAATTGGCATGCTTCTGAACGCAATATGTCCTAATTTCCTGATACATGCATGGATTCTCAGGTTCATTTCAGGAGCTAGTATACATATTCAGTAGCCACGAGCGTAGCCCATGCATGGATGCAACTCCATGGGCCTCGTCAGCATCCAAATTTTCAGCACTATTTAGCATAGAACCAAATACCCAGAAGGGCCTAGGGCTGTCTTTGATAATTTCAAAGCTCCTCAGGTTTGGGCACTGATAAGTTGCACGGCCACGTATACTTCCACAAGCAGAAAGCTTCATCTCCTCAAGCAGAGGGAACATGTTTTCTTGGGAAAAGTATAATTTATTACCTACCTAAACTATAATGTTGTCTATTTTTTTTTCTGCCTAATTTAACCTCCCTCAAGTTTTGAAAAAAAACATAGTGGTTTTGATGTGGTTTTGCTGATGTAGCTCCACGTTAGAGGAGTAAATTGAACTAAGTGGAAAGTTCAAGGAGGTACATGGGACTAGAATACTTTTATAGGAACATATCTTAAAAATTATTAGAAAAATTAAAATTATCAAATATATATTTTAAATATAGGCAATTAAAAATCCTAAAACCTTGTTCAATATTTCTGCAGGGAAGGTGGCCGGTCGGAGGAGGATGAAAGACGCAGAACAGGAACCAGCCGGGGCAGACGCTACGCTTCAGGGGGGACGCCGCGCCGCGCAGGGGCGCCGTGCCACACATGGGAGCCACGCCAGGGGGCGTGGGGAGGGCGTGCCGCACCGCGTAGGGGCGGACGCTACCGGGTGCGGGGACGCGCGCCACCGGGGGTGGGAACTCGCGACGCCGGGGGTGGGAATACACGACGCGTGTGAGTGGAGGGGGTGAGCGAGGGGAGCGCGTGGGCATGGGATGACCGCGCAGTCGGTCTGGGTCGCCCCGGTCCCTTCAAATTGGTGGTATCTGAGAACCTGCATCCACAAAGCATATTCTGTCTCAGGTCGACTCAATTTTACCATCCACGAACCAAACAAATATCCTAACTGAGTTGAACCCAGGATGGCCCGATATATCCCCAAACCAAACAGATGGTAAGAGAGTTAAAAAAAAAGTGTATAAGGCAACTCCTAGAATTCGCCACCTGGGACACGCGTCCTTTTACACGCACACTACCGGTACGGTGCTCCAGAGAGTCGAGAGAAGTTGCTAGGTAATTACCATGTAATAGCAACGAAACGATGTGATCGCATACATGCTCTTAGTTAATAGTATATTAGTATAGTATAAGCTAGTACGTTTTGTTATCTTTCTTCCGATTAGAGACTCCCCAAGATGGATGCTGAGGAATGAGAAATGACGTGTCAGGTACTCTCTCCGTCCCACAAATAAATAAACATTTTTGACTTTTATCTTTCTTGTTTGACCAAACAGTTTTAATAAAAATAATTTATTTTGTTATGGCTTATTCAATTACTAGAGATATTTTCATAACAATGTATTTATTTTATTGTTTGCATAAAAAATTTAAATAAGACAGATGGTCAAACAAAAATCATAAAAGTAAAAAACGTTCATTTATTTGTGGAACGGAGGGAGTACACACATTCGGGAGAAACACGGCTAAAGAAGTAGACTTCTCCTACTCCTACTGTTTTTATTTAGTAGGAAAATATTATCAATAGTTGTAGCAATCAACGGATGAAAATATTATTTGGAGACGTTTAATAAAGAAAATTGTATGCTAAATTTTGAATAACGAAATATCAGAAGAATCTCACATCATTAACTTAAAAGAATCCTAAAATTCTGTTTGTGAAAATTTAGTGTCCGAACAGTCGGCGCGTCTTGCCGGCCGGGGAGAATGTTCCAATGGTCCATTCCATCACGTGGGCAGCCGGGCCATCAGGGCAGGCTATCCGATAGATATATCCATTTTATCCGTCTGGTACGGTGGTTCCGACGGTAGGAATTAGGCTGCGTTTAATTCATAAAAATATTTTTCTCTTCCCATCACATCAATTGTACTTTCTATCTGTATGGAGCACTAAATAAAATAGCAGCTGTTGCATGTTTGCACTTTTTGTCTGGCTACCTCGAGATGAATCTTTTGAGTCTACTGGGGCCATGATGGGACAAAAGTTATCAAATACAAATAAAATTGCTACAGTGCAATTTTTCTCCACTTTTGTCAAACTAAACGAAGCCTTAGTCAGTCACTCTCTCATATATAGTTGACAGTCAGTCCCCTCTTCTCCCAACATTAGATTCGGCGCCACCGTGCCAAGCCCGATCGAGCTCGACGACGACGACGACGGCGTTTCCTGAGCTAGCTACGGTAAATTATTAATTAACCCCTGATCGATCTGTTTCATGCATGCCTCGTAGTAGTAACAATTAACGCAGAGGCAAATAAAGCTGCATGATGCTAACGAACTACTTACTACTAACCCCGTTTTCTTCGTTACCCGTTCCAGGTGTTTCTGTTGCCAAAGAAACAACAGCAGCAGCAGCAGATATGGAGCCAGCACCAGCAGGGACTCCCTCCGTGCCTGGCCCTGACGGCAGGGACTGGGCGGAGCTGCCCCTGGACGCGCTGGTGCTGGTGTTGGCAAGGCTTGGCCCCGTGGAGATCCTCATGGGGTCCGGCCTCGTGTGCCGCTCATGGCTGCAGGCGGCCAAGGAGCCTTCCCTGTGGACATCCCTGGACATGGCGAACCACAGGGTCGTGGAAGAGATGGCCGCAGGCGTCCTGCGCGAAATGGCCAGGGTCGCCTTGGACCGCTCCAGGGGCCGGCTGCAAGTCTTCTCGGGAAAGTACTTCGTCACCGACGACCTTCTCAGGTACATATCGGCCGCCGGCAAGTCGTCATCAGCATCGTCGTCGTCGTCTCTGAGGAGCCTTAGCCTCGCGTCGTGCGACGGGGTGTCCAACAGAGGGTTCACCGAGCTGGTGGCGAGGTCGCCGCGGCTGGAGGAGCTCTCGCTGGAGCTGTGCCCGAACGTCGGCGGCCGCCACGTGCTGGAGTGCGCCGGCAGGGCCTGCCCGCGGCTGCGGCGCTTCGGCCTGCGCAGGGAGTGCTTCAGGTTCTCGCTCAACTACTCCCGGCGCACCGCCGAGGCGCTCGGCATCGCGGCCGCCATGCCCGGCCTGCGCAGCCTCACCCTCGTCAGCTGCAACATCAACAACGACGAGCTCGTCGCCGTCCTCCACGGCTGCCCAAGCCTGGAAACGCTCTGCCCGCGTGATTGCTACAAATTAGTCATCGCTGATGCCTCGCTCCGGGACAAGTGTGCCGGCATCAGGACGCTGACGCTTCTTGACTCCCGAGTTTGATTTGATGATATATCCATGCGGCCGGCTGGCTTAAGATTTTAATTTCCTCAAGGCTTCAACGTGCTATATGGTCGTTTTATGTTTTAGTACTAGCTAGTGTATATACCTCTATGTACCAGATTATAGTGTGTCTTTAGTTTCTTTGTAACAATAGTACAGCTACACAGTACACTGCGTTAAAACACACAGAGAGAAAAGAAGCTCTTTCTTCTTTCAACCAGCTTTTTTTTTAATTTTCAAGATACTCATATGGTCATTTTTTGTCCCGCTTTTTTTTTTTTACTTTCTATAAACTACCCTCATGTCCTGCGTATCAGGTTACCCAGATTAATGACCCCATGATCATATAAATTAGACAAAATCATGCCCAACGATTATAGTAGGTACAATTCTAAGATGCCCAGCGACCTCCTCCCTTCCCTTGGGCTCCTCGCGACGGCCACGGCCCCTCGGCTCCTCCTCGCGACGGCGACAGCTCCTCGGCTCTTCCTCGCGGCGACCCCGGTTCCTTTTCGCGACGGCGATGGTACAGGGAATAGGGCTGTGGGGGCTAGGCTAGGTCATGTGTCTATTGGGATAGGTAAGAGTTTATGGAGGTCTCACTCTTCTATGATATGGGTCTTTCCTACTACTCCTCTCTTCTTGTCGTACTCGTCTTTGCAGTGAAGATAAGAACCACTAAATCAACTAGCACTACCATTTTAGACCTATACATGCATAGCATGACATCTTCATCACATTGGTTTATGCCAAAATGGAATGTCCACACCTTTCCCCTTGCTAAGGTTTATGTATTGTAACTCCATGTTTCAAAACAAACTTGACATGTACGCCAAGGAAGCATGACAAAAACTTAACCACCATGAACCAACCACCATATATATCTTAGCCATAGAGGCACAACCATAGTAATAATATAAGCCACATGTGCATTAGTCCATGCAAAAGCTGATATATTAGTATATTCCCTTTTTCTAAAAAAAATAAAATTATAAGACATAATCCTCACCAATAGATCACTGGCACCATACATCATGTATATCAAGGTAATAACTTTTATACTCCCACTATTAGATCACCAATACCACTCTGATAGGCTAGATTAAAGCCACACTGATCAACACCGTAACCTTTAAAGCCATAAACTCATGGAAATAATGCTATAAAGCTTTTTTCAACTTCAAGAGAAATTTTAGCATCCAAGCTAATACCAACTCGCAACACTAAGCAAACATTAAGTATTAGGAAAAAAAAGAGATTAAAGCCTACTCCTTAGCAACATGGTTGTAAGCATATCTAGGAATCTCTCAAAACTACACTAAGTCTTGCTCTCATTACATCTCTCATACTAGCACAAAACTAGAGAATGATTTGCATGAGAAGACCCTAAACCCGACTAAGAGCAAACCAAAATAGCATTAATATGTATAGACTATAAGACAAAACATATAATGACCCACCCATCTGATATGTCGAGAGCAAATAGTTAGAATGCACGGAATGGAGGCCAACCCATTCGTCATTCAACCATTTCCTTCGAATATAGATGCTTGGGTCAACCTAACACTCGAGAAACCTCACTTGGCAAAGCAGTGAATATGTTGTGGGGGCCCTCCACTCAATCCATCTGCAAAGCCAAACAATACCTACTGTCTATAAGAATTTCAAGGGTCCTATAGATGAAAAACAAGAATAAAAACTATCACAACCCAAGAAAAGATAACAATAAGAAATTAAAGCATCACCACAAATAAGATAAGAATGTAAATAGCAATATCAACCAAATATAAGGTGAGGCAAGACACAACATGGTAGAAGAAACCCAATTCCCAGCCTACAAGTGCAAGTGTGTCAAAATTTTTATAGCATGTCAAGTTTTAATAAATCCTAGAACCTATAACCTAAGCTCCGAATACCAACTGCAACACCCCAAAATCTAAATATCTGAGATGCCACCACAAGAGGTAGAACCTAGAGATCACAGCAACAATTTTGGCAGCATCTCCTCTCAAAAACAACGCGGAAGCAACAACATATAGAGATGAATAAATAAGCTCAACCAACAAGGTATAACACCCTAATGAGTAGATAAGCATCAAGAATAGGCTATAGGAAAAACAATACCGACAAGAACCACAAGTATAAGCCCTCTTCTACACACCTCCTTACTACAATTCATATTTTCTAACATTACATTGTGGCATTAGTGTGCAAAGGTGCTGCTACTTTTCCACCCTTCAAGCAAAGACACTTGAGTACCTGGAAAGATAGGAAAGGGGGGTGAGATATAAAATCTCAGCAAGTAAACTGCTTTAACAAGCTATTTAATTGTTGATTAAGCATCAAATTGAACCTCTTTATATGTAAGCCAACAATAAGTCATGAGATGTGTCCATCAAGATACAAACGCATATATGGTAAAGTTTAAAAACCATCAAGGCCATGAGATAATTCCAATAAGTGTTACATCCTCATTTAAGGTAAATTAGTCCTCACCAAACCATGGGAAAGCATAGCTTCTCACAAACTTTCCCAAACCTTAGTATGAGGCTTTCATACCTTATTCCAAAAATCATAATGCATATGCAATGCAAATGCCATGTCTCCTGCCTTCATACCCAACAAGGTATAAAGCCGCTTCGTTGTGCCCAATAAACGATGTTGTACCGGTACGGTCGTGCTATAAACAGCGACATAACTCCATATGCCAATGTATGAATGAGTGAGATGCAATGCAAAGCCACAAAAGAAAGATAAATAATAACATAACACCATGAGCATCTCTCCATGTAATCAAGCCATATCCCATTGAATTAACATAAGCATCATCAAACAATAAACATAAACACCGTAGTCATCTCTCCATAAGACAACAAGCCATATTCCATTGAGTTAACCAAGAGCATCCTTTTTTTAGATAATGGAATAAGGTTCTAGCCTCTATAAACCATATGTAAAGGAACAAATATATATTCACATAGAAAGCATAGAGGGCAAGTCAAGATGAATGAAACATGGTTTGAAAGGCCATTGTGTATTAGTCGTAGTTCTGAATTTTTAAGGTGGAGTTAGATAGTAAATAACAAGTTAAAGCTTGTAGCAAACCACCGCTATGTTTACTTGCCTCCGGTGAAGGGATGACCGCTTTAGGCGTGATTCGGAGCACTACTATGGTAGCAAACAAATATATTTCTGAAATCTAAACAACAAGGCCTACAACTTTCATGAAGGGATTATATTTTTATCATGCCTTTAAGATGGCCTAAACTGCTGTTGAAAACAGACTTCAAAATCTGTCCCAAAAACAGAGACAACAGGCTTTCCATGATTATATCTCCATATCCTTATGGCTAAAAATTCTAAACTTTCACCAGATATCAAATCATTTTATATCCTACAACTTTCATATTACTCAAATTTGCATATAAGGTCATAAAAAAGGCATAATTAATGAGCAAAGCTTAACTGAAAAATCTGCAGAGAAAACAGTACCTCTGACTTTGAAAATCTATATCTAAAGTTGTACTTATCCAAAAGTAGTGATTCTTACCAATTTAGAAAGCCAAGACAAACCAATACAGGTCTCTTATAATTTGTAAGGTCACATAATGCCTCTGAAGACCTCGAAATTCACTTAGATCCAGTTTTGTCCTGAACTTTGATAGGGAACAGTAGCTGGCTTATAAAATCCATATCTCTCAAACCGCTTGGTCTAAAATCACGAAATTTCACGAGCTGATAGATATAAAGGCCCTCTACAACGTTTCTATTATCAACTTCTAGAGAAAAAGTCATTTAGATTATCAAAACTACACGAACAGAAGCTCTGCTCGAGCCACAGGACAACAAACCCTAAATCGATCACTAAATGGTGTTTCCCCCACAAGAACACCAAGATCCATGACCAAGAACCATCTAAGCACTTCAATTAATAGTAATAAAGTGGATTCACCTCACTTTGGATATTCCCCAAACCTAGGGCAGCAAGAAACGAAGGGGAGAGAGCTGATCTACACCAAGTTGAGAGAGGCTCCCTGGAGAAGAAAACAAACAAGGGGAGGGCAGAGAACATCGTTGGGGGGAGGGTGGAGAGAGTTCTAGAGGTGGGGAGCAGTTGGGCTGGTTGGGCCTTGCCCCTTCTAATCCCTATCCTTTGGTTTGTTTTTTTTCATGTGTCACAGACATGTGCTGTCAACTAGTTCAATGTTGTCGAAACGGTACCTACCAGGGCCCTCATTGGCACTCCCAACGGGATTCAGACCCTGTCCAGGAGAAGCCAATGGCGACTCGGAATCGGACGACTTAGGTGGATTTTAGTGGAAAGTATCTCCTATAAACTAGAATAGGACACTCTCTCTTGGATCCTACTAGTACTTGAAACGGCTCTCGGCCCTCTTGTAACATAACCCAATGGGCAAGAGAGATTTTCTCTAGACAGGCACTTCAACAGATAACACGATCCAATGCAAAGGCTAACACTGACTGGACGTAGGGCTATTACTCGATTACGAGGGCCTAAACCAGTATAAATCGTTTGTCTTCGCATTCACGGCCGAGTTCCAGAGTTCACCGAAGCCCGAGCAATTGTCCTGGGACCCCCGTGATAGGCTATCAGTCGTAAAACACTGACAAATGCCTCTTTTGCTGGTACAACATGGGACTAACAAATGTGGTCTACGAAATGATAATGGTTGAACTTGTATTAGGTGTCATCTTGTAAAGCTTGACTGTGTGTGTAAGGCTTAGATTTTATGTATTGTTTAAGGATAAGTCTATATGTACTGTGTAAGCCTTAGACTTGTACTGCGTAAATCCTTGAAGTAGCTGTATTGTAAGGCTTTAAACTTGTTATGTTATGGCTTAGAACTTACCTTAGTTTAATGCATGCATGTTGTCTCACCTAAATTAGCACACGTCATTTTTTCCCTTTATGTCCAGATCTAATTTAGCAAAGCATGTACCGTATAAAATTTGGGGTACCACCTCTTTTTGCAACAGCATATGGTTACAAGTTTACCGCTTCTCTCAGTTTGCAACAGCAGGTGGAGGTAACCTTACTCGAAAGTGATCATATTCAACCCATCCTCTTATATCCCTATAACTAAACAGAGAAGTGGAATGAACCCATCCCTCTAACCAAACAAGAGCTGGGTTCAACCCATCGCACAAAATTAGAATGGAGCCAACCCATTTGTAACAGAACCGCCTAAATCATATGGCCCACAGGCACTTGTCATTGTCACTAATGACCTCTAAAAGCCGGGCCCGTGTCCCAAATGATCTAGAAGGCCCTGCCAAGTTACATCAGCACCCGTTTCTTCGACAGGATCCCATTGCGAAGCCACTACAGGATTACAACATTTTATAATAAAATTCATCAGAGTAAAAGTGCGAAAGATTTAAATAGTACTTAGATTACAAACCGGTTGTCCAAATAGAATTCAAGTGCAGTTATTACAGACCATAATTAAAAATAGTAGCAGTAGCAGTAAAACAACCATACAACATACTAAGATAGATGATAACACGAACCCTGCCCACGGGTTCAACTTCACTCTTCCTCGCTACCGTACTGGATGATGGTCACACAGCAGGGAGCGAGACAGACCTCCGGCTGCTGACTACATGCAGTAGGGGTTAACAAACCCTGAGTACTGGGGTACTCCGCAAGACTTATCCGACTAAAGAAATGGGAATGAGACTTAGGAATGCAGGCTGAGAGGAGTCAAGGTAAGGCTTTAGTAAGAGTCGAAGTATTTTGCGAAAAAGCAATACTAATTCTATTTTCAGAATTTTAGTCAACATTATTATAATCAACATCAATAGTTCTCAATTCTTTCACATATATCCTTCAATTCCAATTACTTATTCATTCTAAAAAACATTCTAGTTCCGAACCACTCTTCGCCGAATGGTCGGAGGATCAAGTCTCCATAACAGAGGAGGAACGACGATTCGAATCGATTAGTATCCAGCTGGGGATATTCCTAACCACACTGCATATGTAGCACCTAAGCTTCCATATACCAACCCCGTCTACCACGGCTTTTCTATCCCTGAACTGCGCCACTCGAGAGCACAGTACTCTTCTCCTATCCAGGCACGTCGGCCACGAGGGTACACGCTACTCTCGCCATCTCTCCACTCCTAGTGCGTGGTTGTCGATTGAAACAATAGAGCGACCGGAGATAGGGCTTCCCGGATTATATGGCTAGTTGCAGAGTCTCGATCCAACAGGCCTACAACGAATGGTCCCTACTTTCATTTTCCGGTGGCGACAGTGCATTGGGACTCTAACCCAAGTGCAACTGTCCCATCGGATTTTTAAATCTCTTTTCCGTCGGTGACAATATGTTGGGGCTCTAACCCAAGCTACGATCACCGAGCAGAAAATCCCTTCCCGTCGATGACAGTGTACTGATCAGGTGCACAACCGCCGAACAAGAATGATACCAATACCCTCTTCATGATTTAATCAATACATATATCACCATAGCTCAAAGTAGCATTTTATGTAAATCTATTTTATATAAGTAGGGCTAAACATTTTCAAATATTTAATAAAATGGGCTTACGGATATTTCAGTGGTCAAGGATGGTAATGCATCAATTGAATTATCAATCAACTCCTATCAACTTAAGGCAGTAGATTAACTCAAGTTATAAAATTTATAAATCATAAGGAAGGGGCTGAATGCACCGGAACTTGTCTTGGATTGCGTAGAGAGTGGGATCGGGATCGGTGCCGCAAATGTCGAACCCCTCAACCACCTCGGGATTCACCTCCTCAGCAGTAGCCTCAACTTTGACTTCTTCGTTCACGGGCACTACACGTATGTAAGGATGCATGCTTTAATGCTGGTGCAATAATACGGTACATAAAATAATAAACATAACAATCTACGGACACCACTATCCTTCACAAGGTATCCAAGGTAACTATTTCTAAAAATTTGCCTTAGGTCACAGGAGTGTTTGACCTAAGACCACAATCAATCCAAAATCCACACTAACCCTAAGTGATTAAGGTTTTCTATTTATTTAATTAATCAATCAATCAAGCATTTAATTAATAAATAATTAAACTATTCTCATTTGATGCCAAACTTTACCAACAGATAGCTCTTAACCTAAAACAGTAGCAAAATAAATTTTATGATTTTTGGAGTTACAGAGAATTAATTAAAATTGCGCAAAATTACATTTATCAATTAATCTACAGATTTTTAGCTCTTATAGAAAGTGTCCAAAGCATACATTTAATATTTTTATTAAATACTACATACTACAGGAAGCATACATAAATATTTTCATAATTTCTCATGCAGTAAATAATTCTACACAAAAATGATAAGGTATAGCACTATTCATTCTAAATAGAAATAGAAAAGCCTTTGAAAATTCCCCAGGAAAAATAAAGACACAATCACCCGAAGCGGCCCAGTAAGCCTGGACTGGCCCAGCACGGCCCGCGCGCCCACGCGCGCGCTCTCCCTCTCATAGGGCCGTTGATAGGGCATCCCCACCTGTCAGCTCCCTCTTTCTCCTCTACTCGCTCGACCGAGGCGCCGGCGAGCGCCGACCGGCAGCTACCCGCCGCTCCGCGACTCCTCCGCTGAAAGTAAGACTACCTACGCGTTCCCCCGGACCTCGCGCACCTATTGATGCAGGTGTTCGGGCAACCTAGAGCTAGCAGCGGCCATGGGCTAGCGTCAACAGGACGGTAGAGTTTAGGGAAATGGCTCGGGAGGGACGAGGGACTCACTACGGTACTAGACCGATGGTTGGTTCGGGCGGAGACGAGGTGTAGAGGTGAGCTTGACGACGACGACGGACCCCGGTGGCTCGGAACTGACGGCGAGGCCCTGTTCCGGCGATCCTAAGGGACCAAACAAAAGATTGTTGCGTGCATGAGAGACTAGATCCAACCCCGGAGCCAAAACATGCCTAAGAATGACCAAAGCTTACCCAAGAAGCTCGGCTCCGAAGATGAAACCCCACGGCGGAGCTCCGGCCGGAACCGAGAGAGACGACAACGACCTCCGGGCGACCTCGTCGACGACACCCCACCAAACAGGACTCAAACGACGCGCAAGGGATTTAGGAGGCTAGCAACGCGACCAATTGCACAGTGGTGAAGCAACGGCGGCGAGTTTGGTCGGAAACCGAGAGATGTTCGCCGGCGACCGAGGAGAGGAAAAGGAACGGGACGGGTGCTCGTCGCCTTCTAAGGACAGGGAAAGGGGTGGATAAGCTCGGGCGAAGTCCGGGGCCCCTTGTGCTCGTAGCTCGACGGCGATAGGGCATTGCCCCGGCCGGATGACGCCGGCGCGCGGCGCGGCGCACGCGCGCATGCGCACGGCTCACGCGGCAGGGAAGGGGGTCCGGTACTGTTGATTCTCCCCTAGAGTCAACACCTAAATGTGCTATGATCACTCTATTCCCTGTAGCGACTCGAAATTCCCCAAAAATAAAAGTTACAGAGAATTTTGTGAAGAACATTTTTGCTTTTTGAACTATATTCAAATTCTGCATATTTTTGAAAATAACAGAAAGGGGGTGAATCTTGAATTCGAATTTTAAACTTAATTCAATCAAATTCTTCAGAGTTTTATATATAACCTGAAAATATGTAAACATGAAAGTTGTTCAACTTGCCAAGATCTACAACTTTCATTAAGGGTATTTGGTCAGATTCCTAATAATTTTTGAAATGGCATTTCAAATTCAAATTTTAATTCATTGTTTTGAGTTTAATTTGAATTTCCATGATAGAACTTCAAAATCTCCAAAAATTAAAGTTGTTCTATTTTAAAAGATATACAACTTTTATTAATACGCTTTCATCAGATTCCTTATATATTTTGAATTAGGTTTTTGGGGCCAAATTAGGGCTTAAATTGAATTTCCCTTTTTAATTTCATTTTGATTTCCAAACATAGGGTTAGTTGCACAATCATTACCAAACATAATCAAGTCACTCTAGAAGCTCTAAGCACAATCACATGCAGGCAATTAAATTAAATATGATGACATAGCAGATTAATTAATTGTAATAACAGAGGTATTACACCATTCCACTTCATCCCCAATCCAAACACACAATAAGAGAGAGACAGAGAAAGGCATGACTGCAGTGCTTGCCCTGAGTCGTCTAGGTCGACTTCCTACTCGGGCATGCCATGGCTGCCCTGCTACTTCTTTGCCTTCTGTAGTGCTCAAGTCTGCTCCTCGGTTCCTACAGCAACGCTTATGCATCTCCGGATCATATTTGACTTCTATTGTTGATTATTCCCTAGGGAACAAGGTGCAAGTATTTTACAAAATTTCCAATCTAGTCATATTATTTCAATTCCTACGTCTATTAGTGATATTCGTGCTAGCAATGTTAAAAGACTGGTTGAGGAAGGCAATTTACTTGTTGATAACGCGAGATAAATTCAGATTGCATCGGCCAACATATTATTCCCTGTCAAGAGGCTGATGAATGATGATAATATTTTGTCAAATTAGAGCTTTCCCAAGTGTTTACCTTGGATTCTATATCTACTGGGTTGCTTTACTTACTTTATATTTAGTTTAAACTTGGTCCTTGAATGAGATACAGAGTATGTAATTATTTTGGGTTTAATAATTGAGACCAAGATTGAAAGATATTGCACATGCTGATGTTGGTTTTATGATCCATTCTAAAACATGTGGCAAGAAAAAAAATTGCAAAGGTATGACTGCAAGGATCGATGTCAAATCCGATCCTTATGTTTGCTTGATTTTAAGGCCGAGTCCACAAAAGAGTCGGCTAAATAAATCAAAGTACAACACTTCATCTTTTGTGATCATGATTTTGATATCTCTTGCTAGAGATTTTAGTGAAATTATTGATCACATGTCTTGCCATCTATTCAAAGCTTAGAAGAAGATCTCACAAATTGCAAGTGGCATAACTCGTTTGGTCATAATACTTCTAATTGCAATACGTTTCGTCAAATGATCCAATCAGCCATTGATATGGAGGAGGATTGGGATTTTTTGAAGTTCAACAAATGGATTAATAGAATTTAGTTGGCCTTGATGGCAAGCAGGTTTCAAGTTGGCTACCATTAGCTGGTTCACTCAAAGCTTAAGGCTCTCAAATGCTCAAGAGAGAGAGAGAGAGAGGGAGGGAGGGAGGGAGAGAGAGAGAGAGAGATGTGGAGCCCTCAAGGGAGAGTAATATAACAGAATCTTTCTCACCGAGACAACACAATGATTATTCAGACCCAAAAATTTCTTCTAAATGAACTTAGCACGTGTCGTTTCTCATTCGTCAGTAACCATTTCTGAAGAAAAGATCCTACTTGTACATAGAAATTACCTAGTATCATCATCGAGCACTACTACTGTGTAAAACAGGAGGCAAAGTTTAGGAGTTGTCTTACACAGTAAGAAGCCAATGTCCGGTCTCAAGTTTAAGGTCATGCCTTAACACTACTTCATAAAATCTTTTACAGGACGTTTTAAATTTTTGCAACAATTACAAGTTGCAGGAACTACAGATAAATTTCCACGACATTTTGTCGTCTCGTACGAAGCACTGTAATCACCATCCAATGGAAATCCCTTTGCAATGGAAAGGCAGGGATATGATCAGAAGCTCATGGCAGCAGCCTGAAGTGGTCCAGCGCCGATCGTCCGTCGAGACCCTTCTGCCTATAGTAGCCGAAGAACTCTACGGCGGTGACGCTCCTGTACCTCGGTGCCTCCGGCGGCTTGACGAGGTCAGGCAAGGGGCCGTACTCCCTGGTTGCCGCGGCGGCGGCGCCGGTGGGTTTGAAGAAGCAGGCCGCCGAGACCCGCGCGGCGGCGGCGCTGGGCACGGCCACCACCCGGTGCTCGACGCTCTTGAACCTGTCGTTGGACATGAGCTGGAGGAAGTCGCCGACGTTGACCACGAGAGCCCCCGGAAGCGGAGGCACGTCCACCCATGACCCGCCGCCGCCGCCGTCGCCGAGGAGAGCCTGCAGGCCGCCCACGGCGCCGTCCTGCAGCAGCACGGTGAGGAAGCTGGGGTCGGAGTGCCTGGTGGTGCCCAGCGTGCGCCGCGGCTCCGGGCACGGCGGGTAGTAGTGGCACACGAGCTCAGGCCCGTCACCGTCGCCGTCGCCGGCGTCCAGGCAGCCGGCGTCGCGCTGCAGGTCGCCCGCGTGCTGCGGCGGCAGGCCCAGCGCCTCCGTCAGCAGCGCCAGCAGGCGCGCGCCCAGCGCCCGCACCTGCCGCGTGTACTCCGGCACGGTGTCTCTGAAAGCCGGCGGCATCTCCTCGGGCGCCGCTGCGGGCGACTCGATGAGGACGGTGTCGCGCCAGTTGGCCGCCGGCGACGAGAAGAGGTCGAAGTTGCACTCGTACCTCACGCGCCTCGCCGGGTCCCTGGTGTAGTAGCGCCGCCGCGCCTCGGCGGGCTCCTCGTTGAAGGCTCGCACGGACGCGAGCGTGCGGGCGAGGAGCGAATCGGGGACGCCGTGGTTTACGACCTGGAAGAAGCCCACCGTCTCCGCGGCCGCCTTCACCTGGGCGACCAGCTGCTGGTGCTGCTGGTGGGCGGCGGCGGCGGCGGCGTTGTTGCTGTTGTTGGTTGCTGAAAAGGCGGCGGCGAGGTCGATGACCGGGATGGTGGTGGTGGCGGCGGCGTCGTGGGGGTCGGGCGGGTGGTGGAAGATCGGCGGGACGGCGGTGATGCCCGCGTCGACAAGGCCCTTGACGCCGGCCTTGGTGTCGTCGAGGGCCTTCAGCTGGGTCAGGCGGTCGTTGCCGGCGGTGGAGGCCATGATGACTGGGGTGCTGCGAATGCGAGGCCTCGCGCGCGCCCAGTGGACAGTGGTAGATGAGGTCGAACGACCGTGGTGTGGCGTAGCAACTGCAACGCGGCCATGGCAAGGTCCACGCAAATGCCGAAAAAAATCAAGCAAGTCAGGCCGGCAAACAATCAGTGACGATCAGCATCAACATTCAACGCTCAGCAGAATCTCACGATGGTGAGTGATGGCACAAAACAGGCAAATAGTCCAAACAAACAATGCAAGGTCCGGTACGGTACACCGAGTGCACAGACACCTAGCAGGTTGCTACGGGCAGGGCCGTCTCCAGGAATTTGGTGCCCGAGAGCAAAATGTAAATTGGGACGCTCGGGTTCATCGGGGCTGGAATGTTGCGTCTATCACAGCGGCAGAATTACAAAATCAAATCACTGCGATTGCGAGTCATGTAGAAGCGATTGTGAGTTGCTACATTTTATGTCACAGGGGCTACCGTTAAGTCATATGTGGACTACATCGTAGTCAAGTCCAAATGAACCGATGATCTTGTAGCCGACCACAAGCTAGCTTTCGAAAAGCTCAAAGAGCACGACATCAAGCTCAAACTCGAAATGCATCTTCAGGGTTCCAAGGGTTATGTTGCTCGGATTTATCGTCTGCGAGCGCAGCATCGAGGCCCACCTAGCAACAAGAACACAGCGTAATCGATGAAAACCGATCTAGAGACCGATATGACTGATGTAGAGCTTATTCTTGGCCGGATAGACTCCCGAACACCTCTCGGAACACCCGTCGGAGAGGAGCACGTGGAGGTTGCCCTAGGACCAGCAAGGCCGCCTAGGACGCCGCAAAATCCCACCGGGAGAAGTGACAAACAACACTCGGGGTTGGAGAAGGAGTAAAAGGGGGTGAAAGGAGTAGTTGTGTTTTTTTATGATTGGATAGATGGGAACTCAATCAGCCGTGATCATCTCATATATACAGAGGGGTGGTCTTATCCCAGTAAAAACAACTCCTGAACGCGTTCTCCAAGTTTCCCACGTCGAAAACATGCCAAAAACCAATTTGGAAACTAAATCGGTTGGTAAGATATCTGGCTTGGCCGGTTCAGGACCCGGCTAAGCTGGTTTATGCAGGCTCGGGCAACTATCTCGACAGGCTGGTGGAGGAGACCTTGCTTAGCCGGTTTGGTGACCCGACTAAGCTGGTTCTAGGGGGAAATCCAGCTAAGCCAATTTCGGAACTGGCTAAGCCGTCTGGGTTGTGGCTCACCTTACTTGTTTTTTTCTCTGTATGTGTTTCTTATTATTTTGTCACGCTGCTTGGCTACCAAAACGCCCATGATCTGCACAGCTTGCTGGATATGGCCAAAATCCTCCTTTGGTACAATTTTGAGTGCCAACAAGATGAAATCCTGGCATCAGTAGTGGTGGGAGAATCTTTTTTTTTTATATGGACTACCGTGGATAGTCTAAGAACCGGAACGGAAATTGTCACATCTTTGATTGCATACCAACTTTCATTGGGCAGTGTTGTCACAAAAAAAAAAAAAAAAAAAAAAAAAAAAAAAAAAAAAAAATCATTGGGCAGCCCTTTGTCTAACAGCTGGAACTGGTGATGCCTCTTGGCTTTTGCGGCCGTGAATGATGAGAGGAACAGAGGGATAAAAGGCATTTGTAATTTTGTGGCTGATGCCTGTTGGCTTCTTGTTGACCTTTGAGTCATTGGAAGGAATACAAAAGGCCTATATCTATATGACCGTTGGCGGACGCGGTTTTTCTGCCCTCGAGGGCATGTGCTCTCAGCATCTTCACCATTGAACAGATTCGCATTGAGATATGCGTGGGCATACTTCTCAGTGTGAATCCAACAGTGAAAATGGTGAGGATACATGCCCTCGAGGGCATATTTTACTTTGCCGACTGTTGGCCTCCTGTTTGGTCTTTGTGTCGGAGGAAGAGCTAGCATAGAGACTCCATGTCAGATGAAATAAAGAATGGGATACAGGACGAATAGAAGACGAGACAACACAGTAATCGAATGGTTAGATTTAAGTGATGATATGGTTTTATATGATGTGGCCCTCATGTTCGCTAGGGTGGCCAGGCCCCAAGCCATCACACCGCCTGGGGGGAGGAGGAGGAGCGTCGCCGAGAGGAGGATGAGCGCAGTATTTTTCTTTTTCTTCGATCATAGTCGAGCGAAGAAGACGAAAGGAGAGAACAAAACCAAATGGTAGTATGATGTGGCCCTCGTCGGCTAGGCACTAGGGTGGCTAGGCCCCAAGCCATCGTGTCAGCCTCTCGAGAGAACCCTAGGAGGATGAGCACGATTTTTTTTTCCTTCAATCATAGTCGAGCAGAGAAGACGAGAGGAGAGAAGAAAAAAAAAAGGTGCGTAAATGAGGGTATATATGGTAGAAACAGGCTTTTATGGAACACCTCTTGAGGAGGTACACCAAAATGGTAAATCTAACCAACAGATCAAACATTTTGGTGAGGTGAATCCTAATTTCATAGAGCTAGACTGTTTCGATGACCAGTTTTTGATAAATCTGGAGCTCACACAACTCTGCCAAAAAGGCACTTAATGACTCTTGGTTGGCTTCGCCTATGGACGCTATATAGATTCTCAACAAAACTTGTCTTTCAAATGGCTAAGAATTGCAATGAAAAAAATGGCGTACATGTAATCCATAAAACCGCAAGGATTTTGCCCCAAAATCAAAATGGTTCTGCGTTACAACAATTACGTGGAGTGGGTCCTTCCACACGCCTTCAACCCCACCCCCCCACCCCCCCCCACCCCCCCCCCCCCCCCTCTAAAAAAAAACACGGTTGCTCAAGTGGATGCGGATGCAAGTTCTATGCTTTCATATGTACAGTTGATCGGTGTCGTGTATTTTGATGGCAACAGAGAATCCACATTAGCAAAATATCCACCATCGTCACTGGATGTTTCCCTGTTTACTGGCTTGTCAAGAACACTGTCCGGTATTGCGTCAAGAGTCTCCTCTAAGAATGTTTTCACTGTCTGCACAAAAGAACATCACACAGTTAATGCTTTACCCTTTACCATTTATAGGAACTTCTATTTTCGAAAAAAAAAAACTTCAAATATACAAGAGTTGTACTTTCCTCATTTTCATTTCAACATCAACATCAGCCTTAAAACTAATATTATGCCATTTGTTGTTTGAGTGGCGCAAATTTTAATGTGAGTGGGGGTGTGCTGGGGTTCGGGAAGGTTTTTTTGTAGCCCTTCCGTTTGGAAGTTCTTTCCTTTCTTACTGAAAGGAGGCACTCCTGCGTTGTTTAAGGGGAAAAAAACTAATACTATGCCGCTTGTTGTTTAATGTATTAATAACAAATGCATCATCATTCTATAATCATTTTCCGTTTGGAAGTTCTTTCCTTTCTTACTGAAAGGAGGTGTAGCACTCCTGCGTTGTTCAAGGGAAAAAAAACTAATACTATGCCGCTTGTTGTTTAATGTATTAATAACAAATGCATCATCATTCTATAATCATTTGTCGAAGTAGTGATATGGCAGGAGTGAGGTTCTATTAACGTACCTTGCAATGGCGCAATGCAGAGTCAGCTTTGCGTTTCCACAGGCTGTTGCCAGGTTCTGAGTGGAATAAGTTTAACAGTGGCTGTATCAAAATCAAGTGATTCCCTCTGTCATTAACAAGGTTAAAAGGAAGTGATCTCAAGTGTATACAAAACTGGAAAAGGCTAAATACAATTAGCACTAGAATTATATGTCTTGTTAAATACAAATATTTGAAAATGCATCTGCTACTTCTTAATTAGAGGGCAACAATACCAGGCCAAACATATAAATTTGCTAGATCATTAGACATGCTACGAGTAAGTTCATTTGGCAGTATCACAACTTTTGAGTAAATATCTCAGACATACTTATTCCTGATCTAGGGACAATTTTCTAATGACAGTTTTTATGCATTAAAAAGGTGCAAAACACTACAGCGTAACTTTGGCACAAAATTATTTTCCATTACACAAAAAAAACCTCTATCCAAATGTGAATGGAATAAATACAAGTGATTTCTTTATATGGTAGATTCAGATATCCTCCACTGGTCAGAGTGCCAGGCTCCATTTGACCAAAAAAATCCGGAGTATTTTTTGTCATCAAAATGTGCTCATACCTTGACAAGTTGTCTCACGTTTGGCCTGCTGGAGCCGTACTGGTCAATTATTGAATCACCATAAGCCTGGTAACTCTCAAGGATCTAAGGCAGAGAGTTCAGACAAAGGGAGAAATAGCTGATAGCTCAAATAAATATGTCAAATGCTAAACCTGGCGACGAGAAATGCATCTAGTTTGCGTGCCATAGATTTCCCCATCCACATGTCCAAGCATGTTCCATGGACTGGAAAGTCCACCAAATATGAAATTATAAAGATGAAAACTGACATTGGAGTTAGTACACAAATCAAATTCATACAGAAAAGAAAAAACAATGTGACCACTGTAATCTCAAAGCATAGGGAAGAACTAAAGTGAACACTGGAACTGCAAAACATAAGAGCACGTACATTTGCAGTTGTTTTCAAACACACCAGACAGCTTTGTGTCATTTCGAGGTCTATTTACAAGGATTCACTTTATTTTGTGTTAGAGTCCAGATGTGCCATGGGCCGGCTGGACTGTAACATGGGCAAGGCCAGCCCACGGGTGGCACCAGAAGCAGGCTTGGCCAAAAAACCCTATATGTGTGGTAAGGGGCAGCCAGGCTGATGCATATATCCATGTTATCAAGTCTAGAGTCTTCCAGTCAGTTTGTTACAAAATAATCCAATAGATCTATCTGTTTAGGAAGTATTGTGTCAATTTTAGCAGTAGGGGATCGTGATTATGAGATCCAATCAATAGTGTTGCTTAGCCATCAAATCGAATCTCATCTATAAATAGAGGTGCTGCGTACCCTTTGGAACTGAAGTAAGAAAGGAAATCCCTCTATATCCCTCTCAACCAACCAGCACTATTCACAGGTATTGTTCCTCCAAGGAAATGGTACGGCAGATACTATGAGGCTGTTTGGTTTGTGGAGCGCTTAAACAGCTTCTGAAGCTGTTTGAGAATCCACACCAAACACACCCTATATCATGCCCTCTCCTGTTCTTTCCATCCCTCACTTGCATCTTTTGATCCTTACCAGTAACAGTTTGCAAGTTCAAAAACAAAAAACAAAAAATAAAAAAGAACATACTTATTATAAGCAGCCCGACCAACCATAACTCCATGTGCACCTTGTCTTATGGATGCACTAACCTACAACAAAACAAAAGAGCTCTAATCAAACCAACATAAGCTTAACTTTTTTTTTTTTGACGTAACACAAGGTTAACATTCATGGAAGATTCAGTCAACATTATGCAGTCCTGATTAGGTGGGAAATACGTATAGTAGGAGATGTCTCAAACGCAACATATGAAATATATCTTTATCTTGAGTATACGACAGGTTCTATTTCTCTGCATACATTTGCAGCCTAAAACAGTTGATAGTTGATGCATTACTAACAGAAAGCCATCTATATAAGTGTCAACAATTGTTAGAGAAAATAGGCTTAGCAATTTCTTGCATCTTTGCATGGGATTTCTGGTTCAGGTTATTCCAAAGGGTAGGCCTACAGATCCTTTCCCCTCAGATAGGAGAAGAGTTCTTTGATAATTGGTGGGAGAAGATTATCCTTGCTGTTGGAGAACAACAGCAGAAAGGCCTCAACTCCCTTATGAATCTTGGGGCTTGGAACATTTGGAATCACCCCGCAGTAGATGAGTATTTGACAGTGTTCCTCCTTGTAGAAAGGTATGGGAATCACACCACACACCCAATGTGGGGGCGGGCGGGCGGGGGGGGGGGGGGGGGGGGGGGGGGGGGGTGGGGGGGGGTGCGCAGGTTCCATATATAGCCACAGTCAACAATACAATAGAAGGCAACTAGGCTATGATTAATCCTGACGGATACTATCCTAATATACATGATCTTGATGGATCCTTTCCTAATACAAGCGATCCTAATGGATCCTTTCCTAATACCCGCCTATAGTCGAAGCGGTAGGAGGATCATGGGATGTGGCAGAACCGCCTGAATTATTATGGCCCACGTGCACCTGTCGTCATCCCAAGGATCTCCTACTCCTGCACACCGAAATGAGGAGTATACCATCCGAGGGCAACATGAGTGTAGAGGCGTCCATGTCAAGGACCCAGCAGTTGGAACCCTAGAGTGACAACTGGTTCAAGGCAGCAACAGGCCCGACCTGATTCCGTCATGGAGGGGTAGGTGGAGTGGTGCCGTCGGAGTTCTGCACTGGGGGGAAGGCAGTATGGGCTTGCGGAGGGTGCCCAGGATGCCAGGGCCACTGTTAGGGCGCCACTGCTGCTGGTAGCCGCCCCACTGCTGTTGATAGCCTCCCCAAAGGCAGAAGCAGACCCAGGGGCCGGCTGGCTGGGAGGGCCACAAATGTCTCATAGGATGAGCCGCTGCCACTGCTACGACCCTTCCACCTACTGCGATAGCCGCCACAGCCGCCGCCAGTGTTGCCCGGCCAGCCACCGCTGCCAGAGGCACCCTGGCTGGACATGGACGCACGACAGGCAGAGCCGCAGCCTGCAAAGAGGGTGGTCTGGGAAGAGATCTAGCCTTCGCTGGCAAGACAAAGCTCCTTGAGGACAAGATTTTCAGGGGCGGTGGCGAAGACAGGCATGTTGTTGGCGGTGTTGGAAAACTGGGGGTTCAGGCCGCGCATCATGTTGAGGATGAGCTGCGAATCAATGACGGTGTAGCCGACATCGCACAAGGCATCAGCCGTAGTCTTCATCTTCTGACAATAGTCGTCGATGGAGAGGTCACCCTGAGTCATCGAATAGAATTCGTGGCACAGAAAGACAGCACGAGAGGCCTTGTGTAACGTTTGTGTAACGTCCCGCCTCTTTTAGACCGGGCCCGCTTACATCAGACAGCTTTTCTAGGGTATAGACTGCAGACCAACACTAGTCTTTTCTGCGCACTTTGTCCTCACTCATGCGCACCCGGGAAAGACTTCCCGGTCGGTCACCCATCGCTCTAGCCCAAGCTCGCTTAACCTATTTGGAGATGGGCTTCCGGAAAAGAAGTTGCAACTTGTTGGTATGATTATTCTATTAATCCTATTAAGCCTTGGGCCGAGATGTTACACCTTGTCCGCCTGGAAGATGCTAGAGATCGTCATCCATAGCTGATGGGCGGTCTAATCCGATTTCTCGACGAGGTTGAGGACATCGTCCCCAACGGTGCTGAGGAGCCAGTTGCTGACATAGGAGTCAGCGGCAGCCCATGCTGCGTCTGTAGGGCGCACCTCCTGTGTGCCATCGATGTGCAGGAGAAGGCTGAACTTGCCGCATAGGTAGAGGAAGAAGGATGACCAGGGAATGAAGTTAGGGCACACTCGAGGGTGATCGGCACGTGGGACTTGACTGAGATGGTGGCGTAGGGGGAATGGAGAAGACTGTCGGTGCCGATCCTGATGAGATTGAGGCAGAGGTGAGGGCACCAGTTGTGCCGCTGGAGAGAGAAGCAGTGGTCATGGTGGGAGGGGAGGGCACGACCTAGGTGGTGACGCAACAGCGGGAAAAGGGCGTTGAGCGCGTAAACCTAGGCCCGGACTCGTGATACCATGTAGAAAGATATGGGAATCACACCACACCCCCAATGTGGGGGGGGGTGCAAAGTTATATAAATAGCCACAGTCAACAATACAAGGCAACTAGGCTAGGATTAATCCTGACCCTGATGGATCCTTTCATAATACAAGCGATCCTAATGGATCCTTTCCTAATACTCCTCATTTGGCTAGAGCCTTATTGCTCGCTAGCAAGGAATTACAGTAGTGGGGTTCGGCCAGGGCAAATGGTATTTCTTACCTTCTCACCCAGACATTGGAGTAGTTGTATCCCTGTAATAATGTGTGTGGTTTGTAAGGGTTCTTCCCCTTTTTCTTTTTAATATTAATGATGCACAGCTCTCCTGCGTGTTCGGGGGAAAAATCCTTGTAACATCACTTTATGGAACTCGAGAAAGCAGCTACATTTTATTGCCATGATAAGATCGCTCCGCTTTAGAGGTCACATGAAATGTAATTACCATTCACATCAAGATGGGACCTAATCTGGCCTTGTTTGCCACATTATTCAATGAGGTCATGAAACTAGTAACAAAAAAGAATTGAAGCAACGCAGTGAGAATGAGTGAGATGCCATTTGGTTTGCATCCTGGCCTGGGGCACCGAGGCAGGTCGATCCAACCCTAGGTGCTAAAAGATGAACGCCTGGGATGGATGCCCTGGCCTAGGCGAGTTTCCCAGGGCAGGAAACAAACAGGCCCTGAATTCAGTGACAATCTTCTGCAAGTAAGGAGTATTCAATGGTAAGACGAACACTTACTTGACCAACATTGGTTATGCCTCCATTTAGAGTAAATTTTATTTCTGGGAAGTCCCGCAACAAAGCAAAATAGTACTCATATCTGCAATCATGTTGATAAACAAATCTTAAAACTGTTCCGAGCAACCAAACTGACACAAATTGAAGCATTTCAGCACAGGCATGTCTGGATCTAATTCAAGAATATCATTCTCTTCACTATCTAGGTGCAATGGATAGGAATAGAAATACACAATTCAACATTTCTCACTGGTATCCACTTTCTTGATTGTCCCATTGGATATGATGATTAAAATTCAGCTGTACGACACCTAATAGTTACAAATGTTTCAATAACTATGGCAGAAAAAAGAGCAGCACAATTATGGACATGGCCATTCCTCTCTAGAGGTATTATTGGCCGCCTTTGTAAATGTTTCCGTATCACAAAAATGAGAAAACATACTTCAATGGAGGAACCTTCCGATTCTCTGCAGGACTGAGACCGCTAAGCAATGCCTTCCGAGCATGAATGATGAAATGCCTAGTTGGAGATTTTGAGACAACTTTATCTACAAATTCACCTGGTGAAAACCAAAAATATGTAGCATATATCAGAACATGTCACTATGCTAGCACAGTCAGTGAGAACTAACCATCAAGAAAGATAAGGATTCCTTAACAGAAAGTTAACCATGAAAAGCAATGGTTTGTTCTGGCTTCAACAAGAAATTGAACTTATTTCTAGAAAATTGCAATCGAACCAGATTGGAAAGCAGACAAACATATAGTGCATTATAAAGTCAGAACAAATGAGACTGTTGAAGGCAACTAGCATAAAATGAATAAGGAAATCTCAGGACACAGGAGAGCTAATGTAAAGGAGAGGCTAATAAGCCAACTCCAAGCGAAGACCAATTACAGACGTGCCACGAAACTTGAATCATGTGGCACCAGACTTGTTTTATAAAACTTGAATAATAAGGTGTCCAGCTGCTACGAGATTATTTGAAGTAAAAAGAAAGAAAATTTCCCGAGAACCAGATGCTGACCAAAACCTAATTAGCTACAGTGTGCTGCTACCATGGCTGCTCTATTACATCTATTCTGCCCATATGAAAAATTATCTGCCTTTTGCAGCTAGTCCCCATCGTTCAATACACATGGGTTATATATATGATCAACAGAGTGTAACCTAAACTCAGGATGTACTGATCCAATAGAGTGTAATATCAACTCAGGAATCCCTTCCTAATCTTTGGCAAGCCTACTGGACATTTTAGAATGCCAGAGGTTTGTGGAGAAGACTCACATAGTTCTTCATAAGAATCACGATCATCAACACCAATTCTGCATTTAACACTAACTGGGACATCACAATTAGCTGCGATAGTTGACATGGCATCTCCTACAAACTTCGGAAAACTGAATCAACATAAGGAGAGAGAAAACAGATCTCAACAACCATGGAGGTGAATTCATGGAACAAACCTCTGGATCAAACATTAAGCGAGCACCAAAGCAACCATGACCAGCAACTTTGCCACTGGGGCAGCCACAGCTATCACAAAAGTAGTGTGTAAACTATTTGAAAATAGAATGCACTGCATGATTACATAAGATACAAATGAGTGTTACTTTAGGTTGATCTCATCATATGAATAATCATTTGCCAGTTCTGTTGCTTTCGCTAAATTTTTAAGATTACTTCCACCAATCTGCAGCACGATAGGATGTTGTTCCTCAGGAAATGCTAGAAACCTATCCTGCATATTTGACAGTAAGCATTTGAATAAATCAGCTTTATCACGAGAGAATACACTTCTGTGGAGACAGTGTGACCCATGTGTTCCAGAAGAGTTCTGTGGACCTATTTATCTGCCATGCTCGAAAAAAATCAAGATAAGCGGAAACATAAAATTTCTCACCAGGTTATCCTTCTGATGCACGATGGTCTCAGCGACGACCATCTCCGTGTAGAGCCAGGCATGCCGCGAGATGAGCCGCGCGAGCGTCCGGTAGTGGTTGTCCGTCCAGTCCATCATCGGCGCGACGCTGTGGGGGGGATGGGGCGAAAATAAATACATCAAATCAGCTTGAACCCCAAGAACATTTACCTTGTCAGCCTGTCCATCTGGACCTTCCGCTCACCTGAAAAGTGGAGGGAGGTGCTTTCCGGCGGCCGGCGCGGTGGCGGAGCTCGCCGCTCGGGATGGCTCCACGTGAGCAGCGACGGGCAAGGAGCGACCACAGAGGAAGGGGCCAGGCCCGCGGGGCCCAAGCGGTGGAGAGAGTGTGGCTTGCCGCGCAGCGCACCGCATCGCCATGGCCGTGTCCTTCCAGAGCACCCCGGGCTTCCGAGAGCGGCGGCCAGCACCCTCTAATTCGAGATACCGTCGCCGGTAGCGAGAGGCCAGTGGCGTCGGCGGCGCCTTGGTCAGGGCCACCGCCAGATCTGAAACGAACGGCAGATCAATTTGCGAGTCAGACCAAATATATACAAAAATATTTATAATAATAAGTATAGCTCGAGAACAGATATATTTTCGTAATATACTTATTTAAAACAAAGATATTACGTTTGGAAGTGCTCCTTCTGCCTACTCCGGAGTACTAGAAGCTATTTTGAAAGAGCCACAATCTGTGTTTCTTCTAAAATAGATCTGGCTCCTCTTTTCCATCGAAAAATGTTTTAACCTTCAAAATATTTGGCAATTGGCATGACTCCTAGCCAGAGTCGGGGAGAAGCGTGCTAAACATGCTCTTAGACTCCTTGTAAAGTGAGATATCATTTGTTTTGAAATTCAGGGAGTATCTCGTCTGCTTTTTAGTGGAAATTGCTATTCCACGCTTAGGTCAGTCGGATGGTTTCGCTGCATTGTTTGCTGAAATTCTATTCCATGGTTAGGTCAGACATATGGTTTCTCTGCACTGCTTTCAAAATTGCCACATTTTCTAGAATAAGATGAAACGATAAGTGAAACAACCTTAACAACGCATTGTTCCATTTTACAGCACAGCTGGCAGGTAGACAGTCAGCTGATTCCATCTATAGGAAACGTCCGATCTCAGCGTAACAACAAAAAGAAGTGCACATGTCCCCACCAGTCTCCGCATAACAACAGAATGGAGCGCACACCAGTTACTCGTGACAGGCCTTCCTGTTGCGCCACCATCCTCTTGCGCTAAAAGTGTCTAAATGGCTAGAGGATGAATAGCCTAATTTAAAATTTTACAAAGCACTAAAATAATTGTTAGGCCACGATTAAGCTTTGCAAAGGTCTAGCTCTATTTACCACTCAAGCAAAGCCAATCCTACATAGGTCTAGTTGTCATAATCTCTAAGGTTGTATACGCACAAACACACTAGCACAAAATTCTTAGTGAGCAACTAAGTAAGCTGGAAAAGTAACTGCTACGTAAAAGTAGCTATACTAGTCTCTACTTACAAACAACACACAAGTACACGTTAGGAATGTAAATACATGGATAAGATGGTGAGGGTGCAAACCGAACGGGGCAAGTGTTAGTACAATATGAATACCAAGAAATTCAATGACACATTGATTTATCCCGTGGTTCAGTAGCTTGTCGACAATAGTTCACATTGTGGCGAGACACTCACTAGGTGGCTCACACATTAATAGGCATGACATGCCTACTACATAACGGGGGTCGTATGAACCACACAAGATGAGCCTAACACAAGCCACGGACAATCTATTAGAGTTGTCTTTCGCGAATTCCCTCGGCGAAGGCACAAGAACCCCTTACAATCACCCGATCGAAGCCGGAGACAATAACCTTCCTTCGCTCAGTGATCCCGATGCTCCAAACTGTCTAGGACTTGATAAACTCCAAGAGCAGCAAATACAATCTTAAGTGCTACAAGATGCAATCTCTCAAAGAATATGCACTTAGGACACTCACAGTGCAGACTCTACCATATAGTCTATATCTCAAATCTGGTGAAGACTTGGAGTCTAAATAAGACTTGGAGTCTTAGTTTCTCTCCCACTTTCTTCAATGAATATACCGTCACATCAGCAAAATACAATAAATAGGAGAGTAATAAATAGACTTAGACTCTAAATCAGAGTCTGCATTGGGAGTGCCCTTAAATCTCCAACTCACTTGGATGATGAATAAGCAAAGGAATGAGTGGAGAGTGTTTTATAGGCTTTAGGGGTGTTAGGAATGTCAGTGACCAAGAGAGCCTAGCCAGGGCCCGCCAAAATTGCTTAAATAGAACATATACCCCCTAGAAATAGCTTTTACTACACCTCCGCTGCAGTTTCCTCCCGAACTCTCTCGTCCTAACAGTTGAGAGAGGCGAATAGAAAGGCGAGCGTCCCTGCCGGCGGAGCCGGCGGTCTCCTCCGCCTCCGATGCCCCGAGGGGCGTCGCGAGGAGGCGGAGACCGTAGGTCTCGTGCCGGCTGGGGTTGTAGGTCGTAGGTTTGGTCCTAGCGAGTCTAGGGTTAGGTTTCCAGGCGATGTCAACGAGGCGAGGGCGGCGGCGTCGCGTCGGAATAATTCCTCCTGGGTTCTTCCTTGTCTCGTCGGCGCTTCACTCCTGCACCGGCGACGAACCCATGGAGGTGGGGCTTCGCGTCTGGAGTCCCTGTACAGGAGTCTGTCGGCGGCGGCTCATCATCTCGGAGGAGTGATGGGGTCGCCGGCTTCTTGTTTTGCGGATGCGGTTGAAGCTGTGGGAGCTGCGGAAGCCAGGAGGGCGGATCTACCTCGATGTTCCGGCGGTGAGTGTCTTCGTCGACGACGAGTTTGGATCTGCGGCCGAGAGTGCTCGGGGTGTATCCCCGACCGATGGGCGTTCATCGATGATTTAATCTCGTCCAATAGGATGAGTGTCTACTGCGGTTCTCTTCAAAGCCATGGTGCGATGGAGCTCTCTCTGGCCTGGGGCAGCGCGGCGGCGAGCGGTTTCGGCGATCTCCGGCGGCGGGGATTTCTGGAGCCTTCTGCCAACAAAGGGTTCAGGGACCTATTTACAATTTTTCTTTTTTTTAGGCCCTTCGTGCAAGTAGGTTGGGACAGCTGTCCTCCGTATCCGTATATGTACCTGTGTTTGTACTGTATTTGTACTCTCCTTAACTTTTAATACAGGTACGTTTGATAAAAAAAAAGAAATAGCTTTTACTCAACTCGGTCGACCATCGGACTGCGAGCACGGGACCTCCCGACCCGACCACTTGCTTTGGTTCAATGTCCAGCTGCGCCCTCTGTTCAGCAGCCACGTGTCCCACTCCGATGGCTTTCTGCCCGAGCGTACGATGCGGCGCATATGTGAAGTGTGCCCAAGCCTAAGCTTAGCTATCGGAACCAAAGGTAGATTGTCTGACGCCCCTGTCAACTCCATTTTAAGTCCAAATTCTCACCTGTGAGCTAACTCTATGCATTCGCTGTGTGTGAGTTAGCAAGATTCTAAGCCACTTTCTAAGGGTGTTAGCACTCACTAGGTTTGAATGCATGTGAATGAAGTTAGATGCACCTAGTGGCACTTAGACACCATATTTTCATTGTGTTTTCTCCTCTTCATAGGATGACTACCAATCTGAAATGTGATCGCACTCTCTATATTTTCATCACCAAAACCAAAACCCTATCATATATCTGTCTTGATCTTCATAGGGCCTTTTGTTTTTTCTCTTTCTTCTTTTCCCAAATGAGCCTTAATCACTTGATCATCTCTTACTTTACACTATCTTCTCATGGTTGCCATTTAGCTTATCTTGGGGTGAACATAACCAGCTCAATCACAACACTAATTGTAAAGGTTCGTCCACATACGATTATCTAAATTATCAAAACTCACAACTTTCATGCGGGTTTCTATCCCCGTGTGGGTGTGCTTCCAAAGAGCAAGGTAGATTACATGCTTTCTCCGCCGGGGAAGTTGCGGGGAACCCTCCAGGATCCCTTGCTGCCAAAGTAGCCCTTATGGGTAGGGGATCTCAACCAGCCAAAGGAGATACGGCCAGACATAAGTTGTTGGGCATTGAAATAGTATATAGTTAGTCACATAACTCGCAATTATCAGAGCCATACCAATTTCATTGCCCATGGAAAGCGACATGGAAAGTGACGCGGTGCTTGCCGTTGCTGGTCAATCCATGATCCATCCATCGTTCCAAATCTACCACCTACTCCTACTCCGACCAGTTTGTGTGGGCTCAAGTCGATCTCTTGCAGCAAGGTTAGGTTTCCTAACCATTTGAGGGGCGAGGACTCGCAACTCTTTGTGTGCTCGCCCTAGCGTCACCGCCGCCAGGGCCTCCACCTTCCACCACTGCTGATCCCCCTCCCTTCCCTTCCGGCGTTTTATCGGAGGCCGGAGGGAGTGGGGATCTATCGTTTTTAATAAGTTTTCTAATGGATTGAGTCCTCCATGCCAAGTTTTTTTTTTGGTATTTGAGATTTTTCTCTTCCTCATGCTCCTCTCCGGCGACGGTGAGAAGGCATGGTGGAATCATTTTCTCCATGACGTATCTATTGAAGATGAGGACGACATCAACAGCGTCAACAATTCAGCAGCACGATGACATGGAGACTTTTATTTCCAGACAGTGACATTAAGGCGGAGATGATGTCGCCGCCATGGAATAATTTTCTCCAGTTTTTTCTTTGTTTTGTTGTGGTTAGATCTGGCCACAATAAAGGTCTAGGGAGAACAAGTTTCAGATCAGTCTTCCTTATTCTTCGGTGGAAGAAAGAAGAAGAGGGAAGACACAAGAAAGAAGTTTCTCAACTTCGTCTGTAGGGATGTTGGCCGCCATTCGTTGGGCATATGTTCTCAGGCCTGTTGCCGAGTATTTGCCTTTACGGTCATCCGTACGAAGCGTTAAAAAGGTTTGGTTTTGAGATTTAGAGCTATTCACAGCGTGGGTTTAATTTAGATGAAATTCAGTTTCTAGATATATGTAGTGTATTCCAGAGTGCTTGTAATGTGCTGATGTACCCCGCTATTATCTTAATACAATTCTTCTTTCATAAAAAAAAGAGCCAGACCAATTTCTATTCTTTAATTGGAACCCCACATTGGCTTTTGTCATGGAACACCATCCATAGGAAAATTTGCACTTTGAGAATGTTAGAGTAAATAGGAATAGTATCACATTGTCTATCCACATGGGGTGTTAGTCCTATGTACCCTATATAATAAGCCTATGAGGCCCAATGCAATACATCCAATATTCCACCAATTCTATCTTCCTACATGGTATCGGAGCCTAGGTTTAGATCTTCACCCTAGCCGCCGTCGCTTAGCTGCCCCCGGCGTCGCCGCCCGCCCAACGAGATCCATCGTTGCTCCTGGCGGGGAGCCACTCGCCCCAGCACCTCCGTGCCCCCGACAGGATCCGTCCAGCCCCTCCTCGCCATCGACTGGGCTGCCTCACCCTCTGTCTCCTCTCTCGCATGTCTGTTGACCATGATGAGAGGCAGAAAGAGATAAGAAGATGAGGGGCTCTGCTATGCGCACCCAGAGGTACTACATGAGATGCTGTTGTGTCTTTTTTGGTTTGCTCGATCACTGATCGGGATTAAGTCGCCCATCGCCCGTCGACCTCGTGCCTCTACCTCGATGTCAGCATTGACTTCACCGGCTCCTTCCTCATCTTCGACTGTGCGGCATGGCGACATGGACGGCACTCTAGGGGACGCCTGTTTGCACCGCCCTACTCGGTTCGTCCGCACGTCGTCCTTCGCCGGCTTGTCATCGCCTCCACAAATCGGGACATCTCCACCGACTTCGTCCACTGTCGTCTCGCCTCGCGCATACCCAGTCTGATCAGCTGGTATGCGTGATCCACCTGGCTCCCGTGATGTCTGCCGAGTACTAAGCGCATCTTATCTGAGCAACAGGGTTGCTGCTGTGTGGCCTCGTCAGGCCACAATACCGCTGCTTGTGTGTGCACGCCGTTGCATCTACATCGTCATCCCCTGTGCATCGACGATTGTGCTGCACAATCTTTGCTGCGCTGTTCGTCTGCACAAGGTCTCCGTTCTGTTGATTGAGTCTTCATCATCGAGCTGCCGCTACTCGCGTCGTTGCCCAGCCCTGCTCATCGGTCGCACCTTCGCGTCGTCGCTGAGCGCTGCTTGCCCACGCGTCCACTACCGCACTTCTTCTTCGTCCAGCACAACCACGTCGTCACCGTGGTTGGGGTCCTCTCCCTTGTACGCTCGGTATTGGGAACACCGCTGCGTGGTTTCGTCCCCGACGCGTTGCTGGATCTGGCAAATCCAGCCCACGCTTCGGCGCTCAGGCGGCTTGACTACATCGACTTCGGCATCGATCCTCCCGTCTCACCCCGTCGTCGCCTTTCTTCTACGTCTACGACGGCCCTGACTGCATCGATTTCGGCATCGCCCCCTTCCACGACGACTGCCTCGACGCGTCTCTACCATCTTCACGTCGTCCCTTGTGCACCTACAGCTCCATCGAGACAACCCGACCACAACTACATCGAGTTCAGCCATCTTCAGCACGACTTCTTCGACCACGACTATTGCGCCCTCATGCTCGGCTACCTCGATATCGGCACAAAGGGTTACCGCCTTGCTTAAGGACTCATCGGCTTCTCCAGCCACAGCACACGCGCCACATCGACTTTTCTAACTGCGGGGAAGATGTTAGCTTTAGCTTCTTCTCTAGTCTCACTGTATGTAGCGCTACCGCTGTGACTACGGGAGGATGTTAGAGTAAATAGGAATAGTACCACATTATCTACCTGCATGGGGTGTTAGTTCTATGTACCCTATATAATCAGCCCATGAGGCCCAATGCAATACATCTAATATCCCACCAATTCTATCTTCCTACAGAGAAAATATACATTTCCAAAACTCCCCTTGTATAGGGGCTTCGTTGTGAATCTGCATGAATGTTCTAATGAACAGGATACATCTTAATAAAAGATATTGACAGCACATGTAGGAGATTTATCGGGTTCGAATAGCTCAACAACATTAAAGGGAATCTGTGCCATGCTTACATCAGCCAAATAGCATAGATGCCAGCATTCAGTATAGTTACCTAATGGCTGAAAAAGATATTGCGAGTAACACGGGTGTTTCTACGTATCATTATTTTGTCCTAGTACTCTTATGCTAACTCTCCTATAATTTGTTCGGCCTCATCAAGCAACTCCTGCAACCCCGTCATATGTGGAATAGGAAGCATGCGCTGAACCATGACGATGAGCCTCCTCAGGCACATCATGTAGTCCTGCTTGACAGCGTTTTTCACTAACCTTCGTGTATGAGGCTGCAAGAAAAAATGGCGCCTTAAAGCAGCTATTTAACTATGAATCCGTGCTGGTAGAGGGTCAATATATGCATGGATGAGGGTCTAATTCATACCTCTTTGTAAAGTGAAATACACTTATGCAGAACATCTTCAACAGATTTATAATCTTGCTCCTGAAATTGAATGGAACAAATGGTCAAGTTGCAAGCTTCTGTAGAAATTCCCGCTTGCAAAATGAGGTTTTAAGTATGGAATTACAGCCATTGAAAAAAAATGCCAAAAATTTGTGTTCCATCCAATGGAGCATAACAATACCTTTCGGACAATTATGTCCTCTGAATGTGACATCTATTATTACAGCAATAACTAAATCAAGAAAACATATATCTAGTCAATTTACAAAAAATGATATAGAGCCAGACCTTTCCAAATTTATTTTTAAAATGGATTCGCAGTGTGCTATATCCAACATATATGATATTTATGCTGGTCCATAAAAATAGCTGAATTGTGCTCGGTATATGTACAACATCAATTTTGAAGACTCCATGCTTGAAATATTCCAACGGAAGCCTTAACAAGAGTACCAACTACTAAAGAGAACATGGTATATTAGAAAGAAAATAAATTGCATATTCAGTAGTTGGCAATGCATAAATAAAATTACAAAAAGAAACATTACCCCTTGCCCTAGCACATGCTTCGCTGTAACATCAATTAGTCCAAAAACATGAATTGCTTGCAACTGCACACGTAATACACAGTATTATCAATTAAAAACCAATATAATACAGAGTTAAGTGAAAATAGTTAACGCCAACAGAAACCAACATGACCCTTATTTTCACCAAAGTTCTTTTTTATCAAAGAACCTTCGGAAAGGGCAGGCAGTTCCTGCAGTTCATTTAAGGAAGAATTGACCCAGTTTATAAGGTAAACTAGGCCCAAAAGTCATACTTACAACCGAACAGTTAATTAAGGAAAACTGACAAAAAACCTAAACACAACAGCAGTTGGGGTTTGGTCAGCGATGGTGCGACATGATTTGTCTTATTCTGTCCACATCTTCGACCCAGATTCTGATGAATGGGGAGCCTGGGGAATCAATCCTTCATCATAGAGGCCTTCGCCAGGTCCCCTGTCTCAAATGCTTTTTCTTCTCATCATGGATGTGCTGAACTCTTTACTTGTCCATGTAGCACAAAATCAGCTACTTCAGCCGCTGGCAGTTCCGGAGGCTGACATCAGGCTTCCTTTTATGCAGATGATGCTGTGATTTTTCTGAGGCCGGTTAGGAGGGATCTGCTAGTTATCAAAACTGTCCTTGATCTTTTTGAACATGCCTCTGGTCTTTGTACTAACCTTTCCAAGAGCTCAGTTTCTCCTATTCATTGCTCTCACGATAAATTGAACATCACTGTTGAGATTATGTCCTATAGATGGGGGTGGTTGCTCCATGGAGCGAACCTGAAACTATCCACTGACCCGTTCAAGACTGGAAGGGGCACCACAGAATCCTTTTGCAGGAATAGACTAGATTAGGAGCTTCATTGGATCGTGTGGATCGACCCACATCACAGCAAAGCGCACCAGCTGCGCCTCGCCTTGCCATGGCTGCGCCACGCCCCCATGTTCCTGTACGTCAGCTGCGGACAGTTCATTCTTCCTTTTTCTCTCCTTCTTTCGCATCGATACACAGATCCTCGCGCCCAAGTAGTGGTCCCCATCGCCGGCCGGGAGCACAACAACTCTGCTGGGCGTGTGCGCCAACCCGCCGGAGCTGTGGCCCCTCTCTTCCGCGCGATGGTTACTTCCGCAATGTTGCTGGTCTGCCGTGCGCCCGTGTGTAGACATGTTCTCATAGCAGCAATCATCGCTGCAGGACGAGGTGCTCGCCAGTGCCGCCGTCCGCCATGGCACGCACGCCTTCCCTGAGCACGCGCCCGCGGCGCATACACACCCAGCTACGACGGGCGGGAGCGGGATGTCGGGGACGGGAGCTGGATGTTGCGGGCAGATGGTTCAGATGGAGCCGCCGCCGCCGCCAGACGAACGGAAGGCAGGGAGCAGGTCGAACCCCTCGATCCAAAGGTTCACCTGATTTCAAGCCACTGACCCTGGCTGACTTAATGGATAAAAAATGGAGCCCATCTGGTTCATTTTTTTTTGGAGCCGGTTCGAAGAACCGTTGGATCGAACCGAACCGTCCCCATCTTTATTCTGTCCTGTACAGCAATGGAATTTCCTTGCACCAATCTGGGCTTGCCCCTTTCTATCCAAATACTCAAATCGCATATGTACATCCAATTATAACCTATCCGACATAGTTGGCACTATCCATATTCGAATCCGAATCCGAATGAAAATATGAAAACAAATATGATATCAGTGATATCCGTTCATATCCGATCCGTTAGCATCCCTAGTAGTAGACATGTAAATGGTCATTTCACATCAACTTTTCAACCTAATACATTGTTTGCCACTGCCACTGCAAACAATAGGCTGAGCCTTGGATAATTACTATGTAACATATGGAGTACTCCATGTACTAACAAATTTGTGACAACTATGACAATGGTAGGACTACCTGTGTCCTTTAGCTACTTTTTTTCTAATGTCTAAACATGCCCTTGATGTCTAACCATGGATATGAGGAAGAAAATTTGATACACGCAAAACCAGAAATTGTAGAGTAACTTAATGTAATAATATTTGCGAAAAGAAAATAAGTGATAAAAAATGTCGAATAATTGCAAATGCTGGTCTCAGGAACTTGGTTTTGGATCTAGTCTGGTTTTCCACTCCCACTTATACATAGTATTAGTGGTCGCCTCCCTCATATCCATGGCACAATTGTTTTAATTAACGTGTGTAGGTGCGTGGCCAGTGTTCATGTGTGATTCTCTCTATCACTATTAGTGTAGGTGCGTGGCCAGTGTGCATTGTCTACCCACATGGGGTGTCATTCCTAAGTACTCTATATAATCAGCCCACCAGGCCCAATGCAATACAACAATTATCCTACCAATTCTATTCTCCTACATGGTTCTCTTGCCTAGATTTAGACCCTAACCCTAGCCGCTGCCAACTTCTGCAACCACATGCCCCCGGGGAGAGATTGATCTTTGCCAGGGGCAGCGCCACCCCTTTAGGCATGGATCCTATTGATCGCGCTGCCATTCTCATCGTCGTCGCATAGATCAGGATCCACCCCTCGTCATTGCTGGGCTGCCACTGCCTCGTCCCTAGACTCGTCGCTGGGCTGTCACCGTCAACACCTTCTTGATCTTCGTCGCATGGAGGGAGATGGATCTCGCCCCATCCCGTGCCGCCGTGGTGGTAGCCAGATCCGTAGTGTCACTGTTATCGAGCGGATCAGCCCATCTCCAAGTTGTCCCCAACCTCACGCGCGCCCAATTGCTGACCCCGTGAGATGCACATGGAGGACCCCACTGATGTTGATGTACCGTTTTTTGGTTTGCCCGATCACTAATAGGGATTGAGTCAGCCATCACCTGTCGACCTTGTGCGTACTACTACAGCATCGACATCAACTTCACGAGCATATCTACATCTTCGACTGTGTGGCCTGGCCGAGGAATGCAATGCCGAGGGGACGGCTTCTTGCGTCGCTTCTCGGTCATTCAGTCTACAAGTGTACATTGCCGGCTCGTCATTGCCACCACAGATTGGGACGTCTTCATCGACTTCTTACATCGTCGCTGCACCTTGTACTCGGTCCATACAAACGATTATGAGTGAGCGATCCATCCAGGTCTCGTGACGTCCATCTCCGAGTTCTATGCACAGCTTCTCCAAGTAATAGGGCTGCTGGCTTGCTACCGTGTCACCTCATCGGGCCACAGCACCGTCCGTGTGTCCGCTTCGCCGTTGCATCTACGTTGCCATCCCCTGTGCATCGATGACTATACTGTGCAATCTTTGCTATGCCATCTGTCTACAGTCTTCGTTCTGCTGATTGGGTCTTCGTCTACCTGGCCGGTGCTACACCTGTGCGCAAGGCCACCACTAAACCTGGTAATGGTGTGAAAATCAGACCAACCAAACTAATTACACGAGGTAACGCGCATCCAATCTACCCCAGCCCAACGTTTCTGTTCCTAAACCCAAGCCCGACCGATCCACCTGCTAATGAAAACCAACCCAGACTGCACCCACCTTCTCAGGCCAGTTTGAAGCCATTCCAACGAGCAGATGATGCACCAGATTGATAGCCAAGTTGCTAACGATTTTCGCAAGAAAACAGTCAAGGGCGCCGTGACGGATGCTAGCTGCTCGGCCTGCTGCATGCTGGTTCGTGTTCACCACGCCGTCACGGTCTGCTGTGCTGCGCTCAAGCCGCCATAGTGCCACGGCACTAGCTGCTGCTGCCCTGCCGTCTCCCTCGCCTTTGGCCGCTGGTCCGCTGCACTTCCCTCACTAGCATCCCTGCCTTCGTCCCCACAAAGGCCAAGAAGCTGATCGTAGCTGCTGCTCCGCAGGAAGAGACCGCCAGACTCGACCAGATCCAGAGGATGAAGCAGGGAGGAGGAGGCAGCGCCATCACCACCATGCTGCTGCTGCGGTGCTGCCAAAGCTGCTGGCACCAGCAAGAATGGATGGTTGCCTCGCCTATCCGCGTCCACCGCAGACCATTGCAAGTCCATGTTCTTCATTAGCCATGCCATGGACGGATACTAGCTGCTGGTACGCCGACTGGAATGGCATCGCCAACCACACCAGCCCACCAGCCCCGAACCCATTGCCGCTGCCGGCGGCTTCTGCTCCGCCCGCTCCCACAAGCCCACGTTGCCGCCGCTGTCGGTTGCCTCTTCTTTGTCCGCTTCCTCACGCCACCGCCCATCTCCAACGCGACATGCCCAGGTCCCTCTCGTCGCCGCCGCCGGCCATCTCCAGCGCGACATGCCCGTGTCCCTCTCGCCCCGCTGCCACACATCTCAAAGACCGAAGCTCAGGAAAGGCTATCTCAACTCCGATATTCTTCCCTTTGGTTTCATTGCTTTGGAGTACAGGTACTGTTTACCTGTAATACCTGATCCTTTACGTATTATCGATTGATAGCATAGCATGGATGAGCCAACTCCTCAATGCCTGAGAGAGGAGGAATGCGATGCTGTGTCGAAGAAACGTCATAAAGTAGAGTGTCCAGCGAAAGAAGTATGGTATGCTATTTCCCCTACTCGAAGAGAAGTATTAAGGACAAGAAAAGATAAGGAAGAAAGTAAGCACTAATATTGCTGCTCTAATTGTTGGTAAAAGGTATGCGTATACTTAAATGGAATTGATCATCCACATCAAGAGAAACAGACGAAGCAGCTCTAGCAGAGCTAGAAACGGAAGCCGAAGCAGCATCTTCTTCCTTTTTCCATAGAGGTCGGGTTCATTTCACGGTTTCAGAATTCAGACCACCTAGAGACTGCACTGCTTAGACCGAAACTGATCCAAACCAATCCACAGTGACACCTAACCCAGACCCAACCAACCCGTAAGTCAGCTCAGCCCATGTGCCCCCAAACCAAATGGGCCCAACAGAAAAACCAAACTACAAAAACCAGATGCGGCCCAAACCATTACTTAGCCACCACTGCTCACTCCCGAGCATCCGCTCCCGCCCGGACTGCTTCTTCATCCAGCACAACCATGAGTCCATGACATCATCACCACCATCTCGTCCCACCTACTTCGTCTACTCTGACAACCACATGTTGCGTCGGCACCTTACCCACCGGTCTGCACACCGGAACTGTCGCCAAGTCCTTCTCTGCTGGTGTGTTTGTCCCCGACGCGTTGCTGGTCACCCAGCCCACGCTTCGGCTCAGGTCGCTTGATTACATCGATTTCGGCATCAACACTCCAATTCCCACCCGTCTGCCTCGATTGTGTTGCTGCCTTTCTTGTACGTCCACGATGGCCTTGACTACATCGACTTCGGCATCACCCCCTTCCACGACGACTGCCTCGACGCGTCTCCGTCTTCACCATGGTGCCTCTTGTGCGCCCGCATCTCCATCAAACTACGTCGACCTCGGCTAACTTCAGCATGACTTCTTCCGAGCAGGACACCTGCGCCCTTAAGCTCGGCTACCTCGACATCAGCACAAAGGGCTACCGCAGTGCATGAGGGCTCATCGGCTTCTTTAGCCACAACATACGCAACACATCGACTGTTATGACTATGAGGGGGATGTTAGCTTGTCAGCTTCTTCTCTAGTCTCACCGTCTCAACACTTCAGGGGGGGGGGGGTGGGGGGGGGTGTTACAATAAATAGGAATAATACCACATTGTCTACTACTCTACTCACGTGAGATGTTAGTCCTATGTACTCTATAATCAGCCTATGAGGTCGAATGCAATACAACAATTATCCTACCAATTCTATTCTTCTTCAGCTACATTTTTCTATTCCTTCTTTAACGAACAGATCTCCAGTGCATTAAACAAATATATTATAAATGCCAATACAATAACTAGGAATAGTATGGTAATAAGCATAACATATACATCTTAGGTGCTACATGTCTACAAGTAATATCACAGCAATCTTATCTGATTGCCATGTTTCTCGGTATAAAAACATTGCCTCCTGCCGTACTAAGGTCATGTAAAGGCCAACTGTGGTCCTCAAACCTTTTTTTTTTTTTTTTTTTGGTAGACTCTCCAGCTAGACCCAGACCTAAAGGCTCTCTATTTTTGTGAGGAGCAGGAGCTGAAGGAAGAAAATGGCAAGAAAAGGAGTTTAAGATCTCAAACTTCTTAAGATGATTAGAGACATACAAGAATAAATGTAGCTGCAATCTTATCTGTATCTGTAGTTGATGTGCTGTTAATTTTATTTTGATCTTTTCTTGAAGAATTTAGTTTTCCTTCTGTAATCCTACAATAAAAAATATTCAAGGCCCATCAGTTATCAGCAATCCAACTTGGCATTTAGTACATACCAATTTGGTTTTATAGGAAATCCTCAATAATGATGATACATTAGAAAAGAGAAGACCACTAGTGGACAACAATATTACAGTTATTTAGCTGACCATCAGTGCAATGGACCTGAGGACAAGGATTTGAAATCCTTTAGTAACCAGATTCAAGTTGGAGACAGGAAATGAAATACCAATACAGAAAAACATTAAGAGTATTCAATTGAACACTGAAAACAGTTCAGGTCATCAGCCCTTATCTATGCATGCAAAATAGTATAAACAACTTCCATTTTTAACTAAATTAACAGAATACAATTGTCATGTGGGGCCAGCAGTACACCAGGCGCAGGAGGGCCCGTGACGTGCGCCGCGCCAGGGAACGCGCTGATCACGCGCGCCTGGAGTCGCACGAGGCCGCGCGCGCTGAGTCCGGCTCGGTGGAAAGGCCAGAGTTCGTTCCAGATAAGGAAATAGTAGCTGACTAGGAAACTTTAGAGTTGTTACCTCTATCTATTTGTTAGTTTCTAAAATTAGGGAGCAATCTGCTCTTAGGCTATCTATATATTTGTAATAGGACCTTTGATAGAGAGCAAGCAATAATATCAATCTATTATTCCCTCTTCTTCTCCAAACTAAGCCTAGCCGGCGTGAGGGGTAAAACCTCAGCCCTAGACGACAACGGCACGAGACTACGAGCTCCGTAGTCGAGGGCCAGCTACCCTAGGGACCGAGGCCCTTGACAACCTGGTATCACGGTCCAGATGATCCTCGCCGGAACCCTCCACCTCGCCTCCACCACCTTCAGCCTCCGCGCCGCCCACCCCTGGTTCCGCTGCCTCTGCTGCTTCCTGCGCCATGGGAGACAACCTCAAGGCCATGCAGGAGTCCCTCGCTGCCTCTGTCCAGCGCATGCAGACCACCGTCGAAGCCAACTCCAAGGCCATCCAAGCCCTCACCGCTGACCGCGCGGCATCCTCCAGCAACCAGAACGGCTCCGGTGAACATCACAGCGATCGGCCGCCACGATTTCAGAAGATGGACTTCCCGCGCTACGACGGCAAGACCGATCCCCTCATCTTCATCAACCGTTGCGAATCCTTCTTCCATCAGCAACGCATCATGGAGGAGGAGAAGGTCTAGATAGGCCTCCTACAACCTAGAAGACGGCGCTCAGCTGTGGTACGTCCAAGTCCAGCGGGACGAGGGCACGCCGTCTTGGCGCCGCTTCAAGGATCTGCTCAATCTACGCTATGGCCCCCCGCTGCGTTCGGCCCCTCTGGCCGAGCTGGCCGAGTGCCAACGTACGAGCACAGTTTCCGAGTACCTTGGCCAGTGCCGACGTACGAGCACAGTTGCCGAGTACCAAGATCGGTTCCAGACGCTCCTGCCACGCGCCGGTTACCTTGACGAAGCCCAGCGCGTTCAGCTGTTCACTGGCGGCCTCCTTCCACCACTCAGCATCGACGTACGGATCCAGAACCCGCAGACCTTGGCCGCCGCCATGAGCCTAGCCCGGCAGTTCGAGCTTCGCGAGCAATATGCTGCTCCGGCTCCTGCTGCGCCAGCTCCTAGGGCCGCACCCCGGGCTGCCCTGCCTGCGCTAGCTCCCCGCTTGGTGTTGCCTGCGCCGCCGGGTGCCCCAGCCCCCGTGCCTGCAACGATCTCCGTGGAGGGTCGTCAGATCAAGCGCCTGACTCAGGCGGAACAGAAGGAGCACCGTCGCCTCGGGCTATGCTACAATTGTGACGAGAAGTTTACCCGGGGCCACAATCTTTTCTGCAAGAGGCTCTTCCTCTTGGAAAGTGCCATCGAGGAGGACGACTTGGACCCGGCGGACGGTCTCGCGGACGCGACCACGGTGGAGTCGCCCGTGTTCTCCCTTCAAGCCATCGCCGGGGTCACCTTCTTCGACACCATGCAGATCCCGGTCACGCTTGGCGCCGCAGCTCTCGTCGCGCTTCTGGACTCCGGCAACACCCACAACTTCATCTCCGAGGCTGCTGCTCACCGCTCCGGTTTCCCAGTTCAGTGGCGGCCCCGCCTCACAGCCATGGTCGCCAACGGGTAGCGCGTGACCTGCCTCGGCGTCATCCGCGGCGCCCCACTGGCTATCGGCGGCAACTCGTTCCCCACTGATCTCTTCGTCATGCCCCTCGCCGGTTACGACGTGGTCCTCGGCACCGAGTGGCTCGCCGCCCTGGGGCCAATCGTCTGGGATTTCGGCGCCCGCACCATGGTCTTCGAGTACCAGACCAGCCGGATCTGCTGGCAGGGCCTGGCCGGTCCACGGCCCCCGGCCGTCAGTGCTACCACGGCCAGCAGCTCCCTCCTGGACGAACTCCTCGACGAGTTCCGGGACGTCTTCACCGAGCCCCACGGTCTTCCGCCGCCGCGCAGCCAGGATCACGGCATCACCCTCATCATCGGAGCTTCGCCTGTGGCCATCCGGCCCTACCGCTACCCCGCCCTGCACAAAGATGAGCTGGAACGACAGTGTGCGGCCATGCTCGACCACGGGCTCATCCGGCGCAACTCCTTGGCGTTCTCATCACCGGTCCTCCTCGTCAAGCAGGCTGATGGGTCTTGGCGTTTCTGCGTCGACTACCGCGCCTTGAACACCATCACCGTGAAGGACGCCTTTCCGATCCCCGTCGTCGACGAGCTGCTCGATGAGCTCCACGGGGCGCGGTTCTTCACCAAGCTCGACCTCCGCTCCGGCTATCACCAAGTCCGCATGAAGCCTGAAGACATCGCCAAGACCGCATTCCGCACCCACGACGGCCTCTACGAGTTCCTGGTCATGCCGTTTGGGCTCTGCAACGCCCCGGCCACCTTCCAGGCCCTCATGAACGACGTGCTACGCGCCTACCTTCGCCGGTTTGTCCTTGTCTTTTTTGACGACATTTTGATCTACAGCACCTCGTGGGCCGATCACCTCCGCCACCTCCGCGTCGTCCTCACCACGCTACAACAGCACCGGCTCTTCGTCAAGCGTTCCAAGTGCTCCTTCGGGGTCACTGCCGTCTCCTACCTCGGACACACCATCTCCGCGTCTGGCGTCGCCATGGACTCGGCCAAGGTGCAGGCCATCCACGATTGGCCGCAGCCCCGATCACCGCGCGCGGTGCGTGGGTTCCTAGGACTGGCGGGCTACTACAGGAAGTTCGTCCACAACTACGGCACCATCCTTGCCCCCCTCACGGCGCTTTTGAAGAAAGACGGCTTCGCATGGGACGACGCCGCGGCGGCGGCCTTCGAAGCGCTCAAACAGGCGATCACGACCGCCCCGGTGCTGGCTTTGCCGGACTTCTCCAAGCCCTTCATCGTCGAATACGATGCATCCACACATGGGTTCGGCGCGGTGCTCATCCAGGAGGGTCATCCCATCGCGTTCTTCAGCCGGCCGGTGGCGCCCCGTCATCGCTCCCTGGCAGCCTATGAGAGAGAGCTCATCGGCCTCATCCACGCCGTCCGCCATTGGCGGCCGTACCTGTGGGGTCGTCGTTTCCTTGTCAAGACGGACCACTACAGTCTCAAGTTCCTCCTCGACCAACGTCTCGCCACCATCCCGCAACACCATTGGGTCGGCAAGCTGCTGGGGTTTGATTTCGCCGTCGAGTACAAGTCCGGCACGACAAACACGGTGGCCGACGCCCTGTCCCGCCGCGACACTGAGGAGGCCGGCCTGTTGGAAATTTCGGTACCTCACTTCGACTTCATCGATCGGCTTCGACACGCCCAAGCAATGGATCCAGCCCTGGTTGCCATCCGTGATGAAATCCGCTCGGGCGCCCGTGCCGCCCCCTGGTCCATACAAGGCGACATGGTCGTCTACGACGGGCGCCTCTACATTCCACCGACGTCGCCGCTTCTCCAAGAAATACTGGCGGCCGTGCACGACGATGGCCACGAAGGGGTTCAGCGCACACTCCACCGCCTCCGGCGTGATTTCCACTTCCCCAACATGCGACGCGTGGTTCAGGACTTCGTGCGCGCTTGTGTCACTTGTCAGCGCTACAAGTCCGAGCATCTCCACCCGGCTGGCCTACTCATGCCGCTGCCCGCTCCCACCACCGTCTGGGCGGACATCGGCCTCGACTTCGTGGAAGCTCTGCCTCGCGTCAACGGGAAGTCGGTGTCACACCCAATTTTAAGGATAAAATTGAATGAACCAACTTATGTGCGCTCAGAGATCAATCACACACATAAGCGACAAATTACATAGTACCATCACAAGGTTTAATATATAATGAATGATATCACAGAGTCTTTACATAAATAACAGCGGAATAATATAGATAACTCTCTCGCGGAATCTCCATTCCACAGGGAATAGTTGACTGGTGAACACAATCCTAATAATCCTCAGAAGAATCCTCATAGTCATCTGGTACCCATCCGGGATTTTTATCCAAATATGAAAAATAAAGCAAGCGTAAGTACATGTCGTACTCAACAAGAATAGCACGGGTTTATGAGGCTCAAATAAGGCAAGACACAGGTTGACAGCGGTTGCTTTTAGTTGATCATGTTTTAGCAATTTGAGTAGCAGCAATAGAATATACCAAGGAACAAGATTTGCATGATCATATAAACATGATAATTAATATGGAATAAACATCAATAGAAACTTCAAATAAATCAATATTCAATTAGTTAAATTCCTGTAAGACGTCCAAGGCCGCTCGTGACCGTGAGCACGGCTGATATATCAGTTTTACACTCTGCAGAGGTTGCACACTTTCACCATGAGTCGTGATTCCCATATGCCAAGGGTCATGACTCCCATGTCACCTCACCAAGGAAGTGCGGCAGAGTACACTATGAAGTCTTTCAAAAGCCTTCCTAACATGCCACTAATCAATCCGGGCGCAATGGCAAGGGGTGGTAGAGCCCTCCTTTCAAGTGGCACACACACGCAGCAGTACACACAAGGACAGGAGCCGCAAAACAACCAGCTCGGCAAGGAACCTTTCAAGATTAATAGCATGATAGAAAGTAACTCCATACTTGACTAAAGCCAGAGCCATATAGCCCCATGGTTGCGCTGTAAGTCCCGGTGTCATACTTACAGATAAGTCCTTAGTCCATGTTGCTAAAAAGCATCTTTTAATCTTTATTTCATAATCAATTATTCAAGTTCATAAGATCATGACCCATCAAAGCACTAGCATCACTACTCAAATGCAATCTCATAGGTAACAAGGATCAAGTCATCAAAAGATAGGAATAATCACTATGGTTGCCAAGGTAAACATATGCACCATGAATTTAATGATTAAGGTGAATAGGCAACAAGGATGGTCTATGCTATACTTGCCTTGATCAAAGTGATCCTGAGAATTTGGATCCTCAGTGTACTCTTGATCACCAACGTATTGCTCACCGTCTGAACTCGATCACAAAATCACCACACAATCATCGAGGCAATCATACACGAAGCAAACAAGATCTATATTAGAAACAGTACACCAACAGTGGAAAAACAGATTGAAAAGTGTATAAAAATAATCTACGCGTCGCTACGATTCCAACGATATAAAGATCACGAAAATCGGAGTTCAAACGGGAAAGTTATGAAATAAACAAGTTTTACTTTAATAAAATAATAGATTAAATCTAATCTCGAATTTTAAAAGTTGGAAACATGTACAACAGTAGCATCATTAGGTAGATTACGAAATTACGAATCTAACGAGACTTGAACGGATCAAATTGGAGCTAAAACGAATAAAATATGGTCGAAATAAACTAAGTGGCAAATCTGTAAATATTGAAAACGCCTTTTGAATTAAAACCGAGGAAATACGTTTTCTAAATGGAAAGCGTAATCTGAGAAATACGCCAAAGGATCGCGGGTTAGAACATTAAAAAGCTCAGGGGCTCTTTTGCAAAAGTGCCGGCGAAAGGGTATCTCTCACTGTGAGCCGTTGGATCGGCCGTGGACGGCGCAGGTAGCTCGGGGGAAAGAGGGGCGGCCCTGGTCGCCGGAGTCGGGCGGCGCCCGGCCGATTCCTCGCCGGCAAGATGGCCGGAGACGGCGTTTTCGGGGCTAGGAAGCTCGGCACACCTCGGGATCTGGTCGGGAAGCAAGAGGAGCTCAAGCCAAACCTATCTATGGTTTCGGTTGCCACAGAGGTAGCTCGGAGAGGATGCGGCGAGCTAGGTGGCGGAACTATGGTGGCGGCGAAGCTCGGCATCATGGCTATAGTGCACAAAACCGAGGGAGAAGGGGTCGGGAAGGTCCCTGACCTTGCTGCGAAGCTTGGAGAACAACCAATTTCGACGGAGAAGTCCTCCCGAGGAGAAATCGACGGCGGCAGCGGAGCTCGGGGCGGCGGCGGCTCTGCGGCTGCGGCTAGGGCAAGATTGGAGGGCGTGGCTTGCTCGGGAACTTGTGGGGAGGGACGGCAGGGCTCGGCCGACCTATATAGGGGCGCGAGGGAGGCGTACTTGGGACGGACTCGGCCGAAAAATCCGGCGGTTGCCTTCTGTTGGAGGCGGCGCTCGTGCTCCGCTCGGACTCCGTCCTGAGGAGGGAGACGACGCTGAGCCGTGGGCCTGACGTGTCAGCGAGACCGAGAGGAGGGGGAAGAGGGTCGCGGCTTCCTTTTATGGGCCGGTAGAGGCGTGCTCGGGATGGACTCGGCCACGCCCAGAGAGGAGGCCGGGGTGGTTACGACGCGGCCGTGTCCGCTTCGAACACGAGCGGGAGAAAGGAGGTGACCCCGTGCAGCGGGCCCTATCTGTCGGTCACAGAAAGAGAGAGGGAGTGTGTGCTTTGTTGAGTTGGACCAGCCTGCTGGCGCTTGGCCCAAGCGGCACGAGAGAGGGAATGGAGAGCAGCAGACCTGCTCGGTCTTGGGCCAGGAAGGAGTGACCTGAGGGTCCTGCTCCTTTTCCTTTTCCAAAAAGGTTTTCAAATTATATTTTGAAAATACAACAATTTCAAATAAGTCTCAAGCAATACAAACTAGAATGCAGAAGCATGAATGCATTCAACCAAGTTTCTTAATCATGGTTACTTTTAATTTTCCCAAAAAAAATATTATTCTCTAAATTAAATGCCAAGCAATTGCATAAATAAATCAAATTCTCCCTAATTAATAAATCAAAATTTTTCGGGTGTTACAGTCGGTCATCCTCTCCGTCGTCGACCGCTTCAGCAAGTACTGCCACTTTATTCCGTTGGCACATCCATACACCGCGGAATCCGTGGCACAGGCCTTCTTCACCGACATCGTCTGCCTCCATGGCATGCCGCAGTCCATGGTGTCGGATCGCGATCCGGTGTTCACTTTGGCGTTCTGGCGTGAGCTTATGCGCCTTATGGGGACTAAGCTGCACATGTCTTCGGCGTTTCGCCCCCAGTCGGACGGCTAGACGGAGGCTGCCAACCGGGTCATCGTGATGTACTTGCGCTGTTTCACCGGCGATCGTCCCCGACAATGGCTTCGTTGGCTTCCGTGGGCTGAATATGTCTACAACACAACCTATCAGTCTTCGCTCCGGGAAACACCCTTCCGCGTCGTTCATGGCCGGGACCCGCCCACTATTCGCTCTTATGAGCCCGGAGAAACCCGCATTGCAGCAGTGGCCCAGGACATGGAAGCTCGTGAAGCGTTCCTCGCCGACGTGCGCTATCGGCTGGAACAAGCGCAGCAGACGCAGAAGCGCCACTATGACCAGCACCATCGGCCGATCTCCTACCAGGTGGGTGACTGGGCACTTCTACGCCTTCAACAGCATGCCGCATCATCCCTGCCTAGGGCCACCACAGGGAAGCTGAAGCCTCGATATGTTGGTCCCTACCGCGTGGCCGAGATCATCAACGAAGTTGCTGTGCGACTGGAGCTGCCCGCTGGAGCCGCGCCAGGGAACACGCTGATCACGCGCGCCTGGAGTCGCGCGAGGCCGCGCGCGCCGAGTCCGGCTCGGTGGAAAGGCCAGAGTTCGTTCCAGATAAGGAATAGTAGCTGATTAGGAAACTTTAGAGTTGTTACCTCTATCTATTTGTTAGCTTCTAAAATTAGGGAGCAATCTGCTCTTAGGCTATCTATATATTTGTAATAGGACCTTTGATAGAGAGCAAGCAATAATATCAATCTATTATTCCCTCTTCTTCTCCAAACTAAGCCTAGCCAGCGTGAGGGGTAAAACCTCAGCCCTAGACGACAACGGCACGAGACTACGAGCTCCGTAGTCGAGGGCCAGCTACCCTAGGGACCGAGGCCCTTGACAACAATCAAGATTGCCTCTAGTATATTGTAAAGCATCAGTTGTCACCACATGCACACAATGTTCAATAGCATCTTGATTCACGTGAGCAATTGAATTTGTGCCTATAGCTTATCAGGTGTGTTTTGAGTAGAACCTCATCAAAACTGGACACTGCAAATTATTGACTATAGTGCCAAACTAACAGCAGCCATTTGACTTAACGCAACTAAAATGCCAAAATACAAGCACTTTGCAAAATGCAAGAAAAAAGAAGAATGAAAAACCTGATCGCATCATTGCTGAGCTGTTTTGCCTTTGCGAGGTAATATTCAGTTACATCACTGTTTGCATCCTCCAGATCATATACAACTTTGTGCAATGTTAACCTTGCCAAGTGTACCAATGTAACAGCTACCTACAATGGAAACAAGAAAACAACAGTTGACGAATGTAAAAACTAATTACTTACAATGTAAAGCAGTGTTACTAAAACAGAGTTCAGGTCCTATCCGTGCTGACTGGTTGGCATCATCTATAAAGCGCATTAGAAATGTTAAATTTATCAAAGTATTGTTTTTTTTACAGTAAAATACAGCAGGGCAGACTTGTGGTTCTTGATGTTTATCTATAAAGCACAATTTGAAACATTAATCTATCACAGTATTGCAGTAGCCTGAAGATGGAATCATCAGAGGAAGAAATAATGTAAGCATAATGGTGGGAGCAGGAAATAAAATTCAGGCGACCACATGCTGGTTGATGGAGCCAACATGGCCAGAAGTCATTTTCCTTAGATGAGATTTAGATCTTGTTGCAGACCTTTTATTTAGATCATCAATTTATTCTCAGTTACTATTACTACTACTACTAATACTTTTTTAACCTTATTAATCCTCTTTATTGGTCCACCATTTCAATCTTTAGCCTACCTCCTACTTGATAAAGGCTCTGTTGTACCTGATCCTTTGATTGCATCATGTAGAGAATACATGGGTGTTGCTAAGGGCAGTAATTAAGGGTGTAGGTGATGTATAGTGACCATTAATCTATGCATGCTTGTCATGCCAGTGAGCATTTGACAAGGAAATACTAATAGACAGATGGACAAGACATATCACAGATCTTGAGTTACTTCTGTACCCAATGAAAAATTATGAAGGAACAGAATTATTGGAGATGAGGCTACTGATGCAGGTGGATAGTACAGAAATCGCAGGTGCTGGGCCCACATTCATCACACATAGACATATACAATTCTACATAGACTACCACGAATGAAGATTGGGCACTTATAATTCTAATGATCAATGCCAGCCTCCTTATAGGTTGTTTCATGCATTGTAGGTGACGTAGTGGACATGTGTGAGAGAGATCCTTATGACCTTATCCCACAAAACAAATGTCCTATAAGTAAAATAATAAGAGCAGCTCCAGGGTGCTGTGAAACCGAACCATGAGGAGAGAGGAGTATGGTTCGATTTCAAGACTAGAGCCAGATGGACCAAAGAGCCCGGCGAGCACAACTGCCGTCTTTCCTGCAGTGATGTGGAGAGAGAAGAGCAAACAAGCTGCAGACTTCTCCCTTTTGTATTCAGTTGTGGGCCCCAGCAATCTACTGCAGCATAGGAGCAGCCGAACCATAGATAGCATGCAGATCGTGAAGTTCATCTCAGCATTTGAAATTGAATCAGACACTGGAGCTGCCCTAACATTGCAATGAAGGCATTTCCTTCTTGAAATTAAGGGCTTGCCAATTTAATTAAAGACAACTAGTTAACTACAGATAAAACCCCATGCAGGAACTGTGTATTGAGTCGTCTCAAGATTATGTGGAGGCAAATAGACAAAACCATGGGTCCATGGCACATGTTCTAGGGTGGAAAACTCAAAATACAATTGATCTTAAGATCATTTGATCATTTCTAGAAAAGCAATTTCAAAACCGAAGCAAAAATCACCATGCAAGAGAGCTTGTTACAGTACTTACATTTGGCAACTCAAGAATATAGCTTACAATTTTTTTCAACTAAGATAATCTAAGGAGCACAATATGAGGGAAAGAACAAACCTGAAGATGATATTCAGGTAGAACCTTTTTCTTGACGGCAAGACATCTAGAAAATTAACCATTAGAAAGATTAAGCAACAGCACTAAAATGATCAAAATGGACATCTGTTGCTGACAAGTATCACCGTTCCAATAGCTCTTCTGATTCCTTCAACTTCTCCATGGCTTCAAGAGTTAAACTTAGGGCTTCAGCTGCATATGCAGTGTCCAATGAATCCCATCCCTATTAAGCATGCAACAGATGAACTTCAGTAGGCTTTCAAGGAATGATTCATGAATCAAGAGAGCTTTGACAAATAAAGTCAATATTGCCTGCACCTAGTGCTTTATTTTTTCTTATTCAACTTCCTTATTGGTACTCTGTTTTTTTTCTCGAAAACACAGGAGAGCTGCGCTTCATTATATTAAGAAGAGAGTAAAAGGGCAAGACAAAAATACACAATGTGGCTACTACAAAGCTATGCACTCTAACAACCGGGGATGAGGGCAGTCAAGAAAGATAGCTCTCGAGCCCCTGCCATAGACCACAAGCAACGCTCCTCATCAGCTGCGATCAAAGCACGAGCTAAGTTTGGAGTTGATCCGTCAAAAGCGCACCCATTGCGGTGGTTCCATCTAGTCCAGGCTCCGTCAACAACACACCCATTGTACTCTGTTAGTTCTTTCATCAAGAAATAAACCACAACTAGAATCAGTAGGGCAGAACACTCTTGAAATTCATCTCCGTATTCCACGTGAAAACTGATGGTTAAGCCTAGTTATTTGTATCTTAATTTCCTGCACTTACTATTCACTGCCTAGCTGTTTGCAGGAGGCTTAGTAGCCAAGTTTAGTATCTACTTTATGCCTAAGAATATGCTGTAGTGGTTGGCAGATCCCACTGCCATATAAGCAGGGGCAGACCAACTTCTAAAACAAGTCTTGTAATCCTTTACCTTTCAATCCAAGCGGCCACAGGCCAAGCTGCCCTCTGGGCTTTCTAGATCAGATTGAGTTCATGTTTGGGCATCAGTTGGTATTGGAGAGCCTAGACTTCTAGAGAGCTGCCATGTCCACCGAGAGCTCCAGAGCACGCGCCGCCACCATAGCCGCCGGAAAGTCCGCGGTGTTGTCGGGAGGCACCGATGCACCCGGAACAGGAGGAGACGACCACGCGACGCGCCTTGCTGCCGCGGAGGCAGCGGCTGTGGTGGTGGCCGCCCAAGCGCAGCAGGTAGCAGCCGCGGCCCAGGTCGCAGTTGTCGCCGCTGCAGCCCTGCGCCAGGAGATGGAGCGGGAGGACTTGGGGTCTGAGGGTTCGAGGCAGGGCAGCCCCACATGCCGCCGCCAAACGCCATCACCTGAGCGGCGTCGTGGTCGTCGCGGGCGTTCGCCGGTGCTGTACACCGTCTACCGCGACTCCGGGGCAGGCGCGCCATGGCCAATGCTCTCCAAGAGCAACCACCACGAGTAGAGCCTTCTCATGAAGGTAGAGTTGCAGGCCAGGCATTTCTGGGAGGCGGTGCACGTCGGCGGCGTCGACTACGGTGACGATCGTCGAGCCTTGAAGGCCCTGTGTGCTGCAGTACCCATTGATGTCACGGGCTCGTGGCCTCCATCGCCAACAAGGCCACGGCGAAGCTGGCATGGGATTCCCTCACGTTGCGCCGCACCAAAGGTGATCGCGTGCGCCGCGCCACGCTGCAGCGGCTCCGAGGAGTGGCTGGTGGCGAGGGGGTTCGTATAGCAAGACGGCGTGGACTACGGCGACATGTTCGCTCCAGTGGCGCGCATGGAGTCGGTTCGTGTGTTCCTCGTGCTGGCGGCTCAGGAAAGCTGGAAGGTGCACCAAATGGACGTGAAGTCTGTGTTCTTGAACGACGATCTCAAGGAGGAGGTGTACGTGCGGTAGCCGCCGGGCTTCATCGTCGCCCGGAAGGAAGACAAGTTGTACCGCCTGCGCAAGGCCCTCTATCGCATCTCGCGCCTGGAATGCCAAGTTGGCTGCCACGTTGAGCGCGCACGGGGCGGTAGTGTACCGGCGGGGTAGCGGGCGCTCTGCCTTGCTCGCCGGCGTCTACGTCGACAACCTCATCATCACCGGCGTAGAGGAAGATGAGGTGAAGAAGTTCAAGGCGCAGATGAAGGACAAGTTCGACATGAGCGACCTCGGGCTCCTCTGCTTCTACCTTGGCGTCGAGGTGCGCCAGGATGCCACAGGCATCAGCCTCCGTCAAGCCCACTACGCCAAGCAGATTCTCGAGCTCGGGGAGATGATCAGCTGCAACCCCGCTCACACGCCAATGGAGAAGCTTCGGCTCAGTCGTGAGAGCAAGGCGGAAGAGGCGGACTCCACACACTACCGGCAGCTTGTTGGCAGCCTCCAGTACCTCGTGCATACCCAGCCGGACTTGGCGTTCGCCGTCGGTTACGTGAGCCGGTTCATGGAACAGTCCACGGTGGAGCATCTGCAGGCCGTCAAGCGCGTTCTCCGCTACATGGCCAGGACCCTGGACTACGGTCTCCACTACAAGAGGGCTCCCGGCATGACGCGCTTCGTCGGCTACCGTGACGGCGACATCGACACAAGCAAGAGCACCAGCGGAACCATGTTCTTCCTGGGCGATTGCTTGGTCAGCTGGCAGTCGATCAAGCAGAAGGTGGTAGCGCTGTCGAGCTGCAAGGCAGAGTACATCGCCACCGCCACTACAGCTACACAGGCACTTTGGCTATCTAGGCTCCTCAGTGAGCTGCTAGGCAGGAAGTGGATGTGGTGGAGCTGAAGGTGGACAGCAAGTCTGCTTTGGCCCTAGCCAAGAACCCGGTCTTCCATGAGACCACAACAGAAGCAAGCACATTCGAATCAAGTACCATTTCATGAGGGATTGCTTGGAGGTTTGATGAGGGATTGCTTGGAGGATGGGAGCATCAAGGCCAGCCACATCGCCACTACTGATCAGCTTGCAGACATTCTCATCAAGTCGCTGGGCAAGGCCAAGTTCCAAGAGATAAGGAGGATTGGTCTGAAGGAAATCACCTAGTACTAGGCTTAGGGGGAGATTGATGGTTAGGTCTAGTTACTTGTATCTTACTTTCCTGCACTTACTATTCACTGTCTAGCTGTTTTCAGGAGGCTTAGTTGCCAAGTTTAGTATCTACTTTATATTAGAGATATGTATAGTCTAACACATGTATATCATGTAACTTGTACTCCAAGATGTATCTTGACTATATATATAAAATCCACCCCTCCCTTATGGGTGTGAGGTGTTTTCCTAATTCTCTACATGGTATCACGAGTCCGGGTCCCCTTCCGGCTCCTTCCTCTGCCCTAATCCGCGCCGCCGATCCCACGTCCGCATCCCACGGCCGCACGTCCACCCCACCTCGTGGCCTTGCAGCCGCGACTTCCCTGTTTCCCGACGCTCCTGTGCGCCGCCAGCCCGTCTCCCCGCTTCCGCTCGCGTCTCTTTTTCGCGCGTACGCTCGGGTCGCGCGCACTTGCCTCCGCGGCTGTTGCACGATCGCACGGCCTCGCACGCCGCCTCCCCTGTTCCCGTGCTGTGCGCTCTTCTCTGCTCGTGCGCCTGCTCCAAATGGCGACCAAGTCCTCCCTCTCCTCAGCCACCAGCGCCGCCCTGGGTTCCCAACCTGCCGGCCCCATCGTTGCCCCCTACGCCACGATCAACATCCGCTCTCACGTCCCTGTTGCCCTCGAGCTGAAACATCCGAACTTCCACAAGTGGGCACCCTTCTTCAAATCTCTGGTGGGGAAGTTCGGCCTTCGCGGGCATATCGACGGCACTGTCCCGGCCAACCTAACTGATCCGCAGTGGGTCATCGACGATGCCTGCGTCCACAGTTGGCTTCTCGGGTCCTCAGGCCCTGACGTCCAGGACCTCGCCATTGATGGTGAACAGACGGCGCGCGAGCTTTGGGTTGCCATCAAGGGCCTCTTCCTGTCCAACAAGGAGCCCCGTGCTGTCTTCCTGCATGAGGAGTTCTCCTCTATGCGGCAGGGGGATCTCTCCATCAATGACTACTGTCAACGCATGAAGACCATCGCCGATGCCCTGAACGACGTCGGCCATCCTATCTCACCGTCCCAGCTGGTCTTAAACCTCCTTCGCGGTCTCAATCCGCGCTTCTCCAGCACGGCGGACAACATTGCCGACACCACTCCGCTGCCCGACTTCAACACCACGCGCCAGAAGCTCGTCCTCAAGGAACTTCGCCTAGCCAATGAAAGCAAGGTCTCCGCTGAGACTGCCTTACATGCATCTGGCTCCTCTTCTTGCGGCTCTGCGTGTCGTTCTGTCTCTGCATGCTTTGGCGCAGCACAGGGACAAGGTAGCCGCGGCCCAACTAACAGCGGAGGTAGCAGCACGCCTAACCGCAACAAGAAGAAGGGCAGTCGCGGCAGTGGTGGCTGGCAGCAGCAACAAGGCGGCTGGCAGCAAGGTGATCAGCGCACGTCCTCTCAGTCTGGTCCATGGGTCTGTTATGGTCCATCGCCTGGCCAGCAGCAGCAGCAGGCGTGGCATGGCCAGGGGCTGCTTGGACCTTCGCCCCAGCAGCACCAGGCACACTCGGCCTTTGCTCTAGCCGAGTTCTCCACTCCGACTTACCCCCAGCAGCCACCATTCGCTCCTACGCCGGGTCCTCAAGCTGGTGGATGGAACCAGGCGGGTCTCATTGCAGCATTGAATCAGATGGCGCTTCAGGGTACTAGTCCATGGGTCTTGGACACTGGTGCCACATCTCACATGGCTTCTTCGGATGGTATATTACTCACCCGCCTCCCTCCTTCCTCTTCATCCATCACTGTTGGCAATGGTCATTCTATACCTGTTGTTAGTTGTGGTACTTCTATCCTTCCTACAGCCACCACCTCCTTTCATCTCAATAATGTTCTGGTTGCCCCTGACATTGTGCGAAATCTTCTTTTTGTTCGTCAATTTACACGTGATAATCATTGTTCTATCGAATTTGATGCCCTTGGTTTTTCTGTTAAGGATCCACTGACGGGACGCGTGATTCTTCGCTGCAATAGCAGCAGGGACCTCTACACCATCTCACCTGCTTCACCGTCCACAGTCGCTAGTTGCAGTCTCGCCATCACGTCCACCTTATGGCATCACCGTCTTGGTCATCTATCCGACTCCGTCGTCGCTTCCCTTAGCAAAATGTCAATTATCACGTGTAATAAAGCAGCACGCACGTTGTGTCATGCCTGTCAGCTAGGCAAACACACGCGCTTGCCCTTTGCTAGCTCAGTTTCCACTACATCAGAACCTTTTGCTTTAGTCCATTGTGATGTCTGGACCTCCCCTGTTCCTAGTACTTCGGGTTATAAATATTATTTGGTCATGCTTGATGATTTCACTCATTATTGCTGGTCTTTTCCGCTTCGCCAGAAATCTGAAGTCTATGGTCATTTTGTTGATTTCGTTGCCTACGGTCAGACTCAGTTTGGTTGTGTAACTAAATGTTTTCAGGCTGACAATGGCACGGAATTTGTTAACCATGCCATGTCCACCTTCCTAGCGCGTCGCGGTGCTCTACTTCACCTCTCTTGCCCCTACACCTCTCCACAAAATGGCAAAGCCGAGCGTATGCTTCGTACTATCAACAACACCATTCGCACGCTGCTGATCCATGCTTCCATGCCACCTTCTTACTGGGCAGAAGCGCTGGCTACAGCAACTTTCTTGCTGAACCGGCGCCCTTCCTTTTCAGTTGGCCACCAAATCCCGTACCAGCTCCTTCATAGCTCCGTACCGGATTATTCTCAACTTCGCGTGTTTGGCTGTCTCTGTTACCCCAACCTCAGTGCCACGACTCCCCAAAAACTTGCACCTCGCTCCACGCCATGTGTCTTCATTGGTTATCCCTCCTCTCACAAGGGTTACCGTTGTCTTGACATTTCTACTCGGCGGGTGATTATATCTCGCCATGTGGTCTTTGATGAGTCCGTTTTCCCATTTGCCGCCACTCCATTTGTGCCGGCTTCACTTGACTTTCTTCTGTAGGATGTTCCTTCGGTCGCTCCCTCTGTTACAGAGGTTGAGCAGCTGTTGCCCCAGGACGACTTCGACGATCCAGCCATCATCATGATTGGTCCTGCTCGCCGTTCCGTTCAGCTGGCTGGCCCCCCAGTACAGCTGGTTGGTCCTCCAGAGCAGCCGTCTGGTCCTGCCCCTGCTGCACCTTCGGGCGGGACTGGCCGGTTTGGCGTCACCTATCAACGTCGCCCCCCTGCACCAGCACCACTGCCGGCTGATAGGCGTTTCAGCGGCAAGGTGTACCAGCGCCGGTCTTCTTCGGATCCTGCTGCAGCTCCACTGTCCACTTCATCGTCTGCTGGTGCTACAACCAGTGTGCCTGCTGCTCCTCAGCAGCCTGTACAGCCACCCAGCAGGCCTCCGCTACCCAGCCGGCCTCCGCTACCTCGTGTTGTACACGGGCCTCAGCGCCCGGTTGTTACTACACGGACGACTTCAGGGCTGCTGCAGCCTCCTGCACCTCCTCGCCGACCTATGCAGGGGTCTCCACCGACCCATCCCCTACTCCATCGCATGATGACACGCACACAGACGGGTGCTGTGCCGCCGGTCAACTACAAAGGCTTGTCTGCAACATCGACGTCTTCGCTGCCCGCTAATTATCGCAGTGCATTGGCTGATCCCAACTGGCGTGCTGCGATGGCAGTTGAGTATCAGGCTCTCCTCGACAACACCACATGGCGTCTCGTTCCTCGACCACCAGGTGCCAACATTGTGACGGGCAAGTGGTTGTTCAAGCACAAATATCATGCGGACGGGTCCCTTGCACGGCACAAAGCTCGCTGGGTTGTCCGTTGCTTCTCCCAGCAGCATGGTGTCGACTATGATGAGACTTTCAGTCCGGTTGTCAAGCCTGCTACGATCCGGACTGTGCTCAGCATCGCTGCTTCACGATCTTGGCTGATTCACCAGCTTGACGTGAAGAACGCTTTTCTTCATGGTGACCTTGAGGAGACAGTTTATGCACATCAACCGGCTGGCTTCATCGATCCATCAACCCCTGACTATGTTTGCCTATTGCAGAAATCACTATATGGCCTCAAGCAGGCTCCTCGCGCATGGCATCAGCGGTTTGCCACCTATATCTGCAAGCATGGCTTCACTGCGGCAAAGTCTGATGCTTCCCTGTTTATCTTCAAAAATGAAGCGGAGATGGCATATTTGCTACTGTACGTCGACGACATTGTACTCATAGCATCTTCTTCGGCTCTTTTGCGGCGCATCATCGACCGCCTTAGCTCCGAGTTCGCCATGACGGACCTTGGGGCTCTACATCACTTCCTCGGCATCTCTGTCACTCGGTCGTCTGATGGCCTCCACTTGTCCCAGAGACAGTATGCTGTTGACCTCCTTCAGCGGGCTGGTATGGCTGAGTGTCACCCCACGGCAACACCGGTTGACTCCAAGTCCAAGCTGTCTGCCAATGATGGAGCTCCAGTTGCTAGCCCTTCAGAATACCGGAGTCTTGCTAGCGCCTTGCAGTATCTTACGCTGACTCGGCCCGACATTGCCTACGCCGTTCAACAAGCCTGCCTCTTCATGCACGACCCGCGGGAGCCGCATCTTGCTCTGATCAAGCGCATTCTGCGTTATGTGAAGGGCACCCTCGACGCCAGTCTGCATCTCGGCATTGGCAGCGTGTCATCCATCACGGCATACTCTGACGCTGATTGGGCTGGCTATCCAGACTCTCGACGCTCTACATCAGGCTACTGCATCTTCCTCGGCGACAACCTGGTTTCTTGGTCTTCCAAACGGCAGACCACGGTATCTCGGTCGAGTGCAGAGGCCGAGTACCGAGCTGTTGCTCATGCAGTTGCAGAGTGTTGCTGGTTGCGCCAGTTGCTTGAGGAGCTTTATATCTTGATTCCTTAGGCGACCATTGTCTATTGCGACAATGTCAGCGTCGTCTACATGGCTGCCAATCCGGTTCATCATCGTCGCACGAAGCATATTGAGATTGATATTCACTTTGTTCGTGAGAAGGTGGCTTTGGGACAGTTTAGAGTGCTACACGTACCCTTAGCTCATCAGTTCGCGGACATTATGACTAAGGGACTACCTGTTCAGTTATTCAATGACTTTAGGTCCAGTCTCTGCGTCCAGTTCCCTACCGCTGTGACTGCGGGAGGGTATTAGAGATATGTATAGTCTAACACATGTATATCATGTAACTTGTACTCCAAGATGTATCTTGACTATATATATAAAATCCACCCCTCCCTTATGGGTGTGAGGTGTTTTCCTAATTATCTACACTTTATGCCTAAGAATATGCTGTAGTAGTTGGCTGATCCCACTGCCATATAAGCAGGGGCAGACCAACTTGAAAAACAAGTCTTGTAATCCTTTACCTTTCAATCCATGCGGCCACAGGCCAAGCTGCCCTCTGGGCTTTCTAGATCAGATTGAGTTCATGTTTGGGCAACAAAAACATTGAGAAAGAAATATCCTCTCTAAGTCTGGAAAAGAATTTTCTTTTGGAGATTCTAGTAGCTCATAATTCTGAGCTGAAGTTGAAATAGGCATCACCAAAGCTGATGGAATGATCCCTCCTTTTTCTCTTCCACATGAAAAAGGTGACAAAGTTTTATGACCATAGAAGTGTAACCTTTCAAGTTGAATCACCTTTCAGGTTTTCAGAACAATGTTTTATGTATACACTGAAAATTCTTAATAGAGCAACAAAGAACTTATTTTAATTTGGTTAGCTAAACAAATATTGTTTGTAAATTTTATGGGACTATGCATGTGGCATTGTTACTTTTCTTTAACATTGTCAAGTGAATGCAGCGCAGTTATTAACATGCATCCATGTAACAAAATTCTGTAGAAGGCTTATTTTTGCAGTAAACTTCTTTGCAAAAGCCAAAAGGAATGTGATGGACTAGCATTGTTTCAAAAAAGCCAAGAATTTACATTGTTAACTGCTGGAGTTAGAATCCTTACGCCATAATGCATCATGCTGAATGATAATTATGCAGTTCTGGCATGGAAAATAGAGTGCACATTTAAGTTTAGGAACAAATATTATACTAATATCAACCGCTGGCCAACCAGAGATCATGCAGTTCGACGAGTGAGTTGGTAAAAGCGTTTAGAAATTTCAATGGCCCTTTGGTTCTGATAACTATGTTGCTATCGTCCTGGATATGCAAACAGAAGGGTAAGAGCTGAAGCAAGACTCTGACCTCAAAATCCAAGGCACCTGAATAAATACAATAGATGGGTGATGTGCATGCGGAACTGGCTTCGCAGAATTTAGATTAATCCCCCCCCCCCCCCCCCCCCCCTCAAAAAAAAAAAAAAAAAAAAAGGACAAAACTAAGTGAAAATATTCTGTACAGAAGCATGGATAGTGCAAAAGTCAGAAAAATCAGAACATAGATGAGCTCAAGCAGACAATTTAAGGCATGCACCATGTTCCAGATCATCGTCATACTAAATGGTGATGTCACAAGGGGATGCTGAACAAACAGTAAACAAAAGTGTAGATATTGCCATGCCTTTGAAAGCTCCAGAACATGTAATATCTTCCTTTGCCAGATTTCAGCTTCAGCAAATTGTTTTGATTTTATTAACTCCTGCAATGAAGTAACAAACAACAATTCAGATCAAGAAAAAAATATTAAATTACAAACATAATTCCTCAAGCATAATAAATAAAAGAAAACTACTGTAGTTGGTTTGCACTAACCTGCTAGGACCACCAAACATAAACACCGGCAATCCTTTGAGACAGATCATATCATATCATTTCATAGAAAACAAATGTTTCATAGATTATTTTTTATTATTGTTCAATAGGCATTGGATTTTTCCATACCATGCCAACTAAACTCGCAAGGCTGTTGTGTCAATTATTTCCATTATTATCTCTATAAAACTAGCTATCATTTGTTAAGAATGCTTTCAAATACCCCTTAATTTAAGTCCAAAACAAGATCTCAAAACATGCCAAATCCATTGACATTCATAGATTTCCAGCTGCCTATAAACTTATGATCCCACATTTAGGCACTGCATTCAGTTTAACAGTTCCAAACCAGTGCCTCCAGAAAAAAAAAAAAAAAATCATTTCCTTTGAATTAATCATTCATAAACAGGCTAAATCTATTGAACAAAAGGCTTCCATGAACCATAATAAGATACAAAGATAAGTATAGACCTATTAATTTGGGGCTCAAGCATCCTGTTTGGATGCATAAAACCTATCAGATTGAGTTTCCACCATGTTGAAACTATTTCTGCAACACATATAATATTTTAGTGATACTTCAGTTGTAAAATGTCAATCATTTCATAGTTTGGATTGAAAAGCATTTGGTAGTTTGAATTTAAATATGGCAGATATTTTCTACACATATGAATAACTTAATGATGCCAAGAAAAAATAAATACATAACTTCTCGTGTCAAATTTCAGAATATATGCTTACTCTAGAGAGATATTTCATTCTTTGTATACATGTTGGTGAATCGCCAAGCCCAGCTTCCTAAGTCAATGACATAATCTTCATGAAACACTTGCATGCACAATTGGTGGATCTAAACCTAGAAACTGAAATGGTAAACATACCTCAAGTATTCTAATAGACTCTTCAGTAAGGCATTCTGCATTTTTTCTTTTTCCTTGTAGACTGAGCACCTAAGAGCATAAAATAAGTCCGGTTATGGGACCAAACCGAAATTCAGAGTTAGAAGAGACCAATTTTAACTCAGTTAAATACATAATGTTAGAGTGTGCAGCGGATTCGGCCCGACCCGCTATACCCACAAGCTGGCTTCCCGCACCAGGTCCGTCGGAGCACAGAACATACTAAGGCCTTGGGCCTAATTCCACCCAAAACACTAGTCTGATAGGTAGGGCTGCCCCGCCTTGTATGTTGTGCTCCTCCACCATCAATTACCGATGTGGGACTAATCCAAAACCCCCACCCCCACACACCCACACACTTCGAACCAAAATCTTCACATCACACACAACCCATGTGAATCTCCGAGATGTTAAGGTGCTCCCTCGTCACTGAGATTTTCTAGGTTTTTCGACCATGGGCTTCGATACCACTTGTTAAAGTCCACATTTAATTCCATACCCAAGCGGATCCACTAAACAACGAACACGGAAGCATAATCACCATAGAAGAAAATACGCAAACAAGAACAACACAGAGGCAAGATGTTTTTGTAACAACGTTCAGCGATGTGCCTAATCCTTGGGGCATGACTACGGGCGCTCCTCCGCATAAAAACCAGCACCTACACTGGATGATCCCGCGGCCTCGCCGCCACCCAAACTAGCCACCAAGTCGTCTCACGGTTACAACAAGTGTGGCCACATATTTATGGCCCCCTAGTGTTGCCCAATTGGATCTCAGATCAGGATAAAGCCCAGAAGGCAGCTTGGCACTTAGGCCACTTGGATTGAATTGAAAAGGGTTGTCTTGGTACAATAGAGGGAAGCTACTACCTGCCCTTATATAATATAGCAGTTTAGTCTTATCCCCTCCCTAACCACTAAAGTGGATACAAGACTTAGAAGCCTGATAAACAAATGACAGGGAATAGTAAGACACATAGCACTAGGCTAAACTATCACCTAGGACATAGAGTTCGACTCCAACTCTATCCTAGCCCCTAATACAACTCAAGTCCTAGAGCAACCAAACCTGTACACATATTCAACACATATCTAACACATAAAGTGCCTGTTTATTATTTTGAAATCATTTTAGTTAAATACATAAACTGAAATGGTAACAAAAGGAATGGCAAAGATGGTAAGTGTACTCTGCTTGACTATGAATAAATCCAGATGTAGTAATTAGTCACATATACCATGCTACACATGACAGGATCATAGATTCACAAATACTTTCCGAAAAATAGTGTCATGGAGTCACAGTAGTTTATGAATGTATTTTCATTTTCCTCATATGATGATTACTTCACAGACCTTTATTATATTATTAAAACCATATTAGCGGACAAATTATTATGATTACGTGAATCGAACATAAAGGCAGTATTACGCTAGTCTCAATGGGGTTTGATGAGGAGTCTCATGCACATTAAATGATGTGCCACATCAGCAAAAAGGAAATCTTTGCATGAAACTGGGAGGAGAGAGAAGGGAAAGGTTTCATAGGAATAAAACGAGTGAGCGGTGTTTACAAAACATTGGAAACCGGATGAAACCCTTACTGATCCTTTCGTTTCGTAGGGGGTGAAGTGATGCATCCAGAGCATATGTGCAGTGGGGAAGAGAGAGAAAAGAGACACACGTTATGTTAAGTTTCATCCGTTGAAAGGCTAAAAATAACCGCATGAAACTGTAGAATGAAACTATCCGTTGAGAGACACACGTTATGTTAAGTTTCACGTCTTGGAAACTGGAAGATGAAACCTTCCATTGAGACTGGCCTTAGAAACATGCAAAATCACATGATACATGCTACTTCTTAGTTCTTATTACATCCCCATGTGATAATACTAAAACTAGGGGACAAAAATTAGAGATTATGTCAATACAAAGTAAAGGAAGTATTGGTTTCATACAAAATCACTAACATGGCACATGCTACTTTTGTAGGTACTCACTTCTTCTGACAAGGAAAAACATCTCTAAGGACCTTACAGAATAGGTAAAGCGTATGGGAACATGTATCTGAGAATCAATTTAAATCTGATCAGGATTTTCTGGAGTGTTTGGAAATCCTGATTATTGCCCATAGATTGTCTGTCTCGAGTGTAAAATGACATGTATGCCCCTGAGGGTAATGACACCTCATTTGTTCACTGAATAGGAGCACTTTGTCACCCAAATGTTGCAACGTGTGATTTTCTCCTTTCTTTTTTTGAGCGGGAAATACAGCAGGGGAAGTCCCTACTGTAGGGATTTTCTCCTTTCTCGCTCACTGGATTCCTATATCCTCTTCGAGCATTTATAAGAAAATGAAAAGAAACAAAAACTCTAGCATTTATCCACTCATCTGGACTCCTCCAGCCAGCATCACTCATTTTACACTCATATAGACCCCCTCCATATGATTAGCGAAAAATCATAATTTTTATTAGAATAATCATGTTGGTAAAAAGGCTTTATTATGCCCTATAGATGAATTATAGCCTAAAATATAGAAGAAACTAAACAAAACATAAAAGATATCAACAAACTACAACTAAATAGTTATATTAAATTGCTGGCATAGTGCCACGGCTGCATGTGCAAACAGCTGCTGCTTTATCCAGCTGGGTTCTTACGCATGTACGAGATGTTCAGGAGAAAGATCATTGACTCTTCAAAATCCAGAAAACAATAACTTAAACAGTAGAAAGGCAGCAGAAGTATCCTTCTTGGATACCGCTGTTGGGGAAGGTGATAGATCACATAAGAATCTTTAATCTAAAAAACACAACAGTAAATATAAGAGCGAAACAGCACTAGTACCTTGGCTAGAAGGTACATTGTACCTGCATAGTCTGGGTGACCAAGCCCCATAACACGCCCTTCTATCTACAGATGGCAATTAAAAAAGGATAAATTGCATACTTCAAAAAGTGAATCACGAGCTTATTTACATTTCCATTGTTTTGCTATCATGCTTTGATGCTTGCATTGAATGGGTACAGGTGTTGGCAGCATAGTGACAGAAGATGAAAGATGACAACATATATATATAGTTCTGATAGATTGTATTCAACCTATTAGTATACGATCTATCAAAAACGGACAATTATAAGTTTGATCAAGTAGGATGAATGTATAAGCAAAACTCAAATATTGTTATTGTGAAGCATCATATTGGGATCAATTATGACACAGGTGCAAAATTTCAAGAATAAATGTTAAACATAAATAAGCAAGAGCCAAAAAGTTGAGGTGTGGTACCTTCAAAGCACGCTGCAAAAAGGGGCAAAACAACAGAGACAGAAAAGGGTATAAGAAGCAAGTTCAACACTTCGAATGAAAAAAATTAAGTACAGAAAGCATAACAAAAGTTGACACAAAAGGTAGAAATGCTACAATGAAAACAGTTCATTTAGCCTTTCACAACTCCGTGAAGAAAATAGAGTAGGGGTCTCCCCTACTGTGACTTCATTACTAAACTTCATTCTTAGTGTATCATGATAATGATGCATATAGTTAGGTCTAGCATGGATCAAACAAAAAGTTACATACAAAAATAAAATATTTTGCATGCTCACCAGCAGATTAAACAGACTACTAGCATGGAAATTTTGCGTAGATTTACAAATTTCTTAGTTTATATGCCTGATTCTCATCAAAGGTATCAGATATTGCCATTCCTACAAACTATTGCCTGCAATCTGTTTAATGATATTCACCAAAAAAGACAAAAACAAACTTTTCAAACTGTGTTGCATAGCACAATTTCAGAAGAAACTATAAAAGCTGAACAAAGAAGAATAACTCATGAGGCCACAAAGGATTACCTCATAAGATGTCTGGGCTTGAGCAAGCTTGAGTTGAAGATGATAGCAAATTCCAAGATTATGCACAGCTGTTCCAACCCTACATTAATATATATATATATATATATGTATATATATGTGTATATATATATATATATATATATATATATATATATATATATATATATATACACATATATACACATATATATATATATATACACACACATATATATGAAGGATGGACAAATTTAGGATACCATGGATTTGGTGTTTCAACACATGATCAAGCACAAAAACTTGGTAGGGTGCATGTCATATAGTATCCCTGGGGCTGGCTGCCATGTTCCCCTCAGAAGAATGGGAGAGCCAGCAAAGCATCAAGCAGGATCAGATCATTCAGGGTTCGTCTTACTACTCCCATATTTCTGCTTGCCCCCCCACCCCCACCCCCCCAATTCCTTCCTAATCCCAGTCTAATTCCTCTTGGGTTCCTCAATTTTTACCAGGTGCCAGCAACAAAATAACATAATAGTCCATGATAGTTGACAGCTCAAACATATCCAAGCGGTAACCAAATCAAATACTCTCGCTTGCAATCAAGTGGAGTGGTACTACAGCAGTTGGTAAACACTTGCTACAGTGGTGAGTAAACTTTGAATACAGAAAAATTGACACAACTCAAAACAAATACTGTTTATCTACAATGAGTTGACACTCTGCATGATGTCTCAGAAAAAAATGAAGTCTGTAATGTACCGTATATCATCAGGTCCAAATGATTCCTCCAGGATCCCAATTGCTTCCAAATACAATAGTTCAGCTTTCTCATACTCTTTCTTTAACCTATAAAACTCTGCCTGCAAAGTTCAGGAAGAAAAAAAGGTTAAATGAATGTCATTCATTTAATCTGTGACCAATGATAAGAGCAGTTTATGACCAGCAAACAAATCCAATTAAACTCATAGTTCAAACTTGTAAGCTTGCAAGCTTGCCCAATTGTGTGACCCATATGATGCAGTGGCTGAAATAAAGGCTGGGAGAATAAAACAGTACTCCAAGGGCTTATTGAACATAGAACAGAAGATGAGAGAAAAAAAATAATGAAACTCGTTATACAAATTGAATAAACAGAACTATGGTAAAGCATATAAACTCAAAAAATTATCAAAATCAGCTTCATGGCTTTTTTATTACAGAGTCATATCTGGCAGGTAAATGAACAATAATATCAGACATCTTCATTAAGGATTCAACATAAATAGTGCAGATTGGCTTGAAAGATTAATAACAGCACAGTGTACTTCTGTTTTTAGAACATAATAAAACTAACAATTACCAGATTGTTAAGGGCTGACGCGACATGTGGATCTCTAAGTCCAAATCCTTTCTTAGCTTCTAGTAGGGCTGCCTGGAATAACTTCTCAGCCTCATCCAATTGCCTCTACAAAATAGACAGACAATGGGAACATCAAAATCACAACTTTTATTTCCTCAATCTCTCATAAGGTGTTTGATTACAAAAATATAGTCCAAGTTTTATTTCCATAGATCAATTCCAAGATAATAACTATGGTAGTGAAACAAGGGAAATGGTGTTCATAACAGTTCTTTCAATGGAACAGGCTTAAAACATGTCTTGCTGACCCTATGAATGTTACTAACCTTCGAGGAGAGAATGAATGATTCCACTAGTGGAGATAACTACATATAGGAGCTTTATGGTCTATATGGGCCTACATTAGATGAGTATTCTTGTACTTAACACCCCCTTCAAACTCAAGGTGGAGGATCTGAAGCATTGAGTTTGATCAAGTGAAGTTGATGCTTCTCTCAAGTCTGTGCTTTAGTGAAAAAAATCAGCTAACTACAACTCAGAAGGCACATACTGAAGAGCAATAGTTTTCTGGTGACAATGAAACTGAGTAAAGAAGGCGTCGACACCAATGTGTTTGGTAAGTTCATGCATCACAAGATCATTACCCAAGTGTCACATTATGGCAGGGGTACCCCGATGTGTGACTACGGGGGAGATTGTTGGGGTTTAGTCCCACATCGGATATCGATGGTGAGAGATATAAGGCAGTCCAACCTATCAGGCTAGTCTTTTGGGTTGAGTTCAGGCCCAGGGCCCTTATATGTTGTCAGCTCCGGTGCACCTAGGACCTGTGGGTAGTGAAGGCTCGTGGTATCGAGCAAGCCAGCTCCAAGATCGAGAACTCGCTCCAGTGGACCTGGGACCTGTGGGGAATGAAGGCTCATGGTAACGAGTAAGGCAGCTCCAAGATCAAAAACTTGGTGGTCACCACCGGTTCCAACATCCTCTGCTTTCTGTCCAACGAAAAGCGGGCAGAGCAGGGACACAAGAGCACACAGGCAGTAGGAGATTGAGGAGGCAACGAGCAGACGAAGACCATGTGATTGATGAGTCGTGGGCGACGGGGGGATGGCGCACGATCTGGAAGTACTAGTTCCGCATGCTCGATTCGCGTGTGACGATGTGCGGACGGCACACGAGCATGAAGAACCGACTCCACATGCATGAACAGTGGATGGGAGACGCGATGAAGAGCGCATCACTCATAGATCGTGCGCGTGCAGTGCTAGTCGCTGCCCATGGACTGAGCAATTAGTTGCCATGGGCCGTGCAGAATCAAAGTGCGGCTATGACATGCGACCTAACGGCGGACGGCAGCGTTGGCGGGAAAACTGGATCAGAGATGGACGGATTAAAAAAACTCAATTAGCTCTAATCCTACCTCTAACCCATGGCCTTGATATCATGTTACTAACCTTAAAGATTAGAAAGACTGAGAGAGAATGATTCCATTAGTGGAGATAACTGTATACATAGGAGCCTCATAGGCCATATGGGCCTAATATTAGATGGGCCTTCTTATACTTAACAATGGAATCTGTAGCAAGTATAGGAAGCCAAATTCTGGAGTTCATTTGGAGAGATGAAAAGGTAAGTACGAATGTGAACTTTGTATCCCATGTCACAAGTACGAATGCAGAACTTCTAAAATGATGTTTTGTATAAATAATTGTCCATAGCAATAAGAACATATGGTCTCTCTTGTGTATTATACAAAAAAAAAGGAATATATGATAGATGACTTGATGTTACAGTAATATCACATAGCAGCATATGACCTAATGGTGAAACTGAAGGCTAATACCCTTAGTTTCCAACACAAAGCATGCACTAACAAGGTTCAGAAATCCAGATGAGTACAGGAAAACTAGGGTAGTGTTCAATAGTTTGACTTCTGCACTGTTCATATGTAAAACAATTTCAGAAAAAAAAATGCACAACCAATAAAATAGTAGGATCTCAGAAACGTCACAGATCCCAAAAGTTATCTGAAATCAAGCTAGGGATAATGTGTTACTTGCTTTCTGGAAAAACTCCCGCCCATTATCCGTGTAAATTCTCCATTTGATCGTGTGTTCGTTTGAGACCACTGATCCATCTTCAATCCGTTGTAAAGCAGGAGCATTTCCCTCAGCATGCTCACTAGCTGCAGCTGGGCTAACTGAGTCTTCCTGGGCAAATGCAGAGCCGTTGCTCAAACCAAGAAAAAAGGCTGCAGTAAGATTAATTTAGTATTGCAATCAATAATATGAAAATAATTTTATAATATCCTTAAACTAGAATATTAATGTTCTTTAAAACATTAAAACACCAAGTGGGATGCATGCAGGCAAGTGAACTTATGGACGTGTAAGGTTGTTATACATGTACATAGGTGATAAGAGAGCTAACAAATGGTAAAGGCTGACCGAAGGGTCAAACAAGTTTTATAAAGCGATAACAAAAAAGAAGAATAATTGGACAAGCTGTGAAGCTCAGTATGGTGAATATAGTTTGATGCAATGCACAAAAACATCAGATATGACTATTCATGAAGTGCATCATATTGCTTCGTTGAGTAATCCAAGCAAGATTTTGGTGTCCTAGAAAAGATACAACAAGATGTACCTTAATTTTGTTATTAAGTCGACTGGGTGCCAAATTCACATTAAAATTCCAAGTAAACTCCTGTTTGTTTCATCCTTTAGTTGGCTTCTGGGTGGCCTCTGGCTGCAAAAAGTTATGTTCGTCCTTAAAGCCAAAAGCTGGTCTGGAGGGGCTTTTCGTATATTTTGCATTGGTAGTTAGGATTGTAATCCCGTATTGCTATATGTATATATGGAGGTGTCTTGTCCCCCCCCCCCCCCCCCCCCACACCCCCCAAGTCTCTAAACTCTATATATACCATTCAAGAGGCTCAATGCAATACATCCCACATATTATAGGCAATACTTCCTGCCTTCATGGTATCACAAGTTATGGTTATAATCCTAAGCCAAGGCTTGCGCTGCTGCCACCGCACTGCCCCGAGGGATATTACCAGGGCCAGCACCCTTGTAAGATGGTTTTGGCCACTGATCTAAGTGATACACCGCCCTATTGTCGAGCAGCGATAGATCATCAGGGTGGCTCGCCGTGGGCATTGATGGACTGCTTCTGTACTCAATGATCTACCTCTCCTCTCCCTAGTGCCACTGCTGCCGCTGGCCGTGAAGGAGGCCCTTGGGGATGCTGGGATGTCGTCGTAGGGGGCGGCTAGTCATCACGTCATCGTGAGTGGATGCCGGATTATCGCACCATCACCCAGGCTCATGGCCATCATCAGATCTGTTACTGTGTTTTCTTTCTTTCCCATCAGAGACAGGATTGTATTAACCTATCTACCAATCCCTCGACGCTCGATCGTTGACACTCCCAAGGACGAGGCTGCGTGCCCTCCTAGGCATTATGACAACACTCATGATCAAACCATCTTCCCGGGAGCCAGCTATCCAGGATGGTGCCTACCATGCTGCCAGTCCTCAGCAAGCTGACTAACCAATCTGAGTTCATGCATACTACTGCCACCTCCGGGACATCGCCATCAATGTTTCTAATGGATGACACATGTGAGTGCTTGTTGATACGTCCAAGTAGCCCCATCTACCTTCGCCATTCAGTCAGCTCATCGTCATGCTCCGGTTCATCAGTTAGAAGCTAGTTATGTCCTCTATTGGTGCTTCAGACCTGCGGCTCCCTCCACAGCTTTGATCACATCCACATCGACCGTGGCTATTTCAGTGACAAAAAAGGCTATCGTCCGCACGGGCTACTTGTCGGTCTCCGGTCCCAGCATCTGCATTGCAACGTCGCCATGACTGCAGGAGATGTTAGTCTTCAACTTCTTCTTCGGTATGACCATCTGCGATACTCCTGCTATGGATGTGGGGAATGTTGTATATTTGGTGATTAGGATTGTAATCCTGTATTACCATATGTATACAGAGATGTGTTTTGATTCCCCAAGTCTTTGTGCTCTATATATACCGCTAAAGAGACTCAATGCAATAGATGATAGATCCCACGTGTTATATTCAATCCTTTTTGCTTTCAGGGGCATTTGCTAGCTTCCGGTGACGCTGTTTTTAGGGGAATTACATATATTACATATTTCACTCAACCAAGAGGTTATCCACAGATACAACTTCAAAAGAGGGTTTTTACCACCAGCCACAAAATTCCAAAAGCTTTGCTCAAACAAACAGACCCTAGCTACACAATAAAAAAACTGACACAAGTCAACTGTCCTCATTGACAGATACCTTGTACTGAAACTTTTGGAATTGTGATACACCCAATGTGCATGTGTGGCACAATCAGAATGCACAAACTTGAAAAGCGACTATGTGAAATACAAAATGATAAAATATGTAACCAGAAGTGGTATAGAAAATATACCTGCATGTCCAATCAGTACAGCACCAACTGATGAACCCAACTTGCGATGCCATTGATGTTTGAAGCTACCATTACTTGCAAAACCTAAGGCAAAGCCATACACTTATTATGAGCAACAGGGTTCCGTGTTCTCGACGGGCTGGAATCGACACTCACCGGGGCGGAGGGTGCTGAGCGATCCTTCGACGCGGTCGGCGGCGGATGGGCACGACTGCGTGACCAGAGCAGCCCTGGCAGCAGGAGTTGGGAAGAGGCAGTGAGTGGCTGCGGCGGGCTCGAGGAGGGGATGAGGGATGCGGCGGAGGAGGCGGAGGCAGGCGGCGGCCATGTGGGGGAGTCTTGGAGGGTGGCCCGCGGCGCGACGGGGCGCGGCAGGCTTGGCTCGGCGAGCCCGCGGCGAGGAGCTGCCGGCGCTTCCAAGAGGATCCGCGGCGGGGCTGTTGGAGATGATGTGGTACACTAGTTCTTTAGGGCTTGTTCGTTTAGGCCGTTAACCGGCTCAGGTCAAGGCCCAATCCCGTGGATGAGCCCAGCCTGGAAAGAATCCCGGCCTGCGACGAAACATGCCTTCAGTTAACCCTGCGTGGGCTGTAGCCAGGCCTACACCGGCCTTTCCACCTCATCCCCGCCTGGAACAAAGGCCGGCCTCCGGTGGCGTGAAAGGAATCGCAGTCATCTCATCTTTATCGTCCATCTACTCCAACTGTCGCCTTCATCGTTCATCATTCATCTTCATCTCTTCCATCCTCTAGTTCTTGCATATATGGTTCTTCATTGCGATTCTTGAGTTTCTTCTTGGATCCGGCGATTTGGGGAGATTTATGCTGAAGGCTTGGTCACATATATTTCCATCCATTGTTTCAAGTTGAGTTTACTGTTTACCATGCATAGGCTGCATGGTTATCCAAAATCAATGTGATTCTTGTGTTGATTCATGAATAATACAGAATATTTTTCTAATCATAAATTTTGAGTTCTGCGCATCTGCTGGTATAGCTATCTGTGTGGTGTGCACCTGCGTAATTTCACTGCGAGGCGGATTGTACTTGGATTTGGATTCAGTTCATTAGTTGTAAACTGTCTAGTGGGCATCGAAGTGAAATGTGCTTACAATGGATATTAGCTGTCGCGCTCTATAGATCTGCTGGTATCATTGGATCAGTAAAACTGTGACGTGTCAGCTGATTGCAGCAAAAAAAAAAAAAAAAAAAAATCAATTCAAAGCCTTTTGAAATTCGGTAAGTACAAAGTGGATTGTGGAAAATATTTGGGACATTTGGCCTAGATTGTGGAGATTTTTTGGACATTTCTAATCTAACCAGTTTATAAGTCAAAACTGAGAATGTTGGAGATTCAACTGCACATTTTGGTGTTTAAACTGCACATATTATCTGTATTATTACTTGGTTCTCGGTAATGAAAACCAGGGGAGGACTGTTTTGTCTTTAAGAAAAGTAGAAAATGCGGTTATTTGATATTTGAAACCATGTAATTTGGGCACCAGTAATGTCAGCTGTCTGATGAATTTTACAATTCAAGAACTTATCTTGCAATGATTCAATTAATGTAAGCATAAATAATGAGATGAACTATATACACTGTTTAAGCTCATTTGCCGATAAACTGATAGAGCATCGAGGTAAAAACTTGTGGTTGTGTCATCGTGTGTCACTGTGTCCTGCATGGTCTAACAATGCATGGAAGTAAAAACTTGCATGTCCTGCATGGGCACTAGTAATGTCAGTTATCTGAAAAATTGTCGCTTATCATTTCCTGATCACATTTCCTTCTCATCATGGTCTACCTACCACAAAAGATTGTTTTCGCTACTCTTAGATACATGTGACCTCTGAAGATTGGTTGTCTTGAAAAGGAGTGAGCAGTGCTAGAATGGCAGTCCTATTGCTTTAAGTAGTTTGTGAAAGTAGATAGCCTGCTAATGATCGTCGGATGATCATACTTTGAATCTTTGTAGGTGCAGGGTGCTCTCTGTCAGACGGCCTGCGACCTGAATACAGATGAATAGTGTACATGTAGCATCTCGTTTGGTAGCTAGTGAGTTGTGTACATGTAGCTTCATATGTGCTGTTTTGAGTTGCCTCTAGCTGGAACATACAGCAATATCTTTAGTGACCTAATACTTTGTGAAAGTTGATTGGTGATATTGGTAAAGATTGTTGGGTACATATAAAGATAAAGCAATATATCTTAGTGCCCTAATACTGTAAACCATGCTATAGTTTACAGTGACCATTGTTGGTGAAGTGCATCTGCACCGCACTGCTGTATAGTAGAGGATGTATAATTGTTCAAGAAAGTGCACACACATAAATATTCATCATTGTGACTAGCCCACTGGCTTGTATATAGCTGACACTGCACTTGGAAACATGAGTGGGTGTCAAAGACTCACCTCACTAGCCCATTTCTGTGCTTGGCACGTCAACATATACTTGGAGATTGATTATGCAAGGTTATAAATGGGACCTTGGAATAAAGTTCTTTCATTTTTTCTCGATCGGGCTCATCACCCGTTTTTCATTAAGAGGAGGAAACGGAAAAGGAAATTGCAAGTACAAAGTGCGGATGCTGCGGCGAGAAGCGAACCGTAAAACAACGCACTACCTAGCTACTGGATTCACTTAAAAGGATTACAAAGGAAATGTGTTTTGCGACCAAATCTGCTGTCTAGGCCCGCTACATCCCACCCAGGAAGAGGGCCTCCATCTCCATGGCTTCCCGCGTCGACATCGACAGGGGGAGGGTGAAGGCAATCTGGAATTCTTCGAAGGAGGCTTCGTCAGGTAGCTCAGTCTCCACCTCGAGTCCCATCCGTTTCATCATCACCTTCCGCACCTGAGGCTCGGGCTTCGGTTCCCTGTACTTTCTCTTGGCGGCAAGCCTAGCGCTCCTCCTAGGGACAAGCTCTAAGTCGTCCAGCTCCCCCGCCCGTGCTCTGGCCACCCGGATTTGCCGCAGCCGTCTCATAGACACTAGTTTTAGTACTACTAGTTCTTGCATATTATTTAATTACTATATTATATGATTGCATACTCTTTTTTTCATCCCCCAATATGTGATAATTTGTAGGAGAAACTAATAATTTGTTTTTGTTGGTAGGCATGTATTGGACTAGTTGTGGGAGAAGGTTGTCAAGGTCAGGAGTGATGGAGTGCGATGCCTCGACGTATGGGTTTGGCGTCGTGCTCCTACAAGACAAGCACCCGATCGCCTTCTTCACCAGCAGGCGGATCGCCCCTCGTCACTGCTCGTTGGCTGCTTATGAACGCGACCATACTTGTTGCCTTGTTGGGACGTCACTTCCCGGTAGGGATGGGAAACGGGTCGGATTTGAATGAAATCAAATCCGGGATATCACCTTTTAGCACATTTTATTCGAAACGAATACAAATTCAGAATTTTTTTTCCAATACGAATTCAAAACGGACGTCTCAAATTTCTATTTACATATTTACTCAAAATAAACGTAAATAAAATTTTACTACTAAGTTCATCGTTAACTAAAATAAACTAAATAAAAGTACACTTCTAATAATCTCAAATATCTAAATAAACTAAACTATATTAAATAATATTGAATAAAATAATGTATCAATTAAAAAATTAAAATAAAAATGGTAGAATTAAAATAAGCTTTTTTTTACTTTATCAATAGTTTTAGAGTTCTAAAATTGTTAGACATGTCGATAAAAATAATATAGTTACTAATGAATATTCAATAATTAAACATAGCATTAATCAATCATATTATATATAAATATTTAATTTGCATCAATAAATTAAAGTATTAAGATAATTTAAAACTACAAATGTATTAGGTTTAAACTAAATTAGAAAATAGTAAAATTAATTTAATATTAATGTATCATTAATAATTTAAAACTAATACTAAAAAATATTTATAGATATATTATTAAATGGTTTCTATGCAATATTAACAACAATAGAATTAAACAATTGGTCACCTTTTATGGAGAGAAACTTTTAAATAGGTTTGTGATACCTTATTTTCTTTGTTTCTTTGTGGATACGGATACTGTCGAATATTGTTGAATGCGGAAATTGAATTAGATAGAGAAAAACACTGAAAAAATAAATTCAGATACATCCATTTAGCATTCATATTATATCCATATTACATGTTTTAGGATATACAAATATCGGATAATTCGGATGTCCATTTCCAATTTCCATCCCTACTGTAAGGACTGACCATTGTAGTCTTCAATTTTTGTTGGACCAAAGGCTGGCAACCATTCCACAACACCACAAGGTGGGCAAGCTCTCCTAGGGTTCAACTTCACGGTCAAATAAAAACCGGGATCCACCAACACGGTGGTCGACGCCTTGTCCCACCGTGACACGAAGGAGGGCGCCGCCTTCGCGGTCTCGGCTCCTTGGTTTGACTTTGTGGACTGCCTGCACCAACAACAGGATCACAAACCCTGTGCTGGTCGCTAACCGTGACGACATCGGGTCGGGCCAGCGAGGGGAGCTATGGTCCCTCATCAACGACATGGTGGCATTCCAGGGCAAGCTCTACATTCCGCCCTCGTCGCCTCTGCTCCACAAGTTGGTGTCCACCATCCATGGGGATGGTCACAAAGGGGTGCAGCGCACACTGCATCATCTCCACCTTGACTTCCACGTGCCATGGTGCAGGACTACGTTTGTGCATGCTTGACATGCCAGTGCTACAAATCTGAATACTTGCACCCAACAAGCCTGCTTCTTCCACTCCCTATACCTACTATGGTGTGGGCGGATGTCGGGATGGATTATTTCATCGAAGCTCTTTGTTGACACCAGAAGTGGCAAACGGATATACTGCAAGCGTACGGTAGTCAATGTAGCCTTCACCGGGAGTATTCCAGGTATAGTATTTTCCACAGGGAACGTGAAGTGAACTAACTAGGCTCAAGGTCGCCCTATGACACAAGGGTATATGATTGAGGGCAGAGAGGATCCCTATGGTTATGAAACTAGTCAGGTAAGGCAGATACAAAGGTTGTTCACTTTGGGTCACTAAGTCGTTCAACAACAGAAAAGAATGAGAAGGATGTTAAACCGCATAGCACAAGAAGACGTACGTTTTAATAACTTGCCCAAACGTGGTGGATTCAAGGCCTAGATAGGGCTGTCACCATCTACTAGGTACCACAACAAACCGTTGAACAAGCCGCAATCACAAGTAAGCAATATAGCCCAGACACCACGTCTACACTATATCTTACTACTCTAATCCGGATCCCGATGAAATTGATTAGAGTACCGGGTTAAGGGCGGTGAACCAATGAACAACTTAAGTAAATATTTTACTTGAACTAAGAATCAAATACCATAAAAGAAACTCATATGCTTACTTACTAAGAAAGTCGCATCCATCAAGGTACAACTTGAAGGAGACTCCCGACAGCTCCAGGGCTTCCTCCAGACTCTCCTCACTCTCTCCCTGTGATGGATACTACTACTAAAGGGAAAGTCGAATGAATAGCCTTGGTAGCTCCCTTGGTGTCTTGAGAGTGAGGGGATACCCCGCTATTTATAGTGGAGGTGGAGTAGGGGCTACTCCAACGCCACGTCAACGATCTAGGTGCTTCTCCATCATAGCCTTTGATTGGAACCGACCTTGAACCGACTTTAATCAAGAGTGTGGATCGAGGGGTCTTACATGCCTCCATGCATAGAGTCGGTGGGCGAAATCTGAGCCTGATTGGCCACCAAATGGGGGTCGGCCAACCCCCCTATGATGAGTGGGGCCATCCTCCTTCCTTGTGGGCCCTCTCCTCCTCCTTCAGAGTGGGTATGAAGTGGTGGGACCTCTTGATCACTTCGGATGATGGAGATGTGGGTTCATGGATCCATAGTACTTCATTTTTCACCGTTGAGAGAAAACACACTTGTGATCTAAAGGTGGAAATAGACTCTTGAAGTGTGTCATAGATCGTGGTCCGGCAGCAAGGCCCTCGTATGCTCAAGTAGGGGTCGGCTGACCCCTACCTTGTGCCCATCTTTTGCACATTGTCTCTAGAAGCTATGATATTGATGATTGTGAAGTTAGTTTGTCATTTGGCCATACTTGGTTGGTTGCCCAACCTACATATGGAGCTTCCAGACACTGAAAAGTACATGTTCTGAGTGCCTGCTATCAAATAATGACAAGTACATATGGAATCAAGTTATTTGTACCTAAGTCACTATGTGTTTGGTGGTTTCCTTTCAGAAAGAATGTCTTGTTGATGGTTTTGATGGGGTCAAAACATGGTACAATGTAACACCCTAAAATTTTTGCATTTATTGAATAGGGATCAATTGATTTATTTTTGCAATTGTTGGCATATAATCTAGTGGATAATAATTTTTTAGCAATTAAAATAAATCTTGTGAACTAGAAACTTGAGTGTTGCATACATGCTGCCTCCACTTATGTTGTTCATTTTTGGGGTTTCAACATTTGAAATTTATTTGCAAAAACCCTTTTTGAAAATGGTTTTGGAAAATTAGAAAAGGGAAAAGAGAAGAAACCTCACCCCCTCCTCTCTCTCTGGGCTGGAAGCCCAGCTTCCCCGCTGCCCTTCCTCTTCTGGGCCCGAGGCCGCCCCCTCTTCCCTTTTCCCTCGCTTGGGACGAAGGCCACCCGAGCGTCGGCAGGCCGGCCCATCTTCCTCGCGCAGGCGCCCCTTCTCCTTTGGCTGCCATGCGGGGCCCGCTGCTCAGGGTCGTCCCCTTCCTTCCTCTGGAGTCCAAGCAGGACTCGATGTCCAACCGACCGCCGCCGGAATTCTCGGACGAGTCCGTCCTGAGCACGCCTCCCTCCGCCCCATATAAGCCGCCCGAGAGCTTGCGTGATCTCCCCACGAGTTCCAGCCGCAGCCGCCGCCTCTAATCGTGCCCTAGCCGCCGCCACAGATCCACCGCCGCTAGATCTCCGCCGCCGCCGTCGATTTCGCATCAAGGAGGCTTCGCCGGAGGAATTAAGCTCTCCCGAAGCTTTGAATCGTGGTATAGAACCCTCACCGCCATGCTTTATTCAAATTTTCGTCCTCCCGAGGCACCCGCGAAGCTCGCCGTAGAGGCCAAGCCGCCATGGCCGCGCTGCTTCTTCCCCGAACCCCCACTGCCCTTACCAAGGCCTTGATCGAGTTCGCCTTGGCCTTAGCTTTCTCCGGAACCTTTTCCCGAGCCGAACGATGCACCACATGGCCCTATTCGCGTTTTTCGGCGAGGTAGCTCGCTGCCGGCAATGGCCACCGCCGCTCTGCCCTGTTTCCCCGGCGAACAGAGCCGCGTCCCTCTGTCCAATCTAATCTACGCCGTTCACAGCCGATCCAACGGCCCACAGTGAGAGATACCCTTTCGCCGTGCACATTTGCTAAAGAGCCCCTGTCGTTTTTAAAGTCTAAACCCGCAGTCCATGGCGCATTAGACAGAATACGCTTTTGTTTTCGGAAAACGTATTTTCATTTATAGACACAAAATACGCTTTCTAAATATTTACAGATTTGCCACTGTTAATAAAATACTCATAACTTCTTCGTTTTAGATCCGATTTGACCCGTTCAAGTCTTGTTAGATTCGTAATTTCATAATCTATATGATAATATTACTGTTACTCATGTTTTCAACTTTTAAAATTTGAGATTAGATTTAATCTATTGTTTTATTAAGGTAAAACTTGTTTAGTCCGTAACTCCTCCGTTTGAACTCCGATTTTCGTGAACTTTATATCGTTGGAATTGTAGCGACGCGTAGATTATTTTTATAAACTTTTTAATCTGTTTTTCTACTGTTGATGTACTGTTTCTAATCTAAATCTTGTTTGCTTCGTGTATGATTGCCTCGATGCTTGTGTGGTGATTTTATGATCGAGTTCAGACGGTGAGCAATACGTTGGTGATCAAGAGTACTCCATTGAGGATCCAAATTCTCAGGATCACTTTGATCAAGGCAAGTATAGTATGGACCATCCTTGTTGCCTATTCACCTTAATCACTAAATTCATGATGCATGTGTCTACCTTGGCAACCATAGTGTTTATTCCTAGCTTTTGAGGACTTGATCCTTGTTACCTATGAGGTTGCATTTGAGTAGTGATGCTAGTGCTTTGATGGGTCATGATCTTATGAACTTGATTAATTGATTATGAAATAAAGATTAAAAGATGCTTTTTAGCAACATGGACTAAGGACTTGTCTGTAAGGATGACACCGGGACTTACAGCACAACCATGGGGGCTATATGGCTCTGGCTTTAGTCAAGTATAAAGTTAATTTCTATCATGTTGTTAATCTTGAAAGGTTCCTTGCCGAGCTGGTTGTTTTGCGGCTCCTGTCTTTGTGTGTACTGCTGCGTGTGTGTGCCACTTGGAAGGAGAGCTCTACCGCCCCTTGCCATTGTGCCCGGATTGATTAGTAACTTGTTAGAGAGGCTTTTGAAAGACTTCATAGTGAGACCCTGTTATGCACCTTGGCAGTGTAGTGTGGGCCTTGCAAACCCCAACACATGGGAATCACGACTCATGGTGAAAGTGTGCAACCTCTGCAGAGTGTAAAACTGATATATCAGCCGTGCTCACGGTCACGAGCGGCCTTGGACGTCTTACAGGAATTGAAACAATTGAATAATGTTTAATTAATTCTGGAAGGTTTCTATTGATGTTTATTCCATATTAATTATCATGTTTATGTGATCATGTAACCATGTTCCTTGGTATAATCTATTGCTGCTACTCAAATTGCTAAAACATGATCAACTAAAAGCAACCGCTGTCAACCTGTGTCTTGCCTTATTTGAGCCTCATAAACCCATGTTATTCTTGTTGAGTACGACATGTACTTACGCTAGCCTTATTTTTCATATTTGGATAAAAATCTCGGATGGGTAACAGATGACTATGATGATTCTTCTGAGGATTACTAGGATTGTGTTCACCAGTCAACTATTCCCTGTGGATTGGAGTTTCCGCGAGAGAGTTATCTATATTATTCCGCTGTTATTAATGTAAAGACTCTGTGATATTATTCGTTATATATTGAACCTTGTGATGGTACTATGTAATTTGTCACTTATGTGTGTGATTGATCTCTGAACGCACATAAGTTGGTTCATTCAATTTTATCCTTAAAATTGGGTGCGACATACAACTACCGTCAACACTCTTCCACATGTTGGCGGCATGTCGGTCATCCTCACGGTCATCGATTGCTTGCAATTTCATCCACCTCACGTACCCATACACATCCGATATGGTGGCCTATGCCTTCTTTAGTGAGATCATCCGCCTCCATGGAATTCCACAATCCATGGTTTCGGATCGCAACCTGGTGTTCACGTCCACCTTTTGGCAGGCGCTCATGTGACTGTCGGGCGCCAAACTCCACATGATGTCTGCCACTCCTTTCATATCGACGTGATCCGTCGAAGCGAGCATTCGTTTATATGAACCGAGTGAGTTGCGGGTGGCGTCTATAGCAAAGACCATGGCAGACCGCGACAAATTGGTGGCTGACGTCCACTATCACCTTGAACAAGCTCAAGCGGTCTACAAACGCTTCTACGACAAACATCGCCGCTTCGTCTCCTACGCGCATCGACGACTGGGTTTGGCTTCATCTTCGTCATCAAACAACTGCGTCTCTCCACACGACTAGGAAAGGCAAGCTGCATCCCCTATTCTACGAGATATGCCGTGTCACCGAGCTCATCAATGATGTCACCATTCGGCTTGACCTGTCTCCTAGAGCTCGCATGCACAACGTTTTCCATGTTGGCCTTCGGAAGTGGTTCATGCCTTCATGGGCACGCCTCCATCAGTTGCTCCCTCTTGCAACCATCCATCATGGTCAAGTTGTTCCCAGGTGTTATCCACGCAAGGCTAGCATTACCCATCGAGCGTTACCCATCGTTCCAGCTCGAGGACGAGCTGCTCATCAAGAGGAAGAGATGTCATGTGTGGCCATCGATACGCCCGCAGGAGGCGTGGCAAGTCTAACCCAGCGTGGCAAGGCTGGGGGCACAACCGTGTCTGACCCAACATGGCAAGGCTGGGTCACCGTGCCCAGTTGGTGGTGTAGATGGTTTAGGAAGGCAAATTGATTGCCTCAATCATAGGGGTTTGTTTCCTTTCTGTTAGCAGGCCAAGATGCCTTTAAATCTTCTATTGGATTCGTCATTTGGAGTTAAGCAATAACAAATTATTTCCTAATCTCCCTCTTCCTCTCAATCTCATCCCCTCCACCATTGGGCGCTCAAAGGAAAACCCTGACGCCGTACTAGCCAAGGCTACAAACTCCGCAGTCGAGGTCCTGCTACCCTAGGGCTCAACGACCTTGACGAAATAAAAGTTGGTTAACTATTACTGCATGATTCCTTTATTCAACACGGTGTTTCAGTAATATATTTTGTTCACACACATTCAACTGTAGTTACAAAACTTCTGGCCTAGGTTGTCCCATTATGCCAACATTGAGTTAATGCCTACTAAAAATTATTTGACAAATATTATTTATTAGTCTACATATTATATGCATTGATGTCAGATGCGGTGCCATCAGCACCATTTTTTCCGAGAGTCCTAAACTAGCATTCATGTAAATGGATGTCACCACAGCCTTCAGACACTTCTCTTGATGGCTGGTGGGAAAAAGCTACTGCAGTAACAGTGGTTTGATGCAAAAGGATCTCAACTCTCTCATTGTGCCTGGGGCATGGACTATTTGAAACCATCGAAATCGTTGCATCTTTGATGGAACTGTCCCAGCCTTGGTAGCGCTCTTAAACTTGCTGGAGAGGAGCACTGGCTGTGGTGATTAGCAGGAGCTAAGGGACTGTCCTTTTTGACAGCCCGCCTCCCTAGTGGCTAGCTTGATGTTAGTCCTTTTTTGGGTTGTCCCCTTTCTCTATTCAGGTGCAAATGTAATTTCTAAGTTGTGTGGGGTTGTGTTGGCGTGGGCACTTGCCCCCTTCATTTTTCTTAATATAATGAAACACAGCTCTCGTGCGTTTTCGAGAAAAAAAAAGTATATGGATGTCATCTTATAACAAAATTACAGAAACATCATTCGCTGATGTGTATCCCCAATTGAAAAATGGGAACCCATCATTGTAAATAAAATGACATTTCAAACTAAACCAGAACTTTTTCCTATTATGCAAGACAAATGTAAAAGGCTTTGTCAATCCATTCATTCCTGAGCAACTGAAACAAAAAACTTAAAAGGTGGATGAACAGAATTACAGCCTCGTGAAAAATTTCAATATTCCACTGCCTCCATTTACCTTTTTGTTTGTCTTGTCATTGGACTTGTTTGGGATTTTTTTCCTCGTGGAAGCTATCTTCTTTGCCTCTGATTGGACACTATGCCATGTCAGTGTTGAGCAAATTGCAACCGCTGCTTCATTCATCAACAGATTTTGTCCATTGTTGTAATCTTGGCCTATACTCAATAATTTAGTACTATTGCTTGTGTTGCTGCCCAATTGTGACAATGATGAACAAGGCAAGTATGATTCTTCATTCTGCAGATCAATTAATAACCCAGTTGGATCCATTTCTTGAACTTGATTGGTGGCCAATTTCCTCTTTTTGAATGGGTTGTTTTCAGGGATGTTTTCTGGCCCAACTTCGTTATCTTCTACCTGAGGAGGTTGCTTCCGCACTAGAAATTTGCCTAGGGCCAGAACACCTTTTTTACACTTTTTTCCACTAGAAATCTCATTAACTGCAAAAGTTGTATGGTAAAATAAAAAAACAGTATGATATTTGATGAGTTTTGTAGAACAGAGAGGGATAATCATCCATTTTTACCTCCCAAAGAAATCAGATTACATTATTGTGCAATAAAGAAAGTACTACAATGGTAAAATAATGTTGAGCTGGTCCAAGAGCACTCACCTATCATATTTTCCTTGCATTCCTGGGTTGAAACAATTGTAATACAACTTTGTGTCAAAACTTCCTGAGAACCACACTGATTAGCAGCATCAAATGCCGAGGTATCGATAAACTCAATAGGATTAATGGTTCTGGAGTACTGATCAAATGCTTCCATAGTAATAGGATTCAGACGGCCTTCTGCAATCCCTCTTGCAATTGACGGTGATAATGATCTTTAGATGATTAAGGGATTCACGCTGATGACTTCAGAAAATAAATAAACCTATGTAAGACTGATCACTACGTACGCAGCAAGATAAATAAACCTATGGAAGACTGATTGCTACGTACGCAGCAAGCAATATCAAGTCACTATATATATTCGCTACTATGACAGGTGCCTATTTGACCACTGCTGGGGGGACAGACATTTGAACTCAGTATGTGGCAGCTTGTGCCCTATCTTATTAGAAGCTATGATTTACTCCTAGTTTTTCTATGTAGCTGAGCCATTTATTGAATGAACTATCAATGGATGTCTGAAAACTGGTAGCACCAAAACTTTGCCGCTGTATTGATGCCCCCAGGCTCATACAAATTAAATGAAAACTTTAGGATACGGTCCAAGAATATCCAAGTCACCATCCAAGTAAGAAATACACTGTTCATCCAAAGGTTTCAAATATTTAAGTGATTTGCTTTTGACATCATAGCTGAGACATTGAAAGAAAGTGGCTTATCAGTGTCTTTTCACAATGCACAAAGTAACACAAACTCAATCTTACATTCTAGCATGATCAAACACCGCAAGAGTTTTCCACAAGGAATCAGCATAATCATCTGGAACAGAGTACCGCTTGTCAAGCTTTAAGTTGGATATGACCTGGCAATGCTTAGATCAGTGAGGCAGATTGTAATAGAAAACAACATTCATCACTGGACAGTGCAGACTCCTCAGCATAAAAGAGATGGTTTAATTATGGAGTGAACCTGTGTAACATATGTAACTGGTGCCAAACTCAAAACCTCAACAGCTATGTTAAAATAAGTGTATTATGAAAATGCGACTGCTAAGTTGAACACTGAAATTGTCAAATAGGAGAATAGTTGAGTAAATGAGTAAAGTAGTAACATTGCATTACCAAGGTAGATACAAGCTCCACAAATTTATTGTAAAGAACTGGGATGGGAGTGCGCTCATTCTAAAATTGGCAAGAAACGTAATTGGACCCTCAGATGCTCCAGAAGGTCAAGCGGTATATTGCAACAGTTACAGAAAATGGCTATCAAAGTTAAAAGAGTTATAGTTATTTTATGCTGTAACGTTATGTTAGTGTCTATCCAAAGCATTGAAATACAAGATTACACAATAGTTCCAGAAACACTTGTATTGAAATAGGTTTATAATCTTTTTATGGTGTACTGTGTCATTTTTAACAAACTAGATGTCTGCTTCAAAATGTTAGTATCTTACTCTGCAAAGGGTTTAGACATATAAAAATGAAATATATGAGTTGCTAATGAAGTTTATGCCAAAATATCAACAGATAAAAAATCAGGGTTCCCTTTCTGAATAGCACAATAAGAGAGTAATCATTCTTACATGATTTATGTCTTTGTATTTTGAGATGAGAGAATATGCTCTTTTCGTACCAATGCCCGAAATTGAGGGAAGAAAGTCACATCCAGCAAGAACACACATGCCTGTTCAAATAGAAAACAAAATGCCAGCAGTGTTAAGAAAGTATATTTGCAACACAGTTACACCTTTTATAAGACACTAGCCGGCGGCACGGCGGAGGGTAAATCTAGAACAGGGAGGCGGAAGGGATAAGGATGGATGGAGGACGCGTCGGCGGTGGTTCCAGAAGTCCGTTTGCGTGGCCAGTATCTGAATGGAAGGCGTACAGGAACAACATGATCGGACGGCTGGTGTGGGAGCGCTGTAGATGAACAGGAGAAAGTGGTACCGTGGATCTACAGTACCAATCACCACGTTTAAAGGTCTTTATAGATTCTCTGCAGTTTCCCTCTCTTTGAACATGTTTATATTGCAATTTGGGCACCATTGCCAGTTGGAGCATGCTTGTTCTGCTCTCTTTACCTGTACATACCTCCGCCCCCCTCCTTAATTGATAGGCAAGTTCAATTACATTGCAATTGAGATAATGATGATTGATTATTCTTTTCTAGCAATATTTTTTTTTGTGATACATATAAAGCAAATATTACTACTTCGGTAGCATAGGTCCTGTAGGGTGAAAACTGAAAAGAAATTGAAAATGGCTGGCCAAACTGCACGGAAAAGCCAATACAACAAAAGATGCAACAACTTATCTAGCAAAACAAGTTCATATGACTCGGTAACAGAACGAACAATAGTGTAACACATCGATAAACCTGCGGTGAAAGAATGCCAACACCTTTGACATAATGACATGCCAAACTGTGAGAAGAAATGCATCTTTAACAGATGTAGAAAACATTCAAGCCCATGCTTAGTTCAAGTATACAAGATATAGCCATGAGCATGACTTACCTGTAAAAAGTTTTTTATCAAATTCCTGGAAGGAAAGACCATCTTTCTCTGTCTTCAGAGTTCTCTCCATTGTGAATTCTTCACCATTCCCAAACCGATCCATTTTAAATATAATCTGAAATTTGATATCGGTTACATATAAAATCGAAAGTGAATGAAGAGGATGGGAAGAGAATCTCACAGCTGGGCAACAATAGGCTATTAGGTCGCTATCTTCTGTAACTACGGCAGATATACCCCCTTGGTCAGCATCAATAGTAGTTAGATATGCCAACTGTGCATCAGCTTCATATGGAGCAACCACAAATTCTACATTTTCTGACCGTAAAGTCTGGAAAATAAACATTAGATTTTGCTATACAAGGTAGAAAAATGCCTAGACGAAACCACTTTCAATGAAGTACCTGAACTAGATGATAAGCCATCAATGGTGTAATGTGCACAGCTTTCTGCAAATGAACATAGATCAGTGTCACGGACAGCCATATTCACATCCTTCTACTTCTCATCATAACCAAAGAATTGCAGCGATCCTCTTTATTCCAACTACTACTTGCATGTTGGTTGCCAAGTGCTAACTCTATATCATGAGACCAAAGAAAACCGTCAAGCCATGAGATTCTAACAGCATCCCAAGAATTACACTTTAGTAAGGATTATCAAACAATAATTTTAAGAATACTAGAAAATTGCGAAAGGACCTCTAGCCTAGTGGTTAGAGCACCTGAGTAGCATCCAGATTCGACTCCCAGTGAGAGCAAATTTAAATAAATCTGGAATAAAAAATTATAAAAAATAGGTTGTGGCTCCCCTGCTGACTTCGGTCAAAGAAAAATAGAAAATCAAGTGACAAGTTTTTGTTGCCACGTCCATATAGTACCAAAAAAAAGTTTGGAAGTGGAACACACGTGGAGAATACTCTGCAAAATCTATATATGAGATCCAATTTGCAGGTTCTGTTGCTCCCTTCTGTCAGTACAATCCAGGCATCAACATCTGAAACTGCTGCAGGTAATTCAAGAAGCCCATGGAACAAGTTCTTAATTCTTATATTGTGGAGATGACCTTTTTATGTACTGTATTTCAGTATTAAAGGTTTGTATGCAGTTCCCAGTTACAAACAGTGGCGAACACAGTATCTTGAAGTTGGGCAAGCAAAGGCCAAATAGGATTTGAGATTTTACTTCTGAATTTGATTAACAAACACACCAAATCGAGAATTCGTGAAGCCCAGGTTTTTACCTTCCGGCTGTCTTGTGGGCATGTGGCCTCCTGGCCGGCCACCGGTGGGCGGCAGCCGTGCTGCGGCCAGTGTGCTTGCAGGCAGCTGATGCCGAGCCGAAAGCACTGCTGCACTGGATGGATGGATGGATGGACAAGCACCCCTGTGGGTTGTTGATCTGCCTCTAGGACGTGCTGATGTGGGGTGGGCAACGATGGTGACGGGGGCTACTGGTTTTGCCTCTCATTGTCTTAAGCCAAACTCAGTGGAGTGTTTCATGTTACTGTCAGAGTCTCTCTTTATAAATAAGTTGCCAAGTCAACAAATTTCGTGATGTGTCACTGTATTAAATGAGAATGAAACTCTTTTGAAACCCCGATTCAGAATGGCCTTATAGCCTCGCGGTGATGCATGGCGATGGCTCTGTCTCTAGGCTAGTGGTTAGAGCATATGAGTAATATCCAGCAGATGTAGGTTCCACTGTGCGTGGGAGCAAATTTAAACAGGTCTAGAATAAAAAAAAAGAGTAAATTTCACTTGCGGTCCTCGAACTTGTTTCGAGTTCTCATCTAGATCCCGGTACTTTCATATTGCATATTCAACTCCCTAAACTTATGTTAAGTTCTCATTCAGGTCCCGGTACATTGAAATTGCGCATTTAACTCCCAAAACTTGCCCAAATTCTCATACAAGTTCCAGTACTTTAAAATTGCACATTTAGCTCCCTAAACCCACTGGCGTTGCACCATGATCAACCTCCTACGCCGCTCCTGCCTATGTACAAACACGGACCGGGATTGTACACTAATACAATTATAGGGAGTTAAACATGTATTTTTAAAGTACTAGGACTAGGATGAGAACTTGAGATAACTTTTGGGGGCTAAATGTGCAATTCGAGATCTGGATAAAAAAAATCGAGACAACTTTAGGGAGCCAAACGTGTAATTTTAAAGTACCAGGACCTAGATGAGAACTCATAACAAGTTATAGAGCTCAATATGCAATTTGAAAATACCGGGACCTAGATGAGATGCCCAGATGAAAGCCCATGTTTGGTTTTGGGTAATTAATGAAACCTAATTTGCTAACGATTGCTCTAAATGTTTCATGAGAATTGATTAGCAAATGGCAAGATGGAGCAAAGGACCGGGTCGGTGGAGGCCACAAGTGAAGGGAAATGACGGCGTCCATGAAAATGGTGTAAGCCCATCAATAAAGGAGAAAGCCCTATTGATGCCATCCATGCAAATGGTATAAGTCCATCATCAAAAGGAGTCCACAAACATCATCAAGAGATGGTGAAAAAGCTAGGAGCTCAAAGCAAAGGTATAATCCATAGGAGCTCTTTTACTTTTAGTGATCAAGACTCCATAGAGGGAGTGATCACATTTAAGATAGATAGCCGTACTATCAAGAGGGGCGAAATCGTTGATGAAATACGGTTATCAAGTGCCACTAGGTGTTCATGATCATTGCATTGCATATAGATGCTAGTGACACTAACAAACCCTTGGAAAACTCTTTTGAAAAGGCTAACACACGTGCACAAGGTGTAGAACACTTGGTGTTAGCACATGGCAACAAAGGGTGAAAGGTTTTAAGTGAAAGTCCTAGGAAAATAGAGCGTCGGACCGTAGAGTCACAGAGCGTCGGACCATTAGCCTCGGTCCGACGGCTAACACTGCTGAGAGCGTCGGACGCTCAGTTTCTGAGCGTCGGACCATTAGCCGAAGCGTCCGACGGTACAGAGCGACGAGGAGGTGACACGTGGAGAGCGGGTGAGCATCGGACTCTCGACATTAGTCCGACGGTTTTCAGCGCTCGGGGAGCTCTCTGGAAGCGTCGGACTGCCGCGTTCGTTAGTCCGATGGCTCCGTCTGGCTGAGTCCGACGGTGGTCAGCTGAACGCGTCGGACCGTATGGTTTAGTCCGACGGTATACTGTCCGACGGTTCGTTTAGCGCGGGAAGTTAGCCGTTGTGATCCAACGTTCGACTTCAAACGGCTAGTGACACGTGGCATTCATCCGGGGCGTCGGACCATGCGGTATAGTCCGACGGTCTGGCCGTCGGACAGTCCGACGGTACCAGTAAAATCTAAAACGGCTAGTTCTTTGTGTGTGGCTTATAAATAGTCACTTGGCTGGTTTGGGGAGGAACTCTTGGCACTCCTGAACATCATAGCATACTTGTGAGCCTTCCCATTCCACTCTCACTCATCCTACTTGATTGTGATCATCATTTGGTGAGTTTGGAGAACATCAAGTGCATTACATTGATAGAGATTATCTAGAGGCACTTGGTAGCGGTGATTCGCAGCGGTTTCTCTCATTACTCTTGGAGTTTGCCGACTCCTAGACAGCTTGGAGCTGCGAGGATCGTTGAGGGGAGTTGGTGATTATCCCCGCCTCTGATCAAGGTATTGTGAGGGGTTCTTGAGCCTATCCCCATGGGAGATCGCGAAAGGCATCTTTAGTGGATTGCTCGTAGCTTGTGGATCCCCATCTTGTGTTGGTTGTGCGGCACCCTTGAGAAGGGTTTGGCGTGTGATGCCAATTAGCGCGTGAACCTCCAAGTGGGTGTATCGCTACAACGAGGACTAGCTTGCCGGCAAGCAAGTGAACCTCGGTAAAAAATCTTGTGTCATCTCTCTACCGAGGATTTCTCTTGTATTTGATTGATTGGTTATATTGGACTTCATATCTTCTCTACACCGGAGGTATTGAAATCACCTTTACTCTTTACTTTTGTGTACTTACTCTCTTGTGTAGTTTGTTAGTTAGTTGCTTACTTAGGAGTAGTGTATAGTAGTGACATAGCCTTTGAGTGTGAACTAGTGATCATAGTGTAGTATACTTGTCTAGGTGGCTTGCATAGTGTAGTTTAGAGGTAGTGCTTTGCATAGCTTGCTATTGTTACTAATCGGCTTGTTAAGTGTTGTTTGTAGATTTTTATAGGCTATTCACCCCCCTCTAGCTATTTAGGACCTTTCACCAGACAAGTTCGGGGACCGCCAATGAAAGCTACTCTAAAGAAAACATTAAAAAATAGGTTAGGTTTCCCATGTTGACTTATGTAAAGAAACATGAGATTAGGAAAAGGCCTGGATGGCAGCATAGCCGGTGGGCCAGTGAGAAATTCAGTAGATTTAAATTTAATATACCTTCGTATCATTATAAGTTCAAACATTTTTTTATATAACATCATATGAAAAGAGTGTTCTTTTTTTTGAACGTAAAGGGCAGGAGCTCCGACTTTCTTTTTTTTCTCGAATCAGGAGCTTCGACTTTCAGTTAAGATGAAAAGAGTCATATGTACAGGAAGGGGCAAGAGGCCCTAAAAGACACTGGGCCAAGGCGTTATTCGAGAGCATGGCGCATGGCAATGCCCAAATGAAAATTAGAAGTGAATGTAGGACCAATTTTTTAGCAATAGCACCTAATGTATGTCTTTATAAAAAATACAGCAAACATCTTAATAAGTGATTGCAGAGATCTTCTGCTGTGGCAAAAACTGCAAGAAAGAAAAGTAGATGGATACCCGGAAAAATTCAATGGCAGCAGCTTTATTTCCTTGCTTAAGCTTTTCTTTCGCCATGTTTAAACTGAGTTCCCGCTTCCTGTATGAAAATAACAATAAGACTTCATGTGATGCTTAAAGCTTAGGTATTAAGAATTGCATATTATCCTTGTTATCGTTGCTGCCAAAAAATTCTAACATCAGTGCAATCTTCACTATCAATTAAGCACAGCGATCATTGGTAGTGAAGAAATATTAGCTTCAGTATGGCCTTTAAACAAGACTGAAAATCCTAGACCTCTTACATACTGACAAATAGAAATGCCTTATGCCCTTATGTATGCTAACAAATTAATGATTCGAATCATGGTCATGGAACAATAATGATTCAAATCACAGATCTACAAACACAAAAAAGCTTTAAACTGTGATTTTCGTATAAATGCCATCACAACTCTAATCACTTTACCTCTGCCGCTCGTTATCAGTAGCCGCCTTGCAAGGCATGCTGCCCCCGTCAAAGACAACGACGGGGACAACCTTGTAATGCCGCAGGAGGTTGATGTGGTGCATGAAGTAGCTGATGTATCGCCTGGCTGCGGCGCTTTTAGGGTCCATACATAACTCCATACTGCAAGAATATGCTGCAATGCCATAAATAGAACAGAAGAAGAAAAATGTTAAGGAATCTGCCAACGAATCCTTATCGATACATTGTAGCAATACAATGGAATCGAACCTCCTTTGTGAAGCCAGGAGTACGCATCGATGCCGACCTGCCGAGGCAACACAAAGTACCAAGAAATCAAGAAATATGAAAAGGTAAGGGGGGGCAACTGCGGGGTGAAAGACGAGATGGGGATCTATTTACCCGTTTGCCGGCGTACTTCTTGATGTGCACAGGCTCGATGAACGGCTTCAGGAAGCGGAGAAGGTTTGGGATCCCCATCAGTTTGCGCAAACAATCACAAGCCAACTGTTTTCGATTGATCCCAGACTTTCAGGAAGGATTGGATTGGGATATCGAAGGACTGGGCAGAAGCGGCTAAGAGGCGCGAGGCGGCGAGGAAGAAATGGAGATGTTGGAGGAGATGAGGACTGTCTGTATAGCGGATTAGCGGTAGTGTGGGTGCCACATGCGCAAAGTGGCGGGGAGAAAGAAATGGGGATCGAACCTCTTGCTTTGTTTCCCGCGCACTGAATTAGTTTCCCGCGCTTTCTCGCATGCACGAATCAAGGGTCTTTTACATGTATATGATTAAGAAAGATGGTTCATACACATACACTATTAAAAAGTTGATCACTATTATTATCGTGCTGAACTTTTTTTTTTCGCGCCATTTTATCCACATTCCGTTAATTTTTTACCGTTTAGGAGTCCTGACAAGTAGGTCCGGTCAGTCAAAAGATCCAAAATACCCTTCCCCATCTCTATCCTCTAGCTGTCTCTCGCTCTCGTTCGTCTTCCTCTTCTCGGCGCCCGTTGCACCGGCTGCTACGGCGGTAGCATGGACGCCGCGATCTGAGACGACCTGCTGCAGGAGGTGTTCGGCCTTCTCCCGCCCTCCGCCGCGCCGGCCGTGTCCCTCGTCTCCCGCCGCTGGCTCGAGCTTCTCAGGGCCGTCACGTGGTCCCTCAGCCTCCGCCTCCCTGCGTCCTCGGCGGCGACTCGCGCCGCGCTGCTGTCGCACTACCCCTTCCTCACCGCCCTGGCCGTGGTCTCCGCTTGTACGCCGGTCCACGACGCTGACGCCGTGCTGCTCGCTGTCGCTGCCACGCCCGCCGCTTCCCGGCTCTCCACGCTCCGGCTCTTGCCCGATTGGGCGGTCTCCCCCGCCGCGCTGCTCGCTGGCTTGCTGCCGCTCGAGCATCGTGCTTGCCGTGCTGTCACCGCGGACCTAGCCAGGTACGAGTACAATTTTGATTCTTTATTAGATTGTTGGTGATGATCGAGTTAGTATTGGTCTTGTCCGATCCGGCGAGGCGGATGCTTCACTTCCTTCTCGGGCCATTCAGATGTATCAAGGTTTCTCTGACAGAGTTCTGCTTTTGTTTTGGCATTGGTCCATCCGGCCGGCGACGAGGAGACGCTATTCGGCGGGCAGCCGGAGAACGACACGCTGCCGATCGGCTGCGGCGCCACGACGCGACGAACGGCACGGCGGACCCACCGTACGCCGCCCACCTACTTTCGCCGTTCCAGAGGCTGTCGTGCACCCTCATCGCCTACCCGCCGAGGTACGGCACGCCGAACGGCCGGAGCGCTGGTTGTTGAACACGCGCACCGGGACGCCGTCCACTGACCGGAGCGCGGCTGGCCGGGGCCGAGCTCTCCCATGCCTGCACTCGCGGCGGCGGCCGGGGCCAAGCTCCCCCGCGCCCGCCGCGGCCGTCCAAGGCCGAGCTCCGCCGGCAACATTCTGAGGCCGAGCTCCGGCAGCGACAGTCCAAGGCCGGCTAAATGGTCACATTTGACACCGTTAGATGGACATGTGGACGGAATGGCGTGAAAACAAAAGAAGTTAAGAACGATGATACTCGTGAGAGATCTAACTTTTTAATGACGTGTATGTGGTGACATCTTTTTAATGGCATGTATGTAAAAGATCCAGGGATACTGCTGCAACCCTCTCCACCCAAAATATAAGACCATCTCCAACGGGCCAAGCAAAACATAACTCATATCCAAAATACATTATGCACAGGGAAAAATAACGTCAGTAGACAAACCAACAACTCATTTTGCATAGAAGAAAAAAAGGCAACTCAAATATATGTCATCTTTGTCGCGGACCCAAATCCTAGCACCGGTCACGGTGGTGGGCCTGTGATGGGGAGCGGCCTGTGAGCGGCCGAAGCGGAGGCGTGTGACGAGGCAGCGTCACCGATGGACGACGTGACCGTGGAGGGTACTGAAGAGGAAGGGGTCGTCGCCGATGGCAGGGTACCTTGGTGGGCTAGCGAGGACGGCGTTGCGGCGGTGGGATCCATGCGGAGGAGCACGTCACCACCTGGGAGGAGCTCATCGGCATTGCGGGATCTGCCCGGTCCGCGAAGCGCTCCGTCGAGGAAGCGCTAGGGGCCTCTACCGCCGCTCATGCTCCCGCCGGTGGCAGAGCTCATCAACACCGAGGAGGAGCTCGTCGGCGCTGCAAGGTTCGTTTCCACCGCCTGCTCCATGAATGAAAAAAAGGTCCTAAATCAGTACAGGAGGGGTCAATAGCATATAAAAATTCTACAAACAACAATTAAAGCAAAGAGGTTAGATAAATAAGAGGTTATCTTTTCCGCACAAATACGAACTTGCGACGTGATGGCGAACGTAACCGTCTCTCTCATCCATGGCGATTCCGCCCTCCCCCTCCCCTCCTCCCGCTCTGCCATTGCTCCCACCTCGACCCCCATCCCTCCCTCCTCCGAGCTTCCCTCTCCTTTATCTACGGCTGCCAAGGCGACGAGGGACAAGGCGGCCGCCATCTACAAGACGAAGTTTCCATCAATTTCTGAGAGCGCAAGTCATGGTAAGGGGAAACAGATTGGTGTTCCATTGAATGTCGATCAGAGACAGTTTCGCAGGATTGTGGCCGAGGATTCGTTCCCTTTTGAGAACATTCATGTGGAATAAGTGAAGAATAATCCATTCCTATCAGTTTGAGATGGAACTGTAAAGGAAATTCTCCAGGGCGGGAGTTGGTGGAGTTTCAAACGGACACACGTGTTTAGAATCAGACGATTCCCCCCAATCCAACGACCTGCATACCTTATTCCGATTACCTCCGAAGGTGAGAATTGTCTCTGGGATTTTGGGTCGCCACCCTGCTGACGAGACATTTGGCGCATGCCCAGGCGGAGGTGTTGGAGGTGATAGCAGTGTGCAGACCGCGGAGGGCTGTGGGAAGTCTCTTCTACTCGATGCGGCTTTTCCCTTTTGTTCGAGCCACGCTAAACCTAGTTCTGCAATTGCTCCACCGCCGCCAAAGTGTCCTAGCCACCAAGCCAATCTCAATAGATTCGTCGGCCACTTCTGGAACAAGGGTCCATCTGGATCCTTTGCCTCAGCGGTGAAATCTTCATTCGCCAAGGTTATCAAGGTGAAGATGAATCAAGGAGGTGGGCGTCGAAACTTCAACCAGAACTGGGGTAACTGGGGTGGCGGAGGGCGCAATCAAGGATGGCAAGGTAGTGGATCGGGAGGAGCAGGTAGAGGCTTTGGGAGAGATAATTTTGGCAACAATAGAGGCTGCAAGACTTGGGAAAGGAAAACTGGATTCGAGAATGTGACAGCAAAAGGGGAGAAAGAAGAGAAGGGGAAGCAAGTGGACCATGTTGAAGAGAAAGGTGGCTCTGATGGTAGCAAGGACCTGGTCATCGTCACAGATTCAAAGCAAGGTGATTCCCAAACTCTCGCTGACAACTCTCTCTCTGTCCCTAGCCAGAATCAGGGTAGAGATGGGGTTGGATCCCAAAATACTCCTAATTCTCAGAACAGAATCCTCTGTGAAGTGTGTGGCCTGTTTAATCACTTGACTAGGGATTGTAGAAGGCTGAATTGTGAGATTTGTGGTCTCAATGGACATGTGGCCTATGACTGTAAGAGGTGTGTGCCATGGAACACTGGTCCTGAATTATGTGCTACACAGGTGGAGAATCAAAGTTTTTTCTTCATTGAAGAATGTGTGGACCCAAGAGTCTCTAGGGAGAAAGAAAGTATTGCAGTTATATCTATTGTACAAGGCTGTGCTACTAGGAAGCAAATTGAAAAAGAGTTCATGAGCTTGGTGGGTTCCAATGCTTGGAAGTGGAATGCAAGACAAGTGAGTGATAAGAGATTTATCATGAGGTTTCCAACCGCCCAAAAAGTTAAGGAGCTCAGTCACTTTAAAGCTCTTGAAATGAGAAATGTTGATGCCATCGTGAAGGTTGAACAGTGGTCTCCCAATTTATGTGCCAAAAGGTCAGCTGCAAGAGGCCTGGTTCAGAGTGCTTGATATTCTAGCAGATCAAAGGTCTATTCGAACTTGTGCTAAGGTTGGGGGTTTAGTTGGCAAAGTGCTTGAGATAGATGAAAAATCTAGATTCAGAGCTGATTTTGTTAGGATGAGAATTGCATGCAGAGATATCTTAAGGGTCCCTAAAGTGGTGGAGGGTACCCTTGGGCTGTATATCCATGACTTCACTTTTGAAAGAGAAGTACATGAGGAGGAAACTGGAAGAATTCTTACTAGTGGCATCAAGGTTGGTGGCAAAGAACCACCACTAAAGAGGTTCAAGAACAATGAGCAATTGCAAACTATTACAAAAGATGGGACTGAGGGGTCTGCAAATTTCAAGAAAGATGATACTGATCTTGGCAAAGAGGTGGGTCAGAAAGAATGTCAGCTGTCTTATCCTGCCCCTTCCAAGAGTACCTCTACACAAGTGATCCCCCCAATGATCAAGAGCAAACAGAAAAGATGGACATTAAAATTCAATAGGAAAATGAGAAGGATAAAAGTACTGTAGTAGATGTGCAGGCTGAGAGAGTACACATTCCTGATAACTTTGAGGACTCTCAAGAAAGTGAAACTCTGTCTGAAAAATTAAGGAAAATTGATGCTTATTCTGAAGAAGGCAGTGTTCTCAGGTGGGCAAAAAGCAATACTGGTGATCAACAGGTTTGGTGTGTGGAAATGGAGGGAAATCAAGAAGGTTTCATGTATATTTTCAATCAAAAAAAGTGTGAACAGTTGATGAGAGATAACATTTATAGGGAACTTTTCTCTGTGAATACTCATGAGGAAGCTGCAACTCAGGCAAGTCAAGAAATCAGACAGATGGATGCTGTCCAGATGGGATGTTCTCAGGAAAGTATGATTACTACTGAAGGTGATGCTTCAATGGCTGCCAGAAAGGAGAATGAAAAGATGGAAGAGACAAATGCTGAAAAGGTGGTGGATGTTTCTCTGGACAATGGGATGGAGAGGCGATGGAGTGAACGCTTGAAGAAGGACATCCACTTGACCACCATGGAGAAAAATGAAGCTATGGCCAAGAAAAGGTCACTGGAAGGTAAACATAGTCAGCCTCTTTCAATATCTGAGTTAAATAAAGCATCTCTATGTGAACTTACCAAGAATATGGGTGTGATGGTTAATAATGACTCTTTTGGCATGTTTGATTTGATTAATGATATGGAGCTTGTTAGGGATAATCTTTATTTAAAACAGACTACTGTTAGTAAAGCTTGTCCTGCTGGTGATAATACTTTATTTTCTGTGGAAGAATTGATAGTTGATGAAAATAATTCTGAAGAATCTGAAAATGAGATTTTGGAGATTGTGAAATCAAAAGAAAAAAGCAAGTTGAATAAAAAGAAAGTCAGAGCCTCCCTAGGGGGAGAAAGCAGGACCAGGAAAATCTTGGCCTGCATGTTTTGGATTCACAGGATATTAGGACTCCTGTGGATCTGAAAAAAAGAAAAAACAAAAGAAAAGATGATGATTCAAGGATTGATATGGAACTGCAGAGGTCTAAAAAAGAAAGACATGGCTAGTTTTTTAAAGAATTTAATTCATGAATATAAATTTCATTTCATTGGATTACAAGAAACCATGATTGGATATTGTAATGATAGTTTGTTGAGAAAATTTGATGCTAATAAAGACTACTTATGGGAATGGATTCCTTCCAAAGGAAAATCTGGTGGGATTCTGGTGGGTCTAAATGTGGAGAGATTTGATGTTGGATCCTTTAAAAAAGGTGAATTTATGATACAAATGAATCTATGGGAAAAATCTTAAAGGTTAAGTGGAACTTGTTAGTAGTGTATGGCTCAGCTTAGGAGGAGAAAAAAAATAAATTTCCTGGCAGAGCTATCTCAATTCTATGCTTCAAATAAGGAACCTATGTTAATTGGTGGTGACTTTAACATCATTAGATATAGCAGAGAGAAAAATACCAATAATGGAGTTCACAGACATACTCCAATTTTCAATGCTGTGATTCACTTCTATGAACTTAGAGAAATCATCATGAGCAGTGGGTTGTATACATGGTCAAACAATCAGGAAAATCCTGTGATGGAAAAACTAGATAGAATTTTAGTAACAAAAGAGTGGGAAGACTTGTTTCCACGAGCTATGGTCAACAGACTGCCAAGAGAAATTTCTGATCACAACCCTTTGATTTTGTCCCGTGGAAAGAAAGAGAATCTGTATTTTGGGATGGCTTAAAAATACAGAGTTTTTGGAGAAAATTTGGACTAAGCCTTGTAAAGCAAAGTATGCTCTAGATAGAATCCAACAGAAATTGAAACTTTTTAAGCAGTTTTTCAAAGGTTGGGGGTTTAACTTGCAGGGAGAATTGAGGAAAAAAAGACTGGCATTTCAGGAAGAACTAACCAAATTAGAGATCGATGAGGAAAACAATTCTCTTAATATAAATCAAATTGAGAGGAAAACTTGGCTTCTATGTGAGAATCTTAAGATTTTAGAACAAGAAGAGATTTATTGGTATGAGAGATGCCATGCTAATTGGTTGCTTAAGGGGGATAATAATACTTCTTTCTTTCACAAATGTGCCAATGGCAGAAAAAGGAAAAACACCATCATTTGTTTGGAAAACAATGGTCAAATGATTGAAGGAGATGAGAAACTTTTGAACCATGACACTGAATACTACTCTGAACTTTTTGGCCCCCCTGATGAACACACTACTCAATTGGACCCAGCTATCTTTCAAAACATCACTTCAGTTTCTAGTGAAGATAATATTCTTCTTTGCAGACCATTCACTGAAAAAGAAATTATTGAAGCTTTGGGGCAAATGAAAAAGAACAAGGCTGCTGGTCCAGACAAAATACCTATAGAATTTTATCATTATTGTTGGAAAATCATAAAGGATGATATATTGGAATTTTTTGATGACTTTACAACACAAAAGTTGATATTAGCGGGATTAACTATGGGATTATCACTTTGTTACCCAAGGTCAAAGAAGCAAACAAAATACAGCAATACAGACCCATATGTTTATTAAATTGTCTTTACAAATTGGTTACTAAAGCCTTAACTATTAGGTTTGAGGCAGTTATTGACAAGTTAATTCATTCCCATCAGACTGCTTTTCTGAGAAACAGAGATATTGCTTCTGGTATTGTTTGTCTACATGAAATACTACATGAAACAAAAAGAAGAAAAGAAGTGGGTTTAGTCCTGAATTAGATTTTGAGAAAGCGTATGATAAAGTGAGCTGAAAACTTCTCTTTGAGTGCTTATAGGGGAGAGGTTTTGATGAGAAGTGGTGTGCCTGGATGAAACAAGTGGTTACTGGTGGTACTGTGAGTGTTCAGTTAAACAACAAAGTTGGGCCCTATATTAAAAGCTACAAAGGGGTGAGACAAGGAGATCCCTTGTCCCCCATTTTGTTTAATTTAGTGGCTGACTGCTTAACCAGAATGATTTTACTTGCACAGACCAATGGTTTGATAACTGGGCTGATTAGTCATATTATTCCTATGGGTGTGGCCATTTTACAATATGCGGATGATACTATAATATTTCTGAAGAACAGTATTGAAAATGCAGTTAACCTGAAGCTTCCGTTATACTTATTTGAACTGCTAGCTGGGTTGAAGATCAACTTCAATAAAAGTGAGATTTTTATGATCAATGATGAAGAAGGCTTATGTGAAACTTACACTTCAATTTTTAATTGTCAATCTAGCACTTTCCCCATCAAATATCTTGGAGTCCCGGTTAGTCCTAACAGGTTAAAAGTGATAGATTGGCTTCCACTTGTTGAAAAAAGCAATAAGAAATTAGGCATTTGGAAAGGAGGTTCCATGTCTATTGCTGGCAGAACTACACTCATTGAAGCCAGTTTAAACAACTCACCAATTTATCATATGTCAGTTTACCTCCTCCCTAAGACCACTATCAAAGCTATGGATAAGATTAGGCGAACTTTTTTCTGGCAAGGAGGTGGGACAAAGAAGAAATATCATCTAACTAGATGGGAGACTATTTGTAAAAGTAAAAAGAAGGGAGGCTTGGGAATTAAAAATCTAAGAAGAATGAATGTGAGCCTTTTATGCAAATGGTGGTGGAAGTTGGAGAATGAACAAGGCTTATGGCAGACCATTGTCAGATTCAAATATCTGAGGGAGCATAATATCCTTGAGGTTAGTCATAAAATCAATGATTCACCTATGTGGTATGATCTATTAAAAGTCAAGGAGTTTTATCTCTCTGGTAGGAAAATTTGGTTTAAAAAAGGAGACAAAACAAGATTTTGGTTAGATCCTTGGGTGTATAGGGATACATTGCAAATTAAATGCCCCATTCTTTTTGGCCTATGTACTGATAAGAATATTACTGTTGAAAATGCTTTGTCAGTGGAGGGTGTCAATTTTAGGCGGTGGCTTCATGAGGAGCTAGGAAATACCTGGGAGGATGTTTGGAACGATGCTATGAATGTCAATCGTAGTAATGAGGAAGATTTTATCAGTTGGCTTTCAGTAAAAGTGGCAAATTCTCTGTCAAATCCTTGTATGAAAAATTGTCTGGCTCGGAAACAGGCATATGGAAAAGCAAGATTCCTCAAAAGATTAAAATATTTCTTTGGCTTGTTACTAATGATGCCATGCTGACTAAAGAGAATTTAAAGAAAAGAAATTGGTCTGGTGATCCATTGTGCGTGTACTGTAGTGAAATTGAATCTACCTCTCATCTCTTTTTTCAGTGTCCAATGGCTAGAGTTATTTGGGCTATTGTGGCTAAATGTATTGGTGCAAATAATATACCTTGTGATATACTCCAATGTTGGAGATGGTGTGATCTATGGCTTCCCAATGGGAAAAAGTTTCATGGATGGGGGATTGGTGCAATATGTTGGGGCATTTGGAGGAACAGAAATAGTGTTTGTTTTGAAAAGAAGAAAATTAACGGTCCTTTAAAGATCATATGTCATATTTGTGCATTGTTACAATACTGGACAGGTTTGTATGGCGATCTTGACAAGGAACAACTCGTTGAAGGTGCTGCGCTAATGCTGAAGGTCGCGAAGGAAGTGCTGGCAGCCCAAACGAGGAGACAAGCAAACCAAATGTTGCTCCAGAGTGCTGACCATGTTGGGGATCACAACGCCTCTGGCGCACCCTGAATGGTAGCTCAAACGTTGAAGAAAGGCCTGTTTCTTTTGCTGTTCTGTCCAATTACCCTGGGAGATTGGTAGGAATGTTGTTTCCTCTAAGTGCCTTTTGGGTAGTGCGGGCCAAAATCCTGGCCGTTCAGACTGTTTCGCTGAGTTTGATCATAGCCGATGTTTGTGGGATTTATCAAACTCTTGGAACCCTATCTCTAATCCCTCTTTGTTGGCAATCTGCCAAGTTTTCTTCCTTGTAAAACACTTGTATTTCCGTTACTCCTATAATGGAAATGAACTCCTATAATGGAAATGAGGTTACCCTCGTGTGGAAAAAAAAAAAAGTAACGAAGCGAGTTTTGCGCTAGCGTACTAAAAATACAAGCCACTTAACCGTTTCTAGGCTATAATCTCTAATCACACATAAGAAGCCTATAAGTTGCTAAAATACACTACTCCTAGATAAGAAACTACACAAGTTTATTTCTACAAAAATAAATATAAGAATGTAAAAAGTAAAGTGATGATTGTTATACTGCTGAATGTAGAGAAGCGAATAACAATATGATCAATCACAATATACAAGAAATCCTCGGCAAAGAGATTGACACGATGATTCTGTTTTTTTTACCGAGGTTCACTTGCTTGCCAGTAAACTACTCCTCGTTGTAGCAATACACCCACTTGCAGGTTCACGCGCTAATTGACATCACACGTCAATCCCACTCAAGGAGCCAACACAAGATGGGGATCCACAAGTTACGAGCACTTCACTAGAGTAGCCAATTCACGAACTTCCACGGAGAAGGCTCAACAACCCCTTACAACTTCACCGATCGGAGACGGAAACAATTATCAACTCCGCTCAACGATCCTCGTAGCTCCAAACCGTCTAGGAGTCAGCAAACTCCATCCGCTATGAAATCCAGATACCAAGTGCCTCTAAATGAACAAACTCATGCAATGCACTTGATGCTCTCCAATCTCACCAAATTGATGTTGCAATCAAGTAGGATGTGTGAGAGTAGAGTGGAGAGCCTCACTAGCTTGTTATGTCAATGAAAATGTGCAAGAGTATACCCAGTTACCCACAAGCCGGCCACTCCACCTCTTGTAGCTCCCCAAAGGATTCAACCGTTACATTGGAAATCGGGGGCACCGGACGCACTTGAGTTAGCACCGGATACATCCGGTGCAGCGTCCGGTGTATCACCCAACGGCACGTGTACTAGTCGTTTGAAATCTGTCTGCTGCACGTCCAACCACCGAACGCGTCCGCTGTCACACCAAAGAGGTTTTAGAGAGTACATTTGCTCACCGGACGCGTCCGCTCGCACCTTACCGGACACGCCTCGCCGTCCGGTGACACGCCTCGCCGTCCGGTGCTCCAACCACTATTTTCTATAAACCTAGTCAACTGGTTAAGTAACATCTTTCTTTCAGAAATTGGGGCAAGTTTTTATTTGTCTATTAGCCAAACGGGGCGACTACTGAAGGAGTGTTTAAACTTGGAGTATAATTTTTTTCGTGTCACATCAGATATTCCATGGAATATCATAAGAATTTCGAATACTAATAAAAAACTATCTAACAAAAAACTAATTACATAACTCACTTGTGAACCGTGAGACGAATTTATTAAGTCTGATTAATCCATCATCAACAAATGTTTAATATAGCAAAACATTATCAAATCATGGACTAATTAGGTTTAAAATACCCGTCTCGCAATTGACGCACAACCTATGTAATTAGTTATTTTTTCTATATTTAATACTCCATATATGCATCTAAACATTCGATATGATGAACGTAAAGTTTTTATAGTGAGAACTAAATAGGACCTAAGTAATAAGGCTAATATTTTATTTTACAAAAATATATGCAACTATTAGCCATGAATCAAAAGACTCGAGAGGTTCACAAGCACAACCAAAATTGGCAGTTCACCTCCAAATTGGAATCAGAAAAATACAAAATATCAGCGACTCGTAGATTCGTGTACGCGCCCTCCAAATTTCGAGATAGGTGTCTGGTACGAGTCTTTGATCAGCGCAGTGTCCAATTTACCCAGTAGCAGGCGGCGGCGACGAGGGCCGAGACACACCCACACGGAGGCAGCGATTAACGTGGCTCTCCTAGACGGCGGTGGCGCTTGGCACGGTGCGCCACCAGGCGGTGGCGTGTGGCTAGCGCTTCTGGATGCACGGCGCGGTGGCACGCCACACGTTGGCGCCTTGGCGGCGAGCCGAGCAGCACATTGTTGAGAGAGATGGAAGGCACAAGGCAGGGGAAGGAGTCATCCGGTCGTGCGTTGTTGGAACTTTGGATTCCTGCACGGGGCAGAGTAAACGAATTGGGGAATCAAGCGATTAGGGTTCAATTCAATCGTTCTCAACTAAGGCCTTATTTGAATACCACCTAAATTTTGAAAGCTGCCTTTTAAAAGCTGAATTACTATAAGCCTTATTTGAATACCACCTAAATTTTGAAAACTACCTTTTAAAAGTTGAATTACTATAAGCTAAATTTTAAAAGTAGGACTTGTAGACTGTTTGGATTCATAGCCTCTAAAAGCTAGCACAATCTACTATACAAAATAAAATTACTAAAATGCCTTTATAGTTAGGATGTATATGTAATGCGGGGAGAAATAGGGATGGGTAAAATCGTCATTTAACATCTAAAAGTAAGTAATAAGTAATTGAAGTTATCTTTAATCAAGAATAACCAAATATACCCAAGTTATCTTCTCTTCTTACTTAGGGAAAACAAGTAAAGAGATTATTAATCAAACCGTTCCTTGTGAAAATATAATACCCTGTCCGGGTGAAGTGCTACAACGGTAATTTTGTACGTTTGTGGATTCTTTCGCTTCGCTAAAAAATACTAACAAACATTTCTAGCACCGTTGCCGAGGAACGGTAGTTGTTTTTAATCTCCGAACCTAGTGCGCGAGTGGAAAAATATGGCAGCAGCTCGAAGGTCGGACAAATGTGACAAGGAAAAGCGGGGTTTTTGGGGCGGTCGTGCTCACCGACGGGCTTGGGGGCAGCGGGTCGCCAAGTGCAGGATGTAATCAGTGCAGGCATGGGCCGTGTCGAGGCTCCGCGGCAATGGGGAGGCAGCTGCATCGTAACAGCCTTCGGCGCAACGGTTCTGCAAAACAAGGTACACGACATGAAGGCCGGACTTAGGTCAGGTTGACGAGCTGTGGGGAGGGGGTTCGGATTGGGCCTAGAGGCTGGGTTAAATGGGGATAGGGCTTTATTTCTATTTCCATCACAAAGACTTGGATGGAAGAGAGCTACCTTCAAGCACAACAAGAGAAGAAACAAATCGCACACATGCATCCTTAACTATATTTGATGCTCCATTTTATTGTAAATTCCCTTGAAGAAGATGGAAAAGGAGTGAAGGTTTTCGTTTTAGGAAAGTAATAAATCACAGTGAGGGTTGTAGGTTGAATTCAAGTGCGGCTCGAATTTGAACAGATTTTAATTTGCTTCGAAAATATTTTATTTGCAAGCATCCCTTGTCATGGAGGTTTGCCAACAAGCTTAGTTATAAAATAAAAAGTTTTGAAGCTCGAATTTTGAACTTAGGGCGGGAAGAGGATATTTGTTGTGGGCGACCTCTCTGCAGGGCCGCGCGCGTCAGCCAGGAGCGCCAGCGAGGAGCGAAGGGTGTAAAACACAATGAGGGTAACGTGATGCCCGCTAGAGATCATGGTTGCGTGTTTATATAGGTGGGAATAACCCCCACCGTGGTTGTTACAAAGATTGGATTACAACACAAAAGTTCGGTTAGGATACAACTAACCTCTCCAGATTACAACAGACTCCTAACAACCTAATGTACACAAACGCAACCTCTATTCAGGATATACATCATTTAACATCCTCCCTCAATCTTAGCCACTTTTGAGGTTAAGATTGTCTCTGAATTTGTCAAGCTTAGCAACCGATAGAGCTTTAGTGAAACCATCAGCAATTTGATCTCCAGAAGCTATAAGCCGTATCTCTAACAATTTCTGTGCAACTCTTTCACGTACGAAGTGGAAATCTATCTCGATATGTTTTGTTCTTGCGTGAAAGACTGGATTCGCCGAAAGATATGTCGCTCCCAAATTATCACACCATAGCCCTGCCTTAGGAGGATGATGCACACCGAGTTCAGTTAGTAATTTCTGAACCCATATCATCTCAGCAGTAGCATTTGCTAGTGCTTTGTATTCAGCTTCGGTGCTAGACCGTGACACAGTAGGCTGCTTCCTTGCTGACCATGATATAAGATTGTTTCCAAGAAACACTGTGAAACCCCCTGTAGAACGTCGGTCATCCACGCAGCCTGCCCAGTCTGCATCTGAGAATGCACTAACAAGCATAGATGGTGACTTTCCAATGCGAAGTCCAAGCTTGATTGTCCCACAGACATATCTCAGGATCCTCTTCACGGCACTGTAATGTACTGTCATTGGTGCATGCAAAAATTGATAGACCTTGTTGACAAAAAATGAGATATCAGGTCTAGTCAATGTCAAGTATTGTAGAGCACCAACTAGACTCCTATATTTTGTAGCATATTCAGGACCAAGCTTATCACCATCTTCAATGCTCAATTTTCTTAGCTCGAGAGAGGAGTATCAACTGATTTACACTTGCTCATACCAGAGCGTTTTAGAAGATCAGTAGCATACCGTTCTTGGCTGAGAAGTAGGTGATCCTTTCCCCTCTTGACTTCGATGCCCAAGAAATAATGAAGGTCGCCGAGGTCTTTGAGTGCAAAGTCACGCTGAAGATCAGAAAGGAGCGCTTGAGTAGCTTCGGTGGAAGAGCTAGCAACCACAATATCATCAACGTAGACAAGAACATATAGAGTATGTCCCCCTTTGGTGTAGTAGAACAAGGATGTGTCAGCCCGAGAAGGAACAAAACCCAATGCCCGAAGGCGACTGCACAACCTGTCATACCAAGCCCGGGGAGCTTGTTGGAGACCATAAATTGCTTTATCTAGCTTGCACACAAAATTTGGACGACTGGGATCAGCATAGCCCGGAGGTTGCTGCATATAGACTTCTTCTTGCAAGACACCATGAAGGAAGGCATTTTTAACATCAAGTTGGCGAAGGGACCATCCATGAGATATTGCAATAGAAAGAATGAGTCTGATTGTAGCAGCTTTTACAACAGGACTTAAAGTATCTTCATAGTCAATGCCATACCTGTCGATATCCCTTGGCCACAAGACGGGATTTGTATCTGTCAATCTCACCATCAGCTCATCTTTTCACCTTATAGACCCACTTACATCCGATAATATTCTTGCCCTTAGGTGGAGGAACAAGGTGCCACGTACGGTTGTGAAGCAGAGCACTATACTCATCATTCATAGCAGAAGCCCAATGTGGATCATGAAGAGCAGCATCTAGGGACACCGGTTCTTCCGAAGTTGCCAACATACCCCAACGAACAGTGCCATCAATGTAGGTCTTAGGTTTGACAATACCATGCTGGGCTCGAGCGGCAGGACGCTGGGATTGTGCAGGGACCGGAAGCGAAGACGACGAGCCTAGGATTGCACAAGTGGAGGAAGTAGATGCCAGCAGCGTATGTGTGACCACAGCATCAGAAGCCACACTAGATACCGGCACCGGCGCACTGGATCCTGTCGGGGGTCCAGCTCCAGTCGTGGGATCCAGTTGTGATGATGGCCCAATTGCACGAGACGGAGAGGAGGCGTGTGGTGCCGCAGACAATCCCCCGGGAGGCGTGGAGCGCGCAACAGAGCCGACCGGGTCCTGCGGGGCGGATCCCGAGGGGGATACGCGATCGCCTGGCATGGACTGATCAGGCGTATCAGCCTGGGAGTGCGTGCTATCTCCGCTGAAGGGGCACACGCGATGTGGGTGGTGTACAGCGCCGTTCTCCTCCATTGTTTCATCATTTTCCATGCCTCCTGATCCTGTATGCATCAAATCTTGAACACTAGATGAGCCATTAGTAGGTATAGAAAAATCATCATGCGGTTCATGCACTTGTGAACCCCCGGTGGTAGGAGAAGATGGGCTTAGGAGAAAATCAGGAAAGAAACTAATCTCAGCGCGTAGCTGAGACCCGGCATTAGGGTGAAGCGAAGCAAACGGGAAAATGTGTTCATCAAACACAACGTCTCGAGAGATATATACTCGGCCAGAAGATGGTTCTAAACACTTGAACCCCTTATGTTGAGTGCTATAGCCGAGAAAAACACACCGCTTGGATCGAAATTCAAGTTTTCTGGAGTTATAGGGTCGTAAATTTGGCCAGCATGCACATCCAAAAATGTGTAAAACTGTATAGTCAGGGGTTTTTCCATGGAGTTTTTCAAACGGTGTGTCATCATGGATGACCTTGGAAGGCAAACGATTAATTAAGAACACAGATGTAAGAAAAGCTTCATCCCAGAACTTTAGGGGCATAGAGGCATGTGCTAAGAGTGTGAGAGCCATCTCAACTATGTGTCTGTGTTTGCGTTCCGCTGCACCATTCTGTTGATGAGAATGCGGACAAGAAACATGATGGGCTATCCCAACACGTTTAAAGAAGGGACTTAGGCTTTGATATTCACCACCCCAATTGGTTTGAATAGCACGAATTTTTCGACCAAATTGTCTTTCAACAAGATTCTAAAACTCATGAAAATAGTGAAAGACTTCAGATTTTCGACGAAGCAAATAGATCCAAGTAAATTTACTAAAATCATCAATAAAGCTGACATAATATGATTTGCGACCAACTGAATTTGGGGCAGGACCCCATACATCAGAAAAGACTAGATCTAATGGAGCAGAGGACACGCTAGTAGATCTAGGATAGGGAAGTTGATGACTCTTCCCTTGCTGACATGCATCACAGACATGAGATTTATTTGACTCTTGAGAAAACGGAAGACTGTTGCGACTAATGACCCGATGAACTATAGGTGCAGCTGGATGACCAAGCCTATGATGCCAAAGTGAAGTGGAAGGCTTGACCGCACTGACCGCCTCCTTGCTGGACAACTGAAGAGGATAGAGCCCACACTCACATCTGCCCTGATGTAGAGTTTTCTTCGTGTCCTGATCCTTAATGAAAAAATGATTCGGATGAAACTCAAGGAAGACATCATTATCTCGAGTGAGACGGTTTACAGATATGAGATTTTTATGTGCTTGAGGGACATGTAAAATATTTCGAAGATGAATATTTGTGGAAGGGGAACACAAGGTAATATGACCAACATGTTTGATTTCCATACCTGACCCGCTGGCAGTGTGCACTTGATCACCACCATGATAACGATCTCTGATAGTAAGCTTGTCCAATTCTCCAGTTATGTGATCCGTAGCACCAGTATCCATGTACCAATTTGTGTCCACGCCATAACTGGTTGATGCCGAAGATGCAGACTTCTGCTGCTGAGGGGGGGCCTGAATAAGATGAGTCATACCTCTTATAGCACCTGTGTGCTGGATGACCTTCGAGGCCACAGATTTGACAGAAGACCCCTTGTTGAAAATTGCTGCTGCGTCCTCCACCATTGCGGCCTCCATTGCCGCGACCTCCTCTGTTGTTGCGACCACCCCCGCCTCGGCCACGGGACTGGTTACCAGAGTTATTGGAACGACCCCCCTGGCCGCGAAGTTGGCAGAGAACTGCTGCTGCTGGCCACCGGTACGCAGCTCATGGCGTTGCTCATGGGCCACAAGCTGCGTGTAAAGCTCCGTGACGGAGATGGGTTCCACGCGTGCTGACACCGCAGATACAACAGAGTCGAAGTCGAGATCCAAGCTGGCAAGGATGAAAGAGACGAGTTCATCATCCTCCAGCTTGCGTCTGGCGGCGGCCATCTCATCTGCTAGATGCTTCATGCGGGTGAAGTACTCACTGATGGAGGAAGTACCTTTGGTGGCGGTGGACAGTGCCATGCGGGTGCTGATGATATTGGCACGAGACTAGGAGGCAAACAAGCCTTCAACAGTCGCCCATGCCATTGCTGCTGTGACGCCGGTGTTCACATGACCAAGAATCTCCTTGGACATGTTGGAGAGCAAGTAATTGAGGACCGTTTGGTCCTTGGCAACCCAAGACGCATAGTCTGGATTGGGCTCCGGAAGCTTCTTAGCACCATCGATAGTGGTGCCGGGCGGCGTGATGAGGGCCGCCGGTGGTTGGATGGAAGGATCAAGGAAATCCCCCAACTGAGTGCCCTTCACGGCAGAAACTACTTAAGCTTTCCAAGATTGAAAATTTGTGCGGCTCAACTTCTCATTGGTGGGAAGGAAGAAGAATGCGGCGGAAGGGGTGGCGGTGGAAGAAGATGCGAACGCCATGGATGTAGTTCTGTTAGGAAGTTTGGCTCTCTGATACCATGTAAAACACAATGAGGGTAATGTGATGCCCGCTAGGGATCACGGTTGCGTGTTTATATAGGTGGGAATAACCCCCACCGAGGTTGTTACAAAGATTGGATTACAACACAAGAGTTTGGTTAGGATACAACTAACCTCTCCAGATTACAACAGACTCCTAACAACCCAATGTACACAAACGCAACCTCTATTCAGGATATACATCATTTAACAAAGGGATCCTAGGGCCTTGCGATGCATGGCCACTCGCATCAGCCGGGGGAGAGGGCGGAGCGACGGAATCCCAGCGACGAGCGTGAAAGAGGGTAGGCCACCGGTGGCGACGCCACGTGACAGGGAGGGCAGGCCAGCATCGGCGCAAGATGGCAAGGGCGAGGACAAGGCGTCAGTGGGGCAAGAGCGTTGGCGCTGTGCCGCTGTGCGAGGCGGTGGCGGCGGCTTTGGCGTCGGGGTCTTTTTTTTTCCTGAATCGGGGGAGGGGTGCGGTGGTGGGGTGGCGAGCTAGTGACATGTGCAATGACCATCATACCCTTTGTTGAATAAAATCAGTAGGGAAAGCTATTTTGCGGAGGTAATAGGAAGCGATTCTGACCATTGTAAAGGGTCTCAAACATTTTACTTGACTTTGACCTAACTTTTACATGAACACACAATCAAGCAAATTTTTTTGAAAGTTGGGATTTTTATATTAGCAAATTTACAGGAGTTACAGTCTAGAAATCAAACACCTCAGACATTGATCTGCCGATCACTGTGAGCAAGCCCAAATATTTATCAGGGCCTCAGTATCGATGCGCAGTTCTTGTTTGACCATCTGTTTGACATGATAATCACAGTTGGTACTGAAAAAAATGGCAGAGTTATCTCAGTTCACCAACTGCACCGACCCTCTGCTGTAGATATCTAGAACTTGCGGAAGTCTGGTCGCCCGCCTTTGCGATGCCTCTGAAAAAACTATGCGATCATCCGCAAAGACAAGATGTGAGATCCAAAGAGCGTGTATACCCACGCGGACAACCCTGGCAAGGTACGTTGGGCCAATATTCTTCAGCAAACAAGAAAGCCCTTCCGCACGTAAGAAAAAAAAGGTACGGTGAATCCGACAGGGAGCCATTAATTCTGATTTTAAAGAAAACATATGTGACACATCTCATACTAGTGCATTGAAGCCTTCCTGGAAGCCCAATTTTAGTCTCAGATTTAGCAGTGAGATGTGTCACTAGTAGTGAGATCACAATTTTTACAATCACTTCTGTTTATTCCTCCGAAAAATCATTTATTTTTACAATCACTGGCATAGTAACAGTTTTAGAAACTATTTCTGAAGATTACTTTCGACCGTCGTCAAAAATCTTTTGTGTAGTGGTGCCATCATGAAAAGCGAAGTGTTTACTCTCTTTTCTTTAGAAGGTTTTGCATTAGATGCTCATTCGTGCCTGTCGTGACCCGCTCAGGAACACACTCTAAATTAAGTTGCTGTCTCGTGAACAGTGTGAAAGTTGGTCTTAATGTGAGCCTTCTCAGGGTCACGGTTCCGTGTTAAATAGAGCCAGGAAGATCCCCTGGCGTGGCTTACATCTTGTACAGCAAGTTTACATGTATAGATTAGATTACAAGAAACAACAAAAAACAAACTACTCTATCTTCTAGGAACCGCAACAACCTTGAGGCTTGTACTCTGCTTTAGTGCTTGACCGAGAGACTGTTGCCTGTTTCCTAGCACACCATGATATCAGATTGCAGCCTAAGAACACTGCAAAACCTCCAGTTGATCGCTTGTCATTAGGACAACTTGCCCAATCGGCATCTAAAAAAGCACTAACCAGTGTAGAGTCTGATTTCCTAATCCTTACACCCAGACTGATTGTTCCCTAAACATATCTCAAAATTCTTTTACTGCCTCCCAATGAACTGTAGTCGGTGAGTGCAAAAACTGACATACCTTGTTCACTGAGAAGGACAAGTCTGGACGCGTCAAAGTCAAGTACTGCAGTGCTCCAACAATGCTCCGGTATTTGGTGGAATCTTCAGAACCTAGCCGAGTTCCACTGGTGAAAGCCCATGTATGGTTTTGGGTAATCGATGAAACCTAGTTTGCTCATGTTTTGCTCTAAGTGTTTCATGAGAACAATTAGCAAACAAGATGGAGCAAAGGACCAGGTCGGTGAAGGCCACAAGTGAAGGGTAAAGATGGCATCCATGCAAATGGTATAAGTCCATCATCCATGGTGTCCACAAGCTTCATCGAGAGAAGAGAAGGAAGATGGTGAAAAGCTAGGAGCTCAAGGCAAAGGTATAACCAAAAGGAGCTCTTTTGCTTTTGGTGATCAAGACTCTATAGAGAGAGTGATCACATTTAGGATAGATAGCCGTACTATCAAGAGGGGAGAAATCGTTTGTGAAATGCGGTTATCAAAGTGCCACTAGTTGTTCATATTCATTGCATATACATGTAGATGCTAGTGACACTAACAAAACCCGTTGAAAACTCGTTTGAAAAGGCTAACACACGCGCTCTAAAGTGAGAGACACTTTGGATTGTTAGAACCTTTGGTAACGGGGTGAAGTTTGAGGGTTAGAGAGGGTTTGGGTCCTCTCTTCCTCCTGCGTCGCAAGCTCGGCAGGATTCAGCGAATTTTGGTAAAGTTTCAATAGAAAAACAAGCGTTGGACGCTAACCCCGGAGGGCGTCGGACCAATGGCTTGCGTCCGACGACTATCCCTTGTTCTGCTCTGACTGAGAGTGTCAGACAAGCAGAAAGTGAGCGTCGGACTATTTCTCCTCAGTCCGACGGCGCAGCGTAAAAGCAGAGTGACACGTGGTGAGCTGAGAAGGCGTCGGACGCGTCTGGTTGGTCCGACGGTTAACGTCGGACGCCGTCCGACGGTGTTTCGTGCTCTCAGGAACCCTCTGGAAGCGTCGGACCTTGGTGATCGTTAGTCCGATGGTGGGCGTCGGACGCCATCCGATAGTGTTTTACGCTCTCGGGAACTCTCTGGAAACGTCGGACGGTGCCGTCGGATAGTCCGACGGTCCAAGCGTCCGACGGTGGGAAGTTGGCGCGAGAAGTAGCCGTTGTGATCCAACGTTCGATTTCAAATGGCTAGGGATTCGTGGCACGAATCGAGGGTGTCGGACCGTGGACAATGGTCCGAAGGTGGCGCGCGCGGGCGTCCGACGGTCCAGTCCGACGACGCGCAGAGAGGCCAAACGGCTAGTTGTGAGTGAGGGGAGTATTTATAGTCGGTTGGCTGGCTTGTGCTCCCTCTCTTGGCCATTTTCATTGATACTACTAACTAGTGAGCCTCTCCACTCCTCTCTCACACATTCCACTTGATTGTGATCATCATTTGGTGAGATTGGAGAGCATCAAGTGCATTGCATGAGTGTGATCATCTAGAGGCACTTGGTGAGTGTATTTCGCAGTGGATTCTCTTGTTACTCTTGGAGTTTGCCGACTCCTAGACGGTTTGGAGCTGCGAGGATCGTTGAGGGGAGTTGGTGATTGTCTCCGCCTCCGATCAATGAAGTGTAAGGGGTTCTTGAGCCTTCCCCATGGGAGATCACGAATTGGCTTCTCTAGTGGATTGCTCGTAGCTTGGTGGATCCCCATCTTATGTTGGTTGTGCCGCACCCTTGAAAGGGTTTGGCGTCTGATGCCAATTAGCGCGTGAACCTCCAAGTGGGTGTATCGCTACAACGAGGAGTAGCTTGCCGGCAAGCAAGTGAACCTCGTAAAAAATCTTGTGTCATCTCTCTACCGAGGATTTCTCTTGTCTATTGTGATTGATTGCATTTGTATTCATATCTTCACTTCACCGGCGGTATAACCATATCTCTCTCCCTTTACATTTGTGCATTTACTTTTGATTAGCTCTCTTGTTGTAGTTGCTCACCTAGGAGTAGAGTAAAGTAGTGACTTAGCTTCTTGTGTGTGATTTAGAGACTATAGCCTAGAACGGTTAGGTGGCTTGCAATTTTAGTAGGCTAGCGCAAAATTCGCTTCGCCGTTTATTTGTCTAACCACTTTGCTTAAGTGTTGTTTGTAGAATTTTTATAGGCTATTCACCCCCCTCTAGCCATTTAGGACCTTTCAACTGGTGACTGATAGTTTTTCTGAGCTACAAAGTGGTGTCTTCACCGGTTTACACAACTGCATATTTACCCTCTGTAAAATCTTAGAAGCATACCGTTCTTGTGAGAGTAACAGCTCACCTTTCTTCCTTTGTACCTGAATTCCCAAGAAGTAGTGCAGTGCTCCTAGATCCTTGATTGCAAAATCTTTTTCAAGGTCCTGAAGCAATGCATCCATAGCCTCCTGTGAAGAACTCGCCACTATAATATCATCAACATATGCCAGCATGAAAATCATGTGACTCCCTCTTCGATAGAAGAATAAAGACGTGTCAGCCTTAGAAGGAACAAAACCAAGACTCTGCAATTTGTTGCACAGGCGTGAGTACCAAGCATGAGGGGCCTGCTTGAGTCCATATAAGGCTTTATCTAGCTTGTGCAGATAATGTGGCTTGGACTTATCTTCATAACCCATGGGTTGTTTCATATAGACTTCTTCTTCAAGATAGCCGTGCAAAAAGGCATTTTGCACATCTAATTGTCTTAGGCACCAGTTTCTTGACACAGCAATAGACAACACAAGCCAAATTGTAGCTGCTTTAACTACGGGACTGAATGTGTCCTCATAGTCGATGACATATCTTTGCTTAAATCCCTTTGCCACTAACCGAGCCTTATACCTATCAAATTTTCCATCCGACCGCCTTTTAATATTGTATACCCATTTACAATCTATGACATTCTTTCCCTGTTGAGGTGGAACTAGGTGCCAAGTTTTATTTCTCTGCAAAGCATCAAACTCAACATCCATAGCATGTTTCCAATTTTTATCAACTACTGCACGTTCCAAAGTAGGTGACTCCTCAGCCGTGGCTGCCAAATGACCATACCTGATAGTGCCATCAATGTAGGTTTTAGGTTTTTGAATACCTCTTTGAAGGCGTGTCACTGGCCGGGAAAGATGCTGCAAGGTGGCGGCGGAGTCGGACGGCCCAGAGGATCCTGGTGGCAGGTGTGAGCTCGGCGCAGACGATCCTGGTGCCGCTGGCTCAGCAGCGACTGGCGTAGAAGATCCCGCACTGGGCCTAGTCCCTGGCCCGCTTGCGCCATGTCCCTCCGTTGTCGAAGCCGGTGAAAGACCCTAGTTTGGTTTTGGTAATTGATGAAACCTAGTTACTAATCTAAGTCCTAAGTATGTGTAGCCAAAAGTAGATTAGTGATAGGGAGGAAGACAACATGAGCTCAAGTGAAGATCAAGATGAAATGATCAAAGAGAAAGAAAAGGACTTAAAGAAAGAAAGCTAGAGGCTAAGGTATATCTAAATAGGGATTTTCTTTTAGTGATCAAGACTCCAAGTGGGAGTGATCATATTTAGGATGGATAGCCGACTATCAAGGGGAGAACTAGGCTATTGGATTACTTTCAAGTGCTCTAGGTTGCATCTCATGTGCATTGATCTAACCAATCTAGAGAACCTCTTTGAAAACCCTTGAAAAAGTTTTGCAAAATGCTAACACAATGTGCACAAGTGTTGAAGACCTTGAGTGTTAGCACATAGAAGCAAGGGGTGAGAAATAGACTTGAAAAACCCTGAGAAGTGAGCGTCGGACTGTGCAGAGGGGCAGCGTCGGACCATCGAGTAGAGTCCGACGCCTAAACCTAGTTCTGGCCAATGGCGAGCGTCGGACCATTGCCCACTCCAGTTCGACGGTGCCGAGTAGCGAGGTGTGACGTGTGGCGCTTTCTGAGAGTGTCGGACGTTGGTGAATCGTCCAGCGGTGTTTTAGCGCTTCTGAACCTCTCTGGAAGTGTCGGACGCTGAGAATCTTTAGTCCGACGCACTGACTCGCTTGGTCCGACGGTACACGCGTGGTGAACTGTGAGAGGGCGTCGGACTCTGTTGTTTAGTCCGACGCCCCCAGTCCGACGGTGTAAAAACTGGCGCGAAGTCGACTGTTGAGATCGGACGAATGGCATTTAAACCTATTGACACGTGGCGCGCATCCGAGCGTCGGACGCTGGCGTTTAGTCTGACGGACTCAGTCCGACGGTTGCGTCCGACGGTAGAAAAAGAGTGTTAACGGCTGTTTTGAAGTGGGTAACGGCTAGATTTGCACTTGGGGGTATTTATGCTCCCTCCCTGGTCACTTGGTGACACGCTTGTACACTTGGATCATTGTCATACACTTTGTTGCATTCTAGCCTCCCACTCTCTCACTAGTTCATCATCTTGATCATCCTTAGTGAGATTGAGTGAACCTCAAGTGCATCATTGCTTGTGATTTGCATTCTAGAGCACTTGAGAGCAAGCCTTGGTTCAGTTCTTATTCTCTTGGGACATTGCCGTGTCCCTAGACGGCTTGGAGAAGAAGGTGTGGAGGAGCTTGGTGATTGTGCTTGCCCACACCCGGCAATTGTGAGGGGTTCTTGTGCCTTCCCCGAGCGGAGTGCTCAAAGGTAACTGTAGTGGATTGCTCGTGTCTTTGAGTTGTTTCCTCCGTGGTAGGTTCTTGTGGCGCCTAGTGTAGGCTCGGTGTGTGATACCGATTAGCCACCGAACCACCGGTTGAAGTCGACACAACGAGGACGTAGCGTGCCGGCAAGCACGTGAACCTCGGGGATAAATCTTGGTGTCTCTATTGATTTCCTCACCTTCGAGTGAGTGACTTATTGATTGTCCCGGTGATTGGCTTTCTCACAAGGCAAAGGTTTAATCGACGATCATTCCTTTCTTATTCTTGTGCAAAGTAGCTTGTTTTCTTGTCTTATGTAGTTGTGTAGTCTTCTAGCTTTTGCTAGCTTGCTTATGTGGCTTAGAACTAAGAATTAACTAGAATTGTATAGGTGGCTTGCCTAGGTTAGTAGTTGCACTAGCATTGCACATTTAGCCATATTTATTACTAACCTCTTGGCCTAAGTTATTTGTAGAAATTTTATTAGGTTATTCACCCCTCCTCTAGCCATACTAGGACCTTTCAAGTGGTATCGGAGCAGTGGTCACCATTTAGTCAAGGCTTAACATCCTTCGGTGCATTGAAATGGCTCATATCATGTTCAATCATGTTAGGGGCAAACCACCTTACTTTGATGGCACAAGCTCATTTGATTATTGGAAAAGAAATATGAGGATGTATCTTGGCTCAATTTATGAGAAGGTGTGGGAGGTCACCGAGAAGGAATACATTGTGCTTGATCCCACAAGCCCCACACCTAGAGATCAAGAGAACAACCAATGTAACACAATGGCTCTCAACACCATCTACAATGGCATTGACTCAAAAGTGTTTGAGCAAATCAAGGATTTGGATAGAGCAAGTGAAGTATGGACAAGATTAGAGCAAACTTATGAGGGCACTTCAACGGTAAAGAGTGCCAAGTTGTACATGCTCAAGGACAAGCTCTCAAACTTCAAGATGGATGATGGAGAGAGCATTCCGGAAATGTTCTATAGGCTTCAAGTGATTGTCAATGATCTCAAGGCCTTGGGTGAGAAAACAAGTGATGATGACTTCTCTTACAAGTTTCTCATGTGCTTGTCCAAGAGGTTCAAGACCTTGAGAACTATCATCTTCCGAGGCGGCTTGAAGGGTGTCACTCCAAATGAGGTTCTTGGTGATGTAATGACCGAGGATCAATACAATGAGAAGAGTGATAGTGAAGAAGTGAAGAAGGAGGATGATAAGAGCAAGAAGATCGTGGCATTCAAGTCCACCACCTCTTCTTCCAAGAACAAGAGCAAGGGCAAGAAAGTACAATCTAGTGATGATGATGCATCTAACCTTGATAGTGATGATGAGGCACTAGCTCTCTTTGTGCGCAAGTTTAGAAGATTCATGAAGAAGAAGGGCTATGGTGCTAGAAAGAGAAGAGATAACTTCAAAGGCAAGAATGTAGTAAGGAAGTGCTACAATTGCAAGAGCACAGATCATCTTGTGGCGGATTGTCCTAATGCTAGTGATGATGAAGATGATTACAAGAAGAAAGGCAAGAAGGACAAGAAGGACAAGGTGGAAAAGAAGGAGAAAAAGAAGTTCAACTTCTCCAAAAAGAAGGGTGGATCCTATGTGGTGATATGGGATAGTGATGCTTCCTCCGATGATGATGACTCTAGTGATGATGATGAGAGGAAGACATCCAAGAAGAAGGCCATGGCTTCTATTGCTATCAACAAGAAGTCTTCATCATTTGATTCATCATGCTTTATGGCTAAGTCCACTAAGGTAAAATACGATGACTCAAGTGATGATGAAAAAGATGATAATGATAGTGATAGTGATGATGATGAGCCTAGTGTAGCACAACTCATGGACATGTTAGAGCAAGCCGAATATCTTATTAGCTCTAAGTCTAAGAAGTGCAAAGAATTATCCAAGAAATTAAAAACTCTTGAACAATCTTTTGATGAGCTAAGTGCTTCTCATGAGTGTCTAAAGGAAGACCATGAGGATCTCAAACTAGCTCACACCAAGCTTGAGAAAGCTCACTCCTCACTCTTAGAGCTAAACAAGGTAGAGGATGTTGCTATAACATGTGATGTGGGTGCAACTTTTGATCTAATGAATGAATCAACTAATGAAACACTTGTTGCAACCACACCTAATAACACTAGCTCCTCATCATCATCCACTTCTACTTCTACCTTCACTACTAGTGTTGATCCAACACTAAAAGTTGAAAATGAGAAATTAAAGAAGGAAGTGGACAAGTTAACCCGTGCATTAGGCAATGCCTATGGTGGGGATGCCTGCTTGCTACAATGTTTGGGTAGCCAAAGATATAGTAACTCTAAGGAGGGACTTGGCTATACTCCCAAGAAAGGCAAGGCGGCCTTTGTAACTCCAAAGCCTAGCTTTATGAGGAGTAATGGTCGGTTTTACTACAAGTGCAAGCAAGTTGGGTATATTGAGGCAAATTGCATCACTAACAACAAGAACAAGCAAATAAAATTTGCAAGTGCTAAATCTATTAGACTTGATTCTTGTTACATGCTTACTGTAACAACCCTAAAATCCAAACACCAAAAATTCCAACTAATTAAAATTTTTCCACTTTATTTCACCAAGTTCATTTCACATGCACACATGTAGATTTAATTATGCAAATATTAGATATGGGAAAAATAGCTAGCACTTTAATTCCTTTGAAATAAAGTAATAGATCATACATCATAGTTGGATTTTTATTTATTATGAAAACCCATTTTTTGTGCAAGCATATAGGTTTCATTAAGAATTTGGTAAATAAAGGAGTATAGTTTGCATTTTAATTCCATTCACATAGAATAATAACTTATGCATCACATTTGGGATTTATTGCAATTTATGTTTGTATTTACTCAATATTTAAAATGGGCAATAAATGTATATATATACACTTAAGTGAAAATAGAAAAAGAAAAAGAAAAGAGAAGAGAGGAAGAGAGGACAGCCAACCCACCAAATCGGCCCGACGCCAGCCCAAACCAGCCCGGCCTTCTTCTCCTCACCTCACCCGCGCGCGCGCTCCACCCCGCCTCCCCGCACTGGGCCGACCCAACACCGCGCGCACGCGCGATGCCGATCGCACGCGCGCGAAACCGTTTCATCCGCACCCGCTCCCCCGCAGCCGCTGACCGCCCAGCCCCGCCTGTCAGCCGCTCTCGCCCCCCCACTGTTCTTCTTCCCCATGAAATCGGAGGCCGGCAGGGTCACGCAAACCGCATGACCCTGGCCTGCCTGTCCCCTCGGCTGTTCCCTGCGTGTTCCCCGTCGCCTAGACGACAAAGGACCCCGCGCGCACTGGGAAACCCTAGGTCGGGAGCACCGATGGTCTCCACGTGCCCCCTTCGCCGCTAATCATCGTCCGCCGCCGCGCCATGCCCTGGCCGTCTATAAAAGGAGTCGCCCCGAAGCCCTAGACCTTGTCCCACTCGCCGCCGCCGCGCTGCGGCACAACCACTACACCACACCACACAATAGAGGGAGAGGGAGAAGGGAGAAGGGCGGAGCAGAGGAGGAGGAGCTGCCGGAGCACCGCCGCTGCGGAGCACGCTGAGCCGGACACGGAGGAGAAGCCGAAGCCCCGTCGCGGTTCGGCACGGCACCGAATCGGCACTGCATCGCCATCCTAGCTCCAACGACACCACGGTGAGCCACCCGTGCCTCTTCTCCAACCTCGCCGTGCGCCACGCCATGGCGTCTCGCCTCTGAGACGCGCAGGCACGAGCCACCACGGGCTCTGGAACACATTTGCACGCACGGACACGACTAGCCTTTTCGACCCAACGGATTCGCAGGTGACGAGAGTTCACCAGCGCGGCTGGATCACCGCGTGGCACGCCATAGGAGCACCCGTGACAGCACCGCGACGCGTTCCATCCATCTGGAATGGGGCGGTGAGGGAACCTAACCTAGTAGAGCTATCTGCTACCCTCTCGGCCATCACGAACAAGCAAACCACCGGCATGCCGAGCCCTTGCAACCCCAGAACGCAGCAAGACGCATTCACGGGGAGCGCACTCGCCATGGACACTCTGCACCATGGCGAGCACCCGTTCCGAGAGACTGCGACCAAATCGATCGCTAGCTGTGGGCCATCGAGCTCCACAGTGAATCCGCGAACCCGAATCAGGGCATAGGGAGGCCCGAGAACCTACACTCAGTGAGATGCACCTTCACCGTGAGATCGCCGGAGTTCCGTCGCGGGCATCGCCGCGACGCGAGCTCCGTTGGGACCATAGGCTACGGCTGAGGAGCTCGGCGGGCGCTACCACTAGATCCTACCCGGGCACACGAACAGGAGTGCTCTGGATACCCTGGGATAGCCTCGCCGACGCGAAGGCCGGTCGCGGGGTGCCGCCGCAAGGACCAAGCACCGAAGAGTAGCAGCCACCGTTACCCAACCGCCCGAGGACCTTCGCGCTGCCTGTAACAACTTGGACACAAGGTGCGGGCGAGCCAAAGCCGCCGCACGCGCACTGACCGTGAGCCGCATGCCTCACCGGAGTGCCGCCGATTGACCTCTCCGCGGGGAGGGCACCACCGTGACCCTCAACCAAAGACGTAAAGCCGTAGACCTCCCCGACGATGCGAATCGAAGAAGTCTGCCCTCAATTGCACGGAGACATGACCGGAACCGCCCTGTCGATGACCGCTGCCGCCGAGCCCGAGCATTAGCCGAGGCAACTCGCCTGAACCACCTACATCGGAATGAGGAGTCCTAGCCGGAGTTCAGCTCACCCGCCGAAGATTGCCGATCCTTTTTCCCCTGGGAAAGCTCGAGGACCACCACCACGTCGAGTACGTGCGAGCTCGCCGGCGAAGCAGAGCTCCGCCGTGTCGGGTTCAAAAGGGGAAAGGGGGAAGAAGAGGAGGAAGACGGGATAAACCCGGTTCACGTGCACTGAGCCCTGGAGCCAAGACCCCACACGCCCGAGTTCACCGTGCACCGGCTCTCGTAGACCCGGACCGAAGCGTCCCAGCGCGACCACGTGGCGAGCCCTGGCGCTGCCACGTGTCATGCCGGTGACGTCATGATGACGTCACTATGATGTCACCCGACCCCACTAGTCAGAGGAAGCGTTGACCCGGTCAACGCTGACGTCAGGCTGACGTCAGCAGAGCCCTTGCCGCCGAAGCCGTTGACTCGGTCAACATGAACAGTACCTGACCAACCAGAAGCTGCCACGTGTCATCCCCTGATTAATCGGCCATTTTCTATTTTCAGAAAATAGGATAATCATCGGAAATTCACAACTTATTCATACGATGTCCAAAAATTGCGCACCATATATCAAAATTCTCAGAAAAATGAGATCTACAATTTAAGACTATGTGTGCATTTGGCTCTTTATTTCATTGGATTTTTCTGATATACTCTATAGGAGTCGCTGACGCGACTATTTCGTGTTCGATTTCAGAGCCGGAGGAGGATCTGACTAAGGAAGGCGACCATGAGTACCTTCAAGAGCTAGGAGACGACTACGAAGGTGCCACGTCCCACCAAATCCTTAGATCCTAATTACGCATTGCAAATGACATTGTTGCTATTGCTTTATGATTATGTATGGATTGGTTGCATGGTAGTATATTTGAATTCTCTGCCTTGATAAGACTTTACCCTGCTGTCCGCTGCTAGGTTAGCTGCTGCATAATTTACTGTTACTCTTCCACTACTTACTACTTGCTATGTGCTATGTGGTGGAATTGGGACGGCGTATAACTGATTATAACCACTGGGAGAGAGTGCTGCGTGCGTCTTGAGTGCGTGGTAAGGGTTGATGTCGTGCAAGTGGGATGTGAGACAAGCCCGTGGGGCAAGTCGTCCCGGGGGTGCAACCTGGGCATCCCCAAGCGAGATACCTGTGGCGGGTAAAGTTGTTGAGGAGGTTCCGGGTGGGATAGCCTTGGTGGTTTGAAGCCCGTGGACGGAGGTGCTGTGATGGCACGGGGAGAGTATCCCCTAAGTGAAGATGCCTGCTTGGTCAAACTTAGGACGGACTAGTTTCAGGTTCATGGGAATCCTTTTCTACTCACTCGCTTCTGATGGGCGGGAGACGGCTGGACTACTTGGTAGGACGTTGCCACTACTGCTAGGTTGAGAGGTGATAAGGGTGGGCGGAGACGGTCGATGGGTTCCCGTTCCGTTCTAGATGCGCAGTACCACTGGATGGGCCCGGTACTGTGTCTCCCAGTCTCAGCATAACGGTGTAGGATCTGGAATATCCCAGGGCTGAGTGGTAGGGTGGCATCGACCTAGGCAAGCAAGCACCCGGAATTCTTCCTAGGTGTTTGCGTAACACCTATGATGGCTAATCTTGTGGGTAGTGAAACCTCTGCAGAGTGTACGGTTGATCGATCGATACATAAGCCAACTTGTTGGCTATGGACCTTTCCTGTGAAGCTTCTACTAGTGTAGTGAGTGTTCTCTTCTCCCCCTGGATGACATTTTTCCGGCAGTGCACCCGCTGTGGTAGTGTGCCGCTGAGATAGGCCCGATAGGGAGTTGGGCCCGTCGAATGAGAGTGAGGTGTGGGTAAGTGAGATGTGGTGATGGGAAAAGGGATGATGGTGTTAATTTGAGATAAAACTTGACTACTTAAACATTGATTACAGCTGCATAGGAAACCTCAGCCTATAGGTCTGCTTGAATAGCCTTGTTTCCACTTTCCACAAAGCAAATGCTGCATAGGTGGGCTCCGTGGCCAGTACATATTATACTGATAAATTTGCTGTCAGGTGACGAGAACGAGTACGACTTCGAGGAAGATGATGGCGAGGAATAGGGTCACGTGCTACACTCAAGTTGGCTGTGAAGGATGAAACGTTTCCGCATCTTCTAAGCTTCTCTGAATGTTGATTCCGCCAATGTGGCGATGTAATAAATGTTTATGTAAGACTTAATTACCGTTGTATGGATCCTGGTGTCAACTGAGATATGGGTAATTTCATGGATTGTCCCAAGCAATCTGTTGAATTACAATTCGGGCCTGTGGATTTCCCTTCGCGGAAATCGAGGTCGTTTCACTTACCAAGGGTGAGAAAGGTGTCAAAGTCAAATACATTGGTACACCTAAAGAGAGCCCAAGGTTGAAGGCTATTTGGGTACCAAAGGCTTTGGTTGCTAACCTCCAAGGACCCAAACAAGTATGGGTACCTAAAAGACATTGATTTGTTTTGTAGGTAAATTACAAAGCCGGAGGGAGGCATTGGGTTCTTGATAGTGGGTGTTCTCAACACATGACCGGTGATTCAAGAATGTTCAACCAAATCAATTCTAGTGGCAATGAGTATGATAGTATAACATTTGGGGGATAATAGCAAAGGCAAGGTCAAGGGTCTTGGAAAGATTGCAATATCAAATGATCTAAGCATCTCCAATGTGCTATTAATTGAGAGTTTGAACTTCAATCTATTGTCGGTGGCTCAACTTTGTGATCTTGGTTTCAAATGCATATTTGGTGTTGATGATGTGGAAATCATTAGCGTGGATGGATCAAATTTGATATTTAAGGATTTAGATATGAGAATCTCTATCTAGTGGACTTTGGTGCTAGAGAATCACAATTGTCAACATGCTTACTCTCTAAGTCAAGAATGGGTTGGTTATGGCATAGAAGGCTTGGTCATGTTGGAATGAAGCAATTGAACAAACTTGTGAAGTATGACTTGGTTAGAGGTCTTAAAGATGTTGAGTTTGAGAAGGACAAGTTATGTAGTGCATGTCAAGCCGGAAAACAAGTAGGCAACACTCATCCTAAGAAGAGTATGATGAGCACATGCAAACCATTTGAGTTATTGCACATGGACTTATTTGGACCAACTACATATAGAAGCATTGGCGGCAACAAGTATGGTTTGTTGATAGTGGATGACTTCTCAAGATACACATGGGTTTTCTTTATAAATGACAAAAGTGATGTTTATGGTATCTTCAAAACTTTTGTCAAGAGAAGTTGCAATGAATTTGAAACAACCATCAAGAGGGTGAGAAGTGATAATGGTAGTGAGTTCAAGAACACAAGAGTCGATGAGCTATGTGATGACTTAGGAATCAAACATCAATTCTCGGCTAAGTACACACCGCAATCAAATGGCCTAGTTGAAAGAAAGAATAGGACTCTTATTGATATGGCAAGATCTATGCTTAGTGAGTATAATGTGAGTCAATCTTTTTGGGCCGAAGCAATCAACACGGCATGCTACTACTCCAATTGACTCTATTGCTATCCTATGTTGGAGAAGACTCCATATGAGATCTTGAATGGAAGAAAGCCAAATATTGCATATTTTCGGGTGTTTGGTTGTAAGTGCTACATATTGAAGAAATGAGCTAGATTGAGCAAATTTGAGAAGAAATATGATGAGGGATTCTTGTTTGGTTACTCCACCACTAGTAAAGCTTATAGAGTTTGGAACTTGGGAAGTGGTCAACTTGAGGAAATTCATGATGTTGAATTTGATGAAACCAATGGGTCTCAAGATCAAAATGAAAATCTAGATGATGTGAGTGGACCTCAATTGGCAAAGGCTATGCAAGAAATGGACATTGGTGACATAAGGCCGACTCAAGTGGTTGACATAGAAGATGACAAAGATCAAGTGCAAGTTCCATCAAATGATCAAGGTAGTGACTCTCAAGTGCAAAATCAAGATCAAGCTAGTTCCTCTCAAGCAAATCAATCAAATGCACAATCAACCTCAAGTGCTTCAACCCACAAACATTGCAAGAGATCATCTTTTGGACCAAATTGTTGGTGATATTTAAAAGGGTGTGCAAACAAGATCAAGACTTGCATCATTTTGTGCTCACTATTTATTTGTGTCATTTGAAGAGCCGGAGAACATTGAGAAGGCATTGAAAGATAGTGATTGGGTAAATGCTATGCATGAAGAGCTCAACAATTTTGAAAGAAATGATGTTTGAGAATTGGTAGAGAGACCAAAGAACTACAATGTTATTGGCACCAAATGGGTATTTAGAAATAAGCAAGATCAAGATGGTGTTGTAATAAGGAACAAGGCAAGATTAGTGGCACAAGGGTACACTCAAGTAGAAGGATTGGACTTTGGTGAAACCTATGCTCCGGTTGCAAGATTGGAAGCAATAAGAATTCTTCTAGCATATGCTTGTGCTCACAACATCAAGCTCTACCAAATGGATGTCAAAAGTGTATTTCTCAATGGATTCATCAATGAGTTAGTATATGTTGAACAACCACCCGGTTTTGAAGATGAGAAGAAACCAAATCATGTGTACAAGCTAAGGAAAGCACTCTATGGTTTGAAATAAGCACCAAGGGCATGGTATGAGAGGCTAAGGGACTTTCTCCTCTCTAAAGGTTTCAAGATGGGCAAGGTTGACACCACTCTATTCACCAAGAAGGTTGATGGTGACTTGATGATCATGCAAATCTATGTTGATGACATTATCTTTGGTCAACAAGTCAAGCTTTGTGTGCGGAGTTTGAAAAGATTATGGCTAAAGAATTTGAGATGTCTATGATGGGTGAACTCACATACTTCCTTGGACTTCAAATTAAGCAAATGAAGAATGGCACATTCATAAGTCAAGGCAAGTACACAAGAGACATGATCAAGAAGTTTGGAATGCAAGATGCAAAACCAATTAGCACTCCCATGGGGACTAGTGGAAGCTTGGATGAAGATAAAAGTGGCAATATGGTTGATCAAAAGGCATATCGGTCTTTAATTAGAAGTTTGCTCTATGTCACCGCATCAAGACCGGATGTTATGTTTAGTGTGTGCATGTGTGCTAGATATCAAGCATCTCCTCGAGAGAGTCATATGAAGGCCGCAAATAGGATATTGAGATATTTGAAGCACACTCAAGATGTTGGATTGTGGTATCCCAAGGGTGCAAAATTTGAGTTGATTGGATATGCCGATGCGGACTATGCCGGTTGCAAGATAAATAGAAAACGTACATCAGGCACATGTCAACTCTTGGGAAGATCTCTTGTCTCATGGTCATCCAAGAAGCAAAATAGCATTTCACTCTCCACCGCCGAAGCCGAATATATTAGTGCGGGGAGTTGTTGTGCTCAACTCTTGTGAATGATGGCAACTTTGAGAGATTATGGAATTAACTTCAAGAAAGTGCCACTTCTATGTGACAATGAGAGCGCCGTCAAGCTAACTCAAAACCCGGTCTAACATTCAAGAACCAAGCATATTGATGTAAGGCACCATTTTATCCGGGATTATCAACAAAAGGGTGACATTGACATTCAAAGTATTGGAACCGATGATCAGTTGGCCGACATACTCACCAAGCCACTAGATGAGAAGAGGTTTTGCAAGCTTAGAAATGAATTGAATATTCTTGATTTCTCCAATATGAGTTGAGATGATCCCCACACATATATGACATGCCTCTAATCCAACAAATCAAGGTAAAATTGTTTGACATAACATCATACTTGTTAGGACATGTTTATAGCATATAGACATATTCACCTCTTAGGATCATTCATGGAAATTAAAATGTTTTTGATGGATATATGCTACCACTATTGCCTTGTTTGATTGTATGATCTAGTGGTAACATATGACATGCATGTGTGCTTAATCCCCTAGTGTTCAATCTAGTTCATTAGCTCAAGGTGTATAACTTAACATGGGCAAGATAACCCCTAGTGGCGTGAAGAAGCTTGTCCTTGGATCAAACATAGTTATATATCCTAGGCAGGTGCACTAGATTGAGCCAAAGTGAATATGTAATCTCTCTTTCCAAATCAAATGAACTTGACTAATTTCTCTTCACTAAAATGAACCTTTTTGTGCAATTGTTGACAAAGGGGGAGAGAAAGTTACAAAAGAAAGAGAAAGCGCAATGAACCATCATTAGGCCGATGATGGGAGAGCAATAGGCCAAAGGAAAGGGGTAATTAAAATTTTAAAGCACACAAGTAGGGGGAGCAATCACATATGCAAGTTGTTGCATTTGGATGGGCATTGATCATATGATTGCTCATTGCATTTGTATTTACTTTCTTATACATGCTTGTGTGGTGTATTGCTAGTAGTAGGATTTGAATGATGATTTGAACAACTAGCATGTGTAGGGGTAACTAGTTGGCCGTATTTCTTCAAGTGACAACTAGAGCTTGCTTATAATGTGATCTCATGGTATGCTCTAGTATTTGTGACCTTCTAGTTGCTAAGGTGCTAAGGATGGTGTACATGGAAACTCCGATGGTATCACGCTTCAAAGGTCCATTCTATACACCATTAGCACAATTTTGGTAGAATTACTCTCTATTCAATACATATGTGCTAGCTTTCCATCCAAACTCGATGCACATATATAGGGGGAGCCAATACTACCAAAATAGAACTTATGATAGTTGTCCAAATCCTTTCATGATCTACTCATGGACAAGCATGATAAGTTCAAAATCTTAATGCATATTTCTTTTGTAAATGGGTTGTCATCAATTACCAAAAAGGGGAGATTGAAAGACCCTAGTTTGGTTTTGGTAATTGATGAAACCTAGTTACTAATCTAAGTGCTAAGTATGTGTAGCCAAGAGTAGATTAGTGATAGGGAGGAAGATGACATGAGCTCAAGTGAAGATCAAGATGAAATGATCAAGGAGAAAGAAAAGGACTTAAAGAAAGAAAGCTAGAGGCTAAGGTATATCCAAATAGGGATTTTCTTTTAGTGATCAAGACTCCAAGTGGGAGTGATCACATTTAGGATGGATAGCCGACTATCAAGGGAAGAACTAGGCTATTGGATTACTTTCAAGTGCTCTAGGTTGCATCTCATGTGCATTGATCTAACCAACCTAGAGAACCTCTTTGAAAACCCTTGAAAAAGGTTTGCAAAATGCTAACACACTGTGCACAAGTGTTGAAGACCTTGAGTGTTAGCACATAGAAGTAAGGGGTGAGAAATAGACTTGAAAAACCCTGAGAAGTGAGCGTCGGACTGTGCAGAGGGGCAGCGTCGGACCATTGAGTAGAGTCCGACGCCTAAACCTAGTTCTGGCCAATGGCAAGCGTCGGACGCTTGTTTTACGAGCGTCGGACCATTGCCCACTCCAGTCCGACGGTGCCGAGCAGCGAGGTGTGACACGTGGCACTTTCTGAGAGCATCGGACATTGGTGAATCGTCCGACGGCGAGCGTCGGACTAAGTCCGACGGTATTTTAGCGCTTCTGAACCTCTCTGGAAGCGTCGGACGCTGAGAATCTTTAGTCCGACGCACTGACTCGCTTGGTCCGACGGTACACGCACAGTGAACTGTGAGAGGGCGTCGGACTCTGTTGTTTAGTCTGACGCCCCCAGTCCGACGGTGTAAAAACTGGCGCGAAGTCGACTGTTGAGATCGGACGAATGGCGTTTAAACCTGTTGACACGTGGCGCGCATCCGAGCATCGGACGCTGGCGTTTAGTCTGACGGACTCAGTCCGACGGTTGCGTCCGACGGTAGAAAAAGAGTGTTAACGGCTGTTTTGAAGTGGGGAACGGCTAGATTTGCACTTGGGGGTATTTATACTCCCTCCCTGGTCACTTGATGACACGCTTGCACACTTGGATCATTGCCATACACTTTGTTGCATTCTAGCCTCCCACTCTCTCACTAGTTCATCATCTTGATCATCCTTAGTGAGATTGAGTGAACCTCAAGTGCATCATTGCTTGTAATTTGCATTCTAGAGCACTTGAGAGCAAGACTTGGTTCAGTTCTTATTCTCTTGGGACATTGCCGTGTCCCTAGACGGCTTGGAGAAGAAGGTGTGGAGGAGCTTGGTGATTGTGCTTGCCCACACCCGGCAATTGTGAGGGGTTCTTGTGCCTTCCCCGAGCGGAGTGCTCAAAGGTAACTCTAGTGGATTGCTCGTGTCTTTGAGTTGCTTCCTCCGTGGTAGGTTCTTGTGGCGCCTAGTGTAGGCTCGGTGTGTGATACCGATTAGCCACTGAACCACCGGTTGAAGTCGACACAACGAGGACGTAGCGTGCCGGCAAGCACGTGGACCTCGGGGATAAATTTTGGTGTCTCTATTGATTTCCTCACCTTCGAGTGAGTGACTTATTGATTGTCCCGGTGATTGGCTTTCTTACAAGGCAAAGGTTTAATCGACGATCATTCTTTTCTTATTCTTGGGCAAAGTAGCTTGTTTTCTTGTCTTGTGTAGTTGTGTAGTCTTTTAGCTTTTGCTAGCTTGCTTGTGTGGCTTAGAACTAAGAATTAACTAGAATTATGTAGGTGGCTTGTCTAGGTTAGTAGTTGCACTAGCATTGCACATTTAGCCATATTTGTTACTAACCTCTTGGCCTAAATTCTTTGTAGAAATTTTATTAGGCTATTCACCCCCCTCTAGCCATACTATGACCTTTCAGCCGGGACGCGGCTGGGGAGGCCAGATGGCAAGATCGGAGTGGGGGCATTGAGATCCGGCGTGGAAGACGACGCGGGCACCGGATCCGAGGTCGATGGCGCTGGCAGAGTCGCAGGAGGATCGTCCTGGGGATCTACGCTGATTCCTGCCAAAAAGGGAAAGTTCCCGGCGGGCATAAAATCATGACCCGGGGAGCTATTTTGTTCATCATTTGAAGCCGGATTTTCACCAGAACCTGCATGCTCACAGTCAGGATTAGTCTGCAGGGAATCGTTACCAACCGGTGTAAAAGAATTGTTGTCCCCAGTCGAATAGGAAGGATTTAATAGGGTGGGTGGGAGGAGTAAAATCTCAGATTTTAGCTGGGCTCCAGCATTGGGATGAAGATCCGCAAACAGAAACACATTTTCATCAAAAACTACATCTCTAGAGATATAGACTCGGCCTTCAGAGATATCTAAACACTTGAACCCTTTATGTATGTTGCTGTAGCCAAGGAATACACACTGCTTTGACCGAAACTGCAATTTGTGAGAATTATATGGGCGGAGATTCGGCCAACAGGCACAACCAAAGGTACGAAGTGTAAGATAATCTGGTTTTTGGCGAAACAGAAGCTCTACTGGGGTCTGATCGTGTATAACTTTGCTAGGAAGGCGATTGATTAGGTATGTGGCAGTAACAAATGCCTCATCCCAAAACTTTAAGTGCATAGACGCATAAGCTAGCAGGGAGAGTCCCACTTCTACGATGTGACGATGTTTCTGTTCGGCGGAGCCATTCTGTTGATGCGCATAGGGGCATGATACATGATGAATAATACCCATGCGTTGGAAAAAGGTGTGAAGTTTTTTATACTCCCCTCCCCAATCCGTTTGAAGAGCTAGGATTTTTTTATTGAATTGTCTCTCAACCATAGACTGAAACTCATGGAATTTTGTGAAAACTTCAGATTTGTGGCGCAACAAGTATACCCAGGTAAATTTACTGAAGTCATCAATGAAGCTAACATAATAATTATCCTTTCTAACATAGGTGGGCGCCGGACCCCATACATCCGAAAACACAAGTTCAAGAGGACTTGTTGACACGCTAGTAGATCTAGAGTAGGGTAATTGATGACTTATACCCTTTTGACATGCATCACAAACGGTATCTTTATTGGACTCAGAAACAAAGGGAATATGATTCTTGCTAAGGACCTGACGCACTACTGCTGAGGATGGGTGACCGAACCGGTTATGCCACCTAGACGACGAGGACTTGATGGCGCCATACATCACTTTATTGGAAGACGAACTAGATGACTTCAGTGGGTAGAGCCCTCTCTCGCAGTTTCCTCTAAGAAGAATTTTCTTCGTGTCCTGATCCTTAACCAAGAAATAAGTGGGATGATATTCAATAAATGCGTGATTATCGGATGTAAGACGATGAATAGAAACTAGATTTTTGCTAGCCTCAGGAATGTAAATAACATTGTTCTGAAGAAGATTACGATTTGGGGTACGAACAAAACTTTTACAGATTTGGTCGATTCTCATACCTGCGTCGTTGGCTGTATGCACTTGATCAGTACCATGATACTTGTCCCTCACGGTGAGCTTGTCCAGTTCACCCGTGATGTGATCGGTAGCACCCGTATCGGTGTACCAATTCGTGTCCACTCCATAGGACGTAGAGGTCGCGGAGGATGCCGAGCGCTTCTCTAAGGGTCCTGAAAAAGACGCGTCAAACCACTTGAAACAGCGGATGACATTGTGCCCTTCGTTGCCACATAGCTGGCAAATGTCGTTGGTGCCTTGCTGACGACGGCCGCCATTGCCTCCGTTGTTGCCGCCATTGCCGCGGCCACGACCGCGACCACGGCCACGGCCACCGCCTCCACGGTTGAAGCCTCCATGGCCGCCACGTGTGGCGGTGTTGGCCGACGATCCGGAGCCACCATTCGTCTGCAGATCGATCCTTTGCTCCCAGCTAACAAGCTGGGTGTAGAGTTCGGCGAGGGTCAGCGGCTCCATGCACGCTGGGATGTGGACACGACGGGATTGAAATCCACGTCAAGTCCAGCGAGGATGTAGGATGCAACTTCCTCATCTTCCAGTTTCTTCCCCGCAGACGCCATGTAGTCGACGAGGGACTTGATCTTGCTGGCGATGGTGGAGGATCCCTTCTGCGCATTGGCAAGAGCCATACGCGTGTTGATGATCCGCACACGGGACTGCGATGCAGACATGTCTTGGATGGCCTTCCACACTTCAGCAGATGTGGTACATGAGGATACTTGTACCATAACTTCCTTGGACACAGAAGAAAGCAGATAATTCATAATTTGTTGATCTTTTTCATACCAAGTTTCATACTCCGGGTTGGAGATGAGTTCTTCAGGCTTCGTCGGATCCTTCGCGATCTTCTTGGCTGGCACCACTGCCTCGGGATCGAGGTAACTGCCAAGCTGGGCACCATGGATGGCTGAGAGCACTTGCATGCTCCATCGTGGGAAGTTGTTCTTCCCTAGATTCTCCAAGACAGGGCAGCCGATCAGGGAGAAGACAATAGGAAGCACGGAGGGCGAAGCCATGGACGAGCTTGTGGAATAAACTAGCTCTGATACCATGTGAAAGTTGGTGTTAACGTGAGCCTTCTTAGGGTCACGGTTCTGTGTTAAATAGAGCCAGGAAGAGCCCTGGCGTGGCTTACATCTTGTACAACAAGTTTACATGTATAGATTAGATTACAAGAAACAACAAGAAACAAACTACTCTATCTTTTAGGAACCGCAACAACCTTGAGACTTGGACTGTAACAACCTGCACCGCACCATGCATATCTGTTACATTAGATATTTCAACAAACAAGTTGGCATAGAAAACTATGGCTATCTCAATTTCCTCTTGATGGACCCCTCATGTCTAGAAGGTCAGGAATGTAGAGATGCCTGAGTCGCTGACTCCCCAATGTCTATGTCAGAGGGATCTGTTCACATGTTTTCATACCCAAATGAGCACTTCTTCTTTCTTCGGCCTCTCAGCTGTGAACATTCCACGACAAAGGCAACAATGGTTAGATTTGGTCATTTGCACATGCCAATCCTTGACACAGGAGAAGAGGCTCAGAAATTTAGCCGTTGCTAGCCCTCTGTCCAAATGGACTTTGACATTACTACCATCTTGCTGCCTGTTATCCCAAGTGTACGTGAGCTCGATGTAGCCAAGATCAGAGAGGCCACAAACAACCACCGACTCTCGAAAACCATCCTTTTGCTGCTTGGATCTGCCTTTCCCGCGAAAATGCCCATGTGCATGTAGCACCTCGTTAAGCGAGATTACTTCTGGACCCGACGAGTTTGAGCGGTCCCAACTCCTATAACGCAGCTCACGTCTGGACTCTCCATAGAAGCCTGTAAATATCCACTCCCTTGAGGTCGATGAGGTTGATTAAACTACGACATCAATGTGAAGTTTGTCTTAGCTAGCTTTCCAATTTGACGTCGACTTCCCTACTCTCCATAGGAGAGCAAGACCACCACCTCTACCAAAGCAACCCACACCGTACGTACCAAAACCTCCTTTCACGCCAAGTGTCCTCACCAATCCATCCACACGATCACTGAAGAAATGTGCCTCCGATAGAAAAACCACACGATGTAGCTCACAAAGGCTACATACTTCTCAAACTGCCTCGTGCTGCCCTAAGCTCTAACGGTTCAGTCATAAGAGTTTCATTTGTGCCCGGCTGGGGCTGTCACTCGTAGCCGTCGCCGGTTCGAAGAACTCCCATTGTTTTGCTTCTTCAAAGTTTCCACCAAACTACCTCCACTACTTTCAGTGCTCTTGTACATGTCCAGCTCGTTCACCCTTGAGTTCACCAAACCAACCCGGACAATAGCACTCAATCCTAAAACCGGAGCATTCAAATCCGGTGTTTTCATTGTAGGTTGATGTCAGTGTCATGAGATTGAAAACTGATTTGTAGCATAGGCGCAGGGCAAGAATCATTTTCTTGACTTTCCGCTGCTATCGGTCACTTGATCGCGACATTTTCCGGCCGGGCAACTATATTTATTTACAGTATTGGTTTCATTTTTGCCTTATATAGGCAGATTGATGGCAATGGGTGGAGACCCTGTTTTATGTCGTCCTGCCATGCGATGCAAGCGAATCTGTCCCTGCCTGTTGCTGCGCTGATCAACAACTCCCTGTCCAAATCAGGGTAGCTTGGGAAACTAATTTTTATTGACATTAATGCTTGTCTACCTATCTTGTAAAATTTTCTCAGCATTGGAGATGCCAAGCGTGCTTGTGATAGCAGCTATATATGTAATGTCCACATATATATATATATATATATATATATATATATATATATATATATATATATATATATATATATATATAGGCACGACCGTACCTACCACCATATCTCATATTGTCGAGAAAATGATTTGATAAAATGAGCTATGACGACATATATAACCTTCATATCTACTGATATGAAGGTCACCGGTTAGAATTATTTTAAGTGCATGCAAATCTAACCCACTAAAATATTTTCATAGTCTATCTCTCTCCTAAATTTTACTAAACGTACCTAAAAATATATACCCACAAAACCAACTCTATTTAATCCAACGCTCCTAGTGCACTCTTACTCCTCTAATCTCTTACTCATTTAGATCCAAAGGTCCAGAATCTTTGGATCAAACATCAATCACTCATGCACCCTCCCACCTCCCGCGCAACTTAAAGATCCCCACGCGCGCAATCCGCCTGGGTTCGAATCTCGCATGCGCATGAAAAAAAAAGTCTAAAAATGAAAAGAAAAAACACGGCCACAACCCATCGCATGAAAAAAAAAACGCCGCCTCCTCCCTCCTCTCGTTACTCCCGTGGTCCAGCCTGATGCCGCTGCCGCCTCCTCCTTACAAAGAAGCAGCTGCAGTCTTGCCGATGCCGCTGACGCCGCCTGCCCGACGCCCCTCCCTCTCCGTCGGGCTGCGCACCCTGCTGCTACCCCGCGCGCCTCCCCAGCCCTTGCCGCCGCGCATGCCGCCCCGCCCCACACCGTCGCAGGTCGCAGCCACATCGTCGCTAAACCCTAGCGGCTTGGCGGGGAGAGGGAGAAGGCGGCGGCGGGCCACGCACCCTACTCCTGGAGGCGCACCCGCGACCAGCTCCCCCACAACGATGTACAGATCACCAACTCCTCAGCGTCACCACCCCCGTCAGGCTTCCCGTTTGGACGGCGAAGCTCGGCTCCGCCCCACGCACCGGTTCCCTTGCTCGGCCTCCTCACGACGCGAGGCAGAGTCACCGGAGATCTTACCCGTGCTAACCCCACCGGATGGACAATGAGTATGAGTATCTCTTCAAGATCGTGTTCATCGGCGACTCCGGTGTCGATGAGTCCAACATCCTCTTCCGATTCACACGCAACGAGTTTCCAGGTACCCAGCCCCTGTGATCCTCTGAGTAGGATCTAGCATTATGCTAACAGTTCCCTGGGATTTCGTTGCTCCTCCATATCCGCATACATGAAATTGCCAAATCGCTTTTAGAGGAAAAAAAAAAGAAAAAAATTGCACACATGATGTTCCTCTCCATTCCTTTTGCTTATTTTTTCTTTGCTTTTGCCGAACAAACTTTAGTCTGGGAGATAGGGGAAAAAATTTTCCGTAGGGAACGTCCACACCCGGCACCGTACGGACTCCAATCAAAATACGACGCGTGTCTACATTTATGCGTACGGACTCTAGCTGCGTTGGATTCTCGGCTCGGCTCACGGTCTCTAGGCTCGTACAGAAAGGTAACTGCCTCCCACGTCGGCTTCGCCTATGGAAAACACGCGGCAATCTGTTTTCTTGCTGGCGGGGCAGATAGGAGCGCAGCCGCCGCAGGCCATCAACAGCATCGGCAGTCGCCATGGAGGTTGACCCTGCCTTTGTTGGTGCTGCTTCGGACGGTGATCCGAACATGGCCAAAGCAAATTCCTCCACATCTGATGAACCGCAGGTACTCAGTATAGATCGTAGATGGCTTTTGCGTTTATGCTAGTGTATATTAATGAAAGTGTTAAATGCAAATAATATTTTTGATTTGCCACAACAATACATAATGGGAAGATGGACAAAATATACAAAAATAGGATTCTATGTAGAGAAACAAGAAATTAGGACAGAAAGTAACAAAACATGGGCTGCACGTATTTCACGAATGGCGACATCTATAGCACTGAAGTGTTCACCATCAAAATAACTTCTTCATGATTTGGAGAAAGGCATGCAAAAATTAGATTTGGAAGCAGACGAGATGAGGTTTCTCTAGTTTCAACTAACTGTGCAACAGACCCATTGAAAGGCAAAATATCATTTAAAATTCCTCATGTGGTAAAAAACCCAAAGAAAAAACGGGTGACAAACATACTTGAAAAAAATACAGGAAAAAAGAAGACAAGTGCTAAGAAGAAAGGTATTGAACAATTTTTCCTAGCTGATTCTGTTTCTAATTTTACTACTCTATAGTAAAATTTCTTATTTTAATCGATACTCCATACTTATAGCAGATTCAAATAAGGCTACAAAAAATAGAGATGAAAGTGAAAGTGCTGATCCGAACGTAAGTCATTAATTCGACTCATTATTCCTTTCCATGTTTTTACTCACGGGAACTTTCATATGTATATGAGATATGACACAGGACTTCGATGCTGGTGGCAGTGATGGAACTAGTGCTATGTTAAACTTCACAAATGCTTCGACCATGCCTTCCCCGCTGTTCCAAGATGGGCCAGATAATACAAATTCTATGCTTCAGCAATCTTCTGCCATATATGCACCTTACATCAAAGGAGGATATATAGATCTTTTACTAGGAGTTCAGCAAGATGCCGCAATATCCTCGTCTGCTAAAAAATTAGATTTCAATGATATATAATATATAACTGTATTCCGTTGATTAGTATCTCGCTTTTCAGTACTTTTATTTGGTTGATCCAGATATTGTTATAATGACTACCACTACTGTTAATCTCCTTTTGTCAGCACATCTAGAAGATAATGTGGTTTTTAGCATGTTGAGATGTCGTAATTTATCCTTATACAGTTCACAAAGAATATTATTCTATTCTACAAAGCAGATGCCTATCCGTGCTACTCATATGCACTATTTTTTACATATTCTGCATCTCCGGCACTGCCAAATTAGTGACGTCGAGGAACGGTTGAAATCAGTGACGTCGAGGAACAGTTGCTGTCGTCCAGGAGAGAAAGAGCAGCCCGTTCATAGTCATGATGGGAGAAACAGGAGTCAGCGATGTCTGAGATGGTAGCTGACCAAAACTGATTACGGCATTTTTTTCCCGTAGATAAAGCCGACGTGGGAGGCAGCTTTCCAGTACGAGCCAACTGACTGCGAGCCGAAGAAAATCAGCCGAGTATGGAACGGAGCTGGCGCTGGGAGGCAGCCAGGCAGGGTCGTGAGCCCGCACACGAAGACAGACACGCGTCATAATTTGATTGGAGTCCGCACGCTGGCCTGGTGTGGACGTTCCCTACCGAATTTTTTTCCATTCTCTCTCGCATGCGGTGGCGTGCCTGCATGTACTACATGGTTTTTTTATTCCGGTGAATATTGGTTGTAGAAAAAAAATCATTACCATTACCTTTGAGTAAATTAATTACTGCATGGTCTAGGAGCGGTAAAATTCTGTGTGGTAGACGTCTATTCTTGGGATTAGATATATAATTCTGGATAGGCCGTAAGTAGTAAAATTAGCTTTGCAATTACCGAGACATCTGAACTCCATATTTAACTAAAAGACGTGGAAGAGGTAATTTTTATTACTAATACTATCATTCGAGCCAAAAAATAATCGAGTCGATCTGTGCATAGGCGTGACTAATATCGGGTCAGGCTATTTTTTATTTACTAATATTATTATTTGGGCCTATAAATAATTACATCTAGACATGTGCACAATAAAATTTCTTGTAAAGTCACCGACATGTATGGTTTCTGGGAGCCTATTTTAAATTACTAATATTTTTATTTTAGCCTATAAATAATTGTGTGAGGACTGATGAGCAGTAATTTTGCTTGTGATAAACAATGGTCTAGAATCTACATGAGGTAATTTTTAATACTAATAGTATCATTTGTGCCTAAAAATAATTCCATCTAGACTTATGTGTAGTAAAACGATCAGATTTTTTATTACTAATAGTTTTATTTTGGTCTATATATAATTCCATCATAACTTTTGAGCAGTCAAATTGGTTGTTAGTCAACCAAACTTTCGGTCTTAAGTGAAGTTATTTGTAATTACTAATTATCAATTGGGACAATAAATAGTGCTATCCAGAATTAGTGTGCCGGTGATAATCAACGGGGCATCGGCTATACGGTTGAGGGAATCTTTGTTACTAATAATATTGTGTATGCGAATAAATAATTCCATCTAAACTTGTGAGTAGTAAATTTACCAAGTTTTTTATCTAGCTAAAGTATCTTTTTATTACTCATAGTATCATTTAAGTCTGTAAATAATTTGATTATATACATGGTAAAATAATAATTATTCCATCTAAATCCATAAACAGTAAATTTTTTGGAGATAGTTACCAAGGCATCTGATCTCGAAGTTATTTTTTCATTAATAAAATTATCATTTAAATTTACCATCCAAACCAGCTAGCAGTAAAATTAATCATGATAGTTACTAGGATGCCCGGTCTCTGGGCATAGTATCTTTTATTACTAACAGTATTATTTAGTTTTAGAATAATTCCGCTAGAACCCGCTAGTAGTAAAATAGGTTATGATAGTTAGCGGCTTTCAGTCTGACAATGTATTTTTTTTATTACTAATAGAATTATTTGTGTTTATAAATTATTCCAACAGGACCAGCGAGCAGTAAAATTATTCATGATAGTTATCAAGACGCCTATTCTCTAAATATAGTGTACTTTATTACTATTACTATCATTTAGATTTGTAAATAATTTCGTTAGACCCGCTAGCAATAAAATAGGTTGTGATAGTAAGCGAGGCTTCCGATCTTCGTGCAATGTATTTTTATTACTTATAGAATTATTCGTGTTTGTAAATTATTCCGATAGGACCTTGAGCAGTAAAATTGGTTGCGATGGTAGCGCCTTTGATCAATAGGACCTTGAGCAGTAAAATTGGCTGTGATAGTTAGCAAGACCTTTGATCAATGGGTGGTGTAATGTTTTATTACTAAATACTAGCTATCGTTTGGATCTACAAATAATTTCGTGCCTTGTTACGCACTAAAATTGATTGTGACACTTATCAAGATCTCTGGTCTCTATACGATATCTTTTTTTTTTTTTTTTTTTTTACTAATGGCATAATTTAGGTGTCAGATCTCTGGGACAAGGTTCTTTTGTTACATCTAGGAATGGAATTTAGCTTATATTACAACAACCTTTTTTTGAACGATTCCATTAATTATAGAAATATATATGTGGTACATACTTTGGCTCAATTACAACAATATTACATGAGAAATAAAATATTTTTCTTCAATTTTTTCCTCATCTGCACGCCAAAAGAAAAAACATGAATTCAAAATTATTTTTTGTTTAGCCAGATCCCAACAAAGTTAAATACACAAAAAAGAGCATCTCGAATCGTTTGTGATGGGATAAATCTGGCACCGATTGAACTAAGGAAACAGAACACTTATGCGTCAGTACATCAAAGAAGCAATCAACATGAAATCTGCCCTGTTCACTGGAGCAACAAGTCCGGCCAACAAGAAAGATCTTTGATCTGACCCAAACAATAATCCCATTTGATCCCCATGCCATCACAGACCATGGAGGGCCGCCGCCCCCAAGATCGATGCGGGGTGTAGCTGCCGTCGTGGTGCTGGCTGCGCCGCCACTAGGGCCGTCGTGTGCACGCCGCCAGATGCGACCGCCGTGCACGAGCTCTCTGATGGGGCTGCCGTGCGCGCGTGCGGACTACGCACGCGAGTGCCGGGGGCCGCCGTGCAGCCGCGGCTGAGGTCGGGGACGACCGCTGCCGGCCGTCGTCGAGGTGGAACAAGCCAACAAGGTCGTCATGGCGAAGAACGAGCCGTCGCTGCCACCGTTGGGGAAGGAGCAGCCGTGCGAAGGCAGGGAGGGCCGCGTGGACGATCGCAGTGCGCTGGAGTAACATGCTGCAGGTCGACGCCTGCATCTAAATAGATGAGAGGATTAATGAGAGAGAGAGAGAGAGAGAATTAATGCATAATGAATGTGATGATCGATTTGCTGCATAATTACAGCAACACAGGTAGAAAGAGAGAGAGTATTGCAGTACATTGACGAAGCCACACGGAAGGACGGCACTCCGTTAGTGCGCTAAATATTATTTAGCAGCCTGGGAGCTAAATAGTAGTTTTATATATATATATATATATATATATATATATATATATATATATATATATATATATATATATATATATATACATACATACAGCATATATACATGGTAAAAATAATCACATAATAATAATAATAAAATAATAAATGATCTATTGTTGGGAGGAGTCAATCCCTGGTGATGAAGCAAAGAACGCGCAACTGAGGCCTGACGGCTCTAGACGGAGCGGCGGAGTCTAGTACGCGCAGACCTGCTGGACAAGAAGAGTCTCACCGCGGCGTTCCAAGGCTGTCAGGGCGTCTTTCATACCGCCTCCCCGCTCACGGATGACCCGGTAATAATTAATTCACTAATGATGTATACTAGTACTAGTCCTTCTCATTCGGTTTCTCTCCCGTACGTACGCAAAAAAAAAAGCCCGGTCTGAGTTGTTGTACCATTTCTCTCGTTCTTAATTATTTATTACTGCATAAGTATATCATATTACCATGTAATTAAGCGAGATGACGACCGAGAAAATCAGGATAAAGTGCTGGAGCCGGCGATCAACGGGACCAAGAACGTGATCGACGCCGCTGCGGACGTCGGCAGCGTCCGGCGTGTGGTGTTCACGTCGACGGTGGGCGCGGTGTACTTGGAGCCTCGCTACGGCCCCGGAGCCGAGGTTGACGAGACGTGCTGGAGCGACCTCGACTACTGCAAGAACACCAAGAACTGGTACTGCTACGCGAAGACGGTGGCGGAGCAGGCGGCGTGGGAGCTCGCCGGGCATCGGCGGGTGGACTTGGTGGTGGTGAACCCGTCGCTGGTGCTGGGCCCGCTGCTGCAGCCGTCGGTGAACGCCAGCACGCGGCACGTCCTCAAGTACCTGGACGGCTCCGTGAGGACATACGCGGACGCCGCGCAGGCGTACGTCCACGTGCGCGACGTCGCCGACGCGCACGCGCGCGTCTACGAGCACCCCGGCGCACGCGGCCGGTACCTTTGCGCCGGCCGCACCATGCACCGCGGCGAGGTGTGCCGCGCCCTCGCCAAGCTGTTCCCGGAGTACCCCGTGCCCGCCCAGTGGGTGGCACCGGCGAGACCCAGGTCGGCTGCCGCTTCAGCAGCTGCCGGCTCGCCGAGCTCGGCGTCGGGACCACGCCGGCGGACGTCTGCCTCTACGATACGGTCACCAGCCTCCACTCCTCCAGGCAAAGGGCCTGCTCCCCGTCGCACCGGCACCGCTGCTGTAGTGTGGTCATGAGTGACGACGACAGTAGACAGTGGGACCATCACCTATCGACCGACCGACCGACCGACCTACCTACAAGTCGTATACTCGTATATAGCTCTGTTTGCCGAAAACTGAAAGCCGAATGCTGATTTCTTATAAGAGAAAAATATTGTTTAGGACTGAAAAAAAACTGAAATAATTTGCTTATAAGCTCAAGTGATTTCACAGAGCCATAAATATCTGTTGTTTGACCTTTTCATTTCTTTTTATGGTTTTTAATAAAATAAACTGTACTCCAGCCACTTGACACTTGTGTGAGTGTGATCCTACTTGTCTATTCTGCAAGAGTAAAATGCACCGTACCACAGGTCCATCAACTTTTGGAGGAGTGTCATCTCAATCCATTAACTCTCAAAGTGCATTCTGAGGTCTTAAACTTTTTATATGGTGTATTGCAGGTCCATACATGCATGTACTATTGCTTGGTAATTTTGCATTGAAACCCTTCACTTCAGTTACTCTATCTCCAAATAGCCCTCACGTATAATAGGAGCGGGCGTCGGCTCCGGCAGCCACACCATCGCTCAATGAGCGACTGAGCGTGAGCATGAGGAACCAGCTACGCCGGCCATTGCGCCAGGCCAACAAAGCTATGGCGCCGGCGCCTAGAAGGACGTCGTGTGGCCGTGTGGGGCTAGCCATGCCATTATTGCCGCTTGAGCGAGCGGGAGGGCGAGCGGCCGTGCTGGGAACGGCGCCGTGCGCGCTGGGCGGGCAGCTACGCTGGGCCGACGACGCCACCGCTAGGCCACCACCCTATCCTTTGAGTCACGAATCCTCTCATAGACGACAAAACACACGTGGATGCCTCGAGCCGTGCCTGCACATGTCGTGTTGGCGCTCTTCATCCATCATCACGTCGTTGTGCAGAGCACATCTCGTGATCGCATTCTGCATTGCCTAGCCTGGCATCTCTGCTTCGCATTCTTCAGCGCGCTATGCCAGCCATGCTTTATTCAAGCAGGAGCTAGATAAAACAAAACGTGGATTTGCAAGTCAACTGGAAATCAAGGCAAAACCTCCGCCTCAACTACTGTGGAGGAGGGAGGCCATGACAAGCTCGTTGTCAGAGTTGGAGACTTGGAGCCATTGGATGTTCGGCATTCGGGCTCAATCGGTGCAGCTTTGGTTCGACCTGACGAGATGACGTTTACCAAGAGAGATCTCCAAAATTTGGACTCTACTTTCTTCGTCCTATTGAGATTGTTGATTTGGACTTTATATGACCGTTCGTCCAGAGCGAATTTTTTTTAGGGGGATCTCTGAAGAATTATATGTCTTTTCGATCAAATCAAATCCCTCTCACCCACTGGGCCTAGGCCACACATTCTATTTCCTCCGCCCAGCGGCCCACATGCACCACATGGAAATATGCAGTGCAACGCGTGTCATCAGTCAATAATAATAGCAGACCCGCCCATTCTCTGCCCTCGTCGTGCTGTACAAGCTAGATCGATGTCGTCCCCCTCCAGCCACCGCCGCCGCCGCCGCTGTGGCAACGGCACGGCACCTCCCCCGCAGGCTGCGGAGGCGACGAGGGACTGGGCTTCGCTGCCCCGGGACATCGTTCTGGACATCTTCCTCCGGCTGGGGCCACGCGAGGTCATGCTGGGCGCCGAGTTCGTGTGCAGGCCGTGGCGCGCCGTCGCGCTCGAGGAACCCACTCTCTGGCGCCGCGTCGGCATGGAGAGCGTCTTTGACAAGCATTGGCGTTACCGTGGCCCCAGCGTGGAGACGGCCATGAAGTTCCTCGCCGTGGATCGCTCTGCGGGGCAATGCGAAACCTTCCAAGGAGTCTTGGACGATGAAGATCTGCTCAAACTTGTGGAAAGGTATTATACGACTACCGATCGATTCTGCTTTTCGACCTACTCTGCTTTACCAAACATCAAAGGGACAGTTAGCTTACCCTATTTTGGAAAGTTTATTTTATTGCAAATTATCAGCTACCCTACGGTGATGGTACTTCACTATTAGTGTCGGAAAAAAGAAAACCGAAACGGTCATACTCTCTTAAGTAAATTATACCCACAAATTATTTTCATCCACAACAGTTCCCTAATATTTTGCTTCCAATGTAGACACGTTATTATAATTAGTTACATTTGACTTTTTTCGTCCACTCGACGAGTCTAGAGTGGCCGCATGCACTGTTTAGGGGCACACCGGACTCTCCTCTTTTTGCATCTATTTTGGATCAGAAATTGGAATACTCTCACCAACAGAGTGAGAATGTGTCTCCCTAACTCTTAGATAGGTTGGGTACTTCTGTGTGCATTGTGCACAAGGCTGGGTTTTTTTTTTCTTTTCTCGCCTTCTTACTTTGTATATATCTTAGCTTTCATTATCTAACCATGTAACTGGCGCTTGCTGCTCTCTATTCCCAACCTCACCTGTAGGTGGAAACTATCGTCATCCGTTGACTTCTTAAAAATTTGCATCACAGTAGAGTCTAATTTGTAGAGCGATCCTAAGAAGCATTTGTTTCGAAAACCGGGACTGTGGTTTTGAATTTGGATCACAACATTATCTGCTTCTCATGCCTTTCAAGTGTGTATTATAGCTAGACTCTAATTTGTTCTTCGTTCTACCACCAACATGATTTCAACTTAAAGAACCCTGATTTCTTTCTTCCTGCAGATGTAGTAGTCTCACTATTATATTCATCTTCTGGTTTCAGAACTCAGAGTGTTGCCATGATGAACTTTGTCTGTCTTACAAATCTTGTGTGTCCGGGCTGAAACGTACAGTAGACGTTGCCAATAATATGGCATTTACTTTCCACAAGTTATTTTCAGGAAAAAAAACGCCCAATGCAAATTTTTCTTTCATCACAACTATGGCATTTACTTTCCACTTATTTTTAGAAAAAAATGCCGACAGTTAAGGTGTTTTATTTCATTACTAGCAAACATTTCCGTACGTTGTAACAGAAGAAAAAAATATATCAAACGTTATCAGAAACTAAGGTATGAGTTGCATATTTATTTATTTTTTACAATTTCAATAAAACTTAAATATTGTTTTTTATTTTATGATGAACACGATATCCATAGGTTAGTATTTGACATTAATATCGTCTTGTTCCTAATAAGTCCATATCGTATTAAAATCTATCTTTGATAGTCTTTTTCTTCTGCTCTAATGCATAAGTTTGAGACCCACTAAAGGGAGCTCATAGAATTCTATAGATATGCACATGTATATATATACTTTTATTTATATATGAATGTTGATTTGTTTTTTCAAAGAAAAGAAAAAGTAAAGAGAAAGCAACTCACGCGCACCAGAAAAGGGAGAAAAGCACGTACAGCCACAGAGGCGCTGCTGTGCTCCCTTCCCTAGCACCGGCTCTCTTGTGCAGCCTCTTCTCTTCCTCACGTGGCACCCAAATCGATGGTGCCTACTGCTCCACTTGAGTCTTCGCCGCCTGCTGCAGATCGACTGTCGTAGTGATTTGCCAATCTCGGCTCGCCCAGACGCCCACAAGGCCGGCTGGTATGCCATGAGTCCTCGTCCAGGTTACTGCCCGCCCCCCCCCCCCCCCAAAGAAGGTAACCATGAGGAGATCCACGAGGGACGGCGATGGCGGCAACACATATGCTTCTGCCCTGGTGATGGTGTGATCTGCCCCACGTTTTTTTGCTTCAATATCAATATATATATATGTTTCAATTCGTTCATGTGGTTTTGATTCAGTCTCCTCAGTCTAATCGAATTTGGAAAATTCGTTGCCCCATATCGGTCTCCATCTCTACTGCTTTTTTTATTTATATCTCTGTTTTGATTCGATTTGGACTTGGATTGGATTTCTACGACAGTAAGAGTTCTCTTTGGACAAATAATGAAAACAGAACAACTGTTTTGGACAAGGAAGGCTAGCTGTGATTAGGATCCAGCATGACATTTGGTTTAGTATCTGAGTTATTTAGGGAGGCCAGACCAAAACAAATGGACCGAAAGAAATTTTGTCTCTTTTATTATTAAATAAAATATTAGGTATATAGATCTGTTTTGAAATGTTAAAGTGCTATTAGATTTTCCTCATATTTATTTTTTTGTGGCTAGACATTAAAATGGAAACACATTGTGAAGAAGTTATATGGCTGTTTCAACCAAAATTTATCATTTTCATTTATCAATAAACTAACAACATGGTCCACCACAAAATAGCATAGATAGCTAGCGTTTTCTCACTATAATAACTAGAAAATACCCTGCGCATTGATACGAGTATCGCGAGTGAATTTTAATGCACGATGTGGCTTGCTGATGTGGGCAAATAAATACATGTTAGTGATCATGTGGCATGATGATATGGACGACTTGCTTGAATAGTAAGTGTCATAATTGTATGCGATAGTGGACTACTGATATGCGTGTATTGCATGTCGAGGTTGAATTGTAGTTGTCTGTGCTACTAGACTACTGATGTGGCTGTCTTGCATGTCGAGATCAATTGTAGTGGGGTTTGGATTATAAGATATATATGGATATATAGATAAGTTTACATAAAAATGTTTTTTTAAATAATTTCACCCTTTTGTTTTATTCTAACTGGTATTTTCTCTATACAGGACCACTCGCAGAACTCAATATAGTTATTGTTGATGACTTTGTTGGCATATAGTATTTCCTGTCTCTCTTATCTTCTTTTATCTCATTACCACTCGAATGGAAATCAAATTATTTTTTTCTTAATTATTTGTTTATTATTAATGGTATTAGGGATGGACTTTTTTTGTTAATCTGAGTCATTAAATTCTCGTAAAGTCTAACTTTATTCTTTTATTATCAATCTGGTAGTTGTATTTGGAATATATACTATTTGATTAAATCTAAGATTTGTGATCATCATACAGTCCAATGGCATGGATCTTTTTCCACTTCCCTTCTTTTCTCAATCTTGTAATTGCATTAGACATAGACTCAACAATGCATGTTCATTTCTATTTTATTATAATCGGTATGGATTCTTTGGGCTAATTTAGACCGACATCACAAAATCCAAAAGGTGCAGCTTTCTTTTATCTTTTTTACAACTAGTCTCATAATTTTTAGACCCACTCGGTGAATATATCCTTTAATGGCTTGACACCAATTTCCAATTAATCTCGTAACCTTGAGACCCTCGGGACGGACTAGGGGCCTGCTTTTAATCCTATTGTATATAATAGATCTTGGATCGCTCTTGCAAGTTAATTTGCAAATGCATGTGAAGATGCAAGATACATGACACTCTGTTCGGCTGGCTGGTACGGTATGGCTGGCTGGCTGATTGTTCTGAGAGAAAAACACTGCTGAATGGCTGGCTGATGCTGGCTGGACCAGCCAGCCGAACAGAGCCGACATGATTGTTTGGACTGTTATAAATCATATAATAGATATGAAGAATTGAAAAGATTTATAGATCTGTGATGTAGCGCTTCACTCGCATGGTTTATCTACATTGCTACTCTTTGTAGCATTACACAGTATTTCTTTTCTTGCAGAGCACCCGCTTTGAAACGCCTTCACATCAGTGAACATTACAGTGATTATGAAACATGTGAAGATTTAGTTGAAGCCCTCAAGAAACTACCCCTCCTCGAGGAGTTAGAAGTTGACTTCAAATATATTATTGAAGACAGCAGGGACGAGAACGTGCTCCAATCCATCTGCCAAGCTTGCCCCCATCTCAAGAAACTTGTTTTGATGTTTGCTTCTACCTCTGACCTTGATTGCAATGAGGATGAATATCCGAAGCAGACAATTGACGGAGAAATTCCAGTGATGCCGAAGTTACGCACCTTAGAACTATGGGACTGTGACCTTGAGGTTAAGGGGCTAAAAGGCATCCTTGACAACTGTCCAGTACTGGAAACTCTGCAGATAGATGGTTGTTTCGACAAGCGTGAGATGGATAAGGAGCTGCGTATGAAATGTGCTAGAGTGAAGAATCTGATTCTTCCTACCAGAAAGCGGAGCGACATTTATTCTGATGAGGAATTTTATTCTTCTGATACCGATTCACAAAATGGTTACTCAGAGGATGATGATTCAACGGAGGAGTAAAGGTTGCATTGAAGGCCAAGATTAGGAATTGCCTTCCATCCTCGCATATCTCAGCGACGAAGAAACCTATTGTCGTTATATCAGTGAAATTTGTTTTTGACAGACTATGGATTCCCTTAGGGCACTCCCAATGATAACTAATGAGCGGTTTCTATCTTCCTTAATTACAATGACACCTGTATTTTGATGATGTGGCACCCTAATTATTATGGAGAGAGAGTAGAAAGCGTGGAAACAGTTTCTTGGTCCAGAAACGATTTCGTCGCTTGTATCGATGCACTAAGAAACGAGCAAAATCCCGTTGGGAAGACTTACTGGTTTCCATCGCCAGCGCTCGTTACCTGCCCACCGCGTGAGCATCCACGCGCCGCCGCGCGCTCGCTTCCTGGCGCCGTAGCGAGCTCGCTCCCTGGCGCCGGCGGCGCGCTCGCCGGCACCGCTACACCTGCTCCAGGCGCTCGCCGGCCGCCGCGCTCACCGGCACTGCTACACGCCCGCACCGGCTTCGCCACGCCCAGCCGCGTTCGCCGCGCAAGCCATCACGCGCAGGCGCAGCAAGGGCTCGCATGTGCGGCTGGGCGACCCCTGCCCACGAGCAGAATACTGCAGTAGCAGTCCAGTTGCCGGCAAGGATAACAAGGGGGTCCTTGAGCATTGCTTTGAAGGAGAGCAGAGCAGCAAGGTCTGTGGTATTGGATGGTGGTAGGATGAGTGCGGTGGTGCATGCTGCGGCGACGGCGACTAAGATGAGTACCATGCGGATGCGGATGAAGAAGAAAGAGGCCCATTTTGGTTAGAGTCGTCGATGAGTAATGGACACAATATGAGGCTATCCGCACTCGTCGTACTCTAAATTCATCCTCTAAAATAAATATTTCATCCTGATCATCAAGATTCTTTACTCTATATCTCTTTTTCCCGCACCGATCTATTCTCTATATCATTCTCTATCTACAATGAGACCCACATGTCTGTAAATAAATTTATCTAAATATATTCATGTGAGATATTATTTTAAAAAATTTATTGTAACGAATTTAATGTTACAATCGAAATTTAATTTGGATTTTTATTTGTAAGTTATAACTTTTTTTATTAAGCTGAACACGTGAGGCCCATGTCTCCCTCTCTCCTCTACCTCCCATCTCTCACGTTCTTCCTCTCTGGGTCCACTGCGCGTCAGACAGACGACGATCGCGCAGACTTTAGGAATACCTGAGACGGACAGCCAGCTCAGCTACTTTAGTACGCCGGTGCGGGTGCCCCATCCTGTAAATCCCTCCTGGAGTACGTGGTAGCGGCTGCAGTGCAGCCAGCCTGACTTGCTGCTGCTCCCTGCCCACCACGTGCGCTTGCTGTGCTCTCTGCTCTGTCGGCTTGTCTGCGTGTAGAAAATAAGAGGAGGTCGGAAGAGAGAGGAAAGAATAATACTGTAGTATTTTATTATGTCATTGTATGAGATAGTTTTTATAGATAATTTTTCTGATGTGGTTCTCTTGGATTTCGTACACAATTTCTACTATAGGGACTACTCTTATGGTCATGGTTGCAATAATAATGACGTTACTTCTTGGCCTGCAGGCAATGAGACCCTTATCCACTGTCCGCCACGAAAACCTTTTGGCTTTCACAGTTGGTTAGACTTCATGTTGAATTTTATTTTTATGTATGATTATATCAATATATATTATAATTATGACTATCGTGCACCATCACGGTCAACGGTTCAAGAATCTTTTATTGAAGTGAACACATGGATGAATCACCAATTCCCAAAAGTTTCATTACATAGCTTTATAAACATTTGATTTCATGACTCGTATAGAGTTAGTAATTGTGCCAAAATAGTTTCATCTCAAACAAACTTACTTCTTCTATCTCTTCTTAAAGACGTTGCCACATCATCAAAATTGCTAATGTGATAGCTAAATAACACTAGTAGAGAACGGACCCTTGATCCGAGCCGGAAATGGGCTTTAGTCCCGGCATATTTTGTGTTCGGGAGTAAAGGGACTTTTTAGTCCCGGTTTCAGACACCAACCGGGACTAAAGGTCCATGCCCATCGGCTACTGGCACGGGCAGATGTGTCAGGGGATTTTTACTCCCGGTTGGTATTCCAACCAGGAGTAATGGTCTGTCTTTAGTCCTGGTTGAGGCTACCAGCTGGGTCTAAAAACAGGCATTTATTCCCAGTTGGTAATACCAACCGGGAGTAAAAGTCCCCACCTATATAAGCTTCAATTTTCCTTCTTCCACCTCCAGCGCGAGTAAATTCTGTTCTTCCTCTTGCTTCCGTGTTCTTTGGCCACCACATGATTTCTTCCATTTCTACATTGATTCTTTGGTTTTAGAGGTTACTAATTTCATTCTCACACCTTCATTATTTGTATATCTCATTTCATGGCCATTTATGCTTGATTTTAGAGGTTATCTAGCTAATTTCACACCTTTGTTGGTTGATTTCTTGATTTGTAAGCATTTATACTTGTATTCACTTGATAATTTGTATTTTTAGATGGTGAAAGTTTGTGGTTGTTTATTTCAACTAGTATGCACATTTTATTTGTTTTCATATATATAGCTTTATAGTCGTTTTCATATATAGCTTAATAATTATATTATTAGTGAATATTCATAGCAATTTACAAAAATGAATATATATTATTAGTGGTTTTCTGAATATATCACTTTACAAAATGAGAAATTTATGTCAATTTATGTGGTGTATTTATTAATTTGTGGGCATTTAGACTTAAATTTATAGCAATTTTAAAAGTGAATATAGAGAGTAGATGGCGACACCTTTTGGGTCCTCGAACTCTCATCGGGTTTCTAAGCGAGTTAGGCCGGACCTCGCTCTTATTGCGTGCGGCGAGTGTAAGTAGAAGATTGTCATGGAGTTCCAAGTGAGGAAGGAGTATCCCAACAAAGGTCGTATCTTTTACAAGTGCCTAGATCGCAATGTGAGTTATTGGATCTCATTTGACGCACTGTGGTTGTTTTTTTACATTCCCTTGATGGTTTTGATTAAAGTTCTTAATTTGTTGTTCTAATTTCAGTGGGGCGGCACCGGATGTAAAGGATGGTATTGGAAGGTAGAGTATGTTCAACATATGCAAAGCAATCAGTCGGGTGAGACAGTGAGCCAGCACAAGCAGCCCGCCGAGGCAGAGGAAGCGAATGATTTGTCTATTCTAGTTGGTATTGGTCACCAGATCCTTATCTGCTGAAGTGCATTTTAGTTTTAGTCTATTTAGTGCTAGTTGGTATTATGTACATTGTAGTGAGCTTAACATAAAGTGATTAGTTTGTGTCTGTAGGCTAGCATTTTAATTGAACATGATGGCCGGTGTTGTGCAATTAAGTAATTATCTTCAAGGTTTTCATGCGGTATGTCATGTAATGCAGATGAGACGACACTGGATGTACAACTCTGATCGCCGCTCCAGAGAATTCATTACCGGCATGCATTATTTCTTGAGTATGGCCGAGGAAAACAAGCGTGACGATTTCATGTGTTGTCCATGTGCTGTATGTAAGAATTTGAAGTAGTATGCTTGCTCAGGATTTTTCATTCACACTTGTTTAAGTCAGGTTTCATGCCAAACTATATATGTTGGACCAAGCATGGAGAAAATAGGAGTTGTAATGGAAGAGTGCGAAGATGAAGAAGAAGGGGATGATAATATATTTGCTCAATATAGTCCCTTACATGATATTGTAATGGGGGAAGCCGAAGAAGACGTAACTAAAGAAGATGAGCCCGCTGATGATCTTGGTCAGGCCATCTATGATGCATAGAGAAAATACGACAATGAAAAAGAGAAGATCAAGTTCGATCGCATGCTAGAGGATCACAAGAAATTGCTTTACCCAAACTGCGATGCAGCCCAGAAAAAGTTGGGTACCATACTGGAGTTGTTGTAATAGAAGGCAAAGAATGGTTTATCCGATAAGGGAATTGGGTAGTTAGTGTAGATCCAAAAGAGGATGCTTCCGAAGGATAACGAATTACCCTCCACTACATATGAAGCAAAACAGGCTATATGTCATTTGGGGTTAGAAATTCAGAAGATACATGCATGTCCTAATGACTGCATTCTGTAGCATGGCAAGGACTATGAGAATTTAGAAGCATGCCCGATATGTCATGCATCACGCTATAAGATCTGGAGAGATGACCTTGGTGATGCCGAGGGCGACGGAGAACGTCCCAGGTAGAAAAATCCCCGCAAAGGTTACGTGGTATTCTCCTATAATGCCACGCTTGAAACGTTTATTCAGAAACAAAGACCATGCAAAATTACTATGATGGCACAAAGAAGACCGTAAGGTAGACAATATGTTAAGACACCCTGCGGATGGGTCTCAGTGGAGAGCAATTGACACAGAATTCCCTAAGTTCACAGCTGAAGCAAGAAACTTAAGGTTTGCTTTAAGTACAGATGGCATGAACCCTTTCGGGGAGCAGAGCAGCAGTCATTGCACTTGGCCTGTTACGCTATGTATCTACAATCTTCCTCCATGGTTGTGTATGAAGCGAAAGTTCATGATGATGCCAGTGCTCATCCAAGGTCCAAAGCAACTCGGCAATGACATTAATGTCTATTTGAGGCCTTTAGTTGACGAACTTCTAATTATGTGGAGTAAACCTGGTGTACATGTGTGGGATAAGCATAAGTAGGAACACTTTGACCTGCGAGCATTGTTTTTCGTAACAATTAATGATTGGCCTACTCTAAGTAATCTTTCAGGACAAACAAACAAGGGATATAATGCTTGCACATACTATTTTGAGGACATCGATAACATATATTTAAAAAAACTTTAAAAGGTCGTATACCTTGGCCATCGTCGGTTTCTTCCTGTGACACACCCGCTAAGAAAGAAAGGCAAGCATTTTAAAGGTAAGGCAGACACTCGGACCAAGCCTCGCAACCGAACTAGAGAGGATGTACTCAATATGGTCAAGGATGTGAAAGTAGTCTTTGGAAAGGGATCTGGCAGCGAACCTGTTCTGAAATATGCTACCGGGCACGCACCCATTTGGAAGAAGAAGTCCATATTTTGGGAACTTCCTTATTGGAAACTCCTAGAGGTCCACAGTTCGATCGACGTCATGCACCCGACGAAGCATCTTTGTGTAAACCTACTTGGCTTCATGGGTGTGTACGAGAAGTCGAAGGACACAATTGAAGCACGACAAGACCTGCAGTGTTTGAAAGAACAAGATAACCTGCATCCAGAGGATACAAATGATGGACGACGTTACTTAAGACCCGCTAGCTACACTCTTACCAAAGAAGAGAAGGAAAGCATGTTCGAATGTCTAGATAGCATCAAGGTCCCATCTGGATTCTCCTCGAATATAAAGGGTATCATCAACGTGGAAGAGAAGAAATTTCTAAACTTGATGTCTCATGACTGCCACGTGCTTATGACACAATTGCTTCCAGTTGCTTTGAGAGGAATTCTACCTCCAAATGTACGTTTAGCCATCGTGAAGCTATGTGCATTCCTCAATGCAATTTCTCAGAAGGCAATCAATCCAGTGGATCTAGCAAAGCTACAGAATGATGTGGTTCAGTGCCTTGTCAGCTTTGAGTTGGTGTTCCCCCATCTTTATTTAATATCATGACTCACCTCCTAGTTCACCTGGTCAAGGAGATTAGTATTCTCGGTCCTATGTTTCTACACAACATGTTCCCCTTTGAAAGGTTCATGGGAATCCTGAAGAAATATGTACACAATCGTGCTCGACCAGAAGGAAGCATAGCAAAGGGATACGAAACAAAGGAGGTCATTGAGTTCTATGTTGACTTCATCCCCGACCTTGATCCGATTGCTGTGCCTGAATCGCGATACGAAGGCAGACTAAGTGGTAAGGGAACACTAGAGAAGAAAACATATATCGGTACGGAGGATGATTATTTCAATAAAGCAAACTACACGGTTCTGCAAAACTCTTCCTTGGTGGCTCCGTATATCGAGACACATATGGAAATCCTCAGAAACGAGTTTGCAGGGAAAACTGAAGCTTGGATTACACGTCACCACATGAAAAGTTTTAGCAGTTGGTTGCGAAAAGAATGTCAAAGTGATGAGAGTCTTAATGAGCAACTGTATTTGTTGGCTAGGGAACCATCGTGGCATATTCTCACTTACAAAGGGTATGAGATAAATAGAATTACATTTTACATAGTGGCCTAAGATAAAAAGAGCACCAACCAAAACAGTGGTGTCCTCGTAGATGCCACAGATCCAAACCAGAATAAGCAAACATATTATGGCCGCATAGAGGATATATGGGAACTCGACTATGGACCTAATTTTAAAGTATCTTTGTTTCGGTGTCAATAGGTGAAAGGGACCAGCGGCGGGGTAATAGTCGACAATGACTATGGAATGACGTCTGTGGATCTCAACAATATTGGGAACAAGGACGAACCATTTGTCTTTGCCAAGGATGTCAATTAGGTGTTCTATGTCAAGGATATGTCTATGAAACCAAAGAGAGGGAGAAACGACAACTCAATCAACGAGTCAAAGCGCCACATTGTTCTTTTAGGAAAAAGAAACATCGTGGGAATCGAGGATCAGTTAGTCCTATCAGAGGAAAAAGGATGACTGAATTTCACCGTTCACAGTGAATAAGGACCCAAGCATCGCGCTAAATAATGAAGACAATCCATGGTTACGGTGCGATTATAATCATGGAACATACCTCAAGAAGTTCTTCACTGCTATTGCGGCTTGATGTAGTGATGTGTAATAATGGTGTAATATATATTATGTAACAATTAGGAATGCAAGAATTCCTGTCGTGTTTTCTTATTTTCTATATGTTGAAATTTAATTTTATATATTTGGTGTGTGGCTAATTTGAATAAGGATGGCAGTGGTTCGGGTTCGGGGCGGATATCTGCGGGTTTCGGTTCCAGCGGGTTCGGGTTCAGGTCTAATTTTTCGCCCACGGTTTTTGGGTTCGGATATCCGAAACTTATCAGGTTCGGTTTCGGGTTTCGGTTTTCACCCGTGAATATCCAATGGATATCCAAAATATAACATTTTGAATAAAATCTTATATATTTTTACAAGTAAATTATTTATATAAGTTATAAATTTGTTCTAAATTGAATAATGCAATTATGTGTTGTTTATTGTCTCTTGTTTAGACATTTGAATACATAATATATATCATACATTTGCTGCTAAAAATTCTTTATTATTTTTCTTATTTCTATATAGCGGCGGGTTTTGGGTTTCGGTTAATCCGTCGGGTTTCGGGTATCCGCGGGTTTCGGTTTCGGGGATAGATTTTCACTCGAATCGGTTTCGGTTTCGGGTTCGAGTTTTAAGCTCGGGTTTCGGCTTTGGGTACCTAGAGACTACAACCGATCCGAATCCGACTCGTTGCCATCCTTAAGTTTGAACAATAAGCACACAAAAAAGAAATTAAGAACGTTGAAATGATGTGAAAACTAATATCCATTCAAAATCCAATAGTTTCAAAATATTTAAATGAAGAATACATTTTTGCATTAATGAAATAGTGATTATTTTCTAATAAAAATGGACATCTATAAGAAAAAAATTACTTTCACATTTAAAATTTATCACAGGTACAATAAAGGAAAAGAAAAATAAAGATTATTTTTATGAAAAAAATATTCTCAGTAATTAATCTATTATGCAATTATAATATTATTGCACATTTATAACAAATTAAACTAAATGGAGAAGGCTAAACTATGCCAACTGGCGGGAAAGCAATAAAATTCACCTTTACTCCCGGTTGGTACTAAAGGTCCCAAAATAGTAGCCCAGACGAGCGGGAACAGACCTTTTCTCCCGGTTGGTACCAACCGGGACTAAAGGTCCCAAAACAGTAGCCCAGACGAGCGGGAAAAGACCTTTTCTCCTGGTTGGTGTTACCAACCGGGATTAAAAGACCTTCACTCTTGGTTGGTAACACCAACCGGGAGTAAAGGTTGCCCGCCTATAAATAGCCGGCCCTTCTCCTACCTTCGTCAGTTTCCACGCTTAGTGCAAATCGATCGAGATCGCCATCGCTGCTGACGCTCACCTCCGCACGCCTCCACGCCTCCGGGCGTTCCGACCACCCGCCGCTGCCCTCCGCGCCTCCACGCCGCGGCCAGCCGCCGATGACCGCGTCCGCCCGTGAGTGTACGGCTGTGCGCCCCGCCGACTCCCTGGCCGCCGCACGCACGCCCGTCTCCCCGGTCGGTGGCTCCCCGCCGACCCTCGACGCTCCGCGCTCCGCGCCCCTCACCTCCGTGCGCCGTGCCACCGAGGTAGCGCTCCTCCGCCACCGCCACTGCACCGAGCGTGCGCGCGCCGCTGGCCGGTGCGTCTATGTGTGTGTGTGTGTGTTTTGACATGTGTATATATATATATATACTGATTTATAATGTATATATGATAGAGAATAAAATGTATAAGTTTAGAGTTAGGGTTTTAGGGTTTTCTTATATATATATATGAACAAGGTGTATTTGCTATAGCAAATGCACAGACCTAGTCAGCCACCTCTCGTCCCACCCATCCGTCCCGTACATGTAGAGAATCTTTTTTGTTTCGGATCGAAAAAATGCAATATCTCCTAAACCGTAGTCCCTATTTCAGATCCGTTTGCACCAGGTTGTTGAAAAAAAATATGCTTAACAAAACGAGATCTAAGAAGACTATATTGGATGAACTTTTTTTAAGTATGTAATTGCAATTTCAATGTACTATGAGTTGCCATCATGATTACAACAGAATTGCAACTTGCCTGTAGCGCAGTTAGTGTTTGTTGCAACCACTTAGAACGTAATTTTTACCCAATTTGCTACTACATGCAACTAGTTATAACCTAGTTGCAAGCCTATCTAGTAAACACCCCATTGCAACTAGAGTCGGGCCAGTTGCAACTAAGCAAGAACCAATTGCAATCTGACGCGATCCAATTACAACTAAAATCGGGGCAGTTGCAACTGGGCAAGAACCAGTTGCAACCTGACGTGATCCAATTACAACTAGAGTTGGGCCAGTTGCAACTGGGCAAGAACCAGTTGCAACCGGGGTGGGTGCATTCAATATAGAGAATGCACCCAGGTGTAGTATAGATATACAGAAGCCTAATATATATATATACATGGTTAGGGTTGGTTTTGTGTAGGCTTTATATGTATATCAATTTTTCGTATATGTATCTCAATTTTCATATATATATATATAGTCTCGATGGCCGATCCTAATCAAAATATGGAGAATATGATGATGGATATGATCAACACCGGAGGTCAATACGACGAAGTTGATAACCAGCAGACGGTAGATGATGGGTCATGATACTTAAACCTTCACAATGAGCAAGAGATTGTCGGCGTGGTATAAATATATGAAATATATATGTGTATACATGTATATAAATATATGAAATATATGAAATTAGCGGTGATGAGCAATATACTTATTGAACTGTTTTTTCTAAATCCATAGCCCTCTGGATCGATAACGACGAAGAGTCGAAATGTACGAGGCCCGGCAAAGCTGTTGGAGGACCGCTTCGTAATCTCTAATTTCAACAGAGAGACAGGCGAACCACTTGAACCAAACGCCATGAAGTTTGTTTATCATTGTGGGTACCTTGTAAGGGACAGGCTCCTCATCAGTGCTCGAGAGTGGAAACAGAAGAAAGATGCTCCTCGTATTAGTTATGTCTCGGATCTTGACAAGAATCTGATTTGGAATGATCACCGTACATTTCACACTTGAAGGAGATGATGATGATTTGAAAGAGCTAGTGAGAAATTGGGCTATGAAGAAGATGGCAACACAATTTCAGACTTGAAAGAAAAAGCTATATAATGATTATGTGAAGAAGAACTTGACGCCGGATTTCAACGCTCCGGGCCCTATTTCAAAGTTGAGGCCATTTTGGGATGAGTTGGTACAGTACAAGACCTCAGAAGAAGGTGAACAACGGGTGTGGAGGAACCAACAGAATGCCCAGCAGAAGGAATACCACCATCGCATGGGATCAGAGGTGGCTAACGAGTGCTGTCCCCAAGTGGAAGAAGATGGAAGCAGACGTGATTGCCAAGGGGCTCGTGCCGGCTTCACTCCATTGGCCTGAACGCGCCAAAAATTGGTTTTTCGTGCATGGTGGCAGGCTGGACCTGGAGACCAGGAGGGTAGTTTATGGCGAAAGAATCCAAAGGGCAGCAGAAAGGTTACTTTTTGCGGTAGGCGCTTCCTCTAGCGGTGGGTGAACAAGAGGCAAAGGTGCTATCCCATGGCAGCATGGCTTTCCTCAGGACAGAGGAACGTACAAAAGCCGCCAGAGAAAGAAGGACGAGGAGAACGAGAGATTCTGCACCCTGGAGGAGTTTGTATTACAGTCGCGAGAACGGGTAAAGAAACTGCAAAAAGAAATGTAGGAGATCAAACGACAAATGCAGATAGCAATGAGCACCCAGAGGCAGTCTACATCTACCAATCATTGTTAGATTAATCCTATATCATGATCAGAAGCAAAGGGCATCATCTAGGAAGGATGTGAAACAGAGTCATCACCCAACTTCGCGACCGTGCCTGCTTGCCTACATACAGGGGTGGACTATAGAGGAATCAACGTAGCTGTCACCTACGTGAACTACCACATGACCCGGCACATCAAGGTGTACTTGTAGATAAACAGAATATCTATACACCACGTCTACATATTGTTCATCATCTACCCATCGATCGTATGGAAAAACGCTATACGAGCAATTACATGAATTCAATAAGATCAAACCAACTATACTAGACATATAATCAAAGTAGACAATGACTATTGTAATTAAGAACATATGAACTATTAAGAACAATATTTTCCTAATCATAATGAAGAATACAATAATAGAGAAAGAACTAGAACTATACCGAACTCCGCGCTCCAGACAGACGCCGGGACTCCAGATCCCGCTGAAGAACTAGAACTCCCCTACTTCTAATCTAACTAGGCTAGAACTATGAACTAGAAGACTCTTGATGAACTAAGAGGCTCTTGATGGCTTGACCGAAGACTTGATGCCTTGGATGAATGATTGATTGTCTCCAGGGGGGTCTGCCCCTTTATTTATAGCCCGGTGGGATGAACTTGCGCCGTAGGATCAAACCGACTTAACCAAGGGCCGAGATGACTCCTCAAAGGTGACCGAGGAATACTCCAGAAGGCAGGGCCGAACCCTAGACGGGGGGGCGCCGGCCGGCCCCACCCTAGCGCCAGCCGGCCCCAACTAGTAGGGTTCGGGGCCCCGGTTGCTCGGGTGTCTTCTAGATGTTTCTAGTGTCCTGATGACGATGTTGCTTTCGCGGATAAGTTTCGTGATGTTTAAGCACTTTAATCCCTCTTTTACGCTTTTCTAGAATAATCCCTGGAAAATACAGAGTATGCAAAACTCGTGGAAATTGTCAGTTAAAACCCTAGGTTAGTGTGTTTTCATGTATCCTTTTGTGTCTAAAGTTCTATTAAAAGTTGACATTATCCACCGTCAACAACTCCCCCAAGCTTACCTTTTGCCAGTCCCTTGGCAAACAAACTAAGCCTTATTACTAATGTGTTTGGATCAGGAGTTGTTACAATGCTTTCATACTTTCCAAGTATACATGCTTTCAAACAGAGATTCTCATCCGGTTTAGACAATAACTGCTCTAACCTTTTGACTTACCCATTTTACCTTTAATCATGGAGCTTTACAGTTCTCGCATAAGTCTTGAGCAATTGATAGATAGAACAATCAAGTCAAGCACTATGTAGCTAATTCTTCACAGTACCAATATTCCGGAGTTTTATAAGCTTTCGAAAATAAAACTCAAAGCTTAATCGTATGACACCCTCAAGTCTCTTAATGTATAGTATTTATGGATCTCACTTAAGGCATTAATGATGTCATGCCTCCCTATAGCTAAGAATATATAGTGGAGCTTTATAGGAGTGGCAATAATAAGGATAAGCATACTTGCAATTCATATATTGTAAAGTCAAACAATGGATCCACAGAGAATCGAGGCATACAATCAAACCAAGATGTGCATGTGTATGTGTATATGTGGTATTTAGTGGCTAATTCTAATTCTACTTATTCTCTTTTGAAAATTAATCTCTCTCTTAGGATTCGCAGGAAAACATGGGCTATCTCTTTTTTCTCTTCTTTTTTTCACTAGGGAGGCGGGCATCTGGTACCCATTGTTTTAATTGCTGGGACATTTGTCCATCTTTTACTCCCTTTCCTTTTCATACTTTTGCTTAGCCTCATGCATCCAGTAAATGATTTGGAGAGATAACCATGGTAAAAACTTAGAGCATTTATAACAGGGCTGTCCTATGGGGTATATTTTTGGTGTTTACTCCCAGTGTAGGAGAAAACATTTTTATGATGAACATAGATGAAAGTGGAAATGGTTGCGATTACTCCCAGGGTAGGAATAATGCATATGTGGCTGGAGTGTGTAAGTGATTTTGGTTTTAAAAGCATAAGAAGACTCTCATGAGGTATACAATAAAGGTTGACTAAACTCAATGCAAAGCAAGCAGCATAAATGTGCAAAAGTTTCCTATCTCTAAATGTATCATATATGGCTTTGGTCGGAATTCAAACTTTGTCATACAAGAGCTCATCATGTATATTTTAATCTTTTAAAATAAATCTTCAGAACTTAGTAATGGTAGGAATAAGATAAATAGTAGCTCAACGTTCATTAATCATATCAATCAATTACCTAGACTTAGTTCAAGCATATGCCTCCACAAGTTTCAGGTTCAGAGTAAATCCTGAATTTAAAACAGGAATATCCAAAACTTAGGAGAATTTAAGGTTGACAACTAGGTACTTGAAAGGTATGACAACAGAGCAACTTTTCATCATCTCCAAGATAAATTTTAGTGTTCATTGATTTTAATTGTTTCTAGCCTAGACTGACTCTGAACATATTCTAATATATAGCTAAGTGTTTATTTGGTTTTAATGATTATACATCTTTCTAATTATTTTTGATTGGACTAAAAAAAGACTCTATGACTTGTGGACCTTCACGTGCCCACATATTTTTGGTATTTTTTATGACTATATAAAACAGACTCAATAATCGCCTAGGTATAGTTACCTGATAACTAGGGGATGCTCCTCCCCAAGCTAGATGTTTGCATACTTGGTGTTGAATGATCTTCAGAGTGAGCTAGCCAGTGGTAGTCCTGCTGGGTGCCACTGATAGACTCTCTCCTTAGTCATATTATTGTTCCTGCATAATTATACTCCAACAAGAAAACCAAAACTCGAGGCTTGAATTTAACAAGGGATTAGCGGTCAGCCAATGAGCAATTGATTATTTTTTGAGTTGATTTTAATTGACAGATTCTAGTAGGATTCTCTTTTTAGTGTTTTCCAATTTTCTTATGCAGCAATCAAATATGTATGCATGCTATATATTTTTATGCTACCACGGAGAATATTTATTTTCATAGGGCTTAGGATTTTCATAATGCAACAAAGTAAATACAGATGCTATTATTATTTAAGATATTTATTATTATTTTATTTTTTTATGCCGCCACAGTAAATATTCCTACAGGGTTTACTATAAGTTTATTCATATGGGGCTTTAATATTTATGATGCAGTAAGTAAAGTAGTAAATATTTTTGTTGTTTTAAATTCAATGTACTAATAAATGTGTTAAAGCAAAATTACTAATAAATGCTAACTTAATTAGATAACTACCATTCTAACCTTATGGCTAGGGTACGAAATTTAAAGTCTACCGACAGGACTTAGATAGAGGAGAGTACTTACTCAGTAGGTTCAGCGTTTGAGGTTATCTCAGTCAATTTCCCATTTTGCGGTGGTGTAGTAGGTGCTTCTTCTTTCTCCTTTTATTTTATTTTTGTCTCTTCTGCTTCTCTCTTTTCTAGCTCCTGCTCTTCCTTGTTACACTCCCTCTGATGTGCTTCTCTTGATTCTTCATCTCTCTTCATCCATTCTTCTAATTGTGCATGGATCTCTTCTTTCTCTGCCTTAGCAATCTGATCCATCCTTTCTGCTTCCGCTTCCCACTCACTCCAGTGTGGTGCTTATACGGCTTCCTCTTGCTCCTTGTAGCAGTCTTCATACTTCACAATCTTGCCAGGGAATTCCGCCCATCCACAGTGAGGCTGGGTAGCCTAACGGCGGGCTTGGCGTCTTCTCCTGTTGCGTTGCTTCCTGATCTGCTCATGGTTAACAAGTGTTCTAAATTGACAGCGTACTTTTCCCGTGGGTAGGTTGAAGTGGATCTGTCCAAACCCAATGTAGATAATAGCATTGGCAGTGTAGAGGAACGGTCTTCCCAAAAGAATAGGTGATTCATCGTCTCCCTACATGTCAAGAACTAGAAAATTTGCGGGTTTATATTTATCTTGAATTCTTACCATAACGTCCTTAACCACGCCTTCAGGGAACCTTAGTGATTGGTCCGCCATCTACAACTGAATATATGTTGGGCATAGAGGTATATCATTAAATAAATCATCATATACGTTTTTGGACATTACGTTGACGCCTGATCCAGTGTCGCAGATGGTGTCGGCAAAAGAGGTGTCTCTGATTGTGCATTCAATGATTGGTATACCTGGGTCATCTTTCTTTGTTGGGAATGGTTGGGGAAGCATATGATCATTTTCTGTGTTGAGAGCAGTGATTAGTTGAGCAGTTTCTTCAGGTACATGTCGGGGCTTGTTCTTCCTCCATCTTCTATTGTTCTTCTTCTTGGGTATTAGTTGTTGTTGCTCTTCTTGTTGATGGAACTGCTTTAGGACTGCAGGAGTCTTTAAGATGCGGTTCTTGAAAGAGAATCTCTCTTTCTTGTCCTTGATGGAGAGGACAATCTTGACATGTTCCGCATAGATTATGGCTTTGGTTGTACATAAGAATGGTCGTCCTAAGATAATGGGCGCCTTCTCATCTCCTCCTGTCTCCATGATCACGAAGTCAACTGGGACATATGACTGCCCCACTCTGATGATAGCTTCTTCTAGCACTCCCTCGGGGTAGCAAATGGACTGATCTGCAAGCTGCAAAAGCATATCTGTGTACAACAAATGATCACCAAATATTTTCTCATAAATTATCTTGGGCATTATGTTGACACTTGCGCCGAAATTGCAGATAGCTTCTGGAAAGCTGTGACATCCTATGGAGATAGGAATGACAGGTCTTCTAGGGTCTCCCATCTTCTCAGGTAATGAGTGGTCAATCTACCATATCTCTGCAGGCTCAATATGGTATTGGTTTGCATTGTGAATATCAACAAGATTAGCAGTTTTCAAATCTTCCAGCTGGCCCAGAATCTTACCTTTCTCAAATGGAGGGACAGCAACAGCTAGTTGAGCTAATTGTGATTCTAACATTTTATTAAAGTTGTGCTGATTCTTTATAGCAGAAGCAAAGGTATCCATTCTAGTATTTATGTTTTCTAAAGCTTTATCATTAGATGCTACCTTTCTAGACATTTGATCTAGCAATTTAGATTGACCAGCAACTAAATCTCTTAAAGGTGGAAGATTGTAATTATTGTAATTATTACCTTGGTAGTTACCTTGTCGAGGTTGCTGATTCCATCCTTGATTGGGTTGGTTCCCTCCTTGACCTTGCTGAGGATGATAGTAGGTGTTGTTGTTGATGAAGTTCATATCCTCTTGCAGCGTAGGGCAGTTGACAGCTGAATGCCCATAATCTCCACATTCTTCACAGGTCATGCGAGAATCATCAATATGCATGACTTCCTTCTTCTCTATATCGAGCTTCTTCATGATGAGGTCTAGCTTGACAGTGACCATGTCAGTCTCCTTGAGATGATGGATGCCTCCTCCTCTCTTGCGAGATTGAGTACGTTCTTCTTTATAGCTCGGATTTGAGGCCATCTTCTCCACAAGTGCTTTAGCTTCTGAAAGCTTAAGTGACAGGAAAGCTCCTCTAGCTGCAGCATCTATGGACTCACGGGTGCTAGAGATAAGCCCATGGTAAAAGGTCTACATTAGTAGCCAATCCTCTATCCCATGATGAGGACAGTCTTCAATATAATCTTGAAATCTTTCCCATGCTTCAGTGAATGATTCATCATGTTGTTGTTGAAAGCTTGAGATTTTCCCACGCAGAGCATTCGTCTTGCCTGTAGGAAAGAACTTTGCCAGGAAAGCAGTTGAGCATCGGTCCTATGTAGTGTTCTTCTCTTTGTTGGTGTAGAACCACTGCTTAGCTTTCCCCAAAAGTGAAAATAGGAAAATACGGAGTAAAATGGCATCTCTTGGTACTCCTCTGATCGTGAAGGTGCTGCAGATCTCTTAATGTTGTAAGTGTGCACTTGTATCTTCATGAGCTTTTTCACAAAATTGACTGGCTTGAACCATGGTGATAAGACCAGGTTTGAGCTTGAATCCATTCTCCCCAGTGTTGACTGCTGGTCCAGTCCGGATGTTTTCTGTTATTGGGGCAGAGAACTCGCGCAGTGTTTTCTCAGTCATGTCTTCAAACGCAGAAGCTAAATCTTCTCCTAAGTGTTCTTCTTCCAATGTTAGAGCTGGCTCCTCTGATGGACTAACTTGAGTAGCGATGGGTGTTCTTGATGGTAACCCGAAAATATCCCTCGCCTCTACAAACTTCTTCTTTCTAAGGAGTTTCTCTAGATCATCAGTTAAGTTGTTTGGAAGACAAAAACCATTCATTCATCACTGTGCATAAGATAAGCAAATGATAAAAACAAGGGTGTGCCTGTTTGAGTTAGAGATCAATCGGTAATGCAATCTTATCCATTATGTATATATGTTATCAATATTTCCTAAGTTTAATGTGCCTTCCCCGGCAACGGCGCCAAAAATGCCTGTTGATATCTACTAGCATCGCCAAATATAACTATATAACTTTTAACACTAGAGATGAGATTAGAGATGTATGGTAATTAATTAACTGGTCATTAGCAACTAGCCACTTATCTATCACTAGCATTCTTAGGCATAAACTAGGTTGTCATACCTAATTATAAATGCTAAGAATAAATAAAGGTTTCATATATTACTCAATGCGACTAGGCAGAAATATATAAATATAAACTAAGAACAATTCTGCAAGCGGACAGATAAATATACCATTGTAGCATTTTACCTAGAGTCTACCAGGTTGTCGATTTATATTTATACCACTGGAAAGGACTGGATAAACTTTAATCTATTATATTGATAACAACTATATACAATGCATAAGTGGGATTACCAATGTCATTTACTCTACTCATAACAGGTAGAGGTCACAAGATAACAATGGTTAGTACAGGTGATAAATATGATCAAGCATCATTAATAAAGGATAAGCATCAGAGCACTTTCTAGTCATAGCAATAGTTAGCCAATAGATAAACTAAGGAATTAATATCTAAGGTAATTCTATAACTACGTCAATGAATAACTCTAATTAGTGCAATTACATCTAGCAATCATTGTTAGATTAGTCCTATATCATGATCACATGCAAAGGGCATCATATAGGAAGGATGTGAAACAGAGTCATCACCCAACTTCGCGACCGTGCCTGCTTGCCTATATACGGGGGGTGGACTATAGAGGAATCAACGTAGCTGTCACCTACGTGAACTACCACACGACCCAGCACATCAGGGTGCACTCGTAGATAAACAGAATATCTAAACACCACGTCTACATATTGTTCATCATCTACCCATCGATCGTATGGAAAAACGCTATACGAGCAATTACATGAATTCAATAAGATCAAACCAACTATACTAGACATATAATCAAAGTAGACAATAACTATTGTAACTAAGAACATATGAACTATTAAGAACAATGTTTCCCTAATCATAATGAAGAATACAATAATAGAGAAAGAACTAGAACTATACCGAACTCCACGCTCTAGACAGACGCAAGGGCTCCAGATCCCGCTGAAGAACTAGAACTCCTCTACTTCTAATCTAACTAGGCTAGAACTATGAACTAGAAGACTCTTGATGAACTAGGAGGCTCTTGATGTCTTGACCGAAGACTTGATGCCTTGGATGAATGATTGATTGTCTCCAGGGGGGTCTGCCCCTTTATTTATAGTCCGGTGGGATGAACGTGCGTCGTAGGATCAAACCGACTTAACCAAGGGCCGAGATGACTCCGCAAAGGCGGCGGAGGAATCTCCAGAAGGCAGGGCCAAACCCTAGCCGGGGGGCGCCGGCCGGCCCCACCTGGTAGGGTTCGGGGCCCGGGTTGCTCGGGTCTCTTCAAGATGTTTCTAGTGTCCTGATGACGATGTTGCCTTCGCGGATAAGTTTCGTGATGTTTAAACACTTTAATCCTTCTTTTACGCTTTTCTTGAATAATCCCTGGAAAATACAGAGTATGCAAAACTCGTGGAAATTGTCAGTTAAAACCCTAGACTAGTGTGTTTTCATGTATCCTTTTGTGTCTCAAGTTCTAATAAAAGTTGACGTTATCCACCGTCAACATGTTGCCATCTTCTTCATAGCCCAATTTTTCACTAGCTCTTCAAATCATCATCAGCTCCTTCATGTGTGAAATGTACAGTGTTATCATTCCAAATCAGATTCTTGTCAAGATCCGAGACATAACTAGTATGAGGAGCGTCTTTCTTCTGTTTGCACTCTCGAGCATTGTTGGGGAGCCTGTCCCTTACAAGATACCCACAATGATAAACAAACTTCTTGGCTTTTGGTCCAAGTGGTTCGCCTGTCTCTGTTGAAATCAGAGATTACGAAGTGGCCCTCCAACAGCTTTGCCGGGCCTCGTACATTTCGACTCTTCGTCGTTGTCAATCTAGAGGGCTATGGATTTAGAAAAAATAGTTCAATAAGTATATTGCTCATCACCGCTAATTTCATACATTTATATACATGTATACACATATATATTTCATATATTTATACCTCGCCGACAATCTCTTGCTCATTGTGAAGGTTTGAGTATCGTGACCCATCATCTACCGCCTGCTGGTTATAAACTTCGTCGTATTGACCTCGGAGTTGATCATATCCATCATCACATTCTCCATGTTTTGATTAGGATCGGCCATCAAGACTATATATGAATTTGAGATATATATGAAAATTGAGATACATATACGAAAAATTGATATACATATAAAGCCTAAACATATGACAGCATGTGAGTTGCACATTCCAAAGGACAATGACACAGTCCTAGTGGCTACATCTGTTGTTTGCCCCGTCGCCACTGCTTCGGTAATCCATGGGCAACCAATCCCACCTGGATATGCTAAGGTGTCGGTGGATAGGGTATGCTCCGGATTTAGCGATCTGCCTCTTGACATTCCCGGAGGTGATAGGGAGAAGACTCTAGGAGAGACAGAGCATGCATTCATTCTTTGGCGCAAGCACTACATCGTCATTCCTAGGGCATCGCCTTCTCCGGTCCCTCAATGGAGGTACGTACATGAGAAATAATCACACACTAAGTTTCTATTGACTTAAGTAACAATTAATTTTGTCAGATTCTCACATTAGTTTATTTGTTATATTGATCACTCAGGTTGGAGGGGGAGCTATGTCCAATTGTTTGTTCACTAGACCACTACAGTGCTCCAAGGAGGTCTCCAACGCCTCAGCCCCCTCCGCCAAGGTCTCCGACGCCTCAGGCACCTCCGCCACCCCCAAGGAGGTCTCTGACGCCTCAGGCACCTCCGCCACCCCCAAGGACGTTTCCTTCGCCTCAAGCACCTCCGCCACCCCCAAGGAGGTCTCTGACGCCTCCGCCGGCTCCGCCCCCTCCAATGTCCAAAATAATATCCACTAAGAGGCTGCAAACGAAGTCCTCGTCCCGGCCGAAGAAGAAGAAGGCAAAAACTTCCAGCAATCCTATCCCCCAGAAATTGCCTGCCATGACTGAAGAGCAAAAAAGTGCGGAGGCAAAAAAAGAAGTGGCTAGTAACTTTGAAAAATTGAAACAACAAAGACAAGCAATGAAGGCAAACCCGCCTAAGCCATACTTTTACGTACATCCAAATGCACTGAGGCAAAAGGTGGTAGACTTTCAGAGAATATTGCATGAAGGTCGTAAGCCCTCGCCGCCATCAGACTATGACCGTACTCTCATCAAAGCCATTGAGAAGTCGAAGAAGACGACGACAGGGAAAGATGTTCCGCAACTCAGGGAACAATCTAAGGAGATTGAACCCCTAGTTGTAAGTGATCAATATGGTTCAAACGAAGAGTACATGAAGACCGTACCTCCAAATGTCGATTTAGATGAACTTGGTGACTTCTTCCTAGCTACCAGTCTTAACTTTCAGCAAATCTTCCAAAGTGGACACATCGACAGTGCGCCAGTTGTTGATACCTGAAGGAAATATGAATATGGCAAGGCACTCTACAACCCTGTGAAATACTCAGAACTAGACATGCAAATGTACTTGTTAAACATGTGGTACCTAAAGGCGTGTGCCAGGAAAGAGAATTTCATATCAGTCAAAATTCCCGACGATCACTTCTTCAGTGGCAATGATATCATGTACATTGAATTCAATGAATTACACCAGCTATGCCACCAGGACTCGCTCGACAAGTCTCTCTTGAGCTGCTATTGTCTGTAAGTCTTTATAGCTTGTCTGTAAGTCTTTATAGCACTCGGCCTGTCGGGTACCAAAGTTAGGGGTACCCAACTTCGATGCAAAAACGCTCATTCCCAACATGGCCTGGCCCAAGTAAGGCCAGTGGAAGCCCACGAAGGCCGCGTCTACAGAGGCCCACGACATCATTCCACTAATGACAGCCTCCTCGGGAGAGCGGCATCCTCGGCGCCCAAACCTCCGATTCGCCCGAGCGCCCGAGCCTCCTCGGGAGAGCTCGGGAGAGCGGCACCCTCGGCGCCCCAAATCTCCCTCGGGAGAGCTCGGGAGAGAGGCGTCCTCGGCGCCCAAGTCTCCGATTCGCCCGAGCCTCCTCGGGAGAGCGGCATCCTCGGCGCCCAAGTCTCCGATTCGCCCGAGCCTCCTCGGGAGAGCTCGGGAGAGCGGCATCCTCGGCGCCCAAGTCTCCGATTCGCCCGAGCCTCCTTGGGAGAGCTCGGGAGAGCGGCACCCTCGGCGCCCCAAGTCTCCGATTCACCCGAGCTTCCCTATCCCCCTCGAGCGCGATCTCGCAAAGGCATCCAAGGCACAGGTGATGTCAGCGGAGCAATCTTGGACCACAAGAGATCTCTCTGACCACTTTACAAGCACTGTCCCGTCAGGCGAGACTCTCGACGCGACTGTGCTTCGCACGCCCCTGACGGCCATACCACCTGTCAGGATCTCCCTGGCAGTGGATTTGATAGGCCCACTACGGCCGTCCTCCACGGTATGGTCTACGGTGCGCCGCCCCGTTTTCCGCCGGGATCTATCAACTCCGACTGTGACAGTCCAAGCTCCTGACGACAGGCTACGCAAGAACGGGAAAGGCGCCTACTGCGCTGTCCACTCGAAAGGACGAGCACGCCTTCAATCCGGGCCCGCTAACCCTCGGGAGGTGCTGTTCAAAAGCCAGAAATATGACGAGGGGAGATATCCCCCGCTCTATCCCATCACGCCTTCAGAGTCCCGAGCCTCGGGAGACAACGCCCTAAGGTGACTCACCCTCTTGTCACATCGTACGGAAGGATAGCCGGTAGGTGTGACCCTATGGCACGTCGTAATCCGACGACTGCTGCCGCCTTGGAACTCACCAAGGTCGTGCGAACCACGACGGCCATATCCTGGAGACCCAGGGAGAAGACCGAAGCTGACGACATGACGTAGTCAGACGACTGTTCCCACCTTGGAACTCACCAAGATCGTGCGAACCAAGACAGCCATACCCCGGAGACGCGGAGAAAAGGCAGTAGCTAGTCAAACGGAGAACAGCAACTCCTCACTGTGAAATAGGTAGCATTGTAAGCGCTACCCTGGCCTCTCCCTTGCGATTATAAAAGGGAGAGCAGAGACCAGCTTTAGAGAGACGAAGGAGAAGCTCTAAGTTCTCACCCACATAAACGTACCCATGGCAAACGACTTGTAAACACTTAGACACGCACAAGAGACCTGGGAGCGCTTCCCTCTCTCGCCTAGCTTGTAACCCCCTACTACAAGTATCCCGGTGCAAGGCAACACGACTCTCCTCTCCACTGGACGTAGGGCTTGCTTGGCCTGAACCAGTATAATCCCTGTGTTCCCCCTTGCACACCATCCGTAGCCTCAACCGCAAAACACATATTTACTAGCCGGTGTTAGCCCCGTCAAAATTAGCACCGACAGTTGGCGCGCCAGGTAGGGGCCTTTTGCGCGTTGACGTAGTTTTCGGATGGCAGCCAACTCCACCTCGCTTCCCGCTGGCACGGTACTCCGGTTCGGGACTCTCGAGTTCATGGCCACTGGCCAAGGGCTCGAGATGAACCTGCGCCCGATCGGGCCCCGCATCGCTGTCATCCCGACTCCGGCCCCGCAGACGGCCGGAGAAAGGACCCCCGCCACGCTTCCGCCCGCCTCGAAGGACGGGGGAAACGTTGCACGCCGCCCTCGGCGAATCAGGAGGAGGAGGCGCAGTGGCGCCAACCAGCCTCCCGCCGCGGGAGATGCGACTTACCAGGCAACCCCTACGGGGGTAGCCAATACTGCGCCGGCCGCGGTCCCGGAATCTCCGGCACCAGCGGTCACGCATCCGCTTACCACCCGAAGGACGGGCGAGGGCGGAAACGCGACGCCAGCCGATTTCTCTCTCCGCCCTCACCGGTAGAGGGGAACGGCGCCGTCGTCCTTCTTTGGGCTCCAGACCGCCATGGACGCCCACGTTCATGCAGTTCATGCATTATTGCACGAACTGTCGGACACTCCGGTCCAGTGCCTCGAGCGCCAGGACAGCCTCGTGGGAGGCCATGTGGTATCCTCACCGCCATCCCCTGGGGAAAGTGCCAGGACACATGGCGGTGGGGAAACAGACACCACCGCCAACCTCACCCCTCGACAACACTCGGAGGGGGGAATCGTTATGACCAGAACTCGTCTCGTCGCAGCTACAGCGACGATGATGACGAATTCTGGGCAAATGTGGACAACGCCGCCCACACCAACGACTCGGGGGAGAACGCACTGAGCGTCATCTCCAGCTCACACAGGTCCTACATCGACCCCTCTCGGGAGTGCTACAACTTGATGCACCCTGATGAGGGGCGAGTGGAGGATGTCCACTCGGGGGGTGACGACGACATACCCCCTCCGTCGCAACCCCAGCACGAACAAGTCACGCCCCCTCCAGCGGCCCCGAAGCCCGCGCGGTCAGCCCCGCCGCTGGATCAGGGGGCAGGAACCTCTCGCTCCGCACCTCAAACCCCGGAGCTAGAACAGCTCCAGGAGCTTGAGGCACGGATGGACGAGGACCGCTTGCGCCTCACCCAGCTGCGAGCTACGCTGAAGCTTGGCGAGCGGCAAACCGATGGAGGAGCAGCTCGGCGTCGAGCCCGAGATGTCCAGGCCTGAATCATTGCTGACGACGGGGCCGAAACACCGGGGGTCGTCCCCCGGGCAAGCCGAAAGCTCGCGGAAGCAGCCATGCTACTCCGGAGCGTACCTGAGCCCTCCTCCGAAGAGGCACGACCGCTCAGGAATCAGCTCAAAGACCTCCTGGAGGATGCCGCCGTCCTCCAGGCGGAAAGTTCAGCGTCGCGACACCGTGGCGTCGAAAGTCACCAGCATGGTGGTATAGCACGTCACGAGCGCGAAGCCTCGGTTCGACCCGAGGCTCCAAGGGCTCTGCCAGTCCACCAACGGCTTGGCAAGGGCGTCGATGTCCGAGCCATTCTACAAGCCCGCGGTCGGCGAAAGACTGACAGAGCCACGCGCGGCTACAGCGTCCATCGGGGCGGGCGCTACGACTCGGATGAGGATCGTGACCCCTCACCCGAGCCCTCAGGACCACGCGTCTTCAGTGAGGCCATCCAAAGGGCCAAGTTCCCGTCCCAGTTCCGACAACCAGCCAACATAGCCAAGTACTCGGGGGAAACTAATCCCAAACTCTGGCTAGCGGACTACCGTCTTGCGTGCCAACTTGGCGGCGCACAGGATGACCTCATCATCATCCGCAACCTCCCCCTGTTCCTCGCCGACTCCACAAGAGCTTGGCTGGAACATCTTCCCCCACGAAAGATCTTTGACTGGAGCGATCTGGTCAAGATATTCGTAGGAAACTTCCAGGGCGCGTACGTACGCCCTGGTAACTCCTGGGACCTCCGCAGCTGTAAGCAGAAACCGGGCGAGTCTGTAACACCCGAAAAATTGCATTCTTTTAAATAGTGGGAATTTATTTAATTATGCAATTAGTTGATCATTCTAATATAGGGAAATAATAATTTTTCTCAAATATAAAATCAAACCTAGGTCATACATATGTATGATGCATTCATGCTGGAGCATTTCTTCTTTGTACTGTTGTAGATTATTTGAATTTCTCAAATATTTCAAAACCCAATTTGAAAATCCTTTTGGAAAAGGGAAAAAGGAAATAGAGCAGAGCCCTTCCCCTCTCCTTTCTGGCCCGAGCAGCAGCTTGGCCTGTTTTCCACTCCCTGGCCCCCAGCAGATCCAGGTCGGATGGCCCGAGGACAGCTCGGCCGACCAGCTCCCTCCCTTTCCCTTACCCCATCTGACTGACGAGTAGGACCCACGGGTCAGCCCTTCCTTCTCCACCTCCCCCGCCGCGCGAACAGAGACGCCGCTGCCGTGTTCATCCACCGCGGCCGAACGCGCGCGAAGCATCCCTCTACCGTGACTGCCAGCCCGACCCCAGCGCTCGGTGCTACCGACCTGTGGACCCATAGAACCGCCCCTCCCCTGTTTCCCTCTGCTGCTCGCCGAGAGTCCGACGCGGGCAAGAAAGAAACGGCCCAAGCCAAGTTCGTCGCCGCGCCGAGAGTCCGTAGCAGAGAAGAAACGGCCGAAGCCGATTTCTCCGCTCGCCGAGTTTGTTTCAATCTCCGAGATTGTCGTCACACCTCGGGAGTATTTAAGCAGCGCCACACCCCCCGTAGCCGTCACCTAACCCTAGCCACCTCTTCTCGCCGCCATTGCCGAGCTCCCGCGAGAACCGAGCAGCCGCCGCCGCGAGCAATTGGCTCGATTCGCCACCAATTTCCTCTCGGTAAGCCTTTGAGGAGCTTCGCTGTGATCTTGTGAAGTTCCCGAGCACTTCCCCCCTTCGATTTGTGCACTGACACGCCTCCGCCGCCGTTGCAGAGATCCACCGTCCGCCGGAACACGCCGCGAGCTATCTCCGAGTCGATTTCCGACCTTCCCATCACCCTAGGTGAGCTTGCGATGCTCTTCCCGATCTATGGGTACCCTTCCCGACCTATTTCATGCATCGAAGGCCGAGTTCGCCTTCTCCGGCGGCCCTCTGGCCATGGCGCCGCCGTCGGCCTCTGTTTTCCGGCCGAGAGCACCGCCACCCCTCCTCTCTGTTAATCTGATCCGCCGATTTTGAATCGGAAGGCCGAAGAGCAGCCCATACCGATTCAGCCGGCGTTGTTGCGAATAACCCCCTACAGTTTTTAATGCTTGGCCCACAGCCCTTAGCGTATTCAGTAGATTACGTTTGAAGGCGTATTTATTTTCGGTATATATGAAAATGTGTTTTCAGATTTGAATTCAAAATTGTTTCATTTATAATTTCCACGTTTTAGTTCTGATTTGAACGATTCAAATTGCGTTAGATTCGTAATTTGATGATCTACCAGTTAGTAACACTGTTTAATATATTTTCAACTTTGAAAATTCGAGATTATATTTAATCTATTATTATTCTATTATAAACCTTGTAAAATTCATATCTTCCTCGTTTTAAATCCGATTTGCGCAAACTTTATATCGTTGTGATCGTAGCAACGTGTAGATTTGTTTTATAACCTTTTTAATTTATTTTCTCTCTGTTGGTGTACTGTTCTAATGAAAACTCTTGTTTGTATGCATGTTTGCCCCTGTATGCGTGTGTGTTGTTATGATGGATCGAGTATAGACGGCGAGCCATACGCGGGTGATCAAGATCAGTACTGCGACAACCCGGATCACCAGGAGTTTGCTGATCAAGGCAAGTATTAGCATGGATCATCCTTGTTGTCCTATTCACCAAATAAATAATTGCATTTGCATGTGTCTTCCTTGTTAACCATAGTTACTTCCTAGTTTTGTTATCCTGTTCCTTGCAACCTATGGGATTATGCATGTGGTAATTGATGCTAGTGCGTTATTGATATCATGATCATGTAAACTTGATTAATTGATTATGCAATATGATTAAAAGATGCCTTTTTAGCAACAGGGAACTAGGGGATTCGAGCATAGTTTTGTGATGCTCAAAATCCTTCACCTTTGATAATGATCTGTAAGTATGACACCGGGACTTACAGTGCAACTATGAGGGCTATATGGCTCTGGTTTTAGCTCAGTATGAGGACCTTTTCTAGCTTGTTAGAGGTTACCGAAAGGTGCAAGAGGGGCTTAGACGACTCGAGTATAGTGCGGCCTCTGTCCATATGTGTATAACCTGCGTGACCTTGTGCCATATGGAAGGGGGGCTCTACATCTGCTTGCCGAGGAAACCTCACGGCCCTAACATGTTAGACGAACCTTTGAAAGGCTTCATAGTGAAACCCTGCTCTCTCACCTTGGTAGTGTTATGGGAGTAATTAACCCGAGCAAATGGGAATCACGGCTCATAGTGAAAGTGCACCACCTCTGCAGAGTGTAAAACTGGTATACTAGCCGAGCTCACGGTCAAGAGCGGCCTTAGACGTCTTACGGAGTAGTTATTCTTTTGGGTGTGACAAATTGGTATCAGAGCCGTGTTGACTGTAGGACGTAGGCCTAGTTAGCACTGGATAGCCCTTAGCTTTATTATCTCTTTTTACTTGTTATATTAATTTGCTACAAGTTTTTGCTGATATCCTACCCTTGTCCATTGCAAAATTTTGACTTAATCTTAATTCTTGTAGATGGCCAACCTTAAGCGCACTGCTCGCAAGCGTGTCATGCCACCTAAGAGGTACCTGCAGCGCTTCATCTCTGGCGGACGTGTTTCCCGACCAGAGGTACCCGTGGAAGACGTACCAGTGGAGGAGTCCCAGCAGGAGGTGCCCGCAGAGGAGCCCAGTGAAGAGCCCTTGGAGGACAGCTCTGAAGACGTACCTATGGAGGACCCTCAGAAAGATGAACCCGAGAAGGTGGAGCCGCAGGGTGACCAGGATTGTGCTGGCGACCCTGATGACGGAGATGATGGAGGCAACTCGGATGACTCCGACGACCCCGATGACGATGGCGACGATGATGGAGACCAAGGTGGAAAACCCTGGGTGGGAATGATTCACTATGATCATCATGGTGATGACTACTACCACCCGCTGCTTCTCGACTTGGTGCGCCGCTTCTACCCCAACGCCTCGGTGCTGTACAAGACGGAGTACTGGAAGCACCCTGACTACGCCGCCTACTATGAGATGAGGGTGTACATCAAGGAGGGAAGCCAGGTGAAGAATATTCACTATGCTGTCTCCATTCGACTCTCCAAAGCTGCCGCCATCAAGGATGCCGCACGACAAGCTCTTATGGTGCACCGCCATGAGAATTGGGACATCATCAAGTGGGAGATGCACCGCTACCTTCCCCGCCGTCAGAGTGGCCAAGCTAACTGCAGCATCGCCGGTCCACTTGGAGAAGTGAATGCCCGACTCCACGCTGCCTTGGAATGTTTGGCTCAGACCAACACTTTTCTGGACCAGACACTGGATGAGCTGAACACCAGGACTGAAGCTAACTACAAGCTCAGCCGGGCAGTGGATGAGTTGAACAGGCAACTCGGTGTTGGACCCCCTCCGCCGTCACCAAGGTGTCCAGCTGAATCGCCGCCAAGGAACCGAGGAGACCATGGAGATGCTCACACCCGCACCGACATCGACCCCTAGAGGAGTTACCCCCAGTTAGTAACAAAAGACGCTAGAAGCGCAAGTTGAGTCAAGTCGAGTCTAGTTCGTGTCTTGTGAAATTTTGTGCTAGATTGCTTTTCCTTATGAACAATGCTTGATTTGGAGTTTGTAATGAGTGCTGAGATTGTGGGCATGTTCGCAAATCTCTTTATATAGGTTTGAATGAATGCATAATAGTTTGGGTTGATTATTTCAGTTTCCAGCAGTGCTGTTTTTCCGACCTCTCTGTCCTAGTTATTTTTCCTATTTAATTATATACGACCAAAAATCATGAGAAATTTTGTGAAAAACTAGACCTCTGTAGTTTTCTTTGGCCGCAAGAATCATCTCAATATCAGTTACGGTTTGGGAGAAACAAATGTCACAATTCAAAGTTTATGCGCTGTCTGTTACTCTGAAACAGTTTCGAATCAAATCTGTTTTTGATAAACTTAACGACAGAATCTGGAGAGATGGTCTGAATAAAAGTTGTAGAGTTTTTCTCATTCTTTCCAACCATGTATAGCATGTCTCTGTTTGACTTCGGGAACTCCAGATATGACTGTTTTTCTACTCTGCCGTTGTTGGATCGCGCCCAGAATTTCCTGTTCTAGTCTTTTAAGTGTTATTTCAATGGAAAAGAATTCTAAACCTCACTTCAATGATTTGAACAGCAGATGGCCCACACCAAGAGGAACCCAAGGGGTGATGGTACCTCTGAAGAAAATGCTAATCCACCACCACCTCCGCCACAGCCTAATATGGAGCAACTGATGATGATGCAAACACAGCTGATGCAGCAGATGGCCCAGAACATTCAACTGCTGCAGCGAAGCAATGGCAACGGGAATCCACCTCCACCACCCCGTGACAAGAGAAGCGAATTCTTGAAGGGATGCCCGCCCACCTTCGATCATTCCAGTGATCCTCTCCAAGCTGATGATTGGCTGCGTGCAATAGAAAGGCAGCTGGAGATCGCCCAATGCAACGACGTCGAGAAGGTTCTCTATGCATCTGGGCAGTTGCAGGGAGCTGCTCTGGATTGGTGGGAGTCTTTCCGTTTTGGACGTGCCGACCCCATCTCTTGGCAGCAATTCCGTGAGGGGTTCCGCAATCATCATGTGCCTGCAGGGTTGATGAAGCTGAAGAAGAAGAAGTTTCTTTCTCTGAAGCAGGGAGGAATGCTAGTTGCCGAGTATCGTGACAAGTTCATCCAATTGTCGCGGTATGCTCCAAAAGAGGTTGAAGATGATGCCAAGAAGCAAGAGCTCTTCTTGGAAGGACTGAATGATCATCTCCAGTACCAGTTGCTCTCCCACACTTTCGCCAACTTCCAACAGTTGGTGGACAAAGCTTTGATCATCGAGAGCAAGCGCCGTGAGATAGATGAGAAGAAGAAGAGGAAGTTTCAAGGGCAGTCATCTGGAAGCAACAGCCGCTTCCGTAACAACCAGCAGCAGCCTCAGCAGCAACAACGTTTCCAGGGACAGTCTGGATTCAAGAACAATTTCCAGAGTCAACAACGTTCCCAGAACCAGCAACGTTCCTAGTATCAGCAACAAGGTGGCAATCAGGCGCCACAACTGACTGCTCCCAACAACATCCCAGTGAAGAATGGTGCCCCCAACAAGTGTTTCCGCTGTGGCAAGGAAGGACACTTATCCTACAATTGTCCTGAGAAGCAGAATCCCCAAGCCTCCCAGAAGCAGAACAACCAGCAGAGAGTGCCACCTCGCACCGGGAAGGTGAACCATGTGTCAGTTGATACGGCACAGGAGACTCCAGAGGTCATGATGGGTACGTTCAATATCGACTCCATCCCCGCTATAGTTCTTTTTGACTCTGGTGCTTCGCATACTTTCATTTCGCACACATTTGTTAGAAGGCATGGTATTCCCCTTAGTGTCATGAAACATCCTATTATGGTTTCTTCTCCGGGTGGTGTTATGCAAGCTACTCTTCAGTGTCTCCCGATTACTGTCTCATTAAGGGAGGTAGAATTTGAGATAACCCCTACTGTGCTAAATACTACCGAAATTGATCTTATCCTAGGTATGGATTGGATGATGAAGAATGACATCAATATAAAGTGCAAGGAGAAGGTCGTGACTATCACTACCCAGAAGGGAGACGAGGTCAGAATTGAGGTTGTTTTGCAAGTTCAACCGAAAGCCACAGTACATCAGCTCAGAGAAGAAGTGCAGCCGGATAACTCAGTGGTGGATGAGTTTGAAGATGTGTTTCCAGATGAGTTGCCAGGTATGCCACCTAACCGTGACATTGAATTTATCATTGAGTTGTTACCTGGTACTGCACCTATAGCTAAACGTCCATATAGAATGGGAGTTAAAGAATTAGAAGAACTTAAGAAACAAATCAAAGAACTGTCAGAAAAAGATTTCATTCGTCCTAGTTCTTCACCTTGGGGAGCCCCGGTTATTTTTGTTGATAAGAAAGATGGTAGTCAAAGGATGTGTGTTGATTATCGATCACTGAATGAGGTCACCATTAAGAACAAGTATCCGTTGCCTAGAATTGATGACTTATTTGATCAGTTAAGAGGTGCTTGTGTGTTTTCCAAGATTGATCTCCGTTCAGGTTATCATCAGTTGAAGATTCGTGACTCTGACATACCTAAGACTGCATTCACTACTCGGTATGGATTGTATGAGCATACGGTAATGTCCTTTGGTTTGACTAATGCACCTGCCTACTTCATGTATTTGATGAACAAGGTATTCATGGAATTTTTGGATAAGTTTGTTGTGGTGTTCATTGATGATATCTTGATCTACTCCAAGAATGAAGAAGAGCATGCCGAACATCTGACATTGGTTTTGCAGAAGCTCAGAGAACACAAGTTGTATGCCAAGCGAAGTAAGTGCGAGTTCTGGTTGAGAGAAGTTGCTTTTCTAGGACATATTGTGTCCAATGGTGGAATTTCTGTAGACCCAAGCAAGGTGGCAGACGTGTTGAATTGGAAGCCGCCAACTGATGTGACTGGCATTTGTAGTTTTCTTGGTTTAGCTGGTTACTACCGAAGGTTCATTGAAGGATTCTCCAAGCTTGCGAAGCCAATGACTTCCTTGCTAGAGAAGAATGCCAAGTTTGTGTGGTCTGAGAAGTGCCAAGCTAGTTTTGAAGAATTGAAGAAGAGGTTGACAACAGCCCCAGTGTTGGTTTTGCCGGATCTGAGTAAGAAGTTCTCTATCTATTGTGATGCTTCCCGCCTAGGTCTTGGTTGTGTTCTCATGCAAGAAGGAAGAGTCGTAGCATATGCATCGAGACAGTTGAGGAAGCATGAGTTGAATTATCCTACTCATGATTTGGAGCTAGCAGCTGTGGTTCACGCTCTGAAGTTATGGAGGCATTATCTGATTGGTCATAAGTGTGACATCTATACAGATCATAAGAGCTTGAAGTATATCTTCACCCAGTCAGAGTTGAATTTGAGGCAACGTCGTTGGTTGGAATTGATAAAGGATTATGATTTGGAAGTGCACTATCATCCTGGCAAAGCAAATGTTGTAGCAGATGCTCTTAGTAGAAAGAGTTATGCTAATGAGATTCGAGCAACCACTATACCTGCAGAGTTGTGTGCAGAGATGGAGCGTCTCAACTTGGGAATTGTGATCAATGCTGTTGAGATGGAAGTTGAACCCACACTAGAGCAAGAGATACGAAAGGCTCAGTTGGAAGATGAGAAGCTCAAAGAAATAGCAGAGAACATTGCGGTTGGAAAATCACCCGGATTCAGGCTAGATGAGAATGGAACCTTATGGTTTGGAAAGAGACTCTGTGTACCTGAAGTGAAATTCATCCGAGACGCTATACTGCGTGAAGCTCATGAGTCAGCATATTCTATACACCCAGGAAGTACCAAGATGTATTTGGATCTGAAGGAAAAATATTGGTGGGTTGGACTGAAGCGTGATGTAGCAGAATATGTGGCTATATGTGATACCTGTCAGAGAGTTAAAGCTGAACACCAGAGACCTGCAGGATTACTACAACTACTAAAGATACCTGAGTGGAAGTGGGAAGAAGTCGGTATGGACTTCATAGTTGGATTGCCACGTACTCAGAGAGGTTATGATTCAATCTGGGTAATTGTGGATCGACTGACTAAAGTAGCTCATTTCCTTCCAGTCAAGACCACTTATGGAGGTCCTAAACTAGCAGAGTTGTATATGGAGAGAATAGTGTGTCTGCATGGAGTTCCAAAGAAAATTGTGTCTGATAGGGGCACTCAATTCACCTCACATTTCTGGCAAAAGATACATGAGTCTGTAGGTACTAAGCTGAATTTTAGTTCTGCATATCATCCTCAAACTGACGGTCAAACTGAATGGATTAATCAGATTTTGGAAGATATGTTGAGAGCTTATGCTTTATAGTATGGAACGAGTTGGGATAAGAGTCTGCCGTATGCGGAGTTCTCTTATAATAATGTTACCAGAAAAGTCTCAAGATAGCACCCTTCGAAGCATTGTATGGACGCAAGTGCAGGACACCCTTGTTTTGGAATCAAACTGGAGAAAGTCAAGTGTTTGGACTGGATGTGTTGAGAGACGCAGAGGAGCAAGTCCAGACAATAAGAGAGAACTTGAGAATAGCACAATCTAGACAGAAGAGCTATGCGGATACACGGAGAAGAGAACTAGCTTTTAATGTAGGAGACTATGTATATCTTAAAGTGTCCCCGATGAGAAGTGTGAAAAGGTTCAATAGCAAAGGAAAATTGGCACCAAGGTACATTGGTCCTTTCAAGATCCTGGAGAGATGTGGAGAAGTGGCATATCAGCTAGAACTTCCGGAAAGTTTGTCCGGTGTGCATGATGTGTTCCACATATCTCAGTTGAGAAAGTGTTTGAGAGTACCGGAAGAGCAGGTTCCTGTCGAGGAAATAGTTTTCAAGAAGGGTCTCACTTATGAGGAACATCCAGTGAAAATTTTGGAAACCGCAGAAAGAGTTACAAGAAGCCGAGTGATAAAGATGTGCAAGGTGCAGTGGCATCGGTACTCAGAGGAAGAAGCTACTTGGGAAAGAGAGGAAGATCTCAGAGAAAAGTACCCGGAGTTGTTTGAGTAAGCACCAACTGAATCTCGAGGACGAGATTATTTTTAAGGGGGGTAGAATTGTAACACCCGAAAAATTGCATTCTTTTAAATAGTGGGAATTTATTTAATTATGCAATTAGTTGATCATTCTAATATAGGGAAATAATAATTTTTCTCAAATATAAAATCAAACCTAGGTCATACACATGTATGATGCATTCATGCTGGAGCATTTCTTCTTTGTACAATTGTAGATTATTTGAATTTCTCAAATATTTCAAAACCCAATTTGAAAATCCTTTTGGAAAAGGGAAAAAGAAAATAGAGCAGAGCCCTTCCCCTCTCCTTTCTGGCCCGAGCAGCAGCTTGGCCTGTTTTCCACTCCCTGGCCCCCAGCAGATCCAGGTCGGATGGCCCAAGGACAGCTCGGCCGACCAGCTCCCTCCCTTTCCCTTACCCCATCTGACTGACGAGTGGGACCCACGGGTCAGCCCTTCCTTCTCCACCTCCCCCGCCGCGCGAACAGAGACGCCGCTGCCGTGTTCATCCACCGCGGCCGAACGCGCGCGAAGCATCCCTCTGCCGTGACTGCCAGCCCGACCCCAGCGCTCGGTGCTACCGACCTGTGGACCCACAGAACCGCCCCTCCCCTGTTTCCCTCTGCTGCTCACCGAGAGTCCGACGCGGGCAAGAAAGAAACGGCCGAAGCCGAGTTCGTCGCCGCGCCGAGAGTCCGTAGCAGAGAAGAAACGGCCGAAGCCGATTTCTCCGCTCGCCGAGTTTGTTTCAATCTCCGAGATTGTCGTCACACCTCGGGAGTATTTAAGCAGCGCCACACCCCCCCGTAGCCGTCACCTAACCCTAGCCGCCTCTTCTCGCCGCCATTGCCGAGCTCCCGCGAGAACCGAGCAGCCGCCGCCGCGAGCAATTGGCTCGATTCGCCACCAATTTCCTCTCGGTAAGCCTTTGAGGAGCTTCGCTGTGATCTTGTGAAGTTCCCGAGCACTTCCCTCCTTCGATTTGTGCACTGACACGCCTCCACCGCCGTTGCAGAGATCCACCGTCCGCCGGAACACGCCGCGAGCTATCTCCGAGTCGATTTCCGACCTTCCTATCACCCTAGGTGAGCTTGCGATGCTCTTCCCGATCTATGGGTACCCTTCCCGACCTATTTCATGCATCGAAGGCTGAGTTCGCCTTCTCCGGCGGCCCTCTGGCCATGGCGCCACCGTCGGCCTCTGTTTTCCGGCCGAGAGCACCGCCACCCCTCCTCTCTGTTAATCTGATCCGCCGATTTTGAATCGGACGGCCGAAGAGCAGCCCATACCGATTCAGCCGGTGTTGTTGCGAATAACCCCCTACAGTTTTTAATGCTTAGCCCGCAGCCCTTAGCGTATTCAGTAGATTACGTTTGAAGGCGTATTTTTTTCGGTATATATGAAAATGTGTTTTCAGATTTGAATTCAAAATTGTTTCATTTATAATTTCCACGTTTTAGTTCCGATTTGAACGATTCAAATTGCGTTAGATTCGTAATTTGATGATCTACCAGTTAGTAACACTGTTTAATATATTTTCAACTTTGAAAATTTGAGATTATATTTAATCTATTATTATTCTATTATAAACCTTGTAAAATTCATATCTTCCTCGTTTAAAATCCGATTTGCGCAAACTTTATATCGATGTGATCGTAGCAACGTGTAGATTTGTTTTATAACCTTTTTAATTTATTTTCTCTCTGTTGGTGTACTGTTCTAATGAAAACTCTTATTTGTATGCATGTTTGCCCCTATATGCGTGTGTGTTGTTATGATGGATCGAGTATAGACGGGGAGCCATACGCGGGTGATCAAGATCAGTACTGCGACAACCCGGATCACCAGGAGTTTGCTGATCAAGGCAAGTATTAGCATGGATCATCCTTGTTGTCCTATTCACCAAATAAATAATTGCATTTGCATGTGTCTTCCTTGTTAAGCATAGTTACTTCCTAGTTTTGTTATCCTGTTCCTTGCAACCTATGGGATTATGCATGTGGTAATTGATGCTAGTGCGTTATTGATATCATGATCATGTAAACTTGATTAATTGATTATGCAATATGATTAAAAGATGCCTTTTTAGCAACAGGGAACTAGGGGATTCGAGCATAGTTTTGTGATGCTCAAAATCCTTCACCTTTGATAATGATCTGTAAGTATGACACCGGGACTTACAGTGCAACTATGAGGGCTATATGGCTCTGGTTTTAGCTCAGTATGAGGACCTTTTCTAGCTTGTTAGAGGTTACCGAAAGGCGCAAGAGGGGCTTAGACGACTCGGGTATAGTGCGGCCTCTGTCCATATGTGTATAACCTGCGTGACCTTGTGCCATATGGAAGGGGGGCTCTACATCTGCTTGCCGAGGAAACCTCACGGCCCTAACATGTTAGACGAACCTTTGAAAGGCTTCATAGTGAAACCCTGCTCTCTCACCTTGGTAGTGTTATGGGAGTAATTAACCCGAGCAAATGGGAATCACGGCTCATAGTGAAAGTGCACCACCTCTGCAGAGTGTAAAACTGGTATACTAGCCAAGCTCACGGTCAAGAGCGGCCTTGGACGTCTTACGGAGTAGTTATTCTTTTGGGTGTGACAGAGTCCCTCCGGGACTACATCTGGCTCTTCTCCAAACAATACAACGAGCTGCCCCAGGTCGCCGACTCCGACGTCGTCGGAGCGTTTGCCGCAGGAACCTCCTGCAAAGAGCTTGTTCATGAGCTCGGACGCCGGACACCCACCAGTGTCTCTGAGCTCATGAAGATCGCTACCAGCTTCGCCTCGGGGGATGAGGCGGTAGGAGTCCTCTTCTCTGACCCCAAGGGCAAACGGAAGGAGGAGGCCCCCGAAGGCTCCTCTTCCCGAGGACCGAACAACAAGAAGAAGAAGGAGAAGGGAAAGGCCCCACTCTGCGATGACTCCCTGGTGGCAGCCACCGAACCCAAGAGGGAACGACCCCCTCGAGGCCGCTTCGACGACATGCTCAGCAAGCCGTGCCCTTATCACCAGGGTCCAGTACATCACACAATCGCACAGTGTGTGATGCTCAAGAAGCACTATAGCCGGCAGCCGTTCAAGGACGACGCCGGCAAGAAGCCCGCCAGGGATCAGGAGGACAAGGGCGGGAAGGACGATGAGTTCCCGCCCATCGACAAATGCCTCATGATCTTCGGCGGGCCCGGGACCGTCCCTACGCCGCGGCAGCGAAAGCGCGAGCGCAGGGAGGTCTACTCCATTGGACCAGCGACACCATGCTTCCTTGACTGGTCCCACGACACTATCACCTTCAGCCGGGACGACCACCCGGACCACGTCCCATCACCGGGACGCTACCCACTTGTTGTCGACCCCGTCGTCGGCAACACGAGGCTCTCCAAAGTCCTCATGGATGGAGGCAGCGGCCTCAACATTCTCTACGCTGAGACCCTCGACTTGATGGGGATCAGTCGCTCGCTCCTCCGGGCCACGACATCCCCATTCCACGGGATAGTGCCCGGAAAGAGCGTGCTACCCCTCGGGCAGATCGATCTGCCCGTCTACTTCGGGACTCCTGACAACTTCAGGAAGGAGCCCTTGACATTTGAAGTGGTAGGCTTCCACGGCACCTACCACGCCTTCCTCGGGAGGCCATGTTACGCCAAGTTCATGGCAGTTCCGAACTACGCCTATCTCAAGCTCAAGATGCCAGGGCCAAAAGGGGTGATTACCATCAGCGCCTCCTACCAGCACGCGTACCAGTGCGACGTCGAGTGCTGCGAGTACGCCGGCGCGTTGGTGGAGTCAGAGGCCCTCATGACCGACCTTGACAGGTTAGAAAAAGAGGTCCCCGACCCCAAGAAGGCCACGGGCACCTTTAAGTCCGCTGAGGGGGTGAAGGATGTCCTCCTCAACCCGAACTCCCCGAATGGCAGGGCGCTGAAGGTCAGCGCCACCCTCGACCCAAAATAGGAGGCAGTGCTCGTCGACTTCCTCCGCAAACACGCCGACATGTTTGCGTGGAGTCCCTCGGATATGCCAGGCATCCCGAGGGAGGTCGCCGAGCACTCCTTAGACATCCAGGCTGGATCCAAGCCGGTGAAGCAACGCCTGCGCCGATTCGACGAGGAGAAGCGCTGGGCCATCGGGGAGGAGGTGCAGAAGCTTTTGGCGGCTGGATTCATCAAGGAGGTCTTCCATCCAGAATGGTTAGCAAATCCTGTTTTGGTTAAAAAGAAAAATGGAAAATGGAGAATGTGTGTCGATTACACTAGTTTAAATAAAGCTTGTCCTAAGTATCCATTTTCATTACCTCGCATTGACCAAATAGTAGATTCTACTGCTGGCTGTGAGCGGCTTTGCTTTCTTGATGCTTATTCCGGTTACCATCAGATCCGAATGAAAGAGTCCGACGAATTAGCGACCTCTTTCATCACTCCTTTTGGCACATATTGTTACGTAACCATGCCATTTGGCCTCAAAAACGCGGGCACAACTTACCAGCGTTGCATGCTCAAAGTTTTTGGGGACCTCATCGGGCGAACCGTTGAGGCTTACATAGACGATATAGTGATAAAATCCAGGAAGGCGAGTGACTTAGTAGCCGACCTAGAAAAGGCATTCGACTGCCTTAAAAAGAAAAACATAAAGCTAAACCCCGAGAAGTGCGTTTTTGGGGTCCCACGGGGCATGCTCCTCGGGTTCATTGTTTCCGAGCGTGGCATCGAAGCCAACCCGGAAAAGATATCGGCCATCACACAGATGGGTCTGATCCGAAACCTCAAGGGCGTGTAGATGCTCATGGGGTGTCTCGCGGCCTTGAGTCGATTCATCTTAAGGCTCGGCGAAAAGGGCCTTCCCTTGTATCGGTTGCTTAAGAAAAACGAGCGCTTTACCTGGACCACCGAGGCCCAGGAAGCCCTCGAAAGGCTTAAGACTCTACTTTAAAAAGCGCTGGTTCTTGTGCCTCCTACGAAGGAGGATAATTTCTTACTATATGTCACGGCTACCAACCAGGTTGTGAGTGCAGCGATCGTCGTAGAGCGGCAAGAAGAAGGACACGCCTTACCGGTACAGCGACCGGTCTACTTCATCAGTGAAGTCTTGTCCGAGACCAAGACACGCTACCCTCAGATCTAGAAGCTAGTATACGCGATCGTCCTTGCCCGACGCAAGTTGAGGCACTACTTCGAATCCCACCCCGTGACCGTGGTGTCGTCCTTCCCCCTCGGGGAGGTGATCCAAAATCGGGAAACGACGGGGAGGATCGCCAAGTGGGCCATCGAGCTCATGGGTGACGGCATCACCTACGCGCCACGCAAAGCCGTCAAGTCCCAGGTACTTGCGAATTTCGTGGCAGAGTGGACCGAGACACAGCTACCGCCACTCCCGACCCAAGATGAATATTGGGTCATGAACTTCGACGGGTTGATGATGAAGACTGGTGCTGGCGCAGGCATCGTCTTCATCTCACCCCTCGGGGTCCGGCTCAAGTACCTACTACGGCTACACTTCACGGCTTCCAACAACGTGGCCGAATACGAGGCCCTGGTCAACGGTCTCCACATCGCCATCGAGCTCGGGATCCGACGCCTCGAGGTCCGAGGCGACTCCCAGCTCGTCGTGGATCAGGTCATGAAGGAGTCGACGTGCTAGAACCCCAGAATGGCCGCCTACTGCACGCTGGTTAGGTTGCTCGAGGAAAAATTCGACGGCCTCGAGCTCAACCACATTGCGCGTCGGTACAACGAGGAGGCCGATGAGTTGGCAAAAATTGCATCCGAAAGGGCCACGGTCCCGACGGGCTTATTCGCCAATGACCTCTACAACCCCTCGGTCAATGCCAATCCCTCGGGGGCTGAGGGGAAGAAGATGACCCCCGAACCCCCGGGAAAACCCAGACCGCCCCCAAGCCACGCAAGCCCCTCGGGGGCTGCCGACCCTTCCGGCAAAGGGGAGTCACCCGAGATCATGGGTAAGGACGGCGACGAAGCCGAGGCAATGGAGATTGAAGCCGAGATGGACGACGACGAACCAGACTGGCGCGAGCCGCTGGTCAGCTAGCTAGTCCGAGGCATTTTGCCCCCGGACAAGACCAGAGCACGACGACTGGCTCGCAAAGCCAAGTCTTTCGCTATGATCGATGGTAGCCTCTACCGGCGGAGTCCCTCTGGCGTGCTTCAGCGCTGTATTCCTTTCAGTCAGGGCAAACGCCTGCTCGAAGAGATACACGCCGGAGCCTACGGTCACCACGCAGCGCCGAGAACCTTGGTCGGTAACGCCTTTCGACAAGGCTTCTACTGGCCAACCGCCGTGGCCGATGCTACTGAGGTGGTACGCTCCTGCGAAGGGTGCCAGTACTATGCTCGGCAGACTCACTTGCCGGCTCAAGCCCTCCAGACGATCCCGCTCACTTGGCCGTTCGCTGTTTGGGGACTAGACCTTGTCGGGCCCCTCCAGAAGGCGCCCGGGGGCTTCACCCACTTGCTTGTCACCATCGACAAGTTGTCCAAGTGGATCGAGGCTCGGCCGATCGCCCAAATCAGCTCGGCTCAAGCAGTGTTGTCCTTCACCGACATCGTCCACCGGTTTGGCATCCCGAACTCCATTATCACGGACAACGGCACGCAGTTCACCGGAAAGAAATTTCTGGCTTTCTGCGATGAGTACCACATACGAGTGGACTGGGCAGCCGTCGCCCACCCGAGGACGAACGGCCAGGTAGAACGCACCAATGGCATGGTTCTCCAAGGCCTTAAGCCAAGGATATTCAACCGATTGAATAAATTCGGCAAAAGGTGGCTGACGGAGCTTCCGGCAGTGATATGGAGTCTAAGGACTACGCCAAGTCGAGCCATGGGCTTCACGCCCTTCTTCATGGTATACGGTGCAGAGGCCGTCCTCCCTACGGACCTGGAGTACGGCGCCCCGAGGGTCCGAGCCTACGATGAACTAGGCAATCAAACGTCTCGGGAAGACGCGCTGGACCAAGCCGACGAAGCTCAGGACGTGGCCCTGCTGCACTCGGCCAAATACCTGCAATCCCTACGCATGTACCATGCTCGGCGTGTCCGAGGTCGAGCCTTCAGCGTAGGCGATCTGGTGCTACGGCTCAGGCAGGACAACAAAGGGCGCCACAAGCTCACTCCGCCGTGGGAAGGACCGTTCATCGTCGCCGAGGTGCAACGCCCCGGCACATACAAGCTCGCGAACGAGAACGGCGAGGTCTACAGCAACGCTTGGAACATCGAACAGCTACGTCTCTTCTATCCTTAAGATTCCAAGCATTGTACTATTTTGAAAATCTTGAAATCGATGAAAAGACCCGACTTCTGCTCTTTTTAACATGATTTTAGACTTTCAATCTGAGCCTAAACTCGGAAGTGAAATGACCTTTATTTCACCGCGCATTAAAAGCGAGGCCCGGCCTATCCTACGGAAAGGCCGACCCTCCCTCGGGGGCTAGGACGGGGGGAACCCCCGGACTATCCCGAGATTCAACAATTTTGGAAACGCAAAAATTTCAAAACTTGTCGAATTCGTTTCTCCCTAAAACACGCTTCCTTCCGGAAATCAAGCATGAACTTATAGAATTCGAAGAATGAGGGAAGCCCCAGAAGACAGAGCCGGTCGAGTCGGAGACCGCTTATGCCTCAGGGCCACAGCATCTTCCCTCGCCACTTCGTGTTCGAAGGCTAACCCGCACTCAGAAGAAAACCTATAAGATCTACGCTCGGCCAAGGGAAGAAGCTCGGGAGGACACACGGCACTATGGCCCGCTTCTTCTTCACGGCAGGTTCAGAGGAGGGAGCTCGACCTCGGCTTGGAAGAGACCCGCCATCACCACGCACGCAAACCGCCTCGACTGAGCCGAACCGTCGCGTCCGTCAGGCTTCGCGCCTCAAAAGGTGAGCCGAATCATTACAACCGCGCGCCTCGATTCCACCTACGTTTTCTCAACGAAGAAACCCCGGGCTCAGGCGCCCGTTACATTCCCAGGTGATCGAAGACTGGCCCTCCGAGGCTCGAACAGTCGCCCCAGGGAAATCAAGTTAGGGACAGCTAGTGGATGGGTCACGAAAACGGCCAGTATTCCGACGCCTGGAACGTCACAAGGGACATCCCATGCTGTGTCCAAGTCCCAGTAGCGAGTCGGTTACGTGGAATCCCTCCGTGGGAGGCATCATGCCCTCGGGACCCATCGAAGGGACCCGACATCCACTAACTGACCCTCGGGAAATAATTGGAGTGTGCTCAGGCCACTAGCCGACCCTTAACGAATAGGGCACGGACCTCCACTTGGACCAACCCGTTTGTAGCTCACTGGAAATGCCGACTCGTGCCCCAGCGGGGAAGTCGAGCAGGACCAAACCTTCCTCTTCCCGAAAAAAGAGCGTGAAGGTCGAATTAAAAAAGACAGGGAAGAACCCGATCGATCTCCGATACGAAAACGGAGGCTCGGAAACTTGCCCTGCACCTTGGAAAGACCACCGAACGATCTCCCACACGGTGGGAGGCTCGGGGGCTCCGCTTCCACGGAAACAACCCACCTAAATAAATCGAAAAACACCCGAGGACTAACGAACACGATTCTAAGCCTTTGAAGGGATATATCATCCCTCCAAAGCCTCGGGGGCTACACCCGGCGGGTGCGCTCGCGCGCACCCCCCGAAAAAAACAACCCACACTTTATCTTTTTTGACAGGAAGAACCAGCGTGAACCTGTGGAGGAGTGCCTTCACTCCGCCACAGGCTCGGGGGCTACTGCCGGGTACCAAAGTTAGGGGTACCCAACTTCGATGCAAAAACGCTCATTCCCAACATGGCCTGGCCCAAGTAAGGCCAGTGGAAGCCCACGAAGGTCGTGTCTATAGAGGCCCACGACATCATTCCACTAATGACAGCCTCCTCGGGAGAGCTCGGGAGAGCGGCATCCTCGGCGCCCAAACCTCCGATTCGCCCGAGCGCCCGAGCCTCCTCGGGAGAGCTCGGGAGAGCGGCACCCTCGGCGCCCCAAATCTCCCTCGGGAGAGCTCGGGAGAGAGGCGTCCTCGGCGCCCAAGTCTCCGATTCGCCCGAGCCTCCTCGGGAGAGCTCGGGAGAGCGGCATCCTCGGCGCCCAAGTCTCCGATTCGCCCGAGCCTCCTCGGGAGAGCTCGGGAGAGCGGCACCCTCGGCACCCAAGTCTCTGATTCGCCCGAGCCTCCTCGGCAGAGCTCGGGAGAGCGGCACCCTCGGCGCCCCAAGTCTCCGATTCGCCCGAGCTTCCCTATCCCCCTCGAGCACAATCTCGCAAAGGCATCCAAGGCACAGGTGATGTCAGCGGAGCAATCTTGGACCACAAGAGATCTCTCTGACCACTTTACAAGCACTGTCCCGTCAGGCGAGACTCTCGACGCGACTGTACTTTGCACGCCCCTTACGGCCATACCACCTGTCAGGATCTCCCTGGCAGCGGATTTGATAGGCCCACTACGGCCGTCCTCCACGGTATGGTCTACGGTGCGCCGCCCCGTTTTTCGCCGGGATCTATCAACTCCGACTGTGACAGTCCAAGCTCCTGACGACGGGCTACGCAAGAATGGGAAAGACGCCTACTGCGCTGTCCACTCGAAAGGACGAGCACGCCTTCAATCTGGGCCCGCTAACCCTCGGGAGGTGCTGTTCAAAGACTAGAAATATGACGAGGGGAGATATCCCCCGCTCTATCCCATCACGCCTTCAGAGTCCTGAGCCTCGGGAGACAACGCCCTAAGGTAACTCACCCTCTTGTCACATCGTACGGAAGGATAGCCGGTAGGTGTGACCCTATGGCACGTCATAATCCGACGACTACTGCCGCCTTGGAACTCACCAAGGTCGTGCGAACCACGACGGCCATATCCTGGAGACCCAGGGAGAAGACCGAAGCTGACTACATGACGTAGTCAGACGACTGTTCCCACCTTGGAACTCACCAAGATCGTGCGAACCAAGACAGCCATACCCCGGAGACACGGAGAAAAGGCAGTAGCTAGTCAAACGGAGAACAGCAACTCCTCACTGTGAAATAGGTAGCATTGTAAGCGCTACCCTGGCCTCTCCCTTGTGATTATAAAAGGGAGAGCAGAGACCAGCTTTAGAGGGACGAAGGAGAAGCTCTAAGTTCTCACCCACACAAACGTACCCATGGCAAACGACTTGTAAACACTTAGACACGCACAAGAGACCTGGGAGCGCTTCCCTCTCTCGCCTAGCCTATAACCCCCTACTACAAGTATCCCGGTGCAAGGCAACACGACTCTCCTCTCCACTGGACGTAGGGCTTGCTTGGCCTGAACCAGTATAATCCCTGTGTTCCCCCTTGCACACCATCCGTAGCCTCAACCGCAAAACACATATTTACTAGCCGGTGTTAGCCCCGCCAAAACTAGCACCGACACGGCCTGTTATTGTTTATATAAGGATTAAGTCCAGTTTTAACCCCTCAACTATCGCGTCAGTCTAATTTATACCCCTAACTACAAAACCGTCTATTTCTGGCACCCCAACTATCAAAACCATTTACTTTTGGCACCTGGAAGGGGGTAAAGCTGTTTTGACCATGTGGGGCCCATGCGTCACCCACTCATCATCTCCCTCTCCATCTCCACGCTCACCTCTGTTCTCGTTGTCGCGGGAGGCCATGCTGTGGAGGCAGAGGCGGAGGCGCGACGCCGTCGTGGGCCGCCTCGCGAGCAGGCCGCCGCGGGCGAGCGCGACCTCGGCTCACGCGTCGACCGCCGCAGGCGAGCACTGCTCCGCCTCACGAGCAGGCCGCCGCGGGCGAGCGCAGCCCCGCCTGGCGCGCCGGCCGCCGCGGGCGAGCCATGCCCCGCCTCGCGAGCAGGCCGCCTCGGGCGAGCCAGGCCCCGCCTCGCGAGCAGGCCGCCTCGGGCGAGCGCGACCCGCCTCTCGCGCCGCCACCATGGGTGAGCGCGGCCCGGCCTCGCGTGCCGGCCGCCGCGAGCGAGCGCGGCCCCGCCTTGCGCGCCGGCCGCCGCTGGCGAGCGTTGCTCCGCCTCGCGAGCAGGCCGCCGCTGTGAGGGCGTGCGCCACGCAGGCTGTCGAGGGCGAGCACGGCTCCGCCTCGCGAGCAGGCCGGCGGCGAGGGCGTGCGCCACGCAGGCCACCACAGACGAGCACGGCTCCGCCTCCCGAGCAGGCCGCCATTCACTGCTCCACCTCGCCGAACCTACTTCAGCGCGAATCGAGCTCAGGTGAGGCCCAATCGAGCGTTTTCCCCGCCGCCGCCATGGATACCGGTGCCGCCGAGCTTCTTCCTAGTCGTCGCCCGTCCTCCTCCGTCCCTCTTCGTGTTCATTTTCGCGCGCACCGAGCTCGCCTCATCGTGTAGGTGCTTTTACTTGCCTCGCCTGGCCTTGTCACGGCCGGAAACGGCCGGCGTGTCGCCGTCGTCTCGCCGCCGTCCGCCTTGTCCGCTGCTGTGCCTCGTTGTCATCATTGGGGTCGCCATCGGCCTCCATCTTCTAGCCCAGCCGGTTTACAGTGTCGAGAGGAAGAGAATGGTGCCCGCGGCACCGCCGGAGGACTCGCCGCCGGCGAGAAACAGACCGGCGGAGCTCCTTCCCTGCTCTGTGCGGCTGACCGGTGGGCCCCACATGGCAAAACCGCTCTAAAATGGACAAAACAGCCCACACCGGTGTCCAGGTGTTAAAAGTGAACGGTTTTGACAGTTGAGGGTGAAAACTAGACGGTTTTGTAGTTGGGGGTGAAAATTAGACCAACCCAATAGTTGAGGGGCCAAAAGTGAACTTAATCCTTTATATAATTATATATCCTACCTCACACTACATGTATTCTTCAATATATATCTAGATATGAGATGGGAGTCATCAAAAATAGAAGGGACGATAACATTGGTTTTTTCGATCCGTATATCGTATTCAAAGACCCAGTTACTCCTAATTAGCAAGTTCAAGCGGAGGTGAATCTCAAGATGATGATAGAGAAACAAAGTAAGAAGACAACGATTCTCTTCCCATATGGCTGCCAGTGAGTGTTATTAATTATAATGTCATTTTTTATACGTGGCCCGTATAGTTTATCGAGTTATGAATGATTCGTATGCAGCAATCATGGGATCTTGATGGTCATCAAGCTGTCATCCAATCAGTTATGGATCTTTGACTCGATGAAAAAGGACCTGGGACGATACCAACCAATGATAGACATGATCCAGCGGTAATCTAATTTCACTCTTCCACAACTCACTATATGTTTATACATCCATGCTCTCTCTTAACTCCGAAATGATTTTTTTGGATATTGGGCAGTGTTTTGGCAGAATTCATATCAAAACATCGTCCCGAGTGCAAAGCGCCGCTGCAAATAGTCACACCCGTAGTAAGTAGCACTTTGCTATATGTAGTGTCCAACATCTTCATTTGTCATAGTTCAGATCACTGGATGACGAGAGAATTCTTTTCTCGTATAGTGGTGTCTACAGCAGGAGCCGAGGAACAACCTATGTGGATACTGCATGTGCGAGTTCCTCAAGGTGCACTCTAGCAGAACTCTTGTTGATAGGATCAAAGTAACTTGCAAAATATATTTAATGGTATACTTCAATGTCATATATATGCATACTAATATTTTTTCTCTCAATTTAACTCAAAATTGAAGACTGATTGGTTGAGGCAGAGGACCCTACAACAGCACAACGTCAAAGCCATACAAGAGACAATAACAGGCTTTCTTAATGACCAAGTCTTGAATCCCAATAGAGAGCACTACTGCGGTGGGAATTAATTTTCTTGGCTTATAATTCTAGGTTAAGGACACGGACAAACACGTGCACGTGTGTATATTTTATGTACAAAATGTGTATATTCAATCATACATGTGATATATATAGTTTCCCACTATACTTGGGTTAATTATTTACATATGCTTGATACATGTATGCATATAATATTAGCGTAGAATGTGTATTCTAATACCTATATAAACCTTAAACCCTAAATATGAATTAATAAGCTAAAATGAGCCAAAAAAAGAAAATTATCTTTAGTTCCGGTTCGTATTACGAACCGGGGGTAAAGATTCCTGCCAGCGTGGCTAGGCTAGAGAGACCTTTACTCCCGGTGCGTGCTACAAACTGAGAGTAAAGGCTCATCCTTTACTCCTGATTCTTGAATCGGGAATAAAGGGTGGACCTTTACTCCTGGAATCGTACTCCCGATTGGGAAACCGGGAGCAAAGGCCCTTCTCAACCGGGAGTACAACCCGATCCTGTACTAGTGTAAATGCAAATGAAATTCTAATGAAACTTTTATGGAGACTGGTCTTAGAAAAGTATATATTATCTTACTACATTTGGGAGCTTTATTTAACAATGTTTTGATAATCTTTGAAAATTATGTGCTATGCTACTTTGGGCTGCTTTATTTTGGCAATATTTTCAGAACCTTGGAAAAGTATGTGAATCAACTACTTTTGAGAGTTTTACTAAGAGTTAGTTCTAGGTAATGTGTTTTTTTCTGTCAGCCCTCAAAAGTACGATGAGATCCTAAGCAAAGGGTCTCGCTGACCTATTGATGCTAAATTTAGTAATTTGGCCAAAGAAACCTATAAAATGCACGGTTTCATCATTGTCGGACTCTTCACATTAATATAATACTTGGATACTTCCATGTTCCTGTACTGTTTCTACCATGATGCAATTGGCAATATTTTTCTAATGTACAGCAAAAGATAAGAAAATGGGTATTTTACTATTTTCTTGAGGTTGTGAGGGAAGCAAAAGCAATCCTATTTTGGGACATGGAATAGAGGTGGGAATTAAGATGAAAGAAACGGTATGAGGATGTTGGAGTACAGTAGTGCACCCACTGAGAGAGAGTCCAGAAAAGATGAAAGTTCAGTGAGGACTGAGGAAGAAGACGAATTATTGGGTTTAGCACGGGTCGATATCAGTATGAATAGTCTAAGGCACCAATCTAGCTAATTAAGTTCCATACTAGTACTGTATATTCATAATCGAGCTTCCAGCCTTCCACTCCATCTAGCTCGATGACTGCTGCGATTCATCAAGAACCTGACATACAAAGGCACAAATGAGCACAACAATGTTTCAAGGGTGCGAAGCATCGTCAGTTGCCGTGCGCTCAGCACAGACGCAGCACTTGAACCGAGCCCCGGCGCCGGCGCCGGCGGCGTTCCCCGCAGCAGCAGCAGCGCGGCGGCCGTCGAGGTAGTGCTGGTAGACGTAGGAGAGGAAGCCCCAGACGGCCATGAGCATGGCGACGACCTTGATCCCCGTCATCTTGTCGCCGAACAGCAGCACGGCGAAGACGGGCACGAGCGGGAGCTGCACGGCGCCGGCGGCGTTGGCGAAGAGCGACGACACCCTGGCGATGAGCCGCAGCTGCCCCGCCACCGCCGCCTGCCACGACGCCGCCGCGCCGACCAGCGTCAGCACGTACCTCGCCCTCCCGTCCTTGAACGCCGCCATCTCCGCCGGGATGGTGCGCCACTCCCCGGACGCCAGCAGCCCCGCTGCCGACACCGCCGACGCCACCAGGTTGGTGTGCATCTGCACCGTCAGCACCCACCGCAGCGTGCGCGCCCTGACCACCCTGTCGAAGGCGAGCTCCAGCAGCGAGAGGATGAGCGCGAACGCGGCGGAGGCCGCCAGCGTGAGCACGAACCCGGCCGCGTACTTGCCGCGCGGCGCGCCGTCGGCGTCGTCGCTGCCGTCGGAGGAGGAGCCGACGCCGAGCAGCGCGGCGGCGAAGGTGAGCACGACGACGGAGTTGGCGACGAGCGCCGTGAAGCGCTGCGCGTTGATGAGCCACGACGTGACGGCGTTGAAGGCCAGCTGCGTGGCGGCGACGAGCGAGAAGGTGGACACCGGGAGGTACTGCAGCGCGTACGCGTACATGAGGTTGTCGAAGCCGATCAGGATGCCGATGCCCACGTAGACGGCCACCAGCTTGGACGCCGCCGGTGCCGGCTGGCGGCGGCGCTCCTGCTCCTCCTCGCCTGATGTGCCTGTCGTTGTCGACGGCGGCGGCGGCGGCGCCAGGAGCAGCGGGATGAGCAGAAGCGGCGCCCCGCCGGACTGCGTGAGCGTGCTCATCCACTTGCTGTTGCCGCCGGAGTTGTAGTACAGGCGGCTGAGCAGGGTCGCAACGGTGCCGCCGCAGAGCAGCATGAACATGTCTGCCGCCACCAAGATCCACCAGCGGACGCTGCCTTTCGCCGTCTGCCGTGCCGGGGCTTTCTGGCCATCGCTGCTGTCCTTCCTCCCGTCTCCGGATTCCAGTTCCGGAACTCCTTCATTATTATTATTATTAGTGCAAACAAAAGTTGCAGTAGCTTATCAGAAACCAAATCAAGTAGACGAAAACAGACACTGAGTGCTTGATGAGGAAGAAGACCCACTTAACACATCACTCACATAAACAGAAAAACTATGAAGAGATAGAGGTAGTACCTACTATGGTTTGGAGCTGAATTTCTTGAGCATGAGAGGACATTTTCGCCTGTTGCTGTTTCACACCCGTGATGAGCTATGATGCGCTAGCCCCAGGTTCCTTGACATGTTTGCAAACCTATATATACCGAGTCCAGCTTCTAATAATGGCCAAGTGACATCTCTATTTTCAAGTTTGATTAATTGGAAGATTTTCTTTATAAGAATTCTCTTTATGTATACATATAATAGTACAAAAAAGCTGACTCCGTGTCCGTGACTGGTTTGATTAATTGGAAGATTTTAGACATGTTAATTGGAAGATTTTAGACTTGTTTGAAAAGTAACGGCCTCACTTTGTCCATGATGTATGATTGTGATTGTGATGCCCTCCCTACTCGCACTTGCTCAAACTCATAGTCAGAGTCCGCTCTCTATTAAATTATTAAGAGCATGTCCCAAGTGTGCCAGCTCACACCAGTATACAGTTGACTGGAACCGATCAGTAAACATTCGGTTCCCAGAAAATAAACGCTGATTTTAGTTAATAATAATTTAATGTGAGATGAGAACATTATTCCATAGCTGAAAAAAGCGCTGATTTTGGCTAATTAGCTCAAACGAACAGGCTGTTAACCAACACTATTTTTTAATTTTATTACTCGTTCTCATTTGTTCATAATATAATACGCTGATATAGATAATTTCTTATGTTTATTTGGTTGTGGTAAATTAAGTAACCAATACTCTATTGTTTTTTTCAATCAATATCAATAATTTTCAATTTTTATGTCACTTTCATGTGTGTTTGCATGTGTTCCAAACCTTAAGTTATGTTTTGAAATGAAAACCGATAAATTCGTTGCATGATGTATGCACATAAAAACGTAGTCTGCATGATTACACATATGACATACCATGCCTGTATATCTGGAGCCAATTTTAACAAGGGAATGTAATTTAAAGTATTTGTAGGATTAGTTCAAGGTGTTTCTTATAATGTTGTAATTTGGATATAGATTCAGAGGATACTTAATGTTGTTTTGAAGTTAAAGGAGGTGGACTATTAATTTATATGTAAATTTTGAGTGCCGCTTTAGACTTTACTTTCAATAATTGAAGAGCTTGGTGATTTATATTTGAATTTAAAGAGGCATATTTTGATAATATAATATTAATAATACTAGTTAGAGGGCTTCTAGCAGACTCTCCATACTACTCCTCATGTGACACCTTAGGAAAATTAAATTATAAAAATTCTCATAAAGATAAGAAACATGAATCCTTTAATTGGTATACTCCACTAATCATCACCAATTACAGTCAATGGATTTTATTCAGATTTCTAAAAAAATTAACCTCCATTGTCATTATAAAAACAATTTAAGATAATCATATAAATTTTCATCTAAATTATCTACCTCTACCATTATGAAACATAACACAAAATAATCCCTAAATTTAATTTATAAGTTATCCACGTCTATAGATAATACAAAGAAACCCTTTAAATATATACCATAAAGTACACTATATGTGTCTCTAATTTACCAACTTTTATCACTTAAATTCAACATAACATAAATGCTTTGTGTCACCTAGTATAGATCCATACATTAGCATTGAATATATGTTTTAATTAGGGATGGAACTGGATCAGATATAGATAAATATTGTTGATCTGCATTTTTTCCCCTATCCCATATTTTGTCCCATATTTTTTATCAGATATTACATCCGGATACGGATCATTGAGATATTTATATATGTCTCATATACTTACCGAAAAAAATATGAATTTGAGTTTTCGGATTCGGATACGGTTGGATATTTAATGTTCGGATTTGGATATCGAATATCCATACTGGATTCGATGGATTTGAAACAGACCGATATGGGGAAATATCTATATCTGTCCCGTTTTCATTCTTCCTAGTTTTAGCAGTTTATCTATTGTAGAACAGGTCCCTATAGTAAAACACATACTAATGATATTGCCAAAGACAAAATTGTGACATGGTGCAGACTAAAACGATTGTTTACACCATTCTGGTAATTAAAAGTAAAATGCAATATCTAGATTCCATTTTCTTGATAAATATAAAATAGAAATTTGATCAAAATATAATATGCTCTCTAACACTTGGATAAAAAAATAAAAACAATTAATAACCCACTGAGCTGCAATGCAAATGTTGAAAACGCATGCCCCCTCCGTACTCGTAAAGGTTGTCATTTAGAATAATGACACGGTCTCCAAAATATGACTTGACTTCATATTTCTATAAAATATTTATTAAAAGTTATATGTGCATGCTTTTATGAAAGGATATTTTAAGACAAATCTATTTATATAGTTTTTGTATTTTCAAACTCAACAATTTAAAAGTTATTCATGATTTATATTCCCAATGCTTGACCATAACCTTTTACAAAAGGATAAACTTTACGAGTGTGAAGGGAGTATGAAGTTATTTAATAAGTTTATCACAATCAAATAAAGATTACAGAGCATCGAAATCGGTATTGTGGTAGAAGTTGAATAAAGAGAGTAAAGGTAATCATTTTTAATAAATATGCTAAATAGTTTTTTTATATACTAATTTTTCAACAAAATTTCTAGTATCTACTGTACATCAATATTCCAGGCTCTGGTGAAGCATGGATTGTTGTGTGAGTTTGTATGGTTGAGGGTGAGTAGTTTTACTTTAAGCACAATCATTGAAATAATGTCTATTTTCAGTGATAATCAGCATCAAGAAAATATAGTTAATGTCTGTATATTTCTGATTCTAACTTTTTTGTAATTTATATATTTTTTTCTAGAATGTCTTGTAAGAACTAAAGTGGAGTCTCCAAAATAGCATTAGTCGTCGGCACCTAGCCATTGAGTAAATTCTTACTATGTTACGTTAGCCAGAATTCGGACACCATAAACATTTCACCTTATTGGCTTGACCTATCAGCATAGCAACACGAAACAATATTTTTCTATCACAATAAATCAGCATCAATCAAAACCAACACTTATTTTAGTTTAAAAATCAGCGCTTATCTTCGAGTGAGATCTGCTTCCTATTGAAAATCAACAGTAGATACAAGGCATATGGAAAATGAAAACGGGGCAGAGTTATATCAAAGCTTCAGGTAACTATAATAATGTGTCGAGTGTACGTACGCGCTGCATCAAACAATTCATCTATATCAAATTAAATAAGATATGAATATTAATGCGAACGTAGTGTACCCATGGTTGAACACTGTTTTGTTTCGAAGCCTAAATAAAGTAATCATTGAGATATAGATAAGACAGAACACTTCAGCTAGTGAGAGAGAGATACACACTCATTTGTCATTTCCTATGTGAAAGTCGATGCCCATGACAAAGACTTTATTGCTGTTGCAATTGCAATCGGTTTGACCAAACCTTCAATGCCTGTATGAATTAAATATTTACTCTTTTTTATGTAGGGACGTGTGAAGTTATACTAATACTTGGCACGGTATGGTTTCCAAATCACACATAAAAAATCTGAAATAAAAAAAATCGAATGATACAAATATTCTATCCAGATTATTTGACACCTTCCTTTTCTAGTGGCTTTCTTCGGTGCAGTCATCGTTGCTTAAGCAGTCATCGTTGCTTAAGATGGAAAAAAACCTTATTGAACGTCAAAGCTAGGAGTGCAGTTCATAGGCCGAATCGATCCAATAATCAACAAAGTATTATTGGCGCAACGTCGAACGTTTGAGAACAAGCCAGAACGCATTTGAAGCGATGAAAAACCATCGTCGGTTGCATCATCAGCTATAGCATAGGCTATTATAAGTCCAAGCTCACGCGCTCGCACACATCACACATGTGCACAACACGCACACGCTGACACGCGCACACGCACACAACACGCCTTAGATTGGAATTTTGCACCATTTATCCATAGCATGGAGAATATAATATATGTTGCATAAATTTCATATAAAATCCAACTTTTCGTAGTATGTGCTCAAATGGTTTGCGCTCAAGGGATATGAGATAAGATACTACTACAAATTCACGAATCTCAAAAAAACCCCATCAGTATTGGATTTTTGAAACGGTACAACTAAGTCAGCAGAAATCCTATAAAACAGGCTAAAAAGTAGGAAAAATATTTTTTAATATCAAAGGAGGCCTCACCGGCTAGCCACGTGATTGCAGGTCGCAAGTCACAAGCGACACAATTTTTTGCGCCCAAAACACGTCGGTTATCACTACCGGTTCCAGAATCGACACTGATATAGTTCTCATAAATCCCATATGATAGGTTAACAAATAAGAAAAATATTTTTTTAATACCGGAGAAGACTCCACTGGCTAGCCATATGGTCGCAAGTCACAAGTCACACAAATTTTGCGCGTAAAACGCACGACGCAACCACTAGCACTCGAACCCATGGTCTCCTGCTCCACGCGTTCGCATCCTAACCACTGCCTGTATCTAATTGAGATATTCATCCGCATCATTCTCCGTCCTTCACATTCTATTTTCATCCAGTTTTAAATTGAATATTTATCAACTACAATGTTTTATAACTTTTCAAGATCTACAACTTTGATATTGGTCATTTCTCGGTCATTTGAAATTTTGGGAGGAAAAAGCCATAATTTTTGTAGGATAAATAATTTCAAATTTAAAAGTTGCCAAATACAAAGTTGCATAACTTTTCGAGATCCACAACTTTTATTTCGATCATTTCTCTATCCGAAATCATTTGAAAAATTCGAGTTTTAAATATTTTAAATCAAACATAATTTTGGTTTGATAGATAATTTCAAATGAAAAAAGTTGTCAACTATAAAATTATATAACTTTTTTAAGATCTACAACTTTTGTTTGAGTTGCTTCTCCATTCTAGATTCTATAAATATTTTTTTTCACACGTGTGTTGCACGTATATTTCTATTCGGCTGACTGGATTGTACGACTGACTGGCTGATTGTTGTGAGAGAAAAATACTGCTGAATGGATAGTTGATGTTGACCGATAATTTCAAGCGAACTGAGAGAAATTTGAAGGTAAGACAAAGTCCGGCTAGCTTGAGCAGTGGGCTTACAGTAGATATATGAGTTCACTCAGGTGTAGCCTCCTAGCCCAGGAAGAAGAAAGTGCACGGGTTGAAGGATCAATTGGGCGAAAGCAGAAGGCATAATCAGCCCGCTGTGTCTCAAAGATCGGTCAACACCAGAATCCACGGCCAACCAAGGTCACACACGCAATGTTGTTATCGGTTTGTTAGGGCCGTCTTTTTTGTTTTTTTAGCTTTTTTTTTTAAGATTCTCACAAATAGATAAGATTTTAAAAAATGAAGCCTAACCTCGGCGCCACCATCATTGGCGCCGAGGTAACACGGCTCGGCGTCAATTTTTTTGGCACCGATGTCAGCTAACGTGGCAGGGCTCGGTGTCGTCGTTGCTGGCGCCAACCTCGGCGCCATTTTCTCTAGCGCCAACCTCGCTGCTCTCTTCACAATGCTGTTAGTACAAAAAGGTGCGCTAGTGCTGCTCTCCGCATGCAGAGCGAGAGAGCACACATGCAGCCCCTAGTTAACACTAGCAGCAGCTTTTCATCCAACCTCGAGACTTTGTTTTGAGTAGCTTTTTTATCTGTCTAGTATTAGTAGTTTTCACTTTTCAGCCATGGACCAGATTCACATCAACCAAAAGTAACGCAGCTAAAAACAACACTTATTTTCAGCTCCAACGAAGACATGTCATCATCGAGCATGCTGCACCCTGTCCTTTTTAGTTCCTCTTATAAAAGTTTACACCCTATCACAACAGATGTTTGATATCCAATGTGATACCACCGTTTACTTATGAATTCTAAAACTGCAAAACTCGATACGTGTAACATTTATATCTCCAAATGAATTTATTAAAAAACGATTAAAAGATCTTTCCAATAATATTAATTATGTACCATAAATATTAATATTTTAATATATATTTAATTAAAGTTATTTTTCGATAAGCGCAAATGACATACATTTAGAGACGGAGGGAGTATATTTAAAAAATACTATTAACATTTTATCTTTAAATAAATTTTAGCTGCGCTATGGCCGATTTGTTATGAAAGAAAAATACTGTTTTATGACTGTAAATAAGGTAAAAGTAGCTCAAGCGAACACAGTGTTTGTATGACAGAGAGTACAACAAATTGCTTAGGGGGTGTTTAGATCCAGGGTGTAAAAATTTTGCGTATCACATCAGATGTTTTATGGGGTGTCGGAAGGATTTTTCGGATAGTAATGAAAAAACTAATTACATAGCTCGCTTGTAAACCGAGAGATAAATTTTTTAAGACTAATTAATCTGTCATTAGCAAATGTGTACTGTACCACAATATTGTCAAATCATAGATTAATTAGGCTTAAAAGATGCGTCTCGCAATTTACACACAATCTGTGTAATTACTTTTTTTTATCAATATTTAATACTCTATACATATGTCGGAACATTCGATGTGATAGATGTAAAAATTTTACAGTGAAAACTAAATAGGCTCTTAATCTTTGCTCTCCAATTGAAAAGAGCCGGTACGTGAAGCAGTCATTACTCCTACATCAGTAGCAGCAGCCTGTACAGTATACTAGCAGTCGGTGGTTTGAGCAGCACCGGCGTACCTTTTGCACCGAGGTTAGCGCCAGAGAAAATGGCGCCGAGGTTGGCGCCAGCAACGACGGCGCCGAGCCACTGCCACGTCAGCTGACCTCGGCGCCAAAAAAATTAGCGCCGAGCCGTGTTACCTCGGCGCCAATGATGATGGCGTCGAGATTGGGGTCTATTTTTTAAAATCTTACCGTCAGGGGTCTATTTGTGAGAATCTTTTAAAAAAAGGGCTAAAAAACAAAAAGACGGTTTGTTAGGGCAGGTACAATAATGGGCTTATAGCCAAACAAGTGTTGATGTGGAGGAGAGAAGGAGGGAGAGAGAGAAAAGCTTGGCTCTCATGCAAGTACTAAGTTAGGCACGGATGCATAAGTAATAGTGGGTCCTAATGGTGATGTATGTGAGAATGACAAGAAAAGAGAATGAAATCATATAACAATAAAGAAATTTTATAGACAAATAAAAAACTAATTATTATATAGCTTAACTCTTATCATTTGACTTATAACTAAACACTTGACTCTATTACTGACCTTGCTCTTAAGGCACCCATCAGAGACCATATCACATCGAGTCAACTGGTGTTTGTAGCGTCTACCTATACGCACTAGTACAACTAACCCACTGCAACGACTGACAATTTTAATGATTAGCATAAGAAATCAAAAAAGCATATTGCTAAACTTGACTTCCCGCATGCAGGCCCGCAACATGGTCTTATCCTTGCTTATCTCCAACCACCCAAATGCGACATTCCAGTTCTCTGGAAGCGGCCAGGCATTAGTTTTCACTATTGGCCCACTACTTATTACAACAAATAGCTTCAGAGACTCGAAAATAAATTCCACGGTCAAAATACGAGGACTACCACTAGGAAGAATTAGATTTTTAGACGGAGCATAAGAGCAAGATCAACAATAGAACCAAGCTACTTAGCTATAAATTAAATTGTAAGAGTCAAGACATACAATATATATCTCCAATTTATGTTAAAAAATTTCTGTCTCCTATTTCTCTTCACAATACTTACTATTAGGCCCACTTATGCATATACTTTTGTATTCAGTTTAGTGCTTGTATGGCAGCTAAACTCTCCTCTCTGTTCTCCCTTCTCTTCTCCATATTAGTATCTGCTTGGCTATAAACCCGTTACTATACGTGCTCTAAGACCATCTGTGAATCCAGATATCGTCGATGTTTATCTCCACCTTGTACTACAGACAACCTTACAATCCAAAAGGCAAACATAGCATTAATTCAAGGCAGGGTTGATGCTACAAACCACCTCTAAAAATGTCAAGAATTTATAGTGTCTGTCAGAATTCAGAAACACAAACCACCACTTTGTTCCATTTTCCCACATGGTTTTTATCTGACGTTAGCTAGAAAATAAATGAGAAGTCTCTAAAATATGTTTCTACAGTAGTGAAGTAACAGTGTTACCATAGCAATATTGTGAACTCACTAGTAGAGAGCAGACTTTTGATACCGATTTTGACTTTAGTACCGGAATTTTTTTGTCACCTTTCTTTCTTCCCGGGCACAAAAAAATTCCGGTACTAAAGTCAAAATCGGTATCAAAAGTCTGCTCTCTACTAGTGAGTTCACAATATTGCTATGGTAACACTGTTACTTCACTACTGTAGAAACATATTTTAGAGACTTCTCATTTATTTTCTCCTTCCCGACGGCTCACAACGGCTAGGGAGCTTTTAGTCCCGGTTGGTGATCAAAACCGGGACTAAAAGTCTATCTTTAGTCCCGGTTTTGATAATCAACCGGGACTAAAAGTTTAACCACGGTTTATGGGCAGAACCGGGACTAAACCTTAACTTTTAGCCTGGGTTTGTAGCCTAAACCGGGACTAATGTTTCTCCCTTCCAATTTAAACCTTTTCTTCCCCCCGAGCCCGAGGCCCCGAGCCATTCATGCTGTTCTTGCTTCTGCTCGTGCATGTTCTTGCTTCTTCTCAACTCAAGTGTGGAGCTTGATTAGGTTACTCCTCCAACTTCTTCAATTCTACGGTTGCAAATGTTACTATCTTTATTCTCTCTTGTTTAATCACTAGGATATTTCTATAGTTATTTCTCCAAGAATTTGTATTTTAAGGTCAAAATCACTTGATATTTCTCCAATAATTTATATTTCAAGCTCAAAATCGCTTGATAGTTTGTATATTTGGTTGAAGGAAGATTTATAGTATGCATAGCTCACATTTGTTACTCAAATGTTGTATGTATATATTTGTGATTTTAATTTTAGGAGTTTTATTTTTTGTTTCACTTGTTAAAATACATTATTAGGAATTTAAGTGCTTTACAAATTTGAGTCTAGAGAGTAAAGAGTAGATGACGAATGCTTCCGGGTCGTCGGCCTATCATCGGGTTCAAAAGAGGCTGAGACCAGACCTCCCTCTCATTGAATGCGGCGAGTGCAAGAAAAAGAATGTGCTTGAGTTTCGAGTAAAGGAGGGTCCCAACAAGGGGCGCATCTTCTATAAGTGTCCGGATCGTAATGTGAGTTACTCCATCGCATTTGATGATTATATATAATAAATTATGTATTTTTTTACTAAACTTATGTATTTTTGTCTTAATTTCAGTGGGATGGCAGTGAATGTCCAGGGTAGTACTGGGAAGAAGAGTATGCCAAACACGTGTTTGAAACTCTTGCAGAGGCGGCTGCGGTGGGTGATGAGCTAGCTGATGAGGCACTGAGCCCGCGAATGAAGACCATTGATGTTGAACAGACGAATGATTTGTCTGTTTTAGTTGAGATCGGTCGTGATATGCTTAGGCTGTTGAAGTGTATTTTAGGTTTAATTAGTTTAGTACTAGTTGTGACTGTCTATATTGCAGCGAGGCTTCTATAAATTAATTAATGTCCAGTATTGTGATATATGTTCGTTTGTCTTGTAATGTAGATGAGTCAGCATTGGATGTACAACACTGATCGTCGCTCTAAAGATTTCATTGAGGGCGTGCATATTTTCTTAAATGTGGCCGAGTCAAACAAGCGGGATGGATTCATGTGCTGCCCATATGCTGTATGTAAGAATTTGAAGGAATATTCTTGCTCAAAGATTCTTCATTCTCACTTATTCAAGTCGGGTTTCATGCCAAACTACATCTGCTAGACCAAACACGGAGAAAGAGGCGTTATAATGGAAGAAGACGAAGAAGAACAATGGGACGATGGTGACACTATTGCTGACTATGGTATATTAAACAATGATATTCCAATGGAGGAAACTGAAGAAGAGGTACCAGCACAAGATGATCCCGTTGATGATCTTGATTAGGCTATTTGCGATGCAAAGAGAGAATGCGAAAGTGAAAAGGAGAAGATCAAGTTCGAGCGTATGCTAGAGGATCACAAGAAGTTGCTATACTCAACTTGTGATGCAGGACAGAAAAAATTGGGTAGCACACTAGAGTTGTTGTAATGGAAGGCAAAGAATGGTGTATCCGACAAGGGATTTGGGGAGTTGCTTACAAAAATAAAGAAGATACTTCCAAAAGATAACGAATTACCAACCACTACCTATGAAGCCAAACAGGTTGTCTGCCCTCTGGGATTGGAAATCACAAAGATACATGCATGTCCTAATGATTGCATCCTCTACCGTGGCGAGGAGTACGAGGAGTTGGATTCTTGCCCGGTATGCCATGCATGACGGTATAAGATCAGGCGAGATGACTCTGGTGATGTTGAGGATGAAAGAACCAGAAAGAAAATCCCTACCAAGGTTATGTGGTATGCTCCTATAATACCATGCTTGAAACGTTTGTTCAGAAACAAAGAGCATGCAAAGTTAATGCGGTGGCACAAAGAAGACCGTAAGATAGACAATATGCTGAGACACCCGGCTGATGGGTCTCAATGGAGAGCAATCGATCGAGAGTTCCCAGATTTTGCAAGGGACGCAAGAAACATAAGGTTTGCTTTAAGCATGGATGGTATGAATCCTTTTGGGGAGCAGAATAGTAGTTATAGCACTTGGTCTGTTACACTATGTATCTACAACCTCCCTCCATGGTTATGCATGAAGAGAAATTTCATTATGATGCCCGTGCTAATCCAAGGACCAAGGCAGCCTGGCAATGATATCGATGTGTACCTGAGGCCACTAATTGAAGAACTACTGCTTTTGTGGAACAAACCAGGTATACGTGTTTCGGATGAGCACAAACAGGAGCACTTTGACCTCCGTGCATTGTTGTTCGTAACAATCAATGATTGTCCTGCTCTAAGTAATCTTTCAGGACAGTCGAACAAGGGATATAATGCATGTGTGCACTGTTTCACGGACATTAAAGGTATATTTTTGAAAAAATGTAGAAAGGTTGTCTACCTTGGGCATCGTCGATTCCTGCCTGCGAATCACCCTGTAAGAAAGAAAGGCAAGTATTTTAAAGGTAAGGCGGACCACAAGTTCAAGTCTATCAACCGCACCGGTGAGGACGTACTCGATATGATCAAAGACGTGAAAGTAGTCTTCGGAAAGGGACCTGGCAGTGAACCCGTTCCGAACGACACTAGCGGCCATGCACCTATGTGGAAGAAGAAGTCCATATTTTGGGAGTTACCATATTGGAATGTCCTAAAAGTCCGCAATGCAATTGACGTGATGCACCTAACAAAGAATCTTTGTGTGAACCTGCTTGGCTTCATGGGTGTGTACGGGAAGAGCAAGGACACACCTGAAGCACGAGAGGACCTGCAGCGTTTGAATGAGAAGACAGCTGATGGACGCCAATACTTAGGACCTGCTAGTTACAGTCTTAGCAAAGAAGAGAAGGAGAGCCTATTTGAATGCCTAGACAGCATTAAGGTACCATCCGGATACTCCTCAAATATAAAAGGTATAATAAACGTGCCAGAGAAGAAATTCCAAAACTTAAAGTCTCATGACTGCCACGTGCTCATGACATAATTGCTTCCAGTTGCATTAAGAGGAATTCTACCTCTAAATGTACGTTTAGCCACCGTGAAGCTATGTGCAATCCTCAACTCAATTTCTCAGAAGGCAATCAATCCTCTAGATCTTGCTAAGCTACAGAATGACGTGGTTCAGTGTCATGTCAGCTTCGAGTTGGTTTTCCCTCCATCCTTCTTCAATATCATGACGCACCTCCTAGTTCACCTGGTCAAGGAGATTATTATTCTAGGTCCTATGTTCCTACACAACAAGTTCCCCTTTGAGAGGTTTATGGGAGTCCTAAAGAAATACGTTCACAACCGTGCTCGGCCAGAAGGAAGCATCGCGAAGGGCTACAGAACCGAGGAGGTCATTGAGTTCTGTGTTGACTTTATTCCTGATCTAGACCCAATTGGTGTTCCAGAATCACGACATGAGGGGAGGCTAAGTGGAAAGGGGACACTAGGGAAGAAAACATATATCGGTCAGGGTGACGATTATTTCAATAAAGCACACTACACAGTTCTGCAAAACTCCACCTTGGTCGAGCCATATATGGACAGATACAAGGAATTCCTACTATCACAGTTTCTAGGCAAGTCTGGAGCTTGGATTTCGTGCCATCACATAGAATCTTTTAGCGGTTGGTTACGAAAAGAATATCAGGGTGATGAGAGTATTCCGGAGCAACTGTGTTTGTTGGCTAGGCAACCATCATGCCATATCCTCACATACAAAGGGTACGAGATAAATGGAAATACATTCTACACAGTAGCCCAACATAAAAGGAGCACCAACCAAAATTATGAAGATAAGACAAACACAACAGAAGATTATGAGAAGGATGATCGAATCCCACCCTTCATGGTCAACAAAGACCCAAGCATCCTATTGAACAATGAAGACACCCCATGGCTACGTCGATTATGATCAAGGGACATATATTTGAAAAAAGTTCACTACTGTGATTGTTTAGAGCGAATTTAGCTATTATGTAATAATTGTGAGACATTAGATCCATGAATTTACGTTGAAAAAAATTGAAAATAACTTTTCTGTCAAATACCAATCATTTTATTTATATTTGTTGAGCACTACATTTTTGCATTAATGAATTAATGATTATTATCGTATATTACTATTAATATTTGTAAAGAAATCAAAAAATACAGGTAAAAGATTTTTCTTCTGTGTAGTATGCAGTAAAATAAAGCAGGAACCTTTTTTTTTAATTTTTTTTGTCAACATTTCCATTTACTATTGAATTAGTAAGGTTTATAAGTATTATAAAGTAAGACAAAAAGAAAATGATCCAGTTGGCGGGAGGTGAACAGAAATTTCACTTTTAGTCCCGGTTGTAGACTGCAACCGGGACTAAAGGTGGGCCGAAATTTACAGGCCCGCCAAAAACACACTTTTAGTCCCGGTTCCTACCAAGAACCGGGACTAAAAGTATGAGATTTAGTCCCGGTTCCTGGTTGGAACCGGGACTAAAAGTATGAGCTTTAGTCCCGGTTCCTAGTTGGAGCCGGGACTAAAAGTTTTTGGTCCCGGTTTTGGATCAGATCCGGGACTAAAAGTCCCGACCTATATATTGAACTCGCCTTCAATCTCGATCCATCGGACTTCTTCGATTCACACTCCACAGCCGCCGTTCGCCCTCGACGCCGCCGCCGCCTCTCGGACCGCTCCAACCGACGCCGGCCGCCAGTGCCCCGCCGGCGCGATGCTCACCCGCGCGCGCGCCGCCCTGACCTGCTCGAGCTCGCCACCATCTCGCACGGGATCTCGACGCCTGACCCGCCACCGCCTCGCGCGGGATCTCGACGCCCGGCCCGCCACCGCCGCGCGCCCGACATCCGCCTCCTCGACCGCCGCACGCAGCCTCCGTGGTTCCGGCCGTTGCCGCGGACTGCCCCTCTGCGGGCCTCGACGCCGGCCCCCACGCGATCCGCCGCCGGCCCTCTCTTCTCTACTCACCGCGCCGCGCCCTACATCGCCGAGGTATATACGCTAGTGGTTTTTTTTCATTTAGTTAGTTTGTTTTATTTTTAGCTAGTTAATTAATTTAGTTTAGTTTAGATAGTTTAATTAGTTAATTAGTTAGTAAATTATTTTTAGTTTAGTTTAGGTTAATATATTAGTAATTAATTAGTAAATTAGTTTTAGTTTAGTTTTTCTAGTTAGTTTAGTTATTAGCTTATACTAATTAATTGTATTATTTTTAGTTAGTTCATTAATTTAGTTTAGTTTAGATAGTTTAATTGGTTAATTAGTTAGTAAATTAGTTTTAGTTTAGTTTAGGTTAATATATTAGTAATTAATTAGTAAATTAGTTTTAGTTTAGTTTTTCTAGTTAGTTTAGTTATTAGATTATACTAATTAATTGTATTATTTTTAGTTAGTTTATTAATTTAGTTTAGTTTAGATAGTTTAATTAGTTAATTAGTTAGTTAGATATTATTAATTTAGTTTAGTGTTAGGGCTAGGGCTAGGGTTTAGTGTAAGGGCTTAGGACTACGGTTTACTTAGTGTTAGGGCTAGGGTTTAGGTTTTCTGTCTCTTTTGTTCCACATGCAATATTAATATTAATAATTTTTCTCCTCTAGATGGCCGGAGAAAGAGCCAATATGGAACAAGAAATGATGGACATTATCAACACTGGCAGTCAACACTGGCCGGAGGGAGAAGACAACGGGAGTCAGTACTTAGTGGATGACGGGAATGTGCAGCAAGACAATGTTGCAGATAATACTACTGGCGAGGTATTTATTTATTGCGAACACATGATTACGAAATCATTATATGCGTGGTTACCGATACTTATTAAATATTTGTTTCTTAATTTAATTTTATAGCCATCTGGAACGACGACATCTACGGGCAAGAGCAAAGGAGTCCGGGGCCCGAAGAAGCCATTAGAGGGTCGCTTTGTGATCACAGAGTTCAACACAGATACGGGCGAACCATTAGGACCACATGCAAAGAAATTCGTGAACTATTATGGATACCTCGTAAGGGACAGGATCCCGATCAGTGTACGAGAATGGAAGGCAAAGCCTAGTGCTCCTGATGTCAGCTTTGTTTCTGATGTTGGCAAGAATCTAGTGTGGAATGATATTCTTCAACATTTCACGCTAGAAACGGATAATTATCCAGAGTTCAACAGCGAAGACTTGAAGTTGCCAGTTAGGCGCTGGGCAATGAAGAAGATGGCCACACAGTTTCAGAGTTGGAAGAAAAGTCTCTACAAGACATATGTGAAGGAGAACAAGACACCAGATTTTGACCGAGCCACTGGTCCGATCAAAAAGTGTAGGCCTTATTGGGATGAATTTGTATAGTACAAGTTATCGGAAGAGGGTGAGACACGGGTCAGAAGGAACACTGAGAATGCTCGCAAAAAGGAATACCACCATCACTTGGGATCAGGTGGTTACCTTTCTGCCATTCCCAAGTGGGAAAAATTGAAAGCTGATATTTTAGCCAAGGGGCTCATACCAGAATCAGCTGCATGGCCTGTACGTGCGAAACAATGGTTTTTTGGTCATGGGGGAAGTCTTGACCTGCAGACCGGGAAGGTAGTTAATGGCCAGAAACTTGTAGACGCAGCAGAAAGATTGCAATATATTATGCACGCTAAAGAGAAAGGGGTATTCAGGCCAAAGAGAGAGAAGGACGAACTGACATATGCCATTGGTACCACTGAGCACCCTGACCGAACCAGAGGCTTGGGACCGGGTGTGACGTGGGAACATGGTTTCCCTGAGGACAAAGGTAGCTACAGAAGCGATCGAAGAAGGAAGGAAGGAAGAGGAGGCAGAGCGGATGCGCAAGTTAGAACAATATGTTCTCGAGTCACGTGAAGTGCTACGTCAGTCTCATGAACGTGAGAAACAACTTGAAGCAAGAATGCAAGAGGAAATAGCAAGGCAGTTGGAATTAGCATTGAGTAGACATACATCAGAAGGAGTTAGCCAACCAGAAAATCTTGCAAAAAGCAGTTGTGCTTCTACTGAGGTGCCAAATCAGCAAGATGACGGAGCGTTGCGCTTCCCCATGGATGATATCATTAATCCACTTACACCGTGTGAGCTGCACATTGCACAGGGGAACTCCATAGTCATGGTTGCTACCGGTATTGTAAACCCGGTAGACCCGACCAAGACACCCACTATCCATGGGAGAAGAATATCACCTGGATATGCTAGCGTCTCGGTGGATAGAGTTACCAAAGGTTTTGGTAATGTGCCTCTTGAAATTGAAGGAGGTGATGGGGAGAAGACACTAGGAGAAGCTGAGAAGACATTCATTGTATGGCGCAAGCGATACATTATTATTCCAGGGGCACAACCGCCGCCTCATCTTGAAGAACAGAAGCAAAGGCCAAGTCCAATAATCCATTTCCCAGACCATCAGAGTGCTCTGGGCTGCGAGTACGAAGATGTGTTTACACCAGGCAGGGCGCCATCACCTCCACCAGTAGCAAAGCCGTCATCGCCGCCATGACTTCCAACACCTCCCCCACCTACCAAGCCATCTACTAAGAGGCCTCCACCGCAGGTGGTGCAACCAACCCCGTCCGCAAAGAAGAAAGCCACCAGGCAAACAAAGCAACCCATTCCTCAGAAACTGCCTGGTGAAAAGACTAAAGAGGAGTTAGATATTGCGGTGAAAAAACAAGTCGCAGATTTTTTCACAAGAAAACCAAAGGAGACAGAAGAGATGAAGAAAAAGAAAGCGCAACCGTACTACTATCTACCTCGCGATGCTTTAAGGCAGAAAAGGATGGAGCACGAGAAGAAGTTGAGAGAAGCTAAACAGCCCCTGTCACTATCGGACTATGACCGCTCTCTCATGAAGTCTATTGACAAACAGAAGAAGGCAGGGAAAGATGTTCCGCAACTCGGCAAACAAGACAAGCAAGCAATCCCCCCGCTAATTGTTAGTGATCAGATACCGAATCAATATGGCTCATTTATGGACCGCATCCAGGTACCTAGTGAGGTCAATTTGAACGAGTTTGAAGCTTTCATGGTGGAAACTGGTATGAACCTTGCCCAAATGGTTGGATGGGAGCAAGTGGAGAAAGCGCAAGTAGTTGACGAGTGGAGGAAATATCAACATGGTCGGAGTCTATGGAATTCAAAAACCCTCAGTCAACTAGGTACGCAAATGTACTTGCTAAACAAGTGGTACCTTGGGGGCATGTACACGAGGTGAGTCTTGGATTTCTGTCCGACTTAGAAACCAACATTGGTTCCGTGGCGATGATATTATGTTTGTTGATTTTGCTGAATTACACCAACTATGCCACATGGACTCCCTCGACAAAACAATAATGAGCTGCTATTGTCTGTAAGTGTACTTTCTTTCTGCAATTCAAATCTTTCTCTCTCTATATATATATCCTTACTCTCTCTCTCTCTCTATATATATATGCAGTTATAAGATGCAAATGTGCAAACAGAGAGGGTCTAATGAAGTTGGTTTCATTGATCCACATATTGTATTCAAACACCCTACACCCAACCCAACATGGAAAGAAGACACAAAAAAGAATCTCATGAAGTTCTTAGCAAAGCAACGCGGCAAGAAACATATACTCTTCCCCTACAACTTTAACGATCATTGGATATTGATCGTTAAAGTTGTAGGGGAAGAGTATATGTTTCTTGCCGCGTTGCTTTGCTAAGAACTTCATGAGATCGTCATCGATCTTCAACAAAGCCACATGGAGATCTTAGATTCTATGAGAAAGAGCCTGGACCAAATCCAAGATATGATAGATATTTTTCAGAGGTAATTTATTTCTCCTTACCTTCTTTAATTGCAGTGTTTGGAAAATATTCACATTGATCATTGGATATTTTTATTTTGATTGGCAGTGTTTGGAAAAGATTGATTGAGAAATACGCCCTCAAACATTGCAAAGCACCACTGACTATAATCTCACACATGGTAAGTATATATACTTAGAGGCCATTCATGTTATATATGTATCTATATATATGTATTGTCCGGATCGGATGACAATCTTTTTTGTCTTGTAAAGTGGGTTCTGCGGCAATAACCCGGAAATAACACTTGTGGATACTATGTCTGCGAGTTCATGAGGGTGTACTCAGTCAGAACTGACCGGGAGAAGCTAAAAGTACGTTAAATCGATCTCATATTAACTTACACAAATGTATATATATATATATATATAATCATATATATTAATACCTTTCCCTTTAACTCTGTTTGAAGACTGATTATTTAAAGAAAAAGGTCCTAGTAAAAGACGAGCTCAAGGCAATTCAAGAGACCATAGCAGGGTTTCTTAATGATCAAGTTTTGAATTCCTCCGGAGAATTTTACAATGACCCTAATGAATCTTGGAAGCCGGGCAACGGTGGTGATGAAGATGACTGAAGGGCATATATATATGTTGGAGTGAAAACTTTTGGAGAGAAAAACATTTGGAGTGAAAAAAGTGTTCAACTCTCTAGTATATATGTATATGTATATATATATATATATATGTATATATATATATATATATATATATATATATATATATATATAGTTTGTAATATATATATGTCTTATGTCGTATTGTGCCCTTTGTCAAAACCGATACACACATATAATATATATACATATATATATTTTACATATATATATATGTAATATGTGTGTGTATAGATAATTTTAAATCGAAACCATAATTAAAAAACAAAACGAATAATGAACTGAAAAAACACGAAAAACAAAAAAAGGAAGGCTTTAGTCCCGGTTGTTGATACAAACCGGGACTAAAAGTTTCCACAGACCCAAGGATACGTGGTCTGGGCTGCAGACCTTTTAGTCCCGGTTTGTGACTAAAGGTCCACTTTTAATCCCGGTTCTGGACCCGAGACTAAAAGGGGTGACATTTACTCCCGGAAACTTGTTCCCGGTTGGGAAACCGGGGCTAAAGGGGTTTTCCAACCGGAAATAAAGGCCATTTCTGTACCAGTGACTAGAGACATCAAAATTAGCATTGAGGCGAGGAGGCCAAAATGAAGGACGCCTTAGCCTGTCCCGTCCATCCCGGGCATCCGATAACAGGGCAGTGGCCCGGCGAGGCGACAACGAAGCCAACATTGGCTGGGTAGAAGCCGTAGGCAAGGAGGAGAGCGACGCGAGTGTGATGGCGCCGGGTATATGGTACTAGATAATAATCCTCTCCGGCCGGTAGCGTCCCACACACACACACACGAGAACTTCCTATAAGTACCTGGTCGCCCTGTTCCAATTCCAACACACGAGAACTTGCTGGCACACTACACACTCCAGTGCCTTGATCCATATGGTGATGGTGTGCTTCCTAGCTTCTCTCCTCCTCGCCTCTGCCCTGCTGGCGGTAATAATAACGAACAATCCTGTTAACATCCTTCTGTGAAGAAATTGAATGGGGGCAATTTGTCTCTGTATAGTGAACTAACGGAGAGTTATGATTTCTGGCCACGCGCAAGCATTCAGGTTGCACAGCAGAGCAATTCAGCAGCAGCTCGGTCGGAAGCCGAGGAGTTCTGGGCCACCGTCCTGCCGGACTATCCACTCCCGGACGCGCTCCTCTGGTACCTCAGGCCCGGTCAGTCTTTCTTCCTGTCTTCATCTCTATTAGGCCTTGTTTTGGATTCTCATGCATCCACCTCACTCTATGCGTATTAAGGACTTGTTTGGATTGCCATGTGTTGACCTCAGTTCATGTGTACTCCCTCTATATAGGAAAATGATCTCGTTTACAACAGCGACATAGTCTTCAAAACATAACTTTGACTTTATATTTTTATAAAACTATTTATTAAAAAGTAATATATGTATACTTTTATAAAAATATATTTGAAGGCAAATCTATTTATATATGTTTTATATATCCGAACTCATCAATTTAAAAGTTATTCATAATTTATGTTCCCAATGTTTGATCAAGACCTTTTTTCCAAAACGACATCCTTTTCTTATACGGAGGGAGTATTAAATTGGTTTGGTGTGAAATTTAAACTAAATTCTACACCAAACTAATTCAACATACATGGATTGAGATAGGGCCGGTCTGATATAAACTTAACAGCACACGTCACCTTAGGAGAACAAATGAAAGCCTACTAAATGGCGGTATCCTAAAATTATGAAAGTTTAAACATAAGCTCTCAAGACCTTACGGTAGCAACCCGTCAAACTTAATCTCAAAACGCCAAGTTTTGAATACCGAACTAATCTGGTATTGACAATGGACCTGTTCGGTATAAACGCGAGCTGAAGCAGGAATTTTCCAAGAAAAATTCCTAGATGATTAAAATCAACTCCAAATTTGATGAAACTTGGTGGAGGGCGTCTCTAGCTTAATATAAAGGTAATTCCAAAAATAACTACCCCCTAGAGATCTCAGATCTAAACCCAATCACAAAATCCATCTCCAACAATTGAGTTTTCTCCAAGAGGGGGAAAATCCGATCTTCATGCTCACGAGGATGCTGCCAAATCTGTTTGGCAGTGTTGCTCAGACATCCTAGCATGAATCCATCCAAGCAAAACACCCTCAAACACAATGGATGAAGAATTCCATCATAAGCACAAGAGAGGGACACTGGGAGAAGATAAACAGCATAGCACCATTAAATTATGAGAAAATCTCAGGAAAACGTGCATGCACCAGGATTTGATTGAACCCTGATGGCTAGGGTCTCACTGAACAGCTCTACTATTGGATCATAGGCCCATTCACATATATAATAAGTACAATACTATATGAGGTTCAAAATCAGTTTAGGTCGGCACATGTGCACCATCAAATTTGTTTATGTAGTGTTTCAGTGGGCCAAAGAAATTTATTTGAACTTTATAATATTTCAATCATTTTTATCTCTCTGTGTGTGTGTGTGTGTAAGCTTTATTTGATCACGTTGAATATGTGTACTTACATTCTTATGGTTGTCTGGTCTATTGCATGGTGCAGACACCAACTCTGAAAGCATAGCCGAGGGCACAAGTGCAGGAGATGACACAAGTGGTAGTGACACCACTGACATCAACCAACGACTCTCCCGGCAATGGCCTTATTATTACTCTGCCTATGGCAAGAAGGGACCTTCATCACACAAGCCTGCCGCTGATGACATCGTAGAACGACTCTCCCGTCAATGGCCTTATTATTTCTCTACCTACAGCAACAAGGGAACTTTGCCACCCAAGCCTGCAGCTGATGAAACCACATAACGACTATCCCGACAGTGGCCTTATTATTACTCTACCTACAGCAACAAGAGACCTTCATCACACAAGCCTGACATCACAGAACGACTCTCACGGCAATGGCCTTACCATTACTCTACCTATAGCAACAACAAGCGATCTCCATCAACGCATAAACACGCCATTATTAGGATTTTCAGTGATGACAAGAAGAGCCATTCGCATATGCCGGCTCAAGGTGATGAGGGAGCTAAGAAGATGAACAACAGTGCAGTGTTCTTCCATGCATGAGGAGGCGGTGCAAGTTGGCCGAAGCCTGCCTTTCTACTTCCCAGCGGCAAGGAGAGCCCCACTGGGGATGCTGCCACGCAGGGGCGAAGCCAGGAAATATGGTCATTGGGGTCGGTACTTAAAATTAACTTATACTCCTCCGTCTTAAAATAAGTGTCGTTTTAAAATTTTGACTATCTTCTTTTGATCATTCGTCTTATTTAAAAATTTTGTAAAAAAATTAATTATTGTATTATAAAATGATTCATTATTAGAAGTAATTTAATCTTGATTTGTTTATTTTTATATTTTTATAATTTTTTGAATAAGACGAATGGTCAAATATCGATTTTAGAATATAAAATGACACTTATTTTGGGACAGATGGAGTATGCTTATTGAATTTTTTACCATTTCTCTTCATCAATATAGTGTGATGCTAAAATATTTAATGTCATAAAACTCTCATAAACATCTATTGAAATTGGTCTAATACTATTTACTATAAATTTAGTTCAATTTTAGCTTAATTAACCAGCAAGGATGCCATAATTACATTCTTCCATGAATAGAGGATGTACTTGACATCTTGCCGGAATGAAACACCATGTTATTGGCTTTCTTGCCTGTGCTGCTACCTATACAATACTATCTCCTAAAATTCACGTAACGTACGTTCCACAAGAAGAGGAAGATGTGGGCCATTCAATGGACTGATGGGCTGCTAATTTTTTTTGTTGGAGTCGGATATAAACTTTACCGGTGTCCAACATAGAAAAAAATCGCTCTCTATAGGCCTGACCAGAAAATCATCGGTGTCGCCTGACCCCGACGCCTTCACGTAGCTTCGCCCCTGCTGCCACGCAATGCCGCAGACTCCATCCCATTCTCCACGTCAGCGCTGCCGCGCATCCTCGCCTTGCTCGGAGTCGTGGCGGGCTCGCCACAGGCTGCTGACGTGGAGAGGACGCTGAGCATGTGCGAGGCGCCGTCTCCCGCTGGGGAGCCCAAGTTCTGTGCCACGTCGCTGGAGGCCCTGCTAGAGGGGGCCATGACTGTAGAAATTGGTGAAACGAGTTGCCCGATCCTTGGGTCTCGTCTGCATGTTATATGGGCACGGGAAACGCCCCCGGCGTGGCGTACTAGTCATGGAGACATCCAAACCGTATTACAAGAGGAGAGTTATCCTATACAACTTGATATACAAGACATAAGAGTACATGCTGTATACGAGTAATACACGGTTGAATATCTCAACTAACTACATCATCTAACACCCCCCTCCCCGCCCCCCCTCAATCTCAGCCACTCTGAAGGTTGAGATTGATCTGAAATTGTCGCAACTTGGCTACACTCACTGGTTTTGTGAAGCCATCCGCAACTTGATCACCAGAACTGATGAATCGGATGTCAAGTAATTTCTGCGCCACTTGTTCACGAACAAAATGGTAGTCGATCTCAGTGTGTTTTCTACGTGCCTGAAAGACTGGGTTGGCAGATAAATATGTTTTGTACGTGCCTGAAAGACCGGGTTGGCAGATAAATATTTGGCACCCAGATTATCACACCACAACCGAGCTGCAGGGGGATGTTGTATACCGAGTTCTGTCAACAATTTCCGTACCCACATCATTTCAGAAGTCGCATTGGCCAGAGCCTTATATTCTGCCTCCGTGCTAGAGCGAGATACTGTGGCCTGTTTGCGAGCAGTCCATGAGATCAAATTGTTTCCTAAGAATACTGCAAACCCACCAGTCAAACGACGATCATCCACACATCCTGCCCAGTCGGCATCTGAAAAGGCACTCACTATGAACGATGGCGACCTCTGTATCTTGAGCCCAAGGCTTCGAGTTCCAGTAACATACCGCAGGATCCTTTTGACGGCGCTCCAATGAACTGTACTAGGCGAATGAAGGAACTGACAGACCTTGTTTACCGCAAAAGAGAGATCTGGCCGAGCAAGAGTAAGGTACTGCAGAGCCCCGACCATGCTCCTGTATTTTGTAGCATCTTCCGGCCCCAGCTTATCACCTTCAGGTATACTCAATTTTTCCGAAGTCGACAGAGGAGTATCGACCGGCTTACACTTCTGCATCCCTGACCTTGCAAGAATATCAGCCACATACCTCTGTTGGGAGAGCAACAGGCCATCCTTTAAACGTGTCACCTCTATGCCAAGGAAGTAATGCAGATCCCCGAGATCTTTTAGAGCAAAGTCACGCTGCAACGCAGTTAGCATATTGGCAGTAGCTGTTTGGCAAGAACTGGCGACAATAATGTCATCAACATAGACCAAGACAAATACAGTGACTCCTTGCTTATGATAGTAAAACAACGAAGTATCGGCTTTGGAAGGCACAAATCCTAGAGTAATTAATTTGTTGCAGAGTCGAGCATACCAGGCCCGTGGCGCTTGCTTCAAGCCATAGAGAGCCTTATCCAATTTACAGACATAGCTTGGATGGGTCTTGTTGACATACCCAGGTGGCTGAAGCATATAGACCTCTTCTTCTAACACACCATGAAGAAAGACGTTCTTGACATCGAGCTGACGAAGTGACTAACCCTTTGGTACTGCAATAGAAAGAACAAGACGAATGGTGGCAGGCTTGATGACAGGACTAAAGGTGTCCTCGTAGTCAATACCATACCGTTGTTTCTAGCCTTTTGCAACGAGACGAGCTTTATATCTTGTAAACCCACTTGCAACCAATAATATTTTTGTCCTTTGGGCGAGGTACTAGATGCCAGGTCTTGTTACTGAGGAAGGCTTGATATTCATCATTCATAGCCGCCACCCAATGTTTGTTCCCAAGAGCTTCAGCAAGAGTGGCCGGTTCATCACAAGAAGTAGAAGCAAGATTGCACCAGCGAACTGTACCATCAGTGTAAACGCGTGGCTTGCTCACCCCATGCTGGTGTTATGAACGACGTATAGGAATATGAAGTAAAGAATCAAGCCACAGAGGAGACACACGATTTAACGTGGAAAACCCCTCAGATGTGAAGGGAAAAAACCACGGGCACCAGCCAGCAACAATCTCACTATCTCAAGAGTTTTGGGTTACACGCCTATGGCGGCTTACAAGAGAATCAAGTCTCCACGAAACCCTAGCAAGGGTGTATATACCGTACCATACCAAGCCTCCGGCGACGGGCCTCCGCTTCGCTCCGTCAGAAGCCCGGCCTATATCCTGGAGTGAATTTGGAACAACTCCAACAAACTCCACCTTGAGACAAATTCATCTTGTATCATAAATCAACCCTTCATCCTGAACATAACAAAGATAGAAAAAACCACTGGTGCCAACAATAGTCTCTTGGACTATCCAATTAAACCAACTAAGTTTGAGCACAGCTCAAACTTAGCAACAGGAACAGGCTTTGTCATCATATCAGCAGTATTATCATGAGTACTAATCTTGCATACCTTCAGCTTACCTTCTTCAATCACATCACGCACAAAATGATACTTGATATCTATGTGCTTAGTTCTCTCATGGAACATCTGATCTTTAGTGAGGTAAATTGCACTTTGACTGTCACAGTGCAAACTTATGCAAGATTCAACTCCACAAAGCTCAGCATACAAACCTTTCAGCCAAATTAATTCTTTGCACGCTTCACAAATAGCCATATATTCTGCTTCAGTAGTAGACAAAGCAACAACTGACTGTAAAGTAGCCCTCCAACTCACAGCACAACTGCCAACAGTAAACACATAACCTGTAAGTGATCTTCGCCTGTCTAGATCAGCAGCATAATCAGAATCCACATAGCCAATAAGACCCTTATCAGTTCTTCCAAACTTTAAACAGGAATCTACTGTGCCTCTGAGGTACCTGAAAATCCACTGAACTGCCCTCCAATGTTCTTTGCCAGGATTAGACATATATCTACTAACAAGACTCATAGCATATGACAAATCTGGACGAGAGCAAACCATGGCATACATCAAAGACCCAACAGCACTAGAATAAGGAACCCTTGACATGTATTCAATCTCTGCATCTGTACTAGGACACTGAGCAGCTGACAACTTAAAGTGAGGTGCAATAGGGGTACTAACAGCCTTAGCATTTTGCATGTTGAAACGCTGAAGAACTTTCTTGATATAATTTTGTTGACAAAGAAATAGCAAACCAGATTTTCTGTCTCTACTAATTTCCATACCAAGAATTTTCTTAGCACTACCAAGATCTTTCATATCAAAACCACTACTCAATAGCTTCTTTAACTTAGTGATTTCAATCTTACTCTTGGCAGCAATCAGCATATCATCAACATATAACAGTAAATATATAGGTGATCCATTAACATGCTTGATGTAAACACAGCTATCATACTTAGATCTTTTAAAACTGTGTGCTAACATAAATGAATCAAACCTCTTGTTCCACTGACGAGGGGACTGTTTCAAACCATACAAGGATCTCTTCAACTTGCACACATATTTTTCCTTGCCAGGCACTATGAACCCTTCTGGTTGGTCCATGTATATGTCCTCCTCAAGCTCTCCATGCAAAAACGCAGTCTTCACATCTAACTGCTCAAGCTCAAGATCATGTGAAGCAACAATACTAAGGAAAGTACGAATTGAACTGTGTTTTACCACTGGAGAGAACACATCATTGTAGTCAACACCCGGAATTTGACTGTAGCCTTTAGCAACTAACCTTGCCTTATACTTTGGAGGCTCGCTTGGAGATAAACCCTCCTTTCTCTTGAAGATCCATTTGCAGCTGATGGTCTTCTTATTCTTAGGCAAAGGTACAATCTCCCATGTACTGTTCTTCTCAAGAGACTGCATCTCCTCATGCATAGCAGAAATCCAATTCTCAGTATCACCACAACGAATAGCTTCTTTATAGGTTGCTGGCTCATGAACATTCTCCACCTGTTCAGCACAACTCAAAGCATAGTAAGACAAATTACACTCTTCAATAAGACGCTTAGGAGGTGCAATTGTCCTTTTTGACTTGCGTTGAGCAATAGGTAAATTCTCCTCTAACTGCAAAATAGGAGGAGTTTGCTGAACATCATCATGAGCATCATCCTCAGTAACATAATTATCATGGTCACCATGCTCATCAACAGGCTCCACCTGCACACCTGTATCATCATCAACATGCTCCACCTGCATGCGCATACGCTGCAGCTCTTTTTCTGGAACATGATCTGAGGGCAAACTGTCAGTAAACATCACAGATTCATTGAAAACAACACTCCTGCTCATAAAAGTCTTTCCTGTTTCAGGATTCCACAATTTATAGCCTTTGACTCCCGAACTATAACCAAGGAAAAGACACTTAACAGCTCTAGGCTCTAATTTTCCATTATCAACATGAGCATAAGCAGTGCATCCAAAAACTTTCAACTGTGAATAATCAGCAGGCGTACCAGACCATACCTCAATGGGAGTTCTTTTATTTAGTGGAATAGAAGGCGACCTGTTTATCAAGTAACAGGCAGTATTAGCAGCTTCAGCCCAAAAATGCTTGCTCATCCTGGCATTAGACAGCATGCAACGGGCCTTGGACATGATGGTTCTGTTCATGCGTTCGGCCACACCATTCTGTTGTGGAGTATGGGGTATGGTGTGATGCCTAACAATGCCTTCCGATCTGCAATAATCATTAAATTCACGCGAACAAAATTCTCCACCATTGTCAGTACGAAGCAATTTTACCTTCCTTCCAGTTTGCCTTTCTATCATTACTTTCCAGTCCTTAAAAGCAGCAAAAGTATCATCTTTCTGTTTCAGAAAATAAGGCCAAACCCTTCTAGAGTAATCATCAATAATTGTAAGCATGTAACGAGCACCACCAAGTGAGGACTTACGGGAAGGACCCCATAAATCAGCATGAACATAATCAAGAGTACCTTTAGTGGTGTAAACAGAAGTGTTGAAATGTACCCTTTTATGCTTACCGAAAATACAATGCTCACAAAACTTTATTTTACTCGAAGTGCAGCCATCCAGCAGGTTTCTCTTCATCAATTCTGCCATACCATGGTGACTCATATGTCCCAAACGCATATGCCAAAGGTTAGTTTTACTAGGTTCATCATTAGTAACAGCAGCAACAGCGGAATCAGAACCAGGTAAAGTACACCCTCTAAGGACATATAACTTTGCAGAATTAAGATCACCTTTCAAGCAAACAAGAGAACCTTTTGATACCTTCAGAATGCCATCTGAACCGGAATAATTGTAACCTTCTGCATCAAGCGTGCTCAATGAAATAAGATTTCTAGACATCCCTGGTATATACCTGACGTTTTTCAGCGTGCGTGTCATGCCATCATCAGTCTTGATCTCAACTGATCCAATCCCCACAATGTCACACGGGTTATCATCTCCCATCCGCACAACATCCCCTTTCTGCACAGGCTTATACGAGCTAAACCAATTTCTGTTAGTGCAAATATGAAATGAACATGCGGAATCGAGAATCCATTCATCATGACCAGCAACACAACCAGCAAATACTACCAAACAATCTCCAGAATCATCATCAGACGCAGCAGCAGCAACAGAGACCTTACCAGCCGACTTTTGTTTCCTCTTCTCCTTATTCTGTACTTTTCTGCAATCCTCAACATTATGATTTGTCAGCTTACAATAAACACAGAATTTTTTATTACCATGCGGCTTGGACTTTGAACGGCCTCTTCTTTCGTAGTTCTTTCTACCATCATTGCCATCATTGGAGGATCTGTTTTCAGTTCTGCCTCTCACATGCAAAGCATCGCCCTTGGAGGACGACATCCCGTCATTCTGCACCATGCCTCTCATCTTCTCCCTAGACTGGAGAGCCTCATAAACTTCCTTTAAGGTTAGTTCATCACGGCTCAAAAGTATGGTGTCACGAAAATTTGCATACGAATTTGGCAAAGAACATAGCAGTAAAAGACCTAAGTCCTCATCATCATACTTCACCTCCATCGACACTAGGTCGGCGACGATCTTCTTGAATTCAGCGATGTGGCTCATTACTGAATCCTCCTCCTTCATCTTCAGGGTGAACAGCTTCATCTTCATCTGCATCTTACTGGTTAGATCCTTGGACATACAGATCGATTCTAGTTTCAGCCATAGTTCTGCAGCAGTTTTCTCTTTCAGACACTCCTGCAAAATATCATTATGAAGATGCAACTGAATTAGGGCGAGCGCCTTTTGATCCTTGCGGATCTCTTCTGGAGTCCACTCGGCCTTCCTCTTTCCGAAACTATCCAGCGCCTCATCATAGTCATGAGTCTGCGCCAAAATCCCTCGCATCTTGACTTGCCATAGCGAGAACCGCGTGTCGTAGTTCAGCAGCGGAAGATCGAACTTCATCGACGTCGTCATGAACCCTAACAGCAACCAAAGCTCCGATACCACTTGTTATGAACGACGTATAGGAATATGAAGTAAAGAATCAAGCCACAGAGGAGACACACGATTTAACGTGGAAAACCCCTCAGATGTGAAGGGGAAAAACCACGGGCACCAGCCAGCAACAATCTCACTATCTCAAGAGTTTTGGGTTACACGCCTATGGCGGCTTACAAGAGAATCAAGTCTCCACGAAACCCTAGCAAGGGTGTATATACCGTACCGTACCAAGCCTCCGGCGACGGGCCTCCGCTTCGCTCCGTCAGAAGCCCGGTCTATATCCTGGAGTGAATTTGGAACAACTCCAACAAACTCCACCTTGAGACAAATTCATCTTGTATCATAAATCAACCCTTCATCCTGAACATAACAAAGATAGAAAAAACCACTGGTGCCAACAATAGTCTCTTGGACTATCCAATTAAACCAACTAAGCTTGAGCACAGCTCAAACTTAGCAACAGGAACAGGCTTTGTCATCATATCAGCAGGATTATCATGAGTACTAATCTTGCATACCTTCAGCTTACCTTCTTCAATCACATCACGCACAAAATGATACTTGATATCTATGTGCTTAGTTCTCTCATGGAACATCTGATCTTTAGTGAGGTAAATTGCACTTTGACTGTCACAGTGCAAACTTATGCAAGCCTCCGGCGACGGGCCTCCGCTTCGCTCCGTCAGAAGCCCGGCCTATATCCTGGAGTGAATTTGGAACAACTCCAACAGCTGGGATCGTGTAGTAGGCCGAGACACAGGAGCTGGTGCTGGAGCCTCAGAAGCAGGAAGCGCATGTTCACCGGTGCCCGCACCGGATCCAGAGAGGGGCGTAGAAGATCTCGCCGCTGGACTGTCCTCCCGAGACAGATCAGGCTGCGGCGCGCTTGGGTGCGTGTGGGCCTCGGAGTCGTCCAGAGAAGCCGCAGACGATCCCTCCTCTGATGTCGGGGCAGGCACGGTCGGCGCGTCAGGGTGCAGCGATGGCAGGGAGATCGGATCCAGCCGCGATCCCGATGTAGCTGCGTCATCAGAAGCAGGTGAATCAGCTTCGGTCATCGCGCCGGCGTCGTCGTTTTCTTCCTGCACGCAATAACGTGCAGCATGCACCGTTCCTGCACCGCTGCTCGCAGAATTTTCGCCGTTTGACACCGAATTTGTTCCTGCATGATCATGAATGCAAGGAGAGCTCACCATATTAGTTGGGTCAGGAGATAGAGAACATTGATCATGAACTATTGCACTCCCAAAACTAGTTGGACAGCCGAGCAAGGAAGACGGCAGGAGAGAAATCTTGGCACGAAGCCGTGCTCCCGCGTTAGGATGTAGAGAGGCGAAGGGAAAGACGTGTTCGTCAAACACGTACGACATCTCTGGAAATATACACACGTCCTTCTGCAGGGTCTAGACACTTGAATCCCTTGTGCATATTGCTATAGCCTAAGAACACACACCTTTTGGATCGGAACTGAAGCTTGCGTGAGTTGTATGGCTGCAGGTTAGGCCATACAGCACACCAGAAGGTAGGAAGGAAGCTATAATCTGGACTCGTCCCATAGATGCGTTGGAAGGTAGGCGATTGATGATAAAAACAGTAGTAAGAAACGCCTCATCCCAAAACTTGAGAGGAACAGAAGTGTGGGAGAGTAATGAGAGCGCTATCTGTACAATATGCCGATGCTTATGTTCGACCGACCCGTTTTGTTGGTGTGTGTGAGGGCAAGAGACTTGGTGTGTGAAGCCAACACGTTTGAAGAACGAATTGAGGGTTTGATACTCCCCACCCCAATCGGTTTGCATAGCTCATATTTTCCTAGAGAATTGACGCTCTACTAGGTTTTGGAAGTCACGAAAACACTGAAACACCTCTGATTTATGTTGAAGAAGATAGATCCACGTGTACTTGCTATAATCATCTATGAAGCCCACATAGTAATCATGCCGGCCTACTGATGTAGGCCCGGTCCCCACACATCAGAAAAAATAAGATCAAGAGGTTGAGAGGAAACACTAGTAGAATGATCATAAGGCAACTGATGACTCTTGCCTTGTTGGCAGGCATCACACACTTTATTCATATTCGAATCTCTAACACAAGGAAGTTTATGACAACTAACAATTTGCTGAACTACTGTAGTAGAAGCATGACCTAATCTAGAATGCTAAAGCGAGCTAGACGGCTTGATAGCTCCAAACGCCTGTTTATTCAAGGACTCCAAAGGATAAAGACCCCCTTCACATCTGCCCCTGTGAAGAATTTTCTGCATCGCCTGTTCCTTGACAAAAAAATGATTGGGATGAAATTCAAGGAACACATTATTATCGCGAGAGAAACGATTTAAAGAAACAAGACTCTTGCGAGTTTGGGGAACATGGAGGATATTGTGAAGATGAAACTTGGTAGTAGGAGAGTGCAAAGTACTATGACCAATGAAATCAATCTCCATACCTGTTCCATTGGCGGCGTGGACTTGATCATTGCCGGAATACCTATCCCGGACGGTCAGCTTCTCCAAATCTCCGGTAATGTGATCTGTAGCGCCTGTGTCCATCTACCAATTGGTGTTGACACCATAGTTGCTAGTTGCTGAAGAAGCCGTCTTCTGTGGTGGTCTAGTAAATGACGCATCAAAGTGTTTGAAGCATGGAAGAACAGTATGTCCCTCTTTGCCACAAAGTTGACATATCACACCGAACTATGTGCCACCCTGTGGACGAGAGCCAGACCGTCCACCTCGCTGTCCGCGCCCAAAGCCGCCACGTCCTCCATTACCTCCACGGCCTCCACCTCAGGAGTTGTTGTTGTTCCCATTGCCACGGCCTCCTTTGGCCACTAGATTAGCAGAGGACTGCTGTCCTCCACTATGGATCTCAATACGTTGCTCGAAGGAGACCAGTGGGGTGTAGAGATCTCCCACGGTGATGGGTTCCACACGTGCTGCAACAGCTGAGACGACCGGATTGTACTCAAGATCCAACCCGGTTAAGATATAGGACACAAGTTCTTCATCTTCCAACTTGCGCCCAGCAGCAGCCATATCATCCGCAAGGGACTTCATCTTCGAAAAATATTCAGTGATTGAGGATGCACCTTTGGAGGCAGTCGCCAAAGCCATCCTGGTGCTGATGATCCTCGCTCTCGACTGAGATGCAAACATTGCCTCAATAGCCGACCATGTTGCAGATGCACTGGTGGCCGAGGTAACATGGCCAAGCATCTCCTTGGCGAGATTCGTCAGCAAGTAGCTCAGAACTTGCTAACTTGATGATCCTTCGCGATCCACTTCTCGAATTCAGGATTGATGACCTGCGGCTCCTTCTGGTCATCACTTTTCCCCGGAAGAAACTTCTCAAGTGGAGTTGCATCCGGATGGATGAATTGATCGACGGAGGCTCCACGCAACGCAGAGAGAATCTGAGCCTTCCACCCTTGGTAGTTGTTGCGGGTTAGCTTCTCGGTCACCGGGAAGAAACCGAGAGCCATGGCAGCAGAAGCTGCGGAGGATGATGGGAGCGCCATGTCTAAGTTCCGTGAGGAAGATAGCTCTGAATACCATGTAGAAATTGGTGAAACGAGTTACCCAATCCTCGGGTCTGGTTTCCATGTTATATGGGCACGGGAAACGCCCCCGGCGTGGCGTACAAGTCATGGAGACATCCAAACCGTATTACAAGAGGAGTTATCCTATACAACTTGATCTACAAGACATAAGAGTACATGTTGTATACGAGTAATACACGGTTGAATATCTCAACTAACTACATCATCTAACAATGGCGACACTTGGAGCCCAGGGCATCCATCCAGTGACGTCAACGCTTCCTCGCTCTGGGGCACCCTGGCAACCCTATACCATCTGTGCCGTGCGCTCGAAGATAGGGTCCTGGTTTGTTTCGTACCACGACGTGGTGTACCCGTACACTGTGTACAGGTGCCACGACACGGGCTCAGCTAGGCTGTACACGGTGGAGATGGAGGGTGCCGTGGCGGCGGCGTTGCTGACGTGGCCGTTGTTTGCCACATGGATACGTCCCAGTGGGACCCCTAGCACCTCTCCTTCAAGCTCCTCGGCACCAAGCCTGGTGGGCCACCGGTCTGCCACGTCATGCCATATGGGCACATAGTGTGGGCCAGGAATGGTGGTGGAGGCGACCACTCGTCCTAAGGAGCTACTGTTACTTGGTCATTGTGAGTTGTATATGCCATGGCTCTTCTCTACTCTCTATATCTCTGAAGTACCGGAGCAGAGCAGCATATGTAATAAAAGATGGCATATATTCTTGTATCTGCTACCAACAGTTGTTGGTGCAACTCTGTACTCTGTATTGTTACAAAATGAATGTATGATTGTTCCGTGGCATGTGAATATCTAATGTACTTGAATGTTCCACCACCCGATGTAGTGCTATGCTTCAATATAATGTACAAATTTAAGGACGAATAACAGGAGAATTGGTTTGCATTTATAACATGATCCAATTGTGCTCCGCTAGAACATTTGAGCACATGAAAATACCAAACAAGAGAACACCCAAATACAGTGGATTTAACAATGAAGAAAAGGAAGCACAAGTGCATTGGATAGAGGTGGAAGGGCCACTGGATGGTCTAATGATGCTTAGCTATATGGCCAACCGGACCATCCAGTAGAGGCTGGAACTTTTGTTCCCTTATCTAAAAAAATGTGTACTGGTTAATTGTTCGCCCTGGGATATTTATACTCATTTGGATGGCCATTTGAAGTGTACTAAAACAAGGTGAAGCTAGGCTTGTATCCACACATATTCAAGTGATCCAACTGTAAACGTGGACATGTTCACAAAAAAAAAAAAAAAAAAAAAAAAAAAAAAAAAAAAAAATCCCTGTAAATGTGAATAAGAGAATATGAGGGCACTCCTGCTAGGTTAGCCCTTACACATTATTTCTTTATGCTTTTGCCTGGAGTCTAAGTGGGGTTTACATACCTATTGTTTGCTAGTGCTTGTCTGCACGAAGTATATATTATAAATATATTATGAACCCAGGGCTTGTAAGTCTTGTAAGGCCCTCCAAACAAGTTTTTTGTAGTATTCATCAGTGCTTTGTACATGGAGGTGACGTTCTTAGCATTTTCGCCAAAAGCTCTGCCAACTGGAGAGTACTGGGAGTGATACGGCCGGGAGAGGAAGTCGAAGTCCCACATGCACACCGGCCGGCGGTGTCATTAGTCATTACTAGTCCCTTGAGTTAATCATCAGGTACATTGACCATAGCTCCACCCTTGTGAGGGCAGGTACAATAGTGGCTAATCGGCAACGGTAGCATGTTATCGCTGCTCGGTGAAAACCAATGGTGCTTCCCAACTTTTAAAAAACAAAAAGTAAAGAATCACAACATATGCTTTGACGCTACTCTACACCTGCAATTGGCTAGGATGATGACCCAAGATGCGGCTTTTCCTCCTTTGCAAATCCTCCAACGCCACAGTTAGCTTTTTTGGTTGTTGTTAGCTAGCATCATCGTTCGATAGGCCCACTACTACTGAAATGATTTTCTAAGGTGGGCGGGCTAGGCGATGGTTAGTCTATGGCAGGGCTGCTGGTCGAACACCCGGTTAAAGATTAATCGAGGCGAGCCGCTTTAGACGACGTCCGCTTTAGACGTTAATCACCTATTTACCAACACGAGCATCTTAACCCAACCGTCTCGGTTAATTAATTAGCCAGGCAGTCGGCTTTACACAACCTCCTCGGTTAATCAAACATCAATAGATGTCCTCCTATGCTTGCACATGGATATGTGTAGCCAAGCTTCACTAGTTCTGTATCCTGTACACCCGCACTTTGCCTCCTCCTAGCTCAGACATTCGTTGTGTCTTGGGACATTGCTGGCTCGTAGATCAAGACCTTCCTAGTCAGATCCACACGACTCAAGGATTGAGGCAGCTTGATCCATACCCCTTACGGTTCGTGGCGCCATGAAGCTCCCCTTGCACTACCAGCCATGTTGCAGAGCGTTATGCCAATGGGCTCGTTGCTTTGTGTTGCTAAGTATAGTGGAGAGGGAGAGAGAGAGGAATCAAGGGGGATGTGGGGAAGTAGCGATGGTTGGAGAGACATAGTGTAGCACAAAGAGATGAGTCTGGGTTTAATATATTTGACACCAGAAAATGGGGTCCTAACCTTGTTGCACCATGGGAGGTGTTGGAAGCTGGCCGGTAGTATAGTTAGACTTAGTAGTGACACCTGTTGTCACCGTTGGTGATTTGTTAAAACTGTTAGTGATCAGCTCTTTCCATATGAACCGGTATTGATATCTTATCACTGCTAGATTCATCTGGGAACATGAAGGACCGAGATGTGACTCGGGGGGGGGGGGGGGGGGGGGGGGGGGGAGGGGGGGTGTTGAATGGGAGGCTAAATTGTTTTTTTTTTCAAAATTGATCAGCCATTGTCCTAAGTTCACAACCCCAAGAAACAAAACACACACACACACACACACACACACACACACGAACGAGATATCCACGAATAAGGATGGCAACGGGGCGGGTCTAGACTCGAAACCCACAGGTTTTAGACCTGGCGGGGGCGGGGGCAGCTCTTCTTTTCGCCCCAAGGGTGTCGGGTTTTGGGCCCCGAAAAGGGGTAGGTTAGGGGGGCGGGTTTTTATTTGCCCCCGCGGGGGTCAAAAATTCGAGTTAGACAGCCCACAAATATGGCCCAACCCAACTATAGAAGTCTAGGTATATAAGCAAATTTGCAATCCCTAACCCTAATCCCTCCCTCACGCACAGCACATTCCTTAGCCGTCGCCCTCAGCCCAGCGTTCCGTGTGGCTGCGTCAACCTCGCATCCTCGCCACTCGCCACTCACCCCTTTTGCCACTCGCTAGTCACGTCTTCGACGGCGGCGCAGGGCTTTGCAGCAGCCCCTCAGGGCGGCACCGGCGGCCCACGGGAAGCGGCAATGGCGGGTCGGCCACGGGCGGCCAGGGCGGCACCAGCGGCCCACGGAGAGCGGCTAGGACAGCAACGGCGGCTTGGTGCCGAGCAGGCCAGGGCGGCATCTTGCGTGCGGCGCGTGACAACAGGGCGAGGAGCATGCGCCCGGCCCTGCTCGTCCTCCTTCTGTTCTCCCCTGCCTTTTCCTCTTCTCGGTTTCGGAGAACACAAATATAATAAGTTTGACTAAAATTATTGAGAGAAATATAAAGATTTATGACACCAAATAAGTGTACTATGAAAATATATTTGGTGAATAATCTAATGATACTTAGTTGATATTGTAAATATTATTATCTTTTCATATAAACTTGAAGTTAAGATGGTTTGACTCTCCAAGATTCTTGGACTGACTTACAGTTTGGGATGGAGGGTGTGTTTGTGTGACACACACACACACACACACACACACACACACACACACACACGCACACACATCATTGTTGGGCCTCAGTGGGCCGACTTGAATCGACCTGAAGCCTCCTCTTACCTGGGCGGGTTTCGGGGGATCAGGTTTGGGGATGGATCCCCATCCCTGACCCCGTAAGCCCCGGTAGGGATCGTTTCTCTACCATTTAAATCCCTTTGGGGTGAAATTGTTCCTATCCCTGTCCCCTAAGGTTAATTTAGAAGCAAGGGAAGCAAAACCTAAGAACGGAAAGTCCTTTCTAAATAGTATTTTCAAAAGAGGTCCAATAGGGGAATTCCCTATGCGGGATAGGATCCTGCGAGCCTCGCGTCGCCCTCGCCCGGGTGGCTCATGGTGAAACCCTAGCCGCCGCCGCCGCCTCCCCCCATCCCTTCTCTCCACCTCGTCGCCGCCAGAGTGCGCCACCGGGTGGCCCGGGCGGCAAACGAGGATGGTGGCGGCGAGGCCTTGCCTCGCGATGCCCTGTCTCTGGCGCGACGGTGGAGGGGCGAAGCTGGGCGGCCGGCGATGGCGCTCGCCTGCGTGGGCGGCAGATCCGTTTGCAGTTCGTCTGATTTGGGCCTTCGTGACCTGATCTGGTGGAGTCCGCAAAAATCGGATCGGCCTTCGCGCTATCGGCGAATCGCCGCGCCGCAGCCGAAGGTGGGTTCGGCGGAGCAAGAGCCGTCGCGTGTCTGGGCATCAGCGGCCTTACTCAACGGTGGCAACCGGCCTAGGCATGTACGATGACGGCCAGATCAAGACGGAGGCGGCAACCAATGGCGTAACAGTTTGGCAATTGGTGGGCAATGGCGGTACTACCATGTTTCGACGACGGTGACGCCTGTGGGCGCCACTTTCCTTGCTAGAGGAGTCGTCTTTTTTACGGATCTTCCCGGGTGAAAGCCCATGTTCAGTTTTCTGGCAGGGCAATGATGGTGTTTGCAGATGTCATTTTCTCGTTGGAGACGTCACTCTTGGAAGATCCTTTGGGTTGTCGGTTTTGGTGTCGGCAACGAGTTGGTGACTCATTTGCATATACACCAGGTGCTACGTGCTGTTGCCAGAATACAACATCCAATGTCTTCAAGGTGATCGGTGTCCAACGATCTTTCAGTACTCTTATTATGTCTGACTGACGCGTGTGGCGGCATTATGTCGACGTTAGTGGTCATACTCTTATGGAGTCGATATTACGGAGCAAGTTATTTATCGCGTAGGACTACTAGAGTTCCTTGTTAGGATTTTTTTCCTTCCGTCGGTTTCTTTTATTTTAGTCTTCTCTGTTGTAATAATTTAGCATGATTCTACCTGTTCATAGATGAAGCCGGGTATGAAATATATCCATTACCTAAGAAAAAGCGGAATTCCTATGCGGAATCGGGCATCGGGGTCCATTTAGGCCTGGATATCGAGCCAGCTCGGCTCGTTATAGCTCGGCTCATTATAACTCGGCTCGTTATAGCTCGTTATACAAACGAGCCAGCAGAGTAGCTCGGCTCGACTCGCTAAAAAGCTCGAGCCAGCTCGTTTGGCTCGCGAGCCAAATAAAAAAAACACAAAACAGGGAGATTATAAAAGCTGGTAACAAACACAAAGTATTTATAAAATTAATAGTGGAGAACTGGAGATTGGAGAATATAATCCATCCATCGATTGGCCACAATTCCACATTTCCACTAAGTTTTTGTCCAGCCAGCTCATATATCACCATGGCCATGGCTCATGGCTCCATGTCTCCATGAGACCATACAGTTTACATATCAGTATATCACCCATTCATATAGTTTACATATCACCCATTCATCCAAACAGAATGCAAAAATGAAGCAAAAGAAATGAGCTGCAGACTACAGCTTGAGTGGTAGACTGATCAGTTTTGTAGGTAATAATATGTTATATGTATACACTAAAAGCAAGTCAAAAGCAGGCAAGCAGCCATGGAACGCAGCCAACAGGTCCCTACTCCATGGTTCTTTTCTCCCTTTATATCTTGTTACTTACCTGCATGTGAACAGCACATCAAGTGAGAAAAAAAATATGATAAATGTTATTTTCTCCACAGTGTGGCACATTCTAAAATAAACTTACTAGTTGCTTTCCACCACACTACTGGGAAGCTCCACACTCTCAATGTCACCATCATCACCCTCTTCTCCCTATAAAAACAGTAAAAGAATTAAGCATAACATATTTACATGCACAAACTTAGAGGAAAATGGAGTTGAAAAATAGACTGCAAATCACATACCAGAATAATTGGAGGACTTTTAGAACCTCGTATCCAGCTAGATGCACAAACCAGTGCTTGAACTGTCGCTGGCTTCAAAGAACTCCTATAGTCATCAAGAATTCTACCTCCACAACTGAAAGTGGACTCAGATGATACACTGCTAGCTGGGACAGCTAAGAACTTCTTTGCCATGCTAGACACAACAGGAAATCTAGGAGCATTCACCTTCCAATAGTGAAGTAAGTTAAAATTCTTATCATGTAAAGGATGGTTTGCTTCATCTAGGTAGATAAGTAACTCAGATTTGGAACTTTCTGAAGCACTTGATTCTAGAAAGGACTGAAATTCACTTGAAACAAGACAAGCCACTGAGCTGTTTGTTTCTTTTGATGATGAGGCTGATTGAGTGGTTGATGAGCTGGTACTACCACCCATTTTCCGCCGCTGCTCCAACTCATGCTTCTTGTAGAGCTCTTCTAACTATTTTTTTATATCAGCAACCTCTTGTTCACACCTTAAGGAGCCATAAAGTTGATTAAAATAGAACTGAATATATCTCATTTTGAACCGAGGGTCAAGGATGGTAGCAATAACCATTACATTGTTCTTCTCTTCCCAATATTTATCAAATTTTTCTAACATTGCAGCAGCCATTTTCTTCAAATATGGGTCCTCAGAATTTTTTGCATTTAACAATGCAATCTTGACTTTCAAAATGTAAGGGTAGAAGACATTAGCAGTAGGGTAAACTGATCCTGAAAATGCAGTGGTTGCTCCAGCCATCTCTCCTAGAATTGGTCTAATCTTCTCATATATGTCCCATTCAGTTTCTGTAGGTTCCCATGCATAGTTCTGGTCTACTTGAGCATAATAACCAAATGCAGACCTATACTCAATGCAAGTGTCAAGCATTTTATATGTTGAGTTCCACCTTGTTTTAACATCAAGAGACAAACATTTCCCAACTTTGATAGCATAATCATTGCAAACCTCAACAAATTTATACAGGCGACCTGGAGACCTCTTGAAATATTTCACAGTATTCCTTAGGTCACTTATGAGACCTTCTATTTGTTCTAGACCATCATTAACAACCAAATTGACTATGTGAGCAGCACAACGAACATGAAAATATTGGGGATCAAACTGACCATTCTTTCTAGCAAGCAGCTTGGCAGACAAACTTGTAGTAGCAGTATCATTATTTGAAGCATTATCAAGGGTGATTGACATGACCTTATCCTCTATTTTCCATTCCACCAAGCACTCAAAAACAGCATGAGCTATCACCAAACCAGTGTGGGGAGGATCTAACTCAACAAAGTTAAGAACACGGAATTGCAAAACCCAATCACTATCTATGTAGTGTGCCACCAAACACATGTACTGAACATTTTGATTGGATGTCCACAAATCAGTTGTCAAACTTATTGATTCAGCCTCTCTAAGACTCTTCTTTAGCAGCTCTTTCTCAGATTCATAAACTTTCATGCATTCATTTTTAATAGTCTTCCTACCAATACATTCATAGTTACTATTCATCCACTTCATCAAGATATTAAACCATTTATGCTCAACCATCCTAAACGAATACTCATGGACAATTATCATCTTTGCAATCAATTTTCTAGTGTGCTCATGGTCATATTCAGTAGGATTAACAACAAGACAACCATCATCTGCAACATAGTTGAGTGTACCTTGAGCAAGTTGTCGTTTAGCCTTAGCAAGTTTGTTCTGAAACTGTGTGCAGCGCGCAAGGTGGCGGTTCAGCTGTGAAGTTGCTCCCCCTGGACGATATACATAACTCTTATGACAGAATCTGCATTTAGCCTTTGTCACCATAACACCAAACTCCTTCGCAGATTGAACACTTAACTCCTTGAAATACTTCCAACAACCAGCCCTCTTTCCTCTCTTTACCTTTGTCTTAGAAGGAGATATATGAATACCAGCCCCAGGCTTCAATTTCTTCTGCCCTCTGCCTGCCTTTGAAGGATTTGATGGCACGCTTGCTTCATCTACATCCTCCTCCTCCTCTTGACTTTCATCATCATCATCTGATGGCACGCTTACAGATATAGCAGTATCATCAAAGTTCTCTCTGCCATCCTCATCCTCCGCCAAAGGCTCCATGTGCTGGTACACAGATTATATACATGTCAAAAATCAATTTCGCTCATAGATTATAGTCTCCAGTCTACAGATTGGCATATGCTCACATGAATAAACATAAATATAACGGCATAGGGGCATCCAGACCCTGACCCAAATCCTACACAAGCAGCGACACTCATAGGCTACAACTACAGATCAAATCATCAAGAAAAATACATACCGTGTCTGTTTCTACTGATATGGAGGCCGATGGAGTAGTGGGCTTTGCGGCTGCGGATCCACGACCACGACCGCGGCCACCGCGATTGCTTGACGACGGTGGCACCATCTTGTGTTTGTTCCTCGATTCAAGACTTGCTGCCACCGGAGGAAGCATCCCTTGGACCTCTTCCTCATCCTCCATGGCCTGCTTGTGGAGATGGGGGCAAGCCGGCGAGCAGCTTGCCTGCTTGTGGAGATGGAGACCAGAGACTGCGTGGTGCGTGTGGCACTGCGGCGTGCCTGCAGCCTGCGTCCGGCGTCCAGCGAGGAAGGAGAAGGAGGGCGGCCGAGCGCGTGCCTGTGAGCGCCGAGCCGCTGAGTGGCGAGGAAGGAGGGCGGCCGAGCGCTTAGCGCGTGCGTGCTGCTTGCGGCGGCCGAGCGCGTGCGGCGTGCGGTGCGGCCGTGCGGCGCCTCGCCCTCACGGTCACTCGGTCAGCACAGCAGTCAGCACTATATATTGGTTAGGGTTTCACTTCACAAATTTCAGTTGGGCTGGGCCGAGCTAGCGAAGGGATATGGCCACATGGCTGGCCCAATTTCAGTTGCTGGCTTGAAAATTTGCTGGCTTGTTACAGCTCGCGAGCTGGCTCGTTATAAACCGAGCTGGCTTGTTATGAAACGAGCTGACTCATTATTAAACGAGTCGAGGTCGAGCTGAGCAATTAACGAGCGAGTCGAGCGAGCTAGCGAGTTTTGAGTTTTTCGTCCAGGTCCATTGCCATCTATACTCGGGGCCCAAAGCAGAGGACGCGGCTTCAGCACAGGCCACCGGGCAATGGCAGTGACAGGCCAGCCGACCGTTGCAAGCCGAGGAAAGCAGGAAGCGGCGACCAATAAACACACGCCTCTTATTTCAAAAGGAAAACACTTCCGCAGCCCCCACCTCACCGGTCGTCATCGCCACACCAACTGCGCCTCTCTTCGGCTCTTCCAACTCTGGCCCGTCCGCGTCCGCCGTCCGGCGACCTCTGGACCGAGCCCGATCGATGCCTTCGTCACGCAGCAGCCGCCGCAACCGGCGCCGGCTGGGCCGCCCGCCGCGTGACTGGACGGCGCTGCCGCCGGACGCGCTGCTGGCCATCCTTGGAAAGCTCGACCACATCGAGATCCTCAGGGGCGCCGGCCGGGTGTGCCGCTCCTGGCGCCGTGCCGCACGGGACGAGCCCGAGCTGTGGCGCCACATAAACATGCTGCACCACGCGGAGCTCTCCTTCCAGTGCGATCTCCACGCGCTGGCGCGGACCGCCGTCCGCCGCAGCGCCGGGCTGTGCGAGGCCTTCTGGGGCGAGTACGCCGGCGACGACCGCCTCATCCTTTACCTCGCTGACAGGTGTGATATTTTTTCCCCCCTTACTGTTAGTAGTAGTACTACCCCCTCCCATTTTGATGTTGTTTGGGTGGTGTCTCAGATAAATGAAAAAAAGAAACAAAAATTTGAAATTGGGGTCGGTTTCCTAACACTAATATTTTAGCGTATTTTCTTGTTAATTAAAATCTCCCGATGAAACCTACGGAATTTGAAATGTCGATTTCAAATTTTCTTTTGATTGTGAGATCCTTAGTATTATATGCCATAGTTAGAGTTATGCATGAGTTTTAATAAATAGCGCTCATGCACTAGTTAAACAGAGGGAAAGATAAATCTGGCCTCTAGTTAAAAAAATCAAGAAGGGACGTCTTGTGAAATCCTCAAGACGGAAAATGGATGAATATATTTCTTATATTATATTTCTTTTCCCGTGAATTCTTGCCAGAAACATGGATGCATATGTTTTTTTTTTTCATTTTGCTAAGACGGAGATCCATATTATATTGGAATTTTTACCATACACTTATGTTTTGCTCGAATTTGAGAGGTGGAAATTTGCATTGTTGATTTGGTATTTGTTCCATTACTTGGGTTACAGAGAAAATGCATAGTTCTATTTGTCATGTATGAATTGATTCAGAGATATAAACTACTGATACTTTTGTGAACCTACTATCAACATTATATTGGTAGTTCTTGCTATGTGAAATGTACAGTTCTTTTTTTTTTTTACACTAAACTTCAGGTCCCTATATATCTAACAAATTGTATGATCTTGCGTTGAACATCTCTTTGTATGTGGGATTGTCGTGCATCCAAAGTAGCTGTTTAGTGTTAAAGCTGAATGCATGCTAGTGTGCTGATACTACTATGATTGCAGGGCACCACTGCTGAAGAGCCTTCGCTTCATATCCTGCTACGACGTCTGTCAGGAAGCATTCATGGAGGCCATGACGAAGTTCCCTCTGCTCGAGGAGCTGGAGCTTTCGATCAGTCCTAACGTCTATGGAGAGGCCTTTGCAGTCGTTGGCGAATCATGCCCAAACCTCAAGCGTTTCAGACTGAGCAAAATGGTCTTCGTCAACATTGAAGGGGGCAGTCATGACAAGGACGAGGAAGCCATGGGGATTGCAAAGATGCACGACCTGCGCTCCCTTCAACTGTTCAACCGTGAGCTCAGCAACGCAGGGATGGCTGCTATTCTTGATGGATGCCCCAATTTGGAGTCCCTTGACATTCGCCAATGCTTCAATGTCAAGATGGATCGTGCCGCCATTTGTGCCAAGTGTCCCAGGATCGAGACGCTGAAACTCCCCCATGACTCCACTGCTGGCTACGAGTTTCAGGTTCATCCACCCAAATACATTGTACGACGTGAATGACTTGAATTCTAGAACGAGTGTTAGCAGTTATCAACGGTATTATCTTGTTTTCTCACCTGACTATCCGTAGACCGTAGCTTGCTGCAAGGTCACTAATTGCCACTAGCTTTGAGGCTGCATCAGTTCCATTCCCTAGATTTTCTGAAGCATCTGTTTAGTGGGGGCCGGAGTCCATAAGATGCTAGCTCCACATGAGCAATTGGCTTACAATGCTAATTCTGTTCTTCCCTTGCACATTTGTTATGGTGTACAACTTGCAGACATTGCCTCTGTGATGAATCATTTCCAAACTGATCTCAAATTCAGGGTGATATGGTTTGCTGGGATTTTCCTTTTCAAAGTCTACTCTGAGGCCTGAGCTTATGTTTTCTCTCTGAGCTTTTATACTACTAGGTAAGCAATGACTACAGTGATGAATTTGTTTTGTTGTTACAAAATAATTTGGTACACGAGTCAGCAAGAATGACAGAATTAGACGCATTGGTTGGTGCTTAGTGCCTTAATGCTTGCAACACGATCGACCTTTAAAGAATAACGATATTTCCTGGTGGTAATTTCCTCGATGCAAAACAGATGCATGTTTTCAATGAATTTGCACTTGACATATGGTGTCCTAATTCCTAAAGGTGCGCGAACCTGTGAAGCATCTCGAAGGGACAAGGAAATGAGGAAAACATTTGAATGTGCGGTGATCGATCGATGTAGACGGGATTGATAACAGTTGCTGCTACATATATATATAACTGGCAAAGCTAAGTTTTTTTATGAAACAGGAGGGGTAAAGCACCCCTACTGGAATTTTATTAAACATAAAGTAAAGTTTGGCTCCTCAGAATACAATCATGAAATATAAAAGGTAAGGAAAAAAATTTGCAAAATTACACAAAAGCTTCTAGCCATAGGTCTATTCTAGGATGAAATTTAGCTTTTGAAAGCTAAGTTAGTTAATACTCTCTCCGTATAGGATTTGGAATTCGACACGGTCTTCAAAGTATAACTTTGACTTTATATTTTTATAAAAATATTTATTAAAAAGTGATATATGCATATTTTTATGAAAGTATATTTGAAGACAAATCTATTTATATAGTTTTCATATTTCATAACGATTTAAAAGTTTTTCATGATTTATACTCCCAATGTTTGTCTAAAATATTATCTAAAACGACTTCCTTTTCCAATACGGAGAGAGTACCAACTAAAACCACATGTTCCATATTCACAAGTAAGTATACAGTGGTAGTTAAAGATCTCGGATGAAGAAGAGACCAAAACGAAGTTGTAGATATCAAAAAATCATGCAACTTTATAGTTGTCAATTTTTTGATTTGAAATTATTATCCAAAGAAAATTATGTTTGATTTAAAAATTTAAAATTTGAATTTTTCAGACGACCTCAGATGGAGAAAAGCCCAAAACAAAAGTTGTATATCTCAAAAAGTTGTTCAATTTTGTTGTTGACAACATTTTCATTTGAAATTGTCTATCTAAAGAAAATTACTGTTGAATTTTCTTACATTTAAAATTAAAAATTTTCAAATAACCTCGGATGGAGAAACAACTAATACCAATGTTGTAGATCTAGAAAAAATTTATAAAACTTTATAGTTGAAATTTTTTTCATTTAAATTCATTTAAGATTCCAAATAGTCATTTTAATATTAGAGTGACATTAAATAAAGAGGACGAATATCCTGATTGGATACAAGTATCTTACAGGTGCATTGTTTATTAGGGGACGAACGCGTGTTTTTCGCGTGTATAATTGTGTCAGTGGCTGCTAGGGCCCTCTCCAAGTGTTAAAAAATATTTTTGTTACTTTTTTAGACCATTTTATGGGAATTCTGGGAGCCACATCATTGCTGGTTCTTGAACTGGCAATGATGACCCAACTTATCACTAATGACTTAGTTGTTTGCAGGTTTAAAAAGCCGGTGCTGATGGGGTTTTTGAACCAGCACAGATGTTCAAATCTGGCATAGTAGATATAGGCTATACATGAGTGGTTGTCCAAGCTAATCTTTTTTTTTTGACGCCTCTTATCTGGGTACAGCTGTAGTATCTGTTCATACACACGCACACCCACTCTACACACGTACCCCACACACATGACACTGTGTACAGACAGACCTACAACTACACACAGACCGAAACCGTGTCCTTCTTAAGATCACCGGAATCGTCGACTACGTAGGCGACGGGCGCGTCGCATTCCCCTTATATTGTCACGCGTGAGAGGCAGGTACTTGGACTATCAAGCAGAGACTGATTTATTTGAAGAGTAAATCTCCAGGTGAGAGACAAGCGTTGAGTCCAGGACTCGAAGGCTGGTGGGTATGGAGCAAGCCACCGGCTCATACCACTCGCGCGTAGCGTGATCCTCGTTGTCCAAGCTAATCTGCAAGATCCAGATTGCTTTTGTGTACCAGCATTATTCCCCTAAAAGTTGGGTGCTATTTCGGTTTATATGATAATGTATTGTGCATAATGGGATTTGCTACATTTGAAGCACGTGAAATATAGGAAGCTTTCAGACGATGTTCAGAGGCCCTCCGATTTGAAAGGAACGGCTTGCATCTGTCTCTGTTGTATCTATTGCTTTGAAGGCTTACCAGGCTCACGAATCAGACCCGTTATCAAGTTATACAAGTTATTGGGCCCATGAATGGTTAAGGGGTTCATGAACCAAAACCCGATAACTAAAAATAGGTGCTTATTTGGGCCAAACCGCACCTATCGGCCCAATTACCAGACCAGGCTTAATAAAGATAAAATAACAATTTTTGCCACTAAACTCTGCTGCAAGAAAGAAACACACACATGAATTCCGGATCTGGAACTCACGTGAGTGGAGGAATGGGCAAAAAACATCAAAAAAAATGCAAACAAAAACCACAAAATGATCAATAAGAACAAAGGAAAAGATCGGTCAATGGAGAAGGTACTAACACAGATCTGTATTTCCTTCACTTCATCTTGTTTCTTCTCTTGTGCTCTGCATTGTATTTGGTGATACTTTGTAATTGGATTCTTCTTTCTTGATATATCCATGTGATTCAAAATTGGGTTCAACCATCTAAAAACACAATTTGGACAAACCATAAAGATGTTGTATGCAGTTCTATATATCTTTTTTAAAAACACAGGAGAGCTGTATTTCATTGCAATAGAGAGAGAAAAAATGGTACCCATACAACTCCCAACTCTCATATGGGGACCAAGTATGAGAGTTGGGTTCAAAGCAAAACAAAGACTAGCCTATGAAAACAAAGAGGAACATGACCAAACTATAAAGATGAAAATTGCACGTATCCAAAAGTGAACTAGTATTTCTCTACATGCAGTTTTGTTTAAACGGTGGCATGCATCATGTATACTGCCCCAGATTTTCATAACACTGCCGGTTCCAGACCCGCCAACTCTGCCGGAATTTGAACCAGCACAACCACTTCGGCAGTGTGGAGAGTCAGCATCAGTGCCGGATGTTACGAACCGACACAGATGTCGAACCACCACTGCCGGGTCGTGTTTCGATACGGCAGTGTTCCACGTAGCTAACACTGGAGGGTCGTGGTACAAACCGGCAGTGTTACATACAAGAACACTGCCGGATCGATAAACAAACCGGCAGTGTTACGTACAAGAACACTGCCGGGGTCGATAAACAAACCAGCAGTGTTACATACAAGAACACTGCCGGGGCGATAAACAAGCCGGCAGTGTTACATACCAGAACACTGTCGGTTCGATAAACAAACCGATAGTGTTTACTAAGTGGAACAATATCGGGTCGTTCTAGCAACTGGCAGTGTTTTCTGTAACGGAACCGCCTAAATCGCATGGCCCACAGACACCTGTCAACGTCACTAATGACATCTGACAGCCCGACCCGTGTTCCATATGACCTAGGCGGGCTCTGCCGGGCTTCATAAGCACCCGTTATCTCCGACAGGATCCCATTGCGAAGTCATTACAGAGTTACAACATTTCATAACAAAATACATCAGAGTAGAATTTGCGGAAGAGTAAATAGTACTTAATATTACAGACCAGTGTTCAAATAAAATTAAGTGTAGTTATTACAGACCATAAATATAAAAGAGTAGCAGTAGAGTTTGGAACAACAGTACGATAGATAGTTAAATATTACACGAACCCTTCCCAAGGGTTTAACCTTAGTCTTCTTCACTCTCCTGGACGATGGTGACGCAGCACGGAGCGAGACAAATGTCAGTCTCCTGCTGCCCTCCTGCAACGGGATTAACAAACCCTGAGTACATGGGGTACTCCGCAAGACTTACCCGACTAAAGGTGTAAGATTAGACTCAGGAATGCAGGCTAAGGGGAGTCAAGGTAAGGCTTTAGCAAGAGTTCAAGAATTTTGCGGAAAAGCATTACTAATCCTAAATCAATATTTTATTTCAATAATACTATTCATCATTATCCATTTCTCCAAGTTCTTTCTCATATATCAGCATTCTTTCATTTGCTTAATTCATTCAAAACAATCCTAGTTCCGAACCACTTTCCGATGTAGGGGTGAGGATCAAGTCTCCATATCCGAGGAGCAACGACGGTTCGAATCGATTAATACCCAGCTGGGGATCCCTATCCACACTGCGTATGTAGCACTTAAGCTTGCATACGCCAACCCCGCCTACCACGGCTTTTCATACCCCGGAACCGGTCCTGCGCCACCCGAGAGCACAGTACTCCTCTTATCTGCAGGCACGACGGCCACGAGGGTACACGCTACTCTCGCCATCTCTCCACTCCCAGTGCGTGGTTGTCGGTTCCAGCAGTAGAGCCACCGGAGTTAGAGGCTTTCCGTAGTATGTGGCTAGTTGCAAAGTCTTGATCACAGCAGGCCTGACAACGAACGGTCCCTAATATTTTTCCGTTAGAAACCATGCATTGGGACTCTAACCCAAGTACACTGGTAACTACCCGGTTTTCACATCCCTTTCCGATGGCGAGGATCGCTGGGACTCTAACCCAACAGATGGTCGACCAAATGGAATAACCCATCCATGTGGTTGACAATGAACTAGCTAGGCACACTGCCAACCAACAAGGACATAACCAATCCCATAAAGTGATTCATTTGTTTCATATTATCATAGTTTTCAAAATAGCATTTTTGCAATTCTATCATTAAGCATGACTAAGTATTTTTCAATACCTTTAAATAAATCAGGGTCTTAGGTATAATATGTGGTCAAGAAAAGGTAATGCATCAATAGGTTATCACTCAACTCCTAATAACCTAATGCAGTAGATTAACTCAAGTGATAAATAATTTAAATAACAAGGAGGGGCTGAATGCACCGGGGCTTGCCTTGAATTGCGTAGAGTGTCGGATCCGGGTCAGTTCCACAAATATCAAATCCTTGTATAACTTCCTGAGTAGTCTCCTCAGATGGACCCTCAGACTTTACCTCCGGATTCTCGGTCACTACACGTTTGCAATGAATGAATGTATGAATGTGATGCACATGAAATGACAGACGAAATTTAATAACAAATAAACCATACAAGTGTATAAGACCTTATCTTAGCTAGACCTGAATAATCTAATTCCTACTGCCCTAGGTCATAAAGGTGTTTGACCTAGAATCTCAATCAATCCAAAAATCACACCAATCAATAATCATTCCATTTACTATTCCTAATATTATCATTTAAACCAACATATAATTTAATAAATATTTAACTATTTCCATTTGATGTCAAAATGCACCAACAGATAGATTTTAGTACCAAACAGTGACACAATAAATTTCATGATTTTTGGAACATCACAGAAATTATTAAAAATCATTAAAGTTCCTTTTAACATTTAATGTGCTGATTTTTAATTAATACAGAAAACACCCAAATCCTGTATTTAATATTTTTATTAAATTCTACACATCACAGAGAGTATCTAACAATATTTTCATAATTTTTGGTGCAGTAGATTAATCCACATAAAAATATTAAAACTTAACACTATTCATTTTAATTAAAAAGAAAAAGCTATTAGAAAATCACTGGAAAAAGAGAAATGGCCATTCGGCCCACTAAGGCCCAACAGCGCAGGCCGCGGCCGCGTGCGCGCGCCACCGAGCCGGCCCGCAACCCCGCACCGGCCCAGCACGGCCCAGCCGCGCGCGCTCGCGCACTCGCCTGCGCGCTCGCCCCGGATCGGCCGCTGACAGAGGGGTCCCAGCCGTCAGCCCCGCGAGCGCGCGCGCTCTCTCGCTCTCGGCCGCTGACAGGCGGGCCACCCCTGTCAGGGTCATCCCCGACCTCCGGTCGGACGCTCCCGCGCGCGCGCGAACGGCACGGCACGGCTTCGCCGCCGGCGACCCCAACGGTGAACTCTAACGACACTACGACACCCTCAGACCCTAGCCGACCACCCTACTAGCACCTCTTATGCCCTACCGCCTCCGGCGAGCTCGTCGGGAACAATGGCGGCTCGGCGGCGGCGGCAAGCCACACGCCGGCGAGCTCAAGCTATAATCGACCGAGATGAATCGTGTTAAGGCTTCAGGGGCTCACCACGGTTTGGTCTGGCTAGGATACTCGGACTACGACGGTCCGGGTAAACGAGAACGGCGACGAAGGTTGACGGGGCGGTGCGGTTTCCACGGCGAGGTCCTGTTCCGAGGTACCTAAGGCCCCAAACACGAAACCCGCGGGAATGTGAGTATCACGGCACTGAAAGAAGCATGAAACGCAAGCCGAAACGGAGAGGGAGCTCACTGGGACGGGTTAGCCGCGCTGATGCCGGCCGCGGCGGTGTTCGGCCGGAGCGGAGGGAGAAAAGCGAACGAGCGGCGCACTCCGACCACAAACTGCCACCACAAGCGGTCCAGAAGACGCGCAAGGAACCTAATCAGACTACTGCACGAGGGGAGAGGTGGAGATGATCGGAGCGGCGGCAATTTTGGCCGGCGACCGAATGGGAGCGGGTGAGAAGAATGGACGCGGCCGTCGCTTTTAAGCCGACGAAACGCGGGGATAAGGTCGGGAGGGGTCCCGGGGCCCTCAGGCGGTCGTGGCTTGATGGCGACGGGGCCATGCCCCCGCCGGACGTCGCCGGCGTGCGGCGCGGCACGCGCGCGTACGCGCGGCCGGAACAGGGGGGGCCCGGTACTGTAGCAGGCAGGGGGTCAACAGCTAGAGATTTGAAATTCCTCCCAAACCGTGCAGCTATAGTAGGTGCTCCCAAAATAAAAGTTGTGCCAAATTTTATGTAGAACATCTTTGCTTTTTACACCATGTTCAAATTCTGCGCCAATTTGAATTTATACAAAAGGGGGTAGAATTAGGTTTTGAATTTCAAACTGAATTTTTAAAATTACTTTTGATTCTTCTCAACAACTTGAAAATTGGTAAACATGAAAGTTGTCCTACTCAGAGAGCTTGACAACTTATATTTAGGAAGTTTTTGAAGATTCTTAATATTTTTTGAAATTAAAGTTTCAAATGTAAATTTCAATATAGTAATTTGAGTTTAATTTGAATTTTTATAATATAACTTCAAAATCTCCAAAAATAAAAGTTGTTCCATTTTTAAAACTCTACAGCTTTTATTAAGACACTTTTCCCATATTACATATAGATTTTGAATTGGGTTTTTAGGTCAACTTTAGGGTTTAATTTGATTTCTATTTAATTTCATTTTTGATTTTTGATTAAGGACTTAATTGCACAATCAATACTTAGCTGAAATCAAATCACTCTAGGCCCTAAGCTCAATCATATGTAGATGCTTAAATTTGAATATGATGACATGACAGATTAATTGAATTGTAATACCAGAGGTATTACATTTTCTAAGTGAAACACTCCCGGATTGTAACACGAGCCGGCACTGGTGGTGAGGATAACACCACCGGCGTGTTGATGAAGCCGGCAGTGATATCTCGAGAATCACTGCCGGCTCATTTTTTCGTTCCGGCAGTGCTAGGATTTTTGCGGTTTGTTATTAAAATGAATCGTAATATTGTTATTTTTAGAATTCGGTTTCACTTTAATTAGAACACTAATTGTCGGTGAGAGTATTCAACATTACAAGACGACAAATATGAACAAATGTCAGGTTACAATAGAGTAGCAAAACCCCCGAGCGATGACCATCAGACTCTACTCGTCATCAATCTTTCTTTGTAGGCTTTTGCAAGGGCCTTGTTCGCCGGCGTTGCGGCACGGGTGATTGCGAATATCCCTTTTTGCATGAACACCTCATCTAGGAGGAAGCCTGCTATCGCTTCTTGGAATCCTCTGATCTCGGGCTCTAGCAGCTAGTGGCGTTCAATCTTCTTGCGCTGTAGTTCAACCAAGATAATGTGTCAAAAACACATAAATGGTACATAAGAAGGGAACTAGGCATACACACTAAACCCTAAACCCTAAACATACATGAGAAGGGAAGCATACTCACCAACTCATCACAGGTCTCAGTTTTGCCACTGACGTAATGGTACATAGTCCCCTATGGCTGCTGCAGAGTGTACATTTCCATACGATAAGCTTTGAATGGGGGCGTCGAGGGCAACACATTTTTCTTGACCCTATCATATATAATGTTTAAAATACAAAATATTAGAGTATGCTATATATGAGATTAATAAAAAATAATATGCTAATCCACTTACTCATTTAGAACTAGGCGTAGGGGCTCAACACACTCAAGTTCTTTGTTCTTGGAGTCCTAAACCTCGATACGTGATTCTTTGATCTTGATATCCACGAAAACGAAATGGCCCCTGCAAATAAAAAACTAATATCCAACTTCATCAAATTCTTATGAAAACAGTAAACGATGAGAGGTAGAACATATCCGCAGTTGTAGGCTAGCAGAATGTTGGTTTTCCCCTGTGCCAAGAAACCCCAAAAAACTTTGGTCACCTCTTCTTTCGTATGGCGCATGCCACGGTTGCAACCTGCATGGTGGACCAAGATTGGGTCTAGGAATCCAATCTGAAATAATTGTTTCTTGTCGCAAAAAGCTGCCATATACCTGCAAAAGCATGGGGACATGGGAAATGTATATATGTTACAGTGTGAATAATAGTCTGTTAATTATAACAATGATGAACTGGGTATATATAGGGTACTTACAGTGTCCATATCATCAAAATAGAGTTGTCGAGGTCGCGCCTTTGGCAGAGCAGGAATAAGTCCTCATATTCGACAACATGACATATTTCGTTGGGATTGCCAAGCCAGAGTACATTGGCCACTATAAGGACTGTGAAACCTGTGTACTGCTGAGCTGCAGTATCTAAAGTGTAATATTCATGGAGTTGCCTCATATTTCTTGGAAGATCACTAATTTCACCGGTGGTTTCCATCAAAGGCAGCCCATTTTTGAACTTGAATATGACTTTTGCCTTCTCAAATTCTCATCCCTCCAAATACATCAGCTCAGCCATCTCTTGAGTTAGGCCACCATTTCCTTCCATGAACTCGTTTACAGCTAACGTCTTAGCCAATAACTCGTCCATGACTTTTCTTTATTTACCAAGCTTTTGTCTTGCCTGTCGATGTCGGAGACAAACATCCACCTGGGAAACCCGGCAATCCTTTTAAACCAAACACTGCACGGCTTCCCGCATTGTTCACTGTGAGGGGAGGGCTGTTTCTTATTTTCGACCAACCCCATGATGCTCGCATCCACATGCCTCTTCCGTTTATTATTATCCATTTTGGAAACATTATCTTCTGAGGCAGACGACATTCCCTAGACGCCTCTCCTTGTGTTGGGACCTTTTGGTGATCAAGGCGGGGATTGGCAAAGTGTACTCTGACGGATTTTTTTGTGGTGGAGCCTTTTGGGAAGGAGGATGTGAATGCGAAGTGCTCCGAGTTGGAGGTCATTTTGGCGATGGAGGTGGCGGTAGCGGTGGTGGTGGTGGTGCCGATGCAGGAACATGAGGAGGGGGATTATCTTTGTGCAAGGGTAAGGGAGTTGAGAGATCTGCATGAGCAAGACAGTCATCTTCGTCCTGCAGTGATGGTGACCATTGGCCATCGTCGTCTTCATCCGAGGACACTTGGTGATCAAGCTTAATTAAGCTTTTGCGCCAGGCCACATGACATCCCTTGTTATGAACAAGTTACGGCCTATCTGCCGATGCAGGGTACTCAAGCATTATCTTGTTATACTTCTTATCAAGTATAGTACCAATGCTCACGTGGGCATACCCTTCAGGAATTGGGCGACCATCAATGGTCCCGTCTTCGCGTGGCCAGGCCTGGCTAGTCGCCACCTTGTCTTTGGTCCACTGCTGGCAGACGTACAACCTGACATTAACGGGTCCAGTGATGTCGTCCACTGGATGAGGCGCATTCGCCTGTAATTCATCGAGTGGGGTGGACCCACAGCTGCTACGACCCCTGTATACTGGGCTAGAGCTGGGAAGAACATTGTCTTCTATTGCAAGAGGTGCGGATCCCTTGGACCTAAATGCTTCCTCAATTTTTATCCTAACCAGCTCATCAACTCGAGCAGCAGCTCGAGCTTCAACTCTTTCCTTCATCTCCTTCAACTGCCTCTCCTCCTCTGCTTGCCTTTGCTTTTTACCCCTATCGTGTTTACCATAAGTGGCCGAGTCCTCCTCGAATGCAAATACCCAAGGAACGTCACCGACTCCTCTTGTGCGGCTAGGGTGCTCCATGTTTCCGAGGCACTGGGTAAGCATGTCATTTTCCCTGTCAGAATTGCGGGTCCCATCCCTCAGCTCCTGATGTGCTTTTGTCACCTTCTCGATGAACTCATCGGTCACTCCTGACTTATTGTTGACGCTGGCATATGAAGGATTATTGTAGGTTGAAAGGCTCCCGTCTGTTCCATGGCGTGTCCCCCTAGCCATAATGTAATAGGTGCATCTCGGCTCCCAAGTGCTAGACTCAAGCTCAATGCCAAGGTTCCGCACTTTTGTAATATCCTTATCAAACTCTTCCAGCTTTCCAGCGTAGCCACGAGAGCCAAGATGATGAGGATCTATCGCTTTCCGTGAGTTCATCGTATTCTTCACACTCAATTCTAAGGCCTCCGATGATAGCCTATAATCCTTGAATTCCTCCCAGTATTGCCTCTGTTTTTGATGCTCTCCAGCGTCCCAATTTGGCTCATAGGCCTCCAGGATAAATTTATCATGCAACGCCCGCTTGTAAATCCTGAACATTACCCCATGCTTTGTTTTGCTTTTGCCTTGACCTTCACCTCATCCTAGTCATCTGGGAAAGAGAAAAAGGGTTTAAACTTCTCCCAAACGATTTCCTTCTCTGAGTCGGGCACCACCCATTCGTCGTCGTCTTTCCCGACCCAGCGCCTGTACTTAATGGGGATGTAGTCCCTGACAAGAATCCCGAGGATATTCTTGTATTTTGTCACCGACACACGTGGACCTAACGGCTTCCCTATCTGGTCAAATGCATCTATGTGCCAGTGTGCATTTCTGCCACTAGGAAGGACTGAGGCTCCTCGCTTTGGCCTAGGATTGCTGGTGCTGAGGGCATTGTTCGCCGTATCCTGGTGAAGACAAACAAAAAGCTAATTAAAGTGCCAGTCACTTATTACTTACCATGTTAGCTTATCTTGTTTATTATGCACTAAGTTACCTCAACATCAGGTTGATGCATATTGAGAAAATTCGAGGGGCTGAAATCCTCTCCACCGCCACTGTCTGCCTGTAGTTGCAGGACTCCCGTGCCAGCATCCTGATAAGGTGCTTGTTGTTCACGGTTTGCCGTAGGTTGTGGGACTGCCGTGCTAGCGTCCTGATTAGACGCTTGTTGTCCACGGTTTCCCGAGTCTCCCGTCCCCGCGTTCTCACGCGCTTGTTGGCTGCTGCCAATTTGGCGAGAGGCGAACACTCGACGCTGAGTCATGGCTGTGGACAAATAGGATTGCCGTTTTCTAAGGAATATTTAATCATCTAGCATGGCAAGTAATATTTAATGCTAATTTGTTATCCATACATCAGTAACATGATAAACCCTATATTCATGCCAAAGCATTATCTCTTGCAGAAGGAATTTTATCATCTAGCATGGCTAGTAATATTTATTACTGCTAATTTATTATCCATACATCAATAACATTTAGTTCAGGGTCACAGCACATGAAAACCAAAGGGGTAGTGCCGAACACACTTACCTTCATCGGTGCACAGCTGCTGTCCACACGGTGGGTGTACAGTTGGCGTCCACGAGGAAGTAGAGGAGGTCGCCGGCTTTGACTACAGGGACAGGCAGCCGCGGCGTCGAGTCCAGGGTCAAGCAGCCACCGGCGATGGAGAAGCCGCACTACACACAAATCCAAAGACAAGTTCACTGCAATCCTCATCGGCAAAACGTCGAACACCTTAGAGGCGTTCCAAGGATCGCGCTCACCGTGACACAAAAGTAGCCACGTCCGCGCGCTCCTGAGTGCTTGGTGTGATGGCCGTTGTTGAGTGAGATGTATGGCTACTTCCAGGCCTCACCTGAGATGGCCGGAGCACAAGAGATTGAGAGCCGGCGTCCTGCGACGGTGGCACGGCGAGGAGGACCCCGGCGTGGAGCAAAGCGGGGTGGGGGACTGCGTCGGGTGGCTGCCTTGGCGGCGCGGGGTGCACGGCGAGGAACGACCGACGCTGCTGACGAAGGAGAGGGCGCGGTGGTGGCGGACGGTGGCACGGGAGGAGGCAGCGGACGGCGGCGAGTGTTCAAACAGAGTGAGCGACGGGCTGAGAGATATGAAATTTTGCCCCTGCACGCACTGGGCTTATATAACAAGGCACATCACTGCCGGGTGCTATTTCGAACCGGCACTGATGACCCTTATCAGTGCCGGGCCGTTATACAAACCGGCACAGATGACCCGACAGCGATAACTCTGCGGCTTAGACGGTTAAGTATATTGAAGTGCCACTTGTTTCCGAACTCATACTACTAGCGCAGCGGTTAAGGAATTGTACTCTCGCCCAGGTTCCCCTGGTTCGAAACCCATGGCTCCAACATTTTTTTCTTTTACAACTCCAATCAAACATGAATATCGATAGAATAGATATTGCAAACCACATATATATCAGCGCAAGGACATTCATCACAACCATTCATCACAAATACATCTCAAGTTCATATACATCACAAGTTCACAAGATTGTCCACCAAAGTTCACAAACAAAAAAAATTGATCACAGTGAATTAACAACCAAAGTTCACAGAGGAAGGGCTGGTACTTGTTGCAAAGTTCACAGAGGAAGCGCAGGTACTCGTTGCATCAGGCACAACTTTCTTGAGTGATTGCCGCTTCCCGTGTCTCCACCATCTTTGGATTTAGAAGCTGTAAAGGAGTTTTGTTAGCATAGAGACGCATGGACAAGTTGTATCGTTTTAATTGGACAGTGCTATACTAAACGTACTGATGGGAAGATGGTGTCGCCGGTCCATCGTTTACTTCGGTCAAACATAGTACCGGGCTCAAAGCTAACAACGGGGCAAATGGATCTGGTGGTGTGTCCGGTGCAAGAATTGAATTTGAATCTCCGTCTGATTCATGATCCGAGGGTGCTTGAACAAAGTAAGCTGCATGGGAATCCGCGTGAGGTAGTTCAATATTTGGATTGTGATATATCTCAAGTATGTGGTTAGAGGAGATGTATAGGATGGTTGTACCATACCTAATAGCATATGCTCTCCTTCTTGTGCACCTCCACCTCCTTCAACATAACCAGAAGGCCCCGCACCTTCCTCTTAACTCCATGGGTACAGTGTGTACCGGATCCGGGCTGCAATAAGAGTGAGAAGAGCGAAGACTGTAACATTAATGGAGCAAGGTTCTGTTGTAACTACAGTTACCATTGTGCTCGGGCTAGGGTGCCCGTTGGGGACTTGGTGGTGGTGGAGCGCTTTCTACACCAATCCAAAGTGGCCACATGTTCAGCACGAAACTTTCACCTGACACACGTCTGCGGATGGCTACATTCCATGTATTAGGTATAGCTTCTCTCGATGCAAATGTCTCGAAGGTATAAGTGAGATCCTCCCTCCTCAACCTCATGTTGCGATAATGACATATGTTCGCGGAGATTCTAGGCATAGTGATGGGTATGCAAAGATGTGGTGGCATTCCTACAATGGTAACCTTGAGATGTTCGTAATTTCCTGTTGGTCGTGGGTGTTTAGATGGTATTTGAGTGCGGGGCATGCGGCCATCGAAGGGTACTTCTTCGGACTTGTGCCAGGGATTCCATAGATAGAGAGCAAGGTGGCTGCCCGCAATGTGAATTGATGGTGTGCTCATGATTTGATTGGCTTGGGTGGGTGATGCGGTCCACACTAGGTAATCATGAACATGTTTAATAATATTATCCAGCGGCATAATAACCTGACATTTCTCTTGAAGTGCATGTTGTATCAGGAGGCGAGTAATCTGCTCCTAGTTTCCTACTGGTGGGACCCTAAAAACGACTATGATGCCAAGCAAAGTTGAATCTGAAAGGTCAACCTCATGTTCTCCCAATATTGTGATATTCTCACGGTGGTAATGTGCCATTAGTGTGTTCTCTTGCAAAATAAAGAACAAAAGACTGTCAATTAAAAAATTCAACATCACCTCTACTCAGTGGCGGAGCACGACACAAAATCAAGGGGGAGCACGACACATAAGTGAAATAGTCGACATTAGAAAAAAACAATGTGTACTATAATACTATTTAAAATATGTAAATAGTCACATATCAAGTGACTATAGACTGTCAGAAATCTTAACCAAGTTTTGGACTAAAACTATCTAGATATTTAAATAGTTATAATTGGGTCACATTTTATAAAATAAAAGTGACCACAAACTATTAACCAAGCCTCTACTGCACGGTGAGGTTACCAAAACCTAATATTTGCTATGGCACGATGGCCAACCATCACACACACATGTATATATATCATCTCAGGGATGCGAGGGCCAAACCTTGTGCGACGGCAGGGTCGATGGCGCAGCGTGGAGCAAGGGTCGGGCGACAGACTGGGACAATGGCGGCCTCCTTCTCCTTCTCTTCCCCTTCCTCCTCTTCCTCCTCCTTCTTCTTTTCCTTCTTCTCTTCCTCCTTGTGGCAGTGCGGGTCCGGCGGGGGAGGGGCGGGCCACGGCTGGCAGGGTGGCGATGCAGGCGCGTTGGCGGCCGAGGGTGGGAGGGGCGGGGGGCTGGGGAAAGCGATAGGAAAAGGTAGGGGTGTGGGAGTATACTATAGGGGTGGATTGGCAGCTTCTGTGCCGTTTTTAATTGGAACCGGCAGCGATATGCCTCCTGCAATGCAACAGGAGCTGATCGAGCTTTTCCTCTTAAAAGCCGTGTCAATGTCGGTTATAAGCATGAACCGACAGTGATATATAGTCGAGTTGTTTTTTAATAAAAGTTGTATACTTTCGAAAAATAATAGTTTTGTGAAGCCGGCAGTGATAACGCTGCGACATAAACGGTTAAGTAATTCTACTCTCGCCTAAGTGCCCCTGGTTAGAAACCCATGGCTCCACCATTTTTTTCTTTTACAACTCTTTGGTTTTTTTGGTTTTAAGAAATATTTGGTGTCTATTTATCTTAAATAGCAAATATTATATATTTAAAATATTTGCTAACAAATAAGTTGCAAGATGAGAACCAAATTTCTTACATATAGGACAATAATTAAACACACGATGTACAAACTAAAATTAAAACCAAATTAAATTACAACCTTGCAAACCTACCTAAATAAACACTAATCACTATCAGAATCATTGTCGCAAGGGAACGGCCCATTCACATGGATCCACTCCTGTAGCCATATATTATAGTTGATGTCCCCGATCGTGTATCCCCTCTCAATATCGATGTACTCCAGTGCATGTATGATTGCACTCTCCCGTGCCACGTGAGACACAAAGTTAGCTCGACCGTAGACGTAACCTACTGAAACATCACTGTCCATTCGAGTGAACCTTATGCAGAATTGTTTGCCTGCTGCAGCATCTTGGCCAAGGTTCTCAACCCAATCCCAATCGTACCCGAAATAATCCGTAGTTTCGTTGAGAATGGCCATCAAGCCACATGCAGCATGGGTAAGATCATGGAGCATAACCTGCAAGTAGAGAAATAGAGATAATATTACTTAACAAAGAGCAAATAATATGAACAACTTATTAATTATTATCAATATAATATATGTTGACTATACCACATCAAGAGTGTTGTTCATCGCATTCCATTCGCTAATTGCCGGGACAGTGTGACCACTATAACGCAAAGATAGCTCCTTGTAGTATGAGAAATCAGGCACATTATAACAAACTTGTCAAAGTGATTCTAAACAGATTTTGACGACACTGAGCTGGGCGCTCCTCATGGATGCGCTCTATACCCCACTTCGGTGGATAGTGTGCGGGGGAGCATTTGGGCCATGCCTCCTCCAAGGGATGGTAAACCTAAGGTCACACAGCAAGAGCCGACTATTGGGAACAGGTACCGTGTTCACTTCGAGGAACTCGGCATGGAACCAGCTAAGTGATGAACGTAGCCAATCCACTGGGGATATTAACTACGAAATGCAAATGCCATGCAACAATGGTATTAAACTAATTATACTTAATTCGTTGTTAGCATATATAAAACAAGAAGCTGTTGGAAAATATTTCATACAATAGCTGGTCGAGGGAATGGTGGAACGTCCATATCAGGAGCGAATGGTTCATCTCCTGGGTGGTAACCCGGTTGTTGTGGTGGGGGAGGAGGAGGTCCATTGTTCATGAAACCTGATCGATAAAATTTAACCATAAATATATGCACAAAAATATCACCCAACTAAGTATGAATATAAATATATATCGAATGTATTTATATCATAATAGAGAAGTATGAATAATACCAATGAAATATCTGGGAGCCATTGACATAAATCACGTAGAGGGAGATAGTGATTTGGCAAGTGAGAATGAAAAAAAGAAAAATGGAATGGAACTCTTAGTGTTGGGTGTGTGTGGCGGGGGGATGTTCCTCTATTTATATAGTGGTGGGGAACATCATCGCCGGTTTTATGAAGGGTCCGGCAGTGATGACATAAATCACTGCCTGTTCCAATTACCAATCTGGCAGTGAAGATGGCGTGCAATTATCCATGCACGCCAAGGCTGCGGTTTTGGCATGCATGCGCAATAGGCAGCAAGTTTTGGCATGCATGCAGCTCACTCATGCGTGGTTGAAATTTTTATGCAGCTCACATACATGTACAGATAATGGATCATAGAGAGGTTTCAACATAAGAAATTTTTTATTTAGATAGAGTACATGAATACACCAAGGCAGAACAAATAGAAATCATAAAAATAAATTACATACATATACGATAAAAATGACCTTACACTATGATTACATATATGATAACAAAGACCTATTTTCGTACAAGTCAATGTCATCATCCGTGGGTGTCAACATATTATAATTTAACCACCTCAGTAGCATGCTTCTAGCATCTAATGCAAAGAAGCCCCGAGGTAGTCTCCAGCTGTGCCCGGTTGGAGATGATCAGGAGGGGCGACAAAGAACTCATGCATGAGTGCGCCTCCTGAACCTTTTCCTTGGTGTGGGTGCTGTGTCGGCAAGAGAAAGAACTCTTTCCTTCTCCCGAGGAAACCGTTGCGTATGGACCTGCAAGCACAGTCCAGAGCACAGTCCCCGTCGACGAACATAGCACCAACACCGCCCAAGGAGACCCCAACAGTCTCGGGAGAGCTGGCATCATCAGTAGCATCCTTCTAGCACCATAAACCCTAAACCCTAACCCCTAATTCGAGTCCTAACCATATCTGTATGTGGAGGGCTTTCTCCCACAGAGAGGCCATGTATGTGGAAACTAGCAAGCACACAACAGGAGCAAGCTGCAACAAAGTGTGAAAATAAACACAAGTATACTAGCAATGCAGACCCTCCCTTGCTGGTCACCATATTTATAGGCGAGCTGTGTCGCGGTAGGTGGTAGCAGTTGTGAGCTGTGTCGTGGTAGGTGGCAGCAGCTCTCATGAGAATTAACAAAAAGGGAGAAAAACCTATCACTGCCGGGTCCAACAACAAACCGATATAGATAGCCAGCTTCTGTGCCGATTTTTAGTTGGAACCGGCAGTGATGTGCCTCCTATCGGTGGTAGGTGGCAGCAGTTCGCAACAAGCCAACAATACACTCAGATTTTCCTCTTAAAAGTTGTGTCACTGTCGGTTCTAACCATGAACCGATAGTGATGTAGTCGACTTGTTTTTTTAATAAAAGCTATATACTTCTCACAAAATAGTCAGTAATTATCAAATAATTATCACACGTAGTCAGTAATTAGATCATTAATATTATCAAATAATAGTTTACTGTTTGCATAACCAATAATTTAATTATAATGATGCACATAAAATATAAAAACATTTGCCGCTCTTTTTTAACTCCTATGACATGTGGAGCCCAAAAGAATCATGCCTAAGTTTAGTTGCCAACCAAACATTTGCCAACTTAGTCAAACTTGCCTAAGGTGAAGTATGGCAAAGTGTGGCTAACAACCAAACACAACACATATATCCGGGTAACAACAAAATACTAGGTAGGATTCATCAGTAGGATTCTTCTAACTTGTCTTTTTCGGAGGAACGATGATGGCCTCATCGTGATCACGCCGTATGTAAGCAGGTTCTTCCCCCTCTATAAGGATCTATAGGGTTATGTTTGCCCCGACTGGTGGCATTTCATGATATCCCCTGTATTCTTCTTCTTCCATCACTCCTTCGACACCGACAAGCTTTCTTTTCCCTTCCATGACTACTTTTAACCTTCCTTTTGTCTTGTTGTCTCTCACATAGAAAACTTGCATAACATCTTTTGCAAGGACGAAGGGGTCGTCTCTATATGCAGTTTTTGTAAGATCAACTGTAGTGTACCCTTCTGGCTCGTTGGTTATTGCCTCGAGCCAGACCCATTGACAGCGAAAAAGAGCGGGCTTCAATCGACTGTAGTCTAATTCCCATATCTCCTCTATGAAACCATAGTACGTATTTTGCACGTTGCCTGCTTCATCTTGGGCATCGAATCGAACACCACTGTTCTGGTACGTGCTCTTTCCATCTTGCTTTATCGTGTAAAATGTAAATCCATTGATTTCATACCCCTGATACTTATGCAATGTACTTGTAGGTCCCCTGGCTAAGACGTCCAATTGAGAAGTGGACGTGGATGTTGTTCCAACAAATCGGCAACGCAACCAGTCCACAAATTCCGTCTTATGTTTTTTGTCAAGCCAAATCGGTGTCCTCCCCGGGTTAGATTCTTGTAGCTCTTGCCTATGCTTGTCAATGTACGGCATCACATCTTGGGCTTGTTGGAGAACAGCGAATTGTGCCTGTCGGAAAGAAATGGGGTTGTCTACTCTGTTACATGTCTCACCGATCATTCCTTTGCCCCCTAGTCTCCCCTCGTGATGGGATTGGAGAAGTCCGATCCTATCGATGTCCATATAATATGTGCAGAACTCGATGGCCTCCTCCGTTGACCATCCTTCTACCATGCCCTCTTCCGGTCTGTATTTGTTCCTAACATACCTCCGAAAAACTTTCATCAACCTTTCGAATGGGAACATCTGATGCAGGTACATTGGGCCAAGGGCTTTAATTTGATCAACCAGATGGACGAGCAGATGCACTGAGATATCAAAGAAGGTCAGTGGGAAATGCATCTCAAGCCTAGAGAAAGTGTCAACAATGTCCTCCTGAAGCTTGTCCAGCTTGGACACATCAATGACCTTTCGTGAGATCGCGTTGAAGAACGAGCATAACTTTATGATGGGGTCCTGAACCTTTGGCGGCAGGATACCACGCAGAGCAACAGGGAGCAACTGAGTCATAATGACATGGCAATCATGGGCCTTCATACAACCGTAGTTAAACTTGCATTCTTTCATGTTAACTAGCCTGCTCGGTCTCGCAGAATAGCCCGTCAGGACTTTGAGTTCATCCAAGAAGGAAATAAGCGTATCATTTTCTGCCTTCTTCAAACTCCATGAAGCAATGGGAAGTTTCAGGTGGCCATTTTATTGTAGGACGGGATGCAGCTCCGGCCTCAGTCCTAACAATTGCATGTCCTTGCGTGTGTTTAGTGTGTCCTTCTCTGTCCCTCCGGTGTTCATCAAGGTGTTAAGCAAGCTGAAGCACACATTTTTAGTAATGTGCATGGGATCAAGACAGTGGTGCACACTCAGCAGTTGCCAGTAAGGTAGTTTCCAAAAAATAGATTCTTTTCTTCCAGATACTATCTTCAGGAGCTGCTATTGCCCCATCCCCTTTCCCAAGTCTAAAGTTGATAGTGCTTACTTCTTTAAGTATCTATTTCCCATCTCGATATGTTGGAGGCGGGCGCTTCTCAAGTTTCCCATTGAAATCAGTCTTGTTCCTTCAGTAAGGGTGATTCCTTCGTAGGAATCTACGGTGTGCCATATAAACCATCATACGATTATGCTTTAGATGTACGACATCTATCTTGTCCAAGCACTCGACACACCCGTAGTACCCTTTTGTCTGCTCTCCAGACAAGTTACCTCGCCCTGGCATGTCGGTGATTGTACCAATAAGTACTGCCCTGATCGTTACGTGTTCCTTTTTGTACTCGTCCCAAATATCCTTCACACCCGTCTCAAACATTTATACTAGTTCATCGATCACTGGTTCCAGGAATGTATCGATGTCATTCCCAGGCTGTCTCGACCCTTGGATCAGCAGTGGCATTTGGATGAACGAGCACTTCAAACAAACCCAAGGTGGAAGGTTGTATATACAGAGCGTCACTCGCCAGGTGCTGACGGTCGTTAAGTACCAATTTTATACCATCAACTAATGCCAAGGGAAGATCAATAATAGAAGCATAGGGGTTATTACTGACGAATTCCACGAGTTTTGGTGAATTATGTATTTTCCAGGGATTATTCCAGAAAGGCTTAAAAGAAGGATTAAAAAGCATAATTACCACGAAACTTGATCGCGACGGAAACATACTTCATCAGCAAGTTAGAAGGATCCAGAACACACCCGAAGCACCAGAGCCCGAGACACACCAGGGTGGGGCCGGCCGGCGCCAAGGTGGGGCCGGCCGGTGCCCCCCTAGGGTTTCGGCCCACCTTCTAGAGTCTTCTTCCACCGCCTCTCTGGAGTCATCTGGGCCCTTTGTTCAAGTCGGTTTGATCCCACGGCACATGTTCATCCCACCGGGCTATAAATAAAGGGGCAGACCCTCCTCCCAGAACACCAATTCATTCCTCCTGCTTCATTCGTTAAGAGTAGACAGAAGTTAGGGTTTTCAGAGATTAGAAATAGGGCTCTAGTTCTTCAAGTTTATAGTTTAGGCGTCTAGCAAGGTTCAAGTAGAGTTGGGCGTTACGCTCGGGATTCTAGATCCATTCGTCTGGAGATCGGTAATATTATCTTGTATCTCATTATGCCTTTGCTTTATTTTAATATATTGCTACTTATTCAGTTCTTAGTTTATTCTAGTTGCATATTCGATATAGTTGTGATTAGTGATGATTATTGTCGTATGATCGTAAAGCGCCTAATTCAGTACTCGAGTGAGTTAGGTGGTATGCATTATGTAGACGTGGTGTCTAGATATATTGTGTACCTACGGTGGCATCCTGACGTGCCGGGTCGTATGGTAGTCCGCGTAGGTGACAGCTGCGTTGGTTCCTCTGTAGTCCACCCCCTCCGTACGTAGGACTAGCAGAGCGCGGTCACCTTGTGTCTTAATATCCTCATTAGATGATGATCCTTATGATGTTTTCTGAGTTGATTATGCTATAGATGAAGATGTGTAATGTGACGTAAGCTGTAGACTTTGTATTTAGTAATTACATAGGTTTCCTTTACTTTAGCCGAATCTCAAGATTGTCTTTTCTACATTAGTGAGTCTCTATATTCTATCTCTGGAATACCATTTACCTCATTTACTCAGTTATCATTTACCATTTATTATTGACTTATTTATCGCTAAAGCACTAGAGTTATGGGTTATCATAGGTCTGCACATTTATCTTTCCAATCATTATAGTAGATTATCCTAATGAGTAGAATGCCACTTTTATCCTTTTGGCATAAAACAAATCAACGATACTCGGAATACTTACAGGGTGAAGTGCTACAATAGGAGAATTATCTGTGCGCTTGCGGATATATTCTATAGTATTATTTTTAGGAGGCAAGTGAAGATTATTTTACCTTTGATTTTTGGCATCATGTTAGGGATGACAACTTAACGTGAAGTGATGTTAAAAATACCAACAAGCATTTCTGGCGCCGTTGCCGGGGATGGCAATTGTATTCATTAGGATAATTTATTGAGTTCGTTGATTTTATTCGCCAGGATATTTATTCTAGAATTTCATATAGGAGAGTTCTTCATAAATAATATTAATAGAAAAAAATATAACTATAGACATAAATACTTAGAGATAACCATAACGTTTTGCTTTAGCAGACTTACCCGTGTTTCGTTTATATTTAAATATCTTATATAGGGTAAGTGCAGGATTGGTTGTGTACTTTAACTCTTATCAATCAGGAACAACCATAGGAAGAAGGGTCTTACATTATTTTTGTGAAGCCATGGCTGAGAAGACTCTACGTGAATTCTCTGCTCCAAGCATTGAGAATATTCGCGTTGGGCCAACTTTCAATATTGGAAATCAAGATTACGAGATCAAGCCAAGCCTCATCAAAATGGTGCAAGCTATCACATTTACTGGAAAGAAAGATGAAGATGCAAGTGTCCATCTGCAGAATTTCCTGGAGATTGGCAGCACCATCAACATCAAAGGCATTCCTCAAGATGTCGTGCTACTTCGTTTATTTCCGTTCTCATTGGAGGGAAAGGCGAAGCAGTGGTTTTATCAGAATAAAGATCGAGTCAAGACATGGGTAGAATGTTCAAAAGCTTTCCTAGAAAAGTTTTTTCCAGTAAGCAAAACCAATGCTCTACGAGGAAAGATTTCAGAATTTTATCAGCAGAAAGGTGAATCTATTTCAGAAGCCTGGGAACGTTTTCAAGATTACATATCAGATTGTCCCCATCATGAAATGGAAAAGTGGTTGCTCATGCAAACATTTTATCACGGACTAACTCAAAGGTCACCTTAGCAACTAGATGCCACTGCTGAAGTATCATTTATGTCACTCACCCCTAGAAGAGCTGAAGATATTATGGCAAAGATAGCAAAAAATTAGAATTGGACAAACAACACTCAAACATGCCATAAGAGTGAAGAAATTTCAGAGGAAATATGTGCACTGTCAACCAAAATGGATGTACTGTTGAACTGGTTAGAGCAAAGAGCCAATCATAAAAGAGATCGTCAAGCTATTCAGGATACATTCAATTCTCAAAATCAATATGAAGGACCTTTAGAAATTGAGTTTGCAAATCCCCCAGAAGACATTAGTACAGTCATCAAGACTACTTCTCAGAAGCAAGGATGGAATCAACCTCGGTCAACCAATCAAGGTAAGTACCAAGGCAATTCTAATTTTTCAAATCATAAACAACCACCCTTGAGAGAATTAATATTAGAACAAGCTAGAATTAATGAAAGTATTTATAAGAAGCTTGCTTTTAATGATAAAGTTTTAGAAGGAATTAATTCTAAGTTGGATAATTTCTCTTCGGCTGTTAAAGATCAAATATTATTTAATGAGAAGATAGAATTACAAATTGCACAATTATCTTCTACTTTGTTTACCACTAACCATGAGCAAATAAAAGGAATATCTACTAGAGGAGGTAAGTCTACACATGATCCACCTTACCCAAAAGGGGCACGTAGACCATCACATTTAGTGCAGGTTAGAAGAAGAAATTGAGAAGGACAACAGAGAAGAAGAAGTTATACCACCTTCATCACCAATTGAACCACGAGATAAAGAATTAACTCAAGATTTTCATGACACAACTCTCCTACCGTTTCCATGCAGAAGAGGAAGAGTTAAAATAGATGATCAATTTGGTAAGTTTCTAGAGATAATTCAGAAATTATATGTCAATATCCCGTTGCTAGATGCCATGCAGGTACCTACATATGCGAGGTATCTTCGAACCATCCTCAACAATAAGGGACCATTACCTTCTACTGAAGTTGTCAAGCTAACAGAGGAGTGTAGTGAGGCAATTCTGAGTTCTTCTCCTACTAAGAAGAAGGATCCAGGGTGTCCCACTATTGATTGTTCAATAGGAGACCAGATGTTCGAGAATGCTTTATGTGATCTTGGAGCAAGTGTCAGCGTCATGCCCAAGACCGTCTTTGACAAACTCAACTATTCTATGCTCACACCAACCACGATGTGTTTTCAATTAGCTGACCAATCGGTTCGCTATCCCGCAGGAATCGTAGAAAATATTCTGGTAAAAATCCGCAACTTTTTCATTCCAGCAGATTTTGTAGTACTTGACATGCAGTAAGAGAGGAAGATACCCCTCATTCTCGGGCGACCATTCCTAAACACTGCAAATGCAACCATCAACGTCGGAGCTAGAGAGATCACATTCACCATCAATGGTCAAGAAGAGCGATTCGCATTCAAGCCAAGATTGGAGCAATGCCAAACATTGAAGTGTCATGAAGAACAAGATGCAACAACATCTCCAACATCGGAGATGAATCATGAAGACTGGAGAAAGTCCGAATCAGCGGACTCAAAAACCCCGAACCATCGCCGGGAGGTAACTCGCTAGTTATCGGTAATTTAATTCTTGCATTTAAATTTGTATATTTACTTTCTCATAAATTGCATTATTAAAAATAAATAAAAATAAGCATAGCATGATTAAAACTTAAGCCCCATGTGATTATTACTAACAGAGTGTTAAACCCCGTCAGTGAAATTTACTGTGGTGGCAGAAAATTATGAAAAGACCATCATTAGAATTCTAATTTTTCATAGATTCATAAAAGTAATTTAGTTTTTCATTCTTGTGTCATTATACGGTATAAATACGAGAAACATTTGGGACCCACCATCATCACATCAAGTCACATCATGCATTATCATCAACCACCACCTTTCACTACCATGCAAACTTCATTATTCACACATGCACTACACACCATCCATCCATTCAGCCATTTCACCACAGAAACTCATGCATTTGGAAGGGAATCTAGGTGGTGTCGACACTAGCTAAAGGAGAGAGCCAAAGGTGACCAGGTGGGGCCGGCCGGCCCCAAGGCCACGTCGGCCGGTGCCCCTCTGCCTCTTCTCTGCCTCTCCTCTCTCTCACTCATTCACACACTCACACACATTCCAGAGAGCAGGTAGCCAAGTTCCTTTGCTGCTCGTAATCACCAACTTTCATAATCCTATCATTTGATTCAAGTTTAAGCCAAGAAAAGGGTAGAGAAGAAGATTAGCAAGAAGACCAAGAAGAGAGATCACCACTTTGATTCCTTCTCTCCTCTTGTTCTTGTTTGTTCTTATTTTGTTCTTGTGCTCTTGTTTGTTCTTGCCGTGTTCTTCGTGTTCTACATTTTACAGGCAAAATGAGCAACAGAATGAAAGGTGCCATTTGATCCCTTGGAAGAGCCCTCTCACGCCGCACAACAAGAAGCCAATCGTCATCACAAGTGCCATCGTTCATCGGCTCCGACTTGAATATCGATCCTCCATCACCCTTCACGTATGACCCGTCATCCTCTTCCCAATCGGAAGAGAGGTATGAACTCACAAGCATAACTCAAATTTTATTATCAGCTAGTCCCTAGAGAGAAATTTTAAATGTGATTACAAACAAGGAATTCACACATACTCCAATTTTTAATGCCACATTGCTCCATGAAACCGGAATGGATTCCGTGTTTGAGCTTATTTTTAAGAAATGTTGGATGGGAAAATGCATGGCAAATTAATGAGCAGGGTAGCAATTACTAACTATAGAATTTATTAGCACCCTAAACTTTGATGATGATGAGGTTAATTTTAGAATGTTTAATAAAACTTTCACCCTCTCATGGAAAACTCTTAATTTAGCATTATGATTTAATAATCATTGTGTGGTCAATATTTCTGAAACTCTCCATGACTTTGATAAAGATGATTTTTGGGAGAGTATCACTGCAAAGAAACCTGAGAGAAAACACAAATATATTACTGAAGAAGTTCATCATCCCACACTGAGATTCATGCTTAAATAGTTAGCTTTTACATTCTTTCCTAGAGTGGAGTTAAATACTATTAAACAAGATGAGCTACATTTGTTATACATCATAATTAAAAAGAGGAAAGCGTCACCTGTAAAAATAATGTTAAATTATTGGAGAACTGTCCCTTCCTTAGGAAAGTGCAGTATTTCTTTTACTTCCTGGATTACTCGTTTAGCTGCAGGGTTAGGTTTATTATCGAATGCTTCACTTGTTTATATTTCTGATGCCCACAAAATTATTGGTTATGATTTTTTCTTTCGTGCTCACATGCTCAAACGCCAAAATAATAAAATAGTTATGATTTATAAAAATTATGACAATAAGTACGAACTACCAGATAGGGAGTTAGGAATTTATTCTGTCCAGAATTTTATTTTTCCAGCTGTTAGTGCTAATATTGGCAGGTTTCCGTCCGCGCGCATCAGCAGGGCGCCGAGAGCTAATTTCACTGGAGCTGACCCAGCACCATCTGGGCCAGTTTATTCCCACAATGTCAATTTTGGTGAACAGATATCAACGCAGGAGCCACGCCAGCAATGAACTGTGCATACAGGATGGGAGGAACAGCCCACATTTCAGCAAGGAGAATCTTCATCAGCACGAGCAGTGGCAGCAGCAGGTCGACGACAGGTTCTACCAGCATGAACAATGGCAGCACAGCACGGACCAACGATTGGATCAGATATATCAAGGACAGCAGCAGATGCAGAGCGGATTAGAGTATTTAATACATCAGATGGGATACCCGCCGCCACCTCCACCACATTACTGAGCAACATCCAGCTTGGGGGAGATCCCCACTAGGTGAGCACCTCTCACCTTTATTTATGTTTTTATTTCAGTCTTTAAATTTTGTCAATTTCAATATTGCTAAAAACAACAAGAAAATCAAATAAAAATTTATTTACCGCTTCCTTTAGTTATTGAATTAAAATTCTGCTTGCTTAAAAATGAAAATCCATAAAAAATAATAGAGTATATATTTAAGTTTGCTTTAAATTCCACATTCAATTTGTCTTTCGAATAATTAAAACTTGAAGTTAGAGAAAAATCAAAAAGATATTTATACTGTTTAAATATAATTTCCTGTAATTGCTTAGTATTTAAATTTAAATCCTCCTACGAATTGCATGAAGTTTATCTACCATGAAAATTTATTCTGAAACTTGATATCAGTGGGTAGCATAAACTTTTCTAAGTAATTGACAGATATGATATAAAAAGGTTTGGGTCGCTATTTATTTCATCTTAAGTGACACCTAAGCTCCAGACATTTTAAAAATCAAAATCAAAACAAATATAATAATTTGTTCTGCTAATATGATTTAAGTAGACTATTCTGTTATGCATTCATGATTGAATTCACATGCACAAAAAGTTTTCACTCTATGCATAAGTCTCTCTCTTATAAGTCTAACAGAAAGTGTGGGTTATAAAATTAAAAGATGCCATACCAAAGAAGTATGAGCCTAAAAGATACCATATCAAAAGGGTATGTTTAAAAAAAAGAGAGTAAAACAATGGGTGCAAAGACACCCATCTGAGAGAAAAAAATGGGTACAAAAGTATCCGCTGGGGATATAACCCACGCTCTTCAGAAAGATAGAAAAGAGAGGATAATGCATAGGAGTTCAAAAATAAAATTTAATCACAATCACTCATTCAATCATGATATATAGCTTAGTAGTCCTCTGCAATCTTATTAGTAGACTCTCATTATTTCCTAAATAAAAAATGTTTACTTATTCAAAAAAATATAATAATAATAATAATAATAATAATAATAATAATAATAATAATAATAATAATAATAATAATAATAAATAACTCTAGACCAATGGTTGAAACAAAAGATGAAAGACTTAGTGCTTGCTTGATTATTCTGTCTCTCAATTACCTAAGACTTAGTTTAAAAGCCCCACGATTGAAAAGAATAAGAATAAGTTCGAATGGTGGATTAATGAATTTCAATCCGGGGAAGAATTTCTGTTTAAATATTTAAGTATTTGTTGGGAATTATACATTTTTGTAGAACCCTGAATAAATTATTTCAGGTCAACTTTGCTAAGGGACTAGCAAAGACTTAGCTTGGGGGTATTGTTGACGGTCGTTAAGTACCAATTTTATACCGTCAGTTAATGCCAAGGGAAGATCAATAATAGAAGCATAGGGGTTATTACTGACGAATTCCACGAGTTTTGGTGAATTGTGTATTTTCTAAGGATTATTCTAGAAAGGCTTAAAAGAAGGATTAAAGAGTATAATTACTACGAAACTTGATCTCGATGGAAACATACTTCATCAGCAAGTTAGAAGGATCCAGAACACACCCGAAGCACCGGGGCCCGAGACCCACCAGGGTGGTGCCGACCGGTGCCCCACTCTAGGGTTTTGGCCCACCTTCTGGAGTCTTCTTCCACCGCCTCTCTGGAGTCATCTGGGCCCTTTGTTCAAGTCGGTTTGATCCCATGATGCACGTTCATCCCATCGGGCTATAGATAAAGGGGCAGACCCCTCCCAGAACACCAATTCATTCCTCCTGCTTCATTCGTCAAGAGTAGACAGAAGTTAGGGTTTCCAGAGATTAGAAATAGGGCTCTAGTTCTTCAAGTTCATAGTTTAGGCATCTAGCAAGGTTCAAGTAGAGTTGGGCGCTACGCTCGGGATTCTAGATCCATTCGTCTGGACATCGGTAATATTATCTTGTATCTCATTATGCCTTTGTTTTATTTTAATATATTGCTACTTATTCAGTTCTTAGTTTATTCTAGTTGCATATTCGATATTGTTGTGATTAGGGATGATTATTGTCGTATGATCGTAAAGCGCCTAATTCAGTACTCGAGTGAGTGGTATGCATTATGTAGACTTGGTGTCTAGATATATTGTGTACCTACGGTGGCACCCTGACGTGCCAGGTCGTGTGGTAGTCCGCGTAGGTGACAGCTGCGTTGGTTTCTCTGTAGTCCACCCCCCGTACGTAGGACTAGCAGAGCGCGGTCGCGAAGGAGGTGACCCTTGTGTCTTAATATCCTCATTAGATGATGCTCCTTATGATGTTTTCTGAGTTGATTATGCTATAGATGAAGATGTGTAATGTGGCGTAAGTTGTAGACTTTGTATTTAGGAATTACATAGGTTTCCTTTACTTTAGCCGAATCTCGAGATTGTGTTTTCTACATTAGTGAGTCTCTATATTCTATCTCTGGAATACCATTTACCTCATTTACCATTTATTATTGACTTATTTATTGCTAAAGCACTAGAGTTATGGGTTATCATAGGTCTGCACATTTATCTTTCCAATCATTATAGTAGATTATCCTAATGAGGTTTTTGGCATAAAACAAATCAACGATGCTCGGAATACTTACGGGGTGAAGTGCTATAATAGGAGAATTATCTGTGCGCTTGCGGATATATTCTATAGTATTATTTTTAGGAGGCAAGTGAAGATTATTTTACCTTTGGTTTTTGGCATCATGTTAGGGATGACAACTTAACGTGAAGTGATGTTAAAAATACCAACACGAGGTGCTATGTTTGCTTCTCACCTGATCGAAAGGAGTCATCCCATCTGTGCTCAAAGCAAACCAAAGGCGTATTACCTCTCCTCCGATTTTGTCATAGCACATAGTATTGATAGTCCTCCAATCCGTTCCATCGGCGGGGTGCCGCGACAATCTATCCTTCTTGCGCTCTTCGCCGTGCCAGCGCTGGCTGACTTTTCACATGCAAACAACCTGTGTACCCGAAGAGCTATAGGGAAATACCAAACTACCTTTACTGGCCCTCCTCTGGTCTTGGTACCCTTAGTTGATGGCCCTTCCTTGTATCATGGAGCTTTGCACACGGGACACTTGTCCAACTTTTCGTAGTTCTCTCCACGGTACAATATGCAATCGTTGGTACAAGCGTGGATTTTCTCAACCTCTAGACCTAGTGGGCAGATCATTTTTTGGCCTTGTATGTATTTTCTGCAAATTTGTTTTTCGCTGGTAGCAGTTTTCTTATTTTTTCTATCAAGTTATCGAAGCCTTGATCGCTCAACCCGTTCGTGGATTTGAACTCTAATAGCATGATATTGGCTTCGAGTTTGGATATCGAACAATTCTCATAGAGTGGTATCTTGGCATCTTTTCTCATTGCCTCTAGCTTTTTCAACTGTTTTTCACTGAGACATCCGTGCTCTGCATTATTTATCATCTGAGAAATCGCATCATCATGAACAGCGTTGTCAGCTAACGTATTCGCGAACACGGGAGGAACGAATTGCTCGTTCCTAACAGCAGCCACATTGTCACCACCTTCTGCATGTTGACATCATTTAGTGCGATGTTGACATCAGCAACGTTTTCTAGCGGTGCAGTGCCACCATCAACCTCTCCAACAACCTCTCCATGCTTAGTCCATAACGTATAGTTTGGCATGAAACCTCTGCGAATCAAGTGCGATCGTATAGGCTTAGCATTTGTCCATTTTCTAATATTCTTGCAATCTACGCATGGGCAGAAAATTGGCTCTCCATCCGCAGCATCGGCTTTGGCAACGGTGAGAAAATCGCGGACACCACTCAAGTAGGCTTCATGCATTTGCGTGGAACCGTACATCCACCCTCGATCCATCTATATATATACAAAAATAATATTTAGAATTTAATCGCCAAACAAAAAATAGGCAGAGTAATTACAGATAAATTAATTGAAATTATTGGTCCTTCATGAATAACAATTGTAGCTCAAAAATGTTACTAATTATTGGAAAACTAAAATAGTAGCCTCACAATAATGCTGTGGTGCTCTTTCCGATGCTCTTCCATATTTGTACAAAAGTAATATTTAGAATTTAAGCGCCAAACAAAAATGGGCAGAGTAATTACAGAGAAATTAATAGAAATTAGTCCTTCATGAATATCAATTGTAGTTCAAAAATGTGACTAATTATTGGAACACTTAAATTATTAGTGAGCGATATCATCAAATCCACCGTGCATGTAATGAGCTACCAAATTCAATTGGTACATAGAAACCGATGTTATTTAGGAAAGTGCTTGATGTCTACAACGGAAAATTCCTTCTTCAAAATCAATTGGAAAGTGCTTGATATCTACAATGGAAATTAACAAACCACAAATCATGAAATAAAATAAGCAAGCCATCATAACAACACTACTTAAGCAACAAAATCAATGTAGGTAATGCATTCTTAGTTGCTCCTAACCTTAAAGCAACAATGGAGGAGTGAAGCACGCGCGAGCCCTCCCTGGCTATGTGCTCTGAACTGGAGAGTGAGGGGAGCTCGTATATGTAGGACCAGAGAACACTGACGGTTTGTAATATAACCCGACAGTAGGCTACAAAAAATGGGCAGAGTAATTACAGAGAAATTAATAGAAATTATTGGTCCTTCATGAATATCAATTGTAGTTCAAAAATATGAGTAATTATTGGAACACTTAAATTATTAGTGAGTGTTGACGGTAGTTAACCATCAACTAACAAGAATAACATAGTTATAGGGTTTGATTCTAATAAGTTCCACGAGTTTTGGTGTTCTCACTTGTTTTGTAGGAGATGTAAGGATATTCAATTTTTCACCAAATAAAAGTATCTCAAATGAGGAATTGGAGTTCACCATTGCATAGAGCTCGTCAAGACAATCGAAATGGACCTATGGTTTGTTTTTTGAGTTCGGAGTAAAAAGATACGAAAGTCGCAAAAGAAGATTCTCGAGGACACCAGAGACCACCACGCCAAAGTGGGACCTGTTTGGACACCTAAGTGGATCGGGTGACCCAGGGGCTAGGTCGGCCGACCCTTGGACTCCTCGGATCACTCCGGGCTTCTCCATAAGGTTTCCCACCACCATGGAGAGTCCATCTGAGCCACTGCCTTAGGTCGGTTTGATCCGAGGGCTGAGATTCATCCCACCGGCCTATATATAGAGCCCCAGACCTCCCAGGGTTTCAGACCAATTCATTCTATCATATGTAAACCCTAATTGAGAGGTGTCCCAAGAAAGGATAACCTCTCAATAGGATCTACACTTAGAAAATAGGGAGAGAGGAGAGGAGAGAGATCTAAGGAGAGGCCGACCTATCGGAACCCTCCTCGACCTTGTACCTCGACGTATCATTCATCTATGAGCTACATCCAAGTTCTTCTATTGGCATATTTATATTCTCTAGTTAATTAGATTCAGTTCTTTACTTTATTTTACTTACAAGAACTCCGCTTGTATTGAGTGCTCTAGTCTTCAGATCTAGATTAGAGTAGTAATCATTAGTGTAGACGTGGTGTCTAGGCTAATGTTTACCTGCGTTTGTGCCCAATCTTCCGGTTAGTTGTGGTAGCCCCAGAGGTGACAGCTCTATCAGGTCATTGCAATCCACCACGTTAGGGTTGGTGTTCACAGAGCTTTTTGGCAGCCTTCTCTCGATTACCCCTTCTCAGTATTTTCGAGAATCAGAAAGGTACTGTTGCTCCAAAGTAAGTAAACACTACAAGAAATCCTTCTTTTTATGACAAAATGCCTCCTGACAGGGCTTGTTTTCATCATATAATGTAATATAATATGACAAAAAACTATGTGTCGTCATAAAATTTTGAGACCGAAAAGTATTTATGATGACACCAATTCTTGTGTCACATAAAGGTACCAATTTGCGTCACAAATTGTCAGGCGCAAGGAGTCGGCTGACGGTTGTGAATTTATGACGGTGCATACAGTTTTTATATGACGACTGTAGACCGTCACCGAATGTTTTAACAAATATGACAGCTCCCAATATCATACGATACCCTAGTAGGAGCTGGGCCTTGACCATGACTGTTGGGCCAAAGCTGGGCCTCGGCCCAGATGGAAAGGAAGAGGGGGTGGAGGTGGAGAAGACGGGTTAGGCCTAAAAGAGTAGGGCTGAGTGATCTTTTTTATTTTAATTTATAAATCCATTTTGATTTTGAATTCAAGAGCTTTAAATGCAAAAATGACCTATATAACAATTATAGATCTTGATGAGCTGATCAAATTTGGTATTCATGACCTTTCTAGTTGAGACCGTCTAGGGTTTTGAAAACTGGTTTGGAGCTGTCAAAATTTAAAAATCCAAAATTTGAATCGTTCAAACTTTGTCAAATGAAAAGTTGACCATAACAACAATTGTAGATCTTGATGAGATTAACTAACTTGGTATTCATGAAATTTCTAGTTGAGAACATTTAGAGTTTCAAATACTAGTGTAAAGGTGTCATTTTTAAAAAAAATACAAAAATTGACTTGGTCAAACTTTGTCAAATGAGATAATAAATGATCAAAGCTCGAAAACTTTTGAATACAAAGGTGTTAGAACTCATAAGATATACAATTTTTATATAGGCCATTTTCCATTTGAAAAAGTGTTAGTAAACTAGTCATAAAATCATGTGTCTCACAAAAGGTTTACGAAACTGTGGGGATATAAACCCCCGGTACAACAAGACAAGACATGGGCCGCACCATCAAAGCTGGTCCGGTTGTAACACCCCTGGTGTTACGATAACTAAAACCGGCCATGTCATCGTGATTGCATGTAATTCATCCCGCATAAAATCATTGTTACTGTGCATCACTAAGACAATTTTTATTTTCACATGTGAATGTGTTTAGGTACCTTTGAGTGACTTTATGATTTAAATAATTGTTTGTGTGTATGCCTCTAAATTCAAATAGAAAATAAAAAGGAAAACAATTAAAAACCCTAATCGGACCCGAAACCCTAAATCAAAAACTAAATAGAATCAAGTGTTGGGCCTTAAACAAAAGTTGTATATCTTTAAAAGTTGAGCAACTTCTATTTTGGGCAATTTTGAAGTTATTAAAAATAATTTTAAATAAAACCTTAATCTAGGTTTTAAAGTTTAAACTTGAAATACAAATTCAAAAACTAGTAGGAATCTGATGATGGTCTTTTAATAAAAGTTTTTAGCCCTTTAAAAATGGAACAACTTTCATGTTTGGAGATTTTAAAGTTTACCAGTGGAAATTTAAATTAAACCCCAACTAGTGTTTGTTTATTTAAATTTAAAATGCCATTTCAAAAACTATGAAGAATTTGGGCAAACTACTTTAATGAAAGTTGTAAGGCTTTTTAAGTTGAACAACTTTTATATTTGGGGATTTTGAAGTTATGCAGTGAGATTTCAAAATAATCCCTAATGAGTGTATTAAAATTTAAATTTGAAATGCTATTTCAAAAACTATGAAGAATCGGACAAAACTCATTTACTGAAAGTTGTAGGCTTTTTCAGATAGAACAACTTTTATATTTGAATAAATTCAAGTTGTTGAGAAAAGTTTAGAGAATTTAAATGATTTGTAAATGAATTTCAAATCAAGTTATTACCCCCTTTTAAATTATTCAAAAATTATTCAAAATTTCAAACTTCTTCCAAAACAAAAGTTGTCCAGCTTAAATTGTTCTACAATTCTTATTTTGGAAAAATTTTGGGTTTATATGTAAAGCAAAAAGTAATTTGCAAAAAAAGTCAAAAGGGGGGCTGGTTACTACACTACAACAGGGGGGGGGGGTCCGGCACCCTGTTCTGATCGAGCAGACCGCGCGTGCCGCGTCTCTCACCGGTGGTTGCCTGGCGAAGTCGTGGGGACCCCGGCCACTCCGCACGCTCGTCCTTTTTGCCCTATATAAGTCGCAGCCGACCGCCATCTCCTCCATTGCCGCCGTCGACCAGCTCGGTTCGTTGCCAAAATTCGCCGTGCACGGTGCTCCATTGGTTCCTCAGTCTCGTGGATAGTTTCTTTGGTTCCCTACGCCACTATTGAACCCACTCGCACGCCCCATAGTCACCGAAGTCGCCGCCACGACTTCGTCTTCTTCACTGTCGATCGGGAACACCGTCGAGCGCCGCCGTGCACGGTTCCGTCGCAACCGTGTCGTCCCTATGAGTCGATCCTCCATCGTCCTTCATTTCACGTCCCATGTGATCCTAGAAATCTCCTAGTCCAAGTCGTGTCCATTTTGGTGCACAAGGTTGACCGGAACGGACCCTTAGCCGCCAGAGCTCGCCACCGTGGCCGCGGACCGCGACAACAGGGCATCTCCGGCCACCCTCCGTCCCATATAGCACGCGCAATAGACTCTAGGTGAGCTCCTGCACCTTTTAGCATTTTTTTTGTAAACTCTACCGGGCCGTGTCGGCCGGAACACACCTCGCCGTCGTACACAGCGCGTGTCGAGCCGCCATGGCTGCTCGAGGCCGAGCTCTGGGGCTATAGGGGCGGGGCTGAGTCCATAGATGGGTACGGGTGTTCGTGGGAAGCTCGTTTGGGTGTTTGACCTCGCCGGTAGGACGCCGACGGCAAGCCGCCGCGAGCGGTGCCGCCGCCGCGCGTGCGTGCCTCTGCTCTGCTCGAGTGGAGCAGAGGGAAGGAAGAAGAGGCCAGACTGGGCCTGTTGGGCCGGTCCAGTTGCGCATCCCGTGCGTGTCTGGCATTTAAGAGGGAGAAGGGGATTTGGGCCGCAATAGGCCTGCCTATTGCCGTGGCCCGAGGGGAGTAAATGACCTTCTCCATTTTTTGATAAATAATTAATGTTGGGTTTTGTTATTTTTATAACTAATTTTTGGTGCATGGTTAAATCATGAAAATTTTTGTGTAGCCTCTCTATGATATTCTTAACACAAGAAAAATATTGATTATGAAGTTTGGCTACTTTCTGTACGTAGTAAAAATATCTATTTTAATTAATAGATGGGATTTCCATGAATTATGTAGCTCAAACTATTAATCCAAAAATCATGAAATTTATGTGGTCATTGTTTTAGGCTGTGGGCTACCTCCACAAAAATTTGTACCTCAATTGGGTAAAGTTAATGTTTATTCCTATTAGATACTTATTTAAATAATCGATAAAAAAAGGGTAATATTAATAATTAGAACTTACGTTTTGTGTGACTTTTGGATTCGCGTGGTGTCCCTGAGTCATTAACTTGAGATGATATTTGACACTTTAATTAGTTGTTTGAGTTCTTAATTAAGTTGCTAATTAGAACATTAATAATTTATATTATTCACATGTGATATTAGGGTTGATGACTTGCAAAGGTGTAGTAGAGTTATAAGTAAAATTAACTCGGCTTTCTATGACTGTTAAAATGGTCGATGAATACATTATATAACCACCGCCTTGTCTAACGAAATTTGTTTTACCACGTTACCGTGAAGGAAAGATGTACTCAACATTCTGAATTTAGTTTATTTTTATTAATTCACAATTTAGTGCATCTCCTGTATCATGGCATACATATCATCATGTTAAGTGTTGCATGAATATTTCGTGTAGTGAACGTGCGGTGATTATTATCTGAAGCGTGTCCCGGATAAGGTCTTCACTCAGTGGACGTGGATCCTTCGCGGTGATTGACTTCCGGGTTCTACCTACTCCAAGCAACAGGCAAGCCCCGGTGCATTCAGTCCTTCCTTGTGATTTACAAAATATTTATAATTTGAGTTAATCTACTGCATTAGGTTTATTGGAGTTGATTGAAAACCAATTGATGCATTACCAACCTTGACCACTGAAGTACCTTGAAACCATTTCTAAAATAAAATGTTTGAAAAATGCTTAGCCCTGCTAAATTAATGTAGTTTTGCACAAAATGCTATTTTTGATCGATGAATTAGCAATTGTAGTTCGAAAATGTGATTAATTTTTGATCGATGAATTAGCCCTGCTAAATTAATGTAGTTTTGCACAAATTAATGTAGTTTTGCACAAAATGCTATTTTTGATCGATGAATTAATTATTGGAATACTTAAATTATTAGTGAGCTATATCATCAAATCCACCGTGCATGTAATGAGCTACAAAATTCAATTGGTACATAGAAACAGACCTTTAGGAAAGTGCTTGATGTATACAATGGAAAGTTTCTTCCTCAAAATTAATTGGAAAGTGCTTGATGTCTACAATGGAAAGTGTCTTCCTCAAAATCAATTGGAAAGTGCTTGATGTCTACAATGGAAATTAACAAACCACAAGAATCATAAAATAAAATAAGCAAGCCATCATAACAACACTACTTAAGCAACAAAATCAATGTAGTTAATGCATTGTTAGTTGCTCCTAACCTTAAAGCAAAGTAGGTCATGCTGATGCTTGCAAATCCAAGTGCTTCATGGCGAAGAGTGGCCGCAACAATGGAGTGAAGCACCCGCGAGCCCTCCCTGGCTGTGTGCTCTGAACTCGAGAGTGAGGGGAGCTCATATATGTAGGACCAAAGATCACTGGCGGTTTGTAAAATTAGCCTGACATGAAAGCCCAACACTAACAGTTGGTGAAACGGGCTTGCAGTGAACTAACCTATCACTGCCGGGTCATAAAACCAACCGGCACTAATAGGAAGCTTCACTGTCGGGGTCGTAAAACCAACTGGCACTATTAGGTGCCTTCAATACTGGTGCGCGTAGCCGGCAGTATTAATTGTTGGGCAGTTCTTTAGAATTCGAAGCGCTTCTTTGGAATTCCAAGCGCTGATCGTGAGAATGCATCGCCGGTGGTTCCTTGGAACTGAAGAGCCGTGAGTCACCACTATTTATACACGCCCTCCTAATCATGGCCCAATCTGTGCTATCATCTCGATCATCTTCCTCATCGTCTCTCTCTCTCGACATCTACCCCACCGACGATCATCACCATGGCGGAGCCCTCTGCGAAGCGCGCGAGGGTGGAGGAGGAGGAGGCCAGGGCAGAGGAGGAGGTCCAGAGGGCGGCGGCAGACTCCTCCGACTTTTCCGACTTCTCCGACTCCGACGAGGAGGCGCCGCCGCCGCCACCGCCACGAGGCCCCCTCGACGAGCTTGCTGACAGGCTGATGGCGGCGGGCGACGACCCCCAGGCTCAGCTTAAAGTGGAGCAAGCCTTCACCTTCGACCGTCTGGCGGCTGCCTTTGGCAAGCTCAACGAGCTCGCCGGCGCGATTGGCCTTCCCACGATCAATAACCCCTTGGCCAAAACGCCCAACTTCTACGCCTTCCTCCTCGATTAGTTGGCCGATATCCTTAGTGAGGGGGTACCGGCCAAGATCAAGGGCAAGGACAAGAAGGGCGACGGCGCCAAGAAGAACTAGGCAGCCTTGTTTTTTATTTTCAGTATTATATTTTTATGTTTTCATATATACCTGTCTATGTTTTTTTATTTCTATGTTTAATATATATAGTTGTTGGCGCAAAAAGTGGTTCCCTAAGCCCAACACACCAGCGAAGCCGGAAATGACCCTTGAAAGGAGTAGAGCTCTCACAGATCTAGTTAGCTTCGAACCCGGTCTGAGAGTGTCGGTAACACCCAAGCGTGCCAGTCAATTTGACCTGCAATTGACAAGGAAACGGACATAATCAGTAACCCAAGGTGAAACTAACTGGTGAGTCCAGATAGTTCCAACTGTACGGCTCAAAGAGCCAGTATAACTGGAGATCGACTAGAAAGCCGATTCCATCATGTTATGAACCGATAGTATAATAATGAAGTAAAACGGCTATCAGGATACTCATATGAAGATAATACCGTGCTAGCCAATCTAATTCAGTTAATGTGTATAAAAGAAAATAGATCACGTGTGCAGATCTGATCTGTACATCAAACAAGCAGAGATCGGCTAAAGCTGGTCTAGAAGGCCGGCGGCTTTAGCAAATCCTCTTCGCTAAATGCACCAAATCTGCGTTCACCTGGTCTAACGACCAGCGGGCTTCGACAAACCAAGCAAACAAAGCTAGATCGTTTGACATCCAAATAAGTGTATATGCACTATCTATTCGTGAAAGCATAACTGAATCGGCTCTTTAGCCGATGCAGGGTCCATGAAGCACGAACGAATGCTAGCGTAGTCATAAGCAGACCTCAAATTAAAGCAAGTCTAATCTAGCGAACCTTGTTCAGGTTAAACCTGTTCCACCGGATGACACTCAGTTTAATTTAAACAAGGACACGAGAATAAGACTTACGATAACCTCAGGACCACTTATGTCTCGACTAGAACCGAACGCACAACATGTAATGAACAAGATTGATAGGGAATTAGCCGATGTAAGCATGGAACCGATCATCATGGTAAAATAAGCATAAGAAAGCATAAACGACGATCAGATTCAAGTGAATCTAAGGCCAAATCTATCAATCTTGATCGGGCAGAGAGATGTTATATTGATAAATAAACAATAAACAACAAATAACATCTTGATAACTTAATGAATCTAACTAAATTGCCATATTTAGCTAGAGCCGATAACTAATCCATGCGTGCAAACTATCTCAACCTATAGCCTGTCTACCGGATGACATTAACTAATAGATTAATCAAGCAAACAAACACGAATCGATAACTAATCCGCGCGTGAAAACCGTCCTAATCTGCATCTCATCCACCGGATGACGGTTAACACAGATTGATCGGGTAAACCAGCGTGAATCATCCTTGACTCACTGTGCTTCCCACGTCCACCGGGTGACGTCAAAGAAACAGAGCTTAGCAAGGACCCTGGTCCGCCATGCTTCCACGTCCACCGGATGACGCTAAAAAGACATAGTTTAACAGGGGGTTGACGATACTTACAAGCAAGCCTGCGTCCACCGGATGACACCCAGCCTGGATGAAGTAACTCGCCGGACTCGACTGACTCTAGGGTTTGTTGGCCGGAGCCGAAAGTTGTGTTGTATTGATGTTGTTGATGTTGTTTCAATGGCTGAGGGCTTATATTTATACCCTGAGTGTAGATAGAGTCCTAGTCGAATTATAATTCATCAATAGATAAGGAAACTAACAAACTATCCTATATCTAAGGTAACTTGGAGTCCCACCTTCCCTTTCCATAACGGACTTTGATCGTGATCGCATCCTGGCGGCGCGGACTCTGGATGACGTCATCAATACCGACGCTGCGCGCCTCCTATCACCTTGGCCCGATAACCGATTCACCGTGCAATCGGCTATTTCCTTCCTTCCACTGGACGGAATCTGCTTCCGAAATCGGCTATCTTCCTCCGGTATCGGCTATCGGCTCCCAGCCCAAAATTTGTTTTTAACACATGCCCCCCAATTTTGGAATAAACTAGTTTATTCCGAAATTAGCGCTTGAGCCTTCAAATAGTCAAACTGCAGCTTCCCTCTCGGCGCTTCAAACTTTCGCAGCAAAGCGAAACCCTAAACCGTCACAATTTTCGCCACGGGCTTCAATCCGCCGCCGTCAGCTTCGATTCGCCGCCGTCAAGCCATCCCCGAGCTAATGGCGACTCCTTCCGAGGTCCCTGAGGTATCAATTTCATCGATCCACCTCCTGATTTGTGAATCCCACTTCAACCTCACTGAGTACGAGTTTCAAATCCAGGTACTGAGGAATGATATTCTGATTCCACTGAAGGACATCCCCGACACCTACTACCTGGATCCGATGGGCAATCCGGTCCCCAAAGATTTCATTGTTCAAGAAACCAACTAGTTTCCATTCCGAAGCTCCATGATGGGCGCCTCTTCTTGGGCCAAATCCTTCAGAAACTAGCCAAGCGTACCTGCTGGATGGAGGAACTGGTTCCGCCGCGTCGCGGCGAAGAAACGCGCGGACTGGGAGATGCGCCATCTGAGCCAATGTCTTGACCTATCATTATCAGAGATGGCAAGGAATGAGCCGCTCCTGATAGCCGCCAGTCACTTTTGGTCCAACTCCCTGAATGCTTTTGTATTCGGAGACGGTCCAAAAACCATTACCCTGGGCGATATCCATATGCTCACCGGGCTTCAGATCACTGGATCATATGACTTCTAGGATCTCTGCTCCAGTGGCAAGAAGGACCCGTACTTCCCGAAGCTGGACACATACAAAGGGTCGAGTGGCTATGTTCAACACCACCAGAAAACCTCCTCTTCCGTCAGCGAGAAAGAACACGTCGCATTTTTGACCATGTGGCTTGAGAGATTCGTGTTCTGTGGCGCCACTGCCGGACCAGCATACCCTTATCGGGTCTTAGCAGAGAAACTAGCTCGAGGGCACTCCATCCCCCTGGGCAAACTCCTGTTGGGTGCAGCATACAGGCTTATGAACCGGGTGTTTAGTTCCTTGATTATAGGTGAAGAAGTACAATGCATAACAGGCCCTTGGTGGCTAGTACAGTTATGGCTCAACCTGTATCTGCATAAGCTGGTAAGAACAAAACTCCAGGGCCTCAACTTTCCATCCACCGAGTACTCAGAGGAGGAGGATCCAAAAACTAGAGGCTGTCAAAGTTTTGGTGAAGCTGCTTCTGCCATAACCATCCCAACTTCAAAGGGCAACATGCTGGAAACATTATACAGGGGCTTGGGACCAAAGGTTACCACCTGGTTCCCCTATGAGGATGAAGACGAATTTCCAGCGCCCTCCAGCTTCAAGTTGAACAACGGGTGCTCTGATGATGAGGCTATCAGAATCTTGAATGCAATCATAAAACCTTGTGCCTTGCCAGTAGATTTCAAACACCTTCGGAGCGCGAGCGGCAAGCCAACTAGCTATCCCTCTTATGAATTTTATCACCCAAATATAGCGGCAAGACAGCTAGGCTTTGGCCAATTGCCCCCTCGGCTCCCTTTCTTGAATACCTTGAAACCCAGGGGGAACATTACAGAGCTCCTTCAGGCCGGCAGAATTTTTCAACTCGGAGCAAACCTGCCCACATTCTCGCCGAAGCTGTGGAATCAAATCTGCATCACCCATCAGAGTTTTGATGACTGGTGGCAGCGATGGCACGCTCACTTGTTTTGCCAGACTGTCCATGACAAATGCAGAGCCCTGGACTCGAACTTCCAATCTTCCCGAGCACTAAGTGTTCTCAGCCGATTCCAGTAAAAACGGCTTTAGTCAAACATGTTACTTAACAGATGTTTCTCAAAGGACCCATCATCCAATCCACCAGAGCGAGTGGAATACTATCCCCCTTGTCCGACAGCGAGGCTAGGTTCTCGAGCATCGACGCTGCGACAACTAATGTTAGGCCCTGCTGTACTGACGCCCCCTTCTGCTTCAAAACGGCTAGCTGCATCTCAGCTTCAAAAGCAAGCACCCAAGAAACGCCGTTCGATAAGAAAAGTTCAGGTATCCAGAAGTAGCATCTTCCTTTACTACAGTATGCATCGACTCTTAAATCGGCTTTCTACCAGGTGAAACCCCAGCTAATTCAAGATACCTTGGGAGATAAACAGGCCGAAGAACCACCAGAATCCACCGGCCATGAGGAGTCAGCTGCTCAAGAAGAAGGGATCCAGGAAGGAGCCAAAACTCAGGTACTACTCGTCGGGCTTTCTTTCCTCGACGCAGATGCCCTGATTGACCCAATCTTCTTTTCGAAAATACAGCCGAACAGCCCTTCCGACGAAGTCTGGGCGAACCTTGAAGAAGAGGAGTCTCCCCCTGAGAGGAATCCAGGTAACTCTTATTTGGCTGTTAGCAATTATCCTTACTTCCATACTACTCTTACTTCCGATTTGCAGAAACCCATCTGCCTGAGACAATGACAGCTGAGGATCCGCATGCCGCAAGAGACAAAACTGCCTTAGTCGAACAAGCAACTTCGGTATCAACCCTACTGCCCTCAGGCCTCATTCAGGTATTCTGTCTCTGCCAGAAAATAATTAATCTATATTGTACCTGTTCTGATGAGAGAATGTATGTATTGCAGGTACCGAAGCCTTCGTCTCCCGGCTATTCATTCGACCAAGAAGAATTCTGTGATAGAGACGAACTTGCCTCCTCCTCTGAGAAACTTTCAGAGCCAGATTTCAACAATCGGCTGAGTGCACTTCTACCCCATCTAGAGGGTGATCTAGTTGCTCTGGCCTCCAATCCCGGACTGGTTGATCAAATAATCGAACTTGTCCAGCAGCAACCCAATCTGACAGCCTTGAAATCCCTGTAGAGACTTGGTGATCTTAAAGTTATAGCATCAGGGATTATCACTGCTCCTGGGAACCTGGCAGAGCTTGAACAGCTGAGGAGCAACAAATCAGCCAACAGACAAGAGGCCACCGGATTAGCCGATCGAGCCAGGCTGCTCAAATTTTCAATCAGCATAGCCGAAACAGAACTGGAGACATTGAAAATGAGACGAGACCAGCTGAGAAAAGAACTGGAAGCAGTTGAGTCGGCTATTAGTGAGCACGAAATCACCATTTCCACCAGCACGATCGAGCTCTCCTAGAAAAAAAAAGAAATCAGCAGCTTGGTCGTTGCAGGCAGGAAGACATGCCAACGCCTGGACCTGTTGCAGTCCACTAAAAACCGAGATCAACAATTGCTGCAGGCTGGCCATGCGCTCCGTGCTGAATTAGTAGAACTGATCGGATCTTTATTAACTTTGTAACATGATGGGTGTACTACTTGGCATGTTCTTTTCTATTTGCAACTTTGTCTTCGTGCTATTTCACCCTGAGTTTGAAAATTTAGCCTGATCTGCCTTTGATTTCATACCTTAATATTGGCTTTGTCCTGTTTCGAATTGACTTTGTTCAGCCTGATATGTTTCTGCATGCGAATCGGCTCTCAGGCTTGCATTGTACCTTAGAATCGATTACTCAGCCTGATCCGTTCTACATACGAATCGGCTTACGGGCCTGCTTCTTAGCATCGGCTTTGTTCTGCGTTCCCTTAGAATTAACCCCTCAGCCTGATTCACTACGAATCGGCTTGTGGGCACTCACAATAGGATCGGCTAAATAGCCTGACCCAAAAAGCCGATCGGTGTGCGACCATTGATGGCGGCCCTTCGTCTCCCTGATCTGGTAACTGTTCCGGATTCAAGAAACGCGGATTAACCGCAACCTAAAATCCGCCGCGTCGTCTCGCCTTCCGAGGAGGAACCGTCTCGATACCCTCATCTTTATAAATACATGCTTGGCCTAAGTGAGCAACCGCAACATCGAAGCCTTCGCTCACCCGGCCTTCTCTCCTCAGATCAGAGAAAACAAAATCCCCCAAATCCATGGCTAGCGACGGAAACCACGGCAAGCGGCCGGCCTCGAGTTCCGCCGAAGGTGACAACTTCACCCGGAGCCTGCGAGCCGTGGGTGAACAGAGGCATCGCCTGCGAGCCTGGTTAGGGTAAGGCTACTGCTCACTTCTTGATAGATTGACCTGATCTAATCTGACCATCATCGTCCTGCGCAGCGATGCGGGCACTGCCGGCGTCGGAGGTTCGGGAACCGGTGCCGGGCCGTCTCAAGCCATCCCTGCAGCCGCTGGAGCCACCCCTGGCGCGGATGCCGCTGCTGACCCGCATCACGGCCGTCATCGCTGGGTGACGCCCCGGCAGTTAGCCATCTACAGCAGGTAAATTAGTTTGTACCCAAGACATTGGTTTTTTTTGATTCTGACACATCTGCCTCTTTGTCAACCTTCAGTCAGGCCCGCGTGATTTCTTTCCCACCGGGAGCACCGATTGGCGTGTACACCCGGCCTCTCAGAACTGTGCCTCCTCAGGAACCCTCTCAAGATCCGGCCCCGAGCGCTGGATCAGAATCGGGGTCTTCTGACGGGTCCTACACCACCGCCGACGGTCGCCGATTCCATCACCAGATGGTGGAGTACCGTAACCTCTACTCAGAGGCTACGAAGGAGAATGGCCGGCTGCAGGGCGTCACCGAACCCAAGCTGCTGCCCTTCAGGCCGCCGAAACCGAGGTGGCCAGGGTGCAAGCCCAACTCGCCGAATCGGACGCTGCAGTGGCCGGTAATATCTTGAATTGTGGCGTGCTAACGATCACCTTCATGCTGACACTTCTTTCTTTTGCAGCCCTGACTGCGCAGCTTGAAGAGTTGCGTGTGGCCGCTGACGCCGCCGCCAGTGCCGTTAATGCCCCTGGCAACACGTAGGCGGAGCGGCTCCTGGATGTTCACCACCGCGTCTCCCAGGTGACCATGGCCGGCGTTCGTCACGGTGCCACTGGGGCTCTCACAGCCGCGCGACTCCGCTCCGGCATTGCTCTAGAAGCCATCGAGCCTGGGTTCCCGGAAGGCCAAAACATGGAGGAGGCCAGCGCCCAACTGGCGAACTTCTTCACTCACGCCGACGAGGTCGTGGCTGTCACTGACACCCAGGACATCATAGATAAAGCCACGCATGATTAGAATGTAATAGGGCTCCTGTAAATAAAACTTCCTTCAAGAGCATCAATTTGACTGCCATATGTGTCCGGATACATATATATTCCCTTTATTATTTTTCTTTTTTTTAGACTAAAGGCGATGCTTATCGCATCGGCTGTTACACCCCATCGAGGGTATTTCATTTTTGTGCTAAGGGCGACTCGTTACTACGATGTCGGCCATTTTTGTCTTGAAGGCGACCCGCTTGCACGGCATCGGCTGTTAGAGCCAGATTCACATGAATCGGCTATCACCCCCAACTGGGATGCTAGGGTAGTATTTCTTTAGATGCTTCCCGTTGATGGCTCTGGCGAGTCTCTGTCCTTCTAAATCTTCAAGGATGTAAGCATTACCCGGGGCGCATTCAACCACACGATACGGGCTTTCCCAGTTTGGCGACCACTTACCGAATCAGCTATCATTTGTACCAATAGGCAGAATGACTTTCCATACTAGCTCTGATTCGGTGAAGCTCTTGCTTCTTACCTTAGTGTTGTAATACCTGGCCACCCGTACCTTGTTCCTTTCAATGTATTCCAAAGCCCTAAGCCGATGACAATGCAAATATTCTAAACTGTCCATCATAATGTCTTTGTATTCACCGGCTGTAAGCTTGTTTTGCAACGTGACGCGCCGTGTCTCAGACTGAATCTCCCATGGCAGGACAGCAGCATGTCCATAGACTAGCTCATAAGGTGAAGCTTTGATCGATCCATGTTGTGCCATGCGATATACCCATAGCGCCTCGTTCAGATGCCAATACCACTTTCTGGGGTTCTGCTCAATCTTTTTCTCGATGACCTTGATCAAAATTTTATTGGAGGCTTCTGCTTGTCCGTTGGCTTGGGCATAATACAGCGATGAATTATAAATCTTGATGCCCATGTCGTCGGCAAAAGTCATAAACTCCTCTGAAGTGGACATTGTCCCCTAATCGGTTGTGATCGTCTGAGGTATGCCAAACCTGTAAATAATGTGCTCCTTTACAAATTTGATCACGTCAGCTGAAGTGGCATTCCTCAAAGGAATGGCTTCTACCCACTTGGTGAAGTAATCAGTCGCCACCAGGATCCATTTGTGACCCTTGCTCGATGGTGGGTAGATTTGGCCGATTAGATCAATACCCCATCCTCTAAACGGCCATGGCTTGATTATAGGATTCATAGCAGAGGCTGGAGACTTTTGTATATTTCTGAACTTCTGGCATTCTTGACACCCTTTATAATATTTGAAACAGTCTTCCAGCATCGTAGGCCAATAGTAACCAGTCCTCCTGATGATCCACTTCATCTTGTGAGCCGATTGATGTGCACCGCAGACTCCATCGTGTACTTCGCTCATCAGCTTCACTGACTCCTCTGTCCCCAGGCATTTGAGCAGCACTCCTTCAACAGTCTTGTAATACAACTGACCATCCAGCAACACATACTTGGTGGCTTTGTACCTTAGCTTTCTGTTGACCCGTTGTGAAGGATTTGCCAGGTAACCTGCTATCTCGCCCCTCCAGTCATCAGCTGATTGCTCGCTCTTACAAATCTCCTGCATCGGCCGATAACTCGACGCGTTCTGTGCCAGCTGATTAGCTTCCTGGTTCTGGGCCCTGGGGATGTGACAGAGAGATACCGTCATGAACTTCTTGATGAGAGCCTGGCACTGATCATAATAGCCTCTGAGTATCTCGTCTTTACACTCATACAGGCCGAGCAATTGGTTGATGACTAGTTGTGAATTGCCAAATACTTCAACTGCATCGGCTTTTGCTTCATGCAGAAGCTGAAAACCTTTCCACGCGGCTTCATATTCAGCCTGATTGTTTGTGACAATCGGCCCGATCTGGAAAGCATACTCAAAGCGCACACCCCACGGCGAGATGAGCACTACTCCAGCGCCACCACCTTGCTTGCACGAAGAGCCATCAAAGAACATAGTCCATGGCGCTATATCCGCTACATTAGCCGATCCTCCATGATGCTGTGTGATGAAATCGGCTATCGCCTGGCCTTTGACTGCCTTAGCCGATTCAAACCTCAAGTCAAACTCTGAGAGCGCCAGGATCCATTTGCCGATGCGACCATTCAAAATTGGCATCGAAAGCATGTGCTTGATGACATCCTCCTTTGACACCACCACACACTCCGAGGCAAGCAGGTAGTGCCTCAACTTGGTGCATGAATAGAATAGGCACAAGCACAACTTCTCGGTCGGTGTATATCTTGTCTCAGGGTCAAGGAGCCGCCTGCTCAGGTAGAAAACTGCTCTCTCTTTCCCTTCGAACTCTTGAAAAGGGGCCGATCCAATAGTATGGGTTTCGACCGTCACGTACAACTTAAAAGGCTTCCATGTCTGTGGCGGTACTAAGACAGGTGGAGTTTTCATGTATTCTCTAATTTTGTCAAAAGCCTTCTGTTGCACGTCACCCCATTTGAACTCTTGATCATTCTTGAGCTTCAACAATGGCGAGAACGGCAGCACCTTCTCCGATAAGTTGGCGATGAACCTTCTGATAAAGTTAATCTTACCGAGCAAGGATTGCAATTCTTTCTTGTTGGTTGGAGGTACAAGTTCATCGATCGCCTTCTTGCTCTTGCTGCCGATCTCTATCCCTTTGCGGTGGACCATGAATCCCAGGAATTCGCCAGCCGACACGCCGAATGCACACTTGTTAGGATTCATCTTCAAACCATGTCTCCTTGTGCACTCCAGAGTGGCCCTCAGATCGGCCAGGTGATCTTTATAGCTCTTGGATTTCACCACCACGTCATCTATATAGATTTCAACGATTTTGCCGATCAACTTGTGAAATATGTAATTCATAGCTCTCTGATAAGTTGCACCGGCATTCTTCAAACCAAACGTCATGACCACCCATTCAAACAAACCAAGCGCACCAGGGCACCTGAAGGCAGTCTACGGGATGTCTTCATCCGCCATAAAAATTTGATTATAACCAGCATTGCCATCCATAAAGCTAATAACCTGGTGCCCAGCAGCCGAGTCTACCAACCTATCGGCTATTGGCATAGGGTAGCCATCCATCGGTGTAGCTCTATTTAGATCCCTGAAGTCAATGCAGACTCGCAATTTACCATTCTTCTTGTACACAGGGACGATGTTCGATATCCATTCGGCATATCGGCAAGCTCGAATGAACTTGGCTTCTAACAGCCTCGTGATTTCGGCCTTAATGTCGGGCAGAGCATCCTCTCTAAACCGACGTGGAGGCTGCTTGTGTGGCCGAAACCCTGGCTTGATAGGTAGCCTGTGCTCAACAATAGATTTGTCCAATCCAGGCATCTCATAATATTCCCAGGCGAAGCAATCTTTGTACTCCTTCAGCAGTTGAATCAGCTCCTGCCTGAACTCCGGGTCTAGGTTGGCGGCAATAAACGTCGGCCTTGGCCTATCGCCGGGTCCAACATCTACTTCTTTGAGCTTGTCGGCCGACGTGAATCCTTGCCCCAACTTACCCTCTGTGCCGTCGATCGGGTTCTCCATTTAATAAAAAGACTCAGAGCCGATTGCCCTGATCGGCTGTTGACTCTCATCGCTGACCTTGATGGAGCCTCCTTCCCAAATCTTGCCGGAGAAACAATCATGATCCCCAGCTTCCCAGTATGTGGCATCCGCCGTCGCCACGCTGACCGAGTCATCGGCCGGAACCACTTCGACCTCATCGCCATGCCACTGAATGAGACACTAATGCATGGTGGATGGCACACAGCAGTTGGCATGGATCCAGTCGCGTCCGAGCAACAAGCTGTAGGCGCCCTTACTGTCGATCACGAAAAAGGTGGTAAGCAGTGTCTTCTTCCCCACTGTCAGCTCGACGTTGATTGCCCCCCGAGTGTTGGAAGAATTGCCCCCGAAATCCTTGAGCATCAGATCGGTTTCTATCAGATCATCGGGACCCTTGCTTAGCTTGCGGAATGTGGTGTAGGGCATGAGATTGACAGTGGCGCCGCCGTCCACCAGCATCTTCGTCATGGGCATGCCGTCGACATAACCTTTGAGATAGAGGGCCCTCAGATGTCGATTCTTGGCCGGCTTATCAAAAGTAGCTTGCTGTGCAAGCACTAACTTGGCCACTCCTTCTTCTGATCCTGAGTCGTCTGAGTCAGAATCAGTATCGTACTTCCTGGCTCTAAACTCTGCAAGTAGCACAAACACCATCTGTGCATCGGCTACAGCTTTCCCATTACTTTGTGAAGGCTTTCCGCGCCACACCTGCTTGGGACGCCCCTCAGCCTGGAGCTCCCTGTTCCTGAGCCGCTGCACCCGGCGCCTTTGGCTTTTAGTTAGATCTCCCGGGCACCATTGGTTCTCCTGCCAAACCGGCTGTTGGCGTTCAACCACCGCCTCATCAAGCCGATCGCGCAGGTCCCTTTTTTCACACCGATCCCGCGGGCTACGAGGGCGCCCTAGCCTCTGGTGCACGGACTGGTGGTTGACCTGGGACTGCCTATACTCTCGGTACTGATCGCTGCACTCTGGACAGTTGCGCAGCGTTGGTAGTCTCAAGCCTTCGTTCCAGCAGTGTCGGAAGAACGGGCAATGCCAATGATCCTCCTCACCTTCCCGGTGGCGAGCCATTTCTTCGTGATAGTGCGCCTCTTCTTCCTCGCGGAGCCACCTGCGGTATTCCTCCTCTTCGTGCTGCAGCTGCCTCTGATGGTCTTTCTCTTTTTGTCGCCGCCACTTATTCAGGAGATGCTTGTGCGTGGGCCTCCTGCTCTTGGTGCCGCTGGACTCTCCCTTCTCCAGCTGCCTCTGGTTCTGCTCCCTCCTTTCTTTGATCAGCGCCAGCTCCTCAGCTGTGATCTGCGCATCGGTATCAACCGAGGAGTTCTTCTTGGCCCGTTCGGAGGTCAACACCTTTACTTTGGTCGGGGGGTTTGCGATCTAGACCATGTTCTGCTCCTTCGGGAATGGGAATTTATCGATCTTCATTGAGGGGCCTCAAATTTCAACAGGCCGCGCCTAATGGCATTCTGGATTGCTGCTTTGAAATTGCGGCAGTTGTTTGTGGAGTGTGAGGTGAGGCCGTGGTACTGGCAGAACGGTTTCCCCTGCAAATCTTCAGGAGACGGCTTGACGAAGTCAGCCGGGAAGGTGATGTGGCCCGCGCTGACTAACAGGTCGAAGAGCTTGTCCAGCTTGCGCGTGTCAAAGTCGTATTGATCCTCCGCGCTCCAACCTTTCGGTACGGCCATGGGCTTTGTACCCCATTTGAGCTCAATAGCAGCCACTTCTTCATTCTTCCCATCCTCTGAGTCGGAATTACAGACGTAAGCCGACTGCTTGTATTTCGATTCCTTCTTGAAGCTCTGGGCCTGCTGCTCTAATGTGGCCACCCTCTGCATCACCTTGCTGATGCTGTTGAAGTTGGTGCCCACCAGCTTCTCTTGGACGTGTGGGAGCAGCCCACTGACCACTATCTTGGCGAGCTGTTGTCGTTTAGGTTCAAAGAGTAGCACATGTTCCTGGTTTCCCTGAATCGCCTAATGAAAGCCGATCCAAGTTCATTCGGCCTTTGACGCATGTTGGTGAGATCTGTGATGTCTTTCTCCCCGGTGCCAGAGAAGAAGTAATTATGGAACTTGGTCTCCAGATCTTCCCAACCTTGAATCGAGCCAGGCTCCATGGACGCGAACCAGCTAAACGCCGGCCCTGTCAGTGATAGCGGAAAGAGCCGGACCCTGTGAGCTACCTCATATGAAGCTTCGCCAAGCTGGGTCAGGTAGCGGCTGATGTGTTCCATGGTGGTGACGTCGTCCTGCCCACTGAACTTGGAGAAGTCGGGCAAGCGATACCTGGGCGGCAACATCACTCGGTCGTACCACTCGGGGTAAGGATGCCTGTACTTGATTCCAGTCCCGGTCTTCGGCTGCAAACCGAACGTATCACGGAGCATGGCACTCATCTGCTCCAGCAGCTGATTGTTGGGCGTCTGGGCGTACCCGGATGCGGCGCTGCGTGAAGGTCTTGATATGTAATCCCCTCGTGGTATCCAGGAGTTGGGTTGGCCGTGTCTGCTGCCAGCGTATTTCTAGCCGCCGGGTTCACCGCTGATGAGTTCATCGAGTTCACCGTCTGCCCAGTGGCCTGCATGAAAGCGGCGAGCTCCTCTGGAGTATGATCTTTGTATAATCTGGGAGAAGATGCTATTTTTTGAGCCAAACCGGCCGCCGTGGCACCCTGCACTGGCGCTTTAGGTTGGCTCGGCTGTTGCGGTGAGGAATTGGAGGTCCCTGCCGCTGCTTTTGGATTCGCGTCTTCCGCGGGTATGTTGAAGTAAACTGGACCCAAAGACTCCCAATCCTACCGCTTGAGAACGGTCTTCATGATGTTATAGAATGTCTGCAGGAAGGATTTGTGGTGGTGGCCGACTGCTAAATAGGCGGCCTCCCAGGTCGCTTCTTCCAACATCTGTTTGAGGTCGGCCTTGCACTCCTCTTCAGATTTATCAGAATGGTCGTCCATGATCCACCTTGGGAATGCATTCTTCTTCACTATGGAGCCATCACGCTGCTTGCTGAATGAAAGCAGGCAGGCATCAGCGAATTCTTCAACGATCTTGTTCAGCACTGCCGCGTCCTCCTCGTTGAGATCTTCAATCCTGACCCTAAGGACACCGTCATCCTTGGAGGAGCCGTCTGCCGCGGTCTTCCCTTTTGCCATGGTCTTCAGTGAATTGTCCCACCGGGCGTGCCAAAAAGTGTGTTGGCGCAAAAAGTGATTCCCTAAGCCCAACACACCAGCGTAGCCGGAAATGACCCTTGAAAGGAGTAGAGCTCTCGCAGATCCAGCTAGCTTCGAACCCGGTCTGAGAGTGTCAGTAACACCCAAGCGTGCCAATCAATTTGACCTGCAATTGACAAGGAAACCGATATAATCAGTAACCGAAGGCGGAACTAACTGGTGAGTCCAGATAGTTCCAACTGTACGGCTCAAAGAGCCAGTATAACCGGAGATCGACTAGAAAGCCGATTCCGTCATGTTATGAACCGATAGTATAATAATAAAGTAAAACGGCTATCAGGATACTCATATGAAGATAATAACGGGCTAGCCGATCTAATTGAGTTAATGTGTATAAAAGAAAATAGATCACGTGTACAGATCTGATCTGTACATCAAACAAGCAGAGATCGGCTAAAGCTGGTCTAGAAGGCCGGCGGTTTTAGTAAATCCTCTTCTCTAAATTCACCAAATCTGCGTTCACCTGGTCTAACGGCCAGCGGGCTTCGACAAACCCAGCAAACAAAGTTAGATCGTTTGACATCAAATAAGTCTATACGCACGATCTATTCGTGAAAGCATAACTGAATCGGCTCTTTAGCCGATGCAGGGTCCATGAAGCACGAACGAATGCTAGCGTAGTCATAAACAGACCTCAAATTAAAGCAAGTCTAATCTAGCGAACCTTGTTCAGGTTAAACCTGTTCCACCGGATGACACTCAGTTTAATTTAAACAAGGACACGAGAATAGGACTTACGATAACCTCAGGACCACTTATGTCTCGACTAGAACCAAACGCACAACATGTAACGAACAAGATTGATAGAGAATTAGCCGATGTAAGCATGGAACCGATCATCATGGTAAAATAAGCATAAGAAAGCATAAACGATGATCAGATTCAAGTGAATCTAAGGCCAAATCTATCAATCTTGATCGGGCAGAGAGATGTTATATTGATAAATAAACAATAAACAACAAATAACATCTTGATAACTTAATGAATCTAACTAAATTGCCATATTTAGCTAGAGCCGATAACTAATCCATGCGTGCAAACTATCTCAACCTATAGCCTGTCTACCGGATGACCTTAACTAATAGATTAATCAAGCAAACAAACACGAATCGATAACTAATCCGCGCGTGAAAACCGACCTAATCTGCATCTCGTCCACCGGATGACGGTTAACACAGATTGATCGGGTAAACCAGCGTGAATCATCCTTGACTCACTGTGCTTCCCACGTCCCCCGGATGATGTCAAAGAAACAGAGCTTAACAAGGACCCTGGTCCGCCATGCTTCCACGTCCACCGGATGACGCTAAAAAGACATAGTTTAACAGGGGGTTGACAATACTTACAAGCAAGCCTGCGTCCACCGGATGACACCCAGCCTGGATGAAGTAACTCGCCGGACTCGACTGACTCTAGGGTTTGTTGGCCGGAGCCGAAAGTTATGTTGTATTGATGTTGTTGATGTTTTTTCAATGGCTGAGGGCTTATATTTATACCCTGAGCGTAGATAGAGTCCTAGTCGAATTACAATTCATCAATAGATAAGGAAACTAACAAACTATCCTATATCTAAGGTAACTTGGAGTCCCACCTTCCCTTTCCATAACGAACTCCGATCGTGATCGCATCCTGGCGGCGCGGACTCTGGATGACGTCATCAATACCGACGCTGCGCGCCTCCTGTCACCTTGGCCCGATAACCGATTCACCGTGCAATCGGCTATTTCCTTCCTTCCGCTGGACGGAATCTGCTTCCGAAATCGGCTATCTTCCTCCGATATCGGCTATCGGCTCCCAGCCCAAAATTTGGTGTTAACAATAGTATCAGCTATCTTAATTATGTTCGCCGATGTCTTGCTTGATGATTACCATGAGTTTTTTATCACTGATGATTACCACGATTTGGTCTTGATTGATTTACTTCATTAACCGATCGGTAGTGCATTTGCCATGCTAACGCTACGGTAAACACAAAACCAGATAAAATTTATAAAAAAAATCAACAATCACATTCATTAAGACTCACATGTCTTATTACGATCTAGGGATTGAACCAGTTAGATGCCAAACCATTACGTACTAGGGATTGAACTAGTTAGTGACTTAGATGCCAAACCAAGTTAAGGGATTCAACCATGTCGAAAAAAAAGTTAAGGGATTGAACCGCCATGAATCTATAGCATCTATGATCACTGGCGGGTTGGAACACAAACCGGTAGTGATAATGCAACATGTTGGGCGGCAAAATGGGTCGACAGTAATAAAGCCTTATCAGTGCCAGCTTGTAACATCAACCAACAATGATAGGCCAACACACAATCACTGCTAGTTCATGTTACGCTCCGGCAGTGATAAGTTTCTTCTCTGCCGGTTCTTTGGCAGCCATAGTCATTTCCTGATTTTGCAGTCCAGAACCGGTAGTGAAGAGTCATCAGCGGTGGTTCAATAGAATCCAGCACTGATGTGCCTGGCACGGATGTACGAATCTGTAGTAGTGTATGAGAATGGACAGAGTACACATGCACAGTTTAATCTACACCAACTAGAGACGAAAAAAACTAGACCCTGACCAATTTATCTGAGAACTGATAAACCAAACCCATTTTGGTTTTAGCCCAGCAGACATAATATTGAACTGAGAGGTGATAAAACTGTACATAAATTACCTTTGTGTTGCGCAAATAACAATGATTTTAGATATGACTGACAAACAACCATACAGATAACTTATATGCATTTCTATATTCCACTTAGTAAAAATTTACACTACTACTACTACTACTACTACTACTACTACTACTACTACTACTACTATTACTACTAGTAGAAGTGCAAAAAGTAACCATATTGCTAACTGCCCAACAAACATAATAAGGACAATCATGCAGAAATAATCCCTATTGCTAACTGCACACACAGCATAGTGACCATAATACCTAGTATAGCAAGTTCTAAAAGGAAAAAAAAGTAGCCTCACATGATCTGTCTCCTTACTTGACCAAAATCCAGTCCTATAGTTCAGAACCTTCACATTGTCTACTAGAATAGAAGACAAATGTGAAAGGTCCTTGGTTTTGGTAATTGAGTGATAATTTAGGTGGACTAATAGTTGTTTGAGTGATGATTACATATGTGATTAGTCCACAGGTACATGTGTGTGAGCAACTATGCCATGGAGGTGGAAATGGCTTGGATGTATTGCTTAGCTCACACATATGAAGATGTAGGAGCTTAATACATGAGACATGACATGGAGTCATGTGGCTAGGTGGAGAAAATCAAGACATGACTTGGCGTCGACGGACCGGTGCAAGTGTGAAGGGCAAGCTAGTGGGCTTGGCACTGATGGACCAACGCAATGGTGAAGAGAAAGTGATGTCGAGGATCGATGGACCAAAAGCCATGTGAGAAGCAGATCATATCATTCATGAGGTGTTGATGCATGTGTTGCATTGACATCGAAGGTGTTGGAGAAGGAGATGAAGCAGATCCAGCTAGCTTCAAACACTTGAGGACTGGATGTACCGTTGAACCCAAAGCATGCCAATCAATTTGACTTCCAATTAACAAGGAAAGAAAGATAATCAGTAACAGAAGGTGGAACTAACTGGTGTTTCCCCAGATAGTTCCAAACATCCGGCCATGTAGGCCTTTCTTTGAGGCTATCGACTAAAGAGTCGATATCCGATAGCAAGAATCAATTATATGGATGGATGCAATCATAGATTTATTTAAACCAATTTGAAGATGTGTGGATGATGACAAACCACATTAAAGATCTCTTATCATGTGTTACTTTATAAATTAACAATAAAGTCAATTGTAAAGCATGAATGAAGAAAGACTACGATCAATTCGCATCGTGAGAGTGAGAGCTTATAACGAAATCGACTAAATAGTTGATTCAATCACAATACAGGAAACATACAAGCCTATAAGGCAAATAATGTTTTGACCCTTTGATCAATACATTCAATTCTTTGTTTACATCAATGAGGATCGAGCGAATCGAGATAGCTATGGTGTAGACTCCAAATTGAATCTATTACTCAAATATTATAGGCAAAATTCATCTTATTACTTGAGTGCAACCTGTATACAATCAAGATCGAAACCAATCGACTAATGATAAACAAATCTATCTCGTGATTTTAGCATATTATTTGATCACTGTTTATTATCAAGCAAGATAGAAACATGAGATATAAGCAGATAGGAAATAAATCAAGATTGGGCAGATCAACGATTGTTTAAATAAAATAAATAAACGTCAAGCAACACCGGTAAATTAATGAATCTAATTAAAGTGCCAAATTTAGTTGGAGCCAATAACTGATCCTCAATTCAATCTAAGCAGTGGGGTGCAAAACAAAGCTACACATGCCATACTTGAAATCGAACGAGAATCGATAACTACTTGAATTCATCTGGCAGTGGGGTACAAAGTGGATTTGTACAGACTGTACATGATGAACACAAGCGTGACGGTACTTACAAGCAAACTTGGGAGTCCACCGGATGACTCAACCTTGTTCGATGAAGAATTCGTCGGTTCTACTCCTACTCCTAAGAAAAGGGTGGCTATGAAACCAGTTTGTGTATTGAATGATGTTGTTGTCATGTCTTGTTACAATGCCTCGGGTTTATATTTATACCCGATGACTAAAATAAAATCCTAACCGAATACAAACCCTAACAAAATAAGGAAATAACAAAACTTCCTAATTCTAAGGTAACTCGGACCTAGTATTTTCTTTCTTGTGGGCCCTCACCATGATTGCTTCCCATAACCGATGCAAGGACGTATCTCGCTGATGTGATAAAATATCTGATCCGATCTCCTGATCAATTTAGCTTCCGCGGTACACCTTACTGACGTCAGCAAACATCCGATCAAGTCATTTGTGGTCTATCCAAATTTTAGTGTAAACAACCTAGGGTGTTTCCAATTCGTCGGTCATAGGTTGAGTAGAGAAGTACTTAACCGGATTTAGGATTGATGGCCGTACTATCAAGAGGGACAAACTTGTTTGCATATCGGTCATCTAGTGCCACTCGGAGTGATCTAATGCATACGTTCTAGGATTAAGCAGTGTGGCAAGAAAAAGTGAAGAACCCTTGAAAAGTATTTGTGAAAATGTTAAATCACATGCACAACGTAGTGGAACACTTTGGGGTTGGCACATTTGCAAAAGGATGGAAAAATTGAGTTCGCAGCGAGCACGGATGGCTCTTGGATAGATAACCTGCTTTTATCCTTTGAGTTTTGGAGCAAGCAATCATAATGATTGTGTAGCCCTTTAAATTAGCTTTCTAAAATGTCTAAGATCATTAAAATCAAAGTTTAGAGTAAAACATTATAGCCGTTTTAATCAGCGGAGGCAGGCACTGGACGCTGCACCGGAAATGTCCGGTGGCTGACTCAGCGAGACAGAGAGCATTGGAGATTGCATCAAACGCTAGGTGTGTCTGGTGGTGCACGATCGGACACGTCCGGTCAACAGAAATGCTCTCTGGAACCTCTCTGGATGCTCACCAGACGTCGACATTGGACGGGTGAATAGTGTCATACTCAGGTCTAGTGAGTATGTGTCTGCGTGCTAACTATCTTGGATTGGACACTCGAGAGTCTGGTGACCATTGACCAGACGCGCTGGTCACACCTGGGATCTCTTGGGTGTTCTCTGGTGTTGCACCGATCTCTGCGTGTTGGTGCGTCCGGTGATGCACCTAGCGCGTCCAATGATGCACCTGATGAACACGAATGAGGTAACCATTGGGCGCCAACAGTTACATTCAAACGACTAGGACATGTGGCCTCACAACAGCGACCGAACGCGTCTGGTGCAACGACTTGCGCGTCCAATGCGTGCGCAGAAGGCACAGTGAAGGGGCAACGACAATTTCAGCCCTTCGGGTTATAAAAAGTGGGTGTAGTCAGCTTGGCCAAGCATCCAGCACCCTTTGGGACTATATGTCCATGCTATGGGAGTGTTTGCAGTGCCTCTAACTCACTAGTGTGCATAGTGAACATCCGATTGATCGCTAGCGAGCGATTCTAGTGTGAGTGCATTGTGAGAATGCATCGAGTGACAGTAGGTGATCGAGTTACAAGCCGGTGGTGCTTGTTACTCTTGGAGGTAGCCACCTCCTATATAGCTTGGTGGCAATAGACTTCGTGGAAACATGCAAGGAGATTATGCTTGACTACGGAGAAAGATTGTGAGGGGAAGGAGCTCACCCCGTGGGAGATCACGAAGAGCATTGCTAGTAGAGGGAGACGTGAAGAGCGACAAGTGGTCTGGCTAGATCAAAGAGTAAGTGCTTGCGAGCGTCCCACGCGGAGGTGGTGACTTGTGGTGGGTCACCTCTTACTAGAGCATCGGCGACAACCTTGGAGCTTGTCTCAATGGAGGACGTAGCTTGTGGCGACAAGTGAACCTCCGAGCAATAATCTATTTGGTGTATACTAGTTAGTAGATGCTTCATGGTAAACTCTCAGATTCTTTAGCCATTGCTTCCATATGGTGGATAAATACAATAATCTGAAATACTCCTAGGTAAAAGGTACAATGATATTCTGTGCGCTTGTGGAATCTTTAATATTCCATTTGCACTTAATAAATACCAACAGACGAGTAAAACATAGGGAATAAGCTGAATGTCTATTCACAGGGGCCAAGGGCTGGGGCGGGGTTCTACGGTGGTAGAGAAGGGGAGGATGATGGGGTTGCCCTCTACCGGGTGGGTGTCAACGCGGGCGCTTGGACTCTGGGACTCGGGGACTCGAGGACAATGTCCATGAGGAAAATATGGGACAAAAAAGTTGGACTTTGCTATCCTCTGCACGTGCAGTCCGAGAGACTTCCGCCTGCACAGCAGCCCCACACCCCCACGCCTCTCAGTCGCCCGCACAGGCATAGGGTCATCTTCCTCCTCGTACGCACCCACGGTCGCCGCCTCCAGCTCACCCTGCCTAGCTCCTTCGACTTTGTCGTCGATCCATCCAGATCCGTCGTGAGGGCTCGCGCCCACCTCCCACCGCCCCGGCGACCCCCGCCCCACCGCTGGCGGTAGGGTCTCGCTGGAGCTTTGGCGAGCTAGGGCCGCGAGACCCTACCACTAGTGGCGACCTCCTTCTTCCCCTTCCCCTTCCCCCTCCCCCTCGCCCCCTCCCGCGTGTGGCCATGACGAACTCTGGCGAGCTCCATCGAAGTCCGGCCATGGCGTCCCCACCCCGACCTTCTCGGCCACCTCCACCGTCACCAGGACCTGAAGCCACCTGCATCCATCCCCACCACCTGGCCAGCCTTCACCCCACCGGCCGGCCCCTTCTAAGGCCGCCGGAGTTGGCTTCTTATTCCTCTCCGGTGACCTCCTCCTCGCTGTCTTCTCCATCTCCAACGATGGTGCGGTCTTCTCCGGTGTGTTGGCACGAAATTTGGTTCGCACTCAGCACACTAGCGAAGCCGAAACGGTCCTGAAAGCATGGAGCGAACGGACCCAGCTAGCTTCGACAATCGGCGTTGATGAGCACCGACAGGTCTCCAAGCGTGCCAGTCAATTTGACCTACAATTGACAAGGAAAGGATTGATTAGTAACACAATGTGGAACAACTGGTGTGTCCCGAGTGGTTCCAAATATCCGGCCCAATAGGCCTTCTCATAAGGCCATCGGCTAGAGAGCCGATATCCGATCGCATGAATCGACTGCGTGAGCATAACCGAAATATCCGATACGCAACTTAACCGATTCATATATAAATAAATATGAATGAAAGCAAATTATATCAAACCAATCTAAATTATACATTGCCTTATGCGCCGAAGCATGTCTCAGTCTATCACATCTATTAATTAGGATCGACCGGATCGTTGCAGTTAGTTAACACACTTGAATCGATCTTGACATGATCCAAAACACAAGACAGCATATAAAGAAGATCGGAAGAATATAACGTGTAGCAGGCAGGCACAAACAGTATCGGCTGAATAGCCGATCTGAAGTATAGGCACTATACAAGCCTATAAAATAAACGATGTTTTGACTCTTTGACTTGTCTACCTAACCCGTCGCTTACGTCAAGGGGATCGACCGGATCGTTATAGCTCATGAGATAAGCTGATGATTAGATCTATCAATCAAAGACTCTCCACATAATTTGCTTTATTACTTTAGTGCGGCCTATACACAACCAAGATCTGAACTAACCGGCTAATGACAAACAGATCTACTCGCCTAAACATGATATTCAATTAATATTCAATTAAGTAAGATAGATACAAAGATTTAAGCCGACAAGAACAAATCAAGATTGGACAGACTGATGATGTTTAAAATAAATAAACAACAAATAATCATAAGCAACATCGGTATCTTAATGAATCTAACTAACATGCTAAGTTAATTAAAGCCGATAACTAACCCTCAACTCAATCTACGGATGGCTTAGGTTAAACGAGGATCGATAACTACTCGAATCCATCAGCAAACTGCACGAGTCAGAATCGTACTAGCGAGATATGATAAACACGAGCGTGACGGTACTTACAGCAAGCCTGATGTCCACCGGATGCCATCCAACTTATCGAAGAACTCGCCGGTTCTACGTTACTCCTACTAGTAGGGTTTTGGCCGGGAGCCAGAAAAGAAAGGAACTGTTGTTGTATTGATTGACGTATGTACAATGTGCTTTGGGCTTATATTTATACCCAACAGGTAGAAAGAAAGTCTCAACTGAATGAAAACCCTAGTTAAAAATAAGAAAATAATATGATTTTTCCTAATTCTAAGATAAATCGGGGCCCACATTTCCATTCGTGTGGGGCCCCCTTCCTGATCGCTGTTTAGTTGACGCACCCGTACGCTTCTGCTTGTGTGTGCCAATTTCCCGATTGTCGTACACTCTGATGACGTCACCACACATCCGATCCATCTTCACCCCTGTCAATAACACTCGATCTAGCCCTCTGATCGGCTATCCTGTCCTCCCGGACACTATCCAAATTCTGGTGTAAACATAGTGTCACGCGCATGGTTCTTCCTCTCCGGCACGGCCTCCAGCGGAGCGAGTGCAGGCGCAGGGCGTGGCCTCTAGCAGGCATGGGCGGTGGCGAGCTCAACCTCCGTTGGAGCAAGGCATGGCCTCCAGCCAGCGTGGGCGAGCCGTCAGATGCGCGTATCCAAGGGCAGCGTGAGTGTGCGTGCTAAGCGACGCGAGCGTGCGCATTCTTATTTTAGCATTTAGGAAAAAAGTTATATGAATGACAAGTAGTTTTTTTTTATAAAAAAAGTAGGGACCTAAATTTAAATGCTTCTGCTGGAATTAATTAGGTCATGGAGATAAAACCATCAAAAATAGAAGGGACCTCTTAAATAAAAAATGAGGACTCCTTGAGGGGTATTGCTGGAGTTGATATAAGAATACCAGTATAGTCGACAAATGTCCTGCCATATCAGCGGTTATTTTCAGCTCTGGAACAGTGTCTCTGGTCACAACAAACCAGTATTAGCCAGCGAACAGAGCCAATGTCCCATCCAGGTAAATCATATGAGGTAGTGTCATAATTTACATTATATAAATGCCCTAGACTATAAACAGTCGTCATTTCCACTACAATATACATCACAACTCACAAGCATCCTTGTTCGATTTCTCCATCTCTATCATACGTACTACTCCATCTCAAATTGTAAGTTATTCTAAAAATTTTAGAGAGTCAAACCATATAACCAAAATTATAGAGAGAAATATAAAGATTTATGACACCAAATAAGTATACTATAAAAATATATTTGATAAAGAATCTAATGATATTTAGTTGGTATATTATATAAACTTGGTCAGAGTTGAGATATTTTGATTCATTAAAATTTTTGGAATGACTTACATGGATGGAGTATATGATATCATCTCATCTCATGTGTGAGTGCATCCAATAATAGGCGAGCCAATAGGAAGCAGAACTTGCTTTAGATAGAAGCTGGGCGTTCCGTCCATAAGTGCAGTATTCGGTGGCCCCTAGACGGTGACTGCCTTTCCATTTACAGACCGTTCATCTCGGATCGCATGGCCACGGCTGTGGACACGTGGGCAGTGGCACGTGAGAGGCCACGTGACCCTGCTCCCACCGGGTTAACGTCGCTCATGCGACTCTGCCGGCGGTCCGTTTCGGAGTGTCGTCGTCGTCGTCAAGCTTGTGTAGATAAGATTTCAAATCACTCTCTATCTTGAAAGCTAGGAGATAATAAATAAATACTAATATGTGATTGTGTGCAACTCGTGAGTGTGCATATTGTGACTTTGTCAGCTAGTGGTGCTTCTCTTTCAGCAGGCATATTGGCACATATATGGAAAGTCTCAGTTGCTTTGTTAAGTTTTTTTTTCTGTATTATGCATCTATCCATTCTCGACACATGTCAATCCAATTGTGTGATATACTCCATGCATGTGACAGCATGATCACCTATGGATTAATCAGTTTCACTCTAGCTATAGCTTAAATCTAAAATCACTGAAGAAGCTGCATCTCCATCTACATACTTCAGTATTTGTACCATTTTCACCATTACAGAAAAAGAAAGAAGAAGAGAGAACCTATAAAAGTTTTAGCCTTAAAAAATAATAAACCCAGCAAGAGCAAAGCTCTACCATTCGTTAAAGCAGAAGAGTCCCTTTCACTATCCTTTGCACGACTGTGACGTCCGATCCATATGCCAATTGTTAGCCTTGATTATCTGACATATATATCGTTCTGCTGGTCCACGAGGATCTAATTATTTATGTGAACAAAACTGACCTGATAATTGTACAGCCAAGAGGAACAAACTAAATTACTAAAGTTCACACGGTTATGCTTCGTCCCAATAACCATGTGCTTCTTTTTCAAAACAGTTATAAATATGCATGTAACCTAATTAACCATTTGTTTTAAGAGGAATGTGTATTAGTACGCCATTTTGTTCATGGTGTATTTTTGAACCAGAAAGCTTCAATTGATGCTAGCTAGTGCCAAGAATTGGAATTCTCTCCAACTTGTTGCTAGCTATCGGCAAAAGGACCAGCAAACGATTGAGTTTAGGTAATATATATGTTTTTACTACTAGCTACTAGAAAAGACTTGGTATCTTCACTTTGGGCACACAATGAAATTTTGCCCATTTGTTTGCACGTGGACATGTCGTAGGGAATCCTCTACGCATGTATATATATCATCGCTGACAGTCACATTCCTCCGTCTTTGGATACTTGTATATTTGTCTAACTTGTATACTTGTCTAAGTTGATGGCAGTAGTTAAAAAGTCTTATACTACCTATATACACTACTGGAAACACAAATTTTCTCTTGTCGGTTTTTGCTGCAGGGAAATTAAATATTGCTCTGTCAGTGAGGTAATTACCTACAGGATAATTACACGATCAACAGGAAAAACACGAATTTCCTGTGTGGTTGATGTACCGACAGAAAAATTCTTATTTTTCTCTTGGTTCAAGGTTTTTTTTTTGACCTTTTTGTATGTACACATGGAAATTACCAGGAAAAAAATAGCGACCAGATTCCCGCACCAGCCGGACCAAGCCTGGGCGTGAACTAGAAGCGCAGAACCCACATCGCGCCATTGGAAAGCTTCCTCCCACACGCTTGCACACCTAAGAAAGAAAAAATCACTAGGTGAAACGAACCCCTACCTTCCCACACACCCACACGCCACACATTCAGTGGCGGTACCAGAAATTTTTAATAGAGGGGTGGGGGCAGCTAATAATGATCATGCAGGTGAACTCGTTGGCCAAATGATGGTGCCAAGGGCATATCTCACATGTTAATCGTGAAGGAATCAGTGAGGTCAAAAGGCCCCTTTTCTATTATGCAAACTCCCAGTGATTGTGAGTTTCTTGGGTGTGAGCCATGCAGATAAAAGGAAGTACTGGTGGATCACTTGTGTGTCGAGGTCTCGAGGAGGTCCAACACGGCTGCACAAGGTCTTGAGGGGCTCTGGAGTGCAGCACTGAACCCTCGACTGATTACGTTGCATGGTGTTAAGGGGGCCGCGGCCCCTACTGGCTACCCCTGGTTCAGCCAGTGCACACATTCCGCACGCCCATGTCATGACACAATTCGGACACCCAGCCACCTACCTTGAACTGCCCATCTCTCTGATCCCCCAACCAATTCTCCCTCACTGCTCTCATCGTTCCCTAGCACGTGCTCCCTAAAGAGCCTATCGCCCTCTCCTCCCTCCACTACCACATGAGGCAACAGTCTTTTCGGGACCTCCTCAACCCTAATCCTCTGCCCTCATCTCTATTCGGTGGATTTGCAAACGTAGCTCTGTTCGCTTGACCAATCAGCAGTCACGAGTATTTGTTTTCTCTCATTATAAATCAGCACCAATCAAAATCAGCGTTTATTTTCAGTTCAAACGAGCAGGGCGCGATGGTTTTAGTTTATTTTCCATCTAATTTTAGTTTAGACTCGCCACTAGCATGCGTATGGCATACATTAAGGACAGTTATTGTAAGTCAGGCATGTACATTAATTACCTAATGTTGTGCAATTTCCTTGACAAAGGTGACAAAACGAGAGTAAGTCACCTACCATAAGGTGCTAACCTTATGTGAGAGGAATAGGATGAAGGTAACATAAGCACTACAATTTAATACCACAATGGTGTCGACGGAATATCTCCGATAGTCTACCAAGGGGTATGCCCAAGGTAGTAAATTAGTCGGTGAAGGTGCGCCGAAGACGAACAGCGTTGCGCAGAAAGCGCAAGACACAAGATTTATACAGGTTCAGGCCGCCGCGAGGCGTAATACCCTACGTCCTGTGTGCTGGTGAATTGTATTGCTATGAGTTGATATGTTTCGAGGGGATCCCCTACCCGCCTTATATAGTCCGGGGGGCAGGGTTACAAGTCGGTTTACCATGAATCTCAGATTACAATCCTAGCCGATCAAGGACAGTAATCGGCTAGATACTAGGAAATCTATTTCCTTAATCACCAATACTTCTGAGCCGGTGGATATACGTGATCTTCTGGAGAACGTGTAGGCAACGCGTCCTTGGCAGTCCGGGCCTGATCGGATGACTTTGCCCATGTATAGCCATGCGGGTATATGGGTTTATATCCCCACGGCTAGTCGCCAGCACCTTGCATTCGTCGAGAGGTGCGAATCTTCAGAGTTGCTTGACCAGACGGATGTAAAGAGCTCAGAAAAATTTTGAAAAGAGCCTTCTCTTTGGTGAAGTGTATCCACTTTTGGTTCGCCAGAATCAATACCTTCACCGTTAGGTGAAGTGTATCCACTTAGTCCCCGAGCCTGAGAGTAGGTGAAGCAGGCACGTGGTTTCAGGGTCAAAATTTTCACAGTGCCCGAGCACAGCAAGTGCTCAGAAACGCTTCCGTTGTGACGACAAAATCCCCGAGCACAGCAACTGCTTGGAAATGCTGACGAGGCGACGATGAAGTCCCCGAGCACAGCGAGTGCTCGGAAATGCCGACGAGGTGATGACGAAGTCCACGAGCACAGCGAGTGCTCGGAAACGCTGATGAGGCGATGACGAAGTCCCCAAGCACAGCGAGTGCTCAGAAACGCTGACGAGGCGATGATGAAGTCCTCGAGCACAGCAAGTGCTCGGAAACACTGACGAGGCGATGACGAAGTCCCAAGCACAGCGAGTGCTCGAAAACACTGACGAGTATTCGAACCGACGCGCTTCCCTTTATAATTGACTTGATAGGGAATGAAAATAGTTCACCTTCTCACTTGCGCGACGCCTAGTAACCATTCGTGTCGACGGAATGCCAGCGCTAGTCTACCGAGGGGTATGCCCAAGGTAGTAGATTGATCGGTGAAGATGTGCCTGAGACGAGCAAGAGTTACGCTGGAAGCGTGAGACACGAGATTTATACAGGTTCAGGCCGCCGCTAGGCGTAATACTCTACGTCTTGTGCGTTGTTGTATTGTATTGCTAGTAGATGAGTTGTTTCGGGGGGATCCCCTGCCCGCCTTATATAGTCCGGGGGCAGGATTACAAGTCGGTTTTACCATACATATCAGATTACAATCCTAACCGAACAAGAAAACTAATCGGCTAGATACAAGGAAAGCTATTTCCTTATCTGCCAAGTCTTTGGCGGATATACGTGATCTTCAGGAAAACGTGTAGACGACGCGTCCTTGGCAGTCCGGGCCTGATCCGGTAACTTGGCCCATGTATCGCCATGCGGGTATATGGGTATATACCCCCACAGCTAGTCCCCGAGCACCTTGCATTCATCGGGAGGTGCAAATCTTCGTAGTTGCATGACCAGACGAATGTAAGGAGCTCAGAAAAAATTTGGAAAATTCCTTTTCTTTGGTGAAGTGTATCCGGTTTTTGGTTCTTCGGAAACAATACCTTCACCGTTAGGTGAAGTGTATCCACTTAGTCCCCGAGCCTGATAGTAGGTGATGCAGGCACGTGGTGTCAGGGTCCAAGTCTTTATTCTTTGTGATCATTTGAAACATCGACGAAGTCCCCGAGCACCTCCTGCGCTCGGAAATGTTGGCTAAGCGACGAAACTTCCAAGCAGTTCAGTGCTCGGAAGGGCTGATGTATCGACGGTGAAGTCCCCGAGCACCTCCTGTGCTCGGAAGTACATGCGAAGCGACGAAGTCCCCGAGCAGTTCAGTGCTCGGAAACACTGACAAAGTGACGACGAAGTCCAGGAGCACCTCCTGTGCTCGGAAGTACAGGCGAAGCGACGAAGTCCCCAAGCAGTTCAGTGCTTGGAAACGCTGACGAAGTAACGACGAAGTGCCCGAGCACCTCCTGTGCTTGGAAGTACAGGCGAAAAGATGAAGTCCCCGAGTGGTTCAGTGCTCGGAAACACTGATGAAGTAACGACGAAGTCCCCGAGCACCTCCTGTGCTCGGAAATACAGGCGAAGCTTCAGTTCAGTGCTTAGAAACGCTGATGAAGTAATGACGAAGTCCCCGAGAACCTCCTGTGCTCAGAAGTACGGGTGAAGCGACGAAGTCCCCGAGCAGTTCAGTGCTCAGAAACGCTGACGAAGTAACGACGAAGTCCCCAAGCACCTCCTGTGCTCGGAAGTATAGGCGAAGCGACGAAGTCCCCAAGCAGTTCAGTGCTCGGAAACCATGACGAAGTAATGACGAAGTCCCCGAGCACCTCCTGTGCTCGGAAGTACAAGCGAAGCGACGAAGTCCCCGAACAGTTCAGTGCTCGGAAACACTGACGAAGTAACGACAAAGTCCCCGAGAACCTCCAGTGCTCGGAAGTACAAGCGAAGCGACAAAGTCCCCGAGCAGTTCAGTGCTTGGAAACACTGATGAAGTAACGATGAAGTCCCCGAGCACCTCCTGTGCTCGAAAGTACAGGCGAAGCGACGAAGTCCTCGAGCAGTTCAGTGCTCGAAAACCATGACGATGTAACGACGAAGTCCCCGAGCACCTCCTGTGCTCGGAAGTACAGGAGAAGCGACGAAATCCCCGAGCAGTTCAGTGCTCGTAAACCCTAAAGCATCCTGTGGGCCTTGTGCAGGAAGCCAAACCACCAAACTTCCCTTTATAAGGACTTGTCCACAGATGAAACGATTCGTCTTCCTTCTCGCGCTGCCGCTCAAAAGCCATTCAAACAACCGTTACATCCAGCCCTAGCCGCCGCCATCTAGGGGTCCAAAAAGCCTTGATTCAAAGCTTGATTCCACCAAAGTTTCTTTGATTCAGCCTTCCAGTAACCCAATCCCATGTTCAATTTGAAGAAATGGCGCCCAGGAAAAGTTCACGCGTACCCTCGAAGAAGGGTAAAGAGCCGCAGCCTGGAGAACTCCGCCTCGACAATGAGTGGTAGCCGTCCACCATGACAGAGAGGGGCATCTTGAAGTTGGTGGCGAAAGGACTACCTGGCGTGGCTTGCCCTAGCCACTGCTATCTAGGGTTCCGCATCCACCAAATCAAAATCTGATTCCGCTCAGATTTCTCCAATTCATCCTTCCGTCGCCCCAAATCTGTGCACAGTTTGAGGAAATGGCTCCTAGGAAGAGCGTGCGTGTTCCGAAGAAGCAGAAAGAGCCGTAGCCTGGAGAGTTCCGCCTGTGGACTAGGAATGGAAAAAGTCTTCAATGACAGAGAAGAGTATTTTGGAGTTAGTGTCGAAAGGGATACTGCCGGACAATGCCACCGCTGAATGGAGGCCGTCGAACGATGAGCCATATCCTATGCCCAACACCAATGAAATAATTGTCTTCGCTGATTATTTCCTCCGTGGGTTCGGTGTTTCTTGCCACCCCCTTTCTTCACAAACTTCTTGACTATTACGAGATTTCCTTGTGCCATCTGCATCCCAATTCTATCTTCCATGTATCTATTTTCATTCATCTCTATGAGGCCTTCATCGGGACTCTTCCCCACTTTAATCTGTTCCGTCATCTGTTCCTGCTCATGAAGTCGAGCGGCGGAGGTTCCCGAATCGCCGGGGGAGTTTATCTTAAACTTAGGGATGGGATGTCTGCACAATACTTTTCTATCCCTCTCAATACTAGGCTTCGTGATTGGAACAAACGATGATTCTATCTGCTGAACTAGGACCCGCCTGTTCGGTGTGCTTTTGATCAGATCCCAGAGCGGAAAGCGACCTGGTCGGATAAGCCCGGGCCAGATAAGATGACCCAAGTGTATGAATTGTTGGAAATCTTGAAGACCGTGACTCTGAATGGAGTTGGAGTTGTCCCTAGTTTTGTGATGCGCCGGGTACAGCCTTGTAAAGATAGGGTTCATCCTACTTTTCAGGGGCGAGGGGCGACTGACCTGACCAGGGAAGTAGAAGAACATATATCAGCTTCCGAAGCGACCATAAGGCTGAGAGAACTTTTTGATAAAGATACATTCATCGACACTCGCGGTCAGCTGAAAGCTTTGCATATTGGGAATCCGCCTCCAGAGGTACGTTAGTTGCATAGTACCCTTTTTTTCGTTTGCTTCTTGGTTGCTAGCTTCTTATTGGTATTCATTTGATTTGTTGAAGATCAATGGTCAGGATCGAAAACTTTACTTCTCTGACATGCCAACTGCTGAGTGGCCCCAAGGTGTGGCTCCTTGGCACAGCTACCAACCTGGTAGCGAGGACGAAGAGCTTGAAGAATCCGAAGCCAAATATGAAGACGACGAGGATGAAGAGGACCGCGAAACCCTCGCTCACCGAGCAGCTCACGGTAAGCGGTTGGTGAGCAAGAAGGCCAGCTCGTCGAAGGGCAGAGGTCAAGAATCCGGAAAGCCAGTGAAGATATCCGAGGGGCAGCCTCGTCGTCAGGTGGTGATCCCGAGCTCAAGTGATGAAGAGGAGCCGGCACCGAAGCGCCAGAAAGGCGAGGTTCTGCCGACCAGAAACCCAGGCCTTGAAGAGGGACCACTGGTCTGAAGAAAAAGTTTGTACGTAAGCGCCGCCAGTCGGAGATGTGCGTAATCCATGTCTTCTTATTTTTCTGTTGAGTATTCTTTTTCTGTCGTTGGTGACCATAGAGTCTACATCATTATCCAGGGGACCCTCCACCGAGGACGTCGAGGGAGCGGCGAGTGGCGGAGTGGTTGGAGACGAGTCGGTGAAGGGTGGTGATGGCGGTGGTATCTCCGCCATGTGGCCTTCTGACCACGAGTCTCAAAAGGCACTGGAAGGACCGCAGATGGATCCCCATACACAAGAGGTTCCGCCGGAGAGTGCTTCGGCCGGCTATCAGCTGCCACCGCCAGAGCAGCCGCCACAGCATATTCAGTCACCACTAGCTTCACTGCCTGGCCAAGGCGTAGAGCCGTCGCAAGAGGATGCCGGGGGCAATCACCGGTCTGAGCCTCATGACTCGGTTCCGTCGGTGAGTTCCGATCAAGGGGCAAATGCACACGCCGGCAGTTCTTCACAAGGAGGTATCCCAGGAGCAGGCCAGGACCATCAGGATCAACCGTCTTCGAGCACAGCTCCTCCCGAGCAGGATGTTGAAGAGATTTATCGGGAGGCTGCGGGCGAGGTTCCACTGGCGGTGCTGCGGACCCTGCGGCGAGTCGGCAACACCTACGTTGTTGCAGTAGAGGAGAATCTGGTGGATGATGAGCTAGACATGCTTAAAACTGATATTAGTGAGACCGGCACCAATCTTAGGAAGGTGCTCCGTCGTCTAGGTCATCTGGCCTCACGTGTGCAGGTGACAGTTCTTTCTTTTGGAGATGCTTGTCATGTTTCTGCTTGCCATTAATTGTTTCGTTGTCATCGACCAGGTGGTCCATGATACAGCCGAAGACCACCGAAAGACCCTTCATCACCTTGCTGGTGCTACCTTGAAGAATGAAGAGTGGCAGAAGGAGACGAAGCGACTTGTTAGGGCGATGAACATCTCCGCGAGCAGCGCGACACACTGCAAGAGCATCTCCCTGATTTGGAAGAATCCGAGCAAAGGCTGCTGCAGGAGAAAAGTAGTCCTTGTTATTTCGTCTCAGCTTGCTCTCTCTTCTCAATTTTGGAGTTTTCATGTGCAGAGCTGGATGTTTCCTTGGAGGACGCGCTAAACCGAGGTTCGTGCTTCCTCAATTTGTCTTTCCGATGATGTTCCTCTGCTAAGACTTGTTGACTCATCTTCTTCTTGATGCAGTAAAAGAGCTAGAGAATGAAACGTCCATGTTGCGAGAGGCAACGCGGAGGAATGAGGAGGCACGCCAAGGTGAGCTTCTTGTGCCACCGAGCTGTCACAGTACTTCTTGTTGACTGCGCTTGACGGCACTTTTTGTGTAAGTAGAAAGCGAGACGAGGACGCGGGCGCAGCTTAACGATCTGTCGCAACGGCTTGAAGCCACCAAAGGATGGTATGATGCCATGGCGGAGGGTATCAAGCCCGTTCTTGATACCATCGAATATGCTCCTTCTAATCTGCCCGTTGGAGTCTCCGGAGATAGAGCACCAGAGCCGTTTGAGATCATTCGCCGCAGCCGTCAAGCGCTGCGGCACTTCAAGACCTTCTGCACCGACGTGGCAGAGCATGTGGCTGCCAACGTGCTTGGCGTTGTGTGCTCCCACTACCCTGGCATGAAGAACGACAAGGATGGATATGCCCATGGGAGCACTAAGCAACAAGAAGATAAACTGGAGGAGGAGGCGAAGCCCGCGTCTGACACGCAGCTATTCCCGATGGAGGGTATTTGAAGAGATCTGCAGAGAATTGCGAACTGCCTGTATCGCAAACACAAGTCAGTGTGATCGGAAGATCTTGTAGATAAAGCTGTTCTGAACTAAGTTCATGTAAACTTGTTTATAATCTTGGTATGATCGTAATGCATCTGAGCATTGTAGATATTCTTTAAACTTGATCGCGTGTGGTGAGAGGCGCCCGAGCATGGTCGGGGCTTTTGGAGAAATCGGCGAAGGGCCCGATCGTGATCGGGACTTCCAGGGAGGTCGGAGTAGATCCCTTATGTGGGGTTTTTCGAAGAAGTCGACGATCAGTGCCCGCACTTTGGACGGAGCTTTTGGAGACGCTGCTCAAGCGTCCCTGGGGCTTACGTAGTAGCGAATATTAACGGCCCAGGCGTCCCTGGGGCTTACGTGGTGGTGAAGCTGCCTGCGCTCTATCAGGTCTTATGCTTATCGAGGGTGACGGCTTCCTAAAGCAATCAGAGTTGACGGTGAAGCGATGATGTTGCGCGGCCTGGCGAATGCAGGGCTTACGCGTTGACGTAGTTACACTGCCTGACCAGATGCGGGACTTATGTGGCGGTGAAGTTATACTGCCCGAGCAGGTGCGGGACTTACGTGGCGATGAAATTAGGCTGCTCGAACAGATGTGGGGCTTACGCGTTATTGGCAACGAGGCAAACTCATTAGCTGCCTGAACGGTGCAGGACTTATGCATTACCGACAAATGTTAGCAATTTGCTGATCTACAAGTGCTGGCATATATGTATATGGTGATCATGTAACTTATATTAAAGTAGCAAACAAAAATACACATATCTGCCTTGACATGCTGTCAAGGGTAGAAACGACGTAGATGTTCGATGTTCCAGGAGTTGGGGATGTCGACGCCTTTGAGGTCACACAGCCTGTACGAGCCTGGCTGAGTCACGGCCTTGACCATGTATGGTCCTTCCCACGGAGAGGAGAGTGTGTGCATGCCTTCCTTGCTCTGCTTGTGATGGAGGACGAGGTCTCCGATCATGAAGAACCTTCCATTGACGTCGCGGTTATAGTATCGTCGAATTCCCTCCAGGTACTTTGCTGTGCGCACGCAGGAGATCAGGCACTCTTCCTTGAGCCTGTCGATGTCTTCTGCTTAGGAGGAGTTGGTTATTTCTTCATTGTAGTTTTCGACTCTAGGAGCTCGGAAGGCAACATCAGCCGGGAGCACTGATTCAGATCCGTAGACCATAAAAAACGGAGATACGCCGGTATTTCGGCTGGGCTGGGTTCGCAGACCCCAGATGACCGCTGGCAGTTCGAGGATCCAGTTCCCTGGGCTTCGTTCGACGACTTCATGTAGGCGCTTCTTCAAGGCGTCGAGCAGCATCCTATTCGCTCTTTCCACCTGGCCGTTGGCCCAGGGGTGAGCCACCGAGAAATATTTCACTATGATGCTCCTTTCATTGCAGAAATCCTAGAAATCACTTTCGGTGAATGTGGAGCCGAGGTCGGCGATGATGCTGTTTGGTAGTCCGAAACGATGGGAGATGTCATTGAAGAACTCTGCGGCTTTGGCCGCTGTAGCTTTCACCAATGGCTTATATTCAATCCACTTGGAGAACTTGTCAATGGCAACATAAACGCAGTGATATCCTCCTTCCGCCGCCTTGAAAGGGCCGATCATGTCGAGTCCCCAGGTGGCGAAAGGCCAGGATGCAGGTATGGTCTGTAGTTCTTGGGCTAGAACATGTATCTGCTTGGCAAAAAACTGGCAAGTTTCACAGTGCCGCACAATCATCTTGGCGTCTTGGATGGCAGAGGGCCAGTAAAATCCTGCTCAAAAAGCCTTGCCGACCAGTGTGCGTGAAGCCGCGTGGTTGCCGCACATGCCTCCATGTACTTCTTGGAGTATCTTGATGCCTTCTTCACATGTTACGCACTTTTGAAAGACTTCACTCTTGTCATTTTTACACATGAGCTTGCCATCAACCAGGACGTAGTACTTGGAATGACGCACGAGGCGTTCCATCTCGATTTTATCTTCTGGAATCATAGCTTCGAGCAGATAAGCGATGAAAGGTGCTCGCCAGTCTTCTTCGTTGGCGATGACGCATGCCACTATCTGATCAGATGCGGCAGCTTCTGTCTCTTCTTCTGTCTGGATGGAGGCGTGAACCAGGTCCTGGATGAAGACACCGGGCGGAATATCAGCCCATGATAAGCCGAGCTTTGATAACTCGTCAGCTACTTGACTCTCGGCATGGACGACGTGGCGAAACTCGATGCCCGGTAATTTGCCTTCTAGCTTTCTGATGACGGCGACGTAGGCGTCCATCTTCTCGTTGGTGCAGTGCCAGTCTTTGTTCACTTGATTGATGACTGTTGACGGTCGTTAAGTACCAATTTTATACCGTCAACTAATGCCAAGGGAAGATCAACAATAGAAGCATAGGGGTTATTACTGACGAATTCCACGAGTTTTGGTGAATTGTGTATTTTCCAAGGATTATTCCAGAAAGGCTTAAAAGAAGGATTAAAGAGCATAATTACCATAAAACTTGATCACGATGGAAACATACTTCATCAGCAAGTTAGAAGGATCCAGAACACACCCGAAGCACCAGGGCCCGAGATCCACCAGGGTGTGGCTGGCCGGCGCCCCCTGCTCGGGTTTTGGCCTACCTTCTGGAGTCTTCTTCCACCGCTCTCTGGAGTCATCTGGGCCCTTTGTTCAAGTCGGTTTGATCCCAAGGCGCACGTTCATCCCACCGGACTATAAATAAAGGGGCAGACCCCCTCCCAGAAAAACCACCAATTGATTCCTCCTACTTTATTCGTCAAGAGTAGACAGAAGTTAGAGTTTCCAGAGATTAGAAATAGGGCTGTAGTTCTTCAAGTTCATAGTTTAGGCGTCTAGCAAGGTTCAAGTAGAGTTGGGCGCTACGCTCGGGATTCCAGATCCGTTCGTCTGGAGATCGGTAATCTTATCTTGTATCTCATTATGACTTTGCTTTATTATAATATATTGCTACTTATTCAGTTCTTAGTTTATTCTAATTGCATATTCGATATAGTTATGATTGGTGATGATTATTGTCGTATGTAAAGCGCCTAATTCAGTACTCGAGTGAGTTAGGTGGCATGCATTATGTAGACGTGGTGTCTAGATATATTGTGTACCTACAGTGGCACCCTGACGTGTCGGGTCGTGTGGTAGTCCGCGTAGGTGACAGCTGCGTTGTTCCTCTGTAGTCCACCCCCCTACGTAGGACTAGCAGAGCGCGGTCACGAAGGAGGTGACCCTTGTGTCTTAATATCCTCATTAGATGATGCTCCTTATGATGTTTTCTGAGTTGATTATGCTATAGATGAAGATGTGTAATGTGGCGTAGGCTGTAGACTTTGTATTTAGTAATTACATAGGTTTCCTTTACTTTAGCCGAATCCTGAGATTGTCTTTTCTACATTAGTGAGTCTCTATATTCTATCTCTGGAATACCATTTGCCTCATTTACTCAGTTATCATTTATCATTTATCATTGACTTATTTATCGCTAAAGCACTAGAGTTATGGGTTATCATAGGTCTGCACATTTATCTTTCCAATTATTATAGTAGATTATCCTAATGAGTAGAATGTCACCTTTATCCTTTTGGCATAAAACAAATCAACGATACTCGGAATACTTACCGGGTGAAATGCTACAATAGGAGAATTATTTGTGCGCTTGCGGATATATTCTATAGTATTATTTTTAGGAGGCAACTGAAGATTATTTTACCTTTAGTTTTTAACATCATGTTAGGGATGACAACTTAACGTGAAGTGATGTTAAAAATACCAACAATGACTAGGGCGGAATCCCCATATACCATGAGTCGTCAGATGCCGAGCTCAATGGCAATTTGTAAGCCATGGATGGCGGCTTCGTATTCGGCGGCGTTGTTGGAAGCTTTGAAGTATATTCTCAATACATAACGGAGGCGTTCACCGGAAGGTGATACGAGGAGTACGCCGGCGCCCGCGCCTCCGATACTGAGGGATCCATCGAAGTACATCGTCCAGTGCTCCTCCTGCTCGGGGGGTACTGGCTCCTGCATCTCTGTCCACTCGGCAATGAAGTCGGCCAGTGCTTGTGACTTGATCGTTGTTCGACTGTGGAACTCGAGGGAGTAGGTTCCCAACTCCACAGCCCATTTCATGACTCTTCCATTGGCGTCTTTGTTACGGAGGATGTTGCCGAGGGGGTGTTGGGTTACCACTATTGACGGTGGATAACGTCAACTTTTCTTAAAACTTTAGACACCAAAGGATATATGAATATAAACTAGTCTAGGGTTTTAACTGACAATTTCCATGACTTTTGCATATTTGTATTTTCCAGGGGATTATCCAGAAAAGCTTAAGAGAGGGATTAAAGTGCTTAATTATCACAAAACTTAACCGCGAAGAAAACATCGTCATCAGGACGTGGGAAGAGTGTAGAAGGCACCCGAAGCAACCGGGGCCCCACATGGCAGGTGGTAGGGCCAGCCGGCCCCTAGGGGGGCCGGGCAGTGCCCCCCTAGGGTTTCACCGCCGCCTTCTGGAGTCTTCTTTCACCGCCTTTTAGGAGTCATCTCGGCCCTTGGTTAGGTCGGTTTGATCCTACGGCGCACGTGCAACCTACCGGGCTATAAATAAAGGGGCAGACCCCTTTGGAGGCAATCCAATCATTGATCCAAGGCATCAAGTCTTCGGTCAAGCCATCAAGAGCCTCCTAGTTCATAGTTCTAGCCTAATTAGATTAGAAGTAGAGGAATTCTAGTTCTTCAGCGGAATCTGGAGCCCCGGCATCTGTTTGGAGCGCGGAGTTCAGTATAGTTCTAGTTCTTTCTCTATTATTGTATTCTTCATTGTGATTAGGAAAACATTGTTCTTAATAGTTCATATGTTCGTGATTACAATAGTCTTTGTCTACTTTGATTATATGTCTAGTATAGTTGGTTTGATCTTATTGAATTCATCTAATTGCTCGTAAAGCGTTTATCCATATGATCAATGGGTAGATGATGAACGATATGTAGACGTGGTGTCTAGGTATTCTGTTTATCTGTGAGTGCACCCTGATGTGTTGAGTCGTGTGGTAGATCGCGTAGGTGACAGCTGCGTTGAGTTCTCTGTAGTCCACCCCCTGTATGTAGGCAAGAAGGCACGGTCGCGAAGTTGGGTGATGACTCTGTTTCACATCCTTCCTAGATGACGCCCTTTACATGTGATCATGATATAGGACTAATCTAACAATGATTGCCAGATGTAATTGCACTAATTAGAGTTATGCATTGGCGTAGTTATAGAATTACCTTAGATATTAATTCCTTAGATTATCCATTGGCTAGCTATTATTATAACTAGAGAGTGCTCTGATGTTTATCTTTTATTTATGATGCTTGATCATATTTATCACCTTTATTTATCTTTATTATATTGTGACCTCTACCTGTTATGAGTAGAGTAAATGACATCGGTAATGTCGCTTATCCATTGTTTATAATCACTATCAATATAATAAATTAAAGTTTATCCTAGTCCTTCCCAGTGGTATAAATATAAATCGACAACCTGGTAGACTCTATGTAAAATGCTACAATGGTATAATTATCTGTCCGCTTGCAGAATTGATCTTAGTTTATATTTATATATTTTTGCCTAGTCACATTGAATAACATATGAAACCTTTATTTATTCTTAGCATATATAATTAGGGATGACAACCTAGTTCATGCATAAGAATATTGGTAATAGATAAGTGGCTAGTTGCTGCTGACTAGTTAATTAATTACTATACATCTTCTAATCTCGCCTCTCGTATTAAAAGTTATATAGTTATATTTGGCGACATTAGTAGATGTCAACAACCACCACAATTGGATGTGCTTTAAAATAGTGGCGGAGCTTGCGTGATGTGATGAGGATGGCGTAGATCAATTTTTGCACTGTCGGATAACGAGTCTTAGACTCGTTCTGAACTTCACTGATAAAATAGACCGGTCACTGGACCGGGGTATGCGTGATTTGCTTCTTCTCGTTCGACCACGATGGTTCTGCTAACGACCCTGCTGGTCGCGGCGATGTAGAGCAGCAAAGTCTCGTCCTTCACGGGTGTTGTAAGGATTGGGGGATGCACCAGAAACTGCTTCAACTCCTTGAAAGCTTGGTCGGCCTCTTCCGAACAGACAAACTTCTCGCCAGCCTTGAGTAGCTCGAAAAAAGGGAGGCCTTTTTTGCCTAGTCTGGAGACGAATCGACTCAGGGCTGCCATGCACCCGGTGAGCTTCTATACGTCTTTAACGCTGGTTGGAGGCTTCATTCACATGACAGCCTCAATTTTCTCTGGATTAAGAAGAATACTGTGTTTGCTGACGATGTTGCCGAACAGATTGCCTGATGAAACATCGAAGATGCACTTGGAGGGGTTCAACTTCCACTGAAAGGTAGATAACTTCTTGAAGATTTCTTCAAGGTTGGAGATGAGGTCCTCAGCCGTCTTGGTTTTTATGACGACGTCATCAACAAAGGCCTCGACGATGTCCGGAATAAGATCGTCAAGGCACGCCTGGATAGCCCGCTGGTATGTGGCGCCTGAATTTTTTAGGCCAAAGGACATAGTCTTGTAGCAGTAGGCTGACGAGGATCCGCCGGACATTCAAGGTCCAATCACAAGAGCACGCGCGTGACAATTAAATTTAGAGGTGAGCTCGTTCCTAAGTAATTCTTTATATGATTTTGAGAATAGACTACTACCTAATCATGTCATATGTCTTAGGAACATTGGAGAGGGTCATGAAAAGATTGGGAAAGGTGGTGGAGTCCAGCAAGACCATCAAGGGCGTGCAACACAAGCCGGAGTTCCAGCCCAACACGAGTTCGAGTCAGCCTCGGCCTACAGGACCATTCTGCATTAAAACTGGTCAAAACGTATGCAAACGGACTCCGTCTTCGACAAACCACATGTGGATGGAAAGCTAATTCGATAAGGAAGCCAATGGAAGTGGTCCTGCATCAAAACTCCTTCGAACTCCACAGGAATCGTCGAAAGAAGTCAGCGTCCAGAATCTGTCCCGGTGCTGCGACACCGTTTTTGGTCCGTTGGGCCGTGTATCGTCGTTGAGCCTATTAGGGGGCACGTGTCCAGGGGGATGATGACCCTTAGACCTTATATTCAGTAGCCGTCGCACTTGTTAGGGTTTGGATTTTGCTTGCATTATTCTGTCAAGAACAAATTCGCCACCGTCATCGGTTTGTGAGACCCTGACTTGTGAGATTAATCATTCATCTGCAATGTGGTTGCATTCTTCCGTGTTCTTACTTGTGTTCTTCGATTCGCAGGCAAGGATTAGCCTTGTTGGCGAAGTTAACCGTGCAACGCCGGTTAATAACCAGAGGAGACGTGGTGCTGCGATTGCGGGGTTTCGGATCGTGTTGTTCGGAAGCCGGATCGAATTGTGTCGTGTTTCCACCAAATCGAGAGTTACCATGTAACACCTCTGGTGTTACGGTTAATTAAAAATACCATGTCATCATCATTAATTGCAAAGCATCCCGCATCAAACCTAATTATCATGCACTAATTGAAATAAGTTTAATTTTTGCATGATTGTGCTTAGTGAATTGTAGAGTGATTTGGCTTGTTAATGTGGGATTGATTGTAATTAAGTATGAATTGGAGAATTAAAAAGAAAAATTAATTTAAACCCTAAATTAGACCCTAAAACCCTAATTCAAAAACTAAATGGATTTGGTGTTGGTACCTTAATAGAAGTTGTAGATCTTTTGAAATGGAACAACTTTTATTTTGGGCAAATTTGAAGTTACTAAATGGAAATTGGAATTAAAACCTAATTACTAGTTTGAAATTTAAATTTGAAATACCAATTTCAAAACCATCAAGAATCTGACCAAACCTTCTTAATGAAAGTTGTAGGGCTTCATGAAAGTTATTGAGAAAATTTAGGAGAATTCCATTAAATTGCAAATTAAATTCAAATTGGGAATTTACCCCCTTTTGATTAGTTTCAAAACCAAGCAGAATTTGAATATAGTTCAAAAAGCAAAATTGTTCTACACAAAATTTGCTACAACTTTTATTTTTGCAGTTTTTCCTGTCGCCACTTGTTTTAGGGCATAATAAGCAAAAGTAGCAATTGACTTTGGGTTTGTAGCTACAGTAGTAGGGGGGAGGCCCTTACAGTGCTCGACACCGAGCACGCGTGCGCGCCGCGCGCCGGCCGCCATCTAGCCGGTCGGGGCCCGGGCACCGCCGCGCGAGGGTGCTAGGGGGACCCGGTACCTGCTCGAACTTATCCTCTCCTCCACTGTCCTTAAATGGCGACGAGCACCTCTTCTCCCCTTTCTTTCTTCCTCCCGGTTCCGATGGCTTCACCCCGTTCTTGGCCAAATTGGCGCCACTCCAAGCCTCGTCATCCAATTCCCTTCACCTTCAAGCTCACTACTCCCTTGCGTCCCTACCCAATCCGTTGGAGCCGGTGGTAGACCATCGGAGGTGCCAGAACACCGCCTTCTTCTTTGGCTCCTACCGAGCGCCGCCGAGGACCATTCCCCTTGGGTACGGTTCGGTCTAAAAGGTGCTGATGCCTTTTTTATCTTCGTTTAGAGTTCACCTTAATCTCACAAAGCTCTGGGTCTAGGTGGTTTCCTTGTTGGTGCCTAGGAGGCGCTAGAACGGCCACGACGTCACCGGAGCACGCCGCCGCGTCCGTCGTCAACACCGCCAGTGAACTTCCAGCTGCTCTCCACTCCGACCCATGTGTGTACAGGACCTTTGGTGAGCTCCTGCTCCTAGCCGTGCCGTTTCTTTAGACGCTATCGTGTCGGGTTAGTCGAAACACCGCTCGCCGCCGTGTTTCTTGTTAGCCGAACCGCCATGTCCGCGAAAGAGCTCGAGCCAAACTCTAGCTTGACCAATAGACTTGCTAGATGTGTTTGGGAGGGCGCAGGGGTGTACCGGAGGCTTTGTTCCACACCGGAGGCTCACTGGTGGTGAGTCGCCGTGACCTGCGCAGTCGGCGCGCGGAGGGGGAGGCGAACAGAGAGGGTGAGGGAGAGAGCTGACGGCTGGGACCCAACAGTCAGCGGGACATAAAGAGAGGTCTGCGCTGGGCCGGCCTGGTCGTGTTGGGCCGGTTCGGGCTTAATTGAGGATTTTCTTTTTAAGTGAATTTCCAATAGCCTTTTTATTTATATTTTAAGGAATAGTGCTCTGTTTTGTTATTTCTGTAGGAATTAATTTATTGATGCAAAAATTATGAAAATAATTGTGGGTTTTCTCTGCAGTATGAAGAATTTAATAAAAATATTAAATATGTGTTTTGAGTACTTTCTGTACAAACCAAAAATCAGAGATTTAATTGCTAAATGCAACTTTGGGGATTTTTAATAAATTATGTGCTAGTCCAAAAATCCTAAAATTTATTTTGCTACTATTTTAGGGCAAGGGCTATCAGTTGATAAAGTTTTGGTTCAATTTGAAATAATTTAAATTGTTGTCGGCATTTCTTAACATCGTTACAAAGGATAGACTAAAAGTCCATCCCCGGCAACGGCGCCAGAAATACTTGTTGGCATTTCTTAACATCGTTGCAAAGGATAGACTAAAAGTCCATCCCAGGCAACGGCGCTAGAAATGCTTGTTGGCATCCTCAACCACCATTAATTTAGAAAGGTAACCCTTGGGCCTTAAAGGCGCCGGCCTAAGTAGTGCAGTCTGATAATAGCAGTTAGAAGTACCGGATTGGCCTTCCTAACCGTCATTACTTACGATATGCAAAACTGTGACACGGCGCCGTGGGCTGCACAAGAATTACAATCCTTAAGTAATAGTACTTAAGTACGCCAATCGATAGCTCAGTAAGAAATAAGATAACTCTGTAAGCGCACATAACTATCATTGTAGCATTTCAACCCGTGAGTAGGGTGTCGTATTTATAATTTCCCGTAGGAGGGCAATATGCATCAAGCGTGGTGTAAACACGATCACTTATTCAGTGCAATGGTAGGCATAGAGTAAACAGGAATAAGACATGATTTCAAAGATAGTGGATACACATATGGATCAACCTCAAGGATAAAAGGAAAATAAAGAATAAAAGAATATATCTAATTGAGCAGGCATTGGTCATATATAATTACGCAAAGAACTGTTAGCAAATCATCTAATTAGTAATTCTAGTATCAGGACTAAGTCTGGGGTGATAGTGAGATCCCCACAGCTGGTCTGCCAGCCGATAGAGACTTTACGAACTCCTACTCAATATCCGAATGTGGGGGAATGCTAGGGATGGACAGGGCTGTCACCACCTGTCCACCTACCCCTCTGCCCGTGGGATACTGACATATTCGCCGATCTCCGCATACCCAAGCTCCATGCTTGCATACTTGGAAACAACTCCTAACCCCCGCGGACCCCAACCCTTCGGATTGACAGGCTAGGTTAAGAGCAGCCATGACAGCACGACGAACCATCACCTCATTCCTAGTTCTTCCTCTATTCATACTAATTCGATGAACAATGAAGAACGATGATGAACAAGTCAAGAACATGATACATAAACTATATTCTAGCTCATATACTATGCTCATAACAAGATCATAACTAGACTCTAGTTCATATGCATAATCATATAAGTTTGATAAGAACTTGCTCATGGAAGAAGACCAAATTGTATTCATACCAAGATGATCCTTTTCTTCCAAGGAGACAAGCTCTCCTTGATAGCTCTTGCCTCGCTCACAAACTACTACAACTACTCTAAAGATACAAGTAAGAGGTGTGAGGTAGATGACTCCAAATGATGTGTGTGTTGAAGGGGATGGAGCACCATCTATTTATAGTGAAACTATGACGGTTTGGCGCATCTAAACTTGGAAGGAGGTGAAACCGCCATGGCCAAACCGCCATCAGTACCGCCTCTGAAGCTGGGCCCGGGAGGCTCCACCTGGGGTGCGGCCGCCCCCGGGGGCGGTCGGTCCCTAGGGAGCACCATCTGGCCACCGCCTTCGGGTGGTCGGTTACTCCCTGGGCCTGGGCCTCTCCCTTGGTTGCAGATGGATCCAGTTACACTTTGAAGGTGGGCTTCTTTAGTATTCTTTGGTTGCGCATTTGTTGGATTCGTCTTTTAACTTTGCGCTTTCTTCATGTTGATGCATATTTCCACTTGTTGTGCCATAAAACCTGTAAAACATGAATGCTAGGTGTACAAGTGGAACTTGTTAGTAGTAAAGGCATATGTGCTAGAATATGATTGTTAATCCTCTTTTTAGTCTAAGTTGGTGGTATAAAATTTATCCATAAGGACCACCAACAAGACCCCCAAGCTTAACCTTTGCTCGTCCCAAGCAAATAGCTAAGTATGGTTGTTGATCAGGAGTTGCTACAATACCGATATAATTCATAAGTGTCGTACCTATAACATAGCATTCATTCATAATTTAAATAAGTTGGCATTCTATCCACTCTTTACCTTGATTTCTTATGGGGCTTGTAGTTTCTCCAATTTCTTGGGTGGTTGCAAGATAGAATGATTATAATAGACTCACCAATCATTCATTCTTTGATAGACCTTTGATCCGGAGGTTTTATGAATTTTGCAAAATAAACCAAGTTCCTCAAATGATTCTCTTAATCGCTCAATGTGTATGGTTTACCTTACCAAAGGCATTGTAGTGTTGCCTTTTCATCCTACTACTAAGGCTGAGAGTGGAGTTTTGGGTAGGTATGAAGGTGGGCATACTTACATTACTTATATTGCTGAGTCATAGACCGGACCATAAGGAGATACAAGTCATATACCTTGATTGAGATGTGCAAGTGTGTGGAATGGTGAAAACTTATCTCTAATCTTTTTGGCACTCCATGCATCATGTCTCTCTTTTTATTGGATGGAATAAAACTTCTTGGAGGAATATGGGCCATAGAAATATCATCATTTTTTTTTGAACGGGTATTTGTATTTTCTTTCCCGTTTGTTTTCTCATGCCCTTTGGCTCCTCCTTTTTTTTAGCATAGCCCATATTTTGATTTGATATATGAAAACTTTTGGATGGAGAGACGTCATGATGGCGAACCAGGAGTGAAAACTTTTTGTATGCACGGCTCTCAAAGTGAGGGTCGGCATTTTTATTTGGTGTATGAAAGGTGCATGTTGTGCGCAACTCTCAGGATGAGAGTCGGCTTTATTTGGTAGGTGTACGTGAATCTCAATCATGGGTGTATGACCATAATCTCACTAGGTCTCAGCATTTTGACTCAACTCAAAGTTCCGTAAGTAGCATATGACCAAGTTTTTGTAAAAGTATAGCATGTCATATGGCCTTAGTAGGTATTTCAAAATCATTGGGGAACTTTTGATTTTTTGAATCTTTGAAAAGAAATCTCCAGATGTCAAGTTTCTCTTAGAACAAAGTCATAGCAAAGTCTATTTCTACCATCTCATATCTTGCAACAACTTAGAAAAGGATCTTGCAATTGCAACCCATAAGATTTCAAGTTCTCAGAATGACATATTTTTAGCCAACAAACTTAAATCTTGATGAATACTAAGTTATAACTTAGACACAGATGAATTATAGACAGAGCAACTATTCATCATTTCAACGGAAGAGAAACTAACATATGTTAGCACATATGGGAGTGGAATATTTTATTTATTATTTTTAACAAGGAAATAAAATTGCAGAATTTAAAAGTGCGAGAAATAAGTGCAAGAGATTGAAAGATACATGTTACCTCTTGTGGGGTCTCCTCCCCCAAGCTAGTTCAAGGCCTAGGTCCCGGGAATTGTCCCATGGACCGAAGGTAGGCCATCTGTGCCTCGTGCCGCCGCCGGTTCGCATCTTCGAGGTCCATGAACTACTGCTGTTACTGCTCATGCCATTGGGTAGAAATCTGGATGTGAGCATTGAGCGTACCTTGGATTTGTCTGTTTTGCAATTCTAGTCCTCCCATGCGTGTGTTGAACATCTCTAGTGTGACCGGCTGTGGGTGTATCGGAGGTGGCATGCCTTCAGAATCTGGAGAATGGTCGTACTCGGGCTGCCTTGACCCCCTGCCTCCTGCGAGTGTTGCCACCCTGACCCTCCAGCCGCATAAGGATGAGGAACATGTCCCATACCATATCCATACTCGGGGTGAACCTAGGTGTAGATATGACCGGGGACCATTCCATCCTTGGTATCGTGGTAGGCATGGCCGGGTGTGGTGTAGGCTGCACAGGCTGCGCAGGCTCTTCCTCCTGTACTTCTCTCCTCCGTGATCTCCTGCGAGAAACAGAACTCCTGCGTGCTTCTTCCTTTTCGACAAGGTCGAAGGTGAGAGATGGGGATTTATATAAAGCGAGATCCGGGTTAGGTAACGGAATCTCGTTTATATATCCCGGATAATAAAATATCAGGTTTGTTCCCGAGTCATCACGTTTTATAGTATGAGCTTGAGTAAAATAATACTCATTGATCATAATGCGCGGAGTGGAGAGATAAACAATAGTGCTAGCACCATGAGGATCAACACTAGCAGCAAGACGTGTGATGAGTGAAATGCACATAATTGGTGTGGAAGTTTTAAAAGAGTTTAACTAGTGCTTAACAATGTCATAGACAGGAGCAACTTTAATCTTTTTAAGCACGGCATAAAGCAACTTCAACTCAATATCATAAGCATGATGAGTGTCCTCTCTAGGAAAGAAAGAATTAGCAATCCATTTATACATAAGCCTTAGAGAAGGATGGTGGATGGTGTTGATGTTGGGTTGGAATTTTCCAGTCACATTTTGTCCAGTTATCAAGTGCCAAAAAGCATGACGCTGATAACCCAAAAGAGTGAAACCCAAATCGACAGAGCATCGCTCATGAAAACCCAAGTGTGTAGCAAAATCATTCCAGTAAAGGCTATGTTCTTTCCCAAAGCAGCGAAAAGTAATACCATAATCGACAATTTGTAAAGTGTCCAAGATTTGGATGGTCAAGAAACGAGATCCAAGTTCGTGCACGGGGGCAACTTGGATCCATGTAGCGTTTTCAAAAATGGTATTAAATTCGTTATTCATACCTGTCTGCTGCAGGAAGTGTGGGTCGAAAGCCGGTGTATGCAGGAATTCGCGTCCCTTGAGGAGGTTGTATGCTTGTATTTCCTGCTCGCTTTCCAAGTCGATGAAGGGAGCGTCGACCTCGTCGATGGCGTGGCCTCTTGGCGCCTCCTCTTCTTCATGCAGCAGGCTGTCCTCACGTGTGGGGGTACTTTGACTAGACTCCCCACGAGAGCAATGGCCTTTCCGGAACATGCCGGAAATCCTACCTCTGATCCCACTCATGGTGAGCTTGGCACAAGAACTTGACTTGTGATGGGAGTGGAAGAGGTTTGTGCAGGATTTCCTTGCACTTGAACTTTGTGGAGAATTGCTTGGAGAATGGTGGAGCAAGAGTGTGATGGAGGGAGTGAAAAATGTGAGAAGGAGAAGGGTGAGGAGCTCCACCAGAATGCTCTGGTATTGACAGAGCTGATCGCAGGCGGGAGAGTGCTCCTTGCAACGGCTAGTGACCGTTGGCAAAAGGCTGTGCCGCAGAGCCGTTGGCCAGGGGGCGGTCGCCCCTGGGACCGGCCGGTCCCCTGACTGGGCCGGCTTGGTCCAAGTTTTTTCCAGCCCCCTCTAACGGCTATTTCTAATGTGTAGCCGGTTACGAATGACTTCCATTTGAAATTTTGCTCCAGTTTTTGATTTTCCACAAGTTTTATTTGAATTTTTTTTATTTTCAGAAATTATTTAAAAATAATATTTAGACTCAACAAAATTTATTCTTTCTTAAAATTATTTTTATAGAATTTTTGGAGAAGAATTTATTTTGAACTAAAAATAAAATTTTGTAATTTTTAGAAGGAAATCCTTTTTGAATGCAAGAAAATAATTTTATGAAATATATATATATATAAATTAGATATTTATTATTATTATTATTTTCAAAAGGTTAAGATACAATACCTGAATGAGGACACCTCCCCCAAGCTTGAATGAAGGTGTGGGCCCTTTCAGATATTTATTTGTTTCTTTATATGTATTTATTTTTAGATAACTACTGATGTCCTTCGGCAAGGGCTCAACTTTTATAGTCTGTTGGCGAGACTCTTCTTCCTTTATTGATCTGTAACTACATGAGCAAACTCGGGAGAAGTCTCGGGTTGCCCCGGGATTTTTCCCGTGTTGTTGACAGGAATAGAAGCAGCTATTTGTGCCATTTGTGTTTCTATCATTTTATTAAAACTTGCTTGATTTTGAATAGAAGAAGACAAAGTTTCAAGCTTGGCATTTATGTTTTCAAACATTTTATCATTGAAGGATAGCTTTTTGGTCAAATTTTCATTGATTTTAGCTTGTCCTAGAACGAGATCTTTTAAGGAAGGTTGGATTGAATTGAAATTTGAATTGAAATTATTACCTTGCGGGCGGTGTTGGTTGTTCCACCTGTTATTACCTTGCTGTGGTTGGCGAAACCCGTTGTTGACATATGAAGCTTCTTCTTGGGTTTCGGGGCAGTTGTTCCCCGAGTGGCCAACGTTCCCACATACTTCACACGTCATGTGTGAATCCATGGCTTGGACGGTACTCATGGAAGGGTTGGTAGCACGATTGTCCAGCTTTTGAATCAGCAAGTCTAATTTTACGGCAAGCAAGTCCGTCTCCTTCACGGTATGCGAGCCTTTTGTGTTTTCCTTCCTTCTCCCCAACTCTGATTGGCCACCATCTTTTCAATGAGTGCAGTTGCATCCGCAATGGAGAGGGAGAGGAATGCACCTCCAGCTGCGGCATCTACGTGTCCCTTTGACATGGCCGTGAGGCCTTCATAAAAGTTTTGGAGCACGAGCCAATCTTCCATTCCATGATGAGGGCAGGCTCGGATGTACTCTTGAAGCCTTTCCCATGCTTCGGGGATAGATTCAAGGGAAGATTGCTGGAAGTTTGAGATCTTTCCCCTTAGAGCGCTGGTCTTGCTCATGGGGAAGAACTTGGCGAGGAATGCTGCGGAACACTTGTCCCACGTGTTGACGGCTTCCTTATTTTGATAGAACCATTGTTTCGCTTTCCCCGTGAGGGAGAAAGGAAACAAGCGGAGCCTGATACTGTCTTGTGCGACGTCTTTGATGACAATGGTGTCACACAGCCCAAGGAAGTGTTGCAAATGAGCGTTTGCATCCTCGCTTGGCAAGCCACAGAACTGGCTTGCCTGCACCATCGAGATAAGGCCTGTACGGATCTTGAAATTTCCATTTCCGATGTTGACAGCGGGCCCAACGGGCACGTTGGCAACAGCGGGGATGGAGTAGTCACGGAGTGTCTTGGCCATGACAGTAGTAGCGGATGGTGCGGGAACGAACGATTCGTCTGCCGACGGAGTAGCAGAAGAAGAAATGGTACGAGACCTTTTCTTCCTTAGGAGTGCTTCCGGATTGCTGATGAAATTGTTCGGCAGAGCAAAACCGCTCATACACTATCCTGTTTTCATTCCAATAAAAAGAGGAAGAAAACAGCGAAGTTAGCCTGTTTAAACTACGTCTACCAATGCTTATTTTGTGATTAATGTTTATGCCAGCTTAGATGTTTTTGTCATCCCAGGCAACGGCGCCAGAAATGCTTGTTGGCATTTCTTAACATCATTACAAAGGATAGACTAAAAGTCCATCCCCGGCAACGGCGCCAGAAATCTTTGTTGGCATTTCTTAACATCGTTGCAAAGGATAGACTTCCAGGCAACGGCGCTAGAAATGTTTGTTGGCATCCCCAACCACCATTAATTTAGAAAGGTAACCCTTGGCCCTTAAAGGCGCCGGCCTAGGTAGTGCAGTCTGGTAATAGCAGTTAGAAGTGCCGGATTGGCCTTCCTAACCATCATTACTTACGATATACAAAACTGTGACACGGCGCCGTGGGGTGCACAAGAATTACAATCCTTAAGTAATGGTAGTTAGGTACGCCAATCGATAGCTCAGTAAGAAATAAGATAACTCTACAAGCGCACAGAACTATCATTGTAGCATTTCAACCCGTGAGTAGGGTGTCGTATTTATAATTTCCCATAGGAGGGCAATATGCATCAAGCGTGGTGTAAACATGATCACTTATTGAGTGCAATGGTAGACATAGAGTAAACAGAAATAAGACATGATTTCAAAGATAGTGGAGACACATATGGATCAACCTCAAGGATAAAAGAAAAATAAAGAATAAAAGAATATATCTAATTGAGCAGGCATTGGTCATATATAATTATGCAAAGAACTATAAGCAGATCATCTAATTATTAATTCTAGTATCAGGACTAAGTCTGGGGTGATAGGGAGATCCCCGCAACTGGTCTGCCAGCCGATAGAGACTTTACGAACTCTGACTCAATATCCGAACGTGGGGGAATGCTAGAGATGGACAGGGCTGTCACCACCAGTCCACCTACCCCTTTGCCCGTGGGATACCGACATATTCGCCGATCTCTGCATACCCAAGCTCCATGCTTGCATACTTGGAAACAACTCCTAACCCCCGCGGAGCCCAACCCTTCGGATTGACAGGCTAGGTTAAGAGCAGCCATGATAGCACGACGAACCATCACCTCATTCCTAGTTCTTCCTCTATTCATACTAATTCGATGAACAATGAAGAACGATGATGAACAAGTCAAGAACATGATACATAAACTATATTCTAGCTCATATACTATGCCCATAACAAGATCATAACTAGACTCTAGTTCATATGCATAATCATAGAAGTATGATAAGGACTTGCTCATGGAAGAAGACCGAATTGTATTCATACCAAGATGATCCTTTTCTTCCAAGGAGACAAGCTCTCCTTGATAGCTCTTACCTTGCTCACAAACTATTACGACTACTCTAAAGATACAAGTGAGAGATGTGAGGTAGATGACTCCAAATGATGTGTGTGTTGAAGGGGATAGAGCACCATCTATTTATAGTGAAACTATGACGGTTTGGCGCATCTAAACTTGGAAGGAGGTGAAACCGCCATGGCCAAACCACCATCAGTACCGCCTGTGAAGCTGGGCCTGGGAGGCTCCACTTGGGGGGCGGCCGCCCCCTGGGGCGGTCGGTCCCTGGGGAGCACCATCTGGCCACTGCCTTCGAGTGGTCGGTTACTCCCTGGGCCTGGGCCTCTCCCTTGGTTGCAGATGGATCCAGTTACGCTTTGAAGGTGGGCTTCTTTAGTATTCTTTGGTTGCGTATTTGTTGGATTCGTCTTTTGACTTTGCGCTTTCTTCATGTTGATGCGTATTTCCACTTGTTGTGCCATAAAACCTGTAAAACATGAATGCTAGGGGTACAAATGGAACTTGTTAGTAGTAAAGGCATATGTGCTAGAATATGATTGTTAATCCTCTTTTTAGTCTAAGTTGGTGGTATAAATTTATCCATAAGGACCACCAACAATTGTTAGCTATTTAATATTGGATTAATGATATATTTAGATAAATAGAAAACCTTGATGACTAGGGTATGATGTGATTTTAAGGTTGATTGTGGTCCTAGGTTAAACACCCTTATGACCTAGGGCATCTTAGGCTAGAATTGTTATGGCTAGCATATGAAGAAAAATTATGCTCAAGTTTGTGCATTTTTAATTATTGATTTTTGAATCTTGCATCCCGTACCATTGCATCGTATTAAGCATGCATCATTGCATACTTGTAGTGCCCGTGAACGAAGAAGTGAAAGCTGAGGTGACTACTGTGGAGACTGCTCCTAAGGTGGTTCTGGGGTTTGACATTTGCGCCACCGATCCCGATCCGACTCTCTTCGCGCTTCAAGGCAAGCCCGGTGCATTCAACCCCTTCCTTGTGATTTATAAAATATTTATAACTTGAGTTAATTATTGCATTAGGTTGCTAGGAGTTGATTGTCACCTATCTTGTTGCATTACCTGCCTTGATATATTACCCTTGAAACCTGTTTAAAATGAAAATGTTTGAAAAATGCTTAGCCCTGCTTAATTAATTTAGATTTGCATAAAATGCTATTTTTGACTTATGGGGATATACTAATAATGAATCATGAGAAATGAAAAGGGATATGAGTCCGTTCGGTGATTGTGCACTTGGATAGCAGCCCCAATGCATCGCCACCGACGGAAAGGGATTTTCCGTTCGATGGTTGTGAATTTGGGTTACAGTCCCAATGCTTGACCACCGGCAGAAAGGGATTTGAAAACCGTGCGGTTACTTGTACTTGGGTTAGAGTCCCAATGCAATGTCTCCGACGGAAAAATGAATTAGGGACCGTTCGTTGTAGGCCCGCTGTGATCGAGACTTTGCAACTAGCCACATACTATGGGAAGCCCTCACTCCGGTGGCTCTACTACTTGAACCGACAACCACGCACTGGGAGTGGAGAGATGGCGAGAGTAGCGTGTACCCTCGTGGCCGGCATGCCTGGGTAAGAGAGAAGTCTGTGCTCTCGGGTGGCGCAGGACCGGTTCAGGTTTGGAAAAGCTGTGGTAGACGGAGTTGGCATATGCAAGCTTAGGTGTTACATATGCAGTGTGGATAGGGATCCCTAGCTGGATACTAATTGATTCGAATCGTCGTTGCTCTTCGGATATGGAGACTTGATCCTTTGACCTACAATTGAAAAGTGGTTCGGAACTAGGATGTTTTTGAGAATGAATAAGTAATTGGAATTGAAGGATACATGTGAAAGGACTGAGAACTATTGATATTGAATAAATATTATTGAGTAAAATACTGAAAGTAGGATTAGTATTGCTTTTTCCGCAAAATGCTTTGACTCTTGCTAAAGCCTTACCTTGACTCCCCTCAGCCTGCATTCCTGAGTCTCATCTTTTTCTTTAGTCGGGTAAGTCTTGCGGAGTACCCTAGTACTCAGGGTTTGTTAACCCTTGTTGCAGGAGAACCGCAGCAGTAGGTTTGCCTTGCCCCCTGCTGCGTGACAATTGTTCAGGAAGGAAGTGAGGAAGAGTGAAGTTGGACCCGTGGGCAGGGTCCCTGGTATCATTTATCTAAGCATGTTGTATCGTTGTTCTACTACTACTGCTACTTATCTATGGTTTGTAATAACTACACTCAAGTTCTATTTGGACAACCGGTTTGTAATCTAAGTACTATGTAACCTTTCCGCACTCATACTCTGATGTATTTTATTATGCGTAATGGCTTCGCAATGGGATCCTATCGGAGAAAAACGGGTGCTGATGTAGCCCGGCAGGACCTTCTATATCATCTGGGACACGGGCCCGGCTGTCAGAGGTCATTAGTGACAATGACAGGTGCCTGTGGGCCATATGATTTAGGCGGTTCTGTTACATACCAGAACCTTTCGGAAGATTAGGACCCTAGTCCACATCAAGTGGTATTGGAGCTTCAGGTATACCATCAGGTTCACATCTATCTACCATTAGTTTAGAGTGTTTTCGCCTTCATCCCATAGTCTAGTGCCATATTTGTTTCCTTCCCCATAACCTTCCACGCCATAGCCTTTGCATTATTCGGGTTCAGAGTTTGTCGTGTTGAGTTTGTGTCCTAGTCGAGGTCTTGTTGCTGGTTAGTCTGTGTTAGAGTCCATTTCGTGTGATTTCCCCCATCGTTTCCATCAAACCCTAGCCACCGCGACCAGTTTTGCCTTCTTTGTCCCGGTTTTGCCCTCTAATTTGGAGTCGGTTTTTGAAACTGGTCCAGTTTTCACATACGGAGTCGGAATTCGACATTCTATATATCAAAACTGATCGGCACGAAATTTTGGATTTGGCTGTCACCCGCTCTGTTGGGGTCCAAAAATTTAAAATTGTCAAAAACTGGTCACAAGATCCTGTTTTCGTGGTCACAAGCTTTTCGGCAAATTTTACTACATCCTCTGAAAATTCCACAGGCCACACCTTTCACTTGTTTCACCTAAAATTTTCTGTAGTTACTTCTTGTGTACTCCTAAGTCAAGAAAAAATATCAAAAACATAAAAAGAAAAAGTCAAATTTTCCAAAAAAAACAATGACAGCCCAAAAAAGAGAGAAAAAGACAGGGACAAAAGAGGAACAATATCTAGAGGAGCACATAGAGAAGGCCATTTGTCATATTCGTGAATGTGTGCTGTGTAGAACCTTGTTCCTATTGTTCTTGCCATCTTTTATACTTGTTTCTCCATACTTGCTATCACACATTTGGTACTTGGGACACGTTAGGCCAGCAACGAGAACGAGTACTTTGGGCTATAATTCAGCATTACTATCTGTTTCTGATTTGTGTGCCATATATACATATTTGTCACTTTCGTGCCTCCCAAGCTCCACAGATTCTTCTGAACAGCACAGCATTTGCATCCCTGCAATCGCGGTCTACGTCTTCCAGGTATCCTTTGCCTTGCTGGTATGAACTCTTATAAGAGCTTGGTAAGGTGTCTTCCATTGCAGATCTTGATTTAGAGGCACCACTCCACCGTGTAGTACAATTATTAGGGATAACCTTCACGGTTTGTTGCTTGTGTTTTGGTGTCCACAATGGCAGGTGGAGACGAGTCACCCAGCGATTTCTCAGAATGTGTCAGCCAAGAGCAACTAAAATCCGTTCTGACTGATGCTCAGAAGGACTTGAACGAGGTAGTCACAAAGGCTGTTGCTGCTGCCTTCAATGATCTCAAGATTGCTAGCACCATTGAGAGATTGGACAAACGAGTGGCAACGCTAACCGGCAAGGTTGATGCCTTGGAGCAACACCCATCACCCAACGAAGAAGACTATGAGGACAGCAACCACTGTGATGAAGTATATGATGAGAACGGAAATGTTGACCAAGCAGCAACAAGGGAAAACAAATTACGTAACAAGCTTCGACGCAACACCACAGGTATGGGTGGCGGTCACTGCTACAACCGCCACCGAGGTAATCGTTTTCATGCTTCTGATGATCCGTATGCTAAGGTTAAATTTAAGATACCATCTTTTTGGGGATATTATGATGCTGAGGGATACCTTGATTGGGAGATGACAGTAGAGCAAAAATTTAGTGCCCACCAAGTGCCTAATCAACATAGAGTTAGGCAAGCCACTGGTGATTTGAAGATTTTGCTATCATTTGGTGGACTGGTTTAATTGCAGAGAATGTAGCACCTAGTACTTGGGAAGAACATAAGGTTGCTATGCGTGATAGATTTGTGCCACCATCATATCATAGAGAACTATGTAAGAAATTAATGCGCTTAGATCTGGGAGATAAATGTGTGCAGGATTACTATGGTGAGCTTCAGAAAGGTTTGATGCGATCTGGCATAGTTGAGGGACCCGAGGATTCTATTGTTCGTTTTTATTCTGGACTGAGGCACGAAATTCAGGACATAGTTGATTATAAGGACTTTAACACCATCAACCAGTTGTTTCAGTTTGCTATGCTTGCAAAGAAGGAGTTGGAGGGGCGTGATTTGCAGCGCAAGAGCAAGGTTGGCACCGCCTACTAGCCGCGCATGGGACCATCTTCGGCGCTGCCCAAAGCGTCCTCTTTTCGAGCACCTCTGCCATCCAACAAGCGGCCAACAACTTCTGGAGTTCCTGTGCCTTCTTCACGACCATCCGGGTCAGGTACAAATTCTGTGCAGGAACCTTCGAAGAGCGCATCCTCCGTTGCCTCAACAGAACGCATTCCTAGCGTTCAATGCCACCACTGCCATGGATATGGACACATACAAAATGATTGCTCAAGTCAGCGGGCATACATTGCTATAGATGATGGTTACATCAGCACCTCTAACGTTGAAGATGATGAGGAAGAAGGGGCTGATCAGGAGCATGGCGAGGTCCTTGGTAGCGATGACACATCTGCCTACATGAGTGTTATTGTGCAGCAAGTACTCAGTGCACAAGTACAACAACCTGAGAAGCTACAATGCCATAACTTGTTTTAAATCTTCTTCGTCATCAACAATCGGCGGGCATGTGTCATCATTGATGGAGGTTGCTGTAATAATTTGGTGAGTTCAGATTTGGTCAAGAAGCTTGGCTTGGCCACACGCAACACCTTCATCCATACCATATTCAGTGGTTGAATGATTCCGGTAAAGCTAAGGTAACACAAACTTGCAGAGTTTCCTTTTCCATTGGTACCTATGCTGATTTTGTAGACTGTGATGTAGTACCTATGGAAGCTTGTTCACTTTTATTGGGTCGTCCTTGGGAATTTGGTAATGGTGCTATGCACCATAGTAGAAGTAATACATACACCTTTGTTCATAAGGGAAAGAAAATTACTTTGGTTCCAATGACACCGGCTGAAATTGTGCAAGCTAATAAAGAACGAGCTGCTAGTTTGCATGATGCTAAATCTGAAAATTAGCAAGTTGCTAATTCTGTTTACCCACCAAAAAAGGACAAGTCTACGCCTAATTCTAAGGTCGAGGGAATCAAATTGAAGGGTGGTGTAATGATTGCAAGAAAATGTGACCTTGCTGAAATTTCTGATGATGATATTTGCTATGCCTTATTGTGCAAACGAGCTATGTTTTCGCTTGATGATGTTGTTAGCTCGATACCTCCTGCTGTCACTAACATTTTGCAGGAGTATGAGGACATTTTTCCAGCGGAGATACCCCCGGGGCTGCCACCAATGGGAGGGATAGAGCATCAAATTGATTTGATCCCGGGAGCGTCTTTGCCAAACCGTGCTACGTATCGAACCAACCCCGAAGAGACTAAGGAAATTCAGCGGCAAGTCCAAGAACTATTGGACCGCAGGTACGTACGTGAAAGCCTTAGTCATTGTGCTGTTCCTGTGATTTTGGTTCCTAAGAAAGATGGTTCGTGGCGTATGTGTGTACATTGTAGAGCCATTAATAATGTTACTATTCGATATCGTCACCCTATTTCTAGGCTTCATGAAATGCTTGATGAATTATGTGGCTCTGTAATTTTCACAAAAATTGACTTGCGTAGTGGCTACCATCAAATTAGAATGAAACTTGGAGGTGAATGGAAAACAGCTTTTAAAACCAAATTCGGGTTGTATGAGTGGTTAGTAATGCCTTTCGCTTTGACTAATGCACCTAGCACTTTCATGCGCTTGATGAATGAGGTTTTATGAGCTTTCATTGGACGATTTGTGGTAGTTTACTTTGATGATATCTTGATTTACAGCAAGTCATTGGATGAACATATGGATCACTTGCGTGTTGTTTTTAATGCTTTACGTGATGCACGCTTATTTGGTAACCTTGAGAAGTGCATCTTTTGCACGGATCGAGTCTCTTTTCTTGGCTATGTTGTGACTTCACAGGGAATTGAGGTGGATGAGACAAAAATTTAAGCCATTAGGAGCTGGCTGGTACCCCAATCTATCACACAGGTGAGGAGTTTTCTTGGTCTTGCAGGTTTCTATCGCCGATTTGTCAAGGATTTCAGCACCTATGCAGCCCCATTACATGAGTTGACAAAGAAGGGAGCGGTGTTTCGTTGGGGTAAGTCACAAGAAGAGGCCTTTGAGACATTGAAGGGTAAGCTTACACATGCACCATTGCTGCAACTTCCAAACTTTGGTAAGACTTTTGAGTTAGAATGTGATGCTAGTGGAGTTGGCATTGGAGGTGTTTTTGATGCAAGATGGTAAACCCGTGGCATACTTTAGCGAAAAATTGCATGGCCCTGTTTTAAATTACTCTACATATGATATGGAATTGTATGCACTTGTACGTTCTTTAGAAACATGGCATCATTATTTGTGGCCTAAAGAATTTGTTATTCATTCGGATCATGAATCGCTGAAGTATCTTTGTTCACAAAATAATTTGAATCATAGACATGCTAAGTGGGTTGAATTTATTGAATCTTTTCCTTATGTTATCAAACACAAGAAAGGGAAGGATAATGTGATTGTTGATGCTTTGTCTAGACGATATACTTTGCTGTCCCAACTTGAATGTAGAGTTTTTGGACTTGAGACAATAAAAGAACAATATGCGCTTGATCCTGATTTTAAAGATGTGTTGCTGAATTGTAAAGAGGGATGTACATGGAACAAGTTCGTGATAAATGATGGATTTGTGTTTAGAGCTAATCGTCTATGCATTCCAGTTGGTTCCGTTCGTCTTTTGTTGATGCAGGAAGCGAATGGAGGAGGATTGATGGGACATTTCGGAGCTAAGAAGATGGTGGATGTTTTAGCCATGCATTTCTTTTGGCCAAAGATGAGGAGAGATGTTGAGAGGCTCGTTGCATGCTGTGCCACATGTCAAAAAGCTAAGTCTCGCTTGAATCCCCATGGTTTGTATATGCCTCTTCCCGTTCCTTCTATTCCTTAGGCGGATATTTCGATGGACTTTGTTTCATGATTGCCTAGGACTAAGAGGGGGAGGGATAGCATTTTTGTGGTGGTGGATCATTTTTCTAAAATGGTGAAAGCTCCTAGTATGGCTAGAGGGGGGTGAATAGCCTAATAAAATTTCTACAAAGAACTTAGGCCAAGAGGTTAGTAACAAATATGGCTAAATGTGCAATGCTAGTGCAACTACTAACCTAGGCAAGCCACCTACACAATTCTAGTTAATTCTTAGTTCTAAGCCACACAAGCAAGCTAGCAAAAGCTAAAAGACTATACAACTACACAAGATAAGAAAACAAGCTACTTTGCACAAGAATAAGAAAGGAATGATCGTCGATTAAACCTTTGCCTTGTGAGGAAGCCAATCACCGGGACAATCAATAAGTCACTCACTCGAAGGTGAGGAAATCAATAGAGACACCAAGATTTATCCCCGAGGTTCACGTGCTTACCGGCACGCTACGTCCTCGTTGCGTCGACTTCAACCGGTGGTTTGGTGGCTAATCGGTATCACACACCGAGCCTACACTAGACGCCACAAGAACCTACCACGGAGGAAGTAACTCAAAGACACGAGCAATCCACTAGAGTTACCTTTGAGCACTCCGCTCGGAGAAGGCACAGGAACCCCTCACAATTGCCGGGTGTGGGCAAGCACAATCACCAAGCTCCTCCACACCTTCTTCTCCTCCAAGCCATCTAGGGACACGGCAATGTCCCAAGAGAATAAGAATTAAACCAAGGCTTGCTCTCAAGTGCTCTAGAATACAAATCACAAGCAATGATGCACTTGAGGTTCACTCAATCTCACTAAGGATGATCAAGATGATGAATTAGTGAGAGAGTGGGAGACTAGAATGCAACAAAGTGTATGGCAATGATACAAGTGTGCAAGAGAGTCACCAAGTGACCAGGGAGGGAGTATAAATACCCTTAAGTGCAAATCTAGCCGTTACCCCACTCAAAACAGCCGTTAAACACAATTTTATACCGTCGGACAGAACCGGCGGACTGAGTCCGGCGGACTAACCGATAGCGTCCAACGCTCACGATCTCGCCACGTGTCAGCTGGATTCAACGATGTTCGTCCGATCGCAACGGATACCTCATCGCGCGCTTTTTAAAACCATCGGACTGAGGGCGTCGGACTAAACACTTGCGTCCGACGCTCTCTCAGTTCACTGTGCGCGTACGATCGGACGATCGCGAGTCAGTGCGTCGGACTAAAAATTCCCAGGGTCCGACGCTTCCAGAGAGGTTCAGAAACGCTAAAACATCGTCGGACACCATCCGACGCTCACCGTCGGACTATTCTCAAGCGTCCGACACTCTCCCGAACGCCACACGTCACGCCGACACCGCTCGCCACCGTCGGACTGAAGTGGGCAAAGGTCCGACGCTCGTACACCGAGCGTCCGATGCTCACTATTGGCTAGAACTAGGGTTAGGCGTCGGACTCTACTCAATGGTCCGACGCTACCCATCCACATAGTCCGACGCTCCTTTTTCAGCTATTTTCAAGTCTATTTCTCACCCCTTGCTTCTATGTGCCAACACTCAAGGTCTCCAACACTTGTGCATAGTGTGTTAGCATTTTGTAAACATTTTTCAAGGGTTTTCAAAGAGGTTCTCTAGGTTGGTTAGATCAATGCACATGAGATGCAACCTAGAGCACTTGAAAGTAATCCAATAGCTTAGTTCTCCCCTTGATAGTCGGCTATCTATCCTAAATGTGATCACCCCCACTTGGAGTCTTGATCACTAAAAGAAAAGCCCTATTTGGATATACCTTAGCCTCTAGCTTTCCTTCTTTAAGTCCTTTTCTTTCTCCTTGATCATTCCATCTTGATCTTCACTTGAGCTCATGTCATCTTCCTCCCTATCACTAATCTACTCTTGGCTACACATACTTAGCACTTAGATTAGTAACTAAGTTTTATCAATTACCAAAACCAAACTAGGGTCTTTCAAACGGCACATTTCTTACCATGTCATAAAAGTGATGACGCTGTTCATATTGCTGACCTCTTTTTCCAAGAGATTGTTCGCTTGCATGGTATGCCTTCTACTATTGCTTGTTGACGATAGTTATTGCTCATTTTTACCCATCAACTAAACATGAATCAAGGGCATAAAACAATACACAACATAGTTATAGGGTTTGATTCTAACAAGTTCCACGAGTTTTGGTGTTCTCACTTGTTTTGCAGGGTATGAAGGGATGTTCAATTTTTCACTGATTAAAAGTATCTCAAATTGGGAATTGGAGTTCACCATTGCATAGAGCTCGTCGAGACGTTCGAAACGGACCTATGGTTTGCTATTTTTGGAGTTCGAAATAAAGAGATATGGATTTTACAAACACTAGAAGATTCTAGAACTTGAACTGCGGGATTAATTGGGCCTAAATCAGAATTTGGCCCATTAAGGCCTATGTGCACTTGGTGGAAAGGTTTAGTACCACATCCCTTACCCAAGGTGGAGGGGAGGCTAGGCGCCCCCATATAAGGAACCCAAGACCCCCCGAGTCAAGGGTACCATTATGGAGTTGTAGAGGCGTCCCCCGAATGGATAACCTCTCAACTCTAGAGAATTAGGGCTAGACTTTCCAATGTAGTAGATTAGTTCTAGTTGAGAGTTAGGGAGAGCGGAGCTGCGTTTCGGTTCTAGAGAAGTCTTCAGGGGTCCGGTATATCTTTGTATCTCATCTTTGTAAGACTTATGCTTTAATATATTTATCTTGTCTATTTACTTATATGCTTTATTATGTGATTGGTTAGTATAGTTGTTATACTTTGGCATGGGATCTTCGCTCGTATGGAGTGCTCTAGTTATAGCGCATGATTAGAGTAGTATTCATTGGTGTAGACGTGGTGTCTAGACTAGTGTTTACCTGAGTTTGCGCCCAATTCTTACGGTTATTTATGGTAGCCCCAGAGGTGACAGCTCTGTCGGTCTTCGTATTCCACCACGTCGGAGTTGGTGTTTCAAAGAGCTTTTTGGCAGCCTTCTCCCGATTACCCCTTCCCAGTCTATTCGAGAATCGGAAAGGTACTGTTGCTCCGAAGTGTTATTCTGTGATTGCTTTATTTACCATGAATTAGTTATTATAGAACCCCAGTAATAGAGAAGTATTTAGGAACCCTTGAACTCTCCCATTGTCCTCTCACTTTAGTTATCTACTCTTTTATCATAGAATTCTCCTGTGTGTCTATGTCATTTAAGTATAACACCTATCATTTATCACTTACCCCTACTATAGTCTAGTTGGTATATTAAGTTAGTAGATGCATGATGGTAGCTATCAGATTCTTTAACCATTGTTTCCCTGTGGTAAAATATAAATAACGATACCTGGAATACTCCCAGTAAAATGCTACAATGGTATTCTGTGCGCTTGCGGAATCTTTCATATTTTAATTGTGCATAAGAAATATTAACAAGCATTTTTGGCGCCGTTGCAGGGGAAGCAATTGGCATAAGAGTTTAAAAGGAATCTTGATATCTGCTAATTTAGTGTACTACTAGATTTAGTATGATTACCCCTGTTCTGTTGAGTTGTCGAATAAGACAGGACAACAGAAGCCGTTTTGACCTTGTGGCAAGTTTCCACATTGAAGAGCCCATGCTGCCTGAACATTCAAGATTCATCAACAATGGAACCCTGCCATCTCACAGGTTCGCACAAATGTATGTATTTCTTTCTAACCCTGTGTAGATTGGAGAAAATGACATAATAACAACAATTCAAATCACATCTCAAGTGACGAACATAGAGGCTGTGCTACACACAAGTCATGGCTTGAAATAGAAGGATGACATCATTAGGTATGTCCAACCAATCATCATGCAATAGTAATCCATCCAAACTTAACTTTGCCTTGCAAAATTCAATCTTAGGGCAATGGGCTTATTTAGAGAATCTTATGTTGCTAATATTGGTTGTCTCTACCTTATCAATCTATGTTCAAATTCTTAATCAATGATCTGCTCTTTCATCTCTGTTTGCATAACACTCTATAAACTTTCATGTTACCTTTGTTCACTATAGTATACTTAAGGTTTGGAGAAATTTCATACACCTTCTAAATTAGGCATGGTGCTTAGTTTAAACTATTTTCTAGAATCATAATTAGACAATGTGTTTAGTTTGATTTCCGAACCAAGAGGTGTGATGATTTTACTTTCAAAGGCTTTTTGAATTAAGCGTGGTGCTTAGGTTAAAATGCCTTCCTAAGTCAAATTGGACGTGGTGTCTAAGTTGATTTTTGAGCCGCTCATATGCTGTAGTAGATATTGGATATTTTGTTGGACTAACCCTTGCAGAAAACTTCTAATTTAATTTGGGTAAGTCACGAGATAAATTCAAATCAGAGATGAGATAGGGCACATGCTGAACTTCAATAACTTTGCAGAGGAAGACATAGCTCATTCATTATGGATGGAATAACTATGAGTATTAATGATTCATTCACATTATCTTCTGTTACAAGTTACTTGGACTCAAGTCATGCCGGTATAGAACATGATCTATGCTAACATAATATCAATCCTATCTTCTTAGTAGCGTAGATGGAACATGATAAAATTCTGGACAAACAACCTATGTTCCAAAGTTGTACATCCCTTTGGGTATGTGTTGTCCACTAATCTGTTGCAGGCATAGTAATGAATGGAGTGACAAGGTGTCATAAGATTAAATAAGCAAAAGATGGCAAAGAGGATAAGCAACAAAGGAGACAAGATGCTCATGAACAACTCAAGATGCAAGAGAAGGAAAGGACCACTAGTCATCTACCCTTCATTACTTAGTGCCATCATGCTCTAATAATGAAGGTGATATCTTAAGGTAAGTGGTCACTATTTTTCTCTTGATCTTGGAATGCAGATAAATAAAGACACAAATATGTTAGAGTTACAGCTTTAAATGATTAACTCAACATGCTTTGTCCTTTAAGATTGTTCATGGCATCATTCTTTTGTTCTCAGTCTTAACCAAATGTGCTAAAACATTGTATTCTATTTTTGGAAGATGATTCATGTGAAAAATTATATATTATGTAGAGATAGACAACCCTTTCATTCGTTAAGCAATTTAAATCTTTTCTACCATATGAACTTAAATGCAACATTAAATGCTTAATCATCTGATCTTACCACTCATGTCATGAGTAAAACAAATTATGCAACATCAACTTTGTCTAGTTCAATATGCCTAAGGATAGAGAAAATAAAGAGATAGATTTGGTTCTGTTGGTATTTTTCCACCAGCAGAGCCCATGCACTTGATCTCTACTTTGGTTGTGCAAACAGGACAACACTTTGAGCAAAATTTGTTAATTCCCAAAATTCTAAAAGTGAAAGTTCTGTGAACATGCACGCTGAGCAAGATAATGCTAGCTTCCACTAATTAATGCTCTACTTCAACCTGCTGGCCAAGCAAAGAACAAAAGTGACATCACCATCACTAGAGGTGCAACCATCAAGACCTCCATCTCTAAGACGAAGAGATACACAAGAGTGAAAGAAAAAGTCCTGTCGGTAGACTTTAAATTCCGCACCATTGCCTTAAGGTAACATGGTAGTTATCTAATTAATTAGTATTCATAATTTACATTAGTAATCTTACTTTAGGATATTCATCTTTATGCATATCAAAAGAAAAAAAGAAAAATCTTTATTGCCTTATTTACTGCATCATAAAACATTAAAGCCCCATATGAATAAACTTATAGAATATTCACTATGGTGGCATAAAAAATAAAAATAAAATTAAAAAATGATAATAGCATCTGTATTTACTTTCTTGCATTATGAAAATCCTAAGCCCCATGAGAATAAATATTCTCTATGGTGGCATAAAAATATATAGCATGCATAGATATCTGATTGTTGCATAAGAAAATTAGAAAACCCTAAAAAGAAATCCTGCTAGAATCTGTCAATTAAAATCAACTCAGAGAATAATCAATTACTTATTGGTTGACCGCTAACCCCTTATCACATTCGAGCCTCGAGTTTTGGTTTTCTTGTTGGAGTAGAATTATGCAGGATAACACTATGACTAAGGAGTGAGTCTATCAGTGGAGCCCACCAGGACTACTGCTGGCAAGCTCGACCTGAAGATCATCAACACCAAGTATTGCAAACATCTAGCTTATGGAAGGAGCATCCTATAGCTATCAGGTAATTATACCTAGGCGATTATCGAGTCTATTTTATATAGTCATAAAATACCAAAAATTTGTGAGGACATGCAGGTTCACAATATTATCATATGAAAATTTAAAAATGCCAAAAATATATGGGCACATGAAGGTCCATGTCTTTAGAGTCTTTTGTGAGTCTATTAGTTAATAGATATAAAAAGATGAATAACAAATCAAAACCAAATAAAAATACTTAGTTATCTATTAAGGTATAATCTTAGAGTGTGTCCAGAGTCAGTCTAGCTTAGAGTCAACTAAAAACTAGAGAACATTAAAATTTTGTCTTGGAGATGATGAATAGTTGCTCTGCCGTAATTTCTTTCAAGTTCCTAGTTTTCAACCTTAAATTCTCCCGAGTTTTGGATATTACTGCTTTGATTTGAGAATTTACTCTGAACCCGAAACTTGTGGAGGCATATGAGCTAAGTCTAGGTGATTGATTGATATGATACATGAAGGTTGAGCTGCTATTTATCTTATTCCTAGCAATACTAAGTTCTGGAGATTTATTTTGAAAACTTAAAATCTTACATGATGAACTCTTGTATGATAAAGTTTAAATTCCTACCAAATATTACATATATAGAAGTAGGAAAACCTTTGCACATTTATGCTACTCGCTTTGCATTGAGTTCAGTCAACCTTTGTTGTATACCTTATGAGAGCCTTGTCATGCTTTTAAAATCAAGATCACTTACACACTCCACCCACATATGCAGGAGTAAGTGTAATCATTTTCCACGTTCATCCAGATCCACCTTAAAAAAGGTTTTTCTCCTACACTGGGAGTAAACACCTAAAAATATACCCTATAGGACAGCCCTGTTTAATTGCTCTGAGTCCTTATCATTATCTCTCCAATTATTTATATTGAAAGGATGCATGTGGCTATGCAAAAATATTGAAAAAAAAGAAGAGAAAAGGGAGTAAAAGATGGACAAGTGTCCCAGCAATTAAAACAATGGGTACTTAGATGCCTGCCTCCCTGAAGAAAAAAAGAGAAAACAAGAGAAAAAAAAGAGAAGAAAAGAGTAAAGATAGCCATGTTTTCCCGAAAAGTTGTAAGTTCCAAGAGAGAGATCTATTTTTAAAGAGCAAAAGTATAATTAGGAATAGCCACCTTTTATACACCCATCCACTATATTCTATACACATGCACATCTTGGTTTGATTGTATGACTTGACTCTCTGTGGATCCATTGTTTGACTTTACAATATATGAATTGCAAGTATGCTCATCCTTGTTATTGCCACTCCTATAAGCTCCACTATAATCCTTAGTTGTAGGAAGGCATAACATCATTAATGCCTCAGTGAGATCCATAAATACCACATATTAAGAGACTTGACGGTGTCATACAATTAAGCTCTGAGTATTATTTCGAAAATTTGCGAAACTCCGGAATATTGGTACTGTGAAGAATTTGAGACATAGTGCTTGACTTGATTGTTCTGTCTTTCAATTGCTCAAGACTTATGCGAAAGCTATAAAGCTCCATAGTTAAAGGTAAAATGGTTAAGTTTGAAAGTTAGGGCAGTTTTGTCTAATCCGGAAGAGAATTTCTGTTTGAAAGCATGTGTATTTGGAAGGCATGATAGCATTGTAGCAACTTCTGATCCAAATATATTAGTAAATATGCTAAGTTTGGCTTTGCTAAGGGACTAGCAAAGGTTAAGCTTGGGGGAACTTGTTGACGGTAGTTATTGCTCATTTTTACCTATCAACTAAACATGAATCAAGGGCATAAAACAATACACAACATAGTTATAAGGTTTGATTCTAACAATTTCCACGAGTTTTGGTGTTCTCACTTGTTTTGCAGAATATGAAGGGATATTCAATTTTTCACCCATTAAAAGTATCTCAAATGAGAAATTGGAGTTCACCATTGCATAGAGCTCGTCAAGACGATCGAAACGGACCTATAGTTTGCTATTTTTGGAGTCCGAAATAAAAAGATATGGATTTTACAAACACTAGAAGATTCTAGAACCTGAGCAGCGGGATTAATTAAAGGCTGCGGGATTAATTGGGCCTAAATCACAATTTGGCCCATTAAGGCCTATGTGCATTTGGTGGAAAGGTTTAGTACCACATCCCTTGCCCAAGGTGGAGGGAAGGCCAGGCGCCTCCATATAAGGAACCTAGAACCCCCCGAGTCAAGGGTACCATTATGCAGTTGTAGAGGCGTTCCTCGAATGGATAACCACTCAACTCTAGAGAATTATGGTTAGACTTTCCAATGTAGTAGATTAGAGTTAGGGAGAGCGGAGCTGCGCTTCGGTTCTGGAGAAGTCTTTAGGGATCCGGTATATCTTTGTGTCTCGTCTTTATAAGACTTATGCTTTAATATATTTATCTTCTCTATTTACTTATATGCTTTATTATGTGATTGGTTAGTATAGTTGTTATACTTTGGCATGGGATCTTCGCTCGTATTGAGTGCTTTAGTTATAGCGCATGATTAGAGTAGTATTCACTGGTGTAGACATGGTGTCTAGGCTAGTGTTTACCTGAGTTTGCGCCCAATTCTTACGGTTAGTTGTGGTAGCCCCAGAGGTGATAGTTCTGTCAGTCTTCGTATTCCACCACGTCGGAGTTGGTGTTTCGTAGAGCTTTTTGGCAGCCTTCTCCCGATTACCCCTTCCCAGTCTATTCGAGAATCGGAAAGGTACTGTTGCTCCGAAGTGTTATTGTGTGATTGCTTTATTTACCATGAATCAGGTATTATAGAACCCCAGTAATAGAGAAGTATTTAGGAACCCTTGAACTCTCCCGTTGTCCTCTCACTTTAGCTATCTACTCTTTTATCATAGAATTCTCCTGTGTGCCTATGTCATTTAAGCATAACACCTATCATTTATTACTTACCTCTACTATAGTCTAGTTGGTATATTAAGTTAGTAGATGCATGAGGGTAGCTATCAGATTCTTTAACCATTGTTTCCCTGTGATAAAATATAAATAACGATACCTGGAATACTCCCGGTAAAATGCTACAATGGTATTCTGTGCGCTTGCAGAATCTTTCATATTTTAATTGTGCATAAGAAATATCAACATTGTTTGATGCTAAATTTTTGAGTCACTGCTGGCGCACTCTATGGAATAAGTCGTGTACAAAATTGTTATTTTCTACTACTTGACACCCACAAATCGATGGACAAACAGAGGTAGTGAACCGCACTTTGGGTGCCATGTTGAGAGCTATTTTGAAGAAAAATTTGAAGATGTGGGAAGAATGTTTGCCTCACGTGGAGTTTGCTTATAATCGGGCAACACATTCTACCACCAAGGTAAGTCCTTTTCAGGTAGTGTATGGATTTAATCCCTGTGCTCCAATTGATATTTTGCCTTTACCTACTAGTGAGAGAATTCATTATGATGCTAAGAAACTTGCTGATTTTATTTTGCAAATGCATGAAACAACAAAGCACAACATTGAGAAAATGACCGAAAAATATAGAATGGCTGGTAGTAAAAGTAGACAGGAAGTTAAACTTGAACCGGGTGATTTGGTGTGGTTGCACTTGAGAAAGGATAGATTTCCAGATTTGAGAAAGTCTAAGTTGAAGCCTAGAACTGATGGTCCATTTAAAATTCTAGAGAAGATTAATGATAATGCATATAAGCTAGAGTGGCCCCCCGAGTTTGGGGTTAGTCCCACCTTTAATATTTCAGATTTGAAGCCATACTTGGGAGATGCATGTGAGCTAGAGTCGAGGACGACTCCAATTCAAGAGAGGGAGGATGATGAGGATCCTCTAGCCATTCAAGGTCCAATCACAAGAGCACGCGCGCGACAATTAAATTTAGAGGTGAGCTCATTCCTAAGTAATTCTTTATATGATTTTGAGAATAGACTACTACCTAATCATGTCATATATCTTAGGAACAATGGAGAGGGTCATGAAGAGCTTGGGAAAGGTGGTGGAATCCAGCAAGACCACCAAGGGCGCGCAACACAAGCCGGAGTTCCAGTCCAACACGAGTTCAAGTCAGTCTCGGCCTTCAAGACCAGTCTACATTAAAAATGGTCAAAACATATGCAAACTGACTCCGTTTTCAACAATCCACATATGGTCGGAAAGATAATTCAATAAGGAAGCAAATGGAAGTAGTCCTACATCAAAACTCCTTCGGACTCCATGGGAATCATCAAAAGAAGTCAGCGTCCAGAGTCTGTCCCGGTGCTGCGACACCGTTTTTGGTCCGTTGGGCCATGTATCGTCGTTGAGCCCATTAGGGGCGAGTGTCCAGGGGGATGAAGACCCTTAGACATTATATTCAGTAGCTGTAGCCCTTGTTAGGGTTTGGGTTTTGCTTAGATTATTTTGTCAAGAATAGTTTCGCCGCCGTCGTCGGTTTGTGAGACCCCTAACTCGTGAGATTAATCATTCATCTGCAATTTAGTTGCATTCTTCCGTGTTCTTGCCTGTGTTCTTCGATTCGCAGGCAAGGATTAGCCTTCTTGGCGAGGTTAACCATGCAACGCCGGTTAATAACCAGAGGAGACGTGGTGCGGCGATTGCGGGGTTTCAGATTGTGTTGTTCGGAAGCCGGATCGAATTGTGTCGTGTTTCCACCAAATTGAGAGTTACCAGAACCTTTCAAAAGATCGGGACCCTAGTCCACATCTGTAAGGACCATATAGGCTAGAGGGGGGTGAATAGCCTATTAAAAATTTTAGCAAAATACTAGACCACACGTTAGTAGATAAGCAAGCGAGACAAAGCGCTAGCTCTAGACTATTCTATGCAAGCCACCTATCACGATATGCTACTCACAAATATAAGCACTTCAACACGCAAGAAACCAACTCCTCCGAACCTAAGGAGATGGCACCTAAACAAGTAGTAAGCGCAAGGAAGAGAGATCAAGAGGATTATACGATGGGCTTGATTGAAGTGAAGTCCGCACGCCGTGAAGACCAATCACCGGAAGATATCCAATATGAAAACCAAATGATCAAACCCAATAGAATACAAGAAAACCAATAGTCCACTCGATGGTGGAGAAGACAAGGAACACTCGATTTTTTACCGAGGTTCACGTGATCGCCGTCACGCTACTCCTCATGGTGGCACCGGTCTTCCTTGGTGGATTGCGAGCTAGGCTTCACATGCCAATCCCTCACCGGGAGCCGCTCACCAACACAAGAGAAGTGGCTATCAACCACGAGCAATCCACTAGAGTTGGTTTTGGCACTCCGCCGAGGATAACCACAAAACCTCTCACAATCAATCACCTCGGTGTGGGCTTGAACAAGCACCAATCAACCTCACACCGGAATCACCTCCAACCCGCTAGGGACACGGCAATCCCCCAAGAGAATAAGAACTCAGCCTTGGCTTCCTCTCAAGTGCTCTAGAATGCTGGTCACTAAGCAATGATGCACTTCAAGATCACTCAACTAAAATGGATGAACAAGAGATGATCAAATGAGTGAGTAGGAGGCTTAGGATGCTCACAAAGAGTATGCAAATGATTCAAGTGTGCAAGAGTGTCACCAAGTGACCAAGGAAGGAGTATAAATACCCCTAAGTGCAATCCTAGCCGTTACCCACTGAAAAACAGCCGTTAACACGTTTTTCGGCGCGTCGGACCGACAGTGTTGGAACAAGCGTTAGCGTCCGACGCTCTAGATCTCGCCACGTGTCAGCTCGATTCAACCACAGCCGCTGGATCGCAACGGCTACTGCTCGCACCCAACTGCGGACCATCGGACTGTGGGCACCGGACTAAAGTGCTCTGTCCGACGCCCTGTTCCCAATACATTACGCGCGTACCGTCGGACTGTTAAGCGAACACCATCGGACCAACGAAACGTACAGTCCGACACTTCCAGAGAGGTTTAAAACCGAGAAAACTGCATCGGACGGAGTCCGACGCTCGGCGTCGGATTAAGCTTCAGCGTCCGACGCTCTCAGATTGCGCCACGCGTCACACCTCACTGCTCGGCACCGTCGGACAGGAGTGGGCAATGGTCCGACGCTCGTTTACTAAGCGTCCGACGCTCGCCGTTGGCCAGAACTAGGGTTAGGTGTCGGACTCTACTCAATGGTCCGACGCTGCCCCTCTGCACAGTCCGACGCTCACTTCTCAGCGTTTTTCAAGTCTATTTCTCACCCCTTGCTTCTATGTGCTAACACTCAAGGTCTTCAACACTTGTGCACAGTGTGTTAGCTTTTTGCAAACATTTTTCAAGGGTTTTCAAAGATCTTCTCTTGGTTGGTTAGATCAATGCACATGAGATGCAACCTAGAGCACTTGAAAGTAATCCAACACTCGTTCTCCCCTTAATAGTCGGCTATCTATCCTAAATGTGAACATACCCACTAGGTGTCTTGTTCACCAAAAGGAAAACCTATTTGGATTATACCTTTGCCTTCTCACTTGATCACCTTTGCTCCTTCCATGATTAAGCCTTCCTTTAGTCATCACCATTTTCCTTTAGGCTTCAAACCATGGATTGACCAACCTAAAACCTTGCCATCACTAGCAATCTAGGTTAGTCCTTAGGATGTCATTAATTATCAAAACCAAACTGGGGCTTTCAATCTCCCCCTTTTTGGTAATTGATGACATCCCTTACAAAGATAAGAGTTAAGTTTGTTTTCGAACTTGTGAGCTTGTCCGAACAAGATTGTCATGTTTTTGGAAAGGACAAACAACACAAATTCGGTTTGGTGGCTATTTAGCTCCCCCTACATATGTGCATGAGTTTGGATTTGAAAGCTTGCACATATGCATATATAGAGAGTAAATTTCCACCAAGATGTGCTAGGATGGTTAGGATAAACCTTTGAAGCGTGATACCGATTGAAAATTTCATATCGAAGTTGCAGAAATCTCCATCCTCGGCACTTTTGATAACTAGATGATCACAAAACTTGAGCATACCGTGAGATCAACGTTATATGCAATGCTCAAGAACCACTTGTAATGTACAAGATCATCTAGCTACCACCTAAGCATGCTAGTTATCAAGTTATCAAACAATTCTATACTAGTATACTCCACTCAAGAACATGGCAATAGAATGTAAAAACATATGCAAGCGCATCAAACATATGTGAGTGCATATTCTAAATGCAAACAACCAAGTTCATGAGTTTGCTTCCCCTTAAGGTGAGCTTACCTTAAGTAAAGGTTATGATTCAAAAAATTTTATCCCTTTACTTTGGCCTATTGCTCTTCCATCATCGGCCTAATAATGGTTCATTACGAAGCTCAAGTTCTCACCCCCTTTGTCATTTTATCTTTGTGCTTTCTCCCCCTTGGCATCAAGTACCACAAAAGGGTCAAGTTAATGGAATGAGAGACCTTTGTAGTCAAATTTTGGTTCAATCTAGCAAATTTGTACAAGTGTCTTAACTCGGTTTGAACCAAAGACAAGTTTCTTCACGCCACTCGGGGTTATCTTGCCTATGTTGAGTTAAGCACTTAGTTATTCATTTAACTTAGATTCAACACTAGGTTTGCATCCCCATGAACAAGTTATATGCCATCACTATATCAAGCAATCAACCAAGCAATAGTAATGCCATATAGATTTCAAAACCATTTTAGCTTTCAATGGATGACCTAGAGAGAACAAAATAATGTTTATATGATCTAGCAAGTCCTAGCAAAGTATGAATGCATATGTCAAATAATGATACCTTTGCCTTGCTTGGAGAATAGACATGTCATAAGATATTCATGAAGTGCATCAACACATGTTGGAGTAGTCAAGTATGTTCAACTCATTCCTTAGCTTGCAAAATCTAGCTTCATCAAGTGGCTTGGTGAATATGTCGGCTAGTTGATCTTCGGTGCCTACACTTGTGATTGCAATATCTCCTTTTACTTGGTGATCTCTTATGAAATGGTGCCTCACATCTATGTGTTTGGTTCTTGAATGTTGCACCGGATTGGTTGTGATCTTCACCGCACTTTCATTGTCACATAGCAATGGAACCTTGTTGAATTTCAATCCATAGTCCTTCAAGGTTTGTCTCATCCAAAGCAATTGTGCACAACAACTTCCCGCACTAATATATTCGGCTTCGGTGGTAGAAAGTGCAACACTATTTTGCTTTTTGGATGACCATGAGACTAGTGACCTTCCCAAGAGTTGACATGTATCGGAAGTGCTCTTTCTATCAATTTTGCAACCGGCATAGTCCGCATCTGCATAACCTATCAATGTGAAGTTGGAGCCCTTGGGATACTACAAACCAATGTTAGGTGTGCTCTTTAAGTACCTCACTATTCTTTTAGTTGCCTTCAAATGACTTTCTCTTGGAGAGGCTTGATATCACATGCACACACTAAACATCACATCCGGCCTAGAAGCGGTCACATAGAGTAGACTACCAATCATTGACCGATATTGCTTTTGATCAACCAATTCACCTTCTACATCCGGTTCCAAGCTTCCACTAGTGCCCATTGGTGTTGAGATTGTTTTTGCATTTTGCAAACCAAACTTCTTCACCATGTCCTTGATATACTTGCTTTGACTCACAAATGTGCCATTCTTCAATTGCTTGATTTGGAGTCCAAGAAAGTAGCTAAGTTCACCTACCATGGACATTTTAAACTCTTTGACCATCATTTCTCCAAACTCCTCACAAAATGCTTGACTTGTTGATCCGAAGATGATATCATCAACATAGATTTGCATGATGAACAAGGCATTCTCGATCTTCTTAGTGAAGAGAGTGGTGTCAACCTTTCCCATCTTGAACCCTTTAGAGAGTAGGAAGTCCCTCAACCTCTCATACCATGCTCTTGGTGCTTGTTTCAAGCCATAGAGGGCCTTCTTGAGCTTGTATACATGGTTGGGCTTCTTATTATCTTCAAAACCGGGAGGTTGCTCAACATAGACTAACTCATTGATGTAGCCATTCAAGAATGCACTTTTGACATCCATTTGATAGAGCTTGATATCATGAGCACATGCATATGCCAATAAGATCCGGATTACTTCCAATCTTGCCACCGGTGCATAGGTTTCTCCAAAGTCTAAGCCTTCAATTTGAGTGTAACCTTGTGCAACCAATCTAGCTTTGTTCCTCATAACAATCCTATCTTGATCTTACTTGTTCCGGAAGACCCACTTGGTGCCAATCACATTGTGTTTACTTGGTCTTGGAACTAATTCCCATACTTAATTTCTCTCAAAATTGTTGAGCTCTTCATGCATAGCATTTATCCAATCCTCATCTTTGAGTGCCTTCTCAATGTTGGTAGGCTCCTCTTATGAGACAAATAAATAGTGCTCACAAAATGAAGCCACTCTTGACCTTGTTTGTACACCTCTACTAATATCACCAACAATTTGATTTAGAGGATGATCTCTTGCAATGTGAGTTGGTTGGAGAATATGAGATGAACTAGCATCTTCAACTTGGTCTTGATCTTGATCTTGATCATGAGCTTGAACTTGAGATTCACTTGAGCTTGCTTGATTTGCATCATCTTCCACTTGTACAATAGGAGGGATGGCTTCATCATCATTATCTTCAATTTGTCTCGGTCTAATATCACCAATGTCCATGTTCTTCATAGCATCAACTAATTGAGGTCCTCTTACATCATCTAGATTATCCTTCTCTTCTTGAGACCCATTGGTTTCATCAAACTCAACATCATGGACTTCTTCAACTATCCCATGTGCCAAGTTCCATACTCTATATGCTTTGCTTGAAGTTGAATACCCAAGAAGAAATCCTTCATCACACTTCTTCTCAAATTTACCCAAACGAGTGCCCTTCTTTAAGATATAGCATTTGCAACCAAACACTCTAAAATATGCAATGTTGGGTTTTCTTCCATTCAAGAGTTCATAGGGTGTCTTCTTCAACATTGGATGACAATATAGACGGTTGCTAGTGTAGCAAACCGTATTGGTAGCTTCCGTCCAAAATTCATCACTAACATTGTATTCACTTAGCATGGTTCTTGTCATATCAATGAGAGTTCTATTCTTTCTTTCAACAAGACCATTTGATTGAGGAGTGTACTTTGCCGAGAATTGATGCTTGATTCCTAGATCATCACAAAGCTCATCAACTATTGTATTCTTGAATTCACTTCCATTATCACTCCTAACGTGCTTCACCCTTGTATCAAACTCATTTTCACTTCTCTTGATGAAAGACTTAAAGATTCCATACACTTCACTTTTGTCAACTAGAAAGAAGACCCAAGTGTATCTTGAGAAGTCATCAACTATCACAAAGCCATATTTTCTTCCTCCGATACTTGCATAAGAGGTTGGACCAAACAAATCCATATGCAATAGCTCAAGTGGACTAGATGTACTCATCATGCCTTTCTTAGGGTGTGTGTTCCCAACTTGCTTTCTAAATTGACAAGAACTACACAACCTATCCTTCTCAAAGTGTACATCCTTCAAGCCTCTAACCATGTCGTGCTTAACCAATCTACCAAGTTGCTTCATCCCAACATGTCCAAGTCTTCTATGCCACAACCAACAAAAACTTGACTTTGAGATCAAACATGAAGAAAGCTTTGCTTTACTATCATTGAAATCCACCAAGTATAGGTTCCCATATCTAAAGCCCTTGAAGATCAAGTTGGAACCATTCACACTAACAATCTCAACATCATCAATACCAAAGATGCACTTGAAACCAAGATCACATAGTTGTGCAACTGATAATAAGTTGAAATTGAGAGATTCAACTAGCAACACATTTGATATGTTCATATCATTTGAGATAGCAATCTTGCCTAATCCTTTCACCTTGCCTTTTCCATTGTCACCAAATGTGATAGAATCAAACTCTTGGCTACCATTTGTTTTGATAGAATTGAACATACTAGACTCTCCGGTCATGTGTTGAGTGCATCCACTATCAAGCACACAATGTCTTTCTCCGGCTTTATAATTGACCTACAAATAATAGATCAATTGGTTTTAGGTACCCAAGCATTCTTGGGTCCTTGGAGGTTAGTGACCAAAGACTTAGGCACCCAAATGGATCTCATCTGTGGGTTGCCTCTTGGTGTACCAATATACTTGGCTTTAACACCCTTCACTCCCTTGGTGAGCATGTAACAAGAATCAAGGCGAATTGAAGTCGCACTAGCAAATTTGACTTGTTTGATCTTGTTGGCCATGCAATGTTACTCATTATGCCCTACTTGCTTGCATCTTTGGCAATACCTACCATTGTTCCTCACAAAGCTAGCTTTGGGAGTCACAAAGGTGGCCTTGCCTTGCTTGGGGATATAGCCTAGTCCCTCCTTAGAGTGACTAAATCTTTGGCTACCCAAGCACTTTAGCAAGCGGGCGTCCCCACCATAGGCATTGCCTAACGCGCGGGTGAGCTTGTTGACCTCCTCTTTGAGGTTTTTATTTTCCACCACAAGTGAGGACTTAGAGTCATCAACTTTGGGTGAAGTAGGAGTGGTAGAGCTGCAAGAGGGGTTAGTGACAATAATAGTAGAAGAAGTAATTGACATGTCACTAAGGATATCACATGATAAACCCATGTCACATGTCTTGATAGATGCCCTCTTCTCATTTTTGGCAACTAGAGAGGAATGAACTTTCTCTAGCTTAGAGTGAGCAACCTTGAGGTTCTCATGGGCTTCCATTAGCCTCTCATGAGACTTCAAGAGCTCATCAAAGGATTGCTCAATGGCTAACTTGCCTTTGCGCAATTCTTTGCACTCCTTTCTCTTGGCCTCAATGTAAGTATTGGCATCATCAAGCATGGACATAAGCTCATCACATGATAGCTCCTCCTCATCACTCTCATCATCGGATTGTACCTTGGATGGCTTGGCCATCAAGCATATAGACGGAGTGTCGAAGAAAGATAGCTTGTTGTTGAGAGCAATGCTTGCCATAGCCTTCTTGTTGATGGTCTTGCTCTCATCATCACTATCATCATCATCGGTAGAGGCATCACTATCATCCCAAGTGACAATATGATTGCCCCTTCTTCTTCTTGAGAGTCACATTCTTGTTCTTCTTCTCTTTCTTGTCCTCCTTCTTGCTCTTCTTCTTATCATCATCACTCTCATTGTCATTGTCACTATTGAGAGGACAATCAACAATGAAGTGATCCAAGCTCTTGCACTTGAAGCATCTCCTTGGCTCTTGCTTGTTTTTGGAGATAAACTTCTTCTTGCCTTGACCATAGCCCTTTCTCTTCATGAAATGACCAAACTTGTGTACTAGAAGAGCCATGGCCTCATCATCTTCATCATCACTAGAGGTAGATTCTTCTTCTAGCTCAAACATCTTGGCCTTGCCTTTGCTCTTGGAGGGTGTAGCTTTGAGAGCCACACTCTTTTTCTTCTTCTCCTCAACCACCTCTTCATTGTTCATGTCTTGGATGATGATCTCACCGAGGATTTGGTTGGGCTTCTTAGTGCTCAAGTCTTCTCTTGCAAGCAAGGTCTTAATGATTGCAAATCTTGCGGGCAAACACCTCAAGAACTTATGAGAGAAGTCCTTGTCCTTGATGTCCTCACCCAAGCTCTTCAAGTCATTCACTATCACTTGTAGCCGGTTGAACATCTCCGGCACACTTTCATCTTCATTCATCTTGAAAGTGCCAAACTTCTCTCTCAACATATATACCTTGGCATTTTTGACCTCTTGTGTGCCCTCATATGTCTCCTTCAACCGCTTCCAAATGTCATGAGGCAAATCAAGATCTTTGATTTGCTCAAACACATGAGACTCAAGAGCGGTGTAGAGTGCATTGATTGTATGGGCATTGCACTCCATCTTTCTTTTGTCAACATCGGTGGGAGCTTGAGCATTCTCATACTCAATTTTTGTCTCCGTCACCTTCCACACATCGATATGCATGGTCATGAAATGCACTATCATCTTCCTCTTCCAATGATCATAGCTTGTGCCATCAAACTTTGGCGGCTTCCCCAACACATTGATTTGAGCCATTTCTCACCACAAGGATGTTAAGCCTCAAATGATGGTGACCTTGGCTCCGATACCACTTGTAAGGACCGTATAGGCTAGAGGGGGGTGAATACCCTATTAAAAATTCTAGCAAAATATTAGACTACACGTTAGTAGATAAGCAAGCGAGACAAAGCGCTAGCTCTAGACTATTCTATGCAAGCCACCTATCACGATATGCTACTCACAAATATAAGTACTTCAACACGCAAGAAACCAACTCCTCCGAACCTAAGGAGATGGCACCTAAACAAGTAGTAAGCGCAAGGAAGAGAAATCGAGAGGATTATACGATGGGCTTGATTGAAGTGAAGTTCGCACGCCGTGAAGACCAATCACCGGGAGATATCCAATATGAAAACCAAATGATCAAACCCAATAGAATACAAGAAAACCAATAGTCCACTCGATGGTGGAGAAGACAAGGAACACTCGATTTTTTGCCGAGGTTCATGTGATTGCCGTCACGCTACTCCTCGTTGTGGCACCGGTCTTCCTTGGTGGATTGCGAGCTAGGCTTCACACACCAATCCCTCATCGGGAGCCGCTCACCAACACAAGAGAAGTGGCTATCAACCACGAGCAATCCACTAGAGTTGGTTTTGGCACTCCGCCGAGGATAACCACAAAACCTCTCACAATCAATCACCTCGGTGTGGGCTTGAACAAGCACCAATCAACCTCACACCGGAATCACCTCCAAGCCGCTAGGGACACGGCAATGCCCCAAGAGAATAAGAACTCAGCCTTGGCTTGCTCTCAAGTGCTCTAGAATGCAGGTCACTAAGTAATGATGCACTTGAAGATCACTCAACTCAAATTGATGAACAAGAGATGATCAAATGAGTGAGTGGGAGGCTTAGGATGCTCACAAAGAGTATGCAAATGATTCAAGTGTGCAAGAGTGTCACCAAGTGACCAGGGAAGGAGTATAAATACCCCTAAGTGCAATCCTAGCTGTTACCCACTGAAAAACAGCCGTTAACACGTTTTTCGGGGCGTCGGACCGACCGTCGGACCAACAGCGTCGGACCAAGCGTTAGCGTCCGACGCTCTAGATCTCGCCACGTGTCAGCTCGATTCAACCACAGCCGCTGGACCGCAACGGCTACTGCTCGCGCCCAACTGCGGACCGTCGGACTGTGGGCACCGGACTAAAGTGCTCCGTCCGACGCCCTGTTCCCAGTACATTATGCGTGTACCGTCGAACTGTTAAGCGAACACCATCGGACCAACGAAACGTACAGTCTGACACTTCCAGAGAGGTTTTAAATCGAGAAAACTGCGTCGGACGGAGCCCGACGCTCTGCGTCGGACTAAGCTTCAGCGTCCGACGCTCTCAGATTGCGCCACACGTCACACCTCGCTGCTCGGCACCGTCGGACTGGAGTAGGCAATGGTCCGACGCTCGTTTACTGAGCGTCCGATGCTCGCCATTGGCCAGAACTAGGGTTAGGCGTCGGACTCTACTCAATGGTCCGCTACCCCTCTGCACAATCCGACGCTCACTTCTCAGCGTTTTTCAAGTCTATTTCTCACCCCTTGCTTCTATGTGATAACACTCAAGGTCTTCAACACTTGTGCACAGTGTGTTAGCATTTTGCAAATATTTTTCAAGGGTTTTCAAAGATGTTCTCTTGGTTGGTTAGATCAATGCACATGAGATGCAACCTAGAGCACTTGAAAGTAATTCAACACTCGTTCTCCCCTTAATAGTCAGCTATCTATCCTAAACGTGAACACACCCACTAGATGTCTTATTCACCAAAAGGAAAACCTATTTGGATTATACCTTTGCCTTCTCACTTGATCACCTTTGCTCCTTCCATGATTAAGCCTTCCTTTAGTCATCACCATTTTCCTTTAGGCTTCACACCATGGATTGACCAACCTAAAACCTTGACATCACTAGCAATCTAGTTTAGTCCTTAGGATGTCATTAATTATCAAAACCAAACTAGGGCTTTCAACGTCATAGGCTCCGAAGGGGGTGATGAATGAAGTCTTCTCCTGGTCTTATTCTTTCAAGGCGATCTGAGCAAGCTGAGCAGCTCGCAGCCGGCAGTGGAGTCAACGACTTCATCGATGCGGGGGAGACCGAAGGGGTCTTTAGGGCAGTGTTTGTTGAGATTGATGTAATCAATGCACATTATATATTCATTATTCTTTTTTCTTACAAGAACCAGAATGGCTAACCAATTAGGATGATACACCTCTTTGATAAAGCCGACGGCTAAGAGCCGAGCTAGTTCTACCCTAATAGCCTCCTTCTTGTCTTGAAAGAATCATCGAAGCTTCTTCTTGACAGGCTTGGCGGTCTTCAAGACGTTTAAGGAGTGCTTGATCAGCTTCCTGGGTACGTCGGGCATGTCCGCAGGTTTCCATGCGAAAATACCGACGTGCTTCCTGAGGAAGCTGACGAGCGTGTCTTCCTATTTGGGGTCGAGATCTGTCCCAATGCGAGTAGTCTTACTCGGGTCACCGGGGATGAGGACCACGTCGTTTGTCTCCTTGTTCTTGGTTGCAGCTCTGGGCGAGGTCTTCTCTGGAATCTGCTGTTCTTCGGGAGGAAGCTTCTGTGCGTCTACTGCGCATGTGTTCATCAGGATGGAGACATCAGTGGCTTCAGCCATAGCGATAGCCTCCTTCTCGAAGTTGTATGTGGTCTGGAGGTTGGAGCGAACCGTGAGGATGCCGGTCTCCGTTGTCATCTTTATGACGAGGTAGGTGTAGTTGGGGATGGCCCCAAATTTGGCTAGAGCTGGACAGCCGAGGATGGCGTGGTACGCAGCGTCGAAGTTGGCCACCATGAAGTCGATGTGCTCGATACGAAAGCACTGTGGAGTTCCAAACTGGACAGGTAGATTGATCTGTCCCAGGGGGTAGGAAGACTGCCCCAGGACAATCCACTAGAACGGAGCTGTGGTCGGCTCTAGGTCTTCTGCTCACAACCCAAGCTCTTTGGCGGCTCCGAAGAAAAGGATGTTGAGGCCGCTGCTGCCGTCGATCAACACCTTGTGGAAGCGGGTCTTGCGTATGACCGGATCGAGGATCAGTGGGGAACGACCCAAGTATGGGATCTCCATCCACTGGTCATCTCTGCTGAAGGTAATGGGCTTGTGCGGCCAGGAAGGGAACGTCGGATCGACGACGGAGGCGTCCTAGTTGGCGATGGAGTTGACGCGTCTGGAAATGAGCTTCTGCTCCCCCTTTGAATCCATCGCGACGTGGCCGTCAATAATTGTGGAGACCATCTTTTGGGCCTCAGTGAAGCCGGGAGGCGGGCCATTATGACTGTCACGCCTGTCTTTGTCAGAGTTGAGGCGAGCCTTCTTCTTCTCCTCCTCTCTGAATGCCCTGGAGAGGCTGAAGCAGTCTCTCATGGTGTGGCTATGAAACTTGTGGATGATGGGGCATTGACTGTCGAGGAGCTTTTCATAGGCTTCGTCGTAGTTGCGCTTCGGTGCTGGTCGGGTGTTGTAGACCTGATAGTGGTGATGTCTTTCTCCAGCTCTGGAACCTTTGGTTCATCGTGGCGGCGCCGGACGAACCAGGGCTGATCGCGGTCATCGCGGCAATAATCCCACCGCGATCCTCGATCGTCATGGCGCCGATCAGCTCGGCGGTCTCCGTCCTCGTGGCGTGTACGGTTGGGGAAGCGAAGACGGCTATGGACGGAGTGATGCGTGGTTCGTTCCCGTTGGCATACTTATTGGCGATGCGTAGCATCTCGGCGATGGAGCTTGGTCTGCTGCGAAACAGCTTCCTCTGGAGTTCTTCGTTAGGTCAGAGGCCACGTATGAAAGCGGAGATGACTTCTGCATCTATGACACTCAAGATGTTATTTCTGGTCTCCGAGAAGTGCCGGATGTAATCTCGCAGGGATTAATGTGACGCCTGCTGAAGCTTTTCAATATCGTACTTCGTGCCTGACTACTTTTAGGTGGCATGGTAGTTGCGGATGAACTGCTTCTTCAGCTACTCCCAGGTGTCGATGGAATTTGGCCTCAAATTGAGCAGCCAATTATTGGCAGATGCGTTAAGCATGACAGGCAAATAGTTTGCCATGACATCTGAGTTTCCTCCGGCGGCTTTGACCGCAATCTCATAAACGGTGAGCCACTTGGTGGGGTCAGCAGTGCCGTCGTAGGTCTCAACACCAACAACCTTGAAGTTTGGCGGCCAGCGCACCGCCTGAAGTTCGGCTGTGAATGGCAACTCGGGGGAGTTCTTGTCGTTGATCGGAGGACCATGGGTTTCATCATACTCCTTGCGGCGCTCAGCTTCTACTGAGTGTCTAGCTTCCCTACAACCCTCGATACGACCACGGAGGTCCTTGTCTTTCAGCTTCTCATGAAGATCAGATTGGTCTACCTCCTGATCATTGTCTTGGCAGCGACGTCTTCGTCCGCCGCGGGAGTGGCCGCCGTCTTCGTGAATAAGCTCAGTGGCTGATGCAGTGGAGTGCGACGGTGGTGGCAGGCGTTCTTCATTGATCTGAACTTGGGCCGTCTTGAGGAGAGCCGTGAGGCGCTCAACCTCTGGAGTTTGGTTCATGTGCTTGGCCTCCATTATCACACAGGTGACGTTCACGTTTGGAGTCTTGTAGACCTGGTGTTTTTCGACCAGATCAAATTCTTTCTCCAGATTCCGAACGGGGGCCTTCCTTGCATCGATGCGTTGCCCGCGGCGTCGCCTTCGGTTGGCGTTCTTCTTTTCCCGAGCAGCTCGGGCTTCATCTTCATTTGGCGCCGGAGCGCTATCATCACTGACGACGAGGATGGGTCCGCCGATGTACCGACCAGTGAGAGGGGAGATCGGGAGATCGCCGCCTTCCATGTCATCATGGTCGGAGTGGTCGTTGTCAGCGATGATGAAGGTGGAGCTGGTGCCCGACGTGGTCAGAGACGATGTGGTCGGAACGGCGTAGTAGACGAGAGAAGCTGGAGGCCGCGCTCTGCAGGTCGAAGGGCATATAGCCCCTCGGGAGGTCGTGGTCGGAAGCCCTTGGGGCCGCGACTGCTCGGGGTTGAAGTTCGACGATGCGTCCCTGCGGGGTGACGGTGATGACCAGAGTCGTATCCCGCCGAGGCGGAGAGGAGCGTCACGCCGCCGATGGGCGCTGGAGGTGATCTGCAGCAATCGATCTACGGGCAACTCCAAGATCTGGAGGCTCTCGGACAAGCCTTGGGAGACCCGATCTAGATCCGATCAGATCGGTGTTGTCGACGGTCATCCAAACGTAGCGTGGCAGCCTTCTTGCAGGAGCGGAGGCCGTCGATGAAGCTAGAATATATGCGATTTGAACCGTATCCAGGATCCTCCCTTCGCCATCGGGGCCGATGACCCAGGTGATGGAGCCTACCGTGAAGATGGGGCCGATGATCCCAGGTAGGGCCTAGCGTCGGGAGCTCTATGGAGCTTGAAAAAATTACCATCTTGCTCGCCATGGGATCAGGAAGCACACCCCCTACCTGGCACGCCAACTGTCGACGGAATATCGCTGATAGTCTACCGAGGGGTATGCCCAAGGTAGTAGATTGGTCGGTGAAGGTGCGCCTGAGACGAACAAGCGTTGCGCAGAAAGCGCGAGACACATGATTTATACAGGTTCAGGCCGCCGTGAGGCGTAATACCCTACATCCTGTGTGCTGGTGGATTGTATTGCTATGAGTTGATATGCTTCGAGGGGATCCTCTGCCCGCCTTATATAGTCCAGGGGGCAGGGTTACAAGTCGATTTACCATGAATATCAGATTACAATCCTAGCCGATCAAGGAAACTAATCGGCTAGATACAAGAAAATCTATTTCCTTAACCACCAAGACTTCTAAGCCGGCGGATATACGTGATCTTCTAGAGAATGTGTAGGCTACGCGTCCTTGGCAGTCCACGCCTGGTCGGATGACTTGGCCCATGTATAGTCATGCGGGTATATGGGTTTATACCCTCACAAATGGTAACCATCTGTGATAGGACCAAAGTAACAATAACAAGGAGACACTTTAGTTGTTAAATAAGCATAGCTCATTTGTATTGGTTAGGCTGTTTGGGATAGAACATACTCCCTCGGTTGTAGAAAGAATGCAATCTAAGACCTATGTGTTGTCCGAAAAGAATGTGCAACTCTAGTCTTGTGAGCAGGTGTGTTATCTAAAAAAAGTTGCTCTGTATAGATGAATGATGGAATAAAGTTTACAGCTTCAATCATTTGCTTTTGTCTCGTCGACCGCATATGGGGAATAAAAAGAGTAGGGGTACATGCATCTTTTTGTTGTGTGCTAATTTCTTCTCTATATGTAATTATATTCTTTTAGGACAGAGATAGTATCTAGATCAAGAGTATAATAAGTCCTAGACCCAATATATATACTCCCATTTTTTCTAAATTTATTCTTTAACAAATGGACCTATTCGTTTAGGGTTATCGGAGTTTGCCTAGGTCTCGTGTTTTATAAAAAAGAAAGAAAGTGACAGGTTTATCTAATAATAATGTTGTTATTGAGTGGACAGTTTGGATGTAACAGTTCAAACTGCAAATCAGCTGCAGGAAAAAAAATAGTAGTAAAACGAAATGGAAATGAGAGTTGGGAGTAGCTGGATTGATGTGGTGCTTGACTTGACCTTAAGAATAGTACTACTCTATTACTCCTGGTTAGCACCATTTTTGAAACCATGCACAAGGAGTGCTCGGTCCTATAGGAATGATCAATAGGTGTACTACTCAATCACATGGAAGTAAGAAGTGGTAAGTTGCATGCATGGTTGACTCGTGCACCCTATTTATTCCCTCCTATCGGTTCATGAGATGCTCCATTCCCATTGCCCTGCTGCATCTGGCCTTCAAAATAAAACCCCCGTCTGTGTGTCCCTCTCTCTGAAAGACTATTTTGTTTTTACAGGAAAATACTACTATATATTGAAACTGCAGCAGATAGGTCTTAGCAGGTAGAAGAAGATGAGCTCGTCGTCAATCAGCATGATGGAGGCGAGAATGCCTCCGGGGTTCAGGTTCCACCCGAGGGACGACGAGCTCGTGCTGGACTACCTCCTCCACAAGCTCTGCGGCCGTGGCCATGGCGGCGCAGCCATCGTCGACGTCGACCTCAACAAGTGCGAGCCATGGGACCTTCCAGGTCTGTAGTACTAAGCACTAGCTAATTGAGAGCCACTCGCTGACCCTCTTCTCATGCTCTCCGTACACACTCAGTCTCTGCAAATTAAATCTGATTAATTGCAGAAATCAACAATACCCTTTTTGCTAATGTTATTCGTTCTAATTTCAAAAAAAAAATGCTGCTAGTTCTTCTTAATTTATTCACTTCTCTTCGTCCATCTTTTTTTTTTAAAAAAAAAGTGTACTAGTTCAGTAGGTCTGCAACAGGGAAAGTAGTACTGTAGTAGTAATAGCAATTTAGAAAAAAATAAAAAATTTGGCTACGCCCTGGTTCGAACCGGAGACCTTCAGTGTGTTAGACTGACGTGATAACCAACTACACCACGAAACCTTTTGGTGTGCTCTTCAGAAAACTAATTTAATATAATTTCAACATGTAATCTAGTTCATTTCTCGATGTTGATCAGAATCTGCGTGCGTGGGTGGGAAGGAGTGGTACTTCTTCAGCCTGCGCGATCGCAAGTACGCGACGGGGCAGCGCACCAACCGCGCCACGCGCTCCGGCTACTGGAAGGCCACCGGCAAGGACCGCGCCGTCGTCGCCGGCGGTGGCGAGGAGGATGCGGCGGCGGCTGTGGTGGGGATGCGCAAGACGCTGGTGTTCTACCGGGGCCGAGCGCCCAAGGGGAGGAAGACGGAGTGGGTCATGCACGAGTTCCGCCTCCACCCACACGCCGCGCCGTCGCTGCCAGCTGCTGCGGCAACCACGGTAAACCCTTTGGACCATGTTTTTTTTTTTCCCCAAGGACTGTCACGAACCTTAAAGTCGAGTGGTATTTTTTTATTTTTTTTTTTGGTTCAAAAATAGCAGTGCGATGTTTTGAGGATTTTTACATGGCTTACCATCTACCAAAAAATGGTCTCCAAAGTTGTTTTGGATTACGTAGGTCTCGTTCAACATTCGCCATTCTAGCATGACAAGACTAGAAGCAAGTTGCCGACCCCAATTATTGTATATATGCACGGTAACATTATTCATGGCCTAGTCTCCCCATCCGTTACTATCTTTCAGTCAATTCATGCCTACGTCACTGCAATGATCCAATCCAAAGTTGTTCAACTGATTCCATCAGATAAGCTTCAGTGAATGGAGTAAAAAATCAATGAACTGAACATTCCATTGAAAAGGATTTTTATTTGATTCTCTGTGACTAGTTCTTCTTTTACTCACGTTGCCATTTAAACAATCAGGTTTGTAGGATTGCTAATTCCCTCAACTAACAAACTTCCAAGGCAAGTAGCTTGATGTAAATGATGTTATATATGTCAGTTCCATCAACATCACATAATAAGCTATTATAGTAAAGAGAGTTAATGTACTGAACATTCCCTTGAAAAGGATGTGATGACTCTCCAGTTGACTAGTTCTTTACTTCAAATTGCCAAAAATTTGTATGATTGCTTATTCCTCAAGTAACGAACTCCAGAAAATGTAACTTTTCAGTGCAACTTGTTACAAGAGGTGGTTATGTTAGTTGCATCAACATTATGCATCACATGAGTCTACTGAATTTGCCTATCAGAATTCAGAAATATTCTAGCACTACCTAGGATAAGGATTTTAATTGATTCAGCCAAGATATATGTTCAATTTCAACTGGTATCAATTTTCTAGCCAATGCATATATCACTTGCCATTTCTTTGTGGACTCCATATAATAACATGTCTCTGCAAAATTCAGGACTGGGTGCTATGCAGGGTTTTCTACAAGAGCAGAACAACCACACCAAGGCAAGCATCTGAAGACGCCCAGGACGGCACCCCGTCAGCTGAGCCACAACTGCCAGCTGCCCTGCCGCCTGCGCCCCTCGCTGACACCTACACCACCTATGGTGGTGCCCCGACAGTTTCAGAGCAGGTGTCCTGCTTCTCCGGTCTGCCGGCGCTGCCATTCAAGAGACCAGAGAACCTTGAGGACCTTCTGGCGTTCGACATCTCTGAGAACGAATCAGTCACGACAGGGATGGGCAGTGTCTCGAACAACAGTAGTTCGGTACTGGAGCTGACTCCAAATTGCAACTGGAATCAGGAAAATGGCATGTTACAGATGTGGAACCCCCTTGGGATATAAGATACATCTGTGTTGTTTGCTGGATAGTGGTTGTGAAGTGCTGTCCTACTGGAGGTCTGGAATATTAGTACTGAGTGGACATGCACATTAAAATTTGATTAGTAGTGTGACATTCAGATTACAGATTAGATTATTCGTTATTGAACTAATGGCTTGGCGTAGTATTTGTACATAGGATTGCTAATGAAGGAGCCGTGTCCTTATATCTCGTTCGGTTGTTCCTATTTTTCTAGTCTCCAAATATGTTTCTAAGTGCAGATGAACTCGAATAAATCATATTGTGATGCAAAGTACACAAGCTAATAGTCCCTTTTCCAAGTACACAACCTAGTAGCCCCTTGGTTTTTGATGAGATAAGTTGCAGGTTTATTATTCTTATTATTCTCACCACAATCAGGTTTAAGGAATGGATATGAATAGCACCTGATAAACTTCATACAATCAGTGACAGACAAATTTGTACATTGTAATATAGTGTGAAGAAAAATGTAAATTTCGTCATCTGAATGGCACTTGCTGGAAGGCACAAGACATGCCAATCCAGGCTGAAAGTTAGTACTATCCGGGGTAAACTTAGTCCAGGTCACTTCGATAAACTGGCACTACTGGAAAAACTGAATATGGTAGAAACCCTGATGATTCATTATATGTACTTCTAACACAGATAAGTAAAGCATATTCACTCCTTTCACTCCAATTGTTTCATTTTGAGTATATACAAAAAAAGTGAAATAACAAATGAACATAATAAACAGAAGCGATGCAGCATTTTTTTTAGCATCGCAGCATCCACAAAAATAATTCTCCATCCCCCCCCCCCCCCCCCCCCCCCCCCTCTCTCTCTCTCTCTCTCATTTACGTCATTTTTTGTGTACCAGTTTTTTTTTTAATCACAGAGACCACTCTGTGTTTGCTTCTGATGATGTTAAAGCTTCAGTCGTGGCAAAGGATTTCATTGTGGTAGAGTCTGCATTGCTTGGTCTCTGATCATTGTTTCCATTGAGGTATGGATCACCGATCACGGCCGGTTTCGTGACCCTGTCCATGGAGACGCTCTTCTCTCCAATCAGCATTAGGACGATATTGGCCATGTTTGGTCGCAGTTTCATCGCGTCTTGGGTGCATAGTAGACCAATTTTCAAGAAACGACATGCCTCTTCAATGTTCAGGTCCTCCCCTACTTCTGCATCTATGATCTCCTCTAGTTTTCCTTGCTCATAGTACGTCCATGTCTGCAAGAGCGCCCACAAACCTTTCAAATTCAGTAACATCACCCAGCTAAATGAGCTTCAGGCCACAGAGAACAAAAAATATCTCGAGTGTTTGTACTTGGAACCTCATTAGTTTTGAAGGCGTATTTTACTTTATTTGGATACATGACAAGGCATATGACTCTTTAGGTTCAGCTACAAAGATGTTTGGTAGCTGGCCATGATGAATATAAATTTACTACTATAACTATAATAGTTACAGTTAATTCATGAGATACCAAATACTCAACATCTCTGAAGCTGAAGCTGAAATCTGATAATGGCTTATGCTGATTTCTTGTGAGAGGAAAATACTGTTCTAGGGCTAAAAAGAAGCCAAAATAAGCGCTTATAAGTGGAAGTCATGTTCCAAGCAGGCCCTAAATGATAACTTAAGCATTGGAAAGCTAACTAAACTGAGAATATCAAACTGAAGCGTAGGCTTACAAAGTATGATAGAGCTTTACCCTCTCAAGCAGAAATTGATCTCCATGAGGCAATCTACTATTGTGGTTACATCTGCCAGTAACAATTTCCATCAGCACAACACCAAAACTATAGATATCTGATTTCTTTGTCACTTGTCCCCTGACAGCATATTCAGGAGCCAGGTATCCTCTGGAAAGGAACGAGAAAAAACAATGCAGATAAGAACTAAAAATACTGTGCACAATAATCCATTCAAACATCCCAACCAAGGTTATGCTTACATTGTTCCTGCAACCCTAGTGCTCACATGAGTTGCATTTGGCGGGAGCAGCCTTGCCAACCCAAAATCAGAAATCTTTGGGGTAAGATCCTTGTCAAGAAGAATATTGCTTGCCTTTATATCTCGATGAATTATAGGAGGGCGAATTCCTTCGTGAAGAAAAGCAAGCCCACGAGCAACACCTACAGCAATTTTGACACGAGCTCTCCAATTAAACCGGATGTTGCTCCGGCCTGAACCTGCAATACCATATGAGTACACATATCACATAACTACTAGAAAATTGACTTAATAAAGGAATAAAGTTGGTAAGCATGTCACCTAGAAGTGTATATGAAAGACTATTGTTCTCAAGATAATTGTACACAAGAATCCTATGGGACCCTTCAGCACAGCAACCAACCAAGGTAATTAGGTTTTCATGTACGATATCTGCAATTGCTGTAAGTTCAGCAACAAACTCCTGGATACCCTGCCTTGAATTAGCAGAAAGGACCTTCACTGCAACAATTGTTCCATCTTTAAGCTTTCCCTGATCAAATTCAAATAGAGTAAAGTTTAAGCAAGACAGATTGATTCAATAGACATTAAACCTTATTTAAGTGGCCAACTATGAAAATTACCCTGAAAACGGAGCCGAAACCGCCCTCGCCAATTTTATTTGCCCCACTAAAATCATGTGTGGCTTTCCTCACCTCACTGTAGGAAAAAATCTTCACCTTGCTTCCTCCTGGAACAGCTGGAAAATAAACGTAAATGTATCAGGAGATTTTCTTTTTTAGACAGAAAAGTTTATAACTCCGATATATGATACAAAAATGGTCACCTTCATTTTCAGTATTTTGTTCCATGCCTGTCCCACACATAAAACAGCAAGCCATTTTTTGAAATTTGAATATAGTTGATGCCCCCAGAATTGAATCACCTCTGAGCTCCTGATAAATAGACAGAGGGCCATAAGAAAAGTAACAGAGATGATAGCATACAATTAATCAGTCTCGATGTGTAACAACCACATGGCCACTCGTGGTATTATTGTGTAATCATACATAGGCCCACTTACTGGTACACGTTCACTGTGAAAAACACTTACTAATTATATAATAAGAGACCAGATGCACCGATGTGCAGATTTGACTCTACCCCTCACATTATTAGCACTGTTAAATCGTGTTTAATCTAGAGTTAAACGGTTAACTTGCCAGGCTACTATAGAATGTGTCTAGTGGGGTAAGAGAATATAAATAGTCCTGAAATCACATGAAAACAGAACCAGGTCAATGTAAGTTGGAAAAAAAAAAAAAGAGAGAACAACCTTTGCTTACACGAGCTTTAACAACGGAAGTAAGCATTGGCACAGCTGGTGGACATCATAGTTCCGGTAGCGCTCCTAGGCGGCCGCCTAGGCGCGATTAGGCGTGAGGCGTCGGGTCACCGCCCCGCCTATAGGGCTAGGCGGCTTCCTAGGCGGGCGGAGCGCCTCAGCGGCTCTAGGCGGCACCTCAACAGCGATTCGCCGGCGCCTAGGCTCCCTAGTCGGCGCGGAGACGCTAGAAAAACGCGCGCGGGAAAGGCCGGCACGGCGCGAGCGCGCGGGAAAAGCCGCGCGGGATAAAAGAGAAAAGAGCGCGCGGCCGCCCGGGAAAAGGCAGCACGGACAGAAGCTTCGCGGCGCGCTCCCGTGCTCGCCGTCGCGGTTGCTCTCCTCGCCTTCTCCCTACCGAACTCTCTCCTCCCCGCCGAACTCCCTCCCTGCCGAACTCCCTCCTCCCCATCGGAAGTCCTGCTCTCACCAGCCGCTGCTCCTCCCCGCCGGAAGTCCTCCCCGCCGAAAGTCCTCCTCGCCAGAAGTCCTCCCCACCGGCCAAAATCCCCAAGGTAACTCCTGTCCTCCCCTGCTCCTCTCCTCTGTTCGTCTGTCCCTACTCCTCTCTCTGTGACTGCTATTTGTCTGAAACTCTGAATGAATGCAACTATGAAAGTGATTGGGTACAGTCTGAAACTATGAAACTCTGAATGCTACTTGGGTACAGTTTGATTGCTTGGGTACAGTCTAATAGGTAGGCATAGGCAGATTGAGTACAGTCTGATACTTGGAGGTTTCAGATTGGGTCCAGTACTCCAGTAAATAGATTGTCCAGTAGATTGAGTGTATATAAAAGAGGTTTCAGATTCATTCTACATATTAATTATTATTCAGCCTCTTTTATATAAATACAGTTATATAATATAAAGGAGGCTGCAGCTGAAAGCCTGAAACTGAAAGTAGGATGACTGAATGTATTGTTACTTGGTTAACTGAATGTAGGAGTAGGATGTCAACAACTGAAACAGAGGCTGCAGCTGCACCTGAAACTGAAAGTGGGGCAGTGAATGTCCTGAAAAGGAATTCAGATGATGTCGGATGGGAATATGGGGTTCTTGTTGATCCTGCAAACAAGGACAAGGTGATGTGCAAACTCTGTGACAAGGTGATGCAAGGAGGGATTTATCGGTTGAAGCAACATTTGGCCCATGAAGGAAAGAATGTGGCGAAATGCAAGGCTAAAACACCGCAAGCTTTGGAGGCTAAAGAGAAGTGCAAGAAAGCACTAGATGATGCAAAAAGGAAGAGGGAGAAGAAGACTGTTCGTGAGCTCGAACTTAGAGAGGAAGTGAATGTTTCTCGGGTTGGAGAGTCCGAGGAAGTCACTTGTATTGGAAGTTCAGAGCCTCATAAGTTAGGACCCATTGACAAATGGACACGTGCAATTGATCCTAAAGCAACTAGAACTGAATCTTTGAAGCAACAGCAGCTCAACAAGGAACTTTGGAAAGAAAGAACACATGAGGTGCATAAATTCATTGCAAGATGGGTCTATACACATGGTAATTTTCTGATTTACTATTCTGTAATTACATTTCAGTATTCATTACATGGCTGTACTGAACACTAATTAGCATTCTTTTTTTAACATTGCTAGCAATACCTTTCAATGCATGTGACAATGATGAGTTCAAGCAAATGTGTGAAGCAATTGGACAGTTTGGTCCAGGACTTGTACCTCCATGTCAAGATTCACTGCGAGAGAGATTGTTGGAAGAAGAATATGCAAGAACAAAGAGTTTGCTGCAGGAACGTGAAGCCGAGAAGATGAAAAATGGCTACAAGCTTTACAGAAGATGGCTACAAGGATCTTATCATTGACATCAAGCTCTTCTGGTTGTGAAAGAAATTGGAGTGGGTTCGAAGGGGTTAGTACCTATCTACTATGAACATTACAGCAGCTCACACAATTAAATTGCAAAGCTGAGAATACTCTTATTTTTAATTTACAGGTACACACTAAGAAGAGAAATAAGCTTACTACAACCTGCCTCAACAAGTTGGTCTATATTCAATTCAACTCCAAGCTGCTTAATAAGAGAGAAAAGATCAAGTCAAAGAAAATCACTGATGTTCTCTTGTCTAGTGATACAACTGAAGCTCAAGGTTTTCTCCAAGAGGGTGGAGATGATTGTGCATTGGTTGTCTTTAGAGATGAGGAAGATGAGGATGAGATGGAAGGTACAGGGATACCTTGGGATGTTATTGGAGAGGCAATGGGAGCAGATGAACAGCTTCAGCCACGTAGAAGTGCAAGAGTGAGGCAGCTCTATATAGGAGAAGAGTTTGAGTCTGAAGAAGAGTTTGATGAAGATGAGGATGACATGTGTGAGGAACCCTATTGAACTGCAGCTGTATGACTTGTCTGTGCTTGTGCTTGTGCTTGTGCTGTCAGTTGTGTGACAATGTCTGTGCTTGTGCTGAGAACTAAGAACTATGTGTTTGTGCTGTCCTTTATTTATAAATTGTGTTGTGCACTTGTATTACTGTCTTATCCACTTGTTTGTGCTTTAAAATTTGTAAGTAACAGCTGCTGATATGGTGTGCTCATGGATGGGAGGTAGCTGAAATTATTCAGATAAGTGACAACTTGGTGTTTTCTATTTTCTATTGATGAATAGCTTGTTGTCCAGTGAGAATTTAGTATTTACCAGCTGTCAAAATGTGTTGTAGGAGATAGGAATATGCAAGAATAAGCCACCAAGGAGTCAGGTATGTCTACTGGCCCTCTTTTTATATTTACTGTAACCTGAATTATTGCTATATATATAATATATAATATATATATATATATATATATATATATATATATATATATATATATATATATATATATATATATATATATATATATAAGTTATGGGCTTATGGCTATATTGACAAAACGCCTAGGAAAACGCCTAGGAACGCCTAGGCACGATTAATCCCACCTAGGCTCTAGGCTGAGGGTCAGCGCCTAGAAACCACCTAGTGCCTAGCTGAACTATGGTGGACATATTCTTTGCACACCACGAGTTTTGCACTGAGAAAATGGATAAAGTCTACTTGATTTTACAAAAAAAAGAAACAGTGCATCTTATCTTCACCAAACGTTGATATTTTCATGAACTTCAGTGTTTTTCTCATCACAGTAAGAAAATTCTCCACTTCCTTTATGTTAGTGCTTGATTGTGAAATAAAACTAAAACTAGGTAGTCCATATTTAACAATTCCTAGTCAAAACAGTGAACTAACAACATTCCTATCCACCTATGGTATACCACTATACCAGCCATGCACAAGCACGGTACTTTAGTCCGGAATTGTGCTTCCTTTGGGATGCAAAATGAAAGAAGTACTACATCAAACAAGAAAGTGAAAGAAGTAACCTACCTACCGATATCAAAATGCATTCCCTCTATCCAACCCACCTAAAGTAGACTTGTGTGAGGCGTCAATGACAAAAATATTTAGCTAACCAGTGAAACAGTGTTCCACACACACAAGGACAATGAAATCAAAGTTGGCGAAGAAATTCCAAACAGCTACCAGATGACGTCTATTTTTGCAAAGACAACCGACCGTACGGACTCCACTAGTTACATCCTCATTCTCCTCTCTGCCTCAAACATTCCCGAGAATTTATAGTAAATAAGATCAACAAGCACGGCGCTCGAATGAGGCAACCAATAATCCAGATCAATAGACCACCTGAAACCTCATTCACGAACGAAGGTCGCCAAATCCAGCACCGTCCTAAAGGGGCGAATACCCGGCGCACATCACTACCTTCTCGTCGAATGTCTTTTAACCCCAAAAGGAGGAGGAGGGGGAGGGGGGGGGGGGGGCGCAGTAAGCAGGTGCAGGTTGACCTTGGGAGCCTAGAAGCCCGAGAACCAGGAACGGAAGCTCAAGCTTTGGATCCTCAGAACCCGAGATCCGACCCCAAGAACCAAGAACTGACAACTCACCTGATACTGGCGCGCAGCCGGCCTCAATGCCGGCGCCCAAGAACCCGCGGCGCGTTCCCTCGCCGATGAGGACTGGGGAGGCCTGGAGAGTTGGCGGTACTGGGAATGAAGAGTTGAAGACACGGCCAGTTGACACACAGAGAGACAGAGGCGCGAATACACGGAGTGACGGACAGACGGAGGTAGTATGAGCTTTGTGTAGTCGGCAAATCATCCAGGCATCTGACTTTCCCTTCCGTTTATTATTAATCACTCTCTCTCCCTCTAAACTGAACTGTTTGTTGAGCTTGAAGTCAGAACAAGGAGCCAGTTGGTTAAAGAAATGGTTATTGACCCGCGAGCCTGAGCTGTAAACCAGCACGTCGCCCTAGGCCAGATCCTGGCTCCTAGATTGCCGGTCCCCGGTCCGGTTTCTGCGATTTGTTACGGGATTTTTTTTTTCTCTTTATAATATTTACGTATTCCCGTGTGTTGCGATGCGAGAAAAATAGAATATCACAGCCGGTTCCGACAACTTTGCTTAATTTTTTATTTATATTTAATGCAGATGATCTCAATCTGTAATGAGAGTATGAGACACGTAGTTTTTCTAGTGTGAAAAGACAACTATTTATTGTGTGTTTCATTGTATTAAAATTTGAAGAGATTTTTCCATAATTTTCTTATCATTGTCGATGTAGCTATTTCGGTCATTGTTTTAATATATTCTTGTTTGAAGATGATCCTTATGCCAATGATATATTTTTTATAAGACCTAATTTATAATGGAGGAAAACAATTGATATTTGTTTGTCGTACAGGCTCTGGACGAATACGTGCGCGACTTTGTCTAGGTCTCGTTTGACGGCTTTTCTGGCTTGATTTTATACTAACGAGTCTAATACATATATTTAGAAAATTAAAACCATTGTATTCACTTTAAAATGATTTAGCGCCGTTAATACTCACTTATTAGCCTGTCACAAGTACATCGAGCAAGTATTTATAAATTCTATAATAAAGGAAAAATGAAATGAACAAGTGAACCAGTATCTGATGTTGCTCTCGAGCCCCAAAACAACTTTCTACAGCCCAAACCATGTACCCAACTCCCATCCTTATCAGTTCATCGAGCGCACATGTCTTCCGCAAGCTCCTTTCCGGTGAACTCTCCTCTCAGGCCCCAGGGCCCTGTCCTCCACCCATCGATGGCTCACGGCACTGCCGGCCAACGGTCCTCGTGGCCTGTGCTCAGATCAATGGCGGCCCCGCTCCTTGAGAGCGCTACTCCGCTCCGGTGTCGCCATCGTCTCGCCCCACGCCTGGACGGAACGACTACGCTGCTTCGTGCCTCCATCCGTCGACTGTTCCGTGACTTCGTGCCGCGACGGCCACGCAACAATGCGCCTCGACGACGCTGATCTGCTCCTGATTCGTGAACCCCCTCGCCTCGCGACGAACATTGATGCTTTGTTCCTACGTTTGGATGCCATTCTCTACGACTCTGCGCTGCAATGGCCGGCGGCCCTGCAGCCCCGCTCCTCGACAGCGCTGCTCCGCTTCGGAGTCACAATCCCCACGCCCTATGCCTGTTTTTCATTTAATTTGATTTTTCTTGACGTATCATGAAATTTATGGTGGTGGTTCTCGATTTCTATCCATTCTGTTCTATTTTTATTTGACTTCGATCGATTACTGATGATTTAGCCGTATCTGATATGGATTCCTAGTTTTCTCATCCTTTCCGAGAACTTCTGGGGTTTTTTTCTTTTCTTTTGTACATCTCATGCAGGGTCCTGCCTCCTGCGCCATACGGTGTGGCCGTGTGAGGTGCCACTTAAGCCTGCTAACGGGTTTAAACCCGCCCCTAACCCACCCCGACCCACAGCCTAACAGGCTCTTCCCCCGACCCAACCCTACCCAAAAAAATTAGCTGAGCAACCGTCCCAACCCGCCCCAATGCAATGGGTCGAACACTTGAACCCAAAACGACGCCGACAGCCGATGCTATCGGAACTACGGCGACGCTCTGACGCTCGATGCGCGCCAGTCCATTCTCGCGGTGGCTGAAGCAGGCATGGCGTCCATGCACCACGCGCGGCGCCATTCCCGACGAGCATGTGTCCTGCATGGCTCTGCATCCCGTCAATGGCGGAAACATGCCGTGGCACCATCCATCTTCGACGGTGGCTGTAGTAGCGCCGCCGCAGTCCCAAGCAGGCAGCGCACGTGCACCCCGCGCCGCCGCCGCCGCCCTGCTGGCTGCTATAGAGTACCCCGCGCCGCCGCCCTGCTGGTTGCTACAGAGTAACAGAGCACCGAGCCCATGGAAGAGGAAGACAACAAGCACTTTGATGGAGATCCTAATCTCATGCTTTTTTCTCTGGATAGATGGACTACTCTTGCTTTTCTTAATTTGTGCGAACAGAGGATGGTGAATGCATGGCCACAGCAAGCAACGTCCACGATTCATACGCCATGACCGCAAATACAGCACTGATGCATCGAAGGAGAAGCTGAGGACGAGCCCCTCACGGCCATCGCCACAGCCGCGCCAAAGACGCACGGAGCGCATCGCCGCTTAACCCGCTCCAACCCGTTGTTGCTGTCCGACCGTCCCTCCCCGCCCCATTAGCTTCTAATGCCTGTTTCAACCCGTCCAAACAAACCCCAAATCAGAACCCGCCCCATAAAACCCATTATCACCCGCCCCGTTAGCAGGCTCAGAGGTGGACAGAGACGACCAGGACTCTAGAAGACGGACGGCGTGCTGACCTAGTCCGGATACAACTTGTTCTTTTGTGAGAGACATTGCGCGGGCAAATAAATAGCCAGACCAAAAAATTCCAGACCGTTAGAAATCTTCGTGCTTTATTATTATTATATGGATATAGATATGCCATGACGAGGCAGATTAGAGTAAGCTTTATATTAGAAAATAGATTTTTTCTTTTAGAAAGGAATTGTTTAGAGTTTTATTATCACTCCATTCCTATTACCCACTTTTTTATTTTTTTATTTAAACAACCTTTGTTTAAACGTTTGATTTATGATGATTGGTATTTACAAAGGAGTCATTCTCTTAGGCCCTGTTTAGTTCAACTTCAAAATTCTAAGATTCTCGTAACATCGAATGTTGTGACACATGCACGAAGCATTAAATATAGATGAAATTTTTGTATGTTTGCGTGTAAATTACGAGACGAATCTTTTAAGCCTACCTAGGTCGTGATTAGACACTTATTGTAAAAGATTCCTCGATCAAATTTGTAAAACAAAATGCATCTAAACGGGGTCTTATTTAGGACTCTTTTCCCGGTATTAAGTTATTTATTTATTTTTTTATTTAAAATAGCCTTTGCACGCCGGTGGTCCACTCACGCCTAGCTAGGACGTGTGGTTTTGGTCGAATGGTGGCGATGGCACGCTCGATGTTATGACAGATGGTGTTGGTAATGGAGGCGGCGGATGGTTTCGTCATTGAGGCAGCTGTCGCTTGGCGGTGGGCGCCCCTTGCCCTCAAGACAATAGGTGGGGTCAGCGTTGGCGGTGGCGGATGTGGGGTAGACAGTGGCACTCACACCACGGATAGTTTCGCCGAGGAAGGTAATGGCGGTGGCGGCGCCTGGGCAACTGACATATCCGACCTGAGGTCTGGACGGCGGCCCGTTTACTGTCCGCCGGAAAGATGATGAGGCGGCATTGTATGGAGAAGCGATCTCTCATGAAAAAGCGCCATCTTCTTGAAAGTCGTCACGCGAGACGAAGCGCTCGAAGCCGTGCGCGTTGCTTCGCCTGCTGAAAGCGCGCGGCGGGCACCGTGCTAGACATGAAAAGCGGCATCATACTATACACCTCGTGCATCAAGAACTTGAACTTCACATGAACGACGTCCTCGTCGGCGACTGCAGCAGCATTGTCTTTGTCGAGCAGGAGGAAGAGAGGGACATTAATTAATACGGTGGTGCTGACGAACTGGCTTGCCGTTGGGTAGAAAGGCGATGCGCTAGGAGTGGCTGCTGCCCGCCGACGTTGAAATGGTTGAACTTGCGTACCTGCTGTTGCCCAGCCTGCTGGTCTCCGAGCAATAAGAGCCGATCATCATCGTCGTGTAATTGTCCAACTCAAGGCGCGGCAACGGCCGCGCGGCGCTGACATGGCCGTTCGTTCACATGAGAGGTGAACGAAAGATTTATGGGGCCAGCGACCAAATCGATGCGAAATATATGCAACCGTGGAGAAAAATTCTGTCGTGTGTGATCACATTCCCTAAAAAATATGTTTTCTTTTCCGAAAACCTCGAAATATTATTATAGAATGAATATATATTAATTATCACTAGTACAGAAAAGCTCAATACAATCGGTTTTAGAGCCATTTCTACATGCGTTTTCTTGAACCGTCAGCGCTAAGCGCTTATACAAATCAACCATTTCTGCAGGCGGTTTCTTATAAACCGCCAGTAGAAATAGGATTTGTACTGACGGTTCACGTAAGGAACCGCCTGTACTAATCTTTTTTCGAAAACCTGGTTTTAAAAATAGCAAAACAAAAAAAAATAAGGGAAGGGACCCACTGGCCAGCGCTCGTCCGTCTCCGTCGAAGTCGCAAGTCGCGTCATTTTCTGCCCAAAATTCGCGCGCTACACGGCCGGTGGGATTCGAATATGCAACATCTGCTTCGCGCGTGACCTCTTCTAACCACTTCACCCAACACTCACATCAAAGTCGCAAGTCGGGTCATTTTTCACGTAAAATTCGCACGCTACGCGGCCGGTGGGATTCGAACCTGCAACCTCAGCCTCGCGCGTGACCTCTTCTAACCACTCCACCCAACACTCACATGTGTCTAAGTTGTATTAGGTTCACCACATATTGTTACGTAATCGATAGAAAAATGACTGTTTGAGGCACTAAACGAAGTCAAATGAAAAAGTTATCAACTACAAACTTGCATAACTTTTCAAGATCTACAACTTTTATGTTGGAAATTTTTCCATCCGAGGCTTTTTTTTAAGTCAAAATTTAAATTTTAAACTTTGACTGTATTTTACGTCAACAAGATGGTTTCAAATGAAAATATTTTCAACTAGAAAGTTTCATAACTTTTCGAGATCTACAACTTTCATGTAGACAGTTTTTCCTTTTAAAGTCATTTGAAAAAATAAATTTTTAAAATTGGCATCGATTTCTACGGGCGGTTTCTTAAGAGAACCGCCTGTAGGAATCGATTTCTATAGGCGGTTTTCTTAAGGTACCGTCTGTAGAAATGACTTCATTTCTACAAGCGGTTTTCTTAAGGAACCGCCTATAGAAATCGATTTCTACAGGTGGTTCTAAATCTGTCCGTACCGTTTTATTTCTAGTGATGCACGTTAATTAAATCCGCCTGTAAAAATAAATCCATGGTGTCAATATAGAGCTTTTGTGTACTAGTGTACGACGGTGAGATTCATTCTTGACTTACAAGAAGTCTTGCATCTTACACATAAGATTATAGATGAGTGACTCATATAACATGATGTATAGATGGAACGGTTGTTATAGAGAACAGTAAGATTTTATATACAACGAATGGCTAATATAGCACAGTATATAGATCCAACTCAAAGAGCTCTAAAAAAAACTCAGTTCGTTTATAATACGGTCAAGTTATCAACTAGTATAATCTACTTCATTCATCAAAAGAAAATACAATTCTTTAAGTTTTGACTAAAAATGTACGGAGTATTAAAAATACTGATGTTTATGATAAAAATTGAGTATATTAAATTAATTATGAAATGCATTTTTAGTAAATTTATTAGACATAGATGATAATAGTATTCATACAAATTTAGTTGTTGCCATGACATATATACCTTATAAGCTTTGTTGTACTTTAAGATAGTCATATATTTCCTTCGTAATAATTCATTGCCGTTTTAGCCTAAGCTCCGCCACTGATTACATGGAGCTTGAGCCGCGCAAGACCACATCAAATGGGTTTCGAAGCTCATTTTCATGATGATGTACATTTTTTTTATGAGTACATATGATGCCATTTAAAAATCAAAATAGATGAAATGCTAGGATTTATTTGGTTTTGTTTGTATAATGATACTTATTATAACATATATTTTTTTTTTGTTTAGACTACTAGTAAAAAAAAAGCTCTACGGAGGCGCCACGTTTTTATTTTTACAGGCGGTTTTGATTAACGGACGTCACTGGAAATCAAACGGTGGGCCAAAATCTAGAACCGCCTGTAGAAATCGATTTCTACAGGCGGTTTTCTTAACAAAACTGCCTATAGAAATGGGGCATTTTTACAGGTGGTTTCTTGAGTGAACCGCCTATAGAAATCGATGCCAATTTTAAAAATTTGATTTTTTAAATGACTTCAAATGAAAAAATTGTCTACATAAAAGTTGTAGATCTCGAAAAGTTATGAAACTTTGTAGTTGAAAATTGTTTCATTTGAAATCATCTTGTTGATGTAAATTATGGTTAAAGTTTAAAATTTAAAATTTGAATTTTTAAAAAAAGCCTCGGATGGAGAAACACTCTACATGAAAGTTGTAGATCTCAAAAAGTTACTCAACTTTGTAATTGATAACTTTTTTATTTAAATTAGTTTTAGTGCCTCTAATAATGAATTTTCACTCGATTTGTTATAATACGTGGGGAATCGAAGTGGGATAGAGTCACAAATGAGAGTGTGGTGCAATGGTAGGGAGGGTGAAAGCTCTAGTTTGATTTTGATAATTAATGACATCCTAAAGACTAACCTAAGTTGCTAAGTGATGACAAGGTTTAGGTTGGTCAAACCATGGAGTGTGGAGCCTAGGAGACTATATTGATCAAGATGGCTCTACCATGGATCAAGTGAACAAGAAGTGAGGTGATCAACTGTTAAGAAAAGGCATGAAGACAAAGGTATAACCTCAAATGGGCTTTTCTTTAAGTGATCAAGACACCTAGAAGGTGTGATCACATTTATGATAGATAGCCGACTATTAAGGGGAGAACGAGTGTTGGATTACTTTCAAGTGCTCTAGATTGCATCTCATGTGTATTGATCTAACCAACCTAGAGAACATCTTTGAAAACCCTTGAAAAATATTTGCAAAATGCTAACACACTGTGCACAAGTGTTGAAGACCTTGAGTGTTAGCGCATAGAAGTAAGGGGTGAGAAATAGACATGAAAAACGCTGAAAAAGGAGCGTCGGACTGTATAGAGGGGCAGCGTCGGACCATTGAATAGAGTCCGACACCTAACCCTAGTTCTGGCCAATGGCGAGCGTCGGACGCTCAGTAAACGAGCGTCGGACCATTGCCCACTTCAGTCCGACGGTGCCGAGCAGCGGCAGAGTGACGCGTGGCACATTGAGGAGCGTCGGACGAAGTCCGACGCAGTTTTCATGGTTTCAAACCTCTCTGGAAGTGTCGAACTGTGCGTTTCGTTAGTCCGACGGTGTTCGCTTTAGAGTTCGACGGTACGCACGCAGTGCACTGGGAACAGGGCGTCGGACGGAGCTTTTTAGTCCGGTGCCCACAGTTCGACGGTCTGCAGTTGGGCGCAAGCAGTAGCCGTTGCGATCCAGCGGCTGAGATTGAACGAGAGCTGACACGTGGCAGCCATCCGAGCGTCGGACGCGAAGGATTGGTCCGACGAGACCAGTCCGACGGTCGGTCCGACGCCATGAAAAACGTGTTAACGGCTGTTTTTCAGTAGGTAACGGCTAGGATTGCATTTAGGGGTATTTATACTCCTTCCCTGGTCACTTGGTGATACTCTTGCACACTTGAATCATTTGCATACTCTTTGTGAGCATCCTAAGCCTCCCACTTACTCAATTGATCATCTCTTGTTCATCCATTTGAGTTGAGTGATCCTCAAGTGCATCATTGCTTAGTGATTTGCATTCTAGAGCACTTGAGAACAAACCAAGGCTGAGTTCTTATTCTCTTGGGACATTGCCGTGTCCCTAGCGGCTTGGTGGTAATTCTAGTGTGAGGTTGATTGGTGCTTGTTCAAGCCCACACCGAGGTGATTGATTGTGAGAGGTTTTGTGGTTATCCTCGGCGGAGCACTAAAACCAATTCTAGTGGATTGCTCGTGGTTGATAGCCACTTCTCTTGTGTTGGTGAGCGGCTCCCGGTGAGGGATTGGTGTGTGAAGCCTAGCTCGCAATTCACCAAGGAAGACCGGTGCCACAACGAGGAGTAGCGTGACGGCGATCACGTGAACCTCGGTAAAAAATCGAGTGTTCCTTGTCTTCTCCACCATCGAGTGGACTATTGGTTTTCTTGTATTCTATTGGGTTTGATCATTTGGTTTTCATATTGGATATCTCCCGGTGATTGGTCTTCACGGCGTGCGGACTTCACTTCAATCAAGCCCATCGTATAATCCTTTCGATCTCTCTTCCTTGCGCTTACTACTTGCTTAGGTGCCATCTCCTTAGGTTCGGAGGAGTTGGTTTCATGCGTGTTGAAGTGCTTATATTTGTGAGTAGCATATCGTGATAGGTGGTTTGCATAGAATAGTCTAGAGCTAGCGCTTTGTCTCGCTTGCTTATCTACTAACGTGTGGTCTAGTATTTTGATAGAATTTTTAATAGGCTATTCACCCCCCTCTAGCTTATACGGTCCTTACAAGTGGTATCAGAGCCGAGGTCACCATCATTTGAGGCTTAACATCCTTGTGGTGAAAAATGGCTCAAATCAATGTGTTGGGGAAGCCGCCAAAGTTTGATGGCACAAGCTATGATCACTAATCTTCTCTTGGCTACACATACTTAGCTCTTAGATTAGTAACTAGGTTTCATCAATTACCAAAACCAGACTAGGGTCTTTCAATCTCCCCCTTTTTGGTAATTGATGACAACCCTTTTTACAAAAGAAATATACAATAAGATTTTGAACTTATCATGCTTGTCCATGAGTAGATCATGAAAGGATTTGGACAACCATCATAAGTTCTATTTTGGTAGTGTTGGCTCCCCGTACATATGTGCATCGAGTTTGGATTGAAAGCTAGCACATATGTATTAAATAGAGAGTAATTCTACTAAAATTGTGCTAATGGTGTATAGAATGGACCTTTGAAGCGTGATACCATCGGAGTTGCCATGTACACCATCCTTAGCACCTTAATAACTAGAAGGTCACAAATACTAGAGCATACCATGAGATCACATTATAAGCAAGCTCTAGTCGCCACTTGAAGAAATACGGCCAACTAGTTACCCCTACACATGCTAGTTGTTCAAACCAATATTCAAATCCTACTACTTAGCAATACACCGCACAAGCATGTATAAGAAGGTAAATACAAATGCAATGAGCAATCATATGATTAATGCACATCGAAATGCAACAACTTACATATGTGATTGCTCCCCCTACTTGTGTGCTTCAAAATTTTAATTACCCCTTTCCTTTGTCCTATTGCTCTCCCATCATCGGCCTAATGATGGTTCATCGCTCTTTCTCTTTCTTTTGTAACTTTCTCTCCCCCTTTGTCAACAATTTCTCAAAAAAGTTAAGTAGAGTAGAGATAGTTAGTCAAGTTCATTTGATTGTGAAAAGAGAGTTGATTTTTCACTTTGACTCAATCTAGTGCACTTGCCTAGGATATATAACTAAGTTTGATCCAAGGACAAGCTTCTTCACGCCACTAGGGGTTATCTTGCCCATGTTAAGTTATACATCTTGAGGTAATGAACTAGATTGAACACTAGGGGTGTCGGTACTAGTTTTAGTCGGGGCTAACACCGGCTAGTAAATATGTGTTTTGCGGTTGAGGCTACGGATGGTGTGCAAAGGGAAACACAGAGATTATACTGGTTCAGGCCAAGCAAGCCCTACGTCCAGTGGAGAGAAAAGTCGTGTTGCCTTGCACCGGGGTGCTTGTAGTAGGGGGTTACAAGCTAGGCGAGAGAGTGAAGTGCTCCCAGGTCTCTTGTGTTGTCTTAGTGTATGCAAGTCGTTCGCTGTTGATGTGTATGTATCGGTGAGAACTTAGGATTTCCAGGGTGGCTCGTCTAAAGCTGGCATCTGCTCTCCCTTTTATAGTCGCAAGGGAGAGGCAAGGGCAGCGCTTACAATGCTACGTATGAGTTGCTGTTTCTCGTTTGACTATGGTCAGCTACGATCTTTTCTTCACGTCTCCGGGGTACAGCCATAGTGGTTCGCACGATCTTGGTGAGTTCCAAGGTGGTAACAGTCGTCGGATTACGGCATGTTGTCAGCTACGGGTGTTTTTCGATTTATTTAGGATCGTGTTTGTTAGTCCTCGGGTGTTTTTCGATTTATTTAGGAGGGTTGTTTCCTTGGAAGCGGAGCCTCCGAGCCTCCCATCGTGTTGGGAGGTCGTTCGGTGGTCTTTCCAAGGTGCAGGGCAAGTTCCCGAGCCTCCGTTTCACATCGGAGATCGGTCAGGTCCTTCCTTGTCTTTTTTAATTCGACCTTCACGCTCTTTTTTCGGGAAGAGGAAGGTTTGGTCCTGCTCGACTTCCCCACTGGGGCACGAGGCGGCATTTCCGGTGAGCTACAAATGGGTTGGTCCAAGTGGAGGTCTGTGCCCCGTTCGTTAAGGGTCGGCTAGTGGCCTGAGCACACTCCAAATATTTCCCGAAGGTCAATTAGTGGATGTCGGGTCCCTTCGATGGGTCCTGAGGGCATGATGCCTCCCACGGAGGGATTCCACGTAACCGACTCGCTACTGGGACTTGGACACAGCATGGAATGTCCCTTGTGACGTTCGATCCCCTGGGAACGTAACGGGCGCCCGAGCCCGGGGTTCCTTCGTTGGGAAGGAGAAAATGTAGGCGGAATCGAGGTGCGCGGTTGTAATGATTCGTCTCACCTTTTTAGGCACGACGCCTGACGGACGCGACGGTTCGGCTCAGTCGAGGCGGTTTGCGTGCGCGGCGATGGCGGCGGCGTGGGGATCGTGGCGGGCCCTGCGCAGTTAATGCGGCGGATTCCCCGCATCCACCCACGATCTGCCGGCGGAGTTTATAAGAAAAACTTACGGTTTTTTCTTTCTACCCTAGCCATTCGCTCGCTCGACCGTTCGCTTTCTTACCTTCGTCGCCTGCTCTTTCGCCTTCGTTGCCTGCTTCGAGAGAGATTGTTGCCACGGCCGTCATTCTTCCCGCAGCCCCTTCCCCCTTCTCTTGCCATGGATTCCTCCTCCGCTGCTGTCGACGCCACCGCCGATGTCGCTGCCACCGACGCCGCCGCGACCGACGCCGTCGCCACCGATGCTGCCGCGGCCGCCGCCGGCGTCCTCAGGCTGGAGCCGTGGCCGAGGAGCACTGTGACAGAGGCGCAGCTAGAGCGCCTCGTCTCCCTGGGACTGCTGCGTCCTCGTACCGACGCGCAGCACTCGGAGTGGGTCGTGCCGCCGCGCGACCACGAGGAGCCGAACCCCGGTGAGGGGTCCGTGGTGAGCTTTGTTGCTTACCACGAGCGCGGGCTCGGCTCGCCGCCGAGCCGCTTCTGCCGAGCTATCCTCTTCGAGAATGGGCTGGAGCTCCACAACCTCACCCTGAATTCCATCACGCAGGCGTCGATTTTCGCCGCCCTGTGTGAAGGATACTTCGGGGTGCCCCCGCACTGGAACCTGTGGCGCCGCATTTCCCGCGTCGACTGGTACACCAAATGGGTCGGCGCGAGAAAGCCGTGGGAGATCCAGCGTGCGGGGGGATGCGGCCTCGTGATCCGCTCTTCGTTGTACATCCCCTGTAAGGCCCCCTCCTCCAACAAGTGGTGGCACAACGGCTGGTTCTACCTCCGCAACGACGGGGGTCTCTTCCCCAATTTCACGGGAAGGGCACTCATAGCTCCCCTTCCACAATAGGAGTGGAGGTGCCCGTCGAAGGAGTCAAAGCACCTGGACATGTACTTCGACGCGCTCAAGGAGTTGAACAGGAGGGGCCTTACAGGGGCCGGCATGGCGGGGAACTTCCACATGCGGACGGTGCTACCTCTGATGGAGCGCCGCCTGGCGCTTCATCAGATGGTGACCGTGTCGCAGCGGGAAGGCACGGTGATGCTACCCCGTGACCTTGGCGAGGCGGAGGTCATGCGCCACGTCGGCTACATGGTGGGGGGTTATCCCACTTGGGAGGAGGTGAACCGGGTGCCTATGCATCCCTGCGTGGGCTTCCCGGCGTTAGTAAGTGTTGTTCATTCGATCGGGCCATTGGCTTCCCCATCTTTCTCCTGACCTTTCTTCATTCTTCGTAGGGCCTCTCGAGGACCGGGAAGGCTTCCCTTCCGCCCGTCCCGGAGGATAAAGAGCGGCGAACCCAGAACCACCTCCGGGCCACGGAGGAGAAGGCGAGGAAGGACAAGGGGACCGCCCGAAAGCAGAAGAGGGCGCGGAAGGTGGAGGAGTCCTCCCAGCGCCACCGTCGCCTGAGGGAGGCTGGGGAGCCTGAGGTGGATACCCCCACCGACGATGACGGCGACGACTACGATGAAGAAGAAGATGACTTTTCCATTTTTGATCTGATAGAGTCTGATCGGCCGCTTGCGGCCACACAGCCCGCGGTGGGTGCTGACGAGCCTGGAAAGGCTCTACTGTCAGCCTCCGCCGACGGAAGTGCCGGGGTTCGTGATCCGAACCCTCGGGCAAACCTGCCGGAGGCCGCGTTCAAGGACGCGGCTCTTGGCAGGGCAACATCAGGAGGCGGGGCTCCGCCCGCCATCAGCAGCGTGGCTCGGCCGGTGGGGCTGGGGACGGGCTCAGGCCCGGCGCCCGAGATGCCCCGAGGTTCCAGCAGGGGGACCGAGAGTCCCCTGTTTTGGCGGACCCTCCCCGCCGACGCGTCATTGGTCGGCGCGGCGGCCGAAGGCGGGGGGAGTGCTGGGAAGACGCCGCCGGAGCCGGAGCCCACCGGCGCCAAGACGCCGGCGCTTGAGCTGGGGCCCTCCCAGGCTCAAGCTTCCCCGCCGAGGGGCGATGAAGTCGGGACGGCTCCCGGCGCCCAGGCGGAGCCCACGTCACTGGGCGGCGCTAGCCCGGACGCCGGGTTGGTGCCCATTCCCCCGCAGCCGGCGCAGCCCGCTCCATCCGTGATCTCGCCGAGCGTGGGCGCTGCGACGAAAAAGAGGGTGATTCCGAAGACGATGTAAGTATCTTTACCTGTAATTCCTTCTAGTGGCGATCATTTCCGGAGCGTTCCTTTCTTCCTTCTCTGCTTCAGGAAACGCTCGGGGGCGGACCTCCAGGTGTCCCACCTGAAGGTCGTGAAGGTGCGGGGCCATGACACGGCCGGGGGGGTGCCCGGTCGGCGGGC